>OY856413.1:308805924-310058424 GCA_963693085.1 Alisma plantago-aquatica | reverse complement strand
TGCTATATCTTAGTTAGTTTAATTTACCTTCTTTCCTTAGTTTGTTAACCTTAATTTCTAGTTTACCTTAGGTCATCTCTCCCTCCAATGATCATGAATAATTTAATCCTTGATGATGAACATGCATGTACATTGGAGATGCTAAAATCAATGTTACCGAATATGGTACCTAGACTAGGGTATGATTAAGATTACCAGATGCCCACCTACCACCTAGAACATCCTTTGTAAGTATTTTAATGACATAGTAGCTAGTTTTTTCAAGATGATATGTTTAGGTGTATATATAACATTATATGTAAATTTATAGGGGTTGAGGCCATGCCATCTAAAATTGAAAGAATATATCATTACCAAGGACGAGGCTTACCAACGCCTTCCAGGGTACACTATTCATGGCACTCCAGTACCTGATGGTGCGGTTCGTGTGAGCCCGAGGCTTGTCTTCCCCACATGGAGGCAACATCCATTTCCGTATGCCCACCTAGATGCTGACACGCTTGGTGAAGCAAAAGGCGGAGTGGTTTTGTGGCCCGAAGTGGGAGTCATCTATACTAATCATGTATGGTAAATCTACATTACATTAATTGTTATATATGTATACATGACAATTGATGTGAAATTATGTAAGCTCGTCCTCCTTGACCTCCACCTCTTTCTCAAGTACCTAGTTGGTTTCCAAAGAACCTATACAACTCGATAGATCCTCAATGTATGGGTATGGCAATATGGATAGGTGAACATTTCGAAACATCACCTATTATTGTTTCTATGGTGGAAGATGCTATAGGCCAATCATGCGATAATAATATATTTCTATAAGATATTTTAGAGTTGTTTCGTTATAGTTGGATGAATTCATCTATCATAGAACTATTGATATGGTGAGATCTTAATTATATATCTATATACCTCATTTTATATACGGTGATCTATTTTCTTATATATTAGTGCATACATAATATATGTTTTAAAGCCACATACAAAGGTTCTGTAAAGATTTTTAAATGACTCATTTTGGATTTTTAGTTCCATCCTTGATCAGTATTGTAAATGAAGACCCTACATCAATTACATTATACTGCTCTATCGATTTTAAATTTTTTAGTGAAAAGAAAAAGAGCGTGATAATAGCTCCATATAATATTGGGTAAGTTTACTTTCCTCTTATTTTTTGACTTAAGAAAATTACATTTCATTGT
Source organism: Alisma plantago-aquatica (assembly GCA_963693085.1). Lineage (NCBI taxonomy): Eukaryota > Viridiplantae > Streptophyta > Magnoliopsida > Alismatales > Alismataceae > Alisma > Alisma plantago-aquatica. Next base: position 310,057,222 of record OY856413.1, on the reverse strand, counting down.
GGATTTTGATTTATATATTTTTTACTTTCTTATCACTAGAGGTAAGAATTGGGAGTTACTGGTTGTTGTCCCTAAGACGTTGACTATTTATTATCTAGATTTTAAGGGGGGGGGAGTTAGACCGTTCATGACACTATTTGATAAGGCCATTATACATGTGGGAATTTTTTTATATTTATATCCATTAACATCTATTATTTCATGACTATTTAATAATGCAATTCAATGTGTTACATTAACTTATAGGGATTTAAAATATTTCAAAAATTATGGAGGAAATGTGTACAAGAAAAGAAAGTGATAGTTAGGAAGAATGTGGATGTAGTTTCCTTACTCCAATGCATATTTTATTTATGGTTATTTTTATTTATTAACATTTTGTATGTTGAAATTTATAGTGTGTTGTTACAAAATAATGACTGGGCATGGGGTACTACATGATGCCGTATATGGACATGATTGTCAGATATACTGCACAAGAAATCCAAAAATACAACAGGTAATATATAATTTTGATCATCATAAGTATAGTTTCATTAGATAATATGAAAATATCAAACTTATTAATTATATATATACACCATTCTCTTTGTAGGTGTTTAAAACTAATGACGTCAATACAAGGGGAAAGCTATTAGATGTACATATGCCCTATAAGATAGAACAATTAGATGACATAAGAGGACAATGAGAAAAAGTCTTTGACAGGGAGGCAATTTTTTTATTATGATTAGGGTATTGATGATAAAGAATGGCATTTCGAAACTTTGGTGTCATTATTTATGTATATATGTGGCGCTTATACATACATGTGTGAATGTGAAATTTTTATGAATTGTCTTATTGAAATTTGATCTATATACATGTGTGTGAATGTGAAGATGAATGAATGAATGTGCTTCTACATGTGTGTGAATGTGAAAATGGATGAAATGAATGGAACTACATGTTTCTACATTTTTGTGAATGTGAAAATAGATGAATGAATGGAACTATTGGTTTCTAAATGTGTGTGAATGTGAAAATAGATGAATGAATGGATCCTACCAGTGTCATTTCTATTTTGGTCACAATCGGGGCTAACTCTTTGTTATCAGTTTTGGAACTGATTTCGTAGGCTTCTTCTACCTTTATTGTCGCCCACTTGGGTGTCGCTTGGAAACTGACGTAAAAATTTCATTTTAATTGATGCTGAAGGTAGTACCTATACTAGTGTTAGACGCACAAGTATCAAATATCTTGCAAACCATTACTTTTCATGCATATATAGTTACATTTGTAACAAATGAAACAAATATATATAAATATTTTATTCCAAAATTTTTATTGTGTATTTTGTCCGGTTTTACTTTTTGAGCTGGATAGTTACTTGTTAGTCAGCATAGTTACTTTTCTAACCAAATAGTTACTTTTGAGAGGCGCGAATAGCAAATTTTAGGTTACCCATGCAGGTATTAAAGATAATTCCTATATATATGTTTATTAAATACTAGAAAAATATGTTGTTTGATTTTTTAGGGGAGGGGGGCTAGAGCCCCATAATGCTCTTATCTCTTCCTCGATTCTCATATATGTATTCATATCGAGTAATTCAAATGAATCTCATATTATTGAAATTTATTGCATATATTCATTGAATCTTTTCACCTTAGATCCTCTTACTTCAAATATCATATCCCAGACAACACAATCAAATTGGTTTAGGTGAATCAAAGGGAATTTTGTTAGTGTACAAGATCATAAGAATTTACTACACACTCATTTTCATATTATGGCAAACCAAAATACACTTGATGTAGATGATTGATGATGGTGTATTTGGAGAATCATCCTGGTTTCAATCCCTAGGTAATAAAAAAACTTTGAAATGTTTCACTTGTCACCCTATTGATCTCTGCTTGACTTGATATGTACTTTATTCATTAAGTATGGGGGTGGGTGTTACCCATCGGGGTCGGTATAAGTTATGGGTAGGAATCATGGCATATAAAATTTTTGTTTTCTAACTATTAGAGGGTGTCTTGTTAACACATATGTAGGATCTCATAGAATGCCCACATACATTATAGATAATGAGAAGCTCATGATTGATGGAAAAAAACTAATGACATTCAACTATCATTATCATATTAAAAAATATAAAATAGTAATAAAGCACATACTTGTGATGAAGTTTTCGTATTTTTAGATAAGAAACCCCTCCTTATGATTTTTTTTTGTATGTAATGCCTCAATATATGCCTTATGGCTAAAGGTACATAAATTGATTATGTTACCTAATTAGTTTTGTTATATAATATGTTAGATAATAAACTTTGAGGTGATTACAAAATGATGATTCTATCTTTTTAGTCACCTCCTAAATACTTCCATGAAACCATTTTTTGTAATCCTAGACTTTAGGACTCTTCTTAAAAAGTTATCATGGTATAGTGAATAATGAAATTAGGAAATAATGTCTTTTCAATAATATCTTATAAAGAAATTAAAGATATGTACCCAGAAGAAATTAAATATATGTACCCAAAGCTACCAAAAGAATAGATACAACTACTAGTATTACAATACTGAAACAGAATAAGGGAGAAAGAATACTGACAAAAAGTCTCACTCTTGAAAATGATGAAATGGATGAAGGAATATTTACTATTGTCAAGGAAACTCTACTATATGATGAAGTTCTCACTAAGGAGGACATCGTATTCCAACTGAATCTCTCTATTCTTAAAAGAAAAGAAAACTCAAATATCAATGAAGGGCTCATCACTATTTACAAAGAAAAGAAAAGAAAAGGAATCTCTACAATTTCCAAAAGAAGGAAAAGATTAAATCTATGGAAAAGGAATCTAAAATATTTATGAATAAATAATGGAAGAAAATGTGGAAACCACTTGTAGAGGCCTCTACTAAGCCCAATACACTATAAATAACCCCCAAGGGAATAAGGGAAGGCAAGCTAATTCATGCAAATGTGTGCATAAACACTTGTGCCTTTTATTTCTCCTCTAACATATCCTCTATCTCTCCCTTCTTCCACAATACTTCTTTGTGGTATGCTACTTCCCTCATAATAACTTCTTCCTTATGTTGTTATCTTATGTAACCTCCCTTCTTCCACATATAGTAACAACCACTTCCATCCATAATATTATAGTCATGTGTGCCTAGTTTTGTATGCTTGCGTGCTTGTGCTTCACCGTGCCCCATCGTGCTACAAATGTAATTGTGGTCGTGAGTCATTTCACCACAATAGTAAGAGCTTCAACATGTGCTCACCTCCCACTTTAAGCTTTTACTATTTTCTTTTTAATATGCTCTTTAAATATGTTAGTAGGCTAAGTATTCATACACTAGCTTCCTTCTTAGTTCTTGGTCTCATTCTAGCACCAAAGCCAAGGAAGGAGTAGGTGATTGAGAAGTAGCCATTTTCCGTGCTTATTTGAGTTCCATTTGTTTCCTTCTTTCTTGGGGAGAAGGGTTCCTTTGATCCAAGGCCTTCTTGTTGTAGTGGTACAGTCGATGCATGTGTTTTTTGTGAATAGCCATTTGATGGTCTTGTGGCTTGTCGAGGATATAAACAAACCACTAGGAACTCTGAATCCAAACTTCAAACACTAAAAGACAACTCATAAAACTATCTTTGAATTGTAGCAAGTGAAGTGTTGAATCATTGTATACCTCATTAATACAAGTTGACAAGGTCTGATGCCTCCTTCCTAAAGTAACCTCCCTATGGCGTAATGAGGTCAAAGTTGTATTCACTATTGACAAGTCACTAGTTAATTCTTTAAAGGATGTCTAAGTTGTTTAACCTCCTATATTGAGAAGCTTCTGCCCTTCCTGCTCCTCTACCGTTAGATCAATGTATGATAAATTATTGAACAAATAGTTTTTTAGAATATTGAAAATCAGTCCAAAATTGGGAAATTTCTAAAGTGCATGTAAAAGAGATATATACTAAAGGATGTTTTGAACTCATCCTTGACTACTATATAAAATAATAGAGAAAATTGTGAAAAAGTGTATGCAATGTTGCTGTGTTGTTCTATTGATATGTACACCCCTATCCTACATATAGAAAAGGAGGCAATTACAAGGAAGCATAAATAAAGAGAATAAACCCTAATGGGCCATGGGTAACAAGACCATGAACAAAATAGACTAATTAACCTATTAACTAAATAGAATAATATATTAATGAAAATGATATTGATAAACTCGACATTATAAAACCTAGAACTCCTCTTTATAAGGGACATAGAAAATCTAAAAGATAATACAAATTATCACTGTCTACACTTAGGGTTGGTTAAAGTATCAAACAAAGCACTAACTAGTAAAGGAGTAAATTCCTCCATATTACTATGCTTGAGAGATTGTAGACACCTAATGTTCACTGACACCTTGTTAACATTATTTATATCTTGTCTCTCACATGGTTCGGTCTACATTAATGCCTTCCCCAATTTCTCAATTGTCATGTCCTTAGCTAGTTTAGGTTTATTTAAATTCTTATCCTTGAATATCCAAACCTTATAATTTCACATGGAAGCATACTTTGAAAATGTAGGGTTATTCAAATCCATAAACAAAGTGACACCACTATCTTCCATCTATTTCGAAAAAGGCACATCAACTCTTTTTTCTCACAAACATTAGAAATAATGTAGTCACCCCAAAATGTCTAAAATGAGATGAAATAAAACTAATAGAATTGTTGGACTCTTTTCCAAGCAAATCATCCTACACCATTAGATAATTAAAGTGTTGAAGAAGTTGTAGAACATACAAATGGTGATGTAGAAATAAGTTTTCTATAATCAAATAGAAGGATTACCCTAAACTCAAGACCTTATACCGATTATTCTAGGGGATTTTGTACTCCTAGATAATCACTATGTTCAAGGGTTTCTACCTTTGAAAGACCTAGAACCTCTATGTCATTGAGGGTACCTACCTATGATGTTCCATAGACTACTAGAGAGACTCTCATTGAGTACCATTCTATTGTAATCCCTAGAAATAAAGACAAGGATGGAGTAGGAAAAGATAAGGATAGTGCCATACTTAGACCTACTGGCTTAACATATCCGATCTATGAAACAACATGTTCTAACTATGATCCATCAGAAGAGAATTTACTATAAGTACCCATATAGAACAAGAATTTGAAGTAGATAAAGAGTTGTGAAGGAAAGACTTTCTCTCTAAGGATAAAATGGGAAAAGTTGATGGCTTTGTTGACTATTACAATGATCAAGCAGGAACACTCATTAGAGAACAATGGAATGACCACATGAATGATGCTACAAGAAATATAATACTTTTTAAATGGTTTGAAGAAAACCACATCACACCAAAACTAAAACAATAAAAAGATATGGTTAATTATCAAGAATCAACACATCCTCCTTTTGAACTCATAAAGATATTAAAGGAAGAGATACCAACCACTCCTATACTCATGACTGAGATTAGAAAAAAAATCAACAACTCAAGAAAAAATATTCAGTGTCATGCAACAAAATAATTATACCAATTCATGTCTTCTAACTATCGTAAAACAAAATGATAGGATAGAATCTATCATTTTAAGAAAAATCCCTCATTCATTATAAGAAAAATTACCTTCAAAATAGTCCTATCAATATGCCAACTACTCTCTCCAACAAAGTTGTATAAGGAAAGAGAGACCCAATAAGATTTGATAAAAACCTAGAAGATATAACTAATGAAATTACAAATAAACTATAACAACAAAATGTGAATACAACAACTATAAATGTTTTAAAAAGATGATTCTTGAAAGAAGAAACCATAACCCTCGTAGTGGTTCTACCTATTACCACTATAAATAAAATAGGGTCATCAAAATAAAGAGATTCCATCAATGAAAAAATAGCACACAACCAAATATTTAAAGAAGGAAATGAAAATAGACCAGACCGGAGGATTAATTGTAAGCAAAGAATCTCTACAAATGATAACTTAAGAAGAGAAATAAACTAGACAAAAAAAATAAATAATCATATTCAAATCTATGCTAAAACAAAATATCTACAAAAAACTATCAATCACATGATTAGATGGATACGAAAAGAAAAATAAACTACAAAGTAAAAACTAGGTTTATCCTAAACATAATTCTCATATTTGATTCAATGGCAAATATTAATTCCATTGGAGAAGGATTTGTTCCTATAATATATTTTTAGAAAACTACTCATAATATTAACTAAGCTACTAATGATCTCCTCCATATGTAATACAAAATTTCCAAAGCACATATATGTATTATAAAATAGTGTATGCAAAGATCATTTTTTCTTCTCAAACATATAAATGAATATATCATAATAGGAATCCATTTTATAAATAATATTTTTCCCTTAGTTGTTAACCATAAAGGTTTGCATGCTAATATAAATGGTCAACTAGTAACTTTCATCTAGGAAGAACATCCCAAATAAATATATTGGCAAAACATTCAAATTACCATTCATTACAAAGAAAATTTTGTAATAGAACTTACTAAGGGAAATACACACCAATGAGTTAATTAGAAGAATAGAGACAATTGAGTTGCAAAACAAAATCAAGAGTTTAAAAACTTGAAAAGACTATATGTTCCAATCTAACCTTAAGAATTTTGGCATAGGAAAAGACATGAAGTTACTCTACCTTATATAAAGAAATTTAATAAAGAAAACAGTCCTACAAGAGATAGACCTACTCAGATGAATCAACACATGTTAGACATATGAAAAAAGGAAATAAAATAATTAGAAGAAAAATGCTCGTTAGGCCAACACTACTACATAAATGGCTTATAAAGTCACTTTTCAAGGTGTCAGTTGTATAAATAAACTGACACCTAAACTCTACAGTGTCGGTTGATAACATAAACTGACATCCAATCTTTGAAGGGAGACTAGACACGGGTACCACTTTTATTAAGTATCGGTTACTTAATAAAAAAATGACACCTAAAATTAACCGCCAAATACAAAATTTTCAGTGAAAAAAATTACCTCCAAAATTTGACATATGGCGTCGGTTGGTAAATAAAAAACCGACGACTAAAGATTATTTGCGAGACATAAATTGGGCACATTTTGGTCGTCGGTTTTACTACAACTACCGACACTTATGAGTTTTTCCGCGCTGTCCGTGGGGAATTTTTCGCACCCTTTAAGCGTCGGTTTTAAGTAGAAACTGATGACTATGGTCATAAATCGAGAACGATTTTTTTAATCGGCATATGAATATAGATGGCAATTTTTTGTAGTTAAAAACCGACGACTATAATCAACTATTGGTGTCGGTTTTTGTTAAGAACCGACACTGTTAGTTTTAGTTTTCGGTTGTTTTGAATAAACGACACCTATGGTACAGTTAATAGCCCCGCAAACAGAACTTTTCCCCATTGTTCTCTGTTTCATTGCGACGTACGCTAGGTCTGGTGATTTCCCCCGATTGCTCCCAGACGCCGTTCGTCTCCTCGTGCACCGCTTTCCGCTTGTCGCCGTCGCCGCCGCTCGCCGTTCGTTGCCATCGCCACTCCCTACTGTCGCCGCATTTCTCCTCATCGCCGTCGCTGCTCGCCGTTGTCGCCACAGTTCTCCTCTGATCCTCGCCGCTGGCGCTGCCAGCTTCACCTGCAGCTGCTCTCCTCTGCTCCGATGCTGCTAGCTTCACCTCATTGCCCTCAAGGTAGGCCGGCTTCTTCCTCTCCTCGTTCTGCTCCTCGTTTGTCCCAATTTTGAGTGCCGGTATGGGAACCATCTGCAGGTGGGTCGTGTTGATAGCCCCGCAGGTGGGAAATCTGATAACAATGTTTTATTATCACAACCATATACATTCTTCTTTCCCATGCTTTATATAATAATAAAAATTGTCAAAGAACAGTGGGTAGTAATAGCTACAAAAGATCATAAAAAGCACAAAGAACAGTGGGTAGTAAAGTTGAATACCTTGTTGTAGGCTACACAACAGATGAAACTATAGTAGCATTTTCATGTATATGTGTTTGATATTCTTATATCACTAGAAAGAAAGACTGCCATTTTCATTACAATCTGATTGTCCATGATAGAACAACGCATACTGATGTTGACTGCAACTTTGTGCGTCATGCTATTCTGAATTAAGTGTATATGTACTTTATAATTGAATGTTTAAGTAAGTTATAGATATCTTCACCAAACCTCTTTCGGAAACTTGTTTCATTGATGAGTATATTGAGAATCCTAACCACCCTTCTTGCTTAATGATGAACTGTAATGCACACATGTGACATGCTTGGAATGTAAATGATGAACTTTTCCCTAAATTTCCAATCATGCTTTTAAAGACATTAATAATCACCTAACTTGAAGAACTAGGATTTTAGGTATAAGAATGACAACACATTATTTGTTGGCCTAGAAACTCGTCCAAGATTTACACATTAGGAGTACATCTTGGATAGTCCCTAGTTTGGGACTGTTCTTGAACACCTAATCTCGCTTAGGATGTAAGTGTATAATGTGTATTGGGTTTTCAAGAAAATTTCGGCAGCATTTCCCCGTTTGTTCTCTAAGTACATATGTACTTGGAGAACAACAGGGAAATATTGCCGAAATTTTCTTGAAAACCCAATACACATTATACACTTACTAGTGAGATTAGTTGTTCAAGAATAGATAGGCGGTACACATTTATTATAAATAATAATGACATCACATGTATTTGTTAACCCTAGACCCTAATCTTGTTGTAATATATACTTGTTTTCTCTTTGATCATAGAATGGATAGATCATGGATGTCCATTCGTAATCGCAGCACCCCAGAGTTTATTTCTGGTCTTGACCAATTTATTAGATTTTTGGAGGAATATAGGAAACAACCTGGAGATAGGTTCTACTGTCCATGTAGGCATTGCGGCAACAAATTGAAAGTCAACACTGGTGACGAAATCAAAAGTCATGTCATGTGCAATGGGATTATACAAGGCTATACAGAATGGCACTGGCATGGAGAGATTTCAAACCCGAAACCAGTGGATGTCGATAGCAGAGCTTGTGTGGAAGAAGAAATTGCCTACAATGACGTAGATGTGAATGAACTAGTTCCAGTAGACATCGTTGATGCGATGCTGGATAGTTGTGGGGTAGAGAACACCGATCCATCTCCCATTTTTAAAAACATTGTGCATGATGCTGAGATACATTTATACACAGGTTGTACTAAGTTTACGAAGCTTAGCACTGTGTTGAGATTGTATAAGCTGAAAGCTAACAATAGATGGAGCGACAAAAGCTTCACGTCATTGTTGTCTTTGTTGAAAGAAATACTTCCTGAAGGAAACGAGCTGCCAATCTCAACATACCAGGTAAAGAAATTGTTATGCCCAATGGGAATGGATGCCAAGAAGATACACGCATGCCCGAATGATTGTGTATTATTTCAAAAGGACTATGCGAATTTGAAAGATTGTCCAAAGTGTGGTGCGTCACGGTATAAATTGATGACTTCGGGGGAGTCCAAAACTGGTTCTCCTACCAAGGTGATGTGGTATCTACCTATAATATCACAGTTTCAACACTTGTTTGCCAATCCGATAGATGCGGAGAATTTGAGGTGGCATGCAGATGTTAAGAAAAATAATGATGGGATCCTACGACATGCGTCTGATTCCCCATAGTGGAAGAAGATTGATCTATTGTACCCTGAATTTGGTGAAGAAGTCAGGAATCTAAGACTTGGGATTTGTACAGATGGGATGAATCCGTACGGGACATTGATCAGCCAACATAGTACTTGGCCAGTCATGCTTGTTATATACAATCTTCCTCCATGGCTGTGTATGAAAAATAAGTATGTAATGCTGTCGTTGTTGATATCGGCCCTAAACAACCTGGATATGACATCGATGTTTATCTTGAACCTCAGATTGATGACTTAAAGAAACTCTGTGGTGAAGGTGTAATGACCTATGATGCTTCATGAAGAGAGACATTTCGTTTGCATGCTATGTTGTTTTGCACTATTAATGACTTTCCAACATATGGGAATTTGTTTGGATATAGTGTCAAAGGAGCTAAAGCTTGTCCTATATGTGAAGAGAACACTGATTCAACAAGACTAAAACATGGCGGTAAGACTGTATATCTCGGTCATCGAAGGTTTCTTCCAAAATTCCATCCGTATCGTAGGAAGCGCAAAGCATTCAATGGGTTGAATGAGGAACAGAGTGCACCTAAACCTATACCAGGGGAGGTTGTTTATGAAAGAGTAAAAGACTTTGTCAAAGAATTTGGTAAGAGATCACAATGTACTATGGCCACATGGAGTGACAATTCTTCATTCAAGAAGAAGTCAATATTTTGGGATCTTCCTTATTGGAATTCTTTGACAGTCAGGCATTGTATCGATGTAATGCACGTTGAGAAAAATGTCTGTGATAACATCATTGGTACTCTGTTAAATATACCAGGTAAGACTAAAGATGGGATAAAATCCAGACTGGACCTACGTGAAACGGGAATAAGGTCATAATTAATAGAATTATGTGAAATGGGTAATAAAAGAACATACTTACCTCCCGCTTGTTACACGTTGTCTAGAAAGGAGAAGAAAGCTTTTTGTGAATGCTTAGTAAATGTTAAGGTGCCACATGGTTACTCATCCAACATCCGTAGATTGGTATCAATGAAAGATCTGAAGTTGATAGGTCTTAAATCTCATGATTTTTGCACTCTAATGCAACAAATATTGCCCATAGAAATTCGATCTATATTGTCGAAGCATGTAAGTTTTGCAATCACCAGACTTTGTTTATTTTTCAATAGTCTATGCAGCAAAGTTATTGACCCTGATACTCTCAATAATTTGCAAAGAGAAGTGGTTGTTACCCTATGTCAGCTTGAGATGTATTTCCCTCCTTTGTTCTTTGATATCATGGTACATCTTGTTGTCCATTTGACTAGGGAAGTGAAAATGTTGGGACCAGTTTTCTTGCATTGGATGTATCCCTTTGAACGATACATGAGCATTTTTAAAGGTGATGCTCGAAACTGTTATCGGCCTGAAGGGAGTATTATTTAAGGTTATGTGGCGAGAGAGGTTGTGGATTTTTGCAATGACTTTCTCAGTGGTAATGACACTCCTGATAATGACAAGAATATTGACGAGCAATTTGGCAAAGGAATTTTGGGATCACGTGTGAAAGTAATCATCCGTGAGCAGTTAGAACAAGGTCACTTGTATATTTTACACAACATGGATGAAGTGAACGTTTATATCGAGGAACATACCAATTTCATCAAGAGACAATATCCTCGAGCCAATACAATGTGGCTTGCTAGAGAGCATAACAAGACATTTATTAAGTGGTTTGAAGATAAAGTCTTACATCAACTATCTCAAACACCAGATGATATTACTGAAACTATCAAGTGCCTCACCTTTAAACCAAAATTGACTGTTATGTCATATGAAGGGTATGACATTAATAGATTCACATATTACACATAGCGCCAAGATGATAAGAGTGTTGTCCAAAACAGTGGGGTCACCCTTCAAGCATTGACTATGTTTTTTGCAAGTGCAAAGGATAAGAGTCCACGTGAAGCTAAAATGTCATATTACGGTGTCATTGAAGACATATGGGAGTTTGACTACATAGATTTCAGAATTCCTCTCTTCAAATGTAATTGGGTTGATAACACCAAAGGAGTTATAGTGGATGAATTGGGTTTCACTTTAGTGAACTTTGAAAAGATTGGCGAGAAGGCTGAACCATTCATATTGGCATCACAGGCGAAACAAGTATTTTATATTGATGATCCTACAAATGATAAATGGTCGGTTGTTCTTCATGGTAAAATACAGTTCATTGAAGATCCTATAGAAGTTGGGTTGCCAACACCAGCAAATATTGAAGCTAATGATGACTTGTATGTGCGCGGAGATCACAATGAATGATTGTTAATTGATAAAAAATCACAATATTAGAGGTATATATGTTTTATTTTATACGTTTTGATTTTTATGAATATGTGAACATTACAATGTGAATGTGAACTTCTCGACAAAGGCGAATATTAGAGCTTAATTTATAATGTGAACTTTTCTTAATATTAGAGCTTAATTTACAATGTGAACTTTTCTGAATATTAGAGCTTAATTTACAATGTGAACTTTTCTGAATATTAGAGCTTAATTTACAATGTGAACTCTTCTGAATATTAGAGCTTAATTTATAACGTGAATGTGAACTTTACAATGTGAATGTGAACTTTACAATGTGAGCTTTACAATGTGAATGTGAATTTTTAGATGGCTGAGCATTCTCCTGATGACCGTGCTGATGATTACCGTGAGGGTGAGGACATCAATGCGCCGCCTCACAATGTAAGTTTTAAAAATATATCATATATTTATATCTATATGTTCATTTATAGTTATATCTTGTAAATGTGTTTATTTTGTCAAAGTTTAGGTTGATGATGCACAGGTACCATCTGAAGCACTTGAGGCAGTTGATCAGCAACACCAAAAAGTTGACAAGAGAAGGGGCATCACTATGATGAAGAAGATAATAGCGCAAAAGGGCAATGGACCCAAACTTGTTGTGGATTTTGATAATGCAGGAAATGCATCTGGTGTGAATCGCAATTCATTTGTTTCATATCTTGGGTATGTTACTCGTAGCCATTGCGTATGTAAGATAGATGCTTGGCATAAAGTTTCTAAGGAGAAGAAAGACTTAATATGGAGGGATTTATGCGTGAGTTATTATTAATTTGTAATTCTATTTTGTAGATTACTAATTTTTTTGGATACTAGTTAATAGCAATTCTATTTTGCAGAGTATATTTGAATTGGATGAAAAGCTGCATCGTAAATGCGTGATGCAACGTTGTGGGAGAGTCCTAAGGAACTATAGGGCAAATCTCACCCAAGAATACATAAAAGAAGCTAACAAGAGGAAGAAGACAACCACTGAACAGTGCAACTTCCAGGACAAAGCAGAATGGGACGCGTTTGTTGCTTCAAGACAAACTGATGAATTCAAGGTATTAGGCGTCAGTCCCAATCTCATTAATTAATGTATGTTGTATTCACCTATTCAAGATTAACATTTACTATTACTAACCAAATCAATAATGTGCACACTAACTAGGCCCTCAGTGAGGCACAAAGATCAAGGCGTGCACTGAATGTGCATGACCACACAATGGGTCCAAAGGGGTATGCAGACATTTGCCAAAGACTACTGTCTGAGGCTACTTCCCAGTCTGCTACTACTCAGGAGTCCTCTACTATAGGTAGAACTCTTCTGCCTCGCCATGATGTCTGGATAGCTGGGAGGCAAAATAAGAAGGGAGAAATAATGAAGGCCGCAACTGCTGAGGCGGCTGCAAAAATGGTAAAATACAACTCTTACAATAATCGTTTGAATATTTATTGTTTGTGGTGTTTACTTAATCACAGTTTTTTTTTGGCGATTAGCGGGAGCTGCACGAGCTGAGGAAACAAGGTAAGTTCATCCCTGAGGGCACAAGGGATGAATTGACAGTTGCTCTGGGTAACCCAGAGCATCCTGGACGTGTTAGGGTTGCAGGCGCAGGTGTGGGCATCAAAGCTTTTTTTGGGCCATACCAGCGCAAACATGTCCCAAAAGCGGGACTTTCGCAAGAAGAGGTAACATATTCTTTCTTTATAATGTTACCGTAAAAGAGAATTCAATAATCAGAAGCTAACATTTCTTTTATCCATGTATAGGTAGATAAGATATTTGATAGGAAACTCAAAGAAGCAATGACAAAGTGGTAGACATCTCAGACTGCCACTTAGCACACAGTACCTATAGCTCCTACTGCAGGCTTTACTCCTACTGCAGAGGTTGGGAGTAATCCTGTAGACCCACCACCTAACACATCCACGGTAAGTATTTTTATGACATCGTAACTAGTTTTTTAATTCAAGATGATATGTTTTCAAGATGATATATATGAAATTGTAGTCGTTTCAAAAAAAGATGATATGTATATAAGTATATAACATTCTTTACAATTAGTTTTGTAGGGGTTGAAGCCATGCAGTCTAAAAAGTAATAAATATGTCGTTGCAGAGGCGTCGGCTTACCCATCCCTAGCAGAGGAAATGTTTCACGGGTCTCCATTACCAGCTGGTTGGATTTGTGTGAGCCCGATACATATATTCTCCCAGTGGATGGATCTTCCATTGCCATATGCCCACCCATATTGTGAAACGCTTGGTGAGGTAGAAGGCGGAGTGATATTGTGGCTAAAAGTGGATTTCGTGTTTACTGAAACGGTATGGTAAATTTACAATACGTTAAATTATTAGTGTGTGTATATGATGTCAGTTGATCTGAAATTTTTCTATATTTATACAGGCAAAAAAGAAGACACCCACAACATCTATGCCTCCACTTCCACCTCCTACATTACCCAGTTGGGTTACACATGACCTACCTGCCCCATTAGGTCCTAACTGTAGGGGTATGGAAATATGGTTAGGCGAACATGATATACATTGCCCTATAACTATTTCTATAGATTTAGATGTTGCAGGTCAATCATACAAAACCAAAGTATTTATACAAGATATTTTGGAGTTGTTTCGATATGATTGGCTAAATACATCTGTGATAGAGCTATGGATAAGGTGAGATCTTCTTTATACATCCATATACCTTGTGTAGGATCTGGTGATCTAGTTTCTTATTTATCAATGCATGCATAATTAATACATATTTTGCAGCTACTTAGACAACATATGTGCAGATTTTGGATTCGAACATGTAGGATTTTTTATTCCATCTTTGATTAGTCTAGTAGCTAAAGACCCTCCATAAGTTCAACAATACTGTTGTGAGGCTTTTACAATTTTTGCTAAAAATAAGAAGATGGTGATATTGGCTCCATTCAATGTAGAGTAAGTTTACTTTGCTTATTATAATTTGGACTTAAGAAAATTACATTTTTATTGTGGATTTTGAGTTATTAATTTTTAACTTTTTTACCTCTAGTGGTAAGCATTAGGAGTTACTGGTTATTGTCCCCGAGACGTTCACTGTCTATTATCTAGATCCTAAGGGGAGTAAATTGAATACAAAATATGGACACAAAATGAAAATGGCATTATTCCGGTGAGAAATATTTCATTTTCATATCCGTTAACATATGTTATTACATTACTATTTAATTATGCAATGTACTGTGTTACATTAACATGTAGGAGTTTTGATGAGTTCAAAAAGGCTGGAGGAAAGGTCCCCACGAAAAAGAACCAGCTAATAATTTTGAAGAACGTGAAAGTAAGTTCCCGACTGCAATATATGTATATATTATTTATGTGAACATTGCTTAATTAGTTATATTTTTTAATATTTTATATGTTTGAATTTATAGTGTGATACACAAGACAACGGATGGGCATGTGGATACTATGTGATGCGATATATGCACATGATTATCAAATATGCCGCATTGGACATCGATTTTATTGCTACGATATTATATAGTATCATTAGATAATATGAAATATATCAATCTTATTTATAGCTCATTAATTATATATATACATTATTCTCTTTACAGGTGTTTAAAACTGACCCCACTACATGAAAGGACTTACCAGATGTACGTGCTCCTTATACAACGAGAGTTGAATGAAGTAAGAGAAGAATGGGCAACAACCATACAAATAGTGGGGGTTTTCAGATATAATTGGGATGTTGATAACGATTAATGAATAAAGAATGATATTTTGTAAATGAATTTATGAATTATAATATATGTGTGAATGTTTCTACATGTCTGGATGTTTCTACATGTGTCTAAGTGGGAATGAATGAAACTGTTGGTTTCTATATGAATGTTTCTACATGTCTGAATGTGAAAATGAATGGAACTACAGATTGCTAGCTACATGAATGTTTCTAAATGTGTGAAAATCAAATGGAACTGCAGGTTGCATTGCTAAATGTGTGAATATTTGAATATTTTTGTTGTTAATTTTGCAGGTTTGTGGCCTATTGTTGGCTGATATCAATGGATGTCGTAAAACCTGCAATTCATAACTGAACTGCAGGTTTCTCATCCTGTGACCAGCCACAGCAGGTCTGCAGACTGACAGAAAAAAAATAAAACAATAGGCGTCGGTTATTTGTATAAAACCGACACTCATAGTTATAGTCTTGGTTTTCCTACTCGTAACCGACATCTATTTCGTTATCACCACGGCCGTGGCACCTGACCAGACAACACGTAGTTACAGTGTCAGTTTCCTACTCGTAACCATCGTCTATATCCTTAACACCACGATCATGCTAGCCAGCACGGCCGTGGCAGCTGGCCGTGCTGGAAGTGATAGGGCGTCAGTTTCTTATATAATAACCGTTGCTGATAGTGACCAAGATGGCACCCTTTCTGTGGCGCGAAGGTATATGGCGTCGATTTCTTATCTAATAACTGACGCCTATAGTCCCCTGATGTCGCATTTTCGGCGGCGCAAGAAGGGTTTTCGCGTCGGTGTTGGAACTGACACGTAATGGTTGGGCTTTTAGCGTCGCCCACATAGGTGTCACTTAAAAACCGACACTAAAGGCCTTAAATAACCGACACTAAAGGTAGGTTTTGTAGTAGTGCAAGCTAATCTCCATGGAGTTGTGTTGCCTTTTATGTAGAAAATGTTTCTAAATTATAATGAGGGCCACCTAGGTTAGTAGTTAACTATAAACCACTAAATAAAGTCCTTTAATGGATAAGATATCCTATACCTAGCAAACATGACTTTATCAAAATAATCCATGGTGCTGGAATATTATCCAAATTTTATATAATGTCAGGGGTTTGGAAAATGCAAATAAAGGAAGTTTACTTGTACAAGACCACCTTTACAGTACCCTTGAATACTAGGAATGGAACATAGTGCCATTTGGATTAAAAAATGCACCTTCAAAATTTCAAAAAATAATGAATGAAATATTCAACCCATACAATGAATTTTGTATTGTCTACACAGATGACACATTGATATTTTTAAAAGTTTGAGATCAACATTGAAAACACTTTAACACATTCTATAATGTAATAAAGAACAACGACCTTGTGGTATGTACAAAAAAAATTCAAGAAAAAATCCAATTCCTAGGATATAAAAATAAATAAGGAACCATTTTTCCTATTCCACGAGAGATAAAATTTGCTAACAAATTTCCTAGATCAAACAGAAGAGAAAAACAACTTCAAATATTATTAGGCTGCTTAAACTATTTTGCAAACTTGTATAAGAATTTAGCAATAGATAAAAAAATCTTTATAATAGGCTTATAAAGAATCCGACAGAATGGATGAAAGAGCACACAAAAGCAATCAAGAGAATTAAAGAAAAAGTAAAAGTTTCACCATGCCTAAATATTTTAGATCCTGAATACCAAAAATTGTCGAGACAGGTGCCTCAACAACAAGATATGGAACAGTCCTTAAGAAAAAAACTATTAAAAGATAGAACTTATTAGATACACCTCATGATCATGGATTGATACTCGAAACAATTATTCCATAATAAAAAAAGGAAATATTGGTCATTGTCCTAGTATATACAAAATCCCAAGAGTATCTTTTAGACCAAGAATTTCTCCCTATAGTAGATTATAAATACACTAAATTTGTCTTAGAAAAAGAAGTAAAAAATCTAACATCAAAACCGATATTTGCTACATTACATGAGATATTATCTATAGCTGAATATGAAATAAAATATATAAATGTGGACGATAACTACCTACCTAATTTTTATCCCAACAATTCTTATAAGAAAATGGAGTCTCTGGATGATAAAGGAAAACATTCATGAGTCCTCATCACCAACACACTCAAGTTCATACCCAATGCTCCCAAATCACCCCTCATATGTAGCCCCATCAATGAGGGCCCAAACCTTTATAAAGGAAGCCAAAGAAGTCACACAACCATTATATACATTACAATCTCTAGACCATTTCATGATTCTCAAATAAGAAGATCTCAATAGATACATCTACACTATTTGTATAAAATATATACCAAGAGTATATCAATATGTAAGGAGTGGGATCCCATAGGGATCCACTCCCTACTGAAATAAAAAAGAAACATCCCTTATAACCAAAACCACCATAAATTTTTCACAAAAGGGATGACAGCCAATTCATTCATCATGGATGTATCATAAAACCAATAATGTAGTAGCGGAAGAGAAATATATCAAACTATTACAATTGAGTGTCTATGAAAGCTATTCACCACATAGGGCATACATAGAAGGAAACAAAAGGAACTATTAAGCAGAGGGTCATCCCACTATCTCATTCTACATCCGAAAGTTAGATAAGGTAACTCATGGATAGTCTTGGTCAACTTTAGGTAGATTCTCCTTTCTCACTTCTTAGGGGTTGGAAGCATACCCCCAAAATAAGAAAAATATTGAAATTGTCAGCTATGAAAGCCAGTATGTGCATATAATAGGGATTGGATAATATAAAGGAAATAAGGACAACAAATCTCAAGGCTTCCCATAGAATAAGGAAGAAGCATTAAATTGGATATCAAAAGAAATTCTTCATATAGTAAGACAAACGAGAATATATGAAGAAAATAGTAAAGCTCACACTAATCAAATCTTGCCTTTAAAAAAACTCAAGAAAAGAACAAAAAATAATAACAAGAATTATGCATGTGGGTGTACTAAATAATAATCACATTAATAACAATTTGGGGTATATGGCATCACCACCATAACCATATATTATGGCATAACTACCATAATCTTCAGGGGAGTAATGGCATCACAACATAATTACCTAGGGACAACAATCACTAGATGCAACCTCTGTTGGTATTACACACAATAGGGATACATCACCCAATGCATAAATAAACCAGTTACCCAAACCAAGCTTGCATTATAAATAGAGAGGCAAGTAGAGATATAGTCACATCACCATAAAGGTGTCCGAATTTCAAAGTCATAAAAAATAAGTATAGGCATAGTCAAATGTACTATCAAAATCAATGCATTGCAAATTAGATTTTCAATTGAATATAGGCCATCAACCTTATCATGATGCAAATTGGATTGGATAATATCGAAATATAAGGATATGATTCAATTTGCTAATATCATAGTGAATAAGACCACCAATTTCAATAATTAGAAACAATTGCCTCAACTATATGTAAACATGTGACATTTAAATAACATGTCACCATCAAGTCCAAGAGAGCGAGAGCAATAACCAATTATCCAATATGACTCATAATAGGATGCAACATACCTCACTGATGTGTATATTAGGATAGGATCCACAACCTATATCCATTCAGAGTTTATCTTCACCTTTTTGATAAAGGGCACCCGTCATTTTATTAAGTAATCAAATCGGCTGCAACAAGTACAAGGATCCGATCCTCAAAACCCTCCCCTACACAGTGAGGGTTAATAAAATGACAGACAGAAGAGGCCAAGGCGTGTGCTACTCTATTACCTTGTCTTCTAACAATATAGAAATAAAAAAAAGGAAATGAAGGGAAAGATCGATAATGTCCTAGACGATGATGTTTTCATAGCCTCATCCACCAATACCCTTCTTTACTACCTCCACCAGAAGAAAGCAATCTGTCTCCACCAACACGTCCAAAAAGCCTTTCCTGAGCGCAAGCTGCATGCCATTTAGAGCATCCATACCCTCCACATTAAACACTGAGTACGACTCTAGATGGCATTGGAAGGTCCACAAAAGTTGTTCATACTCATTCCTAAAGGCTGCACCGCAGCCACTCTCTCTCGATGTGGAAAAAGATGCATCCTTGTTGATATTAAACACTACCCGGTGGTGGCTGGAACCAAGAGATAAGTCTCCAGGCCGAAGAGTGCAAAGCTGATATGCTCACTGTAGTTTGGTACCATGCATGCTCCTTCACGAGGTTGATGAAGCTCGCTGCTAGACCCAGGAGAAAGGGTGGGTGCTCATTAAAAAGAATTTTTTTTTCTAGCTGCTCACATCAACCAAAGAAGTGTACCTCCCTCTTCCTTGCTCCGACTGTCCTCCTCATCCATGAGGCTGCTCAAAAAGCTCCACACGTCATGTACGCCCAGTTGCCCCAACCAGTCAAAGTCTCCCATGGCCTATATCTTCCTTGCTAAATCATAGTGAAGCAACACATGTGAAGTATCCTCCCGCTGACCACAATTGTGACAACCATCATCTTGCATCACCTGCTTCCTCTATAGCTCCTCCTTGGTGGGAAGTATGTTCCTAAGTGCTCTCCAGATAAAGTGCTTCAATTTTGGTGGCCAACCCTGTTTCCATAATTTTTTCTAGGTCTCTCGGTCAACACCATCCACCAAATCAGCACCCGCTCTAATAAAGAAATCTGCACTTTGTATAGAAAAAATCCCATTACTTCCTGTCTCCCAAAAAAGATTGTCCTCTACAGTCTACTGGGTTAGTGGAATGTTAAGTACGATCCTGGCAATGTGGTTGGGAAAAAAAGTCTCCACCACCTCCCTACACCACCATCTCGTCTCACTACAAATCAAATCGCCCACCCATCTATACTCCATCAAGCCATTAACCAAATACCAGTGCACCGTGCCTCTGAGATGAGGAATACACCTGTCCCTATAAATGTGAATCCCTTTCCCATTTCCCACCCTACATATGAATCCATTCGTCACTAGCTACAAATCTCCCCATATGCTCCTCCAGGTATGGATGAGATTACCCCCCAACTCGACATACTTATAATATTTTTCCTTTAAAATCCGAGCAGTGAGGGGCTCCTCATGCACTACCAACTGCCATGGTTACAACCCCAATTTTTGCATTCTTTTGGTGAGAAATGTAATTTCTCATATTAAAGATATTTGAAAGAATAATGATATAATCTATTATGAATAAATGGATTTCATTTAAAATAGCCTTGATGATTGTTTTGTGGGCTTTATTGGCTATTGGGCCCAATAATAAGAAAATTCAATTAATAAATGAATAATTGAGTTTTTGGAGAAAAGAGAGGTGTGGAAACCTCTAGAAGGCAAAAGAGCTTAATCCAAAGGTGTATTTCGTGCCACATGGGTTCCTTGAGTTCCAAGGAGTCCAAAGTTGCAAGATAATGCAAAAAGAAAAGAAAAGATTAATTAAGTAAGAAAGAAATTGAAAATAATGTTAAAATAGTGGAAATAAGTGAAAAAAGGTATAATTGGGTTGTCGATGGTGGAATTTCGTATCCCAAGTATTTATAATGATAAAAGGAATACCAATGAGGAAAATAAAAGAGAAATAAAGAGAAAACCTCAAAAAAAGATATTTTAATGAGAAATAAACAAAGATAATGTGAAATAATGCATATTGATGCATATAGAAGAATAATGAGTATCCAATAAAAAGGATGTCAAAATAATAGAGTGCCTTGGGATCCAAGGAGTCCCAATGAAGGAAGAGGAAAGAGTAAATACCAATAAAGTCAAATAAAAGGATAATGTGATGCTTAATGAATGAATTTCGTGGCATTGTTAAAAAGGAAAGTATTTTCTATTAAAAAAGGAAAACATGATTCTGTGACAAATAATTAAAAGGCAAGTATAAATGAGGATAAGAGAGAAGATTTTCGTATTTCTATTTAACCAAGAAATAAGGAATATTAAAGAGAGGTTTAGGAGAGAGAGAGAAAGGGGAACTTGCTTCATGATGAAGAAATCCAATTCCTAATGGCAAATGACTCTTTTCTTTCGAGGGCAAGTGTGTCGGGGCATGGATACTCTTCTCTATATAAAGGTCTAGATCCCTGGTTTGGGCCCATGGAGATCCCACACGTTTCCCTCTCTCTTACCTATATTCTTCTTGCATGACCTTTCCTTCAACCCTAAGTCACGTAGTTGGTGTTCTTGCTGAAGCAATGGCGACCTGTGGGTTACCTTGATGAAGGTTGGACGTCCCCCGATGACCTGAGGATGTTCAACCATCTCCCCAAGCCCTAAACCTCCCACGCTACCCTGCAGCAGGTCTGCACGATCAGCCGAGAGTCGCAGGCTTGGGCATACTGGAGCGGCCACCTTGGCCATGAAGGAGAAGCGCCCTGGGCTTGGCGGAGGTCGACAGAGGAGGGCGGCAGTTTTCGGCCACCCTCAAGCTTCGAAGTTGAGGGGGTGAACCCCCGCAGTTGACGGTCGTCGAGCACAACACTAGGGCGCACGGGGGAAGAAGATGACCATTATTTGACAGATATACCCTCGGTGTAGCAAAGGACGGGCTACTCAAGTGGAGGGCAAAATAGTCTTTCGTTATGTTTTCAAGCAGCCGAGCAACATTGCACGTAAAAGGCTACATGGCGCCTCCCCATTGGCCCAAGTGAGGTATTTATTTGGAAAATCATAACTCTTTAATAGTAACTCAGATGACAAAAGTTTATACATGAATTTTGTTCAGAAAAATGAGGGAAATCCGATAAAAATATTTTTAAAAGATAATTCCTCCTGCAATTTGAAAAGTAATGGAAACTATCAACTTTAATGTGTTAATGTTTAAAGAACCCTATTTTGAGATGAATAATATATTTATAAGGGTTTAATGGATGATTAGAGTTAGTATTAACCTGTTAATGATGAAAGGGCACATTAGGAACAAAAAGGATGAATTTGCATGTAATTAGTTTAATTTCGAGTTTAATGTGCATGAATAATACTTTAATGGGCCTTGAAAACCTAATGTTGATTAATTCGACTCTTAATGGCTTTAATTGACTAATTTCATGATTAAAGTTGGAATATGTTGAATCTAAGCTATTTCAAGCATTAAAGTCCCTAATTTGTGGATAAATAACCTTAATATAGAAATTAGGGTTTTTGATTGAATCAAGGTAGAATTAATAATAAATAGAGTTCATATGGGAATTAGACTGTAATGATATATGAGTTGTTAATCCGAAAGAAACTAAAGGTGGTAATTGAGTCTAATGACCTTGAAATAACTTAAAAGGATAAAGAAGGTAGTTTTGGTATAAAATAGAAATAATCGACTTTAATTGGGCTTATAATGTTGAAATTAGGGTTTATGAACTAAGAGAGAATTTAATATGACAAAAACATTATCGAGGCAAAAACGCTAATAAAACCCTAATGTGGTCTAGAAAGCCTAAGGTGGAATCCAAGTCTAGCTTTAGAATATTCTGGATAAACTATAACACGTGAATCCCATGCATTAATTTCAGGATATTGTTGATTGCTTGTTGCTTTTTCTTTATCCTTATTTCAGGGACAATCAAGTTGCTATGGATCAGGTATGTGGTTAATTATGAATAATCGCCTTAGTTTCCCGAGGATTTTCTGGATGGTTAATGTCATTGAATGCAAATTTTCAGTTTGGTTGTTCATACTTGCAAACTATAAATTCACTATGATTATCACATTAATAATAGAAGTATGGATTCTTGCACCTACATGCCACCCTGATGAATGATGACAAAGGTCAGGCCCATATGGGTAGACCAATGGACACCATGAGTGGTAACCCCAGGCACCAAGCTCGAGAATGAGAAGGTGGCCTATGATATTGCATGACTAGTGGGCACCATGAGTGGTGACCCCCAGACACCAAGCTCGAGATTGAGAAGGTGGACTTAAGTCATTGGCAAAGGAAACCCTAAGGTGGGTATGCCAGGGTTAGGGAAAATGCGGTGGAGAATGTCATACTGAAAAATGTAAATTGGCTTGTTAATTAACTTGATTGTGATAATTAGATTGTTATCCTTATGTGCAAACTTTTGGTTGTCCCCACATAACATTATATTTCGATATACTAACCGACGTTTTGTTTGTCGACGTTTTAGGAACAACAATTGAAAGAACAAGCAGTAAAGTGACACATTGTGGAAATAAGAAATAAAGTGCAAGGAGGATTAGATAGAATAATTCAAACTCTGGATAGATAGATTTCCAAAGTTTTCAAAGGTAAGTAAAGTTTTAATTTTATACCAAATTCCAGTTAGTTAGTAGAATTTCATAATCATTATTGATTATTTGTTGAACCTTTGATCATGTTCATTGAATAACGGCTCTGACCTTCGGGTCTCCCTTAATTGGGGGTTACCGGAAGACAGGGTCATTACAGCCATCCTTATTTAGCTAGCAATGCCTGGTTGAAAGCCTTTAGATCTCTAAACCCCATCCCTCTGCCTTCTTTGGGCATGCACAACCTCTCCCAACTCATCCGGTGAATCTTCCAATCCTCCTCCTTGGACCCCCACCAAAACTGTGACATCATCACATGGATCACATCAATAAGGCCATCCAGGATTTTAAAGATGCTCATAAGATATGTAGGAATAGCTTGGATGACCGCCTTGATCAACACCTCTTTCCTTGGCTTAGATAGGAGGTTCTCCTTCCACCCCTATAATTTTTTCCATATTCTATCCTTTATAGAAGCAAAAACAACTTTCTTGGACCTCCCAACCATCATAGAGAGTCCAAGATACTTCTCATACCTATCCAACTCCCTTACATGTAGTTGGTTCTTAATCATCTCACACCTTTCTTCACGACGTTCGCACTGAAATATACCTCTGTCTTCTCATAGTTGATTTTCTACCCGGAAGCCCTCTCGTATTGGCTGAAAATATCAGCTAAAGCGGAGCATTCTTCTGAGGTAGACCATGTGAACACAATACTATCATCTGTGAAAAGGAGATGAGTAACATGTGGTGGCCGTCTATAAATTCTTATCACATGGATTCTATTGACCTGTGCTGCTTTAGATAGAGAAAAAGAGAGTGCTTTAGCACAAAAAAGAAAGAGATAGGGAGAGATAGGATCACCTTGGTGAAGTCCTCTAGACGGGTTTGAAGATCCCCTCCTGCTGCCATTGATGATGAACTTGTGGGAGACGCTTGTCATACACTCCATCACTTTATTCCTCCAAGTATCTGGAAATCCCATTATCCTCATAACCTTTTCCAAGAACGTCCACTCCACCCTATCATACACCTTGCTCATATCCAATTTAAGATCCATCAACCCTTCCTTCCCCTTTCTCCTATGATTCATAGTATTGAACATCTCATAGGCAACTAAAGTATTATCAGTAATCATTCTCCCGCCAATGAAGGCACTTTGATTTTCAGGGATAATCCCATTCATCAACGATTTTATCATGTTGGCCATGACCTTAGTAATAATTTTGTAGGAAACATTGCACAGGCGGATTGGGCAGTATTCAGATATTCAGACTGGGTTGTTTGTTTTGGGAATGAGGACAATATCAGTATCATTAATATCTTCAAGGCTCTCCTCTCCTTTCCACCATTTAGATATGAATGACATCAGGCTGAATTTTATAACCTCCCAAAACTTTTTATAGAAAATTGCTTTCATCCCATCTAGTCCTGGGGCCTTATTAGGATGCATTTTGTTGAGTGCTTTCCATACTTCTAACTCTATGGGAGCCTGGTCTAAATCTGAAAAGGAAGTCTCAGGGACAACCCGTGGCAAGCCTTCAAGGAACTCCTCCATCCCAGATGGATTGGAACTAGAGAAAAGAGAATTAAAATATGAGGAAATAATTTCAAAAATATAGCCCAGTTCCGTGTGCCAACTACCATCCTACTTGAAGAGACTGTCAATCATGTTATGGCTTCGTCTTTGACTTGCTTTGTGGTGGAAATTCTTTGTATTTCTGTCCCCATGTCTCATCTCATCGGTCCTGGCTCTGGATAACCAATAGCTTTCCTCCACGTGCTGAAGTTCTTGAAACTCTTTTGCTAGCATATCGCATTCCAGTAACATGATACTAGATGGTGGCCGGTTTTGAGCACTACAAAGCTTCTTCTCCATCTTCAAAATCCTCCTCTTAATGTTGCCAAATTTGTTTGCCACCCACCCAAAAAGCTTTTCAGCACAAATCTCTAACTGTCCATAGAGACCCAAAGTAGTGTTGTTGTCCCAAGCCTATTTAACCACCTCCTTGCACTCCGGTGAGGAGAGCCAGAAGGTTTCAAATATGACCCTTTTTTCATAGCCTCCTTTCCCCTGTCCACATCTTTCTACCCACAAAAGAATCTGTCCATGATCTGAATTGAGAATAGGGAAATTCTTAAATCTCCTGATGTTAAAGATATCACACCATTTCTTGTCCGCCAAGAACCAGTCTAACCTTTCCCGAATAATATTTTTCACCTATTGCCCTCACTTACATGTGAATTTACTCCCTGTAGATCCCAGATCAGTCAGCTGACATATGTCAATCGCCTCTCTAAAGTTTTGCATCTGCCGTTCGTTCCGTAGTTGTCCACCATTCTTTTTAGTATGAGTAAGAATTTCATTGAAGTCCCCACCAAGCACAATAGGCCATCTAGATTGAGCATAAATATCCTCCATCAGCTGCCACCAACAAAACAGAAATAGTCGAGATTTCCTTCAACCCCAACCACAACCGATATATGGTGATCTGAGTAAGACTTCACCATAACATCATATCCCCTCCACCACAACCCCAATCCCCCTACTCTTCCTCTACTATCAACACCAAAGCCCGAGTTGAAACCACACTTCCTCCTCACTGCCTGCTGGTCGCCTCCTCTATACATAGTCTCCATGATGAAGACTAAGTCGAGCAACTCTCTCCAGCACCGCCTCCTGAGAGAGTCAAACGTACCAGGGCTGCCCAAGCCCTGGACGTTCCAACGTAAGGTTTTCATGGCTCTTCACAGACCTGGACCTCCCCAATGCCCGCTACTGAAAATATAGGTGAATCAACAAGAGTCTCCATTCTTATTATATAGCCCCAAACACCCCTTCTGACTCTACCAAGTCATGAGCCTCCTCCAGTCCCCCTCTCCTTCTTTTCCCCCCTACATGTTCCTACAACCCTCCATACCCTTCGACTTCCCTTTCCACCTGACGATTCCCAAATCTCGTAACCCTTCTCACCTTCTTCCCCTTACCCCCACCCTCCTTATGCCTCCTCCCATGTGACCCATATGAGTTAGCTACTTCCTTCATGAGAGGCCTCACCTCCTCAACAGGCTTGAAACCTCCTTCACTCGAGCACATAGGACCCTTCTTGTGAGGTCCCCCTTCAACCATGATAACTTGTCAGTGTCTACAGAGAGCACCTTCACCCGTAGCATCATTAGGGTTTTTGGTTGCTCCAGCAGCGTCGAGCATGTCTGTCATCGGAGAGGATGCACCATCACCCTTCGTGCCTCTATGATCCTAACCTCCACCCGTCTAGTTGCATCCCACATTTTCTATCATCCTTCGGTTGTTTGGCTGGTGCGAGTTTGTTGGCATTGAGCTAATGTCTCCCGTCTAGAGACCAGGCCTTGCTTGCTGTCATTTTGGCTCCCTCTCCTCCGTCCGTCTAATGAAGACAACATCAAGGTCTTCCATAGATGTCGATTTGGCCGTATCACCCACCTCTTTTGTCTCCTCTGCTCTGTTCTTGTGGATGTTATTGCTGCTATGTCTGCCACTTGCCATGCTGTCTACCACCGTCTGCCCACCTGATTTAGTCTGCGACGTCGCCGACCTAGATAAAAATTGGATATTTTTGCTTTCTTTGTCTCACCCCATTAGTTCCTCCTTCATCAAGGTAGCCCACCTTTTCTTCAGTGACGCCTTGATCTAAGGTCCCCATATCCTCGGCGTTATCCCTTCCTTGTCTTCTTCATCATCTTCCCTGCATTCCTTCTCCAGGTGGCTTATTACACTACACAGGTAGAAAAACGTAGGAAGTCTCTTGTTTCAAATCTCTGTCTCGGTGACCCGTCCCGTTCTATCTTGGATCTTTTGCTTCTACCTGATCGGTTTGGACACATCGATCTCAACCCTAGTGTAGCATGAGCACCCCATCCCAGGTCGCGTCAGTCCACCACATATACATGTCCTATTGACGCAACAACCCTGATGGCTTCCTCCAATCAGTAACCTAGGGGTAGGTTATAAATTCGAATCCAAAATTTGCACAGGTTGAGCGTCATCTCCTTTGGGACGTCCTCGACCTTGATATCTCAGACCACCTGTAGGTGATTATCGAAATTCCACAGACCCTCTTCGACCACCTTTTCCTTTTCTTTACAATGGAGGAATTGGATGACGAAAAGGTTATTGGATATCTGCCTGAAGCTCGCTTCTCGTCTCAGAGACCAGACGTTCATCATGGTCCTCTTAAATGTCGAGAAATTGAATGACCTGCTCGTCATCAACCTGCCGACCAAGGCCAAGTCGATATGTTCTCTGTCATCTCCGGTAGTTGTCTCCTTTTGATCAAGAATGTATGTTTCCTCTTCTTCTCTAACCCTAAGTGTTGTACAACGCTCCACAAGCTCATCCGCCATAGCGCGAAGGGGACCTACAAACCTGCAAGAGGAAGACGCCTCAGTGGCGAGAGGACCCTGAATCGCCGTCGCCGAGAGAGAACCCTAGAAGACGGCCTACCAGGGAGTAATTCTATGAGTTTATCTTCACCTAATAACATATTAGTTGTAAACCATTAATTAATGCGTATATTAAAGCCCTAGAAATATCATCTTTTTATTAAATTGGAATTAGACTTTAAAAAACTTCATTAATCTCTTAGTTAGATTCTCTTGATTAAGAAAACATATCTTTTTGTCTAATTTGGAGTTTATATGATTAAGTTATAATTATTATGAATTTTATACATATATTTCGTTCTACAAAACTAATCTTTTAACAACATTGAAATCAGGGTCTGAGAGTATTTTTATTAGATAGAGAATATTTTTCCAATTCCAAAACATATTTATTTATAATTTTTGGATAAACAAATCACAAGATGTGAATTTTCCAATTTTGGCCAATCAGAAAAAGAGACACCAGCAAAACCATGTGAGAGAAATGAAGGGAGAGAGGGAGAGGGCATCCTTGTGACTTGGCTGAGTAGGTGGTAGCCAAGTCACTTGGTCAAGCCCGGTCAGTGGCGCACTATCTTTCCCCAGACCCTAGGAAAACAAAGGGCCAAATTACCTAATTGTCCTTGTGCAAAAAAATAGAGAAAAGAAGAGATCAAATGGAAAAATAGAGAAATTAAGTGGGGATTTCTTCCCCAAATCCGGAAACTCCATGGCTGTGAGAAACATTGCTGCAACCATGCGATAAATTGGCAATAATGCTCAGGAAATAATTTGCGAAACTAAGAACATAGAAGGAAAAAGTAAGGATCGGAGAACTCACTGCTAGTTGCAATTGAACCAAGATGGCGTGAGAAGAGAGAACAACACATGCAAGCACGAAGAGGGAGAAGATTCATTGGTGGCACAAAATGTGACGAAGAAAGAAATTGGAACAGGAGGTAGCCTACTGAGAGAGCAGAGAACGCAAATATATTCTCACATATATATAAGGTCAAGTGTATGGCGGCGCGTGTACAGAACGTTTGAGAGCTCGGAGAGAACAATCAGTTGTTTCCTAATATCACGTCGATAAGTCTTGACTAGGGGTCCAAATGGTGTGAATTTCTCTCACAAATCCATAGCACCAAAAATCTCACAAATCCATTGAGAAACGAAGGAGAAATCATCATTTTAAAACCCACCGAAAACAATGGCCTCCTACCATTGCGGGCACAAGGTAGGTAAAAACACATTTGTCCTTTGATCCTGACCAAACGATCTACAACGAGCGTGAAATAAATGAAATCCCAATCAGATTAGGATAAAGTACATATTAAATTATTTCTTCTTTTCTATTTACTTATTTGAGGGTCCCAACAAACTCCAAATTAAATAAAATTTGACACATAAGTTAATTTAAGTACGTAGAATCCAAATATACAATTAGATTTGAATTTTGAAAACTTTTGATTTATTAATTAAGAAAATCTAATTTTCTCTTGCATCATGCATTAATACCTCTAGGATTAATACATTTAAATCTTAGCACTTATTTTATCATTTTAATATATTAGAGGATCTAGAAACTTTATAAATATATGATTCTTGGCCTATAGGCAATACTAAATATGAGAAACACGACTTTGCTATTAACTTTTATTTTCAACATATTATGTAATATTTTTGGTCTTTAAATTATTTTCTCTCTCCTAAATAAAATAATTTTTTAAGATTGTTCAAATTAGTTAAAAATTTACACATAGACTCATTTTGACATGTAGAATATGAGTTTGAGGTTTGTTTCCAATTTTGAAAATATTTAATAATTTATTTAATAATTTGGAGAAAAACTCATATTTTCCAATTCATTTAGTGCAAAGATAATTATCAATTTTCAAAAATTGTAAAACTTATCATTCAAGTAAACTTTAACTCAAGGAAAATGAATTTGATCTTAAAACTATGTTTTAAGTTTCCCTTGTGTGAATTTAGGCAATTTACTCATATTTCTACAATTTGTCACATTAAAGCATTTAATGCCTTATCTTCTTGACTTTACCCTTTTCCATTTTATTTCTTTTTCTATTCTTATTCCAAATGGCCATAGAAGGTTATAGTATGAATTTATTTATTAGTGTATAAACTCTTTTAAATAAACTTTCAATGAGGTATTTGTGCATAAAATCTTTTATTGAAATAATTAGTGTTCAATTATATTTCAAAGCATTAACATTTCCAAAAGGATACCGAGGATAGGACATCTTAGACTAAGGGATATACTAGAAATTTACCCAAGTTTCGGTATGTTACACAATACATACCATCAATGATGTGTAAATCCCAACTCTAGCATGAAAGACTTCTTCAGGAAACAAATAGCACGGAGGGGTAAGATGAATTTAAGAGTATGTCTTCAAGACAAAGAATACCATATTCCACCCTAAAGATTGAGAATATTATTTCTATTCAAGAATGGAATGAGGAAGGAAATCCAGACGTTCCTTATACATTTTGCACATAAATAACTCCACCATACTACAATTATTGGGACTATCAATAGGTCTGACAAAACATGCTCTATGTACAAAGTGACCAAATGAGCCACTGTTAGTTTATCAATATCACTTACAAAGTAAAATTCTCTAATTGGAGGACACTTAGAATATGGGAAAAGTTCAGATTCACGAGGTCTATAATTCCAGAGAAACTAAGCCTAGGTACCCCTTTTAGAGAAGATGAAGTCACATATGATTTAAATTTTGTTCACTTTTGCTCAACTTGTGGAATCCCATGGATATTAAAATGGAATTAGAACATAACAGAAAGAAAGTTTCATTTTTTAACAAGAAGGATTGGAGCAAGTTGGTGGAATAAATACAATTTGAATAACATAGTAATAGGAATAATACTTCCATATTCACCAAAGACGAGGTAAAAAATAATGGAAACTTTAATAAATAAGAATTGAAGTTATCCAAGATATTAAGAATTTAGTACCCTCTTTCTAATGAAGTGGAATTATAACTAATATTATTCAATTATTTAACCAAGGACATAAGGACACTACAAGAAGTAAAGAAAGAAGAAGATGACTATTTCATGGAATTAAATGAAGATGATTGCTATGGATCAATACCATATCCAAAATTAAGGTTTAGAACCCAAAGAAGCATTACAACTATCAATTTCCAAGAACAATCCTCATTTTCTAAAAATGGAGTAAATGAATATGAACTGTTGAAGAAAAGACAAAAAGAGTTTATACTTTTCAAGAAAAAATAAACAAACGAAGTATACCAAAGGCATATCTACATTAGATGAAGTGCTCTTACTATTTAAAGAAGACTAAAGTAATCTATACTACTTCAAAAAAGAAAACCTATATCAACTATTTGATGAAGCATTTTTTACTATTTATAAAAGAAAACGTAAATGAATATTTACTATTTACAAATGATGGAATCTCAACTATTGAAGACCCAATAATGGAAGGAAATGTGGATACCAATCCAAGAGGTCGATGCTAAGCCCAAGAATCTATATATAGACCTCAAGGGAATGAGAAAAGGAAAGCTAGTTAAAAAAATTGTACATACACACTTGTGCCTTGTACTTGTCCTCTAGAACCTCCTCTAGACCCCCCCCCTTCTTCCTTAGTTGTTCATTGTAGTAGGCTAATTCCATGTAATATCTTCTTCCTTGTCTTATTCCCTTGTGTAACATCCCTTCTTCCACATATTATAAATACCACTTCCATCAATTAATATATTATTGTTTTGTGTGCATAGTTCTATATGCTTGTGATCCACCATCAACTGTGGTGGTAGTGTTGAGTCATCCCACTAAAACAGCAAGATCTTCATCACACGCTTGTCTCCCACTGTAACCTTCTTATATTTTCTTGTTTATAAGTTCTTTACATATGTTAGTTGGACATGTATTCATACACAATCTTCCGTCTTAGTTCCTAGTCTCAATCTTATATTAGAGATAGTGAATCATTGGGTGGTTGACAAGTACTCATTCTCCATGCTTATTTGAGTTCTGTTTGTTTCATTCTTACTTTAGGGAAAGGGTTCCTCAGGTGTAATGTCTCCTTGTCATAGTGGTACTTTCGGTGCCCATGTTTTCCATGGATACATGATTGGGGGTCTTGAAGCATGTTGACACTATTGACAAGCCACTAGTAACTCTGAATCCAAAGTTAGAAACAATAGAGAGAACTCATACAGTTGCCTTTGAAGTGTAACAAGAGAAGTGTTTAGTCATATTAGATATCATTGATACAAATTCACTAGATTTGAAGCCTCCGTGTTGTGGTGGGAACCTCATGATGTAATGTGGTCGAAGCCATATTCACTATTGATAGCCCACTAGTTAGATTTTTTAAGGATGTCAATGTTTTGTGGGCACCTATTTAGCAAAACTTCTACACGTCTCTCTAATCCTATCATTATAATGATTTGTGTTAAAAAAATGGACAAATAAATTCCTAAAATATTCAACAATCAATTCAAAACTAAAAAATTCCTAAAGTGTCTATAAAATACATATACACCAATGGAACCTTTTACCTCATCTCTAACTACTATATAAAAACAAAATAGAAAACCATCTCAGTAAATTGAGCATTAAAAGGCCTAGAAATCCTCTCTAAGAAGGTCACAAAAACTCTAAAAATAATACAAAATATCAGCATCTACACTTAGGGTTGGTTTAAGTATCAGCCAAAGCACTAACTAGGAAAGGAATACATTCCTTCCTATTTTTATACTTGAGATATTATAGACACCTAAAGTTCACCAACTCTTTATTATGATTAGTTGAATCTGCCTCTCATATGGTCTGTTCTACTTGAATGTCTTTCCCAATTTCTAAATATCCTTAATTGATCTAGGTTTATTGAAAGACATAACATGGAATATCCAAACATTAGGGTTTCACATGAAAGTATCATCAAAAAAGTTTTTATATGTGATATGAATTTATTCAAGGCTATGAACATATTGACAACACAATCTTCCATCAGTCCCAAAAAAGGTACAACCATTATTTTTCTCATAAACATTAGAGACAATATGTATTCATCCTAAAACCTATGAATGGGATGAGATAAAACAACTAGATTGTTGTGATCCTACCCAATACATTAAGCATTTACCATTAGAATATTAAAGTGTCAAGGAAGTTGTAGAACATCCAAATGATGATGTAGATATAAATTTTCTATCTTCAAATAGAAGGTTTAATATAAACTCAAGACCTTCTACCAATTATTCTAGGGGACTTTGTACTCGTAGATCTGCACTATATTGCAGGGTCTCCCTACCATTGAAACACCTAGAACCTTTATGTCGTCAAGGCTATATACCTCTAATTCTCCAAAGACTACTACAAAAACTCTCTTTGAGTACCATTCTATTAAACTTTCTTGAAATGAAGATACGAATGAAGAAGAAAAAGATAAGGTTGATCTCACACAAAGACCTACAGGATTGACATATCCAATCTATGAAGCAACATGTTCTTATTATGAGTCATCAGAAGATAAATTTTCTATAAATTCCTTTAGAGAATAAGAATTTGAATTAAAAAAAAAGAATTTTTAAGAAAATACTTTCTCTCTAAAGAGAATATGGAAAATTTGACTCCTTTTAATATTAGAGATGTCAAGCAAGAACACTTATTAGAGAACAATATTATAACTAACTATCATGGATTTCCTCTTCAAGGAGAAACTAAATGTCTTGCAGATTTTCTCTCTAGAGAATATAATAGAGAAACTTGAAAAGAAAATTGCTGAATTTCAAGAAAGATTACATCATAGTTGTAGATTACTATAAGATAACTCTCGAGAACTGATAAAATTAATACAAAATCATGATATTATTATATAATAATGTTGACAAAAAGTAAACAAGAAGTTGTAGGAATTATTATAGATATAAATTCGTTTTGATGAGAAATATAATATAGTGCTTCATAATCAATAAGGTATGATAAAATGGAGGGTAAATTACCTATAGAAATATCTATCCAGATCTCAGATTCAATCAGTGGTATAAAAATTATTGATAGTAATACAATCTAATGGGCAAGAGAAAGAAGTTTTGAAACATGCAACAAACAAGTTTCATAGCTGGAGATACCATCTCTTTTGAGAAATTTAATAGTCTAATGGTCAGAAGCAACTTTCAAACTATAAAAACCAGCCTAACAACTAAAGAAATTATCTATTGCGAAAGAAATTTCCACATTAAAGTAAATAATATTATCTCTTCAGAGAAAGATTCCCTCTCCACAACAAACAATATTAAATTGATGCTCAAAAGAGTTTTAAATTTAGGGTATCTCAGATTGAGCAGGAACAAGACCTATAGTTAAGCCTCACGACATTTTCATTAAAATGTGAAACTAAAAACATATCTCTACTTGAGATTGTTTACAATCTCCAAACAACAAAGAGTTGTGTTTCAGATCATTTTGGGATCTATCCCAAAATTAACTTCCTCCAAGGAGAACATCCTAGTAAACTAAAGATTGTTTTAGAATTGTAACAAAAATTTAATCTATCTGAGTTCCAACCTCATAGACATACAAGGATTTCCAAAAGAACTCAAAGAATTTAAGAATAATAGTCTTCTAGTAAAAGTTTTGAGTGAAATATACATTAACATATTCTCAGCACCCGAAGACTAAGAAAAGTGAAAGATATACAATCCAGTTCAATGCATTCAAATAGGAGTTTCTTCGTCAAATTATGTTAATGAATCAATAAAGGAGTTCACAAATAATTTGAAAGAAAAAAGCAGACAAAGAAATTGTATAAGTTAGGAGAGCATTAGGACTATGAGTTCATTTCCAAGTTATGAAAAAAAATAGTTAATGATAATTGAACCTAGTTACATAAAGCTTCATATACCATTTTCATTGTTTCCACATTTGGAAGGTACAATATAGTAATCAAAATTGATCTGGACATAATAATGAAAAAAATATAAATTAGATTGATAAAATTAATCCGTAGCATTAGAAATTATTCTATCATCTCAAAAAATATGAAGGAAGGATATGTCTTTAATGTCAAGACAAGATGAAAACAGACAATACTAGAAGTAGTAGCTGCTGAAAATTGAAAATTAGCAATGACAAAAGTTGAAGAAAGATGCCAGCCATAACCAAATGTAATATAGAGAAAGAAGCACATAAATAGAATATAACTACTATCTGAATGCATCAGTAATCAATTAACTTGAAGACGCAAGAATCAAGGTATCTATATAAACTTCCTAAAAGTTGATAAGAAAGGGGCACGAGGGAAAGAGCCCATAGTAGAAGTTCGTAACCATTATCTTTCTATAGTATGCATATAAAATAAAGGAGATTTCTAGCTCAAATCTTTCTCAAGAATTATGATTTTAGTTCTATAAACCTCTTTCACATTAGAGACTAGCCTTAGTGAAAGATAGTAGTGTTTGTACTTCTATAGTGAAGGGAATTAGTCTGTAACATGTTACACCCACTCTCCATATCATCTTCAGTCGTTGAGTGTTAATTTTCCCCCAAACCTTAACCCGAAGGCCATATTGTCCATTAGCCCGTCAAATAAGAAATGTGCAATGATGTCAGGACACCAGGCTAGAGGATAAAATTAAGGATTTTGAGATCCAGAATGTCGATGTCTAAGGATTGTTTCTCATAGAAATCATTATTAGAGGATCGACTAGAATTGAAGATGGAATGGAAGCAAGGTGGGTAAACTACATATACAGATTTAATTCTCTTGGAACTAGTACTCAACATCACTGTGATTGATTATATAAGATTGTAGTTTCTACACAAAATCAAGTCAATATTGAGGATGAAAACTAATAAATCTTTGAATAAAAACAACTTGAAAATTATAAACATTGTAGCTAAGGAAATATTTAACACCCATAAGGTTAATTTGAGTATGTATCCAGGCATTATAAAGAAAATATTATCAAATTTTTCACATGGAAAATTTGTACTTCTATATTTTTGAACTCTATAAATGGTATCAAAGCCATATTACAATCAATATGTAATACTAAAAATATGCAAATTCATATAAAATTCAGAATTATTTTAAAACTTGTAAATTGGAAAAATTTAAAGCCACACATATAAACAGTGAATTTATATACAAACAAGAGAATTTAATATTTGAACAAGAAAAATTAATATGCGACCAAGAAAAATTAATATGCAAACAAGAGAACTAAGAATTTAGATACGAACAAGAAAGTTTAGAATACCTAGAGAACAATTGATAATACCAACTTTGGTGATGTTTTTGCCTTGTTTTCTGCTATCAAAACTGCCCTTTTCTGCTATTTTCGTCTCTTTTATAAGCACTTTCGCAATAATTGGCCAAGAAATGCTCTAACTCAAATATTTCCATTCTTTGCAGTATTTTCCCTCTTTCTGGTACATTTTAGTACAATAAGGGCCGCCCCGACCCACGAATAAGTCCAAGTCTGTTTCGGCCTCCCAGACGCTCGATACAACCTCTGCCCGACAGGGTGGAGCAACACAATGACGTACGATAAAGGGACGCCACACAATAAGAAACGGACGGAAGACACACCTTCTACCCGACAGGGAGCCAAAGCTCGCCTCGACAGCCCAAGCTTGTCAGGCGACACAGCCACCCACCGGCATGTGCGCCACCTATCACGTGACCGATAGTCGACACCCTGCATCGAGCGATATCTTGTATCAGCCGTCCACCGACACGCGAATAAGGGGGACACATGGAGCTTCGAGCACCATAACTTCCCCAACTACTACCTATAAATAGCAGCTACAGGAAGCAGAAAAAGACAGTTCAGACAGTTGGGAACCTTAAGCTATCTTCAAAAGAAACTGCGAGAGAAAAGTGTATCATGCCCTAGTGCTCGCGTTGGGTGACACTAGGTGAGCTCTTCCTCATCCTGAGAGGGAGGGGATGGTTCACTTAGGACTGTCCCGGGCGACACTGTGGGCCGATATCGACCAATATAGATGAGTGACACGGGCGCCCGACGGTAGAACTCGTCGCTCCGTGCCCGACAAAATATTGAACCCGATACACTTCGCCCGTCATGTGTGCCTCCTGAGAGGGTGTGCCGCTCGACTTGAGCGTATCGGCCAGGTTCCTTGAGCGATACAGTCGAGCGTCATGCGTGCCGCCTGAGAGGGTGTGCCGCCCGACATTAGTGTATCGGGCTAGGCCCCTGACCGATATCGGGCAGGGATAGTCGCTGTAGTTTGTCGACCTTCTACACCAAGAGGGCGACACATAGTTTTAATTCTGTTATTTAATTCTTTATTCTACGCAATGTATTAAGACCTTTAATGTTTATGGAAATGGAAAAGTTCAATTAATTGTTGCTCTATGCCTGGTACATATGTTGGATGACTGCTATGTTTGATATCTGAACTCTAGCTTGCATGTTTGGATCGCTTTTTTCTTAGCTACCAAACCGTGTTTTCCCTTCGCAACATCTTCGAGAGTCGTGTTGTGGCTCTAGAGTTTTGTCTGATTCTGGAGTATGAGAGTGCCTGGAATGGAGTTGTATCAGTAACATCCCACTCTAACTTAAGGCCAGCAACATCGAGTGGGGTGTTGGTGCTGGGTTAGAGGTACCCGCTGTGAGAGGAGGGGTGCAGGGTGTTACTGCTACCACTTGTTTTACCGTAGTCTTATCCTTCGTACCTTGCTCTAGCTCTAGTTTTATCTTCCTGTTTCTGTTGCATGAAAACCACTAAAAACTGCTAAATGCTAAAACCTTAAATCTTTCTTGTAACTCCAGTTGGAGATAGTTTTTCTTATTTTATTTGTAACACCTTGCTGATTCCCTTTTGGGAATTTTATCATCTTTTAATACCTGTCGGAGTGTAGCATGTTGATTCTGGATTCTCAACACTGCCCCCTTGTCCCTGTGTTCGACCCCGTAAACAAAGTTGCGGGGGACTAGAAGGATTCAGGTTTATAAATGTAAAAGCTCGACTACCTCAAATCCGCCTCCACTTTTGGACGCGAGATTTAGGCCGGTCAACTTTTTGGCGCCGTTGCCCGGGACAAGGCAAAAGCGGTACTGTAGACAAACCCAAACCCACTAACTACACTCCCGTGCCTCAAGCTTAGAAATGAGCTTGACAACACTCCTTTTTCTTTTGTTTTTCTTATTTGTTATTTCTTGCCCAAAAATAATAATTCAACTCTCTAACTTGGTTTTTCGTGCCATTTCAGGAACTCTGAAGAACAACAATCTATTCTGTCGAGCCCTAACTTTGGTCTGTAGTTCACTTGAACACGAGCACTCACACCATGCCTCCTCGTGTCAACCCGCAACGCGTTGCGGGAGAACACAAAGGAAGGCCAAGGGATGAATCGCCACCGCCGGGCGACAACGACCGCTACGATGGGAATGACCAACTTGAGGATCCGGAAACGAAGCACTCCGAGGAAAATCATCACCAAGATAGACCTCGTCACCACCGCCGGCACATAAGAAATCAGAATCGTCAGGAACATCACCAAGGAAGTAGCGACATCGATGATTCAGAAGGGGACGAAAAGACTCTGAGGGAGTTAGCCTCCACCAAGGGTAACAATTCCGGATGCCCCGTCATCGTCCCACGTTTCAATGCCACAAACTTCGAGCTTAAGCCGTCCATCATATCCATGATTCAGAATAAGAGCTTTAGGGGGAGTTCAAAGAACAACAACCCCTACCACCATCTTGATGCCTTCAAAAATATATGTGATACCATAAAGATGCGGGGGGTTCCCCAAGAAGTGATCTACTGCAAAGGATTCATCTTTTCCCTGGAAGACAAGGTGTTGTCATGGTACATGGGGCTTCCCCACCAATCTTTAAACGGGTGGGGTGCGCTGGATGACGCCTTCATAAAAAAGTTTTACCCCACTGAGAGGACAGTCAGGAATCGGCAGAAAATTACTTCCTTCATGCAGAAGCCAGGTGAAAGCCTCCACGATGCCTGGGAGCGGTTCCAGGAGTACCAAAGGGACTGCCCCCAACACAACTACAAGAAGGGCTTTCTCGTCACTACCTTCTACAATGGGCTGACTCCCAATGTGAGGGTATCACTGAACACAGCAGCGGGCAGTGATTTCCTAGGGAAGAAGCCGAAAAAGTCAAAGATGATCATCAAAAACATGGTCGAGCTTATGGCCGGCACTGAAATTGACCGATCTGATAGAGGACTGGTCAAGAAGGCAGGTGAAGGGTCCGCCCTAGAATTTAAGGCACTGGAGTCAATCAAGACACAGATATAGAAGATCGCTACTGATGTTAAACAGTTGTGGGAAGCTGGCAGTAAGGGCAAAAGGCCAGTTGAAAAAGTTATGAAATGTGTTACATGCGGAGAAGGCGGCCATGGGGTGGACAATTGTGTCTACACCCAACCAAGGGTAGATAGCGATTCCAGCTCAGAAGATGAAAGGATAGAGAATGTCTCCTACATGAATTTCAAAAGGCCGGACCATCCTGGGTTCAGCTATGGCAACAAAGACGCAGCTGAGAATTCTCATCAGCTGCAAAACTCCACCAAGCCACCGCAAGCTTTTGAGAAGAGGGGAGGCCCCGGTCAGGACACTAAGCCCTTTCATACGAGCAAAGGTAACTTCCAAGGCCAAGTCAAGTACCAGGGATCAACAAGGCAACATGATAAGGATTCTATCTAGACTAATGTGATTGGCCAGCTATTTGATTTCGTGAAAAAGCAGGACACTATCAATAACCAGTTGGCACAAAGCGCTTTATCGAATTCTGGTGTTTTGAACTTGTTGTAGGTACAGTTGGCGGACATGAAAACGCACCAATGCCAAATTGACCAACAACTAGCTCAGCTCACCAAGATAGTCAAGAACCCATCAGGAAAGATTCCATCCAACACGGAACCAGCCAAAAGACCAGGACAGTAGCTGAAAGAAAGAAGATGAAGAAGAAGCCAAGGACGACCTGCTGATGACGGAAAGCTTGGTGCTGCTCGGGAGGCTTCCCGAGCTGCTTTTTATGTTCCTAGACTAGGATGCAAATTTTCTTTCATGCAAAATAGACGTTACAAACATTTGGACTGTAATAAGGCCTGAGTCAGCACATGCACCACATGTGCTAACTCTTTTACTTTATGGGTCACCGCCTTAGTTTTATTAACTGGGATGGGTAATACCTTCTGAGGCCGACAACTTAGTCTGAGGCCAATGATGTTTTACTCATCAGCCGTAGTTTAAACCGCTTTGTTTTAATCATAGCGGGGAACAACCCAACCTGCACTTTGTGTACACCTCTATCGGGTGGCGGACCTTGAGGAGCACAAGGGTCAAGTCGACAGTTGGACTTGCCGACTTACGCGTAGTCCTAACGGCTGACGCGCGCCCCGTTTTACTG
This sequence comes from Alisma plantago-aquatica, assembly GCA_963693085.1. Taxonomy (NCBI): domain Eukaryota; kingdom Viridiplantae; phylum Streptophyta; class Magnoliopsida; order Alismatales; family Alismataceae; genus Alisma; species Alisma plantago-aquatica. The sequence continues at coordinate 310,016,389 of OY856413.1, read as the reverse complement.
TCGAGTTTTCTATATAAGGAAATGAGTTTTTACCGTGTCGGGTTCCTTGCCTTATTGTTTTCGCACTCCCGTATCGTGCTAGAGAACTTGTGCTTCCATTCTCGTGTCGCGCAAGGCTGCAATTCTCCTGTGTCGGGCGAGAGCAAGAACACAACAATGTATCGCTCGACAATCCTATCGCCCGGCTCACCGCGTCGACCGACACATATCTTCCTCTGCTTGTCCCCTTTTTCGGTCTTGTATCACACAGTATGGATATCGTGCAACATCCCTTTTATCCACGTTCGCCCGATACACCGTCTCGGGCGATAACCATGTCGCCCATCCTCATAACGCCTCGACTGATTTGTTGTCGGGTGACACATGCTTTTCTTCTTAACAGCTAGCCGTATCGGGCATCTTATCATACCGACACCTTATCGCCCGAGACGCCCGTGTCGAGTGACAGATCAACGCGTGTTTCTCGACCTATCGCCGTGGGACATATCGCGCGTTTGATTCAGTAGCGTGATGGGCGATACCCACCTCTCGTATCAGGCACATGATCTCACCCATGAATCCTATGTGTCGCCTGATACGAGATGAGGGAAGATCTTTGTACAGAGAGATAACCAATTATTCATTTATTCTTTGTCTATATTTCTTCCGAAAGTCAACGTAATTAATAAAGGTATTTTTCTTATTATTTTTATAGAAATGGCTCACATCAAGACAACCGCTGTCCCAGTTGACAAACAGGGAAAAATAATCTACCCGAAGACTGCTGCTGAAGGGCAGTCTGCCAGGCCTAAGTGCCCAAATCCAGGGCCAGCTGGGACGTCGAAAACAAGGAAGAAAGCTAGGGTTGAAGAGGCGGCATCACAAATTCCAACACCAGTGCCTCTAGAAGCCGTGGAACTCCCACAATTCTTATCGGGGGATTTCAAACCAAGAGACGACGAGCATGCTGGTCGTTATGCTGAGCGGGTAACCAAAGTCTACCGTCCAAGAAGGTTCTGTCATAGAGCCTCGTTTGTTGAGCTGGGAATCATGAAAAGGCTGAAGGACATGCTAGCTGCGGCCAGGCTGAAGAAGATCTGCTTCAGCCGGTCTTCTTCGTACACCAAGCTAACTGTGGAGTTCATGTCCTCCCTCCACCAGGTGAAGAACTCCGCTGCAGAGAGGGAAGAATTTGGCGGGCCAAAAAGACTTCAAGCCCGACTCTACAACTCGGAGCACACCATCTCCGAGAAGCTACTGAACAAGATCTTCTCTTCCAACGAGGAGGAGAAGAGTCTGATGGACAACGGTGAGAAGATCACCGAGGGAGACGGGTTTGACCCCGTGGCGCTCTAGGGCAAGCTAACCGGCAAATCTTCATTCAAGCCGGGAAAGAAGGTTGTGGCGGTGCACTCCTGCTTCCGGAGGATAGTGCACAAGCTGGTGGCGTGCTTACTGTTCAGCAAGAATGAATCCAGTAGCATCTACATGGAAGAGCTCCACGTTATGTGGCACATAATGGAGGGCCAGGTGATCAACCTCGGCCAGTTCTTGCTGAACAGGATGCACCCAATGAAGGAAGCCACCAAAGACTACTGCATGGGCGGCATCATCAACCTCATCGCAGTAGGACTCGGGTACCCAAAAGAGCCACACAGCCATTCAAGGACGCAAGGTGATGAGGTGTTTGACACCAAGTACCTGATCAGGACCAGCATTATCAGGAAGGAGGGGAGGGACTTCTTCTACAAGTTTTCAAAAACGAACATACTCCTCCCTCTCCCTCGCTGCGCCGACTACGACGCAGAGAAAATGGTCTTTACAACCGCCAAGATCGATGTTATAGCGAACAACACGACGGTCACCACCACGACAAGGGCCCCAGAGAGGCCAACCCCAAAGCTATCGATGACAACTGCTGGTCGAGTTGTCGTCGCTCCAATAATACCATCCACCGTCACAACAAGGACGGTGATGGCTGAGAGAGAGCCGTTGATCGTTGAGGTCACCGGGACAGAGACTTCAGGATCTGCTGCGGAAGAGACGGTCGTAGTTCCCGACGCTGCTTCAAGGCCTGTAGAGGCAGAGGAGGAGCTTCAGCACGACAACAACAATAGGGTGTTTGACGAGATCCTAATGGAGCTAGGAATGACACCGAATCCACCGCTAAAGACTCCTCCAGCAGCAGTTGAGGAGATTGCCGACAGTGCAGGGGTGGAGCAAAGTCTGCCCTCACCACGACCATCTCTGCCAAGAAATGAAGGCAAGGCGGTAGCAGCTGAAATAGCACCGTCGCCTCGCCTAGCGGCATCGGGATCGCGAACAGTTTTTATTGAATCCGCCTCACCGAGTAGACCGTATGGAAACCTAGATGCCGCGAGGACGGAAAGGAGACCCTCTGTAGCTCCCCCGTCACTTGGAAAGATGCTCAGACACGATATGGACCATTTGCGGGAGGTAACAGATATAAACTTTGCTACATGTATTCCCCTTACCCGCAAATTGGCGTCTTTCCAAAGTAGGTTGGATGACCAGGAGAAGGAGCTGCTAACTCTAGCGAGCCTATCCGGCGGACAAGAGGCGTTGAATGCAACGATGCAGTAAGTCCTCCAACGACTGAACCGGCTTGAGGAGAGAATTGATAGAAACAATGACCATCCGCGCCGAAGGCAGCCGAGACGGTCACCGTCACCTCCCAACCGGGGTTCTCACCCTTCCTCATTAGGTTCCCCATCGGGGACAACATCCCCATCCTCCTCCTCCAAAGGACGATCTTCAACGCCCGAGGAGGGGACGCAACACAGTTCAGCCGAAGGAACTCCCGACAGACATGAGAGCTCCTTAGGTATGGGAAATGCCAGAATCTCCATCCCCATGGATGAAGTTGAAGACGCAAGCGTTGATATCAGTGTCGGGGGAGACTCATCTGAAGAGTCCGAGGGAGAAAAGGGGGATGTCTACACAGTCAACAAGAGACATCCACCCCGAGGAAGGCGATCGATGGCGGACAGATTCCATGAGCCATCCGAGATACCATCCTTTGAGATGGCTGACTTTGACAGACAAGCATCAGATACCTGACGATCAGAGACCAGAAGCTTCTGAATAAAGTCTTATGATCGCAGGCATATGAAGATGACATAGTCTGGACCGACGGCTACCTTTTAGTGCGGCGAAGGGCTATCAGTGGCATGTTCCGTACGCCGGTCGTGGTTGGCAAAAGACTATTCTGGGTCTTCGAAAATGTGCTAATAGAGAATATCTGCAGCAGGACAGGTCGAAGAGCAATATACAAAGCCATCCTGACCTTAGCGAGAAGACTGATGAAGGGAGAGCTAGACTCCCGTGCAGTGGACGACATGCTGCAGCATATTGAAGAATATAGGCCGAACCTGGTTTTGGCCCCATACAAACACCAGAGCGTGTGGTTTCTATGCATCGCAGATCTCAAGAACCACCACGTCCAGCTGCTATGTTGCAGCAATGCCGAAGTACCATGCTCCGGGGGTGTTTTCTACCGCCCGGAGGACCAAAAGCTGAAGCTCCTACCGCTGCGTCTGCTACGAGCTATAAAACAAGGGAGCCAACGACACCGCGGACCTTGGCACTTCTTCTCCTTCAAAGAACTCCCCGAATAGATAGAAGAGGGGAGCGGAAACAGCGCTATCGCTAACCTGGGTGCAATTGATTGCAAACTTAGGAATCCTCAGGGGAAATTCCTTTTATCAACGTAGGGGCATTTATGCCATGTTGCTGATCAAGGACAAGCGCTATTTCCGGGACGCAGGGGTACCGAAGCAGCTGATGGACAGTGATCTAGAAGAAGACTCTTCTCGATCTAGTAGCCCCATAGAGAAAGAAGAAGAGATAACAACCGAGATTCATGGGGCGGGCAAGCAGCTGGCAATCCTGAAAGAAGTGATTTCCAGAAGAAGATGCCATTTGTTTGATGAGAAATAAAAAGGAATATCGAAAATTCGCGTGGCTAAAGCTGAAGCAGCTACTTTCGAAGTAACAGAATGAAAAGCAACCACTAGAGTGGGAGAGTTAGAATTTTAATTTGGACAACGATCCAATGAGAGGAATAATCGGAACTATAGTATCGAATTTTTTAATAGCAGTATTGTCTATTAGACATGAGTACTCTAGCATTTGAAAAATAGTAAGAAGAAATGGTTTGATCCTCTTATTTCTCGAACCGAGAGATCCTTCTCGTGCTACTCTCACACAGGAGCAGGTCAACATTATCTAGAAGAAGATAGTTGATTCAACCCCGTCGGTGGTTGCTTTTGAGGCAGGCGATGTCATAGTCCCGGTTGATGATCTAAGGGACATGGTGAAGGAAGGTGGGTGCTTGGCTGTAACAGTTGCAACAACCTATATCCAGTACGTACAGACAAAGTTAGAACAAGTGTACATTTCCCATCCTATGCTGTTCAACGACATATGCCTAGCCAACGAAACAGGAGCAAAGAAAACATTTCTACAGAAGTTGGTGAGAGGAGTTCCCCCCGAGATCTTCCTCCCAGTTCTACATTACCAACACTGGACGCTCCTAATAGTGTACACCCGGGAATGAGCGGGAATTTTCTACAACATCTCGGACGACAACAAGAATCATCCCGTACCGTGTACTTCTGAACCTTTGTCATCCGTCGAGCGCTTAGTCTGAAATACTATGACCAGGTGGCAAAGATGATCCAACCATTCCTGAATACGCAAGAAAGCAAGTGGCACGAACTCCAGTTCTGCCACCGCAGTCCACAACAACTTGCTCTATCGAACGACTGTGACATTTACGTCCTCAAATGGATAGCAAGCAAAGAAAAGCCTGACCAGCTCCATCACACCTCCTATCACAGCAAACGGGGAGAATACATGTGGGAGCTCCTAACAGACGCAGGCGCAACCTCACTGGAATAAATACATTATCTCACCTTATCTACTTCACAACTCTGGGACAGAGTGGGGAGTAAGTTTGGGGGGGGGTACCATGTACCAGTGAGGGAGGTACCAATTTTTGAAATTTTGTTAACTACATTTCATTGTTCTTTTGTATACATATTCGTTATTCTTTTGTGTACATATATATGTTCATACCAAAAACTTTAAAAAATTTCGCATTTTCTGTCTCTATGCATATGTACAAAGTTGCTATAATAGTAAAAATCTGTTGTGACTTCTTGCAAAATTTGTTTTTCTTCGTGCTTATTGAGATGCAAGTTGTTGTTATATCTTTTTGATAATGCTGCCTCAAACAAACCGAAGATTACGTTTTGCCTTGCCAAAAATTTTAAAAAAATACAATAATCTCGCAAACAGCTAAGAGACGAGTATGGAGAAGGAAAAAGCTGCCCAAACAACAAAAAATCTCTTTATTTTTTCCTTACCCAATGAAAATCCCAAAAAGAGAAAGAAGCCTTATGAGTGTGAATAAAAGCATGAGAGTTGTGCCCAATAAAAGAAAAGAAAAAAATACATATACACACTCGTTTTCCAAAAGCACCCATCTTTAGGCATGGTAGATCTGGGGCAGTGGTACGTAGGATGTGAAATCACTGCTCTAAAGCCAACTGACTTGGACTGCAAGGACCACTTGCCCGCTAACGGACCCTTACCTGGATGGACTGATGGGAAACGAGAGAAAAACCCCAAAAAGCCTTAGGCCTTCCCTTTACACAACTTTCAGCCCCAAAAATAAAGCTGTTTGGTGTGTAAGCTAACTTCGGAATCATAAACAAGTCTCACCGAAGCTGTAGAGAAGAATTTTACTTAAATAAATAAGGCAGGAAATGCAAGATCTTTTGTTTGTAATGAGACAACATTATCCTTAAGGCATCACGATTCTTGTTTCACCTTTTGTACAGAAAATTGTGCCAAGAAAGAAGAAGCATTACTAGATAAAGTTTAAATATTGATTGAGGACAATCAAAATGCTAAGTTTGGGGGAGTTGATAAAACCAATTTTGGTGATGTTTTTGTCTTATTTTCTGCTATCAAAACTACTCTTTTCTGCTATTTTCCTCTCTTTTATAATCACTTTCGCAATAATTGGCCAAGCAATGCTATAACTCCAATATTTCCATTCTTTGTAGTATTTTCACTCTTTTTGGTACATTTTGGTACAATAAGGGCCGCCCCGGCCCACGAATAAGTCCAAATCTGTTTTGGCCTCCCAGACGCCCGGTACAACCTCTGCCCGACAGGGTGGAGCAACACAATGACGCACGACAAAGGGACGTCGCGCGATAAGAAACAGACGGACGACACACCTTCTACCCGACAGGGTGCCAAAGCTCGCCTCGACAGCCCAAGCTTGTCGGGCGACACAGCCACCCATCGGCATGCGCGCCGCCCGTCACGTGACCGATAGCCGACACCCTTCGTCGAGCGATATCCAGTATCAGCTATCCACCGACCCGCGAATAAGGGGGACACGTGGCGCTTCGAGCACCATAACTTCCCCAACCGCCGCCTATAAATAGCAGCTACAGGAAGCTGAAAAGACAGTTCAGATAGTTGGCAACCTTGAGCTATCTTCGGAGGAAACTGCGAGAGCAAAGTGTATCACGCCCCAGTGCTTGCGTCGAGTAAAACTAGGTGAGCTCTTCCTCATCCCGAGAGGTAGGGGATGGTTCACTTAGGACTGTCCTGGGTGACACTGTGGGCCGACATCGACCAATGTAGATGAGTGACACGGGCGCCCGACGGTAGAACGCTTCGCTCCGTGCCCGACACAATATCAAACCCGATACGCTCCGCCCGTCATGTGTGCCACATGAGAGGGTGTCCCGCTCGACTTGAGCATATCGGCCAGGGTCCTTGAGCGATACAATCGAGCGTCATGCGTGCCGCCCGAGAGGGTGTGCCGCCCAACACTACTGTATCAGGCTAGGCCCCTGACCGATATCGGGCAGGGAGAGTCGCTGTAGTCTGTCGACCTTCTACACCAAGAGGGCGACACATAGTTTTAATTCTGTTATTTAATTCTTTATTCTACGCAATGTATTAAGACCTTTAATGTTTATGGAAATGGAAAAATTTAATTACTTGTTGCTCTATGCCTGGTACATATGTTGGATGACTGCTATGTTTGATATCTGAACTCTAGCTTGCATGTTTGGATCGCGTTTCGCTTAGCTACCGAACTGTGTTTTCCCGTCGCAACATCTTCAAGAGTCGTGTTGTAGCTCTAGAGTTTGGTCCAATTCTGGAGTACGAGAGTGCCTGGAACAGAGTTGTTTCAGTAACATCCCACTCTAACTTAAGGCCAACAACCTCGAGAGGGGTGTTGGTGTTGGGTTAGAGGTACCCTCTCTAAGAGGAGGGGTGCAGGGTGTTACTGTTGCCGCTTGTTTTACCGTAGTCTTATCCTTCGTACCTTGCTCTAGCTCTAGTTTTATCTTCCTGTTTCTGTTGCATCAAAACCACTTAAAACTGCAAAATGCGAAAACCTTAAATCTTTCTTGTAACTCCAGTTGGAGATAGTTTTTCTTGTTTTATTTGTGACACCTTGCTAATTCCCTTTTGGGAATTTTATCATCTTTAATGCCTTCCGGAGTGTAGCATGACGATTCTAGATTCTCAGCACTGCCCCCTTGTCCCTGTGTTCGACCCTGTATGACTACTTCGACCCCGTAAACAAAGTTGCGGGGGCCTAGAAGGATTCAGGTTTATAAATGTAAAAGCTCGACTACCTCAAATCTGCCTCCACTTTTGGATGCGAGATTTAGGCCGGTCAACAATGCATATGAATCCTTAGACCTAGAGTTTGAAGAAAACATGAAGTAATATTTTATAAAGAAGTAGAAGTTCAAGTCCATGAAAATATCTCAAAAAAATTCAAAGAGTTAAGGAAATGATATTAGAATTTAAAAAATCAATATCTATACAAAAATAATGAAAGTATGGTTGAAAAGAAATCTATTTTATGCAAGTGGAAATGAAATAATTCTATTTCCCCTTCAGTTAGAAGAAATAGAAGATTTCAAAATAAAATAATAAAAAAATTAATATCTAAAGGATGATGTAGAAGTAACCTAAGTCAAGAAATAATTAGACTTACAAAAAAGACAAAACTATAAATTTGAATCCAAAAGAAGGAGAGACTTCTAGTAGTTAAGTAACAACACCTATTCCAAGAAAGTATCCCTAGTGGATAATCAAATAGAAATGAAACTATAGAACAATGAGGATCTAGATATTATCCAGAATAGTTTTAGAAGAAAAAATACAGATGGAAACCAATAGAAGAAACATACTAGGCTTCAGACAAGAAACCACGAAATATGGCCCTAGAAACACCAGTATACAACACAAGATTATATTTGTTCAAATGTGATTTACTTACATCTTAACTGTGTTAGAAATATAGATGAATCAATAGCAAGATGGTCAAAGCTACATATCTATTGATAACAACACAAAGTTATGATATTAATACAACAATAAGATATTATCATTTAACCTTTCATTGAATAGCAGTGGAGTGGTGGAAATGATTCATAGATATTGATAAAGAGGAAGTTAAAGGAACATCAACTACCTTATCACGAGTAGTAAACAACTTTGAAGATGAATCACACATTGAATTTCTAAGATTAATTGAAACACAAATAGAGATATAGAAAAGAAAAACAAAGATTCAACTGTCTATTATATAACTTAAAATTTGTTGATGTGTGTCGTATAGATGATTATATATATAAATTCCAAGAATTTTTTTATAAGATATACGATAGAATAGATAGAGAAATTATAATGAATAAAATCCTGTTAAACCTTTAAAAAAAAAAATCCAATCCTTGGGGATTCAAGGCCATGCAAATATATCCGAAATTATAGGGCAAAGAGTAGACACACTAGGAGAAAAAATAAAATATTTAAGAATGAAATTACAAGAATGGTGTGTTGCAGCCACACTCAATAGAAAAAGAACTAAATTAGTAAAACAAAGACTTTAATGTTCAACCTTAACACACGATAAAGTGATAGGATGCAAACCAACAAAATATAATATTTGGAATAACTTTAAATTTAAAAATAAGAAAATATATGGTTTTAAACCAAAATTAAAACCAAAACTAAAACCAAAACCAAAACCAAAATAGAAGTATTATAGAATACAAATGAACTATAATAAAAATGGCAAAAATGTAAAAGACTGTAGGTGCTTTATATGTCAAGAAAAAGGATACTATGCAAACAAATGTCCAAATAGATGATCTCATAAAATTAATCAAAAGCAATTCAAAGAAATAATCGAAGAGAAACTCTCTGAAATGGTAAATACTTAAGCATTTGTTCAATTAACTAATGATGAACAATCTTGTGGATCAATATACTATTTCTCAAATATTGAATTAGACAAAAGAAGAAATTATAGAAGAGTAACAAGAAGAAGCACAACACATCTTGCAAGAAGTAGTGATAGCTAGAATATTAATCAATCGAATAAGAAGTACTGGATTAAGATTAGAAAACTAATATGGAATTAGAACATCTCTTTTTAATAAAATTAATAAAAGAAAATGTATTTTTTATTGTGGAATAACTAATAGAGAGATACCTAAGAAAATCAAATATTCTAAAAATATGATATTTCCCTACTTCAAGAAAAGAACTTAAAGTGAAGAATGGAAAAAATTCAATATGGATATATAATAGGATGGATACATATAGGTGATATTCAAATGATGCTCATAGATAGTAGCATAGGTAGTAGCATCAGGTCTTTCATTTAGGGCGGAAGCCAGAAGAAACACACCTTGTCACTGGTGGCCTGGAACAAGATTACAAGTGACAAAAAACATGGTGGTCTAGGCTTGATGTCGATGTGAGAACTGAACCAAGCCTTGATCTACAAACATGCCTGGGATCTGAGTTCATGCAGGAGTTCTCTTTGGTGCGAGGGTATGCTAGATAAGTACACACTGTTCAATGGGGGTGACATACCTAATGTATCTAGATTGGGTCGTATAGTGCTACAAGGTAAATCCTTCATACTCCACAATTCTATTATGATCCCTGTGAATGGCAAAGACACAAGTGTGTGGTTCGATAGATGGTGGGGCAACAACGCGCCTTTGAAGGACTATGCCACAAAACCTATACTGGAGGACCTGCTAGACCTAAAAGTTTCATGCTTAGTTAAATTGGAAGCTAAATGGGATGCGGAGTTCCATAGTTAAGAAGGTGATGCATACATCCATCCCCCTAAACACTGATGTTTAAGAGGTTCAGGCCTGGTGTCACACTAACACATGTACTTTCACCACGAGAAGAACTTATGATATAATCAGGTCAAAAAAGGACGTAAGAACTGAAGGAAAATGGGAAATAGTGTGGAAGATGAAAGCAAGCATGAAAATCAAATATTTCCTTTGGCTCATAGGACACAACACCCTTTTAACGAACAGTAGGAGAGTTGCTTGAAGCTTGACTACTAGCAGCCTATGTTCGATATGTGGCCTAGAGGAGGAAATAATCTTCCATGCCTTGAGAGACTGCGAGAAGGATACACATGTGTGGAAGGAGGTCTTAAGTCGGAGTTACTGGGATCAGTTCTTCAGAGAAATAGTCATTTGGAACTGGTTACATGATAATTTGAAATCTCATGCACCTCATAGTGATCAGTTCATCATCAGCTGTTGACAACTGTGGAAGCACCGGAACCTGTAAATTTTTGGAAAGAAGAAGCTAAGTGTGAACCACCTACGGACCCTTATTAACAAAGAAGTTCTTATCAACACAAAGGCATGTGCTTTAGATCAGACGAACCAGCTGAACGAGATTCATCATGTTGGTTGCACTAGACTGAAGTAAGGCACTCTAAAGATAAATACTGACGCCGCCTTCAACATGACATCCTGAAGAGCTGTTGTTGTAGCAGTGTGTCGTGATGAAAGGGGCCGCTGGTGTGGAGGCTGGGGTAGGACTGTCCAAGCTGACAAAGCACTTGAAGCTAAAACTCGGGCTACATAACTCATTGTGGAGGTTGGACAAGGTCTCATATGTAATGGTATCTGCATTGAAAATGATTCCTTGAATGCTAAGAAGGTTGTTGAGGACAAAGGCGCAAGCTTCCAAAGGGTAACCAGATGGATTACTGCTGTGAGGAGAGGGCTTAAATTGGGTTGGTATTTTGTACACACCAAATGCGAGGGGAATAAATTTGCAGACCAACTAGCCAAGTTTCATATAAAAAACAACTGTGGCTCTTATTACTATAGGAGTCCACCTAATCACATTGTTGACCTAGTCAACATGGATACTTGTAATAGTAGTAGTACTACCAAGTTTGATTCTGCTTTTAGTAGTTTGAAATGTAATAGTTTGTTGGTTCATCTTGCAAGAGAGTGGCAACATGAATAAAAATACCTTCTGACTTCCCAAAAAAAATGATGCTCAAAACAACTTTTGAGAAGGAATAGATTCGCCATTAATATTATTTTAATGAAAGATAGAATAAATGAAAGAAAAATTGAACATTATGAATGATACAAGGAAAGATTACCATAAAAAATTAATCTTTAATATTTATCCAAAGATAAGTTGAAATATTAGAGATACTGATATCAAGTAAATGTTATGCTTGATCCAAGTCTTTCAAAGAATATAATTTATGAAAAAAGGGTTTATCCCATATTCTAACACTTGCATTGTAAGTTATGCCCTTACAAATATACATCACTCTAAGAAATTATAGTACAAAGATATCATAGGAATTCCTAACCTATTTTAGGAAGCATGAAAGATATAAGACTTGAAATAATTTCAAAATTTGAAGTAATAGAAAATATAAATGTACATGTCTTTGAGAAACCTTTAGTAGCAAAAATAGATTCCAAAGAAGACGGGCTTATGAAGGAAATCAATTACAAATAACAAATTGTGATATAATAGAAGAATCTAGAGCAAGTATATATAGGTATAATGGAAAACTACACCTAATACTAAAAACATTACATAGAATAGCAAGCCTAATAATCTTAGAGGACAATAGAAATGCCAAAAATCATATATTACTCAGAGAATACTTTAATGGAAGAGATTGGAGTGTGACCCCAATTTTAATAGACTGAGGAGTAGGTATGTCCTTTATACAAGAAGAGATGATACCTTACCTTTTAAAAAATACATATAGGATCACCATACACTTATTAGAATATTGATGGAAAAGAACATGATGTAACACACTAAGCAATTTTTCTATCAAAATACAAGGTATTAAAATAGATGTAACACTTATTGTTCAATTAGATAGTTGCAATGATGTCAATAGCAACTATTTTCAGAATGGGTACACTAGAACAAATAGAACCCTTTTCATTGCAAAGAGATAGACTATATTTTACCTATAGTAATAATGAATACTTTTGCAACAATTAAATGACTAGTGTATAAGGGTTTACATTTTTTCATAAAAGAAATTATCATAAATATAGAGCATAATATTTCCCTGTATTCTTAGATACTGGAGCAAGAACTTGCATTGCCCAAAGATAATTATTTAATTAACTAAATCATTATATATGTTATATGGAATTCATTTCATGGGAAAATGTCATGCCCTCATCAACAAATATAAAGTTATATTAGAAAACTAACATAATTACATGTCCATCATTTTATACCCTTGATTATGCAAAACAAGACATTCTATTTTGAAATAATGTTACACAAAAATTCAAACTCTACAAAAGTGATTCTATGTTTTGCATATTTATGTATGCAATGAATTTTTCTTTTATTGGTAATTTGTTTTCCTTATAATCACAACACTTGTCATGGAATTTTTTTTATTTCTTTTATACACCTTTTAGACTCATTCTACCATATTCCAATGATCACATGGCATTTGTAGTTGAATATATTGTTGATTTTGTATTATATAGTTTGAATTTTTGTTAAGATAGATGAATATATATATAAATATAAATATATATAACTATGCATATATATGTGTGTGTCTATATATATTTATATACATATATATAAATATATATGAATATATATATATATATATATATATATATATATACATACATATGTATATATACATACATATATATACATTTATCCCAATGTTTTATTATAGACTAAACAACTCACACATCTATGTAACATGTAACTTGCGTTTAACACTTTTACAAATTTTTACCGCAATAGTACTTGTATCTCTGGTTGTACCTACATGTCTTCTAACATTTCTCTCTCTCCACATATGAAAAGATATTTCAGAAAATAACAATCTCTTTTTGTCTCCTTGATCGTAGAAGGTAATCATATTCTTAACATCCTTCTCTAGTTCCATTTATAGACAAAATTCTTTGCAAATGTTTTCCCTAATATCATTTCTAAATTTGCAGATCCCAAATTGATGGTTGTGGGTTTCGTCACACTCCAAACACAACAATCAATGTGTGGGGACTTTTCTATTCCACTTGTGTATCTTATCCAATGTAACAATGTACCATCTAGAATTTTAAAGACACACATTGACCGTTTTGGTACCTATTTCCCAAGACAAATTTGCTCCATCACTATGTCTTTTTCAGCTCTTGTTCTTGTCACCTCCCATAGGTCCATCCTTGGATTTATGAATCGCTAGCCCCCTATCACTTGAAGCTCAAATAAAGACTTTACTTGCTGCCAAAGATCCCTCATGAGAATGATAATATGAGAGTATCCTTCCCTCATGGATATCTTTCTCTCATCCACTTCCATCACACCATACTACCTTCTTAAAGGTAACTATTCTTTTCAAGGCCCCACGTCTGGCTATGTCCCTGGGAGTTTTTAGATTCAACCCTCCTTCTTCCTTGGGAAGAGCCAGTCTTGCATATCACATGGGGTGGTAATTACCTGCCTGGATAAAATTAGATATCTTGATCTCCATCTTGTCCAAAAAATATCTTGGTATCTCACCTTGTTGCTCCCAGAAGATTCAGAGTCCTTCAATAGCTACTTTGATGAGGGTAACTCCACCCACCATAGATGTCTTCTGTGATGGTCATCTAATAATCATCTCATCTAATTTAGTCATGCATTCAATAGAGTCTTCACTTGTAAGTTCCCCCAACAAGTAGAAATCCCTAGTATTTGGTGGGAAAATTACCCATCTCCACTCCCAATGCTTCCTATTGTCTATCTTCAAACCAGTGACAACTTTTTTTAGAGAAAAATACATGTCTTATTAGCATTCATGCACATACCTATTTGTTTCGCAAAGCCCTTGAGTAGAGTCTATAGATCCTCCATCATTTTGGGTTTGGCTTCCATGAAAATTAAGACATCATAAAAAAAAATTAAGTGACTCATCGCCTTCATTCCATGCACTATATATGGTTTGATTGCCTTCCTTTCCTCTGCTTGTACCATGTTCTATGTTAAGTATTCCATGACTATTGTGAAGACTAGATGAGATAGAGGATCTCCTTGTCGTAGCCTATTACTCCTTCTAAACATCCCTCTAGAAATGTCATTCACTGGGATGGAGAATCTTGTGATTCTAACACATTATTTCATCCAACAAATCCATTCCTCATTAAACCCCATTTGTTCCATGATCCACTAGAGTTTCTCCAAACTCACACTATCATATTCCTTGGACATATCTTGTTTCAAGCATGCTTTCCTTCTTCCCCTCATCACATTTGTAGTTCAGCAAAAACTCTCCATCCAAGAGTGTGCAATCACTTATACTCCTACCCACAATGAAGGCTCCTTGATTCTCATAAATTAGGAAAGGAAGGACTAGCTTCAGCCTAGTAGCCAAAATATGTTCTATAATTTTGTATTAGAAAGAACAACATGCTATAGGTATGGAATCCATTAGGGGTGCAATAATCTTATTCATTGGGATGAGGACTAGAAAATCATGATTTACATTTCTCACCATGTTTCCTCCTTTAACGAATCAATTCACATACTCCACTATATCGTACTTGATGATGTTCCATGTCTTTTTGAAGAAGTAGGAATTGAACCGCCTGATCCTAGTGACTTATTGAGACCAAATCTTCATAGTACATCTTTGACCTCCTATTCTTTCACATCCCTAGTAAGAATGTTATTGTGTGTACCTGATAGTTTGAACTTCCAATTCATCTTCTCATCCTCCACTTCCCTCTCAAAGTTCTTATTGTAGAGATTGTTGTAGAACTACAATGCTTGCTCCTCTAGATCATCTTATTATTGTCTAATATACCATCTGCATCAAGGATTTCAGAGGTAATTTTACTGGCTTCTCTCCTCTTTACTACAAGATGATATATTTTTCATTTTCCTGTCACCATCTTCTGTCCACTTCTCCCTATTCCTATGCTAGTAGAACCTTTCCTCAGCCTTCTTTACATCCTCCAACATTGTTTTCATCTCTTGTTCTTTCTTGATATGCCCCTCATTAAGTGCATCCACCAGAAGCATTCTTCTTACCTCCCTACATTCCATATTTGTCTCTGAGAGCATGTTTGGAATATTCAATTCAACTTTGGACCACCTCTTTAGTGAAACCTAGGTGTTTGCTAGTTTTTTTTTTGCAAAAATGAACATCAGGTTCCCATGTACATGCAAACTTCAGGTCTGCTTGACTACCTCATCAAATCCCTTCCAGTCAGCCTAGAAATTTAAAATTTTGAATGGTTTCCTCTTTTGCTTCTTTTCTGTTATCTACACAGTAAGGGGGCATGGTCACTCAGCTCAGAGCCACCTGATTTAACATGCACACTGGGAAAAAGTTTAAACCATTCCTCATTTACCAGTTCTCTATCCAACTTACTTAAAATTCTATCTTCAAGTTCCCTTTCATTATCCCATGTGAAGAGATCACCTACTATCATGGGAAGTTTAGTCAACTCAGCTCTATCAATAGCCATGTTAAAAGCATCCAACATTGTATCTAGCACCAGTCTCCTTCCTCTTTTCTATGATTGCAATCTAACATTATTGAAGTCACCAATCACCATCTCGGGAACTTCCACCTGTCTAGAAACTGCCTCGATATCCTCCTAGAGCCCCTATCTTCTTTTGTCATCATAATGAGTGTACACTACTGTCAGACACATGTGTAGATGTGATAACCTAGTTTTCTATTTTCCTCAAATTATTTCACACCTTGACAAGTTTGGAACTTAGTTATGCTCCTTGACCTTCCCTTTGATTTCATGAAAGTGAGTCACAATGTACTCAAGTAATGCATCAAAATCGATTAAGTGTTGCAATGCACTTTATTTGACTCATGTTGAGGCTTTGTTATGACTTGGATATGTGATCCTAAGATTAGTAATCACTATGAGACCTTTTCTATCCTAAATGCAATTTCATGTTGTGGGGCTTGATATTACAGTTGCAACACATCCTTCCCTACCCAATTTGGGGATTACATGGGGGAAATTTACCCATTTGAATATCAAACCCAATTTATGAACTTTTTGTCCATTTAATTACCTTTGGGTCGGATGGGAACTAGGCCCAAAACCTAGCTCCCTTATTTTCTCCCCGCATCCCTTGTAGTCCTCTCACACATGCTCAAAGGGTCATACAGACACCTAGTGCCTCCTATGCTACTGACCCTCCTCTTTTCTCCCTCTCTCCTCGCATCCTCCCCCTTTAAGCCACTTTACTAGCTGGCCCTGGAAGGAGGGTGTTGATGGGAAATGATGAACGTAGTGGCCACCACCACCATTCTCTTAAAACCATCCAAATTCTAAACCTACCCCCTTACATCCCCTCCTTGTTTAAACCCCTCAAACCCCTCTGTCATGGGGGTTAGCTTCCCCATTCGGAATGGAGTCGCTGCCTTCCATGCTCCTCACCCTCCTTCCCATGGATCACAACCACAATGCCACCACCATGGCTAGGGTTTCCAAACCTAGACATTGTCTTGAAGACGAGAAAGGGGAAAAACAACCATGGTTCTTCCTGCTCTGCCCTCTCTTAACACCCTCTCTCTTTTTTGGCTCGACTATTCATCTTTTCCTCACTTTTCCTCCTTATTTCCTCTTTCCCTATCACCCAATCAATCCTCATTCTTTGAGCTTCCTCAACCCTACCTCCACCATGATGGTGGTAGTGGGTTCTTTCTCTAGCACTCCTTATCCCCAGACGAAGGGTGCAACAACATAGTGAGGTCAGTGCCATCACGGTCGACACCCTCCAAGGTCACCTCGAGCCATCTTTAGTTGGTGTTCAATAGCACCAGTGAGCACTAGGTCACAGTGTCACTATGAACTCACACGCTTCATCACCCCTTCTTCCTCTCTATGTCTCTCACTTTCCCTCACTCTCTTTCTCTCCCAACTACATAGGCTCCCAATAGCCAATGACAACATGCCACGTCTTCTCAATGAGCTATGGTCAAGGTGGACCCAACATACTCACCCTCAGATGCTTCTGATCTCCCTCAACCACTTGCTAATGCTTGTGATCATGCACGAGTGACCTGATCTGATAGACAACAACAACGCACCGTTCCACACCAACCGCTCATGCCCAAGATAAGGGTTTTTTGCGATCATGCGGCCCATTTTCATCCTACAGGGGGTAAATCCCCCCAAAAACCCAAATTTAGGTTAGGAATTTGTAAACCTTAAATCTCTTACATCTATTTACCAAATTTTGAAGTAATATATAAAATTTTTCTCAGTCAAATGCCACCTTTCTTATGATGCTAATGTCTCTGACTAGTTTTGCATGTTTTACACATTTTTAAGTCAAGATGATGCCTTTGTAATCCTTTGATTAGTAATGAACTTCAACCATGTAATTTATATATCATTTGATCCCAAGATGCCCTAATCCCTTAAATCAGTAAATAATATCCACTTCTATTGTTATTAACATTGTGGGTCATCTAATTGCACCCTAATGGTTATCTTCATCTTCTACGGATTTAATGCTCTAATATGTGATGGCTATGTGCCTATATGCTTGGATCTTTGAACTTATGCAAAAGTGATATTAAATGTTCAACCATGTATGTTAGCTTTCACTTGTGACACCAAATTCCATGTAATTATCTCATGTATGCCCTTGACTACTTGTGACATATGCACACCCCCCTAACATGTCCTAGATGCATATGTTGATTTTTGGGCTCTAACATTGCTAGACCTTAATCTAATGATATACATGTTATTTTAATGACTTCAAAACAGTAGATTTATCAAACTTGTAGCATGAATATAAACTTGATCTATCATGTGTTCTTTTATTATTTTATGACATGGAAATATGAATCTAATGCATGAACTTGATTTACTATGACTAGTCATGAACTTTTATGATTTAACCTGAGTGGGGATCTAAATATCATATCTCCCTAACTTGAAATAAGAAAGGATCTCATGTTTATATATAACCTAATTTGGATGGTTCGCTTAGATCTTGAACTTAATGTTGATCCTTGGAGAATAATGACTTGCATGTTTGGAGGTTTGGAGCTACATTCAAACTAAGTGAAACCTAGATCTAGGGAAACATATACATGACTCATATTATGCCTATATTATCAAACCCTAGTGATATAAGACTCTATCTTATGTATTTTTATATGTTAGGTCCATGTTGGCTTGGGTCTTCCCTGGAATCTCTCTCATGAATCTTAAGTTGAACTCTACTCGTAAGTTACACTTCTCTCTTGAACCTATTATGTTATTGTCTTATATGTATGTATGCTTGTATGGATGCTTGTATAGAGAATTACTTGATTGAGATACATGTTCCCTATGATTATATGTTCCTTTTTTTGAAATATGTTGAACAAACCTTTAACATACTTGAACTTGCAAATTATACAAGCCTACTGTACATGCCTATATTCTTGGGGCAAGGGCACAAGATTGGGCACCTAACTTGATATTTCAAGATAAGGAATACCATGTCAATAAAATGGTTCACTAATCTTGAGCACCTTTACAGACCCTTTGAATGGGAAGTTGGTCAATGACAATAATATGTTGTTAAGTATAATGGAAATACACTTAAAATATGTTTTGCATAAAATGACATCGTTAATTGTTCTCACCTTGTTTCTACTTCTTTCTTAGATGATGTTTCTAGCCAAGAAAATTTTATACTACTCTTAAACTATGGTTACATGTTTTTCATAGCGTACTTAATGCTTTATCATTAATATGTTTTGATTATCAAATTTGTCATTCCGAAATATAGATCTACTGCACCCTAGACTCTAAGATCTGGAAAAGAATCACCAATGGGTTATCTTGATATAGAATTGGGTACATATCTCTTATCTCCTTATTTAGTATCTTGTTATCACTTTTACTATTACTGCCTTTTTCATATATATTGCTTGTGTGAAACTATGTGCCATTCTAGGGATGGACACCCTGGTCCACTCCCCTTTGGCTGTGTAGCCATTATGACTGTGGAATTAGGGTAACAAATGGTTCCGTAACAAATGGTATCAGATCCAAACACATAGGCCTTTATATATTTTTAAGGAATAACACATATTAAGAGCCAGGGAGGACTAAAATCCTTTCCTCAAAGTTTAGAGAGTCTTCTATCATCTCATCTCTTTTCTAAGGACCACCGAAGCCACCCATTAGATGATTAGTTAGATTTCTTGTCTCCTCATGTGATTCTTCTCCCATGACTTTTAATCATATGACCTCTTGATTATGGGGTAGCTTATGCGGGGGGGGAACTAAAATTTATTTGAAATCATGAATGTTTATCTAGATGATAATCCATGAAATAAAATTAACTCGAGAGCTCGAATTGATGAATGAAAGTTGATGTAGCCTCCACTCACGTGAAGTTGCATGCACCACTAAAAATCCTAGAGATAGTAAGTCTCTAAGTTTAGCCTTGTGTGTGCTATAATAAGATCTCCACCCACGTACGCTAAGGTATGTAGATGTCTTATTGTAGTACAGTTAAGGGTCGAATCCAAGAGACAAGTGTCTTGTTATGGATTAACAAGATGGAAAACATTATTATTCTACTTATCTACCCAAGAGTTGATATCTAGATCAAAGAGTTGATATGATGATTAAACTAATATGCAAAAATAAACTAAAAGGGCAGGAAAGTAAACTTAAGGTTGTAGATAATATTTGGAAACCACTAGGATGTGATCGAGTTTCACCACCACTACGCAGATATCATCACATACGTCATAATAACATGGCTTGCAATAAAATTCTAAGCAATTAGTATCTTTGTATATTTATCTTACTTTCAGATGGCTAACTATGAGAAACATGGGAGTATTACAATGTCAGCCATCCCCGAACAAATGGTCACTTACTTTGCATCACTCCCTTCGCAAAGTGTGTTCCTCAACCTGCCAAAGTTGTACTTCCATACGTCTACTGATTCCATTTCATAGTATGAAAGTACAATGATGGAGGTGAGTTTACTCCACTCCTTGAAAAGTGTTTCTAGATACCAAAACAAATATATGGTGACTACATACATCAAGAACCAACATACAATCGATAATGGAATCTAAAAGCACAAACATCGACCATTCACACTAGTAGATAATAGGTAACACAGATTGGTGATCAAGCAACTAGCATTCATTTAAACGATTGATGTTGAACTAAAAAGACAACATTTTTATTGCAAACTCATGAATTAAAAAGCATGGAATGAAAACATGGGTAGCGGGGTTACTCCCCACACCCTAGTGTTTGGAACTACTCGCACATGACTAGAAAAAAGAAGGAGACAGGAGAAGAGAAGGAAAACATCATCTCCTCATAGGAGGGAGGAAGGCTAACCCCTTGGAGTAGAGAACAACTATCTTCACACTATGTGGTTGTTTTGGTGATGAATCCTTCACTCCTCACTTTCTATGTCTATGAGCGAGAAAGTAGGCTTATGGATGGAGTGTGGATCTTTGACCGACAACCTTGGGGTGAAGGATGAAGGACGAAATAGCTCTGGAACAAGTGAGGAAGCCTTTGGGCATCTGAGACTTCCCCTGAATGAGGACCCCTTGAGTCCTATTTATAGGTTCAAGGGATCTGGAACGGTCTTGAGAACTTTTGAGTCTTCACGGTCTTGAGACCATTAGGCATCCTCACGGTCTTGGGGGACCGGTTGGGTCTTCGAGGTCTTGAGACCGTTAAGCACCCTCATGGTCTTGGAGACCAGTTGAGTCTTTGCGATCTTGAGACTGTTAAGCATCCTCACAGTCTTAGAGACCAGTTGGGTCTTTGTGGTCTTGGGACCGATAGTCTCTTTGCAGTTTGGAGACCAGTGAGTCTTTACTCAGACTTGGGACTGATGAGTCTTCACTCGGTCTTGAGACCAACGGATCTTCATTCGATCTTGGGACCATTTGGGTCCTCACAGTCTTGGGATCAGTTGAACCTTCACGGTCTTGGGACTGGTTGGACCTTCATGGTCTTTGGACCATTTTGGCTTAGACTTTTGTAATTTTTTTGGGTTTATCTATAAGAAGAAAAGAGAAATATCTGTCTATTGGTATATTTACAATAAAGCTCGAAAGTTAAGTGTTCAATCTAATTTATCTAATAATGAGTATGGATAACTAACAAAAACTAGTAAGATAACATCACAAAATATGAGGTAATCACCCCCCCCTAAATTAGAGTCTAGCTTGTCCTCAAGCTGGAAAGAGCTAAGGCACACAATTGCGAGAAGATTTTATTTAGTGAAGATTTCCATACTCTTGCGTCAGTTCTATACCAGAGATCCCCATAGGTTTTTGTTGAGAATTCTACTTACTCTGGCTCTTTTAGGTATTGGGAGTTGCATAGTCCTCAGGTTTCTTCTATGTCATGTAACTCTCACTGGGACCACCTTTTCCTTGAATGTATTATGTGCATTTCTTCGATTCTAAGCTATTTTATACTTGTTTGAAATTCCTACCGGAAGCTAAAGTAGGCATGAGGGATGGCTGAAGGATGCTATGTAACTCCCCCATTGAGGGGGGAGGTTTTATATAAACTTTGGGGTCTTACTACCAGGTGCGACACATCTGCCTTTGTGAGGGCAGTTGAATGTATCAGCCAGGGAAGACCTTTGTCAGCTTTTCATATATTTGGAGACCTTAGGATCTTACTACCGGGAGTGACACATCTACCTTTGTGAGGGTAGCTGAACGTGTGGGATGGGAAAGACCTTTATTAGTTCTTCATATAAGTCTTTATGCATGGCACAACTCTCATGTTTTTATTCAACACTCAGGCTTATATTCATATGCTTGCCGACTTGGGAATTGGGTATTTAGGGATTTTATTTGGGTTGCCAAGACTCTTTTTGAAATGAAGAAAACTATTCCCTAGACTTTCCAGACATGCACTTGTTCTGATTTCGTACTTGGTGGTCCACTTACGAGGTTCCTTGATTTGAATTTCACCTAGTTCCCTCCCGTCCTTGAGAGTTTTTGGCTTGTTTCGGCCGCGGTTTTGACCTAAGAAGAGTGTGATATAGAATTGAAGCAAAAGCATTGCGATCAGATATGGGGGTGATTTATTAATTCACCATTATGTGACTAAATGCTATTATGTAAGTGCTTCTGAGGACTACTTTATCTCTAACATAGCTGGGGATGTCCCCTTACCACAACAAATGTTGTCTTATGTGCAAAGGTTATTCTATCAAAGAAATTATCAAAAACTCTAAACATTGAAAAGAACAATTTGTGCGATTTCAAAAAGAATACAAAGGTAAATGAAAAAGATAGAGGAAAGAGAAGGTTTGAGTATAATACCTCTTCCCTTGCCCAATGTACTCCCCCCTAACTTATCATTCACTCTATCCCTAGAGTGTCAAGGTGATAGGTTGAGAAGTACATGGGCAAGGGTGTCAAGGTTCTGTTAAACCCTTGTTGGCTCCATGAGAACGATGGAGATTTGCGGTAGATTTTCCCTGTTATGCATGATAGTCCACGTCCATCATGTCCTTAATGCATTTATCAAGAATGGTGAGGGTATACATCCAGTAAAGGATGTGGAATCCAAAGTCGTTGGATTAACTAATTTTCTAGGGACATCTGTGGAAGAAGGTTGGGCACTTGAAATGTTCTCTGTTGTATGCCTTTGTGTGTTTTCCAAGAAGATCGTGTAGTCGTTCAACACAATCCTTTGCCACTTCCTCAGTGGGCATCTTTTCTATGGTGTCATACTCTCTCTGGTTGAGATTGATCTGGCTATCAGAACTATTGTAGATAACTATAGTTCCGTTATGTAGGTTTGTTGCCAGTAGCATCCAATGCTCAGAGTGAAGGAATGGAAGCAAGAGGAACTTTGGAGTCGTGTTTAAGATATGAGATAACAATTTCCGTGGTTCTGAAGTTCTTTGATCTGAGTAAATCATCCTTTAGGTGTGCTGACGCCATGTAAACTGTAGGCAAGTCCCGTGCTAGAAGATATTAGTAAGCAGCCATGACGCTCACGGACATTGAACCTTGTACTTGTATGGTCTCACAGAGTGCATCGACCTTTACAAGAATATTCAGTTCAAGGAAAACAAGCTCATCATTCTCTGCATATAGCCGAGACATGATGAGTCTGATTTCATTATCTGAAAGACTCTTGCATATAGCAAGGTCAAAGTTCAGGAATGTCAGCAGTATTTGAGATAGTGTCACCATATCTTTGGGGATCTATTAATGGTAGACCCTGTTAGTAGATCAATGTCCCCCATATCTTCAGCCATATCGAAAGTGTAGGCGTCCCATTGTTTTTTTTCTGGGACTGTGGTGGCTTGTTATTTTTGTTGCTTCAACTCCTTTAGGATTTTTCTGAATGGTTTCTTTTCATGATGTTGGATAATAGAGAACAAATAGTGGGGTACATCGTCATGTCCCATTGTCGGGTCCTTGAAGAACTGTCTGACGCAAATGAGCTCCATGGCGTATCATCCCTGTAAAGCATGCATGTCCTCCTTAGCTAGCTCGGTAAAGGGGATGTGTCTGTTAAGTGCCTTAGTGAATCTGATTGTGCAAAGAGCACAATCCCCTAAACCTTCTAGCATCTAAATGGATGGGTTGATGATCTTGAACCATGGTTGGCTCCAGCCATGTTCAAGAGATGGGAAGGCAGCCCATATGACTTTGAGAAGCTGAAAGGGAATGCATCGTGCTTCTCCAGCTTCTGAACCAATGAAGTTAATGGTTCCCACCTTAAGCTCACTGGCGCTGAAATTGTACACCTTGGCGTCGTGGGCCTCGGTGTCAATGATCATAAGGAGCCAGTGGCCAGAAACTTTGAAAGGCATCGTGATGTGGTGTGCCTTTCTTGCGAGACCCATTTTCAGTTTCTCAATGGATTTTTCCTATAAGTCCTTGTTCAATAGGCATAATGCTAGAGCAGGGGAAACATTAAAAACTGACTACTTTTTCTTTGGGCTCCAAAATCCCTTTATTGCGTTAGAAAGCAGTAACGAAAGATAGCCATCTTCACCGCCGACTGAGGTCGTAGAAGAACACATAAATCTTCATGTGTCAGCTTGCGCTTTGTGTTTTTGTTATTATAGAGGATGTCCCCCATCCTTGGAATCGTCTACAATAGTGTTTAAGACAAAGATGTCCTGAACATCTAATGTAGAGATGGCCGCCAGATCTAAGTCGTGCATCTTGTGAGGTAGGGGTGGCAGAGGGGGAAGATCTTATGGAGGAGGAAGTGAAGTATGTTCATTATCATCAAAATATTGTGGCAGATCTTCATTCTCTTTAGAGTCAGAGTCGAGTTGATCGTCAGTGTTAAGACTTACTCTGTCAGAATCCTCTTGTTCTGGGGGAAGGACTACAACTTGCTCCGAAGCAGATGGTTCGTGAAACGTGAAAGCTATTGTGAGTGGGCTAGTTCTAGTTTCCAGTATGCATTGTTGAAACTCAACAAAAATTGTGTCTTTGGAAGAGTCCCCAAGAAAGCCCATAGCAGAAAAATTGAAGAATTGGTCTGCATAGGACATTGTTATGCTGTCGGTATTGTCTAGAGCACGGTGGTCTTTGCTACCACTCTTCTGGTGGTCTCCACTATCTCCCCTTTTTGAGGTATCTTCTCCTTGGCTGGTACCTGCCCCAATGTTGCCTTGATCGTCTGGTTTGTCATCTGAAGAGGAGTTGTCGACGTTGGAGTCATCCGAGGAGTCAGAATCATCTTCTTCGTCATCATCGTCATCTTCATCCTCTGCCGCCTTGTCTTTGATCTTTTTTTCGATGCTTTCTTACATTGTTTATGTAGAGATTGTAGCTCTTCAAGTGCCACTTGCACGTGCCTGTGGTTTTCAAGCAGTGAATTGTGGCTTTCGTTGAGATCTATATAACTTGCTTCAGTAGAGAGGAGTTAGATTGTTAGATCAGTCACTTTTGTTTGTAGCTGATCTAAAGATTTGTTTGCATGCTCCTCCTGGTGGCGGATGATTTATGTGAGGCTGATTTCCATGTGATCCATATGCGTGCTCATTGCAGCTTGTTGGTGTTGAAGCTCGTGAAGGGTCACAAGCAAAGGTTGAGATTGTTTGGAGATCTTGTTGACTTGCTGGACTAACATATCTTGCTGGCGCTTCATGCTAAGCATCAAATTTGACAGGGTACGTAAGCGGTCGTCAACTAGGTTGACTTGCTGGATTGCTATTTCCCATTTTTGTTGAATGTTTGTGAGGAGGCCTGGTAAGGCATTAGTCCACTTGTCTATGTTGGATACATGCATGGAAAGCCCCTGCACACAAGAAAGAATATATTGTAAGATGTAAGAAGGGTTGGAGAGGAGTGTTCAAATAGAATCAAATTGATGTCTAAATGCCTCTCTGACTTGTGAAAATGGGACCTCAGTGGAAGGTGGGTGGGATGGCTGGGGTCTGGGTGGAAGGGTGGTGGTTCCAGGCAAAGGAGACACTATTGGTGGACTCATAAAAAGTGTAGCAACTGTAGAGGAAGTCACTAGCGGTGTGGTGGTGGATGAGAGTGGTAGTGACATCCCGATGATGGAAGGTGGAAATGGGAATGCAGGAGGGAAGGTGGTGAAGGTAAATGCATGATTGAGCGTTGAGGTAAGAATGGGCTTGCCCGTTGAGAAAAGTAGTGAAGCAGAAGATGTGGTGGAAGTTGAGGTTGCGGAGAATGGAATGTTGGTGGGTATGATTGTGGAAAATGGTGGAATAGTGTTGTGGTGTAGAATTTTGGAGGATAGTAGAGTGGTGGAACATGGCGGGGTGGTGGAAAATGGAGGAGTGGTGGAGGTAGATGTAGTTGTGGTCTCATTATGGGGTTGCTCTGCCCCTGGGGTGATCTTGGAGGTGGGCGTCTCTGACTACTGTTGCTTTTGTATGCATAGTTTGGACAGTTGTACCACCGATATTTTTGTTGCTCTAGTTGCAGGGGCAGTAGCACTTTGCTTTATTTGCC
This sequence comes from Alisma plantago-aquatica, assembly GCA_963693085.1. NCBI lineage: Eukaryota > Viridiplantae > Streptophyta > Magnoliopsida > Alismatales > Alismataceae > Alisma > Alisma plantago-aquatica. The sequence goes on along the minus strand of OY856413.1, from coordinate 309,990,054 downwards.
CTACTTTTTCCAGTTGTCCCTTCCCTTTTATAGAGGCTTGTAAGTTGGCAAGTTCCTCTGTAGTGAAGAGATATTTGTCTTTATCATAATCGACGAGTTCGGGAAGCAGTAGCAGTGTCCTGGATGCTTTGACAGTGGGGCAGAAGACGTAGTGGAGCTTTGCATCCTTTTCTTTTATGATATAGGTGTTTTTGAGAATCCGCTCATTGATTAGGTTATCACCTTTTAACAAAGTGCAGTTCTTGAGTGGTCCTTCCATCTTGTGGTATTTCAGAATTGTAGTCACGTGACCACCAATGCATATTTCCTTCTTGGGGGCATAAAATGTATGTTTATGTATCAAATTTCATTTGATATTGACCGGCTTCCCCTTTAAGATGGACCATAGTATGAAGAGGTCTGAGATGAGCACATTCTAGCTCTCTATTCTAGGGAAAAGTGCTCCTATTATAATTTTGTGCAGCATTTGCACCAGGAAGGAGTGGATGTTGGAGGATTTTTAGGCTATCAAAGACTCTAAATTGAATAGTTTCCTTCCCTATACATAAGGTAATTATGCTTGCTTCGACATCAAGTAGCGCTCTGGCTATTGCGAGGAAAGGTCTATCAAATATTATTGGATATCTCAGATCTTCTTTAATCTCCATGACAAAAAAATCACAAGGGACATAAGAGTCTCTTCCTACTCTGAATGGGATATCTTCAATAATTCCCAAAGGTGCAGTAACGGTAGAATTAGACAATTGGATCGTCATTGTTATGTGTAGAAAATCAGTAAAGCCCAATATTTTACACATAAAAGGGGCATAATAGATATGTTGGCCCCCAAATCATCTAATCCTTTCTTGCAAGAGGTGTTTCTGATAGAACATTGGATGTCGAAGGAGCCATGGTCCTTCTGTTTTTTCGGTATTCTATTAAGGATGATATCAGAAGTAGTCCAAGCTAATTTGACGATATCGTGTTCTTCAGTCATGTATTTCTTTGATAGAAAAGTCTTCAGATATTTAGACCAAGATGAGATTTCAGAGAGAGCATCAAGGAATGGGACATCAACATATAGCTTCTTCATATCTTCTTTGAACTTTAGGAATCTAGTATCCAGTTTAGTCTCTATTAGTCTACCTAGATAGGGTATCCTGGGCTTGTATGGTGGGACTTCTGGTTCCTTGGAAACTAGTTCTTTGTCCTTTTCCTTCTCGACCTCTACAGATTTTTTAGTTTCTTGATTTATGTTTATAGTTGGGATGATTTCAGCGGTGTCTTTGTCTTCCTGAATGACTTTGGTAGCTTCAGTAAGAACATGACTAGATCTTGTGGTAACTGCATTCAGTTGTTCTGGTATGTGTTGATCATATATCAGATTTATTTCTGGCTGACTGGAGAAAGTACCCACCAGAGGTTTCAACTGAGCTGCAATTTGTGCCAATTGGGTCTCTACAGCTTTCTGTTGAGTCTACTGGTTGGCAAACTTGGTCTGTTGAGATTGCATCATTTCCCTTATCAGAGACTACTCATCTGTTGATGGAGAATGAGCATTCTTTTGTCGATACTGTGTGATTTGTTGTTGTACTTGAGGTTGCTATTGTTGAGGTGCTGGCAACTAAAGTTGTTGAATTTGCGGTTGTTGTGACTGGGGTTGTTGCAATTGTGGGTGCAATAGAGGGTGAGTGTATCTATAGTATGAAGAGGAATTTCTTGGGTAGACAAATCTTTGAAACCCACCTCTATAGTTTCCTTGGTTTTGATTATAATTGCTCTGGAATCTAGGTGGTGGTCTATTAGAAGACCCACCTTGTGTTTGGTGCTGCGGATTGGCAGTTCCTATAGGGTTCCCATACTGAAATCCAAGGTGTTTTTTTGGTTGATCCGAATTATAATATTCTTGACCCGATATGGTGTGGATAGAGATAACCTGCTCTGGCGGCCGATCCTCGGGTTGTTCAATGATTGGTTCATATTGTGGTTGTTGTGTCTGCAAATTCATCATTACATCATATAAGAGGCCACATGATAATGTGGGATGATCTGATGCATGACAAGCTTTACAAGTCTCAGTAGCTTCTTTGAATTATTGAACTTGGGAGTTCTTCTTTCTGTCATATTCTCCAAACATTGTTTTTAGGGCTTGCTGCTTATTAACTATGTTTTTTATAGATTCAACAATAGCTTTCATTTGTACAGATTCTTTAGCTTTGCAGATTTTTAGGACTCCTCCTGTAGATGGCCTTCCCCAATTAGATTGGTTATCGGCTCCGAGTGTAACAATCTTCCAGGCAACCTCATAATTTTGTCTCATGAAATTTCCTCTGGATGAGGAATCCAAAAACTTTATTATTTCATCACTTACCCCTCTATAGAATGTTTCTATGAGATGGTTTTATGAGATTTCGTGATGTGGGCATTTTCTCAGAAGTTCCTCAAATCTTTCCCATGTTGCTACTAGTGATTCTCTAGGATGTTGGAGGACTTGGTTGATCTGTCCCCTAATCTAGTAAGTCAATGAGGGAGGAAAGAAATTCTCGAAAAAAATTTCTTCCAAGGGAGCCCAGGTGGTTATTGGCTCTCCATCAAAAGAGCTATACCAGCTCACTGCCTTTCCAGCCAAACTAAAGTTGAAAAGTTAGAGCAATATTGCATCGAGTGTAGCTCCAGGTTGTGGCACTAATCGGTAGAGTGCCTTGAATCACTTCATATGGTCAATGCTATCATCTTGAGTGTTTCCAGAGAAGGACATTGTGTTCGAATCTCGAAGTTAGGAACATTAATGAGTGGAGACTGAACTGGGTGATTATCCTCAGAATTCTTAGGAACAATGTAGTCTCGAAGTTCCTTGCTCCTTATCAATAACTGAGCAGCTGTTGTGGCTGCCTCATTTTTAGCTTGAATGCAAGCTTTCTCTTTGGCTTGAACTTCGGCTTGAACTTGAGCACGTGTATCAGTGATGAGTTGTGCTCTCTGAGCTGTTATAGTTGCGTTGACTCTTTCTAGTATCAAGGTGGATCGGAATTGTTCTTCAGGCATCTGTCTGGCTTGTTGGTGGTTGAGTCTGATGTGTCAGTGGAAATTTTCATTCTACCTCAGAGTTGTACTCTGGTTCATGGTAGAATCTGCAGTTTTGCATACACATTTTCTACCTGAGTAGAAGAAAAATCACACTTTAGGTGGAATGGAAAAATGATGGAATCAAAAAGATATGAACTAGCAAGTAGATAAATGAAATTAAAACATTCTATTGTCCCCAGAAATGATGCCAATTTTTGATGGAACCTCCACTCGTGTGAAGTTGCATGCACCACTAAAAATCCTAGAGATAGTAAGTCTCTAAGTTTAGCCTTGCGTGTGCTATAATAAGATATCTACCCACGTATGCTAAGGTACGTGGATGTCTTATCGTAGTACAGTTGAGGGTCGAATCAATGAGACAATGGTCTTGTTAAGGATTAACAAGATGGAAAACATTACAATTCTACTTATCTACTCAAGAGTTGATATCTAGATTGAAGAGTTGATTTGATGATTAAACTAATATGAAAAAGTAAATTAAAAGGGCAGGAAAGTAAACTAAAGGTTGTAGAAAATATTTGGAAATCACTAGGATGTGATCAAGTTTCACCACCACTAAGCATGGATCATAACATATGTCATAATAACATGGCTTGCAATAAAATTCTAAATAGTTAGTATCTTTGTAGATTTAGCTTCCTTTCAGATAGCTAACTATGAGAAACGTGGGATTATTGCAATGTCGGCCATCCCCGAAGGAATGGTCACATACTTTGCATCACTCCCTTCGCAAAGTGTGTTCCTTGACCTATCAAAGTTGTACTTCCATATGTCAACTGATTCCATTTCATAGTATGAAAGTAAAAATATGGAGGTCAGTTTAATCCACTCTTTGAAAAGCGTTCTGAGATACTAAAATAGATATATGGTGACTACATACATCAAGAACCAACATACAATCAATAATCGAATCTAAAAGCACAAACGTAGACAATTCGCACTAGTAGATAATAGGTAACGCAAGTTGGTGGTCAAGCAACTAGCATTAGTTTAAAAGATTGATGTTGAACTAAAATGATAGAATTTTTATTGCAAACTCATGAATTATGAAGCATGGAAGGTAAACATGGGTAGCGGGTTACTCCGCGCACCCTAGTCTATGGAACTACTCGCTCATGGCAAGAACAAAGAAGGAGATAAGAGAAGAGAAGAGAAGGTAAACATCATCTCCACATAGGAGGGAGGAAGGTTAACCCCTTGGAGTAGAGAACAACTATATTCATAGTGTGTGGTTGTTTTGGTGATGAATCTTTCACTGCCCACCTTCTATGTTGATGAGAGAGAAAGTGGGCTTATGGATGGAGTGTGGATCTTAGACCGATAGCTTGGGACGAAGGATGAAGGAAAAAACAGCTTTGGAACAAATATGGCAGTCTTTGGGTGCCTAAGACTCCCCCTAAATGAGGAACCCTTGAGTCCTATTTGTAGGCTCGAAGGATATTGAACGGTCGTGAGAACTTTTGGGTCTTCACGGTCTTGAGACTGTTAAGCATCCTTACGGTCTTAGGGGACTGGTTGGGTCTTCGGGGTCTTGAGACCGTTAAGAACCCTCATCGTCTTGGAGATCGGTTCAGTCTTCATGGTCTTGAGACCGTTAAGCAACCTCATGGTCTTAGAGAATGGTTGGGTCTTTGCAGTCTTGGGACCGGTAGTCTCTTTGCAGTCTGGGAACAGTGAGTCTTTACTCGATCTTGGGACCGATGAGTCTTCACTCGATCTTGGGAATGATTGATCTTCATTTGTTCTTGGGACCGTTTGGGTCCTCACGGTCTTAAGACCAGTTGGACATTCACCGTCTTGGGATCGGTTGGACCTTCATGGTCTTGGGACCATTTTGGTTGAGACTTTTGTAATTTTTTGGGTTTATCTATAAGAAGAAAAGAGAAATATCAGTCTATTGGTATATTTACAATAAACCTAGAAAGTTAATTGTTCAATCTAATTTACCTAAGAAAGAGTATGGAAAACTAATAAAAACTAGTAAGATAACATCACAAAATAGGAGGTTATCAAAAGTAATCTTGAAAGTGTTGTACTCATGTGCAACATTTATGAAAACCCAATGTTACCAAATCTGATATAAGTGCTTTCTATGTTTGAGGTAAATTGTTAATATGGTGAAATAAGGTTCAACTCATGTTCTATACCTCATGGTTGATGAGGTCCCTATTGACTATACTAGTTCTATCCCTATTTTGATCAAACACAAACATATATAAGAAAGACTCACCATATTGATATGTAGTATCCACCTACCATGATATGGCAGTGACCTTGGACCCCTAGATAATGATGTGATGACTTTGATAAAAGGGGCTTCTCCTTATTGACAACTAAGCCTCTTATTGAACTCAATTTTCAATAAATAGGATGCACCTAGATCACAAATCTTGCAAAATTGCACTCAAACCCTTGAGTTCTCAAGTTGACCTCTCAATTACCAAAATCTACCGTTACATAAATCTTAAAAGGAAGAGAACATGATTATGACCTTGATCTTGCAAAATACTATATATGATTTCCCTACTATGACCTTGATCTTTGACTGCATGACCCTACAAGGTACAATCTTACAATTATTACTTGCCCTATTTGGATATCCTTGTCGTCTCAAAACCAATGTAGACTAACATGCTAGATTAGGGTGGTGGTTGATTTATGACTTCCCCAATCTCTGTAACTTCCCTATTATTCTTTCCTCTAAATTTTCACTTTGATGATTATTTAAAGTTTTGAAGGGTAACCCCCTTCCACTCAATTTTGATTTCTTGACCTAAATCCCTAATAGGTCAAATACATGATGACATTGATACTTGATCTTGAATTAATGATGATCCTAAAATATAATGATGTTTACTATGGCTTGTGGTTGGCTCCATAGAAATACCTCAGTTTATATCATTCATTGACCTCGAATACATGACAATGAAGTTGATGCTAGTACTACAAAATGTTGCTCAATCATTGCTCGATTGATGTATATGGATGAATGATGACCCCTAAGGTATAAATAGTAACCTAAACCTTGGCTTAGAAATGTTTGGACCTATGACTTTGAGGTCCAAACTTAACTCTCGATATTGATTTATGAAATCTTGACTCATGAATATTGGTCGTGATCGTAATTTGACCTCTAAGATCACTCTATTTGGATCTTGAGATCACCCTGGATACATGACTAATGACTTTTATGTTCCTAAACCTTGAAAATTTACATGATAACTATGTTAACTTGCTCAACTTGTGACTTAGGGGTGAGATCCATGTGAAATATAGGGTGGGACCTTCCATTGATTTTGAGCACAAAATCACGATGTTTTGCTCTTGAATTGTTGAAATATATAATCTAAATCATGGACCCCACCTAGGAAAATGTAGAGTCTAAAATACTAATTTTTGGCAATGAAAGTTGTGCCTTACCATTGGACTCTATTAATTGACCTAAAATGTGATCACTCTAAATTCATGATCTATATGACAATCTTTCCATATATGTGTCTCATGTGATGATCTTTTTTCAATATGACGATCCATGTGACTGTGTGTTGACTTTGATGCTCAATTTATCAATTTTGGAATGAGATTGTTTTGGCAAGTGGTGATGATACCTTATTGGATAGCATGATGATATTGACATGGAATATGAAATCTAAAATCTAGACTCATGGATTGCCTTAATATTGGGGACAAATTTTCTTTTAGGTGTGGAGGATGGGATAACCTAGTTTTCTATTTTCCTTAAATTACTTCACACCTCGACAAGTATGCCACTCAATTATGCTCCATGATCTTTGTTGCTTTTGATTTGAAGAAAATGAGTCACAAAATACTCAATTAATGCATAAGAAATGATTAAATGTTACATTGCACTTTATTTGACTAATGTTGAGGCTTTGTTACAACATGAATATGTGATTCTAATATCAATCATTACTATGAGTCTTTTTCTATCCTAACTCCAATTTCATGTTTTGGGACTTGATATCATGGTTGCAAGACATCCTTCTATGCCCAATTTGGGAATTCCATGGGAGCATTGGACCCATTTGAATATCATACCCAATTTCTAAACTTTTTGTCCATTTAATTAGCTTTGGTCTGGCTGGGAACTAGGCCCAAAACTCAGCTCACTTATCCCCCCCCCACATCCCTCTTCATCCGCTCATGCATTTTCAATAGGTCATATAGACACCCAGTGTCTCCCATCCTAACGAGCCTCCTCCTCTTTTCTCCCTCTATCCTTGTGTCCTCCCCCTTTAAGCCACTTGACCCTAGAAGGATGGAGCTGAAGGGAGGTGATGAACCCAATGGCCACCGCCACCACCCTATTAGCACCATTCAAACCCTAAACCTAGCCCCCTTGCTTCCCCTTCTTCTTTTAAACCCCTCCAACCCCTCTATCGTGTGGGTTAGCTCCCCCAATCACTACGGAAGAACTGCCTTTCATGCTCCTCATCCACCTGCCTGTGGCTCAAGATCCCAATGCCACTAGAATGACCAGGATTTCCAAACCTGGATGTTGTCATGCATACAAGCAAGGGGCAACATGGCCCTGGTTCCTCCTTCTCTTCCCTCTCTTATCACCCTCTCTTTGTTCTAACTGAGGAGTCATCTTTCCCTCACTTTTCCTCCTTGTTTCCTCATTCCCTACCTTCCATTCACTCCTCCTGCTTTGAGTGTCCTCAACCTTTCTGCCACCATGGTGTTTGTTGTGGGTGTTGTCTCTAGCACTACTCATCCCCAGACAAAGGGTGCAACAACACCATTAGGCTGATGCCATAACAACTAACACCATCCAAGGTCATTCCAAACATTCTTTGGCCAGTTCTTGATGGAGCTTCCACTTGCGTGGAGTTGTGTGCACCACTAAAAATCCTAGAGATAGTAAGTCTCTAAGTTTAGCCTTTTGTGTGCTATAATAAGATCTCCACCCACGTATTCTAAGGTACGTGGAAGTCTTATCGTAGTACTGCTGAGGGTCGAATCTACGAGACAACAGTTTTGTTAATGATTAACAAGATGGAAAATGTTATAATTCTATTTATCTACTTAAGGGTTAATGTTTAGATCGAAGAGTTGGGTTGATGACTAAACTAAAATGCAAATGTAAATTAAATGGTAGGAAAGAGAAATTAAGGTTGTAAGCAATATTTGGAAACCACTAGGATATGATCGAGTTTCACTACTACTGCACATCGATCATAACATACATCATAATAACATGGCTTACAAAAAGGGTCTAATCAATTATTATCTTTGTAGACTTAGATTTCTTTCAAATAGCCAACTATGAGAAATGTGGAAGTGTTGCAATTCCAGCCATCCCTGAATGAATGGTAACTTAGTTTGCATCACTCCCTTCGCAAAGTGTGTTCCTAGACCTGTCAAAGATGTACTTCCATATGTCAACTGATTCCATTTCATAGTATCAAAGTACAACGACGGAGGTGAGTTTACTCCATTCCTTGAAAAGTGATCCTAGATACCGAAATAGGTATATGGTGACTGCATACATCAAGAACCAGCATACAATTGATAACCAAATCTAAAAGCACAAACATAGACAATTTGTACTAGCTAGTAGATAATAGGTAACACAAGTTGGTGATCAAGCAACTAGCATTCATTAAACGATTGATGTTGAACTGAAAAGATATTATTTCTCTATTGCAAACTCATGAATTACAATGCATGAAATGAAAACATGGGAACTGGGGCTACTCCCCGCACCCTAGTGTTTGGAACTACTCTTTCATGGCAAGAATAAAGAAGGAGACAGGAGAAAAGAAGGAAAACACTACTAGAAAACCGACCTTTGGTGTCAGTTATTTAAGGCCTTTGGTGACGGTTAAAAAGTGACACATATGTGGGTGACACTAAAAGGTGAACCCTTAGGCGTTGGTTTGAAAACCGACACCAAAACCCTTCATGCCACCCAAAATGTGCCAGCAGGGTCAATATAGGTGTCGATTGTTAGTGGGGAAACCGATGCCAGAACCCTTCACGCCATAAAAAGGGTGCCAGCAAGGGCACTATAGGCGTCGGTTATTAGTAGGGAAACTGACACCCAAACCCTTCGTGCCCCAAAACAGAACCGTCTAGGACACCATCGACATTAGTTTCTTAGTAATAACTGACACCATATCACCTGCCGCCACGGCCGTGCTGGCCAGCACGACCGTGTTGTATGGCCACATTAGACGACAGTTTTTTTACTATTAACCGACATTGTAAGCCTTTTGTTACAACCCCAATTTTTGGGTTCAATTGGTGAGAAATATAAATTCTCATATTAAAGATAATTGAACAAATATTGATATAATTTTTTTTGAAGTCATGGATTTTGTTTACAATAGCCTTGATGTATGTGTTGTGGGCTTTATTGGCTATTGGGCCCAAATAACAAAGACAATTCAATTAGTAAATGAATAATTGAATATTTGAGAAAAGAATAATATTGAAACCTCTAGAAGGAAAATCCAAAGAGAATTTCGTGCCTCTTGGGTTCCTTGGGTACCAAGGAGTCCAAAGTTGCAAAGAAAAGGCAATAAGAAAAGAAAAGTTTAATTACGTATTTCTTTAATAAGAAAGAGATTGAAAATAATGTTAAAATGTTGGAAATAAGTGGGAAAAGGTGTAATTAGGAGATCCATTTTGGAATTTCGTGTTCCAAGGATTCCTAATGATAAAAGTAATGTCAATGAGGAAAATAAAAGAGAAATAAAAAGAAATCCTCAAAAAGAGATATTTAAATATGAAATAAGCAAGATAATGTGAAATAATGCATAATGATGAATCTAGAAGGATAATAAGTATCCAATAAAAAGAATTTCGATATAATGGAGTGTCTTGGGATACAAGGAGTCCCAATAAATAGGAATGAAAGGGAAAATACTAAAAATACAAAATAAGAGGATAATGAGTTGCATTATTAATGAATTTTGTAATAATGATAAAAAGGAAGTATTTTCTATTAAATGAAAATAGAATTTCGTGCCAAGGGTTTAAAAAGCAAGAACCAAGAGAGTAATAGAGATGTTTTTCGAAATCCTAATATCTAAAGGAGAAATAATATAAAAAAAGAGATAAATAGGAGAGAGAGAAACTTACTCCTCATGGAAGGAAAAGAGTTTCTTTTAGGAAAGTGATTGGTAACTCATGGATAACCCACTTAGGGCTTCGTACCCTCCTCTATAAAAGGATAAGACCTATGGGTCGAGCCCCAGGGAGATCCATACATCCCTCCCTCTCTCATCTCTTTCTTCTTCCACGTCTTCTTTACTCAAAACCCTAATCGAGGGGATAGACCTATCCTGAGGACACCAAGGAGTAGTGTCGAGGTCTTGATGGAAGCAGGGCGCTCCTACGACAACCCAAGATCGATGAGTGGCTAACCCAACGTCCCTGTCTTCGCGCCACTCCTTCCACAGGTCTGCATGGTCGCTGCAAGTGCAGCAGCAATCCGGAACCAACCTCGCCTTGACTAAGCCATCTTGGGCACAACCAGAGGGTGCCCCACGTGCGCCAAGGCACCACAGAGCAAGGCCACCCACTGGCGGCGGTCCTCAAACCTCTAGGGGGGAGGGGCAGGCCGCGGGAAGGTGGCTGTCGACGGCCTGGGTAGGTCGCGCAAGGTTGACGATGAAGGGGGGCGTCAGACCATTCTGCCCCTCCGCAGGCTGAAGGACGCACTGGTTAAGTGGAGGGCATAATCGTAATTCGATTCTATTTCTAAAACAGCAACGTAGCATGGAGAATGAGCGACGTGGCGCGCTCTGATTGGCCGAGAAAGCATTTCCTTTATTAATTCATAATTAAAGATTCGTAACTCTGATCAAGACAAATTGTATATGTATTTTGATTAGAAAAATGCAAGGAACCCATTAAAAATATTTTTATATCCTGAATCTGATCATAGTTCGAAAAGTAGTGTAAATTATCATCTTTAATGAAGTAAAGATAAGAAACCCTATTTTGATATGATTAATGAGTTTAATAGGGTTTAATGGATCATTAGAGTTGATTTTAACCTGTTAAATGTAAAAAGGTACATTATGTTCAAAAATGAAGAAATTTGCACATGATTAGTCTAATTTAGAGTTTATATGCTTGAAATTGGAAATGTACATAAAGTTATCAAATTTAGTGTTTTAATTAAGGGAAAACCCTTAGATTTGATGGTAAATGGTCTTAATGACATAATTCAAGTTGATATTAACCTGTTGTTAATAAAAGTGAAAATAGGATTTAAAAAGATGATCTTTTTATATAATTGGCATAATTTAGGGTTTCGTGCATGATTATGCATTAATGAGCTTGAAAACCCTAAATCAGGAGAATATGTCTTTTAATTGGTTTAAGTGTCCAAATCCATGAATAAATAGGGATGTGATGATCCTAAGTCAATTTGGGTATAAAAGATTATTAAAATGAATAGTTGAGCAATTAAGATTCATATAAATGGAAAAGAGTATTTTAGGGCTTGTTGACCTAAAATGGATGAAGTTTGAGGTAAGAAACCCTAATGGATATTAATGAAACTTTAATGCGAATTAGAAACCTTAGAAAGAGAATCCAAGTCAATAAGTAGATCCTTGATAAAGTGTGTAATAAATAGAGTACATATTCTTTTCAGGAATTATGTGATGATTGAATTACTTGCTAGGATCTATTGATTGGATGATTTTATATACATGAAGTATATGTTGAATAATCTACATGACTCAACAAATTAGTTATGTGGTTACACTTATGAATATCTCGAGTTAGTTTTCCGAGGTTTTCTGAAGTTTCCATCGGTGACATGAATTAACTGTTGGATGAATTTAATTCATGCAAACTATAATGTGGATATGATTATCACATAAGATATGTGCCTACTAGCTTAGATCATGGTCCCCTCTGTGTCTTAATGGCTGACCTAGTACATGGCTACCTAGAGGGTAGGTCCATCAGGTCGTGGAATGGCGTAGTACATGGCTACCTAGAGGGTAGGTCCATCAAGTCAGAGTGAGTTAGATATTGGGCTACCTTTGGGTGGTGCCATGCGAATCTACCTTTACAGAGGTATTATATAAGTCCTTACAGGGACGACACAGAGTTTTGGATAGGTATGGATTGAGTAGTTTGGCTTAAAATGTAATCTTGGTTGATAAATGATTAATTGAATGATTACGTTGTTAACATATTTACATGATTATTGTTTCCCCCACATACCAGCTTCGGCTGACCGATGTTTTGTTTGTCGGCGTTTTAGGTACAAGACAAAAGGACAAACAGTAAAATGTCATAGTGTGAAATACATGAAGTTAAATACAAGGAGGATTAGTTAGAGTAGAATCCTTAAGTGGATAGAAGTCTAGAGATCAAAGTTTTCAAAAAGGTATGCAAAAATTTATTTTCTTACAGCTTTCAGTATCGTATGTTAAAATTTGATAATTATTCTTGGTTAATTGTAGAACCTTTGATCCAGAAGTCGTGGGTGCAGCTTCGACCTCTCGGTCTCGCTTAATTGGGGGTTATTAGGAGGTGGGGTCGTAATACCTTTTTTGTCGGTTTTTGACTAATAACCGACGCCTATGTTTTGATTTTTTTTCCTTATCAATTTGCAGGCCTGCTGTGTCTGGTCACAGGATGCAGAAACCTACAGTTCAGTGGAACTGAACTGTAGGTTTACGAAATCCATTGATATCATCCAACAACAAGACACAAACCTGCAAAATTAACATGATTCATTTTCACACATTTAGCAACCTGCAATTCCATTCAATTTTCACACATGTAGAAACATTCAGACACATGTAGAAACATTTATACACATGTAGAAACATTCATGTAGGAACATGTAATTCCTTTCATTTTCATATTCACACATGTAGAAACATTCAGACACATGTAGAAAATTCATGTAGCAACCTGCAGTTCCTTTAATTTTCAAATTCACACTTGTAGAAACATTTAGACACATGTAGAAACATTCATGTAGCAACCTGCAATTCCATTCATTTTCACATTCACACATGTATAAACATTCATACACATGTAAAAAACATTCACACATATGATAACTCATAAAAATTCATTTACAAAATATCATTCTTTAGTAATTATCACTATCAACATCCCAATTATATTTCAAAGCCCCCACTACTTGTATGGCTTTTACCCATTCTTCTCTTACATCATTTAATTCTCCTGTCAATAGGAAGCATGTACATATGATAAGGCCTTACCTGTAGTGGGGTCAGTTTTAAACACGTGTAAAGAGAATGATGTATAAGATAATGATGTATAAGATAATGATGTATACATATAATTAATTATATACAAATAAGATTGATATATTTCATATTATCTAATGAGACTATATATAATACCTCATGTATGGTATCGATGTCCACTATGGCATATTTGATAATCATGTGCATAAATCGCATCACATAGTATGCACATGCCCATCCGTTGTCTTGTGTAGCACACTATAAATTGAAACATACAAGATTATTAAAAAATACAACTAAGCACAGTTCACATAAATAATATATACATTGGAGTCGGGAACTTACTTCCACGTCCTCCCAAATTATTGGCTAGTTCTTTTTCCTGGGGACCTTTCCTACAACCTTTTTGAACTCATGTAAACCCCTACATGTTAATGTAACATAGTAAATTGCATAATTAAATAGTAATATAATAATATATGTTAACAAATATAAAAATGATATATTTCTCACCGGAATAATTCAATTTTCATTGCATGTCCATATTTTGGATTCAATTTAGTCCCCTTAGGATCTAGATAATAGATAGTGAACTTTTGGGGGACTAGTAACTCCTAATGTGTACCCCTAGAGGTAAAAATTTTAAAAATTAATAACTCGAAATCCATAATAAAAATGTAATTTTTTAATTCCATATTATAATCAAAGTAAACTTACTCCACATTGAATGGATCTATTATCACTGTCTTCTTATTTTGACCAAAATTTATAAAAGTATCAAAACAGTATTGTTGAACTAACGAAGGGTCTTTAGCTACTAGACTAATCAAATATGGAATAAAAAATCCTACATGTTCAAATGAAAAATCTACACAGATCTTGTCTAAGTAGCTGCAAAACATGTATTACGTATGCATTAATATATAAGAAACTAGATCACCAGTTCCTACACATGGTATATGGATGTATAAAAAAGATCTCACCTTATCCATAGCTCTATCACAGATGTATTCAACCAATCATAGCAAAACAACTCCAAAATATCTTGTATAAATAATTTGTTTTCGTATGATTGACCTGCAGCATCTGCATATATAGAAACATTTATAGGGAAATTTATATCATGTTTTCCTAACCATACTACCATACCCCTACAATTAGGACCTAAAGGGGCAGGTAGGTCATGTGGAACCCAACTTGGTAATTTAGGAGGTGAAGGTGGAGGCCTAGATGCTCTAGATGTCTTCCTTTTAACTTGTATATATAATTTCAGATCAATTGACCTCATATATACACACTATCAATTTAACATAATAAATTTACCATAAAATTTCAGTATAGACGACATCCGCTTTGGGCCACAATATCACTCCGCCTTCTGCCTCACCAAACGTTTCACAATCTGGGTGGGCATATGGCTATGGAAAATCCATCCAATTGGGGAATATACGTAGTGGGCTCACACGAACCCAACCATCTAGTAATAGAGACCCATGAAACATCCCCCTGGAAGGGATGGGTTAGCTGATGCCTCTGCAATGACGTATTTGTTACTTTTTAGATGGCATGGATTCAACCCCTACAAATTTATGTTAAGAATGTTATATACAGATATACATATCATCTTGAAAAGACTAACTACTATGTCATGAAAATACTTACAGCGGATGTGCTAGGTGGTGGGTCTATAGGATTACTCCCAACCTCTATAGTAGGAGTAGAGAGAGACACCATAGGTATTTTTTGAGTGGCAGTCAGAGATTCCTGCCACTTTCTCATTGCTTCATGTAGTGTCTTACCAACTGCTTCCTTGACTCTCTTATCAACTACTTCATCGACTCTCCTATCCACTATCTTATCTACCTATACATGGATAAAAGAAACGTTATATTCTAATTATTGAATTACCTTTTATAGTAACATTCTAAAAAAAGAATAGGTTATCTCTTCTTGAGAAATTCCCACTTTTGGGACATGTTTGCGCTGTGATGGCCCAAAGAACGCTTTGATGCCCACACTAGCACTTACACTGCCTAACACGTCCAGAATGCTCTGGGTTACCTAGAGCAACTGTCAATTCATCCCTTGTTCCCTTAGGGATGAACTTGCCTTGTTTCCTCAGCTCGTGCAACTCCCACTAATTGCCATCAACAAAAATTGGTAAGTAAACACCACAAATAATCAATATTTGAACGATTTCTCTAAGAGTTGTATTTAACCATTTTTGCAGTCATCTCAGCAATTGCAGGCTTCTTTATTTCTCCCTTCTTGTTTTGCCTCCTAGCTATCCAGACATCATGGTGAGGTAGAGGTGCGGTACCTATAGTAGAGGACTCCTGAGTAGCAATAGACTGAGTTGTACACTCAGCTTGTAGTCTTTGGTGAATGCCTACATAGCCCTTTGAACCCATTGTGTGGTCATGCACATTCAGTGCATGCCCTACTCTTTGCGCCTCACTGATAGCCTAGTTATTATGCACATTGATTTGGTTAGTAAAACTAAAGGTTAATATTCAATAGGTGAATACAACATATATTAATTAAATAGGGAGTAACACCTAATACCTTGAATTCATCAGTGTTTCTTGAAGCAACAAACACGTCCCATTCTTCTAGGTCTAGGAAGTTCCACTATTCAGTGGTTGACTTCTTCCTCTTCTCACCAACTTTTATGTATTCTCGAGTGATATTTGTCCTATAGTTCCTTAGGACCCTCCCACAACATTGCATCATGCATTTACGATGCAACTATTCATCCAATGCAAATATACTCTGCAAAATAGAATTGCAATTAACTAGTATCCAAAAAATTATTAATCTACAAAATAGAATTGCAAATAATAATAACTCACACATAAATCCTTCCATTTTAAGTTTTTCTTCCCCTTATGAACTTTATGCCAAGAATCTGTCTTATAACCACAATGGCTACGAGTAACATATCCAAGATATGAAGCAAACATTTTTCTCAACGTGCATGACATTGATACAATGCCTGACTGTCAAAGAACTCTAATAAGGAAGATCTCAAAATATTGACTTCTTCTTGAATAAAGATTTGTCACTCCGTATTGCCATAGTACATTGTGATCTCTTACCAAATTCATTAACAGTCTTTTACTATTTCATAAACAACCTCCCCCGGTATAGGTTTAGGTGCACTCCATTCCTCATTCCATCC
Source organism: Alisma plantago-aquatica (assembly GCA_963693085.1). Lineage (NCBI taxonomy): Eukaryota > Viridiplantae > Streptophyta > Magnoliopsida > Alismatales > Alismataceae > Alisma > Alisma plantago-aquatica. The sequence continues at coordinate 309,973,587 of OY856413.1, read as the reverse complement.
ATTAAATGCTTTGCGCTTCCTAGAATACAGATGGAATTTTAGAAGAAACCTTCGATGACCAAGATATAAAGTCTTGCCGCCATGTTTTAGTTTTTTTGAATCAATGTTCTCTTCACATATTGGACACAGTTTAGCTCCTTTGACACCATATCCAGACAAATTCCCATATGCTGGAAAATAATTAATAGTGCAAAACAACATAGTGTGCAAACAAAATGTCTATCTTCGGGAAGCATCATAGGTCATCACACCTTCACCCCAGAGTTTCTATAAGTCATCAATTAGAGGTTCAAGATAAACATTGATATAATTTCTCAGTTGTTTGGTGCCTGATATCAGTAACGATCGCATAACATAGTTATTTCTTATACACAACTAGGGAGGAAGATTGTATATAACAAGCATGACTGGCCAAGTTCTATGTTGGCTACTCAATGTCCCATACAGATTCACCCCATCTGTACAAAGCCCAAGTCTTAGATTCCTGACTTCTTCACCAAATTTAGGGTACAATAGATCAATCTTCTTCCACTATAGGGAATCAAACACATGTCGTAGGATCCCATCATTATTTTTCTTAACATCTACATGTCACCTCAAATTCTTTGCATTTATCAGATTCACAAACAAGCGTTGAAACGGCGATATTATAGGTTGATTCCACATCACCTTGGCAGGAGAACCAGTGTTGGACTCCCCCAAAGTCGTCAATTTATACCATGACGCACCACATTTTGGACAATTTTCAAATCCACATAGTCCTTTTGAAATAATACACAATCATTTGGGCATGCGTGTATCTTCTTGGCCTCCATTCCAATTGGGCACAACAATTTCTTTACCTGGTATGTTGAGATTGGCAGCTCGTTTCCTTCAGGAAGCATTTCTTTCTACAAAGACAACAATAACGTGAAGCTTTTGTCACTCCATCTATTGTTAGATTTCATCTTATACAATCTCAACAGAATGCTAAGCTTCATAAACTTAGTACAACCTGTGTATAATGGTATCCCAGCATCATGCACAATGTTTCTAAAAATGGGAGGTGGATCGGTATTGGTGTGCTCTACCCCACAACTATCTAACATCACATCAACAATGTCTACTAGAACTGGTTCATTCACATCTACATCATTGGAGGTAATAACTTATTCCACACAAGCAGTGCTATCGACATCCACTGGTTTCGGGTTTGAAATATCTCCATGCCAGTGCCATTCTGTATGGCCTTGAACAATCCCGTTGCACATGGCATGACTTTTGATTTCGTCACCAGTGCTGACTTTCAAGTTGTTACCGCAATGCCTACATGGATAGTAGAACCTATATCCAAGTTGTTTCCTATGTTCCTCGGAAAATCTAATAAACTGATCCAGACCAGAAATAAACTATGGGGTGCAGCGATTGCAAATGGACATCCATGATCTATCCATTCTATGATCAAAGAGAAAATAAGTATATATTACAACAAGATTAGGGTCTAGGGTTAACAAATTAGAGTTTAAGCATGGTTAAAAGTTTAGGGTTTAAGGTCTTATATATAATTAATGGTTAAAACATCCTAAGTGAGTTTAGGTGTTCAAGAACAGTCCCAAACTGGGGACTATCCAAGATTTACTCCTATTAAGTAAATCTTGGACGAGTTTCTAGGCCAACAAATACATGTGTTGTCAATCTTATATATAATAAATGTGTACCGCCTATCCCATTCTTGAACACCTAATCTCACTAGTAAGTGTATAATGTGTATAGGGTTTTTAAGAAAATTTCGGCAACATTTCCTCGTTGTTCTCCAAGTACATATGTACTTAGAGAACAAATGGGGAAATGCTACTGAAATTTTCTTGAAAACCCAATACACATTATACACTGACATCCTAAGTGAGATTAGGTGTTCACGAACAATCCCAAATCAGGGACTATCCAAGATTTATGTGACGACCCTAATTTCTACATACTTTCTTTAGTGACATATACCGATATGCGTGCACTCATATCTATAAATGTCAAAAGGGAAAATAATAGAAATCAAGATAGTCAACAAAAAACAGAGATAAGCCAAGATTTTGTCCACATCATTAGTGATAGCCACACAACACTTCATTCATTGATTAAAGATAAATTCATACATAATAATACTTGAGGAAGGAGAAGAATAAGTCTATGAAATGTGATTATTACATAGGATCTATAGTATCCTATTACATCATCTAGAAGAATGAAAACTATCTAACTGAAATGAATATGATGAGAAGTGGAAATCTATCTCATGTTATCCTCCATGATCATTATTTAGTGGCTTCAGGTACTTTGATGTGCTTCATATATTGTCAATGGTTCCTTGTACCTAGAAAATATGAGAAACAAATACATGAACAAAGTTGGTACGTGGAATTAAAAGCTACACTATGATGGTATATAAAATACTCAAAATTGGATAAAGAGAATGAAAACGTTATGTAAAGGCAGAAAATCAGGAAATCCCAAGTTATTCGACTTATTTAGAATGAATATGCATTGCTATGGTGGACTTAGCACAATCATAAAGATTGGACCCTATCCATGCGTACCTTGTACCATTAGGGATCTCCCTGCGTACCTTGTACCATTAGGGAGGTGCTAGTCAACATTAATGCTTTCCCTCTCTAATAGGGAGATTAATGAGCACCACTAGTAACTACATTTCACTTATATTCAATTACGTTATTTTATGTTCAAGGCGGTAAATCATCAACTAATCATAAATATACACATCCATCAATGTATGTCAATTTCATGCAAACAATTACATATATTTAGCAACCAGCAAAATCTAATCATATAATTATATCCACATACCTTTAATTCTCAGATCTGGATTCCACAAGTCTTAGATTATGAGACAGATAGTAGATTACCCTGAAATATAAACAAAACCTAAAGTTACCATGGATTCTCATTATTCCACATTAGGGTTTCTTATTAGGGTTTAGGTCATTTGGGATATCATTTTTAGGATACATGTGATTCACGAGGCCAGAGTTGGGTTCTAAGGTCAGGGTTAATGAAAATCATTTCAGGGACAATTAATGGTTAGGGTTTGACATAAAGTTGTGTAAAGTATACATTAGGAAAGGAGGAAATTGGAAATTAGGGTTTTTCTTCATTGTTGGATCAACTATCCTTCTTGGATATGATTTCGGGTAACATGGTGTTTAGAACCCTAATTAGGGTTTTTCTTCATTGTTGGATCAACTATCCTTCTTGGATATGATTTCGGGTAACATGGTGTTTAGAACCCTAATTAGGGTTTAATCTGTTCCCAAGGCAGATTGGAAATCAGTAATGACCATTATTACATAATATATAAATATTAAGGGGTCAATAGGTATGTCGGCTATATTTTTAGAGAAGGTATCGGATCTAGGTCCTAGAATTATTTTATTTAAATAGATTAGATTTTTCTGATGAAAATGGTGTATTTATTCAATATTTTATGATAATCCTATCATTTTCTAGGGTTTCCACAAATTTTGACCTATCGGGAAATTTTAAAGAATTAAACGAAAATAAAAAAAAAAAGATTTACGAGCTCTGGTTCGCGGATCATGCGAGGGATCCGACCAATTGGACCCTCTCACTGACCTACAAGCAAGCGCTCTTCAAAGAGGGTCAGGCTCTATGTGAAGGTCAGGAATGCCCCTGAGGGTCACCTGTGCTTCGTGACAGGGCATGGGTGAAAGGGGAAAATAACCCTTTTGATTGTTGCTCGCGCCATGGCAGTGGAGCACGATGACTACAGGCAAGGGTAGCGATGGGTCAAAGCCACTAGATGGGTTCTGAGTGTATGAGCGTGAGCAGGTCTCATTTACGGGATCTCCCCAAGTTCAACGAGCCCAAGAAGCTCGTCGGAGGTGAACTACAACTCTGATGACGATGACAGGAGGCTCGATGAATGGAATTTGGGTTCTAAGGTTTTACCTGCCCTCTGGCTGGATTGAGGGGTCACAAAGCTCCACGTGAGGTTCATGAGAATTTATGTCCACTTTCCGCTATTCGACGTGTCTTGGACCTCATCGGCGTTGGCACTTTTGAGCTCATCTACGGCAGCTAGTCGACCCGAGGTTCCAGACCATCGCGGCTCCAAGCAGGGGTGGTGTTCGACTCTTCGGGATCCCAAGAACGTGTAGCCGTGGTGAATTGGAAGAAGGGTTCTCCTAGAGTGAAGGAGGAGACTGGGGTCAGACGAGGTGGGGTTCTTGAGGTCAGGGAGGTAGAGGGGATTCGTTGCAATTGAGAGGTCCTTGTGACTAAAAGGGAGGTGGCAGAGCTACTGGGCTCCTTAAATAGGTGTGGGGGGGCTCCAGAAGGGGAATCCCTAAAATTGGCTTCCGCCACCAAAGAGAGGTGCAAGGGCTTGGGAGGTTGTTCTCCCTGCTCTAGGGGAGATGGGTGACATGGTATGGATCATTGGACTCAGTCGGGTGAGAGGGAATTGTCCTCCAAATATCTCGAAGTGAAGAGGTGAGGGCTGGGTGTGAGGGGCACTGGATGATCATTGTTCTGTTGGGGTCGAAGCCCGGGTCCTGCGGGAGGTAGGATACAAAGTCTACCCCCGCTAGATTGTTGATCAACAGCCAGAAGAGCTCGGCCTATATCACGACCCATGTCCAACCCTTAGAAGGTTGTGTGACAAATAATGTCACACATTGGATTCAAATAAATCCCGAACTTAGATCCTAGGGTTCAAAATGAATGGAATATACACTAAATTAAATGGGTCATATCTCCTTATTTGTTGACCTAATTTCAATCAAATTTTAGGGGTAGTTTAATGGTGTTATGATGTAGCTAAGGTGCAAGATTGGAGTCAAAATTCGATTATTGACTATGTCAATTGACTAAATGTCATTTTGCATTAAACATGGGTCTATATGATACTAGAGATGTCATTATATGAAATTGATAGACCATATAATCAATTTGGAGTGAGGGACAAATGAGGGCATAAATGGAATAATTAAAATTGTAGGAGAGAGAAACTAAATAATGTATATGTAAAAACTCACTCTGTCACAATTTACTCCTAATTAGTAAATCTTGGATGAGTTTCTAGGCCACCAAATACATGTGAGTTAAGTTTGACACATCAATGTATCTTTGACACGCATGTTTCAAAGTTCAAAGCACATAATCAAATCAAATTAGGATGCTAGAATGGACTAGTTTAAATCTTATTTCAACATGCCTCAAAATTTACCGAATTAGGTCAAGCATGAGGATTAGAAGCACAAATATATGCAAGCACAAGATTTGTTCATATACTAGGTTGATTTACAATAGCAACATGTAAATAAGTAAACTCAAATCATTAGATATATAAATGTAATCAGTAGATAAAAAAACACAAAGCAATAGATAAAAAAGTACAACTCAGTTGATAAACAAATATAAATTAGTAGATGATTAAATAACTTTAAAAAGTAGATGAACAAATACAAAGTCCTAAATTTAAATAATGTGATGAATACAAAATCATTAGATGAACAAATGAGTAGATAAGTATATGTTGTTTAAGAGCAGCATCTATATGCTCTGTACTCTTATCTACTTGTGTAAGTTTAGGTAGACGATCTCAATTCTGGCGAGCGAACAAGTATCCTTCAGTTTTAAAAGTGGGTGGTACCTTATTGACCACGACAACAAATAAAACTAAGTGAGTGCTTGTGTTCGTGAATAAAAAACGAGTAACTCTAAACAGTTTACACACTATTTGGTTAGTTTTTGGTACCTGTCAGAGATCGGTAGGCGGGCAGTGACAATGGCGATAGTGGCATAGTAGGAAGAAGAAGTGGATGTGGCGGCAGTAAGAGGAAGTAGAGGAGCAGGCAGGGGCAACAACAGTAGTAGCAGGAGTGGCAGGTGGGAGCGGAAGCAACAGCAGGAAGAAGACCACCGACGGCGAGCTCCAGAACCAACGATAGGTGCAGCAGTTTGAGGAGCAACGGGTGGGAGGAAGAAGAGAGCAGGGCTCCAGCTTGATCAGGTGGTGGCGATGACCACAGGAGCAGGCGGCGTCGACCACAGGAGCAGGTTGGAGCATGACCGGTAGCATCGATAGGGGAAAGGGCGAATTTCACGATGAAATAGAGACGAATGGGGAAGAGTCTATTTCTCATGGGGGCTATTAAGTTAACAAACGCGTCAGTTTTCTATTCAACCGACACCTATTATCTATCAGCGTTAATTTCCAGATAAATTGGCATCCATTGGACAATCTTAACCCTAAAAATTTTCACAGGGATGACGCGCGAAACCTTATCAACGTCGGTTTTTCCATAAAAACCGACGACCTTTGGGGGTAATTTTTTTCGTCGTTAGGCGTCAGTTATTAGGTAAAAAAATAGACGCCGTACATGAAACTTTAGTGGTAATTTTTTTTGCTTAAATAATTTGATTTGGTGGGCTATTTTAGGCATCGGTTCATGATCGGGAGTCGACACTAAATAAAAAGTGATACTCGTGTCTGGCCAGTCTTCAAAATAGATGTCACTCTCTATAATTAGCCGACGTTGTAGGGTTTAGGTGTCACTTTTAGGTAATAATCGATGTCTCTAAATGTGACATTATAAGCTATTTCGGTAGCACTGAAACATCATCTCCGCGTAGGAGGGAGGAAGGTTGACCCCTTAGAGTAGAAAACAACTATCTTCACACTGCGTGGTTGCATTGGTGATGAATCCTTCACTCCCCACCTTCAATGTTGATGAGAGAGAAAGTAGGCTTATGGATGGAGTGTGGATCTTAGACTGGTAGCCTTGAGGTGAAGGATGAAGGATGAAACAGCTCTGGAACAAATGAGGCAGCCTTTGGGCATCTAAGAATTCCCTTCTTATGAGGAACCATTTGGTCTTATTTATAGGTTTCAAAGCGGGTCTTGAGCGGTCTCAAGACCGTTTGGATCTTCATGGTTTGGAAACCGGTTGGATCCTCAAAGTTTGGAAACCATTTGGATCCTCACGGTCTAGAGACCGTTTGATTCCTCTTGGTCTTCGGACCGGTCACCTTCACACGTTCTTTGGATCAATAAGTCTTTACATGGTCTTGGGATCGTTCGGATCTTCGCAATCTTGGGACCGTTTGGGTTCTTCACGGTCTTGGGACTTCGATCGGTCTTGGGTTCTTCACGGTCTTGGGACTTTGCTCAGTCTTGGGACTGTTAAGACTTGCTTGATCTTGGAACCATTAAGAATTTCTCGGTCTTGGGACCATTAAGACTTGCTCAGTCTTGGGACCGCTTGAGTCCTCATGGTCTTGAGACCGGTTGGGTGGGAACTTTTGTGATTTTTTTTTGGCTTTTCTATAAGAAGAAAAGGAGAAATGTCAGTTTATTGGTGAATACACAATAAGGCTAGAAAGTTAAGTATTCCATCTAATTTATTTAAGAAAGAGTATGGAAAACTAAGAAAAAGTAATAAAATAATCATCACGAAATGGGAGGTTATCACCCCCCCAACTTAGAGTCTAGCTTGTGCTCAAGCTAGATAGATATAAGATACATAATGGCGAGGTGATTTTATTTAATGAAGATTCCCATGCCCTTACTTCAGTTCTATACCAGAGATCTCCCAGTATCTTGTCGGGGCTTCTACTTGCATTAACGCTTTTAGGTATCGGGAGTTTGTGGACCTCAAGTTTTTTCTGTATCGTGTAACTCGCATTGGGACCAACTTTTCCATAATCATATTTTGTGCATGTCTTTGACTCTAAGAAGTTTTATACTTCTTTGATATTCCTACCAAAATATAGTATAGGTATGAGGGTTGGCTGAAGGTTGCTATGTAACTCCCCCTTCAAAGGGGTGGAGGGCTTGTCTAAGCTTTTAGGATCTCATTAGCGGGCACGATACATCTGCCTTCATCAGGGAAGTTGAATGCGCTGGCTGGGCAATACCTTTGTCAGCTTTTCATATGTTTGGAAACCTTAGGATCATACTACCGGACGTGACACACCTACCTTTGTGAGGGCAGATGAATGTACCGTCCAAGAAAGACCTTTACTGGCACTTCGTATAGGTCCTTATGCATGGAACAACTCTCATGTTTTTATTCAACACTCAGGCTTTTATTCATATGCTCACCGAGTTTGGAAATGGGTAGTTAGGGGTTTTATTTGGGCTGCTAAGCCTCTTTTTTTTAAAGAAAACTATTCCCTAGAGTTTCTAGACATGCACTTGTTTTGAGTTTTTACTTGGCGGTCCAATTGCGAGGTTTCTTGATTTGGATTTGACCTAGTACACTTCCGATCTTGAGAGAGTTTGGCTTGTTTCAGCCGCAATTTTGACCTGTGGAGAGTCTGATGTAGAATTGAAGCAAAAGCATGGTTATCGAGTGTGGAGGTGATTTATTAATTTGCCACTACGTGTCTAAATGCTACTATGTAAGTTCTTTTGAGGACTACTTTGTCTCTAACTTATCTAGGGGTGTTCCCTTACCAAGGTGAATGTTGTCTTTCATAGAAGTTATTCTATCAAAGAAATTGTCAGAAAACTTAAATGTCAAAAAGAATAATTTGTGTGAAAGAACAAAGGTAAATGAGAAGGTTTGAATATGATACCTCGTCCCTTGCCCAGTGTACTCCCCCTATAACTTATCACTCACTCTATCCTCAGAGTGTCAAGGTGATAGGTTGAGAAGTACACGGGCAAGGATGTCAAAGTTTTGTTAAACCCTTGTTGGCTCCATAAGAATGAAGAAGATTGGCAGTGAACTTCCCCCGTAAAGTGTGATAATGCACGTCTTTCATGTCCTCAATGTGTTTGCCAAGAACGGCGAGGGTATACATCCAATAGAGGATATGGAATCTGCAATCGTTAGTGTGACGTCTGTATCGTGAAAACAAGATTAAATTAAGCGGAAGCGAATCATTTGCAGCGGATTACTGAAAATCGCTAAAAATTAAAACTTTTTACAAAGAGATCAACACATAGGAAATCTTTTCCATCAAGAACCATTGTATAACATCTACATTCTGGTTCAAACGTACATAGCCTGTACCATCTCTTTTCAGAGACTACATCATCAACTGCCTTATAAACATTATATACAGACAATATACAATCTCGACGCATCAAGCCAAAAACTCAGATCAATTTATCAAAAACACTGACTAAAAACTCTGAGGACCTGAGAGTACAGAGACAACACATAGGACTTTCTAACTACATAACTTGACAGGCAATATCTCCACCTAAGATATTACTGATGTCCTTGCTTTTACTGCTGTTGTCCATTCCCTGCAATGGAATTCTGCTTCTTTGTCTGTGTCCACCTAAAAAGTTGGATCCCACAGGGGTGAGACAATTGTAAATTGCCCCAGCGGGAGATATAACTCTCTGCCAAAACATTATTATAGTAGTTTATTAAAATAAACTAGGCAGAAGGATTTATATATATAATCAACAACAAAAAATCATTTTATGAACAAAGTGAAGTAATCTCCTTTTTCAAGGATAACATTGCATCTACTCATGGTAGACTCATAGTTCATCCATTTACTTGTAATGATTACAACAGATATGAACAACATCAATGAACTATAGATATATAATAGAGAGATAATATCAGCCAATGAATTTCCGTATTCAATCCTTAAGCAAACATGCTATACGGATGATTTCATTTTACAAACACACTTATGCCCTGAGGAGATGAGGTATACCACTCATACTCCAACCGACCACTGCGAAGTTGAATCGGTACCATACATAGGTCAATGGAAGAGCTGAATTCCCATGACCTCTCACATCCCAGTCAGAGTGGGACAACAAGCAGGACTGTGTTAACTGCTCAAGATAGCTTTCCAGGGTATACTGTAACTTCTCTATAGAGTTACAGCGTCAACTACACTCTCATCGGCCATCAAGAGATTTATTGTTTATCTCCTCGACCTGACATAAATATTATGGGGAGATGTGTACGACATCTATCCCAATCATCGGGAGATTAGTGATACATCCATCCCGACACATGAAGGATTGAGAGGTTTTTTGTTTAGCTTCCCTCAATCTCTTCACTGGACGTAAGTATATTTTTCTCCCATTTACCCCCACATATTCAATATATGCGTTCCGGGTTTTACCGTGGAGCACCTGTTTCACCATCACCTATTCCTTATGATGATGGATCTATGGTCAGGGCTTCTAGATGAAAAGATTTCATTTGATTAATTAAGTACATTCTCATATTCGTTTAGCATCAGGCGAGTTCTCAAACAAGACTTATTACAACAATGCTATAAAGAGACATGTACTACTTTGATCATATACTTATCAGTCTTTCAAAGAACTTGGAAACTTAGTCCCTCATTTCAATACTGGGAATTCTCATCCCTTCACATTGTCATCACCATAATCACATGGTTCTGGGTATTCAAACCCTTAACTCATCATTGAGCATCATTACCATTTTTTAGGTAACTATCACCTTCAAGTCGTCTGACCAAGGTATTCATGATACTTGTTACACAAGTGTTACACATGGCTCACAAGGCCACAAAATGTCTTGTCACCTCTTTCTAGAAAACAACTTACTCTTATGACTCATAAAATCCATGCACATTGTTACTTTTATTAAGAAACAACAACATCAAGGCACAAAAGGCCAATCAACATTTATTATATAAATGTCACAGCTCAAATCTGGCTATATTCATCATCTCATACTATCTGTATGGATATTAAATATGATAACAGTCATACAAGATATTCATCACATCATGTGATACAATAGTAACACCAATATTCCTTCCTAGGAATTAGGGTTTACTATCAAATAGGCCTTTTCATTCCCTTTTACCCAAATTAGGGTCAGGGTTCCCCATTTCTCAATAATTAGGGTTTCATGATTATATTATTTGTCCAACCCTCAATTCATTATTCCATACCTCTGGGGCATTCAGAGATATCATAAATAATTTGTTCAAGATCATTACTCTCATCATATAGCATTAATGATCATCAACTTAAGGTATGAGTTCATTTCTCATCCTCATCATGGTATGACTACACCATACTTATTAATTATACTTAACACCATTCTAAAGTACATTGATTAACATTCATTAAAGTGCAACAACTCATTACATTCATTGTAATAGTTGCATAACACACCTCATATGTGTCTTACCTAATTATATTGGATTTGGAGTGAATCAAGGTATATAAACCCAGAAGTGTTGAATGTGATAACTATCATATCTTGATGTATCACTTTCTCATCATTTCAGACTCTCTTGAGTTAACCAACTTATCTTGTATTAAGGTATTTCCCCTCTTAATACATTACATCACTAAACCCTCACCTTTAGCAGATAATGCATAGGCCACACGTTATAATTGTCCAATCATTTTTAATGATATGGACTTGTCTAATGCTAAAGACATTGCTTTCAAAAAGGTTGCTTATAATCAACCACATGAAATGTTTCACCTTTACAAGGTAATTCCTTCTATCTCATCATTAGGGTTTCCTTATACCCTTACACTAAGCCATGGGTCTAACTCCATAATTTTATTTCATCTTATCAAATCTGATCTTAACATGAATCTTAATGCATTCTGATCTCATATTCTTAACATTTGCTTAAATCATAAATTTGAAAACATGAATCTTTTTAAAATATTATCTTGGAACTTAATCATGATATAGTACATTATAATCTTATAATGTTACCATGGACTTGATCCTTAACATATTATAATCTTAGTTGAATCTTTATCTTGAAAACTTATTCATGTCTTAAAATGTTCAAAACTTATATTCTAATATTGAAATTAAATCTTAAATCTTAATAGTATGTTTCTACTTGAAATCTTAAGTACAAGGTTATATCACAAAACCATGGAAGTATGGAAATTTTACTTGTGTTAATTATCGTGTAGTCATGGGAAGTATTGTAAAACATTACTAAGAAATATGATAGAAATATATTCTATTTTTTTCTTATGAACTTAATTCACAAACTTTAAACGTTCTATGATATAATCATGACATATCTCTACTTGACATATTGAGCATATGAAATTATATAATTGTATAAGTATAGAAAAACTTACTTGCATATATTAATTCTAAAATTGTAGAACATTGCATCATGAAAATTTTATTTAGGAAACATGTAAATGTACTGAGTTTAAATATGAATACTCATGGGCATGGACCACCTACATAGATTACTAAGAATATCCTCTTAAGTTTCTCACTGACCTTATCTCCTGATCAACTTATTATTAAAGTTGAAGGATCTTAATTAAGTTATAAACCCTTATTTCCTTAAATCTGATACTATGTGAAAACCAACCCAAAACAAGTCTTAAAACCTAAAAACAATTAGATCTTGAAAATGTGATTAAAATCCATATACGTGATGACCACAAATGATGCCTAGAAAAAATTCTCAGATTTATTGAAGATTTGAACTTTATTAACCAATCACAGTAGAGAGAAATGATTTATTAGCCAACAAACAAATTCTGGGAGAGACGGTGGTGAGGCTCTTGTCCTTAACGTTTGGTAGTGCAAAATCACCACTTTTCCCTTGTTGTGAAAACAAAACTTGAAATGTGATCGAGGGTGTCATAGTAAAACTTCATGTTGGAACCTTACATAGTAGCCAAGAAACAACTCCAGCCTGTTGTGATCTCCATGATCAATTTTAGGATTAGGGGAAGACCATGAAGAGATTGATAGCACTCTGACTTCATCTTGCACTGAAAAACATGGTGACCCCTCACACGAGGTTGACCAATTACACGAGTAGACAGTGCGTCTTACTAGAAAAACTAGCAATACATAGGATCTTTGAGAGGAACCATGTTGAGGAAGAGGAAATCTCACACCCTTAAAACCAACCAGTAATTATTATCCAGTCAAATTGAATTCAATCAGTAAGTTGATCGATCAAACCAGAAGAAACTCCATGATGTCTTTGAGTGAGGGAAGATGGGATTTGGGATTCACCTGAAATGTTGAGTCCTAGAATGTTGTAATAGTTGTGGTGGATCTCCTCAAACTCTCTTTCCCAATTCCAATGATCCCATCTCAACCAAGGACCTCTATTGGCGAGGCACCACATGACCATGAAGTAATCTCATCGGGAGAAGATCTCTATGTATCATACCTAGGAAGGAGACTGGGTATGGGTTTACAATACCCTCGCGGTCGTTTGCATGCAAGGAATTTGATGGTGGTGGCGTGGAGTGTGAGAGTGGAAAATAGGTTCGACGACGTAAGGGGAAACCAGAAAGGGGACTCAAGTGTGAGAGGGTCCAATTGGAGTCGAACAAAACTCGAGCGGTATCAGACTAGGATTTACCGATGCTTGAACAACTATGATGATCACTCACAAAACAACAACAATGAAGGTTCAGGAGAGAGCACCACAGCGATTTGGGCGTTTGTCTTCACTTCCCTTCCAAGGTTCATGTGACAATTTAAGAGGAGCAGAAGGGAGTTCTAAATTTGATGGGAGTCTTAATTCCTAAGAAAATCGACTATACTATATGAAAAGTGAGTAGATCATAGTCAAGTCCAATTGAGTCCATGTTCCCTACTAGAATCTCATTCTCGTGAGAAAAAGATGATTGAATGTCCGTTATTTCCCCATCCAACGGGTTCTATGGGTTCCATACTTTACTAAACCAATGGTACACCTGTGTGAAACATGCATGATAGAACAGTTTACCAAACCAAGGTCTGACTTAGATCAAGCAGTTTTATCAGTTGCATTATTGAGATATGAAGGAAAATAATGTATAAACATACCCTTTTTTTTCTGAGAATTTATTTGGATAGCTAGGAGCATCTAAACATAATGAAATTAAGCAAGTTAACCAATTCGACTCTAAGGAACTCAAGTATCTAATTAGATTTTAGGTCCAAGATAGGAATCATGTGATATATAATCATTTGATACTTAAGACAAATAATGCATCAGTAGTCAATAAAATCAGAGTTATATTATCAAACATTGAGGGAAGTCCTAATATCTCATAAAATTCCCATAACATAAATGTGGAACATATGATGCATAACTATGGATCCAATTACTATTTTTAAACCTAACTAATCATCATGAAATAATTATCACTATTATTTTGCATTATTTGATTATAATGCAAATTAATGTATCACATCATATTCATGGATTAGTCAATGGTGTTACATCATTAGAAGGAATTAAATTTAAACCTAGCAATATTTGATCACATTTATTCTAGGATGAAATTCTAGGGAAGTTACAAATGGGTAAATGGGTACATCACTCTACAATTCATGCATGGGGGATCATTAGTTGTAATATTGTGAATTCAACCATGGCTTATTCCTAAAGTAGGTTAAACTAGTACGCGTAAATAAAAAAGTAGAATTTTTTCTTTTGTACATTGGGTAGGAAGTTTCATCCTGCATTGCTCACCACCATGTTGGAGCATATTCATATACATGATTGTGCATGCAAACATCTGTTCATGTGAAATTGAGGTATGTATGAATGCCACACATCCCCATATGCATAGACACACATGTGCCTTTGCATAATGCAATTCCATAGAGATCCAACCTCAGGCTCACGGCTCAAGAGTCATGGAAATGGTCTTCTAACTCTTGTATTGATTTTGCACTAACGTAAAAGAGTTAATTACAATTCTATTAGGAATATAACTTATTCCTAATATGTGTAAAAAATCAATTAGTTTGTGGTTCTTTACAATCTGTTATGTTTACAATAATAGTGATCATGTGATTGTGATTATTTGGGTGGTGTTTACATGAAATAAGTGACTCAAGTGGCTTGCAAAAAATATGGCTCTTTGGGTTCTTAGTTTACTCACAATCGAGACTCGTCCTAAAGCCTAAACATTCTCTTTGCTTGCTCTCATTCCTTCACCAAATCCTATCTTATATTTCTCCTAATCAAGACGCCTTTATCAATTTGTTACGTTACTATTATTCGCTCAACTCACTATTAGTAATCACGATTTGATGGGTACAGATACCTAACATACGTAAA
Organism: Alisma plantago-aquatica; assembly: GCA_963693085.1. NCBI lineage: Eukaryota > Viridiplantae > Streptophyta > Magnoliopsida > Alismatales > Alismataceae > Alisma > Alisma plantago-aquatica. The sequence continues at coordinate 309,958,539 of OY856413.1, read as the reverse complement.
ATGCCAAGGTGGTGTTGTTTGAAGGTCACTTTATTTTGGAGATTATGGCATATTTATGGTCAATAACCAGATTAAATCCTCTCAGACAAGAACATGATCCATCATTAATTAAGGAGTGTTGATTTCTCTTTGTTTAGATCATTGAGACTGTTTAGTCAAATATGCTAATCAAGCTTATATCAGCCCTATTCTTCTGATATGTTTGATTATGCCATTTCCCTTATATACGTCATGAATTAGCCATAATACTCATAATTACAAAATGTTGTTTATTTTTTATATGACTATATGTACAACATATTTCCATTTTTCCTTCAAAAGTACTATAACAATTACCCCATGAAAATTGAGATTATTTGAACTAGTGGTAATTTGGTTTCATATTTTGTATGTTTTCCTCTTCGAGCAGGTTTTGTAGGTGATCGTCTCTGGATTGAGTCAGACTTTTAATTTATAACATGAAACCTTCAAAGACTCCCACAACTTTTATTACGGGGTCGAAGTAGATATACGGGGTAGAACACAGGGACGTGGGGGCATTTAGGATGCCACAAATCTTGTTCTTTAGTCAGATAAGCCAAAATTATAGTTGATGAAAGTATGTGCTAGAACTAGTCTAGCAGGTTGTCACGATTAAAAGAGAAAACAAAGAAAAGAAAAGAAAAGAAAACAAAACAAAATAGAGTCTGCAAGATTCTACTAATCAGAGAGAAGGAGTTCCTAGCTATGTAACCACAAGTTGGCCAGCCTATGCACCCATTCTCAAGCATAGACAACCATCGAACACCTGAGAAAGAAATCTATATCTGAACATAGTACGTACTGCCGTGTTTGTTCCTTTGGGTCATCCCACTTTCTCTCATGACGCGTGACTAAAACCATCAATGATATGTCATTGACACTCTCTCCAGGAATGACATATCAACACCTCAGAATATGCTAAGTTCCCTCTCGGGTCTTAGGATATTTCGAGATGTTAGGAATAGAATACCCTGGATCTTCCTCCTCTCGGATTCAGATCCAAACTATCATCTCTTAGCTATTCCTCCAATGGATCTCTCGATACAGACAAAAATAGTAGTTCAAATGAGTAAGAGATCAACCAAACTAGCAATCATAACTTAGAAAGCGAAAATAGAACATGCAACATACTAGATCTGATATGAATCTACTTGCTTAAGGCAAAAGTACATATACATGCCTAGAACGGGCTACATAGACAAGAAGGAGCTCAACTAGTCTTGGAAAAGCATAGTTGGCACAGAGCAAAGATGGAAAAACATCATTGTTTAAGAAACTAAGAAACACATTAGAAGCAAGGGGAAGAAGAAGAGATTTAGCCCGTAGAGGAGAGGTGTCTGTCACACCTTTGCCTCTGTATAGACTGGATCTCATCTTTTGGTCCTCCTCCTTGAACGGATCTAGACTCCTTGGTCCTCTCTCTCTCTCTAGATCTGCCCCGAACAGTAGCTTGGTGGGTGAACGGAGATGGAGGACGATGGAGTTCGTGGGTCTTCTCACTCCTCAGCTTCCTCCCTTGGAGATAGAAGACCATAGGATGATGGAGAGTGCTGGAGATTGGAAGCTTGTCGAAGAGAAGGGCGTAGGGTGAGCTCTTTGGCCTTCTCAGACCTCTGGACTTTCCCATAAAACTCTAGGAACCTTTAGATCTTGAAGCAGCAGCCTCTTGGCATCCTTGGTCAAGGACCTCCTTCAAATGAGTGAGGGGACACCTATTTATAGAGGCAGACTACAGATCGTGGCCAGTTGGTCATGGGGTCAGCCACGATCATGGCCAACACCACGATCGCGGTTCATGGAGTGGAAATTGTGGTCGCAGTGATGAAGACCACGGTCGCGGTCTGGGTGCCATGGTCGTAGTGAGGGATCGCATACGCGGTCATGGAAGGAAAGATCGCAGTCGTAGTAATGAAAACCGGAGTCACGATTCGCGGCCACAGTCATGGTGGATGGCCACAGTCGTGGTGGATTTCCACGGTCACGGTGTTGGAGGCGAAGACCGCGTTCGCAATTCATGGCCACGTTCGTGGCGAGGGATTGCAGTCACAGTCGTGGAAGGGAAGACCGCAATCACGATAATGAAGATTGTGGTCGTGGAACCCGGCCACGGTCGTGGTGATGGATGGCCACAGTCGTGGAAGGTGGATAACTACCGCAAAAACCGTGTTGGGGAAAAATCTTTGGAGAATAGATGTCTTCTCAGGTTCGGTGCCTGCAAGTCCCAAAATTTGCTAGATTGGCCATTTTATTGGCTAGCTAGTTATCTTATCTAAGTAAATAAGAAAAGAACTAAAACATGAGCAAAAGAGTGCATATTAAGACCAAAGTGACACGAAACCATAGATGAAATGCATACATAATATGTGTAAATTTGGGTGTTATCAGCTACCCCAAGCTTTAAACTTGCTTGTCCTCAAGCAAGAATGTGCTCAACAAACAAAAAGATAACATCCAAATTAAGCTTGGCAGTAGATGCTAAGGTTAAGAAAAACAGTTAAAAACATTTATTCTCCTGATCCATGTCATTTTAGAACAAACCCCCACCAATTAACCACAGTCCTGCTAAAGCAAGATCAAAGAGTTTCCAGGGAAGATTAAGTAAATTCACTACATCCTGTCGATACTCATGAGGGTTTGAATCATAATTATCTATATATGAAAGAATTGTCACACAGATTATCATGCGGGTGATGAGTATTTAGCCATCACCATGATTTCATGCATACCAATCAGGAATACCATGTCTCTCACTTATTCATGCCCTAAGAAACAAATCACAAAAATTGTAATGACTTTTGAGGATCTTGATATGCGTCAGGTTGGTCCATGTAATGAGCAACAGTCCCTACAGTCAGAGGCAGTTGGCCTAGAGTAGTGAGACGAACTCCTCGTACTGTGCCCAAACCAACCCTGCTACTGAGATGATCTCATAGGTCTCCTAAGGGTTCCTAATGACTCTCTAACTAGCTTTTGGAATGATACTACTAGGCATGACATACCCGCATTCATGAGTAAAATTATACACCGGCTGGACACCATCTTCAACCAACCTAAAAGAGGAAACAAACACTCATTTATTCACACTCAAGCTTTTATTCTCTACATTCTAATCTATAGGATTGGGTGAGAACTATATAGATATTTTTAGGATTTTATGGGTGGCCAAGCCTCTTTTGCACATTCTTTTTATATTTTCAACTTTTTGACTCAATCTAATGTGAGAAGGCATGTAGTCCATCAAGGAAAATATTTCATCTTGATTATAGCTCAAAACTCATCATGATCTGCTTGACACCTGTGTGAAAAGTTGCAATTATGATTCAAGAATCCTTAGAGTAGAGGCAAGCTCGTGAAACCGCAGCTAGGATTCTTTGATCATGTTTTATCTCATTCTAATGGTACTTTACCCTGGATTTGCCATTCACGAAATAGATCAAGGGGATTTAGCTTTAAGCTATGAAAAAGGCACATAACCTTAGATTTTATTACCAAACTCAAGGATAGAGTCAAAGAGCACTACTATAGAAATAGCATTCAGTCGCTTTTCTGGGCGTCGGTTATTAAGGAAAACCGACGCCTATAATATAAGGCGTCGGTTATTTAGACAAACCGACGTCTATATTCGAAGATCAGCCAGACACGGGTACCGCTTTGTATTCAGCGTCGGTTGTTTATAACAAACCGACGCCTAAAGTCGCCCGCGAAATCCAATTTTCGAGCGAAAAAAATAGTGTCACTTTCTGCGTCGGTTATGTAGATAAAAAACCGACGCCTATGTGCGATGGAAATTTGCGCGAAAAGTGTCCTTTTCAGCGTCGGTGATCCTTTTATAACCGACGCTGAAAGTGGTTCCCGCCAAATAATTTCATGAAAATATCATCCAATTGGACGTCGGTTGTTTCAAACAACCGGCGCTAAAGAAGGTTAGGCGTCGGTTGTTGTAAACAACCGACGCTATTTGGGAACTTCATAACCCTCGATCGCCCGACTCTTCCCCTTTCTTCTGTTTTATTGCGAGCGATTTCTTCTCTGCTGTCCCCCCACTCTCTGCTCCTTCTTCTCCACGACAGCGCCGCCGTGCCGCCACTGCTATTCCGGCGCCCCCTTCTCCGGCGCCCCCTTGTCCTTCTCCTCCGCCTCCGCACCCCCTTCTCCTTCTCCTCCGCCTGGCCGCTGCCTGCCTGCCGCCGCCTGGCCGCCTGCCTGCCTGCCGCCGCTGACGCTCCCTGCTCGTCGGAGTTGCTACCGCTGGTTCTGGAGCTCGCCAGCCACCGCCCACGTACTCAACCAGCTCGAACTCGCCCTACTCTGCTTGCCCAGGTACCTGCCGACCTACCCAGGTGCGAAATTGGTTCTTTATGTGCCGACCTAATCTGCTTGCCTAATCTGCTTGCGTGAAATTGGCTCCCTACTCTGCTTGCTTAATGTGCCTAATCTGCTTTAAGTGGTCCTAATATCATGGCTAAACATAATATGAACTAGATCTTTTTATGTCATTAAATGAATGAACTTAGGAATTGGGGGTTCAAGAATAACCCTAATGATAACAGGATAATAAGGAAACCTAAGTTAATGTTATTATATGATTTGTGGCACTTTAGGATGTATATACATGCAAAAAAAGTTAATTGCTTGGTTTTCTTATTTGCTTGGATAATATACTCAGTGAATTAATGTATGATTTGCATGGATCACCATCAAGGTACGTGGTTGTACTTATGATTACATGTATTTACTTCCTATGTTTGTCAAGGTTTCTTGAAGATTGAATAAGTGATATATGCTGGATGTTTATTTATTTCATGCAAATTATAAAGTCCTTATGATTATCACATTAAGTAAATCATGATATTTTGAACCCTAGGTTACACAGATTGAAAGGTAACACACTTTGTCCTAAGTTGCTAATTTTTATTCTAATATGAACTCTAGTCTCATCTATCCATGTTGCCTATAGTTTATAACATTGCATTGGGATAGGTGGTACACATTTATTATATATAAGAATGACATCACATGTGTTTGTTGGCCTAGAATGTGAACAATCATTGTTCTTTATATTACTTGTACATTGGTATAAATTAGAATGAACAATCACTAAATTATATATTGTTTGTATGGAGTCCGGCTTCATTGTAGATATCTATTATTGTGTTTGTTGGCCTAGAAACCCATCCAAGATTTACTCATTAGGAGTAAATCTTGGATAGTCCCCGGTTTGGGACTGTTCTTGAACACCTAATCTCACTTAGGATGTAAGTGTATAATGTGTATTTGGTTTTCGAGAAAATTTTGGTAGCATTTCCCCGTTTGTTCTCTAAGTACATATGTACTTAGAGAACAGCAAGGAAATGCTGCTGAAATTTTCTTGAAAACCAAATACACATTATACACTTACTAGTGAGATTAGGTGTTCAAGGATGGGATTGGTGGTACACATTTATTATATATAAGAATGACATCAAATGTGTTTGTTGGCATCTCCCCGTTTGTTCTCTAAGTACATATGTACTTAGAGAACAGCGGGGAAATGCTGCCTAATCTTTTCATAATATATACTTGTTTCGTAATATATACTTGTTTTCTCTGATCATAGAATGGATAGATCATGGATGTCCATTTGTAATCGTTGCACCCCAGAGTTTATATCTGGTCTTGATCAGTTTATTAGATTTGCCGAGGAACATAGGAAAAAACCTACAGATAGGTTCTACTGTCCATGTAGGCATTGCGGTAACAACTTGAAAGTCAACACTGGTGAGGAAATCAAAAGTCATGTCATCTGCAATGAGATTGTACAAGGCTATACAGAATGGCACTGGCATGGAGAGATTTCAAAATCGAAACCAGTAGATGTCGATAGCAGTGCTTGGGTGGAAGAAGAAATTGCCTCCGATGACGTAAATGTGAACGAACCAGTTCCAGCAGACATCGTTGATGCGATGCTGGATAGTTGTAGGGTAGAGCACACTGATCCACCTCCTATCTTTACAAACATTGTGCATGATGCTGAGATACCGTTATACACAGGTTGTGCTAAGTTTACGAAGCTTAGCGCTGTGTTGAGATTGTATAAGTTGAAAGCTAACAATAGATGGAGCGACAAAAGCTTCAATTCATTGTTGACTTTGTTGAAAGAAATGCTTCCTGAAGGAAACGAGCTTCCAATCTCAACATACCAGGTAAAGAAAATGTTGTGCCCAATGGGAATGGAGGCCAAGAAGATACACACATGCCCGAATGATTGTGTATTATTTCAAAAGGACTATGTAGATTTGAAAGATTGTCCAAAATGTGGTGCGTCACGGTATAAATTGACGACTTCGGGGGAGTCCAAAACTGGTTCTCCTGCCAAGGTGTTGTGGTATCTACCTATAATATCACGATTTCAACGCTTGTTTGCAAATCTGAAAGATGCGAAGAATTTGAGGTGGCATGCAGATGTTAAGAAAAATAATGATGGGATCCTACGACATGTGTCTGATTCCCCACAGTGGAAGAAGATTGATCTATTGTACCCTAAATTTGGTGAAGAAGATAGGAATCTAAGACTTGGGCTTTGTACAGATGGGATGAATCCATACGGGACATTGAGCAGCCAACATAGCACTTGGCCAGTCATGCTTGTTATATACAATCTTCCTCCCTGGATGTGTATGAAAAATAAGTATGTTATGTTGTCATTGTTGATATCGGGCCCTAAACAACCCGGAAATGATATTGATGTTTATCTTGAACCTTTGATTGATGACTTAAAGAAACTTTGGGCTGAAGGTGTGATGACCTATGATGCTTCAACAAGAGAGACATTTCGTTTGCACGCTATGTTGTTTTGCACTATTAATGACTTTCCAGCATATGGGAATTTGTCTGGATATAGTGTCAAAAGAGCTAAAGCGTGTCCTATATGTGAAGAAAACATTGATTCAATAAGAATAAAACATGGCGGCAAGACTGTATATCTTGGTCATCGAAGGTTTCTTTCAAAATTCCATCCGTATCGTAGGCAGCGCAAATCATTCAATGGATGGAATGATGAACGGAGTGCACCTAAACCTATACCAGGGGATGTTGTTTATGAAAGAGTAAAAGACATTGTCAATGAATTTGGTAAGAAATCACAATGTAGTATGGCCACACGGAGTGACAATTCTTCATTCAAGAAGAAGTCAATATTTTGGGATCTTCCTTATTGGAGTTCTTTGACAGTCAGGCATTGTATCGATGTAATGCACGTTGAGAAAAATGTCTGTGATAGCATCATTGGTACTCTATTAATTATACCAGGTAAGACTAAAGATGGGATAAAATCCAGACTGGACCTATGTGAAATGGGAATAAGGTCAGAATTAACAGAATTATGTGAAATGGGTAATAAAAGAACATACTTACCTCCCGCTTGTTACATGTTGTCTAGAAAGGAGAAGAAAACTTTTTGTGAATGCTTGGTAAATGTTAAGGTGCCACATGGTTACTCATCCAACATCTGTAGATTGGTATCAATGAAAGATCTGAAGTTGATAGGTCTTAAATCTCATGATTGTCACACTCTAATGCAACAAATATTGCCCGTGGCAATTCAATCTATATTGCCGAAGCATGTAAGGTTTGCAATTACCAGACTTTGTTTCTTTTTCAACAGTCTATGCAGCAAAGTTATTGACCCTGATACTCTCGATAATTTGCAAAGAGAAGTGGTTGTTACCCTATGTCAGCTTGAGATGTATTTCCCTCCTTCGTTCTTTGATATCATGGTACATCTTGTTGTCCACTTGACTAGGGAAGTGAAAATGTTGGGACCAGTTTTCTTGCATTGGATGTATCCCTTTGAACGATACATGAGCGTTTTTAAAGGTGATGTTCGAAACCGTTATCGGCCTGAAGGGAGTATTATTGAAGGTTATGTGGCGAGAGAGGTTATGGATTTTTGCAATGACTTTCTCAGTGGTAATGACACTCCTGATAATGACAAGAATATTGAGGAGGGCAAAGGAATTTTGGGATCACGGGTGAAAGTAATCAGCCGTGAGCAGTTGGAACAAGCTCACTTGTATATTTTACACAATATGGACGAAGTGAGTGTTTATATCGAGGAACATACCAATTTCATAAAGAGACAACATCCTCGAGCAAGTTCAATGTGGCTTGCTAGAGAGCATAATAAGACTTTTACTAAGTGGTTTGAAGATAAAGTCTTACATCAACTATCTCAAACACCAAATGATATTACAGAAACTATCAAATGCCTCGCCTTTAAACCAAAACCGAATGTTATGTCTTATGAAGGGTTTGACATTAATGGATTCACATATTACACAAAGAGCCAAGATGATAAGAGTGTCGTCCAAAATAGTGGGGTCACTCTTCAAGCGTCGACTATGTACCAATTGAAGAAAAGCGTCAACTTGATGCGCACCACCAAAAACTTAACAAGAAAAGGGGCATCACTCTGTTGAAGAAGTTATTAGCGCTAAGTGGTAGTGGATCCAAATTGGTGGTGAAGTTTGATAATGGAGGAAATCCAATTGGAGTGAACCACAATAATTTTGTAAACTATCTTGGGTGTACCACTCGGAGCCATTGTGGTGTTAAGTATGACAATTGGCATAAAGTTCCTCAAGGGAAAAAAGACTTGATATGGAAGGATTTATGCGTGAGTTATTATTATTTGCAATTCTATTTTGTAGATTACAAATTCTATTATTTGCAATTCTATTTTGGATACTAGTTAATAACATTTCTATTTTACAGAATCTGTTTGCATTGGATGAGAAGTTGCATCGTAAAAATGTGATGCAACGCACTGGAAAGATGCTTAGGAATTATAGGAAAAATCTGAATAGAGAATACATAAAAGAGGGTGATAAGAAGAAGAAGTCATCCCTTGAACAATGGAACTTCTTGGACAAAGAAGATTGGGACAATTTTGTTGCTTCAAGAAAATATGAAGAATTCAAGGTATTAGGCGTCACTCCCAATTTAATTAATATACATTGTATTCACCTATTCAAGATTAACATTTAGTGCTACTAACCAAATCTTTAATGTGCATACTAACTAGGCCCTCAGTGACGCACAAAAAGCAAGGCGTGCACTGAATGTGCATGACCACACTATGGGTCCAAAAGGCTATGCAAGCGTTCACCAAAGACTACGGCAGAGTCTGCGGCTACTCAGGAGTCTGCTCCTACTCAGGAGTCTGCCACACCCATGCCTCGCCATGATATCTGGATAGCTGGCAGGCAAAACAAGAAGGGTGAAATAAAGAAGCCTGTAACTATTGAGGCGGCTGCAAAAATGGTAAAATACAACTCTTAGAGAAATCGTTTGAATATTGATTATTTGTGGTGTTAACTTACCAATTTCTGTTTATGGTGATTAGCGGGAGCTACATGAGCAGAGGAAACAAGGCATGTTCATCCCTCAGGGCACAAGGGATGAATTGACAGTTGCTCTGGGTAACCCAGAGCATCCTGGACGTGTTAGAGGTGCCGGCGCTGGTGTTGGCATCAAAGCATTCTTTGGGCCATCCCAGCGCAAACCCAGAGCGGGACTTTCTCAAGAAGAGGTAACCTATTCTTTTTTTAGAATGTTACTGCAAAAGGAAATTCATTAATAAGAAGCTAATGTTTCTTTTATCCATGTATAGGAGAATAAGAGAGTTGAGGATTTAGTTGCTAAGAAGGTCAATGATGTAGTTGCTGAGAAGGTCAAGGAAGAATTGCTGCGGTGCCAGGCATCTCAGGCTTCCAATACGCCTATGGTGACCCACTCTTCTCCTGATGCACAGACTGCGAGTAATCCTGGAGACCCATCGCCTAGCACGTCTGTTGTAAGTATTGTTTATGACATTGTAGCTAGTCTTTTCAAGATGATATGTTTTCAAGATTATATGTATATATGTATAACATTCTTTACGTAAATTTGTAGGCATTGAAGCCATGCCGCTTAAGAATAGAAGACTATGTTGTTGCAGAGGCGCAAGCTTACCCGTCCCTTCCTGGGGAAAGGTTTCACGGGACTCCAATGCCACAGGGCTATGTTCGTGTGGGCCCATTACGTGTGTTACCCGATTGGAGGGAAGTTGCGTTGCCATATGCCCACCCAGATATTGATACACTTGGTGAGGCAGAAGGCGGGGTCATATTGTGGCACAAAGCAGATGTCGTCTACATGACTAAAATTGTAAGATAAATTTACATTGATTTAGACTGTTAATGTGTATATATTATGTCAACTGATCTGAAATTATATATACAGGTTAAAAAGAAGACACCAGGAGTACCTAGGCCTCCACCTCCACTTCCCGCATTACCAACTTGGGTTCCAACTGACCTAACATACCCGTTAGGTCCTGCTTGTAGGGGAATGGCATGTTGGCTACGTGCACATAATAAACATTGCCCTATAATAGTTTCTTTAGATGCAGATTATGCAGGTCGATCATACGATAGCTCTTTATTTATACAAGATATTATTGAGTTGTTTATGTATGATTGGCTGAATACATCAATGATAGAGACATGGATAAGGTGAGATCTTGTTTATACATCCATATACCTTGTGTAAGATCTGGTGATCTGGTTTCTTATATATTAATGCATACGTAATATATGTTTTGCAGCTACTTAGTCGAAGATCATTGCAAACAATTTGCATTTGATCATGTGGGATTTTTGATTCCATCATTGATTAGTATGGTAGCTAAAGACCCTGATAATGTTCAACAATACTGTATAGATGCTTTTACAATTTTTGGTCAGCAAAAGAAGACGATAATAATAGCTCCATTCAATGTCAAGTAAGTTTACTTTATTTATAATTTGGACTTAAGAAAATTCCATTTTTATTGTGCATTTTGAGTTATTAATTGTTAACTTTTTACCTCTAGCGGTAAACATTGGGAGTTACTAGTTATTGTCCCCAGGACGTTCACTATTTATTATCTAGATCCCGCGGGAAGTACATTAAACACGAAAATTGGACACGTAATGAGAATGCCATTATACAGGTGAGAAATATTTCATTTTTGTATCTGTTACCATCTGTTATTACATTACTATTTACTTATGTAATTTACTGTGTTATATTAACATGTAGGGGTTTAGATGCATTCAAAAAGGCTGGAGGAATGGTCCCAAGGAAAAAGAACCAGCCAATAAATTGGGAGAACGTACAAGTAAGTTCCCGACTCCAATGTATATATTATTGATGTGAATTGTGCTTAGTTGTATGATTTTGTATGTTTCAATTTATAGTGCGCTACACAAGACAATGGCTGGGCATGCGCATACTATGTGATGCAATTTATGCAGATGATTATCAAATATGCCGCATTGGACATCGATACCATACATGAGGTATTATATATAGTCTCATTAGTTAGTATGAAATATATCAATCTTATCTTATTTTTATATTATTACTTATATATATACATCATTCTCTTTGCAGGTGTTTAAAACTGACAACACTATAGGTAAACGCTTAAAAAATATACATGCTCCATATACGATGGAAGCATTAAATGAAGTAAGAGAAGAATGGGAAAAAGCCATACAAGCAGTGGCAACTGTAAGATATAATTGGGATGTTGATAGTGATAATGAATGATACTTTGTAAATGAATATTTATGAATGTTAATACATGTATTTGAATGTTTCTATATGTGTGAATGTGAGAATTGAATTGATTTCTGAATGTATGTACTTGTGTGAAATTTTCTTTGTGACTTTTGTAGGTTTGCGGCCTGTTTGTAGGCTGATATCAATGGATGTCGTAAACCTGCAGTTCAGAAAACTGAACTATAGGTTCTCATCCTGCTGACCAGCCACAGCAGGCCTGCAAACTGATATGAAAAAAAATATATATAAATAGGCGTCAGTTATTTATAGATAACCGTCAGCAAAGACCTACAGCGTCGGTTATTTATAGATAACCGACGCCTGATGTGGCCAAAGCAGTCCTGAAAATGGCGTCGGATATTCGTATCGAACCGACGCCTATTTAAACAACCAAGCGTCGGTCGTTTGGTATATAACCGACGCCAAAAGGGTTCGTGCCACAGAAAACGGTGTCATCTAGGACACTTTATGCGTCGGTTATCAACTAAAAGACCGACGCTACATGGAATATAGGCGTCGGTCTTTTAGTAAATCACCGACGCAGAAAGTGCCCTAGATGACGCCGTTTTTTGTGGCGCGAACCATTTTGGCGTCAGTTTTCTACTAAAAGACCGACGCCTATAGGTTAATAGGCGTCGGTTAAAAAACCGACGCCGAAGTGTTTGACCTTTAGCGGCACCCACATAGGCGTCGGTCGGAAACCGACGCCAAATGGGGTTAAAAGACTGACGCCAAATGGGGTTTCTGTAGTAGTGGAGCAAGCCGAGCAAAAGGTCAAGCAATTTTTAAGATGAAAACGTGTGCATTTAGGCATAAAGTCAAGCATTTATCCATTAGATTCACACCATATAGCCATAATTGCAAAGCTAAAAAGCTAAAAATTTTACAAATTTTAAAACTAAATGTGGGAAGTAAACATGCATGCTAGAAGGATGGAGAGATAGAAAGTTGAAGCCTACCACCCCAAGCTTAAAACTTTGCTCATCCTCGAGCAAGATCTACACTTGAGATAGTGATGTAGGAATGCATGATTTTAACGATAGTTATTGAAGTTCTAAAAATGAATCTTGGATGCAAGGATATATAAAAAATCATTCGAGGAAAGAAACTAACTAACAAGAAAAATGAAGAGAAAAAATTATTGTAATAAAAGGGTGGGAGGGTGGGTAAGAAAAAAGGAGGTGGCTTCCCCAAGATACCGACACTGGGATCCCAAATCCTATGTTTTAGGACCAGTGTCACATGTGTCTTTCCTACGGGTTCTGCCACATAATATTAGTAGAATAGTTGGATGTGTTGGACATGCCGAGTTGGAAGAAGCGAAGTGAAATTCGGCAACTCGGTGAAGTCATCTTTGTACTAGAAGTTTCTTGAACTGAACTGGGATGAATTCTTCGACATATCATCCTCATGGTACCTTTCATTATATGAATCTGAATATGAAGGTCCTGGGATTTCGACACAGGATGAGATGGATGAGAGAGTTTGGATGTCTTTTGGAGGACACATATCTTCTCTCTCCATCTCTACACTTGAGGTTGTATGCTCACATAAACTATTATATATAGTATGAGTCATCCAATAATATTCCGAACATGAAGTGTCCCCAAAAGAGTATGATTGATGTTCTTCCACCCCAAGCTTGTCGTCTTCTATGGGGTCTGGGTTTCTTCATGCTCAGCAGCCATGTTGTAGTGCACTATCCATCTAACTCCCTTGAGTTCCACCAAGCCTTGAGGAGAAATGGTGGTAATTGTAAGCTCGTGTTGTTCCAGCTCATCATCGTTGGTGTATTCACTCCACTGGGATGAATAGTCGTTGTCATCCTCACCATATAGATTGTTCCAAACCATGATCGGCATACTGCTCGAAGCTAAGTGATAAATCTAAATATGAGAGATGTCACTCTAGTCTGGTTCAATATATGACTCTATTTCCACAAACCAACCTTCTGGTTGTGAGGTTGATTTGCTTTTCGAGTCTTTATCATCGTTATCATAGACCCATTCACATATATGGATCATATCTTCCATTGGTTCATCATCTGGGTCATTTGGATAGAATGAAGGGCTTCCCCAAGTGGGTTGGTCTTCATAGAAAAATCCTGATGAATCTAGTTGATGGTCTGAATAGGATGATGGTGTATTCTCCACTTCAGACCCAATGGAATGGTCTTGATGACTAACTTCTTTGTTGTCTTGTGATGGTAGTTGTAATAGGATTGTAACCAAATCGATGAGCTCTTGGAGCCTCCTACCCTGTTCAACATCTTTATCATGAAGTTGTTGTACTTGAGCAACAACGCTTTTGAGACCCATCGATTCAAGCATGCACATATGAGGGGAGTTCGATGTATCAAATTGATGCGCTTGGATGGATCCTTGCTCAAGAGTTCAAAGTAGACTTCTATTGTGGTCTACAACCTTGGTGACTAGTTTAAGATAATGATCTTGCTCTTCTTGTAGTTGTTGCGTTGGATTGACATATTCTTGGAGATGAGGGGCTAAGGAGTGAGTGCGTTAATACTTTCCCTAGCTGAATCCACTACCTTAATCAGTTCTTGATCCCATGATAGCACGGGAGTCGAGGGCTGATTGGAAGTCTCCATTGTTGGGATCTTGACATATGATGACAGTGGGGTAAGCATAACTCGACTAGTTGTAGAGCACAATCTTCAATTTTTTTCCAATAGTCAAAACTGCCAAAAAACTCAGGAGGACAGGTAGACAAGATGACTTGTCTCACTGAAGCAAGATCCATGGCTGAAAAACGTTCAAGAAAAAGAAAAGGTATTCAAAATATATGAACAAATATGTTTAAAACAAAAGAAAAATTATGCATATATAGGCTTATCCTGACAGAACAAAATTCTTTAGGCGTGTAAACATGGAATACCACGTCCCTGGCAACAAAGCCAAAAAGTTGATCATCTCTGGATTGAGTCAGACTTTTAATTTATAACCCAAAACCTTCAAAGATGCCCACAACTTTTATTACGGGGTCGAAGTAGATATACGGGGTCAAACACCGGGATGTGGGGTCATTTAGAACGCCACAAATCTTGTTCTTTAGTCAGATAAGCCAAAACTATAGTTGATGAAAGTATGTGCTAGAACTAGTCTAGCAGGTTGTCACGATTAAAAGAGAAAACAAAGAAAACAAAACAAAACAAAATAGAGTATGCAAGATTCTACAAATAAGAGAGAAGGAGTTCCTTCTATGTAACAACAAGTTGGGCAGTCTATGCACCCGTTCTCAGGCATAAACAACCCTTGAACACCTGAGCAAGCAATCTATATTTGAACATAGTACATATTGTCATGTCTATTCCTGTGGGTCATCCCACTCGCTCTCACGATGAGTGACTAAAACCATCAACGATATGTCATCTACCCTCTCTCGAGGAATGACATATCAACACCTCAAAATATGCTAAGTTCCCTCTCGGTCTTAGGATATTCTAGGATGTTAGGAACAAAATATCCTAGATCTTCCTCCTCTCAGATTCAGATCCAAACTATCGTCTCTAAGCTATTCCTACAATGGATCTCTTGATACAGGCAGAAATAGCAGTTCAAGCGAGTAAGAGATCAACCAAACTAGCAATCATAACTTAGAAAGAGAAAATAAAACATGCAACATAGTAGATTTGATATGAATCTACTTGCTTACGGCAAAAGTACATATACATGCCCAAAATGGGCTACATAGCCAAGAAGGAGCTCAACTAGCCATGGACAAGCATAATTGGCACCAAACAAAGCTGAAAAAGCATCATTGTATAAGAAACCAAGAAACAAAACTAAAGAAAGGGGAAGAATAAGAGATTTAGCCTATGGAGGAGAGGTGGCTCTCGCTCATTTGCCTCCGTATAGGCTGGATGTCATCTTTTGGTCCTCCTCCTTGATTAGATCTGGACTCCTTGGTCATCTCTCTCTAGATCTGCCCTGAACAACAACTTGGTGGGTGAACGGAGATGGAGGACGATGGAGGTTGTGGGTCTTCTCACTCCTCAGATTCCTCCCTTGGAGATCGAAGACCAGGGGATGATGGAGAGTGGTGGAGAATGGAAGTTCACCGAAGAAGAGGGCGTAGGGTAAGCTCTTTGGCCTTCTCAGACCTCTAGACTCTCCCACGGAACTCCGGGAAACTTCAGATCTCAGAGAAGCAACCTCTCGACGTCCTTGGCCGAGGTCCCCCTTCAAATGAGTGAGGGGACACCTATTTATCGAGGTAGACTGCAGGCCGCAACCAGTAAGTCATGGGGTCGACAACGGTCGTGGCCAACACCGCGGTCATGGTTCATGGAGAGGAAATCGTGTTCGTAGTGATGAAGATCGCGGTCGTGGTCTGGGAGTCATGATCGTGGCGGGTGGCCATGGTCATGGCGAGGGATTGTGATGGCAGTCATGGAAGGGAAGACCGCGGTCACGGTAATGAAGACTGCAGTCACAGTTCATGGCCACAGTCATGGTGGCTGGCCACATTTGTGGTGAGGGAAGGACGCGGTCGTGGTGTTGGAGGTGAAGACCATGATCATAGTTAATGGCCACGGTCGTGGTGAGGGATTGCAGTTGCGTTCGCGGTCGTGGAAGGGAAGACCATGGTAACGGTAATGAAGACAATGGTCATGGCGCCCAGCCAAAGTCATGGAAATGGATGGCCACGGTCGTGGTAGGTGGATAACTGCCGCAAAAACTAAGTGTTGGGGAGAAATCTTTGGAGAATAGATGTCTTCTCAGGTTCGGTGCCTGTAAGTCCCAAAATTGGCTAAATTGGCCATTTTATTGGCTAGCTAGTTATCTTATCTAAGTAAATAAGAAAAAAAACTAAAACATGAGAAAAAGAGTGCATATTAAAACCAAAGTGACACAAAGCCATAGATGAAATGCATAGATAATATGCATAAATTTGGGTGTTATCAATAGGTCAGAAGTTTTATGGACTGTCGAATGATTAACAATTAACCAAGCCCTCAAAATACAAAAACTTGTCATCACTAGTTATGATCATTGGGTTTGTAGTTTACTGTCTTCTAATTATATATAACCCTCGTAGTAGTTGTGGTTTAGCATACTGTAGTCATATATACCCCTCCTAGCAGTTGTTGGTTCCAATTCTTTAGTCATGCTTTTCCAAATATTCCTTGCACATTGGAAAAGTAGAGACATACTATTACAAAAATGATTCACTAACGCACCTCCTCGTCACGTGCAATTGGTTTTGCCCCTTTTGTATAAGCTAAGTCTGGGTGGGGCTATTTTGTTAGGGGTAAGAGATGTGCAGGTTGTATTTTATGTGACTTCTGTTTGTGAAAAAGGATCACACATTTCATTAAATATTACTTCTGATGCATTAAATAAAGGTACCAGATGTGCATGCTTATTTTCCAATAAAATTATCCACAAAGTTCTAGTCATACATTATCGAAAACTTTAGTTAT
This sequence comes from Alisma plantago-aquatica, assembly GCA_963693085.1. NCBI lineage: Eukaryota > Viridiplantae > Streptophyta > Magnoliopsida > Alismatales > Alismataceae > Alisma > Alisma plantago-aquatica. The sequence continues at coordinate 309,941,450 of OY856413.1, read as the reverse complement.
TCAAAATATGTACAAAGTATTTAAATTTGTAAATTTAATATTTATTTAGGCCCAAATATATTGATGTAGGCCCTCAACCATGTTGACTAAGCACATAATCTAATTTTTGGGGAGGTTAAATTATAGAAGTAGACGATGAATAACACTTTCCTTTCTTTTTTGGATAAGTTAAAATGTTACTAGCTCAAATAGGCGTATAGGGGAAAGAAAAAAAAACCCCATACATTGTACAGACTCACTCCAGGCCCCACATCATGAGTACAAGGGGTTCCACACCCACCAAAATACCTTGAATATCTCTAGTGAACCAAGAAATACTAAGACTAATTACTTCAAAAAGAATAAAGGAGTCTGAAGCCCTTTTACCATGTAGCCTACTATTCCTTTCACCACAAACATGGTAGACAAGAGAGGTGAAGAACAATCTACAAAAAGGTCTCATCTAGTTGTTCTTTTTCCTTTTTGTAATATCTAAGAGCCATTGAAGGCTATCAATAATTTCCAGGGGTGGTGAGCCCCGCCGCACACTTCAGAGCACCTCTTTTCCATATTTAAGCAGAGACATCACACTCAAAGAAGAGGTGTGTGTGATTCCGGGGCTTTGTTGCATAACAAGCACATAAGATCACTATTAAGGCCCCATTTGATCATTCTATCATTTGTAGGTAGATGACCCATGATAGCTCAGTAGGAATAGAAACTCCACTTTGGACGAAAGTGTTTTCACCAAAAAAGTGGATCCCACATGACCTACAGAAGATATCTAGTGATAGATCATGGATTCTGAATTGTGGATGTTAGTCGTCCCATGTCATTGCCTTGATATTCATGCTTGATCTCTGCTCAAACCTGGTTCACTTGTTTACATATCTTGGATGCACTTGTCGGAGTAAAATATAGCTAGTTACCATACCTCGTCTTCAACCAGCCTGTCCAAGGTGAATCATCAACCGTTAGGAATCTATTCACTCTCCCTGTTGTAGTGCTCCAAGCAAAATATGAAGGGCTAGTCAGCCTAAGCCCTCCTACAAAAAATGGTTGATGTATTGTATCCCACGTAAAGGTGTGTCCTCTTCCTCCCCATAGAAAACCAGAGATGTTAGCTCTATTTTTCAAGGATAAAAGGAGGTAGCTCAGTTTTTCGGCACCAAAACTAGATTTTCTTATTTATAACAAATTTGATTAACACCACCCTCCTGGCCATAGATAAATTAATACCATTCCACTTATCCATTGTGTCTCTCATGTTGTCAACACATTCTTTGAAATCAAATCCTCTACTTGTACCCCCTACAAGAGGTATACCCATGTATTTTGTAGAAAAGCTACCCTCTGACAACCCAATAGCTGCCTTGAGTCTTCCTCTCTTGCTGTTACAAGATCTAGATAACTACAATTGTGATTTAATGTCAGTTATGTGTAGATTTGTATACTCCCCAAAAGTCTTCAAAATTCTTCTGATTTGTCTCATGTATTTGATGTGTTTGGCAATAAAGAACAATACATCAACGGAAAATATCAAATGGAATGTCACCTTAGTACTCTTAACTTGAATGATTTGATGGTACCTCCCTCCTCCACAATATCTATGATGTGAGTAAGGTTCTCCATGACCAGTGTGAACAATAGTGAGGAGAGTGGATCTCCTTGCCAGAGCCCATTAGCAGTAGTGAACACATCTTTAGATATCCCATTTATCAGGATAGAAAATGAGGAGGTTTTGATGCATTTCTTTAAGACATGAATCCACCTTTGTGAGAAACCCATAGGCAACATGGTTCCCCTAAGTGTGCTCCACTAAAGATAATTGTATGCCTTCGAGATATCTATCTTGATGTAGTTTTTCTTTGTTCTGGAATTATCTCTAAAATCATCCAATTATTCCTCTCCTAATAAGGTGTTATCAGGGATGGCTCTGCATGTGATAAACACTACTTGATTAGGAGGCACCACCTCTGGGAGGATAGGTTTGAGTCTAGCCTCCAAGACATTCGCAATTATCTTGTATACGACCAAACAACAAGTTATCGATATGAAATTAGATATAGAAGTAGCACCTGAAGAAGTGTTCTTCTCTATAAGCCTTACAAACGTAGGGTTGGTTATCCTAACCATATGTCCTCCAACAAGGAACCATCAGACTACTCTACAAACATCATGCCTAATTAAGGACCAGCAAGATTGGAAAATTTTGGTATTGAATCTGTCTTGACCCAGAGCTTTGGAAGCACCAATTGAAAATATAGCACATTTAATTTCCTCATCAATAGCTATACAAATGAGTTTTCTATTCATCTCTGTTGTAACCTATCTAAGGGGTAAGAGGGGGAGGAGCCATTCCTTTATTCTTGATTATACATCTCTAAAAAGTGCATCACTACAAGATCACCCAATATGGATTCCTCATTGAAATCTCCTCTTTACCATCAAGGATATTGTGGATATGATCTTGCATATTGTTTCTTTTGATAGACATACGATACACCTTTGAATTTTAATCACCATCTTTCAGCCATTTTAGCCCACTACATTGCCAATTATACACCTCTTCTGCTTTTCAAAAGTTGAAGGAGTCGGCTACCCACCTGCTCTTCTTTAGACATTAGAGTGACAGAAGATGGATTCTCCATTGGTTTTCTAGCCACCTTATCAAACAAACTTCTAGATTCCTTGACTAGATTTGTAATACTGATCAAATTTTTAGACCAAGCTTTAAGATCTATGTTTGTTCTCTTCAATTTCTCAAGGACCACATACAAAGGATTATCAATAATTTCACATTTCCATGCTTTGTTGACCGTCTACTCAAACCTTGTCCATTTCATCCAGAAGTTCAAGAAATAGAAAGGTCTATTAGCATTGGTGTTCCTAGCAAGATACGCCTCCATCCATGCATGATCAATTTTAGGGTGTACTCCCATATAGACAGAAGCTTCTAGGAAGAAATCAAGCCATTTAGCATTCACCACGTTCCTGTCCAGGATGCTATGAATCCTTCTAACTAGGACACTCTTATTGTGCCATGTAGTCAGCCCCCCTCGTGTTAAGTTCCATAAGTTGAGTAGCATCAACAACATTAAATCTAGACAGGGTAGAATTCGGTATCGACAACCCTCCCATCTTCTATTTGGAACCAAATGGGGCAGAGCTTGTTGTGTGTTGTTGAAGATCGACTCCTAAAGTCTCCTTCTCTCCATTTTCTGAGTTGGACCCATACACTGTTGGAATAACACAATGGAAGCCACCTTAATTTATGCAGCTCAAGGTGATCAATTGGTCTGGAGTACGAATTGTCTATACGTCCCAGATAGGAAGGTTCCAACCCACAGCTATTCCCCCCTCAATCTGATTCAAATTTGAGGTAAGTCTCACTTACTCAGGAACAAGCCCTTCACCCTATGCCCAAACTCTCCCGTCATTCTAGTTTCAAGACAAATAACTAGATCAGTTTCCCTTTCCCCAATAATCTGTCGGAGGACTCTCTATTTAGATGGCATAGACACTCCTCTGAAATTTCACACAAAAACCTTCATTTGGAACTTTTGTTATGTCCCTCTTTGCTTGAGGAGACATTGCCTCTTCCCTTCACCTTTCCTCTTCTAGTAGTATCTGCTTTCACTCCCAACATAGTAGATCTCCTGGAGCTGCTTATAAACATGAGGTCTTCAACTTCACGGTCTATCAGAAGATGGAATAGGTTCTCATCTTGATCCATCCTTTTAGAACCTGCTATGTCCTTGCCTTTACTATTGTGGCATTCGAGACCTTTGCTCCCACCTTTGGATGGATCGAATATTGTCAAGTCCTGCTCAACACTCTGATTGCATTCCCCTTACTCCCTTTTGTTGACCATCATTGTTTCCCCTTCTGTCTCTTGGGTATTATGTACTTCAAACTATGCCACACCTGGATTATTGGCAGTAGTATCCATAGACCAAGGAACCTAATGCCACGTCGTCTTTCTAGCCCGAATCACACTCTTCCTTCTCCTTCTTCTGTTGGGTCAAATACTCTTGGACCTTCCTCTTTCAATAGTCGATTCCATCTCTACTCTCGTATCGCCGGTGCAACCATTGGTCATATGCCCAAACACCTTGCAGGTGTGCTATTGTTCTGGTAGGGCATCATAAATAACAAATATCTCCATCTCTTTTCCATTGGGAAGTTCAATCATGATGATTGGAGGAGGTTTGGATTCAGTCGGGATCTCAATACATAGGTGGGGGACTCTTGTGTATCGACCTTCCATTAAAAAGTACACCACCTTGGGCATTCCTATACCGTAGCCTATGATCGTCAGTGCCCGCCTCATCTAATGGCACCCGAGATCTGGAAGCATCACCCAGAGTGGAGCATTGATGAGAGCTTCACGTTGAACTTTTGCTTTTGGCATCCATTTGCTGGTCAGCACCAATTTATTATCAAAGAACCTTGATCCCTTCTTAAGCATTGTGTTCATGTCTTCAATGGTGGCAAAACATGCCAGGAAGAGACCATCCCTGAGAGGTGATAGTTGGAGCTCACCCTTCAGTCTCCATGTTCTGAGCATCCATCCATAAAGTTGTTGGAGGATTCACTTACTTTCCATAATCTGAACAATGATTGAGCTCCTGTGAAACTCATCCATTGCCTTTATTATCAGGTCGGAGAACTTCATCCACGGCCGGTCATTCTCCTTCCTAAAGAATGGCTCTGTATAGCCTTCTGGGAGTACCACTAGGTGGATGTTCCTTTGGACCTCTAATGGTTTGGAAATGGAGTCATCCCAGGCTCACCCATTCAGGACAGCAACTCTGATCCCTCTTGGACCTTGTCCCTCATCCGAAGCCACATATGAAGAAAGTGGTAGAGTATCTCCTGAAGGTGTGGGGGTTGTGGAGAGGGGAGGGGTCTGGCCAGAAGTCCCCCCTCCAGTAAGGCTAGCTGCCACCATCTGGTCGCCGCCTCCGTCCTAGAGATGGAACTGAGCCGGGATGAGAGGGAAACTCTAGTATTTGGTATATCTTAACTTGGGTGTTTAATAACACTTTCCTTTCGGTATGTATAAATACTATTATAAAAGTAGCCATCTAATTGTTATTTTCTTAGGTTGTAGATTTGATCTTACCTTGTGTTGGACTAAGATTCAATAACGTTGAAGCAGTCAGAAGTATTGCAAGAACTTTGAGTATTTTGTTATCGTCCTACTTTTTAACAAACATAATCACCATATGTAGTTGACTATTTAATATTCTAACCTCAATATAGATTTTGTTGCCACATGACCTAGCAAGGGGTGTATTGGGCATAAATTTCACATTTTTGGGTGTGCGTTGTCAGTTTTCGGGAGCGTATAACCCATTTTTGGGCGTGTATTGCTCATTTTTTTAGTGCATATTTCAAGAGTGTTTATAATTTAAAAAATAAGTTAACCATTGTGTTTGTGCTTACAACATATATTAGATACGTAATTTTCATTTTTGGATGTGTGTTCCTTATTTGTGAGTGCATGTATGTCATAATAGGCATGCAATATTAGTTAAGAATGGACGTGTATCACATGTTTGAGCACTTATTCCTGATTTGAGGTAGCATATAACATTTTTAAGAGTGAATAATTCTTTTCTGGGTACGTGTTACAAGAATGTCTTCAAACAAAATATACAGATGTACTAACTTTTTCGGGTGAGTATATCCCTTTTTGGTCGCGTAGTTTATTTTTGGATGTGTTTTCCTCAATTGTGGGTGCATGATCCCTATATATGTGGGTGCATATATGTCATAATAAGCCCATTATATGAGTTAAGAATGGATGTGTATTTTACATGTATAGGCGCTTATTCTACATATTTTAGGCTATATTCTCCATTTGTTGGTGTGTATAAATCATTTATAGGTTCTTATAAATTATTTTTGAGCGTGTCTTACAATTTAACAACTAAGTGTACTAATTATTTTTTTGGCGGGTATAACATATTTTTGGATGCATGTATCCCATTATTTTGTGTGTGTGCTCCTTAATTGCTAGTGTGTGTTCTCCATTTGTGGGCACATGTATGATAATAGGTTCATAATATTCATTAAACATGGACATATATTCCACATATTTGATCGCATATTCCTGATTAGTGAGCTCGTATAATCCATTTTCTGGTGTGTATATCTCAGTTTTAAGCTCATATTACAAGCAAGTCTTACATTATAAATATACATGTACTAATTATTTTTTAAAGGCTTATCACCCATTTGTGGACATTTTTATTTTTTTTAGAACGTGTTCATCAATTGTCGGCACATGTTTCATATTTGTGGGGTATTTATAGCGTAGCATTCCCACAATATTATTTAAGAATGACGGCATATTTCACATGTGCTTATTTCACATATTTGGGCCCGTATTCCAGTTTTGTGGACGTATATAACCTATTTTTAGTGTGAGCGTATAACTCATTTTATGAGCGTCTTACGATTAAACATGTAGGTATGTTAATCATTTATTTGGTGTATACAACTTCTTTTGGGCTTTTGTTCCTCAATTATGGGTATGTGTTTTTCATTTGTGGGCGCATACTTGACATAATATGCCCGTAATAGTAATAGAAAATGAATTTGCATTCTACATGTTTGGGCGCTTATTCCACATATTTGTGTATTCCTGATATTGTGGGCGCTTATTCGTACATATTTGGGTGTGTATTCCCAATTTATGAGCATGATATTCGGTAAATTATTATCTGCTTTCATCATTTAAGTAGGTGCCTTTGTTTCTTAATGGGCGTGTAGTCCTTTAATTTTCTATGAGCAAATTACATTAAGGTTGTGTTTGATACGTGGTGAATTATGGGGAGGGATATCATGATAAAATAAAAAATGTTGTTTGGTACACATGATGATAGTGATAGGAGATTTTACCCTTGTGAATCCGTGGTGAATTTTGGTTGTTTTTGACCCCATGGATAACCATGGTTAATGATGGTGAATTTTTTTTAAGTCTCCGTTAGTATATGGTTATATGTGCAAAGAATTGTTTTACTATATTTTCCCTACTCTAGGCCAAATATTTCCCTTTAAGATTTCTCTCCCACCAAAAAATTTTAGTTTCCCATTAAAATTTATTTTTCACTAAATACTATTTAAGTTCTTATTTTTTAGAAAAAAATGCTCTCATTATTTTTTATTTTATTTTTTTAATGTACCCATTACAATTTTTTTTAAAATCTCTCTTCCAACATAATAATTTGCAACCACAACATTTCTCTCCAAGATAAGTTTTATCCTCCAATATTAAATTTCCCATCTCACCTTATCCCTTGAAGACATCTTTTTCCCTCAAAGTCAACGTTTTCGGCTACACCTTTTTTCCTGTAACATAAAGTTGTTCACTAAATCTTTTTTCCGTCAAGACAAAGTTTCCTTTCAAATTATTTTTCCCTCGAAAAAACTTTTCCACCACACTTTCCTCCTCTAAGACACCTATTTTCCTCTAAGATGACAATTTTTTGTCAAATCCTTTTCCCTCCAAGAAAAAAATTTCTGCCACACAATTTTCCTCCAGAACACCATTTTTCTCCAAGACAACGTTTCCCGCCACACTTTTATTCCTAATTATGGTTAGGAAATAGAACTTGCATGTGAAAGAGTCTCCTTAATTTTTCTTTAAGTTAAATAGTTCATACCCATACTAAAATTTGGTGATTGAATTTGTGTTATTCATGCCAAAAGAATTTTTATGTATGAGGTTCTTAATAAATAGAGTTTTACTTGTATGTGGTGTTTGCTATAGAAGTAGTTCTCTATCCCCATCACCATAACCATGTAACAAATAATATTTTTTAAATATTCCTCATTCCTTTCACCATCACCATGTAGGTTAACAATTTCACCACCACCGTCACCGTCATGTCACAGTCACCGTCACCATCACTGTCAACATGTATAATGTCACCACATACCAAACACAACTTAACACAATTTCATGTATTCATTCAACAATAATAGTTTTAGGGTGTTAAATTATGAGTAACCATTCTCATAGTTTAATATTAATTTTGGGGGAAAACCCAAGTTGGAAGAGGTGCGAAAATAGGAATAACAATTAATAAGGATTTGTAACAATGGAAGTCGAAACGCCAACTTCCCAACTAGCCCCTCTCCATGTAGGAAGGTGTATGTCTCTCCAATATCTCTCCAGCGGGGCGCTCGCTGCACCTCCGCTCTAGCACACTGACCATCCCCCTCTCTGCTACCGCAACAACCCACTCCATACTACCTTCATCCTCCCCCACCCCTCATCATGCAGAAGCCTTGGTATAGGTAAGCATTAAATGCATACGATCAAGGACTAGATCTTGCAACATCCCGCTGAGAGTAAATCCACATCTACATTCACATCACTAGTCGTCACACAGAGGGGAATAATCTGACATCTATTTTCCATTCTCTCTTCTGACAGCTACACGACCCCCAACAACCATTATGAGAATTGGTGGCATCCTTGCAATTTCCATGCCAAAAAGAAGGGGAAAGGACTCCAGCTCCACCATATCAACCCCTTTTCCAACCTTCACATGATTAGCTGCAACAAGGGTTTCTCCACACATCCCCCACATGCAGTCTCCATGTCCGACTCTTCCAGTAAAACCTTCTGGGACTACACCCCCACAGAGTCCCTTGACATCACTGTTGTGTATGACACACTCAACGAACTGATCATCCCCCACGATTGGCGATATCTTGAGGGCAAATGCTTTCACCTAGGAACCATTTCCCTCCGATTCGGATGGAACTCAACCCTCCTTAAAATCGCTCAAGACATCGCCGGAAACTGGTACACCTACAGTGGATGGCGAGAATGCGTTCAGTTGGTCAACCTCCGCATTGGCTACAAGCTCTTCATCCGACTCACTGATAGAATGGAGATCGAGGCTTGGGTTTTCGATTCTGAATTCAACATCCCTGATCGTTTCTTCTTCTATAGGATCACCATAGAAGAATACGAGCGCATGCAAGCTGAGAAACTGGTCTCTACCTGGAAGATCTGTCAGCAAGATCTCTCTGGCCCCACCTTCCCAGAATCAGAATCAGATTCAGGGGAGATGTCAGATGAAACCTATTTTAGGGACCAATGCCTCCCTTACCTAAAAAGCGGCAAATACTATCTGATTCAAATCCACAATGTCTTTGAGAATGATTCCAAAGATGAACCCCCCCAAGCCGGCATCAAGGGTTTTAGCTTCATCCTCTGTCTGGAGGACGCACCTTCATCCAAGGACCACATTTGTTTTTCCAACTTTCTGCGGACAAGCAAATACTAAAACCACCAAAGAAAAGAAGACACATGCCACTTCCCACCCCCAGTGACGACTCCCATGGTTTCTCCTCCGGTTACATCCTTACCGGTCAACAACAATGCTGGTCAACAAAACCACCCTAAATGCTATAAAGTCATGGCTATCAGGTATACTGCATACTCCCCTTGGAATAAAATATCACATATACCATGTTTCAACATTTTCCTTCCCGTTTCATTTAGACTTCACTATCTGTTGGTTTCTCAAGTATGAAAAAAACCTTTTAGTATTGCTAATCACACTTGTCTCACATCAAACATTCACAACATCCTAAAGAAAATATGCTGCCCCATCCAAGATATTCACCCGATGATAGCATGTTCCCCCCCCCCCCCAAACATAAGACCAACTATGGACTCGAAGAAAACATTTACACATGAGACCCTTGCCACACCCTACCAAGCCAAAACACACACCTTCACATCATCATAGATCCTTCAAGCAACATCTACACTTTCCCCCACCTTTTATCGGGCCACATCTCACTACACAACTACATCCCTGGCACTCCCCGATGACCCACACAACATCTCCGCTACACAACCCATATACCAAGATAACTCTCTACCCCATCCTTTATGCCCCACAATAAGATCACACCCCTCAAGCCATTCTCGAGACTGTACCTTTCATAATACCAATGTATATCTCATCACATCACACATTCAAAACAATCTTACACATCCCCCAACCCATCCCCCTCTAGACGATGTGTGGATCCAACCCAAGAAAAAACATTTCAAAGATATCAAACCTAAACCAAGATGCTTCCGATGTCTTGATTTTGGGCATTTTCAATACTTTTGCCAGAAGCCACGCACATACCTAAATTGTCGTTCCACCTCCCACATTGCCAAAAACTACAACTACAGCAACCCACATCCACAATCTTCAAAAAACAACTTTTCCATCCTTGGTAAACATCCACACTCTAGTGTACCACAACAAACCCCCACCTCCACCAATCAATCTGCGTACAGAACATCATTATCGAAGGCTTATTACACCAAACAAAATCCCCTACTGCCCCACCCATCTCGCTTGCCCAATGCAGGAAAAAGTATTCTCTCTAATCTGTAACCTTTCCATGCAAAACCCAAGCGCGATTGCAAAAAGCTACCTTTGGCTGCATCCCACCCCAGGATATGTAGCTTCCCCATGCCATGCAACAAACCTTTTCCCTAGGAAACTTTTTCTCATATGAAAACACAACACACAGACCTCTATATCAACCTTCACCGCTTCGTCAACACCTCCCCTGACCTTATTACAAAACCCTACCTCCAACCCCTTTAGAACACAATTGAACCCCCCCCCCCTACACTTCAAGAACCTACATATCTTCACACGAACAAAAAAAAATCTCCTCTCCCACTACAAACATGTTCATCACTGATAACATCCTTTATGGGGTTATTTATGGCCTATATTTTGTTGTCAAAACTACCCTCTAAATTATTTTTCCTATCAATTTTGTTATGTTTTAAACAAAACTAAATTGCGCCACGCTCTGACCATTTTTGCATCCTTTTGTAGAGTTTTTCCTTGTCTTTCCACCAAAAAGGCCTATCTCGGACCATGAACGGCGTTTATCTGCATCTGCCCTCCTACCAGTCACCTAACACACTCATTACCTGTCGCACAGTAGCCCGATACAGCTGCCGTGTGACACAGGTGTGTCGTGCAAGAAGACCCCGTCGGGCGATACATTGCTTACCCGACAAGGAGCTGTACCCGCCATGACTACTCTCTCGATGTAGCGTGTTACGCGATATGAGCCACCCACCGGCAGGCGCCCACCCGTCACGACTACCCGACACGCTTGCAACCCGGCACCCGCTGTGTCGGGCGAAACGCATGTCGATCATCCCCGAAGCCACACTAATGGAACTGATGGAGGACATGTGGTTCCTGGAGAACCGCAACTTCTTCCAACTGCTTCCTATAAATAGCAGCTACATGACTCTGATGGGATGGGTCAGAACCCTAGCGAAAGTTAACTTTAGAAAGCTTCAGGAGCTAGTGTGACGCATTCCACGGGCGTGCCAGATGATAGTAGGTGATCACACCCCCTACCCGAGAGGGGTGGGAGTGGTTCACTTAGAACCCATCCCAGTAGCCGCAGTAGCCTGATACGACCAAGAAGGCCACTCGATGTGCCAGGTTCCTAGATGGGCTCTTGCCTGAGATGGCTCGCCCCTACACCCGATACAAGGAACCTGAGAACCTAAGATATCTTTAACCTGGCACGATACCGAGCTCGATACAGATTTCCCATCATGGCGTGCCACCCGAGAGGGTGGCACCCCGATACAACCGTATCAAATAGTGAGCCTTGGTCGTTATGCCTGCCCATCACTGCCTGTTGCCCGACAGGGGCTGGCCACCCGACACGGGCATGTCGGTCAGAGCTCCTGCCCAGTATCAGGTTAGAGACACCTTAGGGGTCTGCAACTGTACATTGCCCTCCTATATAAAGGAGGGGATACATATCTTCTCTTTTTACAATCATTTACTTTCATTTATTACACAATGTAACTAAAACCTTTTAAACAATATTCATGCTAATGGAATTAGTGGAGTTATAATACCTATTGTTCTATGTTCGGACCCCTTTTGTTGGATGATTACTTTTTCTTAACATCTGAACTCTAGCTTGTATGCTTGGATATTGTTTTGACTAGCTATCGAATCGTGTTTCCCATTTCAACTCCCTCGAGAGAGGTGTTGTAACTATATCGTTTGGTCCGATCAGGGAGTATGAGAGTACCCAGGGTCAGAGTTGCTTCAGTTATCTTTCCACTCCAACCCAAGTTCGCTACCTTTGAGAGAGGGTGTAGCTGCTTAGTTGGAGGTACCCTCTTTGAGAGAAGGGGTACTGGATGTTTTCTGTTGTCGCTTGTTATGCCTAAGTTTTCTTTCTTCGTTTCTTACATAGGAAATAGTATTATCTCCTTAGGTTTTGTTGCACAAAAATCCTCAAAATAGATTAAATGCCAAAACCTTAAATCTTCCTTATAACTCCAGTTGGAGATAGCTTTTTCTTTGGAACACTTTCTTGTGGCATTTTGTTTCCTTTTATTATTTTGTTTTATCATTCTTGATCTACCGTTCCCTTGGGAACATTTTCTTACCCTTCTTTTATCGAAATGTAGAGTGTTGATTCCGCGTTCTTAGCACGACCACCCTTATCCCAGTGGTTTGACCCCGATCGCTACTTCGGACCCCATTATCATTTTGGGGGCCTAAGAGTTGGGTTATTTAAAAGTCTGACTGCTTCAAATCCACTCCTTTTGGATGCACAATTTTGGTCGGTCACCTTTTTGGCACCATTGTCGGGGATAAGGAAAAATGGTACTATGAACAAACCTGAATCCACTAACTACACTCCCGTGCCTCAATCTTAGTAATAAGCTTGACAACAATTTCTTTTAGTCTTCTAACATGAATGTGTACTGAATAGTTCATTTCATTAACATAGGTTTTATAACTTGATCATACGTTCTATTTAGGTACTCAGGGAAGAAGGACTTTGTTCAGTTGAACAATGTTCATCATGCCACCTCATGTGGAACCACCTCTTTCCACAGATGAGTAGAATGCGAGAGTTGGACCACACCACCCACCTCCACCTGGAACAGAAGAAGATAGAAATGACCGTTACAATGATGACCACCTTTACAAAGAGCATGAAGATCCTGAACCAGAACAACCTGGGGATGATCATCATCACTAGGGATGTCATCATTTCCGTAGGCATAGAAGGAATCATCATAATCAAGAGCGGAATCGTAGAGGCAACAACAGTGAAGATTCTGAAGAAGAAGAAAAGACTCTCCAGGACTTGGCAGCTACGAAAGCCAACAACTGAAGATGCCCAGTGGTAATCCCAAGGTTTGATGTTGTAAACTTTGAGTTGAAGCCAGTTGTCATCTCCATGATTCAAAATAAAATCTTTAGAGTAAGTTCCAAGAATGAAAAACCCTACCATCACCTCGATTCTTTCAAAAATATATGTGACACCATCATGATGATGGGAGTGCCACAAGAAGTGATCTACTGCAAGGGTTTCATTTTCTCCTTGGAGGACAAGGCACTGTCATGTTACCTAGGACTGCCACATCAATCTCTAAATAGATGGAATCCTTTAGCGGATGCTTTCGTAAACAAGTTCTACCCTACCGAGAAAACCATCAGGAATAGGCAGAAGATCACATCTTTCACCCAGAAGCCAGGAGAAAATCTGCATGAAGCCTGGGAGAGATACCAGGAGTATCAGTGGGACTGTCCTCACCACAACTACAAGAAAGGTTTCCTGATAAAAACATTCTATAATGGTCTGACTCCTGAAGAAAGAGTATCGCTAAATGCAGCAGTAGGAAGTGACTTTCTTGGGAAGAAGCCCAGCAGGTCTAAAAAGATCATTGAAAACATGGCTGAACTATAAGCCAAGACTGAGTACGACATGACCGATAGACGACATGTTATGAAAGCCACAAATGAAGGCTCATCAATCGAATCCAGGGCACTTGAGACAATCATGTATCAGATAGAGAAAATAGCTACTAATGTCAGACAGCTAAAAGAGTCGGGAGGAAAGGCCAAGAAACAACTAGAGAAGGTGATGAAGTGTGTCACATGTGGTGAAGGGGGACACGTAATAGATAACTGTGTATACTCAACCTAAAGAGTTGAGCGATAGCGAAACTGAAGAGGAGGAAGGTGAGAATGTCTCTTATATCAATTTTAAGAGGCCTGATCACCCAGGTTTCAGCTATGGCAACAAGGATGTCGCAAACAATTCACATCAATTGAGTAATCCACCCAAGCAACCACCCAGTTTTGAGAAGAGAATCGGACAAGGGAAGTATGTCAAGACCAACTCTTTTCAGACAAATAAAGCTAGTTACCAAAGCCAAGGAAAATTCCAACCCTGTCAAGTACCTAACACAAGTCAAGGGTAAGTGCAAGCTCAAGGCCAAAGCCAGACAAAAAACAACAACCAGTCAGACTTAGTGGGTTAGATTTTTGACTTTGTTAAGAGACAAGACACTATAAACAATCAAATAGTGCAAAGTTTGCTATCAAACTCTGGTGTACTTAATACTATGTAGGTCCATATGGCAAATCTGCAAGCACATCAACGCCAGATATACCAAAAACTAGCTCAGATGGAAGATTTGATGAAGAATCCTTCGGGTAAGATACCATCTAACACAGAATCTGCCAAGATGGAAGTCTTAAGATCGGGAAAAATGGTGGAACACCCTGAATCAGACAGACTTAAAGAACCAGAGCCCAGAGTTGCTGTAGAAAAATCAGCTGAAGGAGGCAGCCAACAAGCTTATGTTAGAGAACCGGAACCTATGGAGAACTTGTTCGGAAAAAGGAGTCAATACTCTCTGAGAGTGTCTTTCCCACACAAGCTTATAAAAGAACATCTTAAGAAGAGATATGAAAGGTTTATGGAGTCAGTGAAAAAGCTCCATCTCGAGGTGCCATTTCTTGATGCCTTGGATGAAATGCCGACTTATGCCAAGTTTTTCAAGGACTTGGTCACATAGAAAAGAAGAGGAGGAATGATTGAAATGGTACACCTGGACAATATGTCTACGACCTTCGTTAAAGTTGATTTACCAACAAAGAAATAGGTTCCTCGAGCCTTCACTGTACCCTTTTTTGTAGGGGATAACACCGAAAGGAAGGGTCTAGCTGACTTAGGGGCTATCATAAGCCTTATGCCCTTAAGCCTCACACAATGATTGCGGCTGACTGACATGGTCAGAACCAACATGATAATTGAGTTGGCAGATCATTCCTTCAAAAGACCCGTGGGGGTAGTTGAAGATGTTCCGATTCATGTAGGGAGGTTCTTCATCCCATGTGACATTGTTGTCATTGACATTGTTGAGACCCAAAGTGCCCCACCATTTCAAACGCCCTTTCATGGCAACAGGGAGGGCACTGATTGATGTCGCTGAATGTAACATCCCTAACCTGGGTTATGAACTAACCCTAGGTGTTTTTCTTAATTATGTAATTAGAAACTTGTGATTATCTTTTTGTATGTGATTAAATCTCCTTATGAACATATATTTCCATTTCTGTCCTTTTTAAACAATGTTGTAGTATTGTTTTGTAATACATGGACCTATGTGCAAATTACCCAATTAGAGGGGTTAACTTGCAAATTGTACATTTCTGGATGTTCCTTTGGTGTTGTGACATCATATGAGTGAATATGATGAAGTATGATGGATTCTCCAATCTTGGACATCAAGATGCAGCTTGTGGAGTAATCCTTGTGCTTAAAAATCCTAATTTTGGAATAAACTGCAATTTACCCAAAATATGGGGTGGAACTTGTAAAATACATCTTTAAGAGTATCTTTTGTGACCCTTGACATAATTTAGAGTAAAGTGATAAAGAGGGAGCTTCATTTGAATAATCAGATAAGAAGAATAATCTTTGTAATTGAATCACCTAGTTGTAACCAAAAAGACCCTCTTATATGTGCAACTAGGTAATAAGTTGAACTTCTTTAATTTTAGACCTTGGGTTTTAGAAGAAGGTTTTCTTAAGAAATAAGGATAAGTGATGTGCCTAAAGGAGTGAGCGACCTAGATGTGAGAATGAGGAAACTAGTTGTCCTCATAATGAAAATAACCCCCAAGTATATAAGCTCCTTTCCCTTGCAAACCAAGGAATTGATTCCTTGTTCCTTCACTTATCCCCTTGCTAAACCGACAGAAGAGCAGAGCTTGGAGCACATGAGAATGGTTGAGGAGTGTTAGGTGAGCCTTGATCATCTTCTTGCTCGGATTCATGGAGGAATTCTTGGTGCAAGGTTGGTTTATGGTTCTTCTTACTTAGGTTTCTCTTTCTAGCCGACTTTTCCCAACCAATTCTTGGAGAAACACCCTTGGCTGACCTGTGGAGCTCAAGACGCCATTAAAGGCTTGGAATCTTAGAAGCTTAAATCTCTAGGAACGACCTTTGAGGTGGGTTTTATAACTCTAAACCTTTTACTTTGTTATGCATATCTTTGTTCTTGCAAATAGTAGTTAGTTCTTCTTCTTCCCCATCTTTCCTTGCAATCTTGCAAGCAATCCGAGAAGAACAGACCTTGGTCTCAAGGTAGATGAAGATGGGCGTGAATACCTAGGCTACTTTATCAAACGGTCCTTCACCCATGGTTCAAATGGTTTGCAAAACCGTTTGGAATCAAACGGTTTCAAAATTGTTTGATCTCATGCGGTTTGCAAGACCGTTTGGACTCAAACAGTTTCAAAACCATTTGAGGGGTTTGACCAAGGGTTGACCATTTAAGGGTATTCTGGACACATCATGAATTAACCACCTACAAAGAATCACCATCTAATTGCAAGTAATTTTCAAGTTGAAGGCACATTAATCACCTAAACCCTAATCGGGTTCAAAGTGCTGATTTTAAGGACCAATCTTGTTGATGTTTGGGTTGAGTGGCCCAAACGGTTTCAAAACCATTTGGGGATCACCCAAACAGTTTCAAGACCGTTTGGTGATCACCCAAGACCGTTTCGAGGTCTAGGTTTAAGGTAATTTGATCAATTGAAGGTCCAATCACAATAGGTTGTTGAATTAATCAGAAGTGCTGATTTGTAACCTAATTAGGGTTCAACCCTTAACAAATTGACTTAGTTTTTGGTGTGACTTTGGGCAAACGGTCTCAAGACCGTTTGGAGGATGTCCAAACGATCTCAATACCGTTTGAGCCAAGTCATGGCCCAATTGGATGACTTGATGGGTTCAACCTCAACTAGACTCATGTTGATCAATGTTGATGGTCAATGGATTACAAACCCTAATTCAATCGGCCCCAACCCTAATTGGATATCAATTGAGGGTCAATTGAATGTCAAATTGATTAAGGATATACCTAATTAGCCCAATTGATAAGTGGTTAACAAAGATGAGATCAATTGAGGGATTCAACATTGAAAACCCTAATCAATTACAAGTGTTGATGCACCTTTGAGGTCCATGCGGTTTTGAGTTGATTTGGATCAAACAGTCTCAAGACCATTTGGGCTCAAACGGTTTCAAAACCGTTTCAACCCATGCGGTTTGGTCATGCGGTTTGATCAAACAGTTTCAAAGTCAACCATGTCCAAACGGTCAACATAGTCAAAAGCTTTCAAGACCGTTTAAGGGCAAACGGTCTTCAGGTTCATGCGGTTTTGAGGGTCAAAGTCACCAAATGGAAACATCTCCATGTAGTTTCAAAACCGTTTGGAGGTTGAAGGGTGAAACCGTTTGGGGACTTTTAAGGTTAAGATTGCTTAGTGACTTGAGGGCTTAGATGATTTAATGGTTTTTTGAGCTAAACCCTGATAATACCTAAAGACATTAAGGGGCTAAGTGATTAATAGATTGACTCATGTCTTGATCAATGGTGAACATTACCAAGGTACCCTTGAAGGGTTCAAGTAGACCATACCCCTTAATCCAACAAACCCTTATGACCATGATGGTGATAACTTGGCTTTGTTAATCAAAGTTGACTTGACCCAAACTAATCTAGAGTGGTGTAAACATCATCTAGGAGTGAGAGGATAGAGAAGGCTTCTAATATGAATGAGAATCAAGTAATATACCTTCAATATGTAAGAATACACATGATTAGGATATAATCCATCAAGGTTAGATCATGGAAACCCTAATTATGATAGTTGATGAATCTTAACCTAATTTAAAAGCATCAATGATGATAATTTCATACATGGTGATGCTATGGGCTCAATTCACTATGAAGTGAATAGTGAACCCTAATTTCAGGGCAATAACATGAAATGTGAATAGTAAACCCTAGTTGAGGGTGATGTGATAAAATGTACAATAAACCCTAATTTCAGTTTATGCCCTTGAACATGTAGCTTCATGATTGAAGTATGAGATGAATTGTTTATTGTTATCAATTGAATTAATCATGCAGGTTCTTATAAGAGAATGATCATAACCAGGTAAGGGTTATGATAGTATATTCACTGAAAGCCTATAACATGCTTGATGAACAGTGATGTATGCTATGTTGCCTAAGTTTAAGTGGCACATATGAGAATGATGGGCTATAAGAGCCATGAGTAACATCAAGGTCATGCTGATTAGATGACTTATGATGAATTGATATCCATTTGATAACTGATGTGAGTTGAACTTGATACATTTAGTATTCTTCTTTTATAGCAGTTGTTCTAATGATTAATGCTTGGAAACATGCTTGATGTTAAAAGAATACTGAATGCACATAAATAATCAAGTATAATCATATCATGTAGAGCTCTGATCATAGATCCATCATTGTTAGTAGTTTAATGATGGTGAAATAGGTTTTCCTAAGGCAACTCCTGGATCACATACTTTTGAGTATGTGGGGGATTATGGACATGAATATCCTTACGTCATTGTTAGTAGTCCTTCATCAACCCTTCACTATATGTTTATCCCAGGGTGATGTTTCACTATTCTCCCGAAGGAACCTTTAATGCCGCACCAATGAGAGATAAACAAGAAATCTTTTGATGGCGAAGATAGTACAGAATGCCACTATGACTCTGATAGCGAAGTTGCCAGAATACCCTGGAAAGCTATCTTAGAAGGGACATGAGATGTCCTGCATGTTGATCCTCACACTGACTGAGGAAGATGAGGTCATAAGAATCCGACTCTTTTGATGACGTAGTATGATACCGATGCGACTTAGTAGTGATCGGTTGGAGTTTGAGAGGTATACCTCATCTCCGTAGGGCATAATAATGTTTGTAAAACATAATAAGCCATGTAGTATAATTGCTTAGGTTGAACTGTGAGGAATACTGATTGATGTTACATTGTTTATAAATGTTCAGTCAAGTAATTAGTATACATGTTCTTCATATTCTTCAATTGAAGTAAATGTTGCCTTATTTACTCTCAAGCCTGTTATTGAATGTTTTAACTTATATTCTCTATGTTATTCCTTAGATTTTATAACAAATCTTCTGGAGGAGAGTTATACCTCTCACTGGGATGATTATTTAAAATTGCCTCACCCCATAGATTTCAACTTTTTAGGTGGTCGCCGAGGGCGAAGAAACCAATCTGAGGGTGAGCAGTACCAGCAGCAACAACACAAGGGGCAGCAGTGAATCTCAGGTGGAGATATTGACTGCCAAGTCTTGTAGATAGTTTTCTTATGTCATCTATGTACTCTCAGGTCCTAGGAGTTGATAGGTCTGAGTTTTTGGCGTTGAGCCTCGAGATTTTATATCTGGAGGTATTTAATCACTTGAGAGGTGATTTCACAAAGATGTAATGTAAAAACATGAAGTTAAATGTTCATCTTGTTTCTTATCAAAAAGTTTTATGGTTTAAATATCTTTCCTTAAAAAGTTTTAATTTCTAGTGATTTTGTCATAATTCCACTTCCAGTTAGTTAATCGCTTTCGCTTTAGTTGATACGGTTTTCACGAGACGGGTCATCTCAATTTAGTGGTATCAGAGCTCTAGGTTCGCCGAGTCTACAGAGACATAGGACTTAGGATGTCGAGTCTATTCTTAGTGTTTTCTAGTATATCTAATAGTGTCTTCTGCTCCTTAGGAGAAGAAGATAAGTATGTCTGGACCACACGAGGAGTATGTCGCAGAAAGTAGTGTCGCTGCACCTCGAGAAGGTGCAAGGGACCCGGAGATAGAACAACATGTGCCTGAGTCACCCATGGAGCCAACCCAGTTCAACCCAGCAGACATGGAAAACCCAGTTGTTCAGACCATGTTCGGACAGTTTATGACTGCCATGACACACATCATTGACAGAATGCCCATGCCTGCACCTAGGGCACTTGTTTAGTCAGAAGGACAAGGTATCAGTAAGACGTTCGAATGACTTTGCCACATCAGAGTGACTGAGTACTTCGGAACGGCTGACCTCACAGATGCAGACCTGTGGTTGACCGAGTTGGAGAAAGCTTTTAGAATCCTGAACATCCCAGAAGCTGAAAAGGTTAGACATGATGTCTCTCTTCTCAAGGGGAGTGCTGGTCACTGGTGGACCATGGAAGAGTAGAAGAGGCCTGATGTAGAGGCTACGTGGGAAGTCTGTCGTCGGGAATTCGTCAATAGATATTTCCCAAAGACATTCCTGGATGAGAAAATCTCTTAGTTCGAGAGGTTGAGGCAAGGTTTGATGAACGTTAGTGAATATGAAGCTAAGTTCATGGAGTTGCTGTGGTTTCGTCTGCATATGGCTGCCACCGAGGAAGAAAGGATTAGGAAATTCAAGAAAGGTTGAACGCTGAGTTGACTACTCCCATGTCTGCCCTAGAGAACCGGGAGAGGTTCGTTACCTTCGTTGAGTCAATCCAAAGGATAGAAAGATCCATAGCCCAGAAGAGACAAAGCCATAAGAGATATCCTCAGTTTCAGGGGTCTTCATCTGGAGACTTCAAGAAGTCTAGATTCTCTGCACCTACACTACCACCACCTAGATCTAGTGCTCAGACACAGTGGACACCGAGTAGAGGTAGAGGACGAAGCCTACCTCTACAAGAGGCTCGCAGTTCAGCATCAATGTCAGTCACAGGACCACCCAGACCACAGCAACAAGACAGAAGCTGTTATAATTGTGGAAAGGTGGGACACTTGATGAAGGACTGCAGAGCTAGACCAGCTAGTGTGACTCAACCACAGAGACAGAGTTAGCAAGGATCCCAGAGAAGGCAGTTCCAAGGAGTAGCATGGAGAATGAGCGACGTGGCGCACTCTGATTGGCCGGGAAGGTATTTCCTTTATTAATTCATAATTAAAGATTCGTAACTCCGATCAAGACAAATTGTATATGCATTTTGATTAGAAAAATTCAAGGAACCCATTAAAAATATTTTTATAGACTGAATCTGATCATAGTTCGAAAAGTAGTGTAATTTATCATCTTTAATGAAGTAAAGATTAAGAAACCCTATTTTGATATGATTAATGAGTTTAATAGGGTTTAATGGATCATTCGAGTTGATGTTAACCTGTTAAATGTGAAAAGGTACATTATGTTCAAAAATGAAAAACTTTGCACATGATTAGTCTAATTTAGAGTTTATATGCTTGAAATTGGAAATGTACATAAAGTTATCAAATTTAGTGTTTTAATTAAGGGAAAACCCTTAGATTTGATGGTAAATGGTCTTAATGACATAATTCAAGTTGATATTAACCTGTTGTTAATAAAAGTGAAAATAGGATTTAAAAATATGATCTTTTTATATAATTGGCATAATTTAGGGTTTCGTGCATGATTATGCATTAATGAGCTTGAAAACCCTAAATCAGGAGAATATGTCTTTTAATTGGTTTAAGTGTCCAAATCCATGAATAAATAGGGATGTGATGATCCTAAGTCAATTTGGGTATAAAAGATTATTAAAATGAATAGTTGAGAAATTAAGATTCATATAAAATGGAAAAGAGTATTTTAGGGCTTGTTGACCTAAAATGGATGAAGTTTGAGGTAAGAAACCCTAATGTATATGAATGAAACCTTAATGCGAATTAGAAACCTTAGAAAGAAAATCCAAGTCAATAAAAGTAGATCCTTGATAAAGTGTGTAATAAATAGAGTACATATTCTTTTCAGGAATTATGTGATGATTGAATTACTTGCTTGGATCTGTTGATTGGATGATTGTATATACATGAAGTATATGTTGAATAATCTACATGACTCAACAAATTAGGTATGTGGTTACGCTTATGAATATCTCGAGTTAGTTTTCTGAGGTTTTCTGAAGTTTCCATCGGTGACATGAATTAACTGTTGGATGAATTTAATTCATGCAAACTATAATGTGGATATGATTATCACATAAGATATGTGCCTACTAGCTCAGATCCTGGTACCCTCTGTGTCTTAATGGCTGACCTAGTACATGGCTACCTAGAGGGTAGGTCCATTAGGTCGTGGAATGGCGTAGTACATGGCTACCTAGAGGGTAGGTCCATCAAGTCAGAGTGAGTTAGATATTGGGCTACCTTTCGGTGGTGCCATGCGAATCTACCTTTACAGAGGTATTATATAAGTCCTTACAGGGACGACACAGAGTTTTGGATAGGTATGGATTGATTAGTTTGGCTTAAAATGTAATCTTGGTTGATAAATGATTAATTGAATGATTACGTTGTTAACATATTTACATGATTATTGTTTCCCCCACTTACCAGCTTCGGCTGACTGATGTTTTGTTTGTCGGCGTTTTAGGTACAAGACAAAAGGACAAACAGTAAAATGTCATAGTGTGAAATACATGAAGTTAAATACAAGGAGGATTAGTTAGAGTAGAATCCTTAAGTGGATAGAAGTCTAGAGATCCAAGTTTTCAAAAAGTTATGCAAAAATTTATTTTCTTACAGCTTTCAGTATCGTATGTTAAAATTTGATAATTATTCTTGGTTAATTGTAGAACCTTTGATCTAGAAGTCATGGGTGCGGCTTCCACCTATCGGTCTCCCTTAATTGGGGGTTATCAGGAGGTGGGGTCGTAACACCTTTTTTGTCGGTTTTTGACTAATAACCGACGCCTATGTTTTGATTTTTTTTCCTTTTCAATTTGCAGGCCTACTATGTCTGGTCACAGGATGTAGAAACCTACAGTTCAGTGGAACTGAACTGTAGGTTTACGACATCCATTGATATCATCCAACATAAAGACACAAACCTACAAAATTAACACGATTCATTTTCACACATTTAGAAACCTGCAGTTCCATTCAATTTTCACACATGTAGAAACATTCAGACACATGTAGAAACATTCATGTAGGAACCTGTAATTCCTTTCATTTTCATATTCACACATGTAGAAACATTCAGACACATGTAGAAAATTCATGTAGCAACCTGCAGTTCCTTTAATTTTCACATTCACACTTGTAGAAACATTTAGACACATGTAGAAACATTCATGTAGCAACCTGCAATTCCATTCATTTTCACATTCACACATGTATAAACATTCATACACATGTAAAAAACATTCACACATATGACAACTCAGAAAAATTCATTTACAAAATATCATTCTTTAGTAATTATCACTATCAACATCCCAATTATATTTCAAAACCCCCACTACTTGTATGGCTTTTACCCATTCTTCTCTTACATCATTTAATTCTCATGTCAATAGAAAGCATGTACATCTGATAAGGCCTTACCAGTAGTGGAGTCAGTTTTAAACACCTGCAAAGAGAATGATGTATAAGATAATGATGTATACATATAATTAATAATATACAAATAAGATTGATATATTTCATATTATCTAATGAGACTATATATAATACCTCATGTATGGTATCGATGTCCACTATGGCATATTTGATAATCATGTGCATAAATTGCATCACATAGTATGCACATGCCCATATGTTGTCTTGTGTAGCACACTATAAATTGAAACATACAAGATTATTAAAAAATACAACTAAGCACAGTTCACATAAATAATATATACATTGGAGTCGGGAACTTACTTCCACGTTCTCCCAAATTATTGGCTAGTTCTTTTTCCTGGGGACCTTTCCTACAACCTTTTTGAACTCATGTAAACCCCTACATGTTAATGTAACATAGTAAATTGCATAATTAAATAGTAATATAATAATATATGTTAACAGATATAAAAATCAAATATTTCTCACCAGAATAATTCCATTTTCATTGCATGTCCATATTTTGGATTCAATTTGGTCCCCTTAGGATCTAGATAATAGACAGTGAACGTCTCGGGGACTAGTAACTCCTAATGTGTACCCCTAGAGGTAAACAATTTAAAAATTAATAACTCGAAATCCACAATAAAAATGTAATTTTCTTAATTCCAGATTATAATCAAAGTAAACTTACTCCACATTGAATGGAGCTATTATCATTGTCTTCTTATTTTGACCAAAATTTGTAAAAGTATCACAACAGTATTGTTGAACTAACGAAGGGTCTTTAGCTACTAGACTAATCAAAGATGGAATAAAAAATCCTACATGTTCAAATGAAAAATCTACACATATCTTGTCTAAGTAGCTGCAAAACATGTATTACGTATGCATAAATATATAAGAAACTAGATCACCAGTTCCTACACATGGTATATGGATGTATAAAAAAGATCTCACCTTATCCATAGCTCTATCACATATGTATTCAACCAATCATAGCGAAACAACTCCAAAATATCTTGTATAAATAATTTGTTTTCGTATGATTGACCTGCAGCATCTGCATATATAGAAACATTTATAGGGAAATTTATATCATGTTTGCCTAACCATACTACCATACCCCTAAAATTAGGACCTAAAGGGGCAGGTAGGTCATGTGGAACCCAACTTGGTAATGTAGGAGGTGAAGGTGGAGGCCTAGATGCTCTAGATGTCTTCATTTTAACCTGTATATATAATTTCAGATCAATTGACCTCATATATACACACTATCAATTTAACATAATAAATTTACCATAAAATTTCAATATAGACGAAATCTGCTTTGGGCCACAATATCACTCCGCCTTCTGCCTCACCAAGCGTTTCACAATCTGGGTGGGCATATGGCTATGGAAAATCCATCCAATTGGAGAATATACGTAGTGGGCTCACACGAACCCAACCATCTGGTAATAGAGACCCATGAAACATCCCCTTGGAAGGGATGGGTTAGTTGATGCCTCTGCAACGACGTATTCGTTACTTTTTAGATGGCATGGATTCAACCCCTACAAATTTACGTTAAGAATGTTATATACCGATATACATATCATCTTGAAAAGACTAGCTACTATGTCATGAAAATACTTACAACGGATGTGCTAGGTGGTGGGTCTATAGGATTACTCCCAACCTCTATAGTAGGAGTAGAGAGAGACGCCATAGGTACTGTCTGAGTGGCAGTCAGAGATTCCTGCCACTTGCTCATTGCTTCATGTAGTGTCTTACCAACTGCTTCCTTGACTCTCTTATCAACTACTTCATGGACTCTCCTATCCACTATCTTATCTACCTATAAATGGATAAAAGAAATGTTATCTTCTGATTATTGAATTACCTTTTATAGTAACATTCTAAA
Organism: Alisma plantago-aquatica; assembly: GCA_963693085.1. Taxonomy (NCBI): domain Eukaryota; kingdom Viridiplantae; phylum Streptophyta; class Magnoliopsida; order Alismatales; family Alismataceae; genus Alisma; species Alisma plantago-aquatica. The sequence continues at coordinate 309,915,997 of OY856413.1, read as the reverse complement.
AAAAGAATAGGTTACCTCTTCTTGTGAAATCCCCACTTTTGGGACATGTTTGTGCTGGGATGTCCCAAAGAACGCTTTGATGCCCACACTAGCACCTACACTGCCTAACACGTACAGGATGTTCTGGGTTACCTAGAGCAACTGTCAATTCATCCCTTGTGCCCTTAGGGATGAACTTTCCTTGTTTCCTCAGCTTGTGCAGCTCCCACTAATTGCCATCAACACAAATTGGTAAGTAAACACCACAAATAATCAATATTTGAATGATTGCTCTAAGAGTTGTCTTTAACCATTTTTGCAGTCGTCTTAGCAATTGCGGGCTTCTTTATTTCTCCCTTCTTGTTTTGCCTCTTAGATATCCAGACATCATGGTGAGGTAGAGGTGCGGTACCTATAGTAGAGGACTCCTGAGTAGCAGTAGACTGAGTTGTACACTCAGCTTGTAGTCTTTGGTGAATGCCTACATAGCCCTTTGAACCCATTGTGTGGTCATGCACATTCAGTGCATGCCCTACACTTTGCGCCTCACTGATAGCCTAGTTAGTATGCACATTGATTTGGTTAGTAAAACTAAAGGTTAATATTCAATAGGTGAATACAATGTATATTAATTAAATAGGGAGTAACACCCAATACCTTGAATTCATCAGTGTTTCTTGAAGCAACAAACACGTCCCATTCTTCTGGGTCTAGGAAGTTCCACTATTCAGTGGCTGACTTCTTCCTCTTCTCACCAACTTTTATGTATTCTCGAGTGATATTTGTCCTATAGTTCCTTAGGACCCTCCCACAACATTGCATCATGCATTTACGATGCAGCTATTCATCCAATGCAAATATACTCTGCAAAATAGAATTGCATATAACTAGTATCCAAAAAATTATTAATCTACAAAATAGAATTGCAAATAATAATAACTCACACATAAATCCTTCCATTTTAAGTTTTTCTTCCCCTTATGAACTTTATGCCAAGAATCTGTCTTATAACCACAATGGCTACGAGTAACATATCCAAGATATGAAACAAACATTTTTCTTAACGTGCATGACATCGATACAATGCCTGACTGTTAAAGAACTCCAATAAGGAAGATCTCAAAATATTGACTTCTTCTTGAATAAAGATTTGTCACTCTGTATGGCCATAGTAGATTGTGATCTCTTACCAAATTCATTGACAGTCTTTTACTATTTCATAAACAACCTCCCCCGGTATAGGTTTAGGTGCACTCCATTCCTCATTCCATCCATTAAATGCTTTGCACTTCCTAGATTATATATGGAATTTTGGAAGAAACCTTCGATGACCAAGATATAAAGTCTTTCCGCCATGTTTTAGTTTTGTTGAATCAATGTTCTCTTCACATATTGGACACGCTTCAGCTCCTTTGACACCATATCCAGACAAATTCCCATATGTTGGAAAATAATTAATAGTGCAAAACAACATAGTGTGCAAACAAAATGTTTCTCTTCGGGAAGCATCATAGGTCATCACACCTTCACCCCAGAGTTTCTTTAAGTCATCAATTAGAGGTTCAAGATAAACATCGATATCATTTCTCAGTTGTTTGGTGCCTGATATCAGTAACGATCGCATAACATAGTTATTTCTTATACACAACTAGGGAGGAAGATTGTATATAACAAGCATGACTGGCCAAGTGCTATGTTTGCTACTCAATGTCCCATATAGATTCACCCCATCTGTACAAAGCCCAAGTCTTATATTCCTGACTTCTTCACCAAATTCAGGGTACAATAGATCAATCTTCTTCCACTATAGGGAATCAAACGCATGTCGTAGGATCCCATCATTATTTTTCTTAACATCTACATGCCACCTCAAATTATTTGCATTTATCAGATTGGCAAACAAGCGTTGAAACTGTGATATTATAGGTAGATTCCACATCACCTTGGCAGGAGAACCAGTGTTGGACTCCCCCAAAGTCGTCAATTTATACCATGACGCACCACATTTTGGACAATTTTTCAAATCCACATAGTCCTTTTGAAATAATACACAATCATTTGGGCATGCGTGTATCTTCTTGGCCTCCATTCCAATTGGGCACAACAATTTCTTTACCTGGTATGTTGAGATTGGCAGCTTGTTTCCTTCAGGAAGCATTTCTTTCTACAAAGACAACAATAACGTGAAGCTTTTGTCACTCCATCTATTGTTAGATTTCATCTTATACAATCGCAACACAATGCTAAGCTTCATAAACTTAGTACAACCTGTGTATAATGGTATCCCAGCATCATGCACAATGTTTCTAAAAATGGGAGGTGGATCGGTATCGATGTGCTCTACCCCACAACTATCTAACATCGCATCAACAATGTCTACTGGAACTGGTTCGTTCACATCTACATCATTGGAGGTAATAAATTATTCCACACAAGCAGTGCTATCGACATCCACTGGTTTCGGTTTTGAAATATCTCCATGCCAGTGCCATTCTGTATGGCCTTGAACAATCCCGTTGCACATGGCATGAATTTTGATTTCGTCACCAGTGCTGACTTTCAAGTTGTTACCACAATGCCTACATGGACAGTAGAACCTATATCCAAGTTGTTTCCTATGTTCCTCGGAAAATCTAATAAACTGATCCAGACCAGAAATAAACTATGGGGTGCAGCGATTGCAAATGGACATCCATGATCTATCCATTCTATGATCAAAGAGAAAATGAGTATATATTACAACAAGATTAGGGTCTAGGGTTAACAAATTAGAGTTTAAGCATGGTTAAAAGTTTAGGGTTTAAGGTCTTATATATAATTAATGGTTAAAACATCCTAAGTGAGTTTAGGTGTTCAAGAACAGTCCCAAACCGGGGACTATCCAAGATTTACTCCTATTAAGTAAATCTTGGACGAGTTTCTAGGCCAACAAATACATGTGTTGTCAATCTTATATATAATAAATGTGTACCGCCTATCCCATTCTTGAACACCTAATCTCACTAGTAAGTGTATAATGTGTATAGGGTTTTCAAGAAAATTTCGGCAGCATTTCCCCGTTGTTCTCCAAGTACATATGTACTTAGAGAACAAATGGGGATATGTTACTGAAATTTTCTTGAAAACCCAATACACATTATACACTGACATCCTAAGTGAGATTAGGTGTTCACAAACACTCCCAAATAAGGGACTATCCAAGATTTATGTGACGACCCTAATTTCTACATACTTTCCTTAGTGACATATACCGATATGTGTGCACTCATATCTATAAATGTCAAAATGGAAAATAATAGAAATCAAGACAGTCAACTAAAAACAGAGATAAGCCAAGATTTTGTCCACATCATTAGTGATAGCCACACAACACTTCATTCATTGATTAAAGATAAATTCATACATAATAATACTTGAGGAAGGAGAAGAATAAGTCTATGAAAAATAAAATGTGATTTTTACATAGGATCTATAGTATCCTATTACATCATCTAGAAGAATGAAAACTATCTAACTGAAATGAATATGATGAGAAGTGGAAATCTATCTCATGTTATCCTCCATGATCATTATTTAGTGGCTTCAGGTACTTTGATGTGCTTCATATATTGTCAATGGTTCCTTGTACCTAGAAAATACGAGAAACAAATACATGAACAAAGTTGGTATGTGGAATTAAAAGCTACACTATGATGGTATATAAAATACTGAAAATTGGAGAAAGAGAATGAAAACGTTATCTAAAGGTAGAAAATTAGGAAATCCCAAGTTATTCGACTTATTTAGAATGAATATGCATTGCTATGGTGGACTTAGCACAATCATAAAGATTGGACCCTATCCATGCGTACCTTGTACCATTAGGGATCTTCCTGCGTACCTTGTACCATTAGGGAGGTGCTAGTCAACATTAATGCTTTCCCTCTCTAATAGGGAGATTAATGATCACCACTAGTAACTACATTTCACTTATATTCAATTATGTTCTTTTATGTTCAAGGCGGTAAATCATCAACTAATCATAAATATACACATCCATCAATGTATGTCAATTTCATGCAAACAATTACATATATTTAGCAACCAGAAAAATCTAATGATATATTTATATCCACATACCTTTAATTTTCAGATCTGGATTCCACAAGTCTTAGATTATGAGACAGATAGTAGATTACCCTAAAATATAAACAAAACCTAAAGTTACCATGGATTCTCATTATTCCACATTAGGGTTTCTTATTAGGGTTTAGGTCATTTGGGATATCATTTTTAGGATACATGTGATTCAAGAGGCCAGAGTTGGGTTCTAAGGTCAGGGTTAATGAAAATCATTTCAGGGACAATTAATGGTTAGGATTTGACATAAAGTTGTGTAAAGTATACATTAGGAAAGGAGGAAATTGGAAATTAGGGTTTTTCTTCATTGTTGGATCAACTATCCTTCTTGGATATGATTTCGGGTAACATGGTGTTTATAACCCTAATTAGGGTTTAATCTGTTCCCAAGGCAGATTGGAAATCAGTAATGACCATTATTACATAATATATAAATAATAAGGGGTCAATAGGTATGTCGGCCATATTTTTAGAGAAGGTATCGGATCTAGGTCCTAGAATTATTTTATTTAAATAGATTAGATTTTTCTGATGAAAATGGTGTATTTATTCAATATTTTCTGATAATCCTATCATTTTCTAGGGTTTCCACAAATTTTGACCTATCAGGAAATTTTAAAGAATTAAACGAAAATAAAAAAAAGATTTGCGAGCTCTGGTTCGCGGATCATGCGAGGGATCCGACCAACTGGACCCTCTCACTGACCTACGAGCAAGCACTCTTCAAAGAGGGTCAGGCTCTATGTGAAGGTCAGGAATGCCCCTGAGGGTCACCTGTGCTTCGTGACAGGGCATGGGTGAAAGGGGAAAATAACCCTTTTGATTGTTGCTCGCGCTATGGCAGTGGAGCACAACGACTACAGGCAAGGATGGCGACGGGTCGAAGCCACTAGATGGGTGCTGAGTGTATGAGTGTGAGCATGTCTCATTCACGGGATCTCCCCGAGTTCAATGAGCCCAAGAAGCTCGTCGGAGGTGAACTACAACTCCGATGATGATGACAGGAGGCTTGATGAATGGAATTTGGGTTCTAAGGTTTTACCTGCCCTCCGGCTGGATTGAGGGGTCACGAAGCTCCACGTGAGGTTCGTGAGACTTTGTGTCCACTTTCCGCTATTTGACGTGTCCTGGACCTCGTCGGCGTTGGCACTTTTGAGCTCAGCTGCGGCAGCTAGTCGACCCGAGGTTCCAGACCTTCACGGCTTCAACCAGGGGTGGTGTTCGACTCGTCGAGATCCCAAGAACGTGTAGCCGTGGTGAATTGGAAGAAAGGTTCTCCTGGAGTGAAGGAGGAGACTGGGGTCAGACGAGGTGGGGTTCTTGAGGTCAGGGAGGTAGAGGGGATCTTTGTTGCAATTGAGAGGTCCTTGTGACTGAAAGGGAGGTGGCGGAGCTACTGGGCTCCTTAAATAGGAGTGGGGGGCTCCAGAAGGGGAAGCCCTAAAATTGGCTTCCGCCACCAAAGAGAGGTGCAAGGGCTTGGGAGGTTGTTCTCCCTGCTCCAGGGGAGATTAGTGACATGGTATGGATCGTTGGACTCAGTCGGGTGAGGGGGAATTGTCCTCCAAATATCTCGAAGTGAAGAGGTGAGGGTTGGGTGTGAGGGGCGCTGGATGATCGTTGTTCTGTTGGGGCCGAAGCCCGGGTCCTGCGGGAGGTAGGATACGAAGTCTACCCCCGCTAGATTGTTGATCAACGGCCAGAAGAGATCGGCCTATATCACGACCCATGTCCAACCCTTCGAAGGTTGTGTGACAAATAATGTCACACATTGGATTCAAATAATTCTCGAACTTAGATCCTAGGGTTCAAAATGAATGGAATATACACTAAATTAAATGGGTCATATCTCCTTATCTATTGACCTAATTGCAATCAAATTTTAGGGGTAGTTTAATGGTGTTATGATGTAGCTAAGGTGCAAGATTGGAGTCAAAATTCGATTATTGACTATGTCAATTGACGAAATGTCATTTTGCATTAAACATGGGTCTATATGATACTAGAGATGTCATTATATGAAATTGATAGACCATATAATCAATTTGGAGTGAGGGACAAATGAGGGCATAAATGGAATAATTAAAATTGTAGGAGAGAGAAACTAAATAATGTATATGTAAAAACTCACTCTGTCAAAATTTACTCCTAATTAGTAAATCTTGGATGAGTTTCTAGGCCACCAAATACATGTGAGTTAAGTTTGACACATCAATGTATCTTTGACACGCATGTTTCAAAGTTCAAAGCACATAATCAAATCAAATTAGGATGCTAGAATGGACTAGTTTAAATCTTATTTCAACATGCCTCAAAATTTACTGAATTAGGTCAAGCATGAGGATTAGAAGCACAAATATATGCAAGCACAAGATTTGTTCATATCCTAGGTTGATTTACAATAGCAACATGTAAATAAGTAAACTCAAAGCATTAGATATATAAATGTAATCAGTAGATAAAAAATACAAAGCAATAGATAAAAAAGTACAACTTAGTTGATAAACAAATATAAATTAGTAGATGATTAAATAATTTTAAAAATTAGATGAACAAATACAAAGTTCTAAATTTAAATAATGTGATGAATACAAAATCATTAGATGAACAAATGAGTAGATAAGTATATGTTGTTTAAGAGCGGCATCTATATGCTCTGTACTCTTATCTACTTGTGTAAGTTTAGGTAGAAGATCTCAATTCTGGCGAGCAAACAAGTATGCTTCAGTTTTAAAAGTGGGTGGTACATTATTGACCACGACAACAAATAAAACTAAGTGGGTGCTTGTGTTCATGAATAAAAAAAGAGTAACTCTAAACAGTTTACACACTATTTGGTTAGTTTTTGGTACCTGTCAGAGATTGGTAGGCGGGCAGTGACAATGGCGATAGTGGCATAGTAGGAAGAAAAGGTGGATGTGGTGGCAGTAAGAGGAAGTAGAGGAGCAAGCAGGGGCAACAAAAGCAGTAGCAGGAGTGGCAGGTGGGAGCGGAGGCAACAGCAGGAAGAAGACCACCGACGGCGATCTCCAGAACCAGCAATAGGTGTAGCAGTTTGAGGAGCAACGGGTGGGAGGAAGAAGAGAGCAGGGCTCCAGCTTGATCAGGCGGTGGCGACGACCACAGGAGCAGGCGGCGTTGACCACAGGAGAAGGTTGGAGCATGACCGGTAGCGTCAGTAGGGGAAAGGGCTAATTTCACGATGAAATAGAGACGAATGAGGAAGAGTCTGTTTCTCATGGGGGCTATTAAGTTAACAAAGGCGTCAGTTTTCTATTCAACCGACACCTATTATCCATCAGCGTTAGTTTCCAGATAAATTGGCATCCATTGGACAATCTTAACCCTAAAAATTTTCACAGGGATGACGCGCGGAACCTTATCAACGTCGGTTTTTCCATAAAAACTGACGACCTTTGGGGGTAATTTTTTTTGTCGTTAGGCGTCGGTTATTAGGTAAAAAATAGACATCGTACGTGAAACTTTGGGGGTAATTTTTTTTTGCTTAAATAATTGGATTTGGCAGGCTATTTTAGGCATCAGTTCATGATAGGGAGTCGACGCTAAATAAAAAGTGATACTCGTGTCTGGCCAGTCTTCAAATATAGATGTCAGTCTCTATAATTAGCCGAGGTTGTAGGGCTTAGGTGTCACTTTTAGGTAATAATCGATGTCTCTAAATGTGACATTATAAGCTATTTCGGTAGCCCTGAAACATCATCTCCACATAGGAGGGAGGAAGGTTGACCCCTTAGAGTAGAAAACAACTATCTTCACACTGCGTGGTTGCATTGGTGATGAATCCTTCACTCCCCACCTTCTATGTTGTTGAGAGAGAAAGTAGGCTTATGGATGGAGTGTGGATCTTAGACTGGTAGCCTTGAGGTGAAGGATGAAGGATGAAACAGATCCGGAAAAAATGAGGCAGCCTTTGGGCATCTAAGAATTCCCTTCTTATGAGGAACCATTTGGTCTTATTTATAGGTTTCAAAGCGGGTCTTGAGCGGTCTCAAGACCGTTTGGATCTTCATGGTTTGGAAACCGGTTGGATCCTCAAAGTTTGGAAACCATTTGGATCCTCACGGTCTAGAGACCGTTTGATTCCTCTCGGTCTTGGGACCGGTCACCTTCACACATTCTTTGGATCAATAAGTCTTTACATGGTCTTGGGATCGTTCAGATCTTCGTGATCTTGGGACCGTTTGGGTTCTTCATGGTCTTGGGACTTTGATCGGTCTTGGGTTCTTCACGGTCTTGGGACTTTGCTCAGTCTTGGGACTGTTAAGACTTGCTTGATCTTGGAACCATTAAGACCTTCTCGGTCTTGGGACCATTAAGACTTGTTCAGTCTTGGGACCGCTTGAGTCCTCATGGTCTTGAGGCCGGTTGAGTGGGAACTTTTATCATTTTTTTTTGCTTTTCTATAAGAAGAAAAGGAGAAATGTCAGTTTATTGGTGAATACACAATAAGGCTAGAAATTTAAGTATTCTATCTAATTTATTTAAGAAAGAGTATGAAAAACTAAGAAAAAGTAATAAGATAATCATCACGAAATGGGAGGTTATCACCCCCCCCCCCAACTTAGAGTCTAGCTTGTCCTCAAGCGAGATAGATATAAGATACATAATGGCGAGGTGATTTTATTTAATGAAGATTCGCTTGCCCTTGCTTCAGTTCTATACCAGAGATCTCCCAGTATCTTGTCGGGGCTTCTACTTGCATTAACTCTTTTAGGTATCGGGAGTTTGTGGACCTCAAGTTTTTTATGTATCGTGTAACTCACTTTGGGACCAGCTTTTCCATAATCATATTTTGTGCATGTCTTTGACTCTAAGAAGTTTTATACTTCTTTGATATTCCTACCAAAATCTAGTATAGGTATGAGGGTTGGCTAAAGGTTGCTGTGTAACTCCCCCTTCAAAGGGGTGGAGGGCTTGTCTAAGCCTTTAGGATCTCACTAGCGGGCATGATACATCTGCCTTCATGAGGGAAGTTGAATGCGCTGGCTGGGCAATACCTTTGTCAGCTTTTCATATGTTTGGAAACCTTAGTATCATACTACCGGACGTGACATATCTACCTTTGTGAGGGAAGAATTGAAGCAATTTTGACCTGTGGAGAGTCTGATCTAGAATTGAAGCAAAAGCATGGATATTGAGTGTGGAGGTGATTTATTAATTTGCCACTACGTGTCTAAATGCTACTATGTAAGTTCTTTTGATGACTACTTTGTCTCTAACTTATCTAGGGGTGTTCCCTTACCAAGGTGAATGTTGTATTTCATAGAAGTTATTCTATCAAAGAAATTGTCAGAAAACTTAAATGTCAAAAAGAATAATTTGTGTGAAAGAGCAAAGGTAAATGAGAATGTTTTAATATGATACCTCGTCCCTTGCCTAGTGTACTCCCCCTCTAACTTATCACTCACTCTGTCCTCAGAGTGTCAAGGTGATAGGTTGAGAAGTACATGGGCAAGGGTGTCAAAGTTTTGTTAAATCCTTATTGGCTCCATAAGAATGAAGAAGATTGGCAGTGAACTTCCCCCGTAAAGTGTGATAACCCACGTCTTTCATGTCCTCAATGTGTTTGCCAAGAACGGCGAGGGTATACATCCAGTAGAGGATATGGAATCCACAATCGTTAGTGTGACGTCCGTATCGCGAAAACAAGATTAAATTAAGCGGAAGCGAATCATTTGCAGCGGATTATTGAAAATCGCTAAAAATTAAAACTTTTTACAAAGAGATCAACACATAGGAAATCTTTTCCATCAAGAACCATTGTATAACATCTACATTCTGGTTCAAACGTACATAGCCTGTACCATCTTTTTTCAGAGACTACATCATCAACTGCCTTATAAACATTATATACAGACAGTATACAATCTCGACGCATCAAGCCAAAACCTCAGATCAATTTATCAAAAACACTGACTAAAAACTCCGAGGACCTGAGAGTACAGAGACAACACATAGGACTTTCTAACTACATAACTTTTCAGGTAGTATCTCCACCTAACATATTACTGATGTCCTTGCTTTTACTACTGTTGTCCATTCCCTGCAATGGAATTCTACTTCTTTGTCTGTGTCCACCTAAAAAATTGGATCCCACAGGGGTGAGACAATTGTAAATTGGACCAGCGGGAGATATAACTCTCTGCCAAAACATTGTTATAGTAGTTTATTAAAATAAACTAGGCAGAAGGATTTATATATATAATCAACAACGAAAAATCATTTTATGAACAAAGTGAAGTAATCTCCTTTTTCAAGGATAACATTGCATCTACTCATGGTAGACTCATAGTTCATCCATTTACTTGTAATGATTACAACAGATATGAACAACATCAATGAACTATAGATATATAACAGAGAGATAATATCAGCCAATGAATTTCCGTATTCAATCCTTAAGAAAACATGCTATATGGATGATTTCATTTTACAAACACACTTATGCACTGAGGAGATGAGGTATACCACTCATACTCCAACCGACCACTGTGAAGTTGAATCAGTACCATACATAGGTCAATGGAAGAGCTGAATTCCCATGACCTCTCACATCCCAGTCAGAGTGGGACAACAAGAAGGACTGTGTTAACTTCTCAAGATAGCTTTCCATGGTATACTGGAACTTCTCTATAGAGTTACAGCGTCAACTACACTCTCATCGGCCATCAAGAGATTTATTGTTTATCTCCTCGACCCGACATAAGTATTATGGGGAGATGTGTACAACATCTATCCCAATAATTGGGAGATTAGTGATACATCCATCCTGACACATGAAGGATTGAGAGGTTTTTTGTTTAGCTTCCCTCAATCTCTTCAGCGGACGTAAGTATATTTTTCTCCCATTTACCCCCACAAATTCAATATATGTGTTCCGGGTTTTACCGCGGAGCACCTGTTTCACCATCACCTATTCCTGATGATGATGGATCTATGGTCAGGGCTTCTACATGAAAAGATTTCACTTGATTAATTAAGTACATTCTCATATTCATTTAGCATCAGGCGAGTTCTCAAACAAGACTTATTACAACAATGCTATAAAGAGACATGTACTACTTTGATCATATACTTATCAGTCTTTCAAAGACCTTGGAAAATCAATCCCTCATTTCAATACTGGGAATTCTCATCCCTTCACATTGTCATCACCATAATCACATGGTTCTGGGTATTCAAACCCTTAACTCATCATTGAGCATCATTACCATTTTTTAGGTAACTATCACCTTCAAGTCGTCTGACCAATGTATTCATGATACTTGTTACACAAGTGTTACACATGGCTCACAAGGCCACAAAATATCTTGTCACCTCTTTCTAGGCAATAACTTACTCTTATGACTCATAAAATCCATGCACATTGTTACTTTTATTAAGAAACAACAACATCAAGGCACAAAAGGCCAATCAACATTTATTATATAAATGTCACAACTCAAACCTAGCTATATTCATCATCCCATACTATCTGTATGGCTATTAAATATGATAACAGTCATACAAGATATTCATCACATCATGTGATACAATAGTAACACCAATATTCCTTCCTAGGAATTAAGGTTTACTATCAAATAGGCCTTTTCATTCCCTTTTACCCAAATTAGGGTTAGGGTTCCCCATTTCTCAATAATTAGGGTTTCATGATTATATTATTTGTCCAACCCTCAATTCATTATTCCATACCTCTGGGGCATTCAGAGATATCATAAATAATTTATTCAAGATCATTACTCTCATCATATAGCATTAATGATCATCAACTCAAGGTATGAGTTCATTTCTCATCCTCATCATGGTATGACTACACCATACTTTTTAATTATACTTAACATCATTCTCAAGTACATTGATTAACATTCATTAAAGTGCAACAACTCATTACATTTCATTGTAATAGTTGCATAACATACCTCATATGTTTCTTACCCAATTATATTGGATTTGGAGTGAATCAAGGTATATAAACCCAGAAGTGTTGAATGTGATAACTATCATATCTTGATGTATCACTTTCTCATCATTTCAGACTCTCTTGAGTTAACCAACTTATCTTGTATTAAGGTATTTCCCCTCTTAATACATTACATCACTAAACCCTCACCTTTAGCATATAATGCATATGCCACACGTTAGAATTGTCCAATCATTTTTAATGATATGGACTTCTCTAATGCTAAAGACATTGCTTTCAAAAAGGTTGCTTATAATCAACCACATGAAATGTTTCACCTTTACAAGGTAATTCCTTCTATCTCATCATTAGGGTTTCCTTATACCCTTACACTAAGATATGGGTCTAACTCCATAATTTTATTTCATCTTATTAAATCTGATCTTAACATGAATCTTAATGCATTCTGATCTCATATTCTTAACATTTGCTTAAATCATAAATTTGAAAACATGAATCTTTTAAAATATTATCTTGGAACTTAATCATGATATAGTACATTATAATCTTATAATGTTACCATGGACTTGATCCTTAACATATTATGATCTTAGTTGAATCTTTATCTTGAAAACTTATTCATGTCTTAAAATGTTCAAAACTTATATTCTAATATTGTAATTAAATCTTAAATCACAATAGTATGTTTCTACTTGAAATCTTAAGTACATGGTTATATCACAAAACCATGGAAGTATGGAAATTTTACTTGTGTTAATTATTGTGTAGTCATGGGAAGTATTGTAAAACATTACTGAGAAATATGATAGAAATATATTCTATTTTTTTCTTATGAACTTCATTCACAAACTTTAAACATTCTATGATATAATCATGACATATCTCTACTTGACATATTGAGCATATGAAATTATATAATTGTATAAGTATAGAAAAACTTACTTTCATATCTTAATTCTAAAATTGTAGAACATTGCATCATGAAAATTTTATTTAGGAAACATGTAAATGTAATGAGTTTAAATATGAATACTCATGGGCATGGACCACCTACATAGATTACTAGGAATATTCTCTTAAGTTTCTCACTGACCTTATCTCCTGATCAACTTATTATTAAAGTTTAAGGATCTTAATTAAGTTTATAAACCCTTATTTCCTTAAATCTGATACTCTGTGAAAACCAACCCAAAACAGGTCTTAAAACCTAAAAACAATTAGATCTTGAAAATGTGATTAAAATCCATATACATGATGACCACAAATGATGCCTAGAAAATTTTCTCAGATTTATTGAAGATTTGAACTTTATTAACCAATCACAGTAGAGAGAAATGATTTATTAGCCAACAAACAAATTCTGGGAGAGACGTTGGTGAGGCTCTTGTCCTCAACGTTTGGTAGTGCAAAATAACCAATTTGCCCTTGTTGTGAAAACAAAACTTGAAATGTGATCGAGGGTGTAATAGTAAAACTTCATGTTGGAACCTTACATAGTAGCCAAGAAACAACTCCAGGCCGTTGTGATCTCCATGATCAATTTTAGGATTAGGGGAAGACCATGAAGAGATTGATAGCACTCTGACTTCATCTTGCACTGAAAAACATGGTGACCCCTCACACGAGGTTGACCAATTACACGAGCAGCCAGTGCGGCTTACTAGAAAAACTAGCAATACATGGGATCTTTGAGAGGAACCAAGTTGAGGAAGAGGAAATCTCACACCCCTAAAACCAACCAGAAATTATTATCAAGTCAAATTGAATTCAATCAGTAAGTTGATCGATCAAACCAGAAGAAACTCCATGATGTCTTTGAGTGAGGGAAGATGGGATTTGGGATTCACCTGAAATGTTGACTCCTAGAATGTTGTAATAGTTGTGGTGGATCTCCTCAAACTCTCTTTCCCAATTCCAATGATCCCAGCTCAATCAAGGACCTCTATTGGCGAGGCACCACATGACCATGAAGTAATCTCATCGGGAGATGATCTCTATGTATCAAACCTAGGAAGGAGACTGGGTATGGGTTTACAATACCCTCGGGGTCGTTTGCATGCAAGGAATTTGATGGTGGCGGAGTGGAGTGTGATAGTGGAAAATAGGTCTGACGACGTAAGGGGAAACCAGAAAGGGGACTCAAGTGTGAGAGGGTCCAATTGGAGTCGAACGAAACTCGAGCGGTATCAGACTAGGATTTACCGATGCTTGAACAACTATGGTGATCACTCACAAAACAACAACAATGAAGGTTCAGGAGAGAGCACCACAGCAATTTGGGCGTTTGTCTTTACTTCCCTTCCATGGTTCATGTGACAGTTTAAGAGGAGCAGAAGGGAGTTCTAAATTTGGTGGGAGTCTTAGTTCCTAAGAAAATCGACTATACTATATGAAAAGTGAGTAGATCATAGTCAAGTCCAATTGAGTCCATGTTCCCTACTAGAATCTCATTCTCGCGAGAAAAAGATGATTGAATGTCCGTTATTTCCCCATCCAACGGGTTCTATGGGTTCCATACTTTACTAAACCAATGGTACACCTGTGTGAAACATGCATGATAGAACAGTTTACCAAACCAAGGTCTGACTTAGATCAAGCAATTTTATCAGTTGCATTATTGAGATATGAAGGAAAATAATGTATAAACATACCCTTTTTTTTTCTGAGAATTTATTTGGATAGCTAGGAGCATCTAAACATAATGCAATTAAGCAAGTTAACCAATTCGACTCTAAGGAACTCAAGTATCTAATTAGATTTTGGGTCCAAGATAGGAATCATGTGATATATAATCATTTGATACTTAAGACAAATAATGCATCATTAGTCAATAAAATCAGAGTTATATTATCAAACATTGAGGGGAGTCCTAATATCTCATAAAATTCCCATAACATAAATGTGGAACATATGATGCATAACTATGGATCCAATTACTATTTTTAAACCTAACTAATCATCATGAAATAATTATCACTATTATTTTGCATTATTTGATTATAATGCAAATTAATGTATCACATCATATTCATGGATTAGTCAATGTTGTTACATCATTAGAAGGAATTAAATTTAAACCTAGCAATATTGGATCACATTTATTCTAGGATGAAATTATAGGGAAGTTACAAATGGGTAAATGGGTACATCACTCTACAATTCATGCATGGGGGATCATTACTTGTAATATTGTGAATTCAACCATGGCTTTTTCCTAAAGTAGGTTAAACTAGTACGCGTAAATAAAAAAGTAGAATTTTTTCTTTTGTACATTGGGTAGGAAGTTTCATCCTGCATTGCTCACCACCATGTTGGAGCATATTCATATACATGATTGTGCATGCAAACATCTGTTCATGTGAAATTGAGGTATGTATGAATGCCGCACATCCCCATATGCATAGACACACATGTGCCTTTGCATAATGCAATTCCATAGAGATCCAACCTCAGGCTCATGGCTCAAGAGTCATGGAAATGGTCTTCTAACTCTTGTATTGATTTTGCACTAAAGTAAAAGAGTTAACTACAATTCTATTAGGAATATAACTTCTTCCTAATATGTGTAAAAAATCAATTAGTTTGTGGTTCTTTACAATCTGTTATGTTTAAAATAATAGTGATCATGTGATTGTGATTATTTGGGTGGTGTTTACATGAAATAAGTGACTCAAGTGGCTTGCGAAAAATATGGCTCTTTGGGTTCTTAGTTTACTCACAATCGAGACTCGTCCTAAAGCCTAAACATTCTCTTTGCTTGCTCTCATTCCTTCACCAAATCCTATCTTATATTGCTCCTAATCAAGATGCCTTTATCAATTTGTGACGTTACTATTATTCGCTCAACTCACTATTAGTAATCACGATTTGTTGGGTACAGATACCTAACATACGTAAAATGCCAAGGTGGTGTTGTTTGAAGGTCACTTTATTTTGGAGATTATGGCATATTTATGGTCAATCACCAGATTAAATCCTCTCAGACAAGAACATGATCCATCATTAATTAAGGAGTGTTGATTTCTCTTTGTTTAGATCATTGAGACTATTTAGTCAAATATGCTAATCAAGCTTATATCAGCCCTATTCTTCTGATATGTTTGATTATGACATTTCCCTTATATATGTCATGAATTAGCCATAATACTCATAATTACAAAATGTTGTTTATTTTTTGTATGACTATATGTAAAACATATTTCCATTTTTCCTTCAAAAGTACTATAACAATTACCCCGTGAAAATTGAGATTATTTGAACTAGTGGTAATTTGGTTTCATATTTTGTATGTTTTCCTCTTCGAGCAGGTTTTGTAGGTGATCATCTCTGGATTGAGTCAGACTTTTAATTTATAACATGAAACCTTCAAAGACTCCCGCAACTTTTATTACAGGGTCGAAGTAGATATACGGGGTAGAACACAGGGACGTGGGGGCATTTAGGATGCCACAAATCTTGTTCTTTAGTCAGATAGCCCAAAATTATAGTTGATGAAAGTATGTGCTAGAACTAGTCTAGTAGGTTGTCACGATTAAAAGAGAAAACAAAGAAAAGAAAACAAAACAAAACAAAAAAAATAGAGTCTGCAAGATTCTACTAATCAGAGAGAAGGAGTTCCTAGCTATGTAACCACAAGTTGGCCAGCCTATGCACCCATTGTCAGGCATAGACAACCATCGAACACCTGAGAAAGAAATCCATATCTGAACATAGTACGTACTGCCGTGTTTGTTCCTTTGGGTCATCCCACTTGCTCTCATGATGCATGACTAAAACCATCAATGATATGTCATTGACCCTCTCTCCAGGAATGACATATCAACACCTCAGAATATGCTAAGTTCCCTCTCAGGTCTTATGATATTTCGAGATGTTAGGAATAGAATACCCTGGATCTTCCTCCTCTCGGATTCAGATCCAAACTATCATCTCTTAGCTATTCCTCCAATGGATCTCTCGATACAGGCAAAAATAGTAGTTCAAATGAGTAAGAGATCAACCAAACTAGAAATCATAACTTAGAAAGTGAAAATAGAACATGAAACATACTAGATCTGATATGAATCTACTTGCTTATGGCAAAAGTACATATACATGCCTAGAACGGGCTACATAGCCAAGAAGGAGCTCAACTAGTCTTGGAAAAGCATAGTTGGCACAGAGCAAAGATGGAAAAACATCATTGTACAAGAAACTAAGAAACACATTAGAAGAAAGGGGAAGAAGAAGAGATTTAGCCTGTAGAGGAGAGGTGTCTGTCACACCTTTGCCTCTGTATAGACTGGATCTCGTCTTTTGGTCCTCCTCCTTGAACAGATCTAGACTCCTTGGTCCTCTCTTTCTCTAGATCTGCCCCGAACAGTAGCTTGGTGGGTGAACGGAGATGGAGGACGATGGAGGTCGTGGGTCTTCTCACTCCTCAACTTCCTCCCTTGGAGATAGAAGACCAGAGGATGATGGAGAGTGGTGGAGATTGGAAGCTTGTCGAAGAGAAGGGCGTAGGGTGAGCTCTTTGGCCTTCTCAGACCTCTGGACTTTCCCATAAAACTCTAGGAACCTTCAGATCTTGAAGCAGCAGCCTCTCGACATCCTTGGTCGAGGACCCCCTTCAAATGAGTGAGGGGACACCTATTTATAGAGGCAAACTACAGACCGTGGCCAGCAGGTCACGGGGTCAGCCACGATCATGGCCAACACTGCGATCGTGGTTCATGGAGTGGAAATTGTGGTCGCAGTGACGAAGACCACGGTCGCGGTCTGGGTGCCATGGTAGTAGTGAGGGATCGCAGACGTGGACATGGAAGGAAAGATCGCAGTCTTAGTAATGAAGACCGCAGTCACAATTCGCGGCCACAGTCATGGTGGATGGCCACAGTCGTGGTGGATTGTCGCCGTCACGGTGTTGGAGGTGAAGACCGCGTTCGCAATTCATGGCCACGTTCGTGGCGAGGGATTGCAGTCACATTCGTGGAAGGGAAGACCGCAATCATGGTAATGAAGATTGTGGTCGTGGCACCCGGCCACGGTCGTGGTGATGGATGGCCACAGTCGTGGAAGGTGGATAACTACCGCAAAAACCGTGTTGGGGAAAAATCTTTGGAGAATAGATGTCTTCTCAGGTTCGGTGCCTGCAAGTCCCAAAATTTGCTAGATTGGCCATTTTATTGGCTACCTAGTTATCTTATCTAAGTAAATAAGAAAAGAACTAAAACATGAGAAAAAGAGTGCATATTAAGACCAAAGTGACATGAAACCATAGATGAAATGCATAAATAATATGTGTAAATTTGGGTGTTATCAGCTACCCCAAGCTTTAAACTTGCTTGTCCTCAAGCAAGAATGTGCTCAACAAACAAAAAGATAACATCCAAATTAAGCTTGGCAGTAGATGCTAAGGTTAAGCACAATAGTTAAAAATATTTATTCTCCTGATCCATGTCATTTTAGAACAAACCCCCACCAATTAACCACAGTCCTGCTAAAGCAAGATCAAAGAGTTTCCAAGCAAGATTAAGTAAATTTACTACAACCTGTCGATACTCATGAGGGTTTGAATCATAATTATCTAAATATGAAAGAATTGTCACACAGATTATCATGCGGGTGATGAGCATTTAGCCATCACCATGATTCCATGCATACCAATCAGGAATACCATGTCTCTCACTTATTCATGCCCTAAGAAAGAAAGCACAAAGATTGTAATGACTTTTAAGGATCTTGATATGCGTCAGGTTGGTCCATGTAATGAGCAACAGTCCCTACAGTCCGAGGCAGTTGGCCTAGAGTAGTGAGACGAACTCCTCGTACTGTGCCCAAACCAACCCTGCTACTGAGATGATCTCATAGGTCTCCTAGGGGTTCCTAATGACTGTCTAACTAGCTTTTGGAATGATACTACTAGGCATGACATACCCGCATTCATGAGTACAATTATACACCGGCTGGACACCATCTTCAACCAACCTAAAAGAGGAAACAAACACTCATTTATTCACACTCAAGCTTTTATTCTCTACATTCTAATCTATAGGATTGGGTGAGAACTATATAGATATTTTTAGGATTTTATGGGTGGCCAAGCCTCTTTTGCACATTCTTTTTATATTTTCAACTTTTTGACTCAATCTAATGTGAGAAGGCATGTAGTCCATCAAGGAAAATATTTCATCTTGATTATAGCTCAAAACTCATCATGATCCGCTTGACACCTGTGTGAAAAGTTGCAATTATGATTCAAGAATCCTTAGAGTAGAGGCAAGCTCGTGAAACTGCAGCTAGGATTCTCTGATCATGTTTTATCTCATTCTAACGGTCCTTTACCATGGATTTGCCATTCACGACATAGATCAAGGGGATTTAGCTTTAAGCTATGAAAAAGGCACATAACCTTAGATTTTATTGCCAAACTCAAGGATAGAGTCAAAGAGCAAGTCGAGCAAAAGGTCAAGCAATTTTTAAGATGAAAATGTGTGCATTTAGGCATAAAGTCAAGCATTTATCCATTAGATTCACACCATATAGCCATAATTGCAAAGCTAAAAAGCTAAAAATTTTACAAATTTTAAAACTAAATGCAGGAAGTAAGCATGCATGCTAGAAGGATGGAGAGATAGAAAGGTGAAGCCTACCACCCCAAGCTTAAAACTTTGCTCATCCTCAAGCAAGATCTACACTTGAGATAGTGAGGTAGGAATGCATGATTTTAACGACAGTTATTGAAGTTCTAAAAATGATTCTTGGATGCAAGGATATATAAAAAAATCGTTCGAGGAAAGAAACTAACTAACAAGAAAAATGAAGAGAAAAAATTATTGTAATAAAAGGGTGGGATGGTGGGTAAGAGAAAAGGGGGTGGCTTCCCCACGATACTGACACTGGGATCCCAAATCCTATGTTTTAGGACCAGTGTCACATGTGTCTTGCCTACGGGTTCTGCCACATAATATGAGTAGAATAGTTGGATGTGTTGGCCATGCCGAGTTGGAAGAAGCAAATTGAAATTCGGCAACTCGGTGAAGTCATCTTTGTACTGGAAGTTTCTTGAACTGCACTGGGATGAATTCTTCGACATATCATCCTCATGGTACCTTTCATTATATGAATCTGAATATGAAGGTCCTGGGATGTCGACACAGGATGAGATGGATGAGAGAGTTTGGATGTCTTTTGGAGGACACATATCTTCTCTCTCCATCTCTACACTTGAGGTTGTATGCTCAGATAAACTATTATATATAGTATGAGTCATCCAATAATATTCCGAACATGAAGTGTCCCCAAAAGAGTATGATTGATGTTCTTCCACCCCAAGCTTGTCGTCTTCTATGGGGTCTGGGTTTCTTCATGCTCAGCAGCCATGTTGTAGTGCACTGTCCATCTACCTCCCTTGAGTTCCACCAAGCCTTGAGGAGGGATGGTGGTAATTGTAAGCTCGTGTTGTTCCATCTCATCATCGTTGGTGTATTCACTCCACTGGGATGAATAGTCGTTGTCATCCTCACCATATAGATTATTCCAAAACATGATCGGCATACTGCTCGAAGCTAAGTGATAAGTCTAAATATGAGAGATGTCACTCTAGTCTGGTTCAATATATGACTCTATTTCCACAAACCAACCTTCTGGTTGTGAGGTTGATTTGCTTTTCGAGTCTTCATCATCGTTATCATAGACCCATTCACATCTATGGCTCATATCTTCCATTGGTTCATCATCTGGGTCATTTGGATAGAATGAAGGGCTTCCCCAAGTGGGTTGGTCTTCATAGAAAAATCCTGATGAATCCAGTTGATGGTCTGAATAGGATGATGGTGTATTCTCCACTTCAGACCCAATGGAATGGTCTTGATGACTAACTTCTTTGTTGTCTTGTGATGGCAGTTGTAATAGGATTGTAACCAAATCGATGAGCTCTTGGAGCCTCCTGCCCTGTTCAACATCTTTATCATGAAGTTGTTCTACTTGAGCAACAACGCTTTCGAGACCCATCGATTCAAGCATGCACATATGAGGGGAGTTCTATGTATCAAATTGATGCGCTTGGATGGATCCTTGCTCAAGTGTTCAAAGTAGACTTCTATTGTGGTCTACAGCCTTGGTGACTAGTTTGAGATAATGATCTTTCTCTTCTAGTAGTTGTTGCGTTGGATTGACATATTCTTGGAGATGAGGGGCTAAGGAGTGAATGCGTTAATACTTTCCCTAGTTGAATCCACTGCCTTAATCAGTTCTTGATCCCATGATAGCACGGGAGTCGAGGGCTGATTGGAAGTCTCCATTGTTGGGATCTTGACATATGATGACAGTGGGGTAAGCATAACTCGACTAGTTGTAGAGCACAACCTTCAATTTTTTGCCAATAGTCGAAACTGCCGAAAAACTCGGGAGGACAGGTAGACAATATGACTTGTCTCACTGAAGCAAGATCCATGGCTGAAAAACGTACAAGAAAAAGAAAAGGTATTCAAAATATATGAACAAATATGTTTAAAACAAAAGAAAAATAATGCATATATAGGCTTATCCTGACAGAACAAAATTCTTTAGGCGTGTAAACATGGAATACCACGTCCCTGGCAACAAAGACAAAAAGTTGATCATCTCTGGATTGAGTCAGACTTTTAATTTATAACCCAAAACCTTCAAAGATGCCCGCAACTTTTATTATGGGGTCGAAGTAGATATAAGGGGTCGAACACCGGGATGTGGGGTCATTTAGGATGCCACAAATCTTGTTCTTTAGTCAGATAAGCCAAAACTATAGTTGATGAATGTATGTGCTAGAACTAGTCTAGCAGGTTGTCACGATTAAAAGAAAAAACAAAGAAAACAAAACAAAACAAAATAGAGTCTACAGGATTCTACAAATAAGAGAGAAGGAGTTCCTTCTATGTAACAACAAGTTGGACAGTCTATGCACCCGTTCTCAGGCATAGACAACCCTTGAACACCTGAGCAAGCAATCTATATTTGAACATAGTACATATTGTCATGTCTATTCCTGTGGGTCATCCCACTCACTCTCGCGATGCGTGACTAAAACCATCAACAATATGTCATCTACCCTCTCTCGAGGAATGACATATCAACACCTCAAAATATGCTAAGTTCCCTCTCAAGTCTTAGGATATTCTGGGATGTTAGGAATAAAATATCCTAGATCTTCCCCCTCTCAGATTCAGATCCAAACTATCGTCTCTAAGCTATTCCTACAATGGATCTCTTGATACAAGTAGAAATAGCAGTTCAAGCGAGTAAGAGATCAACCAAACTAGCAATCACAACTTAGAAAGAGAAAATAAAACATGCAACATAGTAGAGCTGATATGAATCTACTTGCTTAAGGCAAAAGTACATATACATGCCCAAAATGGGCTACATAGCCAAGAAGGAGCTCAACTAGCCATGGACAAGCATAATTGGTGCCGAACAAAGATGAAAAAGCATCATTGTACAAGAAACCAAGAAACACAACTGAAGAAAGGGGAAGAATAAGAGATTTAGCCTACGGAGGAGAGGTGGCTCTCGCTCATTTGCCTCCGTATAGGCTGGATGTCATCTTTTGGTCCTCCTCCTTGATTAGATCTGGACTCCTTGGTCATCTCTCTCTAGATCTGCCCTGAACAACAACTTGGTGGGTGAACGGAGATGGAGGACGATGGAGGTTGTGGGTCTTCTCACTCCTCAGATTCCTCCCTTGGAGATCGAAGACCAGGGGATGATGGAGAGTGGTGGAGAATGGAAGTTCACCAAAGAAGAGGGCGTAGGGTAAGCTCTTTGGCCTTCTCAAACCTCTAGACTCTCCCACGGAACTCCTGGAACCTTCAGATATCAGAGAAGCAACCTCTCGACGTCCTTGGCCGAGGTCCCCCTTCAAATGAGTGAGGGGACACCAATTTATAGAGGTAGATTGCAGGCCGTAACCAGTAAGTCGTGGGGTCAACAACGGTCGTGGCCAACACCGTGGTCATGGTTCATGGAGAGGAAATCGCGGTCGTAGTGATGAAGATCGCGGTCGTGGTCTGGGAGTCGTGATCGTGGTGGGTGGCCATGGTCGTGGCGAGGGATCGTGATGGCAGTGATGGAAGGGAAGACCGCGGTCACGGTAATGAAGACTGCAGTCACAATTCATGGCCACAGTCATGGTGGCTGGCCACATTTGTGGTGAGGGAAGGCTGCGGTCGTGGTGTTGGAGGTGAAGACCATGATCATAGTTCATGGCCATGGTCGTGGTGAGGGATTGCAGTTGCGTTCGTGGTC
The DNA here is from genome assembly GCA_963693085.1 of Alisma plantago-aquatica. Lineage (NCBI taxonomy): Eukaryota > Viridiplantae > Streptophyta > Magnoliopsida > Alismatales > Alismataceae > Alisma > Alisma plantago-aquatica. The sequence goes on along the minus strand of OY856413.1, from coordinate 309,892,695 downwards.
GTGGAAGGGAAGACCACGGTAACGGTAATGAAGACAATGGTCATGGCACCCAGCCACGGTCATGGAAATGGATGGCCACGGTCGTGGTAGGTGGATAACTGCCGCAAAAACAATGTGTTGGGGAGAAATCTTTGGAGAATAGATGTCTTCTCAGGTTCGGTGCCTGTAAGTCCCAAAATTGGCTAAATTGGCCTTTTTATTGGCTAGCTAGTTATCTTATCTAAGTAAATAAGAAAAAAAACTAAAACATGAGCAAAAGAGTGCATATTAAAACCAAAGTGACACGAAGACATAGATGAAATGCATAGAGAATATGCATAAATTTGGGTGTTATCAATAGGTCACAAGTTTTATGGACTGTCGAATGATTGACAATTAACCAAGCCCTCAAAATACAAAAACTTGTCATCACTAGTTATGATCATTGGCTTTGTAGTTTAATGTCTTCTAATCATATATACCCCTCATAGTAGTTGTAGTTTAGCACATTGTAGTCATATATACCCCTCCTAGCAGTTGTTGGTTCCAATTCTTTAGTCATCTTTTTCCAAATATTCCTCGCGCATTGGCAAAGTAGAGACATACTATTACAAAAATGATTCACTGATGCACCTCCTAGTCATACATTATCGAAAACTTTAGTTAATCAAAATATGTACAAAGCATTTAAATTTGTAAATTTAATATTTATTTAGGCCCAAATATATTGATGTAGGCCCTCAACCATGTTGACTAAGCACATAATCTAATTTTTGGGGAGGTTAAATTATAGAAGTAGACGATGAATAGCACTTTCCTTTCTTTTTTGGATAAGTTAAAATGTTACTAGCTCAAATAGGCATATAGGGGAAAGAAAAAAAAACCCATACATTGTACAGACTCACTCCAGGCCCCACATCATGAGTACAAGGGGTTCCACACCCACCAAAATACCTTGAATATCTCTAGTGAACCAAGAAATACTAAGACTAATTACTTCAAAAAGAATAAAGGAGTCTGAAGCCCTTTTACCATGTAGCCTACTATTCCTTTCACCACAAACATGGTAGACAAGAGAGGTGAAGAACAATCTACAAAAAGGTCTCATCTAGTTGTTCTTTTTCCTTTTTGTAATATCTAAGAGCCATTGAAGGCTATCAATAATGTCCAGGGGTGGTGAGCCCCGCCACACACTTCAGAGCACCTCTTTTCCATATTTAAGCAGAGACATCACACTCAAAGAAGAGGTGTGTGTGATTTCGGGGCTTTGTTGCATAACAAGCACATAAGATCACTATTAAGGCCCCGTTTGATCATTATATCATTTGTAGGTAGATGACCCATGATAACTCAGTAGGAATAGAAACTCCACTTTGGACGAAAGTGTTTTCACCAAAAAAGTGGATCCCACATGACCTAAAAAAGATATCTAGTGATAGATCATGGATTCTGAATTGTGGATGTTAGTCGTCCCATGTCATTCCCTTGATATTCATGCTTGATCTCTGCCCAAACCTGGTTCACGTGTTTACATATATTGGATGCACTTGTCGGAGTAAAATATAGATAGTTACCATACCTCATCTTCAACCAGCCTGTCCAATGTGAATCATCAAAAGTTAGGAATCTATTCACTCTCCCTGTTGTAGTGCTCCAAGCAAAATCCGAAGGGCTAGTCAGCCTAAGCCCTCCTACAAAAATGGTTGATGTATTTTATCCCACGCAAAGGTGTGTCCTCTACCTTCCCACAGAAAACCAGAGATGTTAGCTCTAAATTTTTCAAGGATAAAAGGAGGTAGCTCAGTTTGTCGGCACCAAAACTAGATTTTCTTATTTATAAGAAATTTGATTAACACCACCCTCCTGGCCATTGATAAATTAATACCATTCCACTTATCCATTGTGTCTCTCATGTTGTCAACACATTCTTTGAAATCAGATCCTCTACTTGTACCCCCTACAAGAGGTATACCCATGTATTTTGTAGAAAAGCTACCCTCTGACAACCCAATAGCTGCCTTGAGTCTTCCTCTCTTGCTGTTACAAGATCTAGATAACTACAATTGTGATTTAATGTCACTTATGTGTAGATTTGTATGCTCCCCAAAAGTCTTCAAAATTCTTCTGATTTGTCTCATGTATTTGATGTGTTTGGCAATAAAGAACAATACATCAACGGAAAATATCAAATGGAATGTCACCTTAGTACTCTTAACTTGAAAGATTTGATGGTACCTCCCTCCTCCACAATATCTATGATGTAAGTAAGGTTCTCCATGACCAGTGTGAACAACAAGGAGGAGAGTGGATATCCTTGCCAGAGCCCATTAGCAGTAGTGAACACAACTTTAGATATCCCATTTATCAGGATAGAAAATGAGGAGGTTTTGATGCATTTTTTAAAACATGAATCCACCTTTGTGAGAAACCCATAGACAACATGGTTCCCCTAAGTGTGCTCCATTAAAGATAATTGTATGCCTTTGAGATATCTATCTTGATTAGTTTTTCTTTGTTCTGGACTTATCTCTAAAATCATCCAATTATTCCTCTTCTAATAAGGTGTTATCAGGGATGGATCTGCATGTGATAAACACTACTTGATTAGGAGACACCACCTCTGGGAGGATAGGTTTGAGTCTAGCCTCCAAGACATTAGCAATTATCTTATATACGACCAAACAACAAGTTATCGATATAAAATTAGATATAGAAGTAGCACCTGAAGAACAGTTCTTCTCTATAAGCCTTACAAATGTAGGGTTGGTTATCCTAACCATATGTTTTCCAACAAGGAACCATCATACTACTCTACAAACATCATGCCCAATTAAGGACCGGCAAGATTGGAAGATTTTGGTATTGAATCTGTCTTGACCCAGAGCTTTGGATGCACCAATTGAAAATATAGTACATTTAATTTCCTCATCAATAGCTATACAAATGAGTTTTCTATTCATCTCTATTGTAACCTATCTAAGGGGTAAGAGGGGGGGAGCCATTCCTTTATTCTTGATTATACATCTCTAAAAAGTGCATCACTACAAGATCACCCAATATGGATTCCTCATTGAAATCTCCTCTTTACCATCAAGGATATTATGGATATGATCTTGCATATTGTTTCTTTTGATAGACATACGATACACCTTTGAATTTAATCACCATATTTCAGCCATTTTAGCCCGCTACTTTACCAATTATACACCTCTTCTTCTTTTCAAAAGTTGAAGGAGTCGGGTACCCACCTTCTCTTCTTTAGACATTAGAGTGACATAAGATAGATCCTCCATTGGTTTTCTAGCCACCTTATCAAACTAACTTCTAGATTCCTTGACTAGATTTGTAATATTGATCAAATGTTTAGACCAAGCTTTAAGATCTATGTTTGTTCTCTTCAATTTCTCAAGGACCACATACAGAGGATTATCAATAATTTCACATTTCCATGCTTTGTTGACCGTCTCCTCAAACCTTTTCCATTTCATCCAGAAGTTCAAGAAATAGAAAGGTCTATTAGCTTTGGTGTTCCAAGTAAGATACGCCTCCATCCATGCATGATCACTTTTAGGGTGTACTCCCAAATAGACAGATGCTTCTAGGAAGAAATCAAGCCATTTAGCATTCACCACGTCCCTGTCCAGGATGCTATGAATCCTTCTAACTAGGACGCTCTTATTGTGCCATGTAGTCAGCCCCCCTCATGTTAAGTTCCATAAGTTGAGTAGCATCAACAACATTAAATCTAGCCAGGATAGAATTCGGTATCGACAACCCTCCCATCTTCTCTTTGGAACCAAATGGGGCAGAGCTTGTTGTGTGTTGTTGAAGATCGACTCCTAAAGTCTCCTTCTCTCCATTTTCTGAGTTGGACCCATACATTGTTGGAATAACACAATGGAAGCCACCTTAATTTATGCAGCTCAAGGTGATCAATTGGTCTGGAGTACGGATCATCTATACGTCCCAGATAGGAAGGTTCCAACCCACTGCTATTCCCCCCTCAATCTGATTCAAATTTGAGGTAAGTCTCACTTACTCAGGAACAAGCCCTTCACCCTATGCCCAAACTCTCCCTTCATTCTAGTTTCAAGACAAATAACTAGATCAGTTTCCCTTTCCCCAATAATCTGTCAGAGGACTCTCTATTTTGACGGCATAGACACTCCTCTGAAATTTCACACAAAAGCCTTCATTTGTAACTTTTGTTATGTCCCTCTTTTCTTGAGGAGACATTGCCTCTTCCCTTCGCCTTTCCTCTTCTAGTAGTGTCTGCTTTGACTCCCAACGTAGTAGATCTCCTGGAGCTGCTTATAAACATGAGGTCTTCAACTTCACGGTCTATCAGAAGATGGAATAGGTTCTCATCTTGATCCATCCTTTTATAACCTGCTATGTCCTTGCCTTTACTATTGTGGCATTCAAGACCTTTGCTCCCACCTTTGGATGGATCGAGTATTGTCAAGACCTGCTCAACACTTCGATTACATTCCCCTTACTCCCTTTTGTTGACCATCATTGTTTCCCCTTCTGTCTCTTGGGTATTCTGTACTTCAAACTGTGCCACACCTAGATTATTGGCAGTAGTATCCATAGACTAAGGAACCTAATGCCACGTCGTCTTTCTAGCCCGAATCACACTCTTCCTTCTCCTTCTTCTGTTGGGTCAAATACTCTTGGACCTTCCTCTTTCAATAGTCGATTCCATCTCTACTCTCGTATCGCCAGTGCAACCATTGGTCATATGCCCAAACACCTTGCAGGTGTGCTATTGTTCTGGTAGGGCATCATAAATAACAAATATCTCCATCTCTTTTCCATTGGGAAGTTCAATCATGATGATTGGGGGAGGTTTGGATTCAGTCGGGATCTCAATACACAAGTGGGGGACTCTTGTGTATCGACCTTCCATTAAAAAGTACACCACCTTGGGCATTCCTATACCGTAGCCTATGATCGTCAGTGCCCGCCTCATCTAAGGGCACCCAAGATCTGGCAGCATCACCCAGACTGGAGCATTGATGAGAGCTTCACGTTGAACTTTTGCTTTTGGCATCCATTTGCTAGTCAGCACCAATTTATTATCAAAGAACCATGATCCCTTCTCAAGCACTGTGTTCATGTCTTCAATGGTGGCAAAACATGCCAGGAAGAGACCATCCCTGAGAGGTGATAGTTGGAGCTCACCCTTCAGTCTCCATGTTCTGAGCATCCATCCATTAAGTTGTTGGAGGATGCACTTACTTTCCATAATCTGAACAATGATTGAGCTCCTGTGAAACTCATCCATTGCCTTTATTATCAGGTCGGAGAACTTCATCCACGGCCGGTCATTCTCCTTCCTAAAGAATGGCTCTGTATAGCCTTCTGGGAGTACCACTAGGTGGATGTTCCTTTGGACCACTAATGGTTTGGAAATGGAGTCAGCCCAGGCTCTCCCATTCAGGACAGCAACTCCGATCCCTCTTGGACCTTGTCCCTCATCCGAAGCCACATATGAAGAAAGTGGTAGAGTATCTCCTGAAGGTGTGGGGGTTGTGGAGAGGGGAGGGGTCTGGCCAGAAGTCCCCCCTCCAGTAAGGCTAGCTGCCACCATATGGTCGCCCCCTCCATCCTAGAGATGGAACTGAGCCGTGATGAGAGGGAAACTCTAGTATTTGGTATATCTTAACTTGGGTGTTTAATAACACTTTCCTTTCGGTATGTAAAAATACTATTATAAAAGTAGCCATCTAATTGTTATTTTCTTAGGTTGTAGATTTGATCTTACCTTGTGTTGGACTAAGATTCAATAACGTTGAAGCAGTCAGAAGTATTGCAAGAACTTTGAGTATTTTGTTATCGTCAAACTTTTTAACAAACATAATCACCATATGTAGTCGACTATTTAATATTCTTACCTCAATATCGAGTTTGTTGCAACATGACCTAGCAAGGGGTGTGTTGGGCATAAATTTCACATTTTTGGGTGTGTGTTGTCAGTTTTCGGGAGCGTATAACCCATTTTTGGGCGTGTATAGCTCATTTTTTAGTGCATATTTCAAGAGTGTTTATAATTTAAAAAATAAGTTAACCATTGTGTTTTTGCTTACAACATATATTAGATACGTAATTTTCATTTTTGGATGTGTGTTCCTTATTTGTGAGTGCATGTATGTCATAATAGGCATGCAATATTAGTTAAGAATGGACGTGTATCACATGTTTGAGCACTTATTCCTGATTTGAGGTAGCATATAACATTTTTAAGAGTGAATAATTCTTTTCTGGGTATGTGTTACAAGAATGTCTTCAAACAAAATATACAGATGTACTAACTTTTTCGGGTGAGTATATCCCTTTTTGGTCGCGTAGTTTATTTTTGGATGTGTTTTTCTCAATCGTGGGTGCATGATCCCTATATATGTGGGTGCATATATGTCATAATAAGCCCATTATATGAGTTAAGAATGGATGTGTATTTTACATGTATAGGCGCTTATTCTACATATTTTAGGCTATATTCTCAATTTTTTGGTGTGTGTACATCATTTATAGGTTCTTATAACTTATTTTTGAGCGTGTCTTACAATTTAACAACTAAGTGTACTAATTATTTTTTTGGCGGGTATAACATATTTTTGGATGCATGTATCCCATTATTTGGTGTGTGTGCTCCTTAATTGCTAGTGTGTGTTCTCCATTTGTGGGCACATGTATGATAATAGGTTCATAATATTCATTAAACATGGACATATATTCCACATATTTGATCGCATATTCCTGATTAGTGAGCTCGTATAATCCATTTTCTGGTGTGTATATCTCAGTTTTAAGCTCATATTACAAGCAAGTCTTACATTATAAATATACATGTACTAATTATTTTTTAAAGGCTTATCACCCATTTGTGGACATTTTTATTTTTTTTAGAACGTGTTCATCAATTGTCGGCACATGTTTATTATTTGTGGGGTATTTATAGCGTAGCATTCCCACAATATTATTTAAGAATGACGGCATATTTCACATGTGCTTATTTCACATATTTGGGCCCGTATTCCAGTTTTGTGGACGTATATAACCTATTTTTAGTGTGCGCGTATAACTCATTTTATGAGCGTCTTACGATTAAACATGTAGGTATGTTAATCATTTATTTGGTTTATAAAACTTCTTTTGGGCTTTTGTTCCTCAATTATGGGTATGTGTTTTTCATTTGTGGTCGCATACTTGACATAATATGCCCGTAATAGTAATAGAAAATGAATTTGCATTCTACATGTTTGGGCGCTTATTCCACATATTTGTGTATTCCTGATATTGTGGGCGCTTATTCGTACATATTTGGGTGTGTATTCCCAATTTATGAGCATGATATTCGGTAAATTATTATCTGCTTTCATCATATAAGTAGGTGCCTTTGTTTCTTAATGGGCGTGTAGTCCTTTAATTTTCTATGAGCAAATTACATTAAGGTTGTGTTTGGTACGTGGTGAATTATGGGGAGGGATATCATGATAAAATAAAAAATGTTGTTTGGTACGCATGATGATAGTGATAGGAGATTTTACCCTTGTGAATCCGTGGTGAATTTTGGTTGTTTTTGACCCCATGGATAACCATGGTTAATGATGGTGAATTTTTTTTAAGTCTCCGTTAGTATATGGTTATATGTGCAAAGAATTGTTTTACTATATTTTCCCTACTCTAGGCCAAATATTTCCCTTTACGATTTCTCTCCCACCAAAAAATTTTAGTTTCCCATTAAAATTTATTTTTCACTAAATACTATTTAAGTTCTTATTTTTTAGAAAAAAATGCTCTCATTATTTTTTATTTTATTTTTTTAATGTACCCATTACATTTTTTTTTAAAAACTCTCTTCTAACAGAATAATTTGCAACCACAACATTTCTCTCCAAGATAAGTTTTTATTCCTCCAAAATTAAATTTCCCATCTCACCTTATCCCTTGAAGACATCTTTTTCCCTCAAAGTCAACGTTTTCGGCTACACCTTTTTTCCTGTAACATAAAGTTTTTAACTAAATCTTTTTTCCATCAAGACAAAGTTTCCCGTCAAATTATTTTTCCCTCAAAAAAACTTTTCCACCACACTTTCCTCCTCTAAGACACCTATTTTCCTCTATGATGACAATTTTTTGTCAAATCCTTTTCCCTCCAAGAAAAAAATTTCTGCCACACAATTTTCCTCCAGGACACCATTTTTCTCCAAGACAACGTTTCCCGCCACACTTTTATTCCTAATGATGGTTAGGAAATAGAACTTGCATGTGAAAGAGTCTCCTTAATTTTTCTTTAAGTTAAATAGTTCATACCCATACTAAAATTTGGTGATTGAATTTGTGTTATTCATGCCAAAAGAATTTTTATGTATGAGGTTCTTAATAAATAGAGTTTTACTTGTATGTGGTGTTTGCTATAGAAGTAGTTCTCTATCCCCATCACCATAACCATGTAACAAAAAATATTTTTTAAATATTCCTCATTCCTTTCACCATCACCATGTAGGTTAACAATTTCACCACCACCGTCACCGTCATGTCACAGTCACCGTCACCATCACTGTCAACATGTATAATGTCACCAAATACCAAACACAGCTTAACACAATTTCATGTATTCATTTAACAATAATAGTTTTAGGGTGTTAAATTATGAGTAACCATTCTCATAGTTTAATATTAATTTTGGGAGAAAAACCAAGTTGGAAGAGGTGCGAAAATAGGAATAACAATTAATAAGGATTTGTAACAATGGAAGTCGAAACGCCAACTTCCCAACTAGCCCCTCTCCATGCAGGAAGGTGTATGTCTCTCCAATAGCTCTCCAGCGGGGCGTTCGCTGCACCTCCTCTCTAGCACACTGACCATCCCCCTCTCTGCTACCGCAACAACCCACTCCATACTACCTTCATCCTCCCCCACCCCTCATCATGCAGAAGCCTTGGTATAGGTAAGCATTAAATGCATACGATCAAGGACTAGATCTTGCAACATCCCACTGAGAGTAAATCCACATCTACATTCACAACAATAGCCATCACACAGAGGGGAATAATCTGACATCTATTGTCCATTCTCTCTTCTGACAGCTACACGACCCCCAACAACCATTATGAGAATTGGTGGCATCCTTGCGATTTCCATGCCAAAAAGAAGGGGAAAGGACTCCAGCTCCACCATATCAACCCCTTTTCCAACCTTCACACGATTAGCTGCAACAAGGGTTTCTCCACACATCCCCCACATGCAGTCTCCATGTACGACTCTTCCAGTAAAACCTTCTGGGACTACACCCCCGCAGAATCCCTTGACATCACTGTTGTGTATGACACACTCAACGAACTGATCATCCCCCACGATTGGCGTTATCTTGAGGGAAAATGCTTTCACCAGGGAACCATTTCCCTCCGATTCGGATGGAACTCAACCCTCCTTAAAATTGCTCAAGACATCGCCAGAAACTGGTACACCTACAGTGGATGGCGAGAATGCGTTCAGTTGGTCAACCTCCGCATTGGCTACAAGCTCTTCATCCGACTCACTGATAGAATGGAGAACGAGGCTTGGGTTTTTGATTCTGAATTCAACATCCCAGATCGTTTCTTCTTCTACATGATCACCATAAAAGAATACGAGTGCATGCAAGCCGAGAAACTGGTCTCTACCTGGAAGATTTGTCAGCAAGATCTCTCTGGCCCCCCTTCCCAGAATCAGAATCAGATTCGGGGGAGATGTCAGATGAAACCTATTTTAGGGACCAATGCCTCCCTTACCTAAAAGGAGGCAAATACTATCTGATTCAAATCCACAATGTCTTTGAGAACGATTCCAAAGATGAACCCCCCCAAGCCGGCATCAAGGGTTTTAGCTTCATCCTCTGTCTAGAGGACACACCTTCATCCAAGGACCACATTTGCGTTTCTGACTTTTTGCGGACAATCAAATACTAAAACCACCAAAGCAAAGAAGACACATGCCACTTCCCACCCCCAGTGACGACTCCCATGGTTTCTCCTCCGGTTGCATCCTTACCGGTCAACAACAATGCTGGTCAACAAAACCACCCTAAACACTACAAAGTCATGGCTATCAGGTATACTGCATACTCCCCTTGGAATAAAATATCACATATACCATGTTTCAACATTTTCCTTCCCGTTTGATTTAGACTTCACTATCTGTTGGTTTCTCAAGTATGAAAAAAACCTTTTAGTATTGCTAATCACGCTTGTCTCACATCAAACATTCACAACATCCTAAAGAAAATATGCTTCCCCATCCAAGATATTCACCCGATGATAGCATGTTCCCCCCCCAAACATAAGACCAACTATGGACTCGAAGAAAACATTTACACATGAGACCCTTCCCACACCCTGCCAAGCCAAAACACACACCTTCACATCATCATAGATCCTTCAAGCAACATCTACACTTTCCCCCACCTTTTCTCGGGCCACATCTCACCACACAACTACATCCCTGGAACTCCCCGATGACCCACACAACATCTCCCCTACACAACCCATATACCAAGATAACTCTCTACCCCATCCTTTATGCCCCACAATAAGATCACACCCCTCAAACCATTCTCGAGACTGTAACTTTCATAATACCAATGTATATCTCATCACATCACACATTCAAAATAATCTTACACATCCCCCAACCCATCCCCCTCTAGACGATGTGTGGATCCAACCCAAGCAAAAACATTTCAAAGATATCAAACCTAAACCAAGATGCTTCCGATGTCTTGATTTTGGGCATTTTCAATACTTTTTTCAGAAGCCACGCACATACCTAAATTGTCATTCCACCTCCCACATTGCCAAAAACTACAACTACATCAACCCACCTCCACAATCTTCAAAAAACAACTTTTCCATCCCTGGTAAACACCCATACTCTAGTGTACCACAACAAACCCCCACCTCCACCAATCAATCTGCATACAGAACATAATTATCGAAGGCTTCTTACACCAAACAAAATCCCCTACTGCCCCACCCATCTCACCTGCCCAATGCAGGAAAAAGTATTCTCTCTAATCTGCAACCTTTCCATGCAAAACCCAAGCGCGATTGCAAAAAGCTACCTCTGGCTGCATCCCACCCCAGGATATGTAGCTTCCCCATGCCATGCAACAAACCTTTTCCTTAGGAAACTTTTTCTCATATGAAAACACAACACACAGACCTCTATATCAGCCTTCACCGCTTCGTCAACACCTCCCCTGACCTTATTAAAAACCCTACCTCCAACCCCTTTAGAACACAATTGAACCCCCCCCTACACTTCAAGAACCTACATATCTTCACACGAACAAAAAAAAATCTCCTTTCCCACTACAAACATGTTCATCACTGATAACATGCTTTATGGGGTTATTTATGGCCTATATTTTGTTGTCAAAACTACCCTCTAAATTATTTTTCCTATCAATTTTGTTATGTTTTAAACAAAACTAAACTGCACCACGCTCTGACCATTTTTGCATCCTTTTGTAGAGTTTTTCCTTGTCTTTCCACCAAAAAGGCCTATCTCGGCCCATGAATGGCGTTTACCTGCATCTGCCCTCCTACCAGTCGCCTAACACACTCATTACCTATTGCACAGTAGCCCGATACAGCTGCCGCGTGACACAGGTGTGTCGTGCAAGAAGACCCCATCGGGCGATACGCTGCTTACCCTACAGGGAGCTGTACCTACCATGACTACTCTTTCGATGTAGCATGTCACGCGATATGAGCCACCCACCGGCAGGCGCCCACCCGTCACGACTACCCGACACGCTTGCAACCCGACACCCGCTGTGTCGGGTGACACGCATGTCGATCATCCCCGAAGCCACACTAATGGAACTGATGGAGGACATGTGGTGCCTGGAGAACCGCAACTTCTTCCAACTGCTTCCTATAAATAGCAGCTACATGACTCTGATGGGATGGGTCAGAACCCTAGCGAAAGTTAACTTTAGAAAGCTTCAGGAGCTAGTGTGACGCATTCCACGGGCGTGCCGGACGATAGTAGGTGATCACACCCCCTACCCGAGAGGGGCGGGAGTGGTTCACTTAGAACCCATCCCAGTAGCCGCAGTAGCCTGATACGACCAAGAAGGCCACTCGATGTGCCAAGTTCCTAGATGGGCTCTTGCCTGAGATGGATCGCCCCTACACCCGATACACGGAACCCGAGAACCTAAGATATCTTTAACTTGGCACGATACCGAGCTCGATACAAATTTCCCATCATGGCGTGCCACTCGAGAGGGTGGTACCCCAATACAGCCGTATCAGGTAGTGAGCCTTGGTCGTTATGCCTTCCCATCACTGCATGTTGCCCGACAGGGGCTGGCCACCCGACACGGGCATGTCGGTCAGATCTCCCGCCCAGTATCAGGTTAGAGACACCTTAGGGGTCTGCTACTGTACATCGCCCTCCTATATAAAGGAGGTGATACATATCTTCTCTTTTTACAATCATTTACTTTCATTTATTATGCAATGTAACTAAAACCTTTTATACAATATTCATGCTAATGGAATTAGTGGAGTTATAATACCTATTGTTCTGTGTTCGGCCCCCTTTTGTTGGATGATTACTTTTTCTTAACATCTGAACTCTAGCTTGTATGCTTGGATCATGTTTTGACTAGCTATCGATTCGTGTTTCCCATTTCAACTCCCTCGAGAGAGGTGTTGTAACTATATCGTTTGGTCCGATCAGGGAGTATGTGAGTACCCAAGGTCGGAGTTGCTTCAGTTATCTTTCCACTCCAACCCAAGTTCGCTAACTTTGAGAGAGGGTGTAGCTGCTTAGTTGGAGGTACCCTCTTTGAGAGAAGGGGTACTGGATGTTTTCTGTTGTCGCTTGTTATGCCTAAGTTTTCTTTCTTCGTTTCTTACATAGGCAATAGTGTTATCTCCTCAGGTTTTGTTGCACAAAAATCCTCAAAATAGATTAAATGCCAAAACCTTAAATCCCCCTTATAACTCCAGTTGGAGATAGATTTTTCTTTGGAACACTTTCTTGTGGCATTTTGTTTCCTTTTATTATTTTTTTTTATCATTCTTGATCTACCGTTCCCTTGGGAACATTTTCTTACCCTTCTTTTATCGAAATGTAGAGTGTTGATTCCGCATTCTAAGCACGACCACCCTTGTCCCAGTGGTTTGACCCCGATCGCTACTTCGGACCCCGTTATCATTTTGGGGGCCTAAGAGTCAGGTTATTTAAAAGTCTGACTACCTCAAATCCACTCCTTTTGGATGCACAATTTTGGCCGGTCAAGTTTTTGGCACCATTGTCGGGGACAAGGAAAAATGGTACTGTTAACAAACCTGAATCCACTAACTACACTCCCGTGCCTCAATCTTAGTAATAAGCTTGACAAAAATTTCTTTTAGTCTTCTAACATGAATGTGTACTGAATAGTTCATTTCATTAACATAGGTTTTATAACTTGATCATACGTTCTATTTAGGTACTCAGGGAAGAAGGACTTTGTTCAGTTGAACAATGTTCATCATGCCACCTCATGTGGAACCACCTCTTTCCACAGATAAGTGGAATGCGAGAGTTGGACCACACCACCCACCTCCACCTGGAACAGAAGAAGATAGAAATGACCGTTACAATGATGACCACCTTTACAAAGAGCATGAAGATCCTGAACCAGAACAACCTGGGGATGATCATCATCACTAGGGATGTCATCATCGCCGTAGGCACAGAAGGAATCATCATAATCAAGAGCGGAATCGTAGAGGCAACAACAGTGAAGATTCTGAAGAAGAAGAAAAGACTCTCCAGGACTTGGCAACTACGAAAGCCAACAACTGAAGATGCCCAGTGGTAATCCCAAGGTTTGATGTTGTAAACTTCGAGTTGAAGCCAGTTGTCATCTCCATGATTCAAAATAAAATCTTTAGAGTAAGTTCCAAGAATGACAAACCCTACCATCACCTCGATTCTTTCAAAAATATATGTGACACCATCAAGATGATGGGAGTGCCACAAGAAGTGATCTACTGCAAGGGTTTCATTTTCTCCTTGGAGGACAAGGCACTGTCATGTTACCTAGGACTGCCACATCAATCTCTGAATAGATGGAATCCTTTAGCGGATGCTTTCATAAACAAGTTCTACCCTACCGAGAAGACCATCAGGAACAGGCAGAAGATCACATCTTTCACCCAGAAGCCAGGAGAAAATCTGCATGAAGCCTGGGAGAGATACCAGGAGTATCAGTGGGACTTCCCTCACCACAACTACAAGAAAGGTTTCCTGATAAAAACATTCTATAATGGTCTGACTCCTGAAGAAAGAGTATCGCTAAATGCAACTGCAAGAAGTGACTTTCTTGGGAATAAGCCCAGTAGGTCTAAAAAGATCATTGAAAACATGGCTGAACTACAAGCCAGGACTGAGTACGAAATGGTCGATAGACGACATGTTATGAAAGCCACAAATGAAGGCTCATCAATCGAATCCATGGCTCTTGAGGCAATCATGTCTCAGATAGAGAAAATAGCTACTGATGTCAGACAGCTAAAAGAGTCGGGAGGAAAGGCCAAGAAACAACTAGAGAAGGTGATGAAGTGTGTCACCTGTGGTGAAGGGGGACACGGAATAGATAACTGTGTATACTCAACCTAAAGAGTTGAGCGATAGCGAAACTGAAGAGGAGGAAGGTGAGAACGTCTCTTATGTCAATTTTAAGAGGCCTGATCACCCAGGTTTCAGCTATGGCAACAAGGATGTCGCAAACAATTCACATCAATTGAGTAATCCACCCAAGCAACCACCCAGTTTTGAGAAGAGAATCGGACAAGGGAAGTACGTCAAGACCAACTCTTTTCAGACAAACAAAGCTAGTTACCAAAGCCAAGGAAAATTCCAACCCCATCAAGTACCTAACACAAGTCAAGGGCAAGTGCAAGCTCAAGGCCAAAGCCAGACAAAAAACAACAACCAGTCAGACTTAGTGGGTTAGATTTTTGACTTTGTTAAGAGACAAGACACTATAAACAATCAGCTAGTGCAAAGTGCGCTATCAAACTCTGGTGTACTTAATACTATGCAGTTCCATATGGGAGATCTACAAGCACATCAACGCCAGATATACCAACAACTAGCTCAGATGGAAGAGTTGATGAAGAATCCTTCGGGTAAGATACCATCTAACACAGAATCTGCCAAGATGGAAGTCTTAAGATCGGGAAAAATGGTGGAACACCCTGAATTAGACAGACTTGAAGAACCAGAGCCCAGAGTTGTTGTAGAAAAATCAGCTGATGGAGGCAGCCAACAAGCTTATGTTAGAGAACCGGAACCTATGGAGAACTTGTTCGGAAAAAGGAGTCAATACTCTCTGAGAGTGTCTTTACCACACAAGCTTATAAAAGAACATCTTAAGAAGAGATATGAAAGGTTTATGGAGTCAGTGAAAAACTCCATCTAGAGGTGCCATTTCTTGATGCCTTGGAAGAAATGCCGACTTATGCCAAGTTTTTCAAGGACTTGGTCACAAAGAAAAGAAGAGGAGGAATGATTGAAATGGTACACCTAGACAGTATGTCTACGACCTTCGTTAAAGTTTATTTACCAATAAAGAAATAGGTTCCTCGAGCCTTCATTGTACCCTTGTTTGTAGGGGATAACACTGAAAGGAAGGGTCTAGCTGACTTAGGGGCTATCATAAGCCTTATGCCCTTAAGCCTCACACAATGATTGCGGCTGACTGACATGGTCAGAACCAACATGATAATTGAGTTGGCAGATCATTCCTTCAAAAGACCCATGGGGGTAGTTGAAGATGTTCTGATTCATGTAGGGAGGTTCTTCATCCCATGTGACATTGTTGTCATTGACATTGTTGAGACCCAAAGTGCCCCACCATTTTCAAACGCCCTTTCATGGCAACAGGGAGGGCACTGATTGATGTCGCTGAATGTAACATCCCTAACCTGGGTTATGAACTAACCCTAGGTGTTTTGCTTAATTATGTAATTAGAAACTTGTGATTATCTTTTGGTATGTAATTAAATCTCCTTATGAACATATATTTCCATTTCTGTCTTTATTAAACAATGTTGTAGTATTGTTTTGTAATACAGGAGCTATGTGCAAATTACCCAATTAGAGGGGTTAACTTGAAAATTGTACATTTATGGATGTTCCTTTGGTGTTGTGACATCATATGAGTGAATATGATGAAGTATTATGGATTCTCCAAGCTTGGACATCAAGATGCAGCTTGTGGAGTAATCCTTGTGCTTAAAAATCCTAATTTTGGAGTAAACTGCAATTTACCCAAAATATGGGGTGCAACTTGTAAAATAGATCTTCTAGAGTATCTTTTGTGACCCTTGACATCATTTAGAGTAAAGTGATAAAGAGGGAGCTTCATTTGAATAATCAAATAAGAAGAATAATCTTTGTAATTGAATCACCTAGTTGTAACCAAAGAGACCCTCTTATATGTGCAACTAGGTAATAAGTTGACCTTCTTTACTTTTAGACCTTGGGTTTTAGAAGAAGGTTTTCTTAATAAATAAGGAGAAGGGACGTGCCTAAAGGAGTGAGGGACCTAGATGTGAGAACTAGGAAACTAGTTGTCCTCATAATGAAAATAACCCCTAAGTATATAAGCTCCTTTCCCTTGCAAACCAAGGAATTGTTTCCTTGTTCCATCACTTATCCCCTTGCTAAGCTGACAGAAGAGCAGAGCTTGGAGTAGAGGAGAACGGTTGAGGAGTGTTAGGTGAGCCTTGATCATCTTCTTGCTCGGATTCATGGAGGAATTCTTGGTGTAAGGTTGGTTTCTGGTTCTTCTTACTTAGGTTTCTCTTTCTAGCCGACTTTTCCCAACCAATTCTTGGAGAAACACCCTTGGCCGACCTGTGGAGATCAAGACGCCATTAAAGGCTTGTAATCTTGGAAGCTTGGAGCTCTAGGAACGACCTTTGAGGTGGGTTTTATAACTCTAAACCTTTTACTTTGTTATGCATATCTTTGTTCTTGCAAATAGTAGCTAGTTCTTCTTCTTCCCCATCTTTCCTTGCAATCTTACATGCAATCCGAGAAGAACAGACCTTGGTCTCAAGGTAGATGATGATGGGCGTGAATACCTAGGCTACTTTATCAAACGGTCCTTCTCCCATGGTTCAAATGGTTTGCAAAACCGTTTGGAATCAAACGGTTTCAAAACTGTTTGATCTCATGCGGTTTGCAAGACCGTTTGGACTCAAACGGTTTCAAAACCATTTGAGGGGTTTGACCAAGGGTTGACCATTTAAGGGTATTCTGGACACATCATGAATTAACCACCTACAGAGAATCACCATATAATTGCAAGTAATTTTCAAGTTGAAGGCACATTAATCACCTAAACCCTAATCGGGTTCAAAGTGCTGATTTTAAGGACCAATCTTGTTGAAGTTTGGGTTGAGTGGTCCAAACGGTTTCAAAACTGTTTGGGGATCACCCAAACGGTTTCAAGACCGTTTGGTGATCACCCAAGACCGTTTCAAGGTCTAGGGTTAAGGTAATTTGATCAATTGAAGGTCCAATCACAATAGGTTGTTGAATTAATCAGAAGTGCTGATTTGTAACCTAATTAGGGTTCAACCCTTAACCAATTGACTTAGTTTTTGGTGTGACTTTGGGCAAATGGTCTCAAGACCGTTTGGAGGATGTCCAAATGATCTCAATACCATTTGGGCCAAGTCATGGCCCAATTGGATGACTTGATGGGTTCAACCTCAACTAGACTCATGTTGATCAATGTTGATGGTCAATCGATTACAAACCCTAATTCAATCGGCCCCAACCCTAATTGGCTATCAATTGAGGGTCAATTGAGTGTCAAATTGATTAAGGATAGACCTAATTATCCCAATGGATAAGTGGTTAACAAAGATGAGATCAATTGAGGGATTCAACATTGAAAACCCTAATCAATTACAACTGTTGATGCACCTTTGAGGTCCATGCGGTTTTGAGTTGATTTGGATCAAACAGTCTCAAGACCGTTTGGGCTCAAACGGTTTCAAAACCATTTCAACCCATGCGGTTTGGTCATGCGGTTTGATCAAACGGTTTCAAAGTCAACCATGTCCAAACGGTCAACATAGTCAAACGCTTTCAAGACCGTTTAAGGGCAAACGGTCTTCAGGTTCATGCGGTTTTGAGGGTCAAAGTCACCAAATGGCAACATCTCCATGCGGTTTCAAAACCATTTGAAGGTTGAAGGGTGAAACCGTTTGGGGAATTTTAGGGTTAAGATTGCTTAGTGACTTGAGGGCTTAGATGATTTAATGGTTGTTTAAGCTAAACCCTAATAATACCTAAAGACATTAAGGGGCTAAGTGATTAATAGATTGACTCATGTCTTGATCAATGGTGAACATTACCAAGGTACCCTTAAAGGGTTCAAGTAGACCATACCCCTTAATCAAACAAACCCTTATGACAATGATGGTGATAACTTGGCTTTGTTAATCAAAGTTGACTTGACCCAAACTAATCTAGAGTGGTGTAAACATCATCTAGGAGTGAGACGATAGAGAAGGCTTCTAATATGAATGAGAATCAAGTAATATACCTTCAATATGTAAGAATACACATGATTAGGATATAATCCATCAAGGTTAGATCATGGAAACCCTAATTATGCTAGTTGATTAATCTTAACCTAATTTAAAAGCATCAATGATCATAATTTCATACAGGGTGATGCTATGGGCTCAATTCACTATGAAGTGAATAGTGAACCCTAATTTCAGGGCAATAACATGAAATGTGAATAGTAAACCCTAGTTGAGGGTGATGTGATGAAATGTACAATAAACCCTAATTTCAGTTTATGCCCTTGAACATGTAGCTTCATGATTGAAGTATGAGATGAATTGTTTATTGTTATTAATTGAATTAATCATGCAGGTTCTTATAAGAGAATGATCATAACCAGGTAAGGGTTATGATAGTATATTCACTGAAAGCCTATAACATGTTTTATGAATAGTGATGTATGCTATGTTGCCTAAGTTTAAGTGGCACATATGAGAATGATGGGCTATAAGAGCAATGAGTAACATCAAGGTCATGCTGATTAGATGACTTATGATGAATTGATATCCATTTGATAACTGATGTGAGTTGAACTTGATACATTTAGTATTCTTCTTTTATAGCAGTTGTTCTAATGATTAATGCTTGGAAACATGCTTGATGTTAAAAGAATACTGAATGTACATAAATAATCAAGTATAATCATATCATGTAGAGCCCTGATCATAGATCCATCATTGTTAGTAGTTTAATGATGGTGAAATAGGTTTCCCTAAGGCAACTCCTGGATCACATACTTTTGAGTATGTGGGGGATTATGGACACGAATATCCTTACGTCATTGTTAGTAGTCCTTCATCAACCCTTCACTATATGTTTATGCCGGGGTGATGTTTCACTATTCTCCCGAGGGAACCTTTAATGCCGCACCAATGAGAGATAAACAAGAAATCTTTTGATGGCGAAGAGAGTACAGAATGCCACTATGACTCTGATAGCGAAGTTGCCAGAATATGTTGGAAAGCTATCTTAGAAGGGACATGAGATGTCCTGCATGTTGATCCTCACACTGACTGAGGAAGATGAGGTCATAAGAATCCGACTCTTTTGATGACCTAGTATGATACCGATGCGACTTAGTAGTGATCGGTTGGAGTTTGAGCGGTATACCTCATCTCCGCAGGGCATAATAATGTTTGTAAAACATAATCAGTCATGTAGTATAATTGCTTAGGTTGAACTGCGAGGAACAATGATTGATGTTACATTGTTTATAAATGTTCAGTCAAGTAATTAGTATACATGTTCTTCATATTCTTCAATTGAAGTAAATGTTGCCTTATTTACTATCAAGCCTATTATTGAATCTTTTAACTTATATTCTCTATGTTATTCCTTAGATTTTATAAAAAATCTTCTGGCGGAGAGTTATAACTCTCGCTGGGACGATTATTTAAAATTGCCTCACCCCATAGATTTCAACTTTTTAGGTGGTCGCCGAGGGTGAAGAAATCAATCTGAGGGTGAGCAGTACCAGCAGCAGCAACACAAGGGGCATCAGTGAATCTCAGGTGGAGATACTGACTGCCAAGTCTTGTAGATAGTTTTCTTATGTCATCTTTGTACTCTCAAGTCCTAGGAGTTGATAGGTCTGAGTTTTTGGCGTTGAGCCTCGAGATTTTATATCTGGAGGTATTTAATCACTTGAGAGATGATTTCACAAAGATGTAATGTAAAAACATGAAGTTAACTGTTCATCTTGTTTCTTATCAAAAAGTTTTATGGTTTAAATATCTTTCCTTAAAAAGTTTTAATTTCTAGTGATTTTTCATAATTCTGCTGCCAGTTAGTTAATCACTTTCTCTTTAGTTAATTCGGTTTTCGTGAGACGGGTCATCTCAATTTAGTGGTATCAGAGCTCTAGGTTCGCCGAGTCTACAGAGACATAGGACTTAGGATGTCGAGTCTATTCGTAGTGTTTTCTAGTATATCTAATAGTGTCTTCTGCTCCTTAGGAGAAGAAGATAAGTATGTCTGGACCACACGAGGAGTATGTGGCAGAAAGTAGTGTCGCTGCACCTCGATAAGGTGCAAGGGACCCGGAGATAGAACAACATGTGCCTGAGTCACCCATGGAGCCACCCCAGTTCAACCCAGCCGACATGGAAAACCCAGCTGTTCAGACCATGTTCGGGCAGTTTATGACTGCCATGACACACATCACTGACATAATGCCCATGCCTGCACCTTGGGTACCTGTTCAGTCAGAAGGACAAGGTATCAGTACGACGTTCGAATGACTTTGCCAAGTCAGAGCGACTGAGTACTTCGGAACGGCTGACCTCACAGATGCTGACTTGTGGTTGACTGAGTTGGAGAAAGCTTTTAGAATCCTGAACATCCCAGAAGCTGAGAAGGTTAGACATGATGTCTATCTTCTCAAGGGGAGTGCTGGTCACTGGTGGACCATGGAAGAGTAGAAGAGGCCTGATGTAAAGGCTACGTGGGAAGTCTGTCGTCGGGAATTCGTCAATAGATATTTCCCAAAGACATTCCTGGATGAGAAAATCTCTTAGTTCGAGAGGTTGAGGCAAGGTTTGATGAACGTTAGTGAATATGAAGCTAAGTTCATGGAGTTGTTGTGGTTCTGTCTGCATATGGCTGCCACCGAGGAAGAAAGGATTAGGCAATTCAAGAAAGGTTGAACGCTGAGTTGACTACTCCCGTGTCTTCCCTAGAGAACCGGGAGAGGTTCGTTACCTTCGTTGAGTAAATCTGAAGGATAGAAAGATCCATAGCCCAGAAGAGACAAACCCATAAGAGATATCCTCAGTTTCAGGGGTCTTCATCTAAAGACTTCAAGAAGTCTAGATTCTCTGCACCTACACTACCACCACCTAGATCTAGTGCTCAGACACAGTGGACACTGAGTAGAGGTAGAGGACGAAGCCTACCTCTACAAGAGGCTTGCAGTTCAACATCGATGTCAGTCACAGGACCACCCAGACCACAACAACAAGACAGAAGCTGTTATAATTGTGGAAAGGTGGGACACTTGATGAAGGACTACAGAGCTAGACCAGCTAGTGTGACTCAACCATAGAGACAGAGTCAGCAAGGATCCCAGAGAAGGCAGTTCCAAGGAGTAGCTAGAGGATGTGGACAAGTGTCCCAAGATGGATCGTCAACACTGGATCAACCTCAGGCGACAACAAGGTTCTATGCAATGAACCCTCCTGATGTAGTGATCAACCCTCGGGTTGTGGCAGGTCAGATGGAGTTGTTATATTCTAATATGTCTACATCCTGTGTTGTATCTATTTTGATTGACCCGGGTGCTACACACTCCTCTATCACTCGAAGAGTGATTCGTAACTGCAATATGACAGTTAGTCATAGGGCAGATAGTTTGTTGCTTGAGACTCCGTTGAGAGGGTATGTTGTGTTGCAGGAGGTATGCTCTCCCTGCATCCTCTTCTTTTCTAATCATCTCATTAAAGTGGATCTTATACCACTTGAGATGCAAGTATTTGATATAATCCTAGGGATGGATACCTTGGAAAGGTATAGGGTTGCTTTGGATTGTGAATCCAAGCAAGCTGTGTTTGCTGATGAAAGCGACACATGGATCTTTCAAGCAGAGAGAAAGATTCTACCCACCTATCTTGTATCAGCTATGGTTCCTGAGAAGTTGATGAGGCAAGGATGTTATGCATTCTTGGCCCATGTGGTAGACACTACCATGGAGAGTCCTAATCCTGTTGAAGTTCCCGTAGTCAGGGAATTCATAGATGTATTTCCTAAATAACTTCCTGGTGTACCACCTCCTCGGGAAATTGATTTTGAAATCAATTTGGTCCCAGATACCCAACCTATAGCACAAACACTGTATAGGATGGCGCCTGCCGAGATGGAAGAACTCAAGAAGTAGCTCCAAGAGTTGCTTGAGAAGGGTTTCATCCGACCGAGTACCTCACCCTGGGGTGCTCCGGTTCTTTTTGTTAAAAAGAAAGACGGATCAATGCGGTTGTGCATTGACTACAAACAACTTAATAAAGTAATGATGTGATGATTTTGAGTCGCATTTATAGACCTGTTTGATATGTGTTTTATGTGTTTATTAGTCATTTTTATGGTTAATGTTGCATAATTCATCCACTTTGGTCTTTGCTACTATTTTATGTCAAATCGCCTTTATTTCATCTTTTTGAGCATTAATTATCAAATTATTATTATTTGTGTGAATTTATGTGGTTTTGTGTTTGAATTTCAGGGAAAACAAGTATCTTCTTCTGTCGATACCATCGACCGGACCATAGGTTGCCAGCCGCGAGTATCAGCAAAGAGTCAATACTATCGACAGTGATGTCGATGGTATCGAGTTACCATCAGGTTGCTGGAAAGGAAGCAGTCGATAGTATTGACATCAAGTCGATACCATCGACGCAAGGAGGCTGCAATGTCAGTATCTTTCAAAAACCGACATCTAAAGGGAGTCGATACCATCGACTCGCGTCGATGGTATCAACACCGTAAGATATGCGTTTGCTTTGGAATGATCTTAATCGGACGGCTGTGGTTAATTAGTGACCTAATGAGGGAGATATACCTAATGACGGCTGCCCAGATGAAAAGGGAAATCAGATTAGTCATTGTACGAGTACCGAGGAGCAGTAGAGAGGAGAACGGAAGCTAGAAGCTCATACCAGTTGATCCGGATGTCGAAGAAGACGGATTCCACCACCGACAGGTGGGAGAGAATGTGTTCTATGCCAAGGATCTACCAGTTCTTCTCCATTCAGGGGTTTCACCTCTCATTTCACGTTTTTCATATGATTTCCCCTATCTCTACCTTGTACTTGCTTGAGATGAACATGCGGGGCTAATCCCCTTCATCTTTAGGACTGGGAGTAGCCTGGGAATTCATTGTATGACAATTTTATTGTAGTAATTCATATTTTATCTCTTAAATCTGTGGTATAATTTTTTTTTCAATATATTGTTATGCTTGATCACCATAATAATAACCTAATGCCCTTAATCACTTTGAAAGAAGGATTAACGGTTGAAAAGAGATGGAATTCACATTAATCGATAACTCCCTTGAACAAGGTGGTGTAAAATTAATGGTGGATACTGCGAGATCGTTCATAATGCACCTAGCTAGGGTATAGGTTACTACGACGGTGGAACCGACCTAGACTTAGGTAGTGAATTGCACCACGACAGTGGGCAATTCTATTTTTAGGCCACTACCCAGATAGAGAGATAAAATTGAGGCATTATATAAAATCTAATACAATGAAAACCCGTGGTGAAACCGCAATCCTAAAGATACCCTTTTGAATTGATTAAATTAACATTTAATCGATCGGTTGTTTTGTTTTATTTTAATTTTCTCTTTTTAATTTTCTCAACAACTCTCCATTTGTTATTCGGCCTAGCTTATTGCGAATAGTGAGTAGGAGTCTCCAACAATTCCCAGTATCCCTATGTTCGACTCGGGCCTCACAAGGCCTGTATTACTTTGACGCGTTCTCTTGTGTTTCAGCGCACAAAACAATTGCGTCAAGTTTTTGGCGCCGTTGCCGGGGATACAGCGAATTGTTGGCACTTTGAGTGCTACAAGTGGCCACTCTAGGCCACAATTTTTTTTATTTATTTTAAAACAACTTCAAATAATTTTAAATTGTTCTATAATTTTTATGCTCGTCAAAGCACTGCACTAAACTCGAATTTTCCCATTTCAAGTACTGTGTATGGTGCGGACGTGTAGCACTGACTACATGAGACGCGCACCCGAGGTTCAACTGACGGAACTTGACGACGAGAATAACTACGAGCAAGAGCAGCAAGAGGAAGTCGATTCCGAACTTGAACAAGAACAGATGGCCGAGCCACAGACTATATGGGAGACGATAAAGGCTTCTTCCACATCTACTTCAAAAGAGCCTATAAAGAAGCAAGCAATCAACATACCTACATATAAGATTGATCTGGCCTTGATAAATCTGGTGAAGTCCAATGCTTTTCATGAACTTAAGAATGAGGACCCCGTCACACACATAAGCCAGTCTGTGGAGAACTGTGACATGGTTAAAATCGACATGTTTCCACAGGATTCACTTTATCTTAAGCTTTTCCTGAGTTCATTGGCAGGAGCCGTGCGAGTCAAGGAGCAAGTGAGTGCCTTCATCATGGGCACATTGCTGCCAAAGAGGTAGGATCTAGGCTGCTTTAACATTTCTTGTTATATTGGAAAAGTCAAATTTAGTGAAGCATTATGTGACTCAGGGGCAAGCATCAACTTGATGCCCCTTTCTACATTCAAAAAGCTGGGATTGAAGGAGTCACGGCCTAGCAACATGACTATTCAATTGGCAGACAACTCGGTGGTAAAGCCATATGGAATCTGTGAAGATGTGTTAGTGAAAGTGGACAGATTTGTTTTTCCAGTAGATTTTGTAGTCATGGAGATGCAGGATGAACATGGGAACGAGCTATTACTTGGACGTCCTTTCCAAGCTACAGCCGACATGATTTTAGAGATGGGGAGAGGTCGTTTGACCTTAGGTATATGCGATGATCGATTTGAGATGGTCATGCCCTCTAGTACTGTGTCGTCTAAAGTAAAGGAACAATGTCGTGTGGTAAAACATCTGGATAATAATATTTCACTCTGTCTTGGGAAGCCATTTCTAGATATGGCTCATGTGATGAGCAAGGTAGACAATGGAGCTTTGGCTGTGGACCTCATGGAATAGACCAAGGTAGTCTCTTTGTGTAAAGCTGTAGGGTTCCCTAATGATGAGGATGCGGACATTCCACCTTTTACGGAAGATGATGTGATTGCAATTTCTATTTTTGATGCATATCCTGAATTACCATTGGAGGCTTGCTTGGTAAATATTACACATGATTGGATGCAGAGAAAATCACTCAAGGAGTGCGCCAAAATGCTTCAGATTCTTCCATGCTTCTATGCGAGGCATTATGAAGATTTAGGTGAACTTCCCCCGCCACTTCAATCATCTCTGCTCAGCCCACTAGAGTTAGAATTAAAGCCGCTGCCACCGCATCTCAAATATGTCTTTCTAGCTGAGGAAGAAAAGTTACCTGTGATCATTTCTACTTATTTGAGTGCGGATGAGGAGGAACAATTGTTGACAGTGCTGAAGAACCACTGGGGAGCTTTTGGGTGGTCCGTTGCAGATATCAAGGGGATTTCCCCTACACTATGTCAGCATAAGATTCGGCTCGAGGAGGGAGCCAAGCCTGTGATCCAACCTCAACGACGTCTCAATCCAAGCATGATGGAGGTTGTGAAGAAGGAGATGTATTATTTTTTGATGATTTTGCCCACAAGAGAGGGGTGGGATGAATAGAGAGCCCTCTGACTTCCTTAAAAAAAAAGTTGTGAAGAAGGAGGTTATTAAACTTCTTGCTGCAGGTATCATTTATGCAATATCAGACTCGACATGGGTGAGTCCCACACAGGTAGTCCCTAAAAAGGGGGGAATTATTGTCACCCAAAATATTTTAAATGAACCTGTCACCACCTGATTGGTAACCGGGTGGCGAGTTTGTATTGATTACCGGTGTCTGAATGCCGCTACGCTAAAGGATCACTTTCCTTTACCTTTTATCGATCAAATTCTAGAGAGTCTTGCCGGCCGATCGCACTTGTATTTTCTTGACGGGTACTCGGGGTACAACCAGATTTGAATTGATCCTTTGGACCAAGAGAAATCTACTTTCACTTGTCCCTATGGGACTTTCGCGTATCGCCGAATGCCTTTTGGTTTATGGAATGCACCTGCGACGTTTCAGCGTTGTATGCTCGCTATCTTTTCTGCATGGTATAACGCTGTCTTGAGGTATTTATGGATGACTTTTCGGTGTATGGTGCATCGTTTGATGAATGTCTCTATAATCTGGACAAAGTTTTACAGCGCTGCGAGGACACACATTTGATCCTCATCTGGGAAAAATGTCACATGATGGTGACTGAGGGGATAGTGCTAGGCCACAAGGTGTCTAGCAAAGGTTTAGAGGTGGTTCCGGTAAAAATTGAAGTTATTTCCAAATTGTCCCCACCGAATTCTGTTAAAGGGGTATGGAGTTTCTTGGGACATGCCGGATTTTATCGTCGGTTTATAAAAGATTTTTCAAAAATCTGGAAACCTCTATCCGAACTGCTGAAGAAAGACGTTGTATTTGATTTAAATGACAAATTTCTACATGCGTTCGACGTGTTGAAGGAGAAACTGATTTCTGCGCCTCTTGTTCAAATGCCGGATTCGACTAAACCGTTCGAACTCATGTGTGACGCTTTTGATTTTGTGGTAGGAGCCGTGTTGGGGCAGCGGGTGGACAATAAACCCGCTGTGATTTTCTACACTTCAAAGACTTTGAATGACGCCCAATTAAATTATACAACTACTGAAAAAGAATTACTCGTCGTTGTTTTTGCTTTTGAAAAATTTCGGCAATATTTAGTTGGCTCTAAAGTAGTTGTTTGGACTGACCATGCCGCAATGAAATATTTATTGGAGAAAAAAGACGCAAAGCCTAGATTAATTAGGTGGATTTTTCTCTTACAAGAATTTGACATTGAAATCAAGGATAAAGCTGGGATTGAAAATGTTGTGGTGGATCATCTGTCTAGGATAGAGAGGGTGGATGAGAAAGATTTACATATACCCGTAACCGAGACGTTTCCGGATGAACAGATTTTGAAAGTTAATTCTAAAGACCCTTGGTTCGCTAAGATTGTGAATTATTTGGTTTGTGGGATCATCCCGAAAGATTGGTCATATCAAGAGAAGAAAAGATTTTTCCATTCTTTACGATATTATTTTTGGGATGACCTGATTCTTCTTAAGCAATGCAGGGATGGTATCCTACGTAGTACAAGAGCATTCTCCGTCATTTCCACGCACTACCTACGGGAGGACACCATGCGAGCTCTCATATGGCAGCTAAAGTTCTGGAGAGTGGCCTTTATTGTCCAACCTTGTTCCGAGACGCCTATGAGTTTGTATGGAAATGTGATTCCTGCAAACGAGCAGGCAATATTTCAAAGAGACAGGAGATGCCCCTAAATGTGTTCCAAGAAGTGGAGGTATTTGATCTGTGGGGCATAGATTTCATGGGAACCTTTGTGTTCTCAAATTCAAATTTATATATTCTTTTAGAAGTTGATTACGTGTCGAAGTGGGTAGAAGCAATACGCACAAGGACTAATGATTCCACTGTAGTGTGCAGGTTCGTGAAAGAAAATATTTTTTGCAGGTTTGGAGTGCCCCGAATGATCATCAGTGATGGGGGTACGCATTTTAGGAATCAGAAGTTCTCGACATTATTGAAAAAATATGGGGTCCAACACAACATAGATACCCCATATCACCCACAGACTCAAGGACAGGTGGAGGTCTCCAATCACGGAATTAAGAAGATTTTGGAGCGTACGGTGGCGTCCACGAGGAAGAATTGGAGTGTCCTACTACCGGATGCATTGTGGGCGTACAGGACGGCGTACAAAACACTTATAGGCACCACACCTTTTAGGTTAGCATATGGCCGGGCTTGTCACTTACCGGTAGTGTTGGAGCACAAGGCACATTGGGCGCTTAGAAGGCTCAACTTCAGTTACGATGGAGCAGGGGGGAAAAGATTGCTTGAATTGAATGAGTTGGATGAGCTGCGGATGATGACATACGAGAACTCGCAGATATACAAGGAGTGCACCAAGTTAATCCATGATCGCCACATCCAGTTGCGCACATTCAAGAAAGGAGATAGTGTATTGTTGTTCAATTCACGACTGAAGTTGCATCCCGGGAAGCTCAAATCCCAGTGGAGTGGGCCGTTCGTGGTAGAAGAGGTCAAACCACACGACGCAATTTTGTTGTGTGATGGTGAGACCATGTTTTGGTTAATGGGCAAAGATTGAAGCTCTACTTTGGTGAAAATTACAAGAGGAAGGTGAATGAGGTCAAACTCATTTCACTTTCGGATGCATGAGGTGCTCAAAAGTCATCTAGCCTAAGACGTTAAATAAGGGCGCTTGTTGGGAGACAACCCAACCATCGGTACATTAGTTTAGTTCATGTACATTCATAGGTTGATTTGTTTTGGTTTAGTTTTTATTGTAAAAAAGATATTGTGATCAATTTGTTCTTTGTCCAGGCTGAGACAGAGTCGATACTATCGACATATTGGTCGATGGTATCGACCTTGGTACAGGTTGATGACTGTGGATTTTGTTCTGCGTCGATACCATCGACGGCCTCGTCGATGGTATCAACTTACCAACAGGAAGGTCGAGAAATCGAGGTCGATGGTATCGAGATGCCTGTCGATACCATCGAGATCTCTGGAGATATTCAGAGGAAATCGTCTCAGAGATGTCGATACCATCGATGGGTGTGTCGATTGTATCGACACATCCAAGTGAAAAAGGTGGAGGTCGGGCCTCGCGAGGATTTGCCCTAATCAGAGGGTCGATACTATCGACTTGCGTCGATGGTATCGACCATCCACATCACCGATCTGAGCGAACAAATCAACGACGATCGTGGCATCAAGACGGTCGATTCGGGTGCAACGTCGATACCATCGACGCAAGTCAATGGTATCGACACGTCAACGATCCGGGTTTCAAGATCCAGCCATCGACGACTGTCGATACCAGTTAGGGGGTGGATAGCATCGACAAGTGTCGATACCATCGACTCGTGTCGATGGTATTGACGGGTCAACAGAGGAGCCGACCACATCTATATAAGGGAAGTGATTGCATCAGTTAACTTCACCCCTTCAAAGCATTTCCCTCCCTTGTGCCGAGCGACCCCCCAAGCCGTCCAAGCCCGACGACCAGCAGCACCGAGTGAAGGTCATCATCGAGCGGAGATTCAACTCTCCAATCTTCACTGAGCTCTCTTTCTGATCCCCTTTTCTCGTCGCAAACATGGTGCATGTGGCCGGAGCTTCTTCCTCACGCGCGAATCCGATGGACATCCTGGAATTCATGCCACCACCGCCGTCGTCGGTCGCACGTCCCCGACTTGTCCATCCGTCCTCAGAGGTCCGGAAGATCTATGAGGAGATCATGCGGAGGAAGATAGAGCCCACCCGGTATGTGGACCGGGAGATGATCCGAGATCTCGGATTTGAGGCCAGCTTGGCCTACGTTCTGCAGGGGAAAGCCCGTCACACGGGGCAAAGGCCCGATGAGTTGCGATACCATGCTGATGGTCAGCCATTCTTCAATGACCGGCCGATGTACAAAGAATTGGTGGCAGAATTCATGGCGTCGCTGGACGTCTGTGTCGTGCCTAACGACATAATAGTGATGGATCGTGAGTGGATCAAGGGTCGGGTGTCTTTCCAGCTATACAACCACGACTACACCCTCACACAGCGGTAGTTCAATGAAATATTCAACTGGAACCATTCGTAGTATGACTACCGGCGGTCGGACAACCGCACTGACTACGACACCAGCTTCTCCGAGCTGGTGACGGTTCCACAAGGAAAGTCGGTGAGCTACCACAATGTCACGGTATCCGATTTCAAGCATCCTTTTGTCCGGATTTTGCACCGGATGCTCAGTTCCACAGTTTTTGCTTGGGGCGATCTGGCCCTCAACAAATTTCAGGAGTCGGACCTCTTCTTTCTATATAAACTCCTAAAGAAGCAAGAATGCAATTGGGGTGCCTTCTTTTTGCAGCGAGTTTTGGCAGTGAAGAGGAGCACGACGAAAGCCCCGATTCACTTTGGCGGGCTTATCACCAAGCTGGCTATCTACCTAGGGCTGAATCTCGAGCAGCTGATTCCTCTCTCTACAAGAAGCAAGGTGAACTTGCAGCATCTTCACCGGTCCAACCTCTTACTTCTCTGAGATGGTGTGGCGTATGCGCATTGTCACGTCAACCATGCCTATCAAGAGTGCCCGTTGCCTGATCCAGTCTTCAGCATCGACGGGGCACAACACTTCCAATGGCCAATCATAGCCATCACTGACTCCGATGAAGAAGGCGGCGACGAAGGACATGACAACGAGGCTGAGGAGGAAGAGGAGACATTTACTCCTCTTCGGGCACGAGTGGCACCACGGAAGCATCCTCGGATGCATCCGGGTACATCTTCTTCATCACAGTCTACGCCACCACCACCACCGTCCTCACAGCCAAGTGAGGATGCCTATTCCATGCAGGGCATGTACACTATCTTGCAGGACATCCAACAGACACACCAGCATCATATGGCGATGTATGTCGGTATTCAGGACACTACGAATCGGATACATGAAAACCAAAGGGCGATGTTCGAAAACGAGCGTCTTCTTCTCAGCAACCAACAACAGATCCACGATAGGTTGCATAGGATGGAGGTGCACCAATAGCCGTTCTTCAATCATTACTGGAGCCAGAATTATTTTGGGGGGTATCCACAGCCTCCACCGATGCCCCAGTATGATCCGACATTCCAGGGGCAGTACCTGTCTTGGGACCCCACAGCGCTGCAGTACCCGCCTCCACCACAGGAGTGATCTGATATCACTGTTCCAATCCTTAAGTTTGTTTTTGACGATGAGGCCATAGTCGAATTCAAGCTTAGGGGGGTAGTTGGAACAACTTTATCTTTTATTGTTGTTTTTAGTTTTTTTTTTACTTTATTGCAATTTTAGTTTTTGTAGGATCCACTTGCTATCTAGTGTAATCGTGGATGTCATAAAGTTTGTGTCATCTCATTAATTGTGCATGGTAAAATCAAGGGAAATTTAAAATTTTGTGTGTTTGGAAAGCTTGTCTTGTTTAACCTTGGGCACATATCCTACGAAAATGATTGGTTTTGTCAACTTTCACTGTACTCCTAATGATTCATGAAAGTGGACGGAAAAGGTTGTTTGAGCCTAACCTGACCAAATGGTAATGAGACTCTAATTGGATGTAAGAGAGAGAAACCTCTTAACAACTACACAGTCAATAAGGAGGGACACATAATATCTTTCTAAGGATCAGTCATCTAGTCTTGTGATTTTTCCACCTCTTTGTTTTTCATAATCCACCAAAAGAATTGGAAGTACTTTATAGTTTTAGCTTCTTTGACAGCATTTCATATAGATAGGTCATGCATTGAATCTATTTCCATATGTTTTGCATAAAAAGAAAGAAAAAAATTAGAATAGTGATACATGCATATCACCCTTAGGTGCATGCCATGTAGTTGCATTCATAATTTTCATACATAAAGTATATCATGTATCTCAATTTTTCAGCATAGGTGAATCAAATTGTTCCATACCTTCTAAATAGTGCAAATATGGAGTATGCAGAAAAAACTAAGCCCAATAAATATTCATTGTAAATTATGGATATAAGGGTTTGAAATGAAAAAAAAGAAAAAAAAAAGAAAAAATCTGAAAAATCTACATAATATAAAAGAAAAAAAAGAGTTATTTAGAAGCAATTATAATAAGAAGGAAAAGGAACGTAATATCACCTGCATTTCAATATAATTGAGTACATGATGTAGCTTACGTCCATCTCATTTTGAGATGGATGGTTAGTACATGCATCATTCCACCCAATTTTAGGCATTAGGGCATTTTTCATGTGCATTTGCATCATTTAGGACATTTTTGTTTTATGCATGTTGAAATTGTATAATACTTCCACTTTCTTCCATGAACCACCCATCTTCATCCACCCGTTGCTCGAATTGGTAGGCCACCGTGAATTTCTCCTCACTAAGGTATATCAGGAGAACTGCTTCCATGTAGATGGTAGTTAGGGCGAGCAACGTAGTATAGGAGATCACAAGACGCACCAAGTCTGAACCAACGAGTTTTATTATGTTAACTGCCTTATGTGATAGTGTTTATCAGTTTTGAGGTCAATTTCTTTTATGGATGATTACTGTCGCCTTTAGGGTAATTACCATTTCGTGGTTAGAGCGGGCTGATATGTGAATGTCCGGTGGGAGACATATGGGATGTTGGTTGTGGTGTGTTGTTCTTCAGTTGACATTAGCAATTCTATTCTAAGGATTAGTTGCTCGAGGGCGAGCAACGTTCAAGCTTAGGGGAGTTTGATGTGATGATTTTGAGTCGCATTTATAGACCGGTTTGATATGTGTTTTATGCGTTTATTAGTCATTTTTATCGTTAATGTTGCATAATTCATCCACTTTGGTCTTTGCTACTATTTTATGTCAAATCTCCTTTATTTCATCGTTTTGAGAATTAATTGTCAAAGTATTATTATTTGTGTGAATTTATGTGGTTTCGTGTTTGAATTTCAGGGAAAACAAGTATTTGCTTCCGTCGATACCATCGACCGGACCACAGGTTGCCAACTGCGAGTATCAGCAAAGAGTCGATATTATCGACAGTGATGTCGATGGTATCAAGTTACCATCAGGTTGCTGGCGAGGAAGTAGTCGATAGTATCGACACCAAGTCGATACCATCGACGCAAGGAGGCTGCAGTGTCAGTATCTTTCAAAAACTGACGTCTAAAGGGAGTCGATACCATCGACTCGCGTCGATGGTATCGACACCGTAAGATATGTGTTTTCTTTAGAATGATCTTAATCATACGGATGTGGTTAATTAGTGACCTAATGAGGGAGATATACCTAGTGACGGCCGCCCAGACGAAAAGGGAGATCGGATTAGTCATTGCACGAGTACCGAGGAGCAGTAGAGAGGAGAACGGAAGCTAGAAGCTCATACCAGTTGATCCGGACACCGAAGAAGACGGATTCCACCACCGATAGGTGGGAGAGAACGTGTTCTATGCCAAGGATCTATCAGTTCTTCTCCGTTCAGGGGTTTCACCTCTCATTTCACATTTTTCATATGATTTCCCCTATCTCTACCTTGTACTTGCTTGAGATGAACATGCGGGGCTAATCCCCTTCGTCTTTAGGACCGGGAGTAGCTCGGGAATTCATTGTATGACAATTTTATTGTAGTAATTCATATTTTATCTCTTAAATCCGTGGTATAATTTTGTTTTCTCAATATATTGTTATGCTTGATCACCATAATAATAACCTAATGCCCTTAATCACTTTGAAAGAAGGATTAACGGCTGAAAAGAGACAGAATTCACATTAATCGACAAATCCCTTGAACAAGGTGGTGTAAAATTAATGGTGCATACTGAGAGATCGTTCATAATGCACCTAGCTAGGGTATAGGTTACTACGATGGTGGAATCGACCTAGACTTAGGTAGTGAATTACACCACGACAGTGGGCAATTTTGTTTTCAGGCCACTACCCGGATAGAGAGATAAAATTGAGGCATTATATAAAATATAATACAATGAAAACCCGCGGTGAAACCGCAATCCTAAAGATACTCTTTTGAATTGATTAAATTAACATTTAATCGATCGGTTGTTTTGTTTTATTTTAATTTTCTCTTTTTAATTTTCTCAACAACTCTCCATTTTTATTCAGCCTAGTTGATCGTGAATAGTTAGTAGGAGTCTCCAACAATTCCCAGTATACCTGTGTTCGACTCGGGCCTCACAAGGCCTATATTACTTCGACGCGTTCTCTTGCGTTTCAACGCATAGAAAAATTGCGTCAAGTAACAATAAAGAACAAGTACCCTCTATCGAGGATTGATGATCATTTCGATCAGTTGTGTGGTGAAACCGTCTTCTCGAAGATAGACTTGAGGTCTGGATATCTTCAACTCCGCATTAAGGACAGTGACATACCAAAGTCTGCCTTTAGGACAAGGTATGGTCACTATGAGTTCATAGTTATGTCATTTCGACTAACTAATGCACCAGCTGCATTTATGGAACTCATGAATAGAATGTTCCGACCTTTCCTCGATCAGTGTGTTGTTGTCTTCATAGATGACATTCTGATCTATAGTAGAGATGCTCAACAGCATGAACAACATCATCGACAGGCTTTAACCTTGCTAAGAGTACACAAGCTTTATGCTAAGTTCAACAAGTGTGAGTTCTGGTTACCGGAAGTATCTTTCCTTGGACACGTGATATCTGCCTCGGGTATTCATGTTGATCCTAAGAAGGTAGAATCCGTTTTACAATGGGAATAGCTGAAGACACCGAAGGAGATCCGTAGTTTCTTAGGGTTGGCTGGCTATTACCAAAGGTTCATTAAGAACTTCAGTTCCATAGTCTTACCCTTGACGAAGTTGACCCAGAAGGATGTTCCTTTTGTATGGAGTGATAAGTGTCAGTAGTATTTTCAGCTGTTGAAGGAGAGGTAGACAAGTGCACCTGTACTTGTGTTACTTGAGCAAGGAAAAGGATACATTGTTTTCTATGATGCCTCCAAGAATGGACTCGGATGCATGTTGATGCAGGATAAGCAAGTGATTTCTTTTGCTTCCCGACAGCTTAAGAAACACAAGGAGAATTATCCGACACACGATCTAGAGTTAGCTGTCGTGGTTCATGCCTTGAAAATCTGGAGACACTATCTCTATGGAGAAACATTCCAGATTTTTACGGACCACAAGAACCTTAAGTACATATTCTCTCAGCACGAGCTTAACATGAGGCAACTTCACTGGATGGAGTTAATCAAGGACTACGATTGTATAATTGATTACCATCTAGGGAAGGCCAATGTAGTTGCATATGTTTTGAGTAGGAAATCAGCAACACCAGCAGTAGATAGGGCACAACTAAACTCCTTAGTGTGCTCTAGGAGAGATATGGTTATCTATTTAAGGCAAGATAATGTACAGTTGAAGGTGTCATTGTTAGCCGAGTTGTTGGCTGAGATGCACATAAAACCTACCCTAAGAAAGCAGATTAAGGAGGTACAACAAGTTGATGTTGCGGTTCAGTAGGTCAGGTCCGAGTATGGTAGTGAGAAGAGAGATGGCTTTCATGACTCTGAAGATCAAGTAGCATGTTATCATGGGAGGATGATAGTACCTGATGTGGATAAAAGAAAGTCAGTCCTGGAAGAAGCTCATTCTTCGATGTATGCCATGCATCCAGGGAGTACCAAGATGTATCGAAACTTGAAGGATATGTGGTGGCCCAGAATGAAGAAGGACGTTGCTGAGTTCATGATGAGGTGTCCTGTGTGTCAGCAGGTTAAAGTTGAACACCAGAAGTCTACAGGAACGATGCAACCTTTACCCATACCATAGTAGAAGTGGGACCATGTAACCATGGACTTTGTCATTGGCTACCCAGGACAAGAAAAGGACATGATTCCATCTGGGTAATTGTTGATAGGTTGACAAAGACAACACATTTCTTACATGTCAAAACAACCTATTCTACTGAGAAGTTAGCACAGTTGTATGTTCAGGAGATAGTGCGCTTGCACGGAGCTCTAGTCACCATAGTCTCACACAGAGGCCCCCAGTTCACGAGTCATTTTTGGGAACGACTACATAGATCTTTAGGCACCCAGTTAAGGTTTAGTACAACCTTTCATCCATAGACTGATGGACAGTCGAAAAGGACTATACAGACCTTGGAAGACTTGATGAGAGCATGTGTTCTTCATTTTACCAGGAGTTGGGATCTACACCTAAGCTTGATAGAGTTTTCCTATAACAATAGATATCAACATAGCATTGACATGGCTCCTTATGAAGCTTTGTATGGTAGATGTTGTAGATCACCTATATGTTGGTATGAGACTGGTGAATACCA
This sequence comes from Alisma plantago-aquatica, assembly GCA_963693085.1. NCBI lineage: Eukaryota > Viridiplantae > Streptophyta > Magnoliopsida > Alismatales > Alismataceae > Alisma > Alisma plantago-aquatica. Next base: position 309,856,450 of record OY856413.1, on the reverse strand, counting down.
ACTGTTAGGTATTAGTCTTGTGTAGCAGACTACAGAGAAGATCAAAGTAATACAACAACAGATTAAGACTGCACAGGATAGGCAGAAGTCATATGCTGATAAGCATCGTAGACCTTTAGAATTCCAGGTTGGAGACAGAGGGTATCTCAAGGTCTCACCTTGGAAGGGAGTTCTAAAGTTTGGAAGGAAAGGGAAGTTAGCTCCTAGGTTTATGGGGCCTTATACAATCATTGAACGGGTTGGAAAGGTATCCTATAAACTAGATTTACCACCAAAGCTACAGAGGTTACAACCTGTGTTCCACATTTCTATGTTGAGGAAATGCCACCCTGATATCGAGTCAGTTCTACAAACTATGGAAGTAGAATTGAATGATGATATAACTTATTAGGAAGGACTAGTGTCAATCCTTGATAACAGAATTAAAAAGCTTAAGAAGAAAGACACAAGTCTTGTGAAAGTCCTCTGGAAGCACCGTGGTGTTGAAGAAGCCACTTGGGAGCTAGAGGAAGATATGAGAAGGAAATACCCTGCTATTTTCTCTTAATATGTTTTGTTGATTTCGGGGACGAAATCCTTGTAAGGGGTGGATAATTTGTAACATCCATGACCTGGGTTATGAACTAACCCTAGGTGTTTTGCTTAATTATGTAATTAGAAACTTGTGATTATCTTTTGGTATGTAATTAAATCTCCTTAGGAACATATATTTCCATTTTTGTCCTTTTTAAACAATGTTGTAGTATTGTTTTGTAATACATGGACCTCTGTGCAAATTACCCAATTAGAGGGGTCAACTTGCAAATTGTACATGTCTGGATGTTCCATTGGTTTTGTGACATCATATGAGTGAATATGATGAAGTATGATGGATTCTACAAGCTTGGACATCAAGATGCAGCTTGTGGAGTAATCCTTGTGCTTAAAAATCCTAATTTTGGAGTAAAGTGCAATTTACCCAAAATATGGTGTGAAACTTGTAAAATAGATCTTCTAGAGTATGTTTTGTGACCCTTTACATCATTTAGAGTAAAGTGATAAAGAGGGAGCTTCATTTGAATAATCAGATAAGAACAATAATCTTTGTAATTGAATCACCTAGTTGTAACCAAAGAGACCCTCTTATATGTGCAACTAGGTAATAAGTTGACCTTCTTTACTTTTAGACCTTGGGTTTTAGAAGAAGTTTCGATTAAGAAATAAGGAGAAGGGACGTGCCTAAAGAGTGAGGGACCTATATATGAGAAGGAGGAAACTAGTTGTCCTCATAATGAAAATAACCCCTAAGTATATAAGCTCATTTCCCTTGCAAACCAAGGACTCATTTCCTTGTTCCTTCACTTACCCCCTTGCTAAATCGACTGAAGAGCAGATCTTGGAGCAGAGGAGAATGACTGAGGAGTGTTAGGTGAGCCTTGATCATCTTCTTGCTCGGATTCATGGAGGAATTCTTGGTGCAAGGTTGGTTTATGGTTCTTCTTACTTAGGTTTCTCTTTCTAGCCGACTTTTCCCAACCAATTCTTGGAGAAACACCCTTGGATGACATGTGGAGCTCAAGACGCCATTAAAGGCTTGGAAGCTTGGAGCTCTAGGAACGACCTTTGAGGTGGGTTTTATAACTCTAAACCTTTTACTTTGTTTTGCATATCTTTGTTCTTGCAAATAGTAGCTAGTTCTTCTTCTTCCCCATCTTTCCTTGCAATCTTGCAAGAAATATGAGAAGAACAGACCTTGGTCTCAAAGTAGATGACGATGGGTGTGAATACCTAGGCTAATTTATCAAATGGTCCTTCACCAATGGTTCAAACGCTTTGCAAAATCGTTTGGGATCAAACGGTTTCAAAACCGTTTGATCTCATGCGGTTTGCAAGACTGTTTGGACTCAAATGGTTTCAAAACCATTTGAGGGGTTTGACCAAGGGTTGATCATTTAAAGGTCTTCTGGACACATCATGAATTAACCACCTACAAAGAATCACCATCTAATTGCGAGTAATTTTCAAGTTGAAGGCACATTAATCACCTAAACCCTAATCGGGTTCAAAGTGCTGATTTTAAGGACCAATCTTGTTGAAGTTTGGGTTGAGTGGCCCAAACGGTTTCAAAACCATTTGGGGATCACCCAAAAGGTCTCAACACCGTTTGGTGATCACCCAAGATCATTTGGAGGTCTAGGGTTAAGGTAATTTGATCAATTGAAGGTCCAATCACAATAGGTTGTTGAATTAATCAAAAGTGTTGATTTGTAACCTAATTAGGGTTCAACCCTTAACAAATTGACTTAGTTTTTGGTGTGACTTTGGGCAAACAATCTCAAGACCGTTTGGAGGATGTCCAAACAATATCAAGACCATTTGGGCCAAGTCATGGCCCAACTGGATGACTTGATGGGTTCAACCTCAACTAGACTCATGTTGATCAATGTTGATGGTCAATCGATTACAAACCCTAATTCAATCGGCCCCAACCCTAATTGGCTATCAATTGAGGGTCAATTGAGTGTCCAATTGATTAAGGATAGACCTAATTAGCCGAATTGATAAGTGGTTAACAAGGATGAGATCAATTGAGGGATTCAACATTGAAAACCCTAATCAATTACAAGTGTTGATGCACCTTTGAGGTCCATGCGGTTTTGAGCTATTTTGGATCAAACGGTCTCAAGACCATTTGAATCCAAACGGTCTCAAGACAGTTTGGGACCAAACAGCCTCAAGACCATTTGCGGTCAAACGGTCTCAAAACTATTTGGGCTCAAACAGTTTCAAAACTGTTTCAACCCATGTGGTTTGGTCATGCGGATTGATCAAACGGTTTCAAAGTCAACCATGTCCAAATGGTCAACATAATCAAACGGTTTCAAGTCCATTTAAGGGAAAACGGTCTTGACGTTCATGCGGTTTTGAGGGTCAAAGTCACCAAATGGTCAACATCTCCATGCGGTTTCAAAACCATTTGGAGGTTGAAGGGTGAAACTGTTTGGGGACTTTTAGGGTTAAGATTGCTTAGTGGCTTGAGGGCTTAGATGGTTTAATGGTTGTTTAAGCTAAACCCTAATAATACCTAAAGACATTAAGGGTCTAAGTGATTAATAGATTGACTCATGTCTTGATCAATGGTGAACATTACCAAGGTACCCTTGAAGGGTTCAAGTAGACCATACCCCTTAATCAAACAAACCCTAATGACCATGATGGTGATAACTTGGCTTTGTTAATCAAAGTTGACTTGACCCAATCTAATCTAGAGTGGTGTAAACATCATCTAGGAGTGAGAGGATAGATAAGGCTCCTAATATGAATGAGAATCAAGTAATATACCTTCAATATGTAAGAATACACATTATTAGGATATAAACCATAAAGGTGAGATCATGGAAACCCTAATTATGATAATTGATGAATCTTAACCTAATTTAAAAGAATAAATGATGATAATTTCATACATTGTGATGCTATGGGCTCAATTCACTATGAAGTGAATAGTGAACCCTAATTTCAGGGCAATAACATGAAATGTGAATAATAAACCCTAGTTGAGGGTGATGTGATGAAATGTACAATAAACCCTAATTTCAGTTTATGCCCTTGAACATGTAGCTTCATGATTAAAGTATGAGATGAATTGTTTATTGTTATCAATTGAATTAATCAAATAGGTTCTTATGAGAGAATGATCATAACCAGGTAAGGGTTATGATAGTATATTCACTGAAAGCCTAGAACATGCTTTATTAATAGTGATGTATGCTATGTCGCCTAAGTTTAAGTGGCACATATGAGAATGATGGGTTGTAAGAGCCATGAGTAACATCAAGGTCATGTTGATTAGATGACTTATGATGAATTGATATCCATTTGATAACTAATGTGAGTTGAACTTGATACATTTAGTATTCTTCTTTTATAGCAGTTGTTCTAATGATTAATGCTTGGAAACATGCTTGATGTTAAAAGAATACTAAAATGTACATAAATAATCAAGTATAATCATATCATGTAGAGCCTTGATCATAGATCCAACATTTTCAGTAGTTTAATGATGGTGAAATAGGTTTTCCTAAGGGAACTCCTGGATCACATACTTTTGAGTATGTGGGGGATTATGGACGTGAATATCCTTACGTCCTGGTGTAGGAATTGATGTAGATGTACCTTAAATCCATCAACCCTTCACTATATGTTTATGCCGGGGTGATGTTTCACTATTCTCCTGAGGGAACCTTTAATGTCGCATCGATGGGAGATAAACAAGAAATCTTTCAATGGCGAAGAGAGTACAAAATGCCACTGTGACTCTGATAGCAAAATTGCCAGAATACCCTGGCAAGCTATCTTAGAAGAGACACGAGATGTCCTGCATGTTGATTCTCACACTGACTGAGGAAGATGAGGTCATAAGAATCTGGCTCTTTTGATGACCTAGTATGATACCGATGTGACTTAGTAGTGATCGGTTGGAGTTTGAGCGGTATACCTCATCTCCGCAGGGCATAATAATGTTTGTAAAACATAATCAGCCGTGTAGTATATTTGCTTAGGTTGAACTGTGAGGAACACTGATTGATGTTACATTGTTTATAAATGTTCAGTCAAGTAATTAGTATACATGTTCTTCATATTCTTCAATTGAAGTAAATGTTGCCTTAATTACTCTCAAGCCTGCTATAGAATGTTTTAACTTATATTCTCTATGTTATTCCTTAGATGTTATAACAAAGCTTCTGGCGGGGAGTTATATCTCTCCCTGGGACAATTATTTAAAATTGTCTCACCCCGTAGATTTCAACTTTTTAGGTGGTCGCCGAGGATGAAGAAATCAATCTGAGGGTGAGAAGTACCAGCAGCAGCAACACCAGGGGCAACAGTGAATCTTAGGTGGAGATACTGACTGCCAAGTCTTGTAGATAGTTGTTTTATGTCGTCTCTGTACTCTTAGGTCCTAAGAGTTGATAGGTCTGTGTTTTTGGCGTTGAACCTTGAGATTTTGTATCTGGAGGTAATTAGTCACACGAGAGGTGATTTCACAAAGATGTAATGTAAAAACATGATTTTAACTGTTCATCTTGTTTCTTATCGAAAAGTTTTATGGTTTAAATATCTTTCCTTAAAAAGTATTAATTTCTAGTGATTTTTCATAATTTTGCTTCCAGTTAGTTAATCGCTTCCGCGTTAGTTAATCTGGTTTTTGCGAGACGGGTCGTCGCACTGAAGGTATCATAACTTTAAGAGTCAGAACTGACCACATTGAATTCAAAGTGAAGGACGCCATGAAGGGACCATCCATGTTAGAGTCTGCTTACTTCATGGATAGCTACTACCAATACTGTGTAGAAATAAGAGAAGAGACTGCAGTTGTATACCCTCTTATGAGGGCGTTAAACAATTATGATTCAGAAACTAAAAATCATGAGGTTGTTGAGATCCACAATTACCTAAATCAAAACGAAGAAGATCTGAGAGAGGGTGAGGAAGTTATAGAGACAGTCAAATATGCTTCCCTAGAAACGACACCAGAAGAAGAGAAGACACCTAAGACAAAACTAGAGATGAAACAGTTGCCAGAAGGTTTGAAGTATGAGTTCCTCGATCAAGAGGAAATAAATCTCATTATAGTTAACACCAATCTGACTGGAGAACAATTGGAAAGACTTCTCAAGGAATTAAGGCTCCATAAACAAGCTATAGGCTATTCAGTAGAGGATATCAAGGGGCTTAACCCTACTCTGTGCATGCACCACATAAATCTAGAAGAATCTGTCAAACCCTTGGTCCAACCCTAAGGAAAGTTGAACCAGATGTTGAAAGAGGTTGTAAAGAAGGAAGTTATCAATCTGAGAGACGCAGGTATTATCTACCCTATCAGTGATAGCAAATGGGTAAGCCCCATTCATGTTGTACCAAAGAAAGTGGGTATGTCGGTTGTGAAAGGTGAGAAGGGTGATGAAGTAGCCATCTGTACTGTCACTAGATGGAGAATGTGAATATTATAGGAAGCTAAATCAAGCAACGAAGAAAGATCATTACCCACTTCCCTTCATCCACCAAGTTCTAGAAAGAGTAGCACATCATGAGTATTTCTTCTTTTTAGATGGTTATTCTGGGTTTGACCAGGTCACTATCCTACTGGATGACCAGGAAAAGACCATTTTCACTTGTCTTTATGGTATGTATGCTTTTCTAAGAATTTTATTTGGACTGCGCAACGCTCCAGCAACATTCCAACGTTGCATGATCTCAATATTCTCAGATTTTCTAGAAGATATTGTAGAGTTCGTTATGGATGACTTTTTGGTTTTTGGGAAAGACTTTGATGGTTGTTTGAAGAACCTATCATTGTTCTTGTAGTGTTGTGAAGAAAAAACCTAGTACTCAACTGGGAGAAGTGCCATTTCATGGTACAAGAAGGCATAGTACTGGGCCATAAAGTCTCCAAGAAAGGCATTGAAGTGGATGTAAGCAAGGTTGAGGGTATTTCCAGACTACCCCTGCCAAAGTCTGTGACAGGGGTACGAAGCTTTCTCGGTCATGTCGGGTACTATAGAAGGTTCATCAAAGACTTCTCCAAAATATCAAAACCTCTTTCAAACTTGTTGGTCAAGGATGCGGAGTTTGTTTTTTCTGATGAGTGTTTGAAGGCTTTCCAGACGCTAAAGGAAGCCCTAGTAAAACCCCCTATTCTCCAAGCTCTAGATTGGGAGCTACCCTTTGAGTTAATGTGCAATGCTAGGGACTTCATTGTAGGGGCTCTCCTAGGGCAAACAAAAGATAAGAAGCATCATGTAATTTGCTACGCCAGCCGAACTCTAGATGAGGTACAAGTAAATTACACCACAATAGAAAAAGAGATGCTAGCAATTGTCTTCGCTTTTGACAAGTTTAGATCTTATTGAACTGGGACCAAAGTTAAGGTTTACACTGACCATGGAGAAATATAGTACCTGATGAAAAAGAAAGACAATAAGCCTAGGCTTCTAAAGTGGGCTCTATTACTCCAAGAATTTGAACATGAGATAATTGATAAGAAAGGAAAGGAAAATGTAGTTGCAGACCATCTCTCAAGGATAATCTGCAATGAAGAAGACCAGTTTCCTGTCAATGACAACTATGTTGATGAAGCCCTATTAATGGCTCAATCTGATGATCCAAGTCTACCATGGTTTGCGGATATTTGTAATTACCTTGCTTGTGGGGAGTTGCCTTCGGAAATAACGTACAATCAAAAGAAAAAAATCTTCTCAGATGTAAAGCATTATTATTGGGATGATACTCTACTCTTTAAGAGGTGCTCAGATAATCTATATAGAAGATGTATTCCAGAGGAAGAGGTGCCAAACATTCTAAAGGAATGCCATTCCTTGCCTTATGGAGGACACTTGGGTGGCGGAAATACTGCTTTTAAGGTCCTCCAGTCAGAATTTTATTGCCCAACCCTGTTTAAGGATGGCCATGCTTTTGTAAGATCTTGCAACGAGTGTCAGCGAACGGGGAATATCTCCCGTCAAAATCAGATGCCACTCTCTGATTGGATTGAAGTTGAGATTTTTGATGTGTGGGGCATTGACTACAAGTGCCCTTTTCCATCCACTTTTGGCTTTAGTTATATTCTTTTCATTCTCTACTATGTCTCCAAGTGAGTGGAAGAAATCCCTACCACAACTTGTGATGCAAAGGCAGTAATCAAACTTTTTACCAAGATCATCTTTTCGAGGTTTGGAGTTTCGAGGACCTTCATTTGCAATGGAGACTCTCACTTTGTAGAAAGGCAATTTGGATTGCTACTATGCAAGTATGGTGTCCGTCACAACATTGTAACGCCGTATCATCCCCAAATATCTGGGTAGGTTGAGGTCTCTAATCGGCAGATAAAGCAAATTTTAAAAAAGATAGTAGGCAAGTCTCGCAAGGACTGGTCAGCTAAGCTGGATGACGCTTTATGGGCATATCGAATAGATTTCAAGACACTGTTGGGAACCGCAACCTACCTCTTCATTTATGGGAAAGCTTGCCATCTTCCCTATGAACTGGAGCATAAGGCATTCTAGGCGATAAAATGCCTCAATATGGACCATAAGCTAGCCGGGAAGAAAAGGTTTCTTCAGCTGTAGAAACTTGAAGAATTGAGACTTAGTGATTATGAGGAATCTAGAATTTACAAACAGTGGACAAAGGTGTGGCATGATGCCCACCTGAAGAAAAAGGATGTGAGTGAAGGTGATAAAATATTATTATTTAAATCCTTATCCATCTTTTTCCAGGAAAGCTACAAACTAGGTGGTCTAGACCCTTCACCTTGGCGAAGATCTATCCATCAGGCATGATGGAGCTATACGACAAAGATGATCCAATGAAGGTCTTCCTGGTGAATGGGCACAGAGTCAAAAGATACTATGAAGATGAAGGATTTGTGCGAAGATCAGAAATAGCACTACAAGAAGCAGAAGGATCCGTATAGAATGACTTGAAGCCTATCGAGCTGACGACAGAAACTACAACGCTCTTTGGGAGGCAGCCCGAAATTTTATTTTTCTTAGAATAGGATGTTATTTCCCTTTTTGATAAACACTACGAATATTATCATTGAAATAAGGCCTGAGTTACTACATGCGCCACATGCACAGACTCTCTTATTTTATGGGCCAGCGGTTTAGTTTTACGAAGCTCTGAGGTAATACGATATGAGGTAGGGAGTCTTCTTTCCTGCCATTGATGTTTTACCCATCAACACTCTCTTTACCTCTTTTTGTCACCTCTACTTTCGATCTAAGTTTTACTACTTTTTAAATTTTTTTATAGAATGCTCTTCATAGCGCTTTTCTACCTTGCTTCTTTAGCAATCTTGTCTTGTCTATCTGTATCGGGCAGAGCTTACGTGCGAGCACAACACACTCATATCAGGCATGAAGCCTCGTGTCGTATAAATGGTCTTCATATCGGGCAGGCATTCTCGTGCTGAGCAACGTATCACGTGACACGCGAGCCGCGAGGCATGAAGCGTGCTTAAGAAGCCATATCAACTATTGAAGTGACAGATTAGACCGTGCATCGGGAATGATTTGTCTCTTTGCACGACGCATGCCCCGTTTTTACCTGATTTACCCCTACTAGCAGTCTCTATAAATTGTGACTGCATTAAATTGTGTCGGGCACTTGCATTTACTTTTCACCTACTCTCGTATCGTGCATTCAACTCTCTCGCTTCATCTCTCGTGTCGGACAACATTCCATCTACTCCTGTGTCACCCGTCATGACCTTCAGACGATGAAAGTATAACCCGATACATGTATCGCGCGAGTTTCCCGACATGCCTATCGTGTCATGTAACTCGTGTCGGGCATAGCGTATCACGTACTTTTTTTGTTATATCCATGTCGGGTGCAAGACTTGAGTTCTTTTTCATATCGCACGATGCATTCTTTTCATGTGACACACATCTATCGTGCGCCACCTTTTCTCATGAGATCGTATCAGGCAAATCTTTGTTTTTCCATACCACTCATATGGCACGATAAGTTTTGAGTTCTGATGCTTGTATCCATATCGGCCTCCGATCTTGTATCGGGCGACACGTGTATCGCACAAGGGCCATATCGTGCAACCGTATCGGGCAGGTCCCATTTTGTTAATGATGCACTTTATCAGGTGCCATATCGGCCAGACCCCTATCGGGCGATAAGACTAATTTACCCTTGCCCGATATCGACTTGAATATGATGGGATTGGTGTAGTCTTAACCTATTTCAGTTTTTCAAGATATCACCTTCATTGTATATGGCGACACAACCTTGCCACTTGATATTAGACAAGGTGACCCATTCAACAATAATATTACATAACATACTTTTGTTTGATATTTACAGAAATGGCCCGCACAAAGCAGACAGTCATCTAAGTAGACGAGCACGACCAGAGGATCAACCCCGAGGCCACAGCAGAAGCCATGAAATCCAGGTAGAAGCTCCTGAACCCCGACTCAGCGGGGATCTCTGGGGCCAAGAAGAGGCCAAGGACAGAAGTGGCGGCAGCCCATTCAATGGCAGCAGAACCTCTGGCTCACTCTCCAGGACTGTTCATGCCCAGGGACGAAGAGCATCAATAGAGATACACATATTTGGTAGTCAAGATCTACCGGCCAACCCGATTCACCCACCATCCATCCTTCCACCACCTCAGTATCTTCAACAGACTGGACAATGTCTTGGGGGCTGTAGGGCTGAAGACATTATGCTTCAGCCTATCCAGATCATATACTGAGCTCACAAAGGAGTTCATGTCCTCTCTGCGGTGAGTCCAGAACAGGTCGGAGGAAGTGGAGAGATTTGGAGGAGTAGACCGGCTGTAGGGACGGTTATACAACGCTGAGCACGAGATCTCAGAAAATTTGCTCAACAAGATATTCTCCTCCTCAAAAGACGAGATGGAGATACTGAACAATGGCACCAGTCTTGGTGAGGGTGATGGCTTCAACCCAGTCAGTGTCTGGAAGAAACTGACCGATGAATCAAACTACAAGCCAGGAAGCAAAGTGGCAGCCGTCCACTTCTTCTTCTGAGGATCATGCACAAGATAGTGGCTTGTATCCTCTTCAGTCAGTATGAGATGAGAAACATCTACACCGAAGAACTCCATGTCATGTGGTACATGATGGAGGGCAAGGTGGTCAATTTGGGATGCTTCTTGCTGAACAGGATTTACCCCATAAAGGATGCCACCAAGGAGGATTGCATGGGTGGTGTCATCAATCTGATCGTGGAAGGGTTGGGGTACCCAAGGGTGTCACAAAGCCTGTCAAGAACCAGAGGTGATGATAGGATCGACATGAAGTTCTTGCAACGAGCAAACATTATCAAAAAGGAGGGCATACACTACTTCTACAAGTTTGCAAGAACTTCCAAGCTTATTCCCCTCCCGATCTGCATCAACTATGATGTAGAAAAGTTGGTCTTCACCGAAGCAGAAGTCGAATCATTGAAGGTTGAATCCGCTTACGCTGCCACCACCAAAATACAAGAAAGGGTGGCTGCAATAGGAGGGCCAATCCCTCTCGACGCCTGGTAGGGAAAGTCCCCCACAATTCCCGTCGAGCTGTCTATCACCTCCATGCAACCAGTGGCTACCATATCTAAAGCTACCATTGCTATTCCTGAGCCAGCCACGACCGCCGAAAAGAAAATAGCCACAGCTACTGAGGAGGTGCTGGCGATAGTTGAAATCTCCAAAATGACCGGGGCAGAAGCAACGACAACAGCCCCGGTGGGAGTTTCCACAGAAGAAGCAACTGCCGCTCCCGAACCTTCTGTTGTGCCTTCAATGGCGGAAAGGATGGTACATCCCGACGCATTTGATGAGAGCTTAGAAGCAGATCTCAGGGCTATGTGGGACACACTGATGCTGCCACCAACAACGTCGGTGGAAGTTGCGGAGGAGGTTGCTGACAACTGAGTGGTGGAACAAAAACCACCCATGTCGCGCCCTTCTCTACCACCACAAACAAGCGAGACAGTGACAGCCTCGAAGATACCAATGCCTCAATCAGAGGTGACACCCTTGTGAATGGTACAGATGGACTCATACCCGCATGAAGCCAAATACTCATCAGGCCGATCTTTATGCGCAAGGAGCATCACGAGGATGAGAGGGCGGTCAGATGCACCCCCTCTATCAATGGGGCAGATCTTGGTCCGGGAGTTTGACAACTTGCGGGAGGTAACAAGAAACAACTTAGTAACTTTAGCTTCCCTTACCCGCAAGTTTACTGTCTTCCAGGAGAGGCTCAATGATCAAGAGCGGTAGCTGCTAACCCTAGTTTGCCTCCACAGCCTACTAGAGGCATTGAACAAGATGATGCAGCTGGTGCTCCAATGCCTTGATGCTGTTGAGGAAAGGTTGAACATGAGGGATGACCATTCACGTTCAAGACAGCCAAGGAGGTCTCCATCACCTCCTGGCTCAGGCTCCCAACCCTCCTCATCAGCATCCTCTCCCAGGATGTCATCTCCTTCCTCCTCCAGTGGGCCATCCACAATGCCCGAGGAAGGGACGACTCATAAGACATCTGATGGGGCTCCAGCATGACATGCGAGCTCCCACGGCATGGAAGAAACTGCTCCCTCAGCCTCCCTAGATGAAGTTGAAGACAACGACGAATCGATCAACATCAGGGAGGACTCTTCTGACGAATAAGAGGGAGAAAGGGGGACATCTAATGTATTAATGATAGACACCCCCCTAGAAGAAGGAGTTCAACGACAGATGCATTTTGTGTGCCGTCGGAGATCCCTTCCTTTAATATGGCAGATTCTGAAAGGAAAGCCATCAGATAATTGACGATCAGAGACCATAAATTGCTAAACAAGGTCCTGAGGTTGCAAGCTGATGAAGAAGACGTCGTATGGAGCAACGAGTATTTTTCCACATGATGAGGGGAGCTGAGGAGCATATTCCGCTCGCCAGCCATCATCTCCAAGAAGTTGTTCAGGGTCCTGGAAGGTGCTATACTCGAGAATCTTAGTAGTAGGATAGGCCGACAGTCGATCTACACTGCCACCCCAGCCTTGGAAAGAAGACTGATGATGGGGTCATATGATTCCGTGTTGGTGGCAAACATGCTGAAGCATATTGAAGACCAAAATGCAAACCTAGTGTTGGCCCCTTATAAGCATAGAATGAATTAGTTCATGTGTGTGGCGGACCTCTAGCATCATGACGTCCAGCTTCTCAGCTACTGCAACGAGGAGGTTCCACGCTCAGGACACACGTTCGTATGCCCCGAAGACAAGATCTTGAGGCTCCTTCCACTGCGTCTTCTCTGAGTGATCAAATATGGAATCCAACACCACTCTGACATTTAGAATTTCTTCAGCATCAGAGACTTCCCCGTCCAAGAAGAAGTGGGAAGCAGAAACATCACATTTATAGTCCTCCATACAATATAGTTGCTTCATGTCTTTGGATTTATAAGGCAACTCAAAAACCAGAACTTCTATCAACTCAGGAGCGTCTACGCACTGATACTGATCAAGGACAAGCGCTATTTCCAGGACACATGCATCCCAGTAGAGTTGTTGGATAGGGATTACGAAGTTGAATCCTTCCAACCTAGCAACCCTCCAGAGGAAGTGTCCGAGATCACCATGGATATCTATGGGGTAGGCAAGCAGTTGGATGTTCTGCATGATATCCTTACAACTAAAGACTCTATTTTTCCTAATGTTTTAGAAGAAAGGATCAGCAACTTCGACCGTTCCTCATATTCTAAGCTAATCAAGGAACAGGTCAAGGAAATTTTGAATAAGATGGCTGATTTTACCCCCACAGACGTCATATATGAGGCAGAAGACGTCATAGTCCCAGTCAATGATCTTTGGGACATGATAAAGGTAGGAGGATGTTTGGAAATGTCGGTGGCAACATCATACATCTAGATACTACAAAATAAGTTTGAACACGCATACATTTCCCATACAATGATGTTCGACGACATCTGCCTAGCTGATGAGTCAGGAGCAAAGCAATCTTTTATGGAAGAGATAGAGAGCAGAATGCCACGTATCATCTTCTTCCCTATCCTGCACTATAACCACTGGATGCTCCTGATGATGTACACTCACCCACGAGCACCAATCTTCTACAATAGCTCAGACAACAACAAAGATCATTTGATGCAGTGTACATCAACTGTGTTGACACCCCTCAAGCGCCTAATAAGAAAATACTACCTTGAAGTGGCAACACTGATCCAACCATTCCTGAAGGACATAGCGAACAAATGGCACGAGCTCCACTTCTGCCATAGCAATCCAAAATAAGATCCACAATCCAACGACTACGACATTTACGTGCTGGAATGGATCTATAGCTCGGTAGCGCTGCAACAAACACCTGACAAGCTCCATCACATCGAATACCACAACAAACACGAAGAATATGTGTGGGAGCTTATATCTGAAGGAGGCACGCTCACCATCTAAACCCTCACTAATTTATCACTATGCTCCATTATTTATCTCACAACTTTAGGATAGAGTCTGGGGTATGTTTGGGGGGGTACTATATATCAGTGAGGTAGGTACTCATTTTGTCTTTCCTTTTTATCTTAAACATACTCTGTGTATATATACATACACAAGTCTGATACAATATAGTGCATATACAATCCCTTGCCTCTATACAATTATACAAAGACACTCTAAAGTAAAAATCTGATACAACTTCTCCCAACTTGTATTGTCTGTGTCTAAGGTGGTGTAGGTTTTTGTTATATTTTTCTGAAATTGCAGTCTCAAACGACAAAGGTTATAACTTTTCTACGCCAATTTTGAACAATAATCTCACAATATCTAAGAGATGTGTATGTGAAAGAAAAAGTTGCCCAAACAACAACTTGCTTTTATTTCCGTACCCATAAAAAATACCAAAAAGAGAGAAAAGCCTTATGAGAGTGAAGAGTTGTGCCAAATATATATATATATATATATATTATATATATATATATATATATATATATATATATATATATATATACACTTGTTCTTCCAAAAGTACCCATCTTTAGGCATGGTAGATCCAGGGCAGTGGTATGTAGGATGTGAAATCACTGCTCTAAATCCAACTAGCTTGGACTGCAGGGACCACTCGCCCGTTAACGGACCCATACTTGGATGGACTGATGGAAAACAAGAAATACCCAAAAAGCCTTCAGCCTACCCAAAAACCCAACTTTCTATTCCCAAAAGTTGTTTGGTGTGAAAGCTAACTTCAGTATCATGCACCGAAGTCTCGATAAAGTTGAAGAGAGAAGTTTTGCTTAAATAAGGTAGGAAAAATAAAGTTCGTTGTTCGTAGTCAGACAAAACTTTCATTAAGACATCTCATAATTCACTCAAACCCCTTGTCTGAAGACTATGTCAGGTTCTGAAGAAGTATCGCAAAACAAAGCCTTAAAATATGTACAGATTGATTGGGGACAATCAAAATGCTAAGTTCGGGGGAGTTGATAACACCCTTTTTGGGGTTATTTATGGCCTAAATTTTGTTGTCAAAACTACCCTCTAAACTATTTTTCCTATCAATTTTGTTATGTTTTAAACAAAACTAAACTGCGCTACGCTCTGACCAATTTTTGCATCCTTTTGAAGAGTTTTTCCTTGTCTTTCCACCAAAAAGGTTTGTCCCAGCCCATGAATGGCGTTTACCTGCATCAGCCCTTCTACTAGTCGCCCGACACACTCATTACCCATCGTGTAGCAGCCCGATACTACTGTCGCGTGACACAGGTGTGTCACGCAAGAAGACCCCACCGGGTGATACACCGCTTACCCGATAGGGAGCTGTACCCGCCACGACTACTCTCTCGATGTTGCGTGTCACGTGATATGAGCCACCCACTGGTAGGCACCCACCCGTCCCAACTACCTGACACACTTGCAACCCGACACCCACTGTGTCAGGCGACACGCATGTCAATCATCCCCAAAGTCATGCTAATGGAGCTGATGGAGGACACGTGGTGCCCGGAGGACCACAACTTCTTCCAACTGCTGCCTATAAATAGAAGTTACACGACTCCGATGGGACTGGTCAGAACCCTAGAGAAAGCTAACTTTGGAAAGCTTTAGGAGCTAGTGTGATGTGTTCCAAGGGCGTGTTGGGCGATACTAGGTGAGCACACCCCCTACCCGAGAGGGGCGGGAGTGGTTCACCTAGAACCCATCCTAGTAGTCGTAGCAGCCCGATACGACCAAGAAGGCCACCCGATGTGTTAGGTTCCTATGTGGGCTCTTTCCCGAGACTTCTCACCCCTACACCTGATACAAGGAACCCGAGAACCTAATCTATCTTTAACTTGGGACGATACCGAGCTCGATATGGATTTCCCATCACGGTGTGCCGCCCGAGAGGGTGGTACCCTGATACGGCCGTATCGGGTAGTGAGTCTTGGTCATTATGCCTGTCTGTCACTAACTGTCACCCGACATGGGCTGGCCACCCGACCCAGACATTTCAGTCAGAGCTCCTACCCGATATCGGGTTAGAGACACCTTAGGGGTCTGCTACTGTATATTACCCTCCTTTATCAAGGAGGTGATTCCTGTCTTCCCTTTTTACAGTCATTTACTTTCATTTATTACGCAATGTAACTAAAACCTTTTATACAATACTCATGCTAATGGAATTAGTGTAGTTTTAATACCTATTGTTCTATTTTTGGCCCCCTTTTGTTGGATTATTTCTTTTTTTTAACATTTGAACTCTACCTTGTATGCTTGGATCATGTTTTGACTAGCTATCGAATCGTGTTTCCCATTTTAACTCTATTGAGAGAGGTGTTGTAACTCTAGTGTTTGGTCTGATCAGGGAGTACGAGAGTACCCAGGGTCGGAGTTGCTTCAGTTATCTTTCTACTCCAACCCATGTCTTCTACCTTTGCAAGAGGGTGTTGGTGCTTAGTTGGAGGTACCCTCTATGAGAGAAGCAGTACTGGATGTTTTCTACTGCCACTTGTTACGCCTAAGTTTTCTTCCTTCATTCCTTACCTAGGAAATAGTGTTATCTCCTCAGGTTTTGTTGCATAAAACCCCTAAAAACTGATGAAATTCCAAAACCTTAAATCTTCCATGTAACTCCAGTTGGAGATAGCTTTTTCTTTATAACACTTTCTTGAGGCATTTTGTTTCCTTTTATTCTTTTATTTTACCATTATTGATCTACCATTCCCTTGGGAACATTTTCTTACCCTTCTTTTACCAGAGTGTAGAGTGTTGATTCTGTGTTCTTAGCACGACCACCCTTGTACCTGTGGTTCGACCCTGATCGCTACTTCGGACCCCATTATCGTTGCAGGGGCCTAAAAGTCGTGTTATTTAAAATTTCGACTACTTCAAATCCGCTCCTTTTGGACACACGATTTAGGTCAGTCAATCACCAACCCCCGAACATCCATCACCCTTCTGGTTCACCTCCCTGACAACTCCATACGATCCTATAAAGTTTTCCAATTTAGTAGCATCCTGGCCACTATTATGAACAACATTGACAGCAAACACCTTGACCTCCTCAAGATCACCAAGGCCATTTCCAGTTTTCTACCAGGCGTCACTGTCCTGAAACCAAAAATCCTTTTCCCCTCCAAACTCCTCTACATTGTCCCTGAAGGCACCCATATTCAACCCCTTTTTGACCATTGTTTCACCCTGCCATGTGATGACAACTTTGTCAAAATACATCTCAGCAAATGGTCACCCTTGGTGGGAGCCACCATAGCCAATGATGATAGATCCACTTGGATTTCCATGGCTAATCTCCCTCCACATCTATGGGATAGAAAAATCTTCTGGGACATTGCTCACGCGGTTGGAGACACCTTAGAATTCATCTCCCCTAATACTATCAACCCAACAAACTATATTAAAGCCTTTTGTGTCTTTGCCACAATGGCCCCCACCAAACTCCCTGCCACTCTCTACCTCCACCTTGGAGAGATGCTTCACCCTATTCGTCTAAATACTGAATCTCCTGCCACCACAACCACGCCCTTTATAAACTTTGAAAGTTACCCTGCCTCATGGAGAAACCCTACAAACCCCACTGATGTACCCAAAAACTCCACCTTCCATCCTGGGCCTGCCAGCCCCAGGCGAAACAAACACATCAAAACCAGCACCTACGGCCATATTCCCACTGCCATTGCTCGCCTTAATCCCATTCATAACCCTATCAACCCCCTAACCCTATGGACACCTATTCAATAACACCTTCTGAACACCTGGCACCACCCCAAAAGCTTACCCTCAGGGATATCTCAGAGGAAGAAAAAGCTATATTGAAATCAGAGATCATTGTCGAGCTCACAGCTGAGGACAACCCATTGCGCAATATTCCACAGACGCGCCACAGGAAACATGATAGAATCAACTGCAACCTCGAGAGGTAACTCCCCCTCAACTTCTAACTCACAACATACACTACCTATATAGTAGCAAACACAACAGATTCCACGGAGAAACACCCCTTCCATATATAGGTTCCAGTAACTCCGAGATCTCGAACACATCAACATATCTTCATGTCGACAGCCACAACCAAAACAACCCCACCTCCCCAGGGAGAGACAACATAAATGACCTGGCCTCATGGTCTGAGATAAACAAGTTCAAACATTTCACAAAACATCTTGGACTAGAATTTGAGACCGATCTTAATGCAAATCAGACTCTCAACAACATTGACACTTTATGGGATGGAACAACTGGCGACTCAAAAGTTGACTAGAACCCACCTCGAGGATCTGCAGATATAACTATCATATGTGATCAGACGTAATATCCCAAACATTTATATGTTTATTGCAACCTGGAATGTCAACGGTGCCTCTTACACCAAAAGTCATAGGAAAATTAGAAACTTCATCATCACCAACTATATACATATTATCATCATCAATGAAACCAAAACACACCTTACAAACTTCATGCTTCACACCATTGGTGGTCGTCACATTAACACCTAGATTCAAACCCCACCCATTGGTTTCAAAGGGGGCATTGTCATTGGTATAAACAACAAACTTTTCACAATATGCCACACCATCTTGCATTCCCACCACATCATGATCCAACTCACTAACACCTTTGACGACATCGAGTGGTCCCTCACAGCCACCTACGGACCCCCTTCCTCCCCTAAAATGGATTACCTTCACCTGCTCAAACAGCTTTCCGCAGATCATGCTTCCAACCCATGGCTCATTGGGGGTGATTTTAACCTCATCACCTATCTGATGGAGAGGCTCAACACTCTCAATGACAGTCAACACTACACATATTTCGATCAATGATTCAATGACCTCATTAAACTACAAAATCTCATAGATCTATCCTCTAATAATTTTACATGGAATAGGGATTTACACTAGGAAAAACTTTAACACTTCATTTGCAATTACCAATGGCATCATCTATACCAAAACACCATCACACACATCGCACACATACCCATATTTGACCACTTCCCTGTCATCCTTAACACCTGCCCCCATCCTTTGGACAGAAACATAAACGCATCGAGAACTATTGGCTAAACCACCTCGATTTCCTCCCCTGGTTCTCCTCTCAATGGGGCCTCATTCCAGAAATCCAAAACTTAGGATTACACCTCTTTGTATCCCTCAAGTACATGCGGAAGGCCACATTTATATGGGCAAAAACAAAATTTGGCAACATCAAAGACTGTATTTCTGCCAAAGAAGTAGAACTTACAAAATTGGACTCTGATCCACAGGCGGAGCACTCATCCAAACCCTTCACGCTGATCTTGACACTCTTTCCAATCATTGGGAACAAATCTGGGCTCAAAGAGCAAAGAGCAAATGGTTTAAATTAGGAGACAAGAATACCAAATACTTTCATCTATGGTGCAACCAAAAGAAAAATAAAAACCACCTACACTCCCTCACCATAAATGGTTCCTGCACCACCAACCACAACACTATAGTATCTGTAACATCCCAGGATTTGAGGCCTTGGATAATATGATCTTAAAAGGAATGATTGGACTACCCATATCACCAAGGTGCACCTCCTTTTTCAGAAACCCATCTCTAAAGAACTCTATAGTTAAGCGTGCTCAGCTTGGAGTAGTACTAGGATGGGTGACCAGTCGGGAAGTTGCTCCTGGCTTGCACGTGAGTGGACAAAAAGCGTGCAGTTAAGGCTAGTGGTGGTCTGTGGGGTCAGTCGTCATTCTTGAAACTCTACTAGAGCCTTGGGCAGTGGGCCGGGGCGTTACAAATGGTATCAAAGCCATAATCCCTCCAGCAGGTGGGGCCCACATGGGCATGTGGCATGCTAGTCTTGAGCTGTGCGGTCCACACAAGTTGGAAAGGGCTATCCGTAGAGACGAGATGGAGCCGCCGTTGTGCTGGTAGCCGTGGACGGGAGTTGGGTGTCCATGGGCCATTGTGGGTCTGCACTGAAATGGGGTCAGATTATGAGGCCATATAGTTGAGCCTTGATGAGGACGTCAAGAGTCTAAGTGGGGGAGATTGTAACATCCCAGGATTTGAGGCCTCGGATAATATGATCTTAAAAGGAATGATTGGACTACCCATATCACCAAGGTGCACCTCCTTTTCTAGAAACCCATCTCTAAAGAACTCTATAGTTAAGCGTGCTCAGCTTGGAGTAGTACTAGGATGGGTGACCAGTCGAGAAGTTGCTCCTGGCTTGCACGTGAGTGGACAAAAAGCGTGCAGTTAAGGCTAGTGGTGGTCTGTGGGGCCAGTCGTCATTCTTGAAACTCTACTAGAGCCTTGGGCAGTGGGCCGGGGCGTTACAATATCACACACTGTCTCACACTTTCATGACATCTTCAATTCTAAGCATCAACCACACCAGGACCGCCTATTTTGATGGAGGAATATTTTTCTGTTACAACACGCAAACTATGACAGTCTCACTGCCCCTTTTTCTATGGATGAAATCAAATAGGCCGCTTTTATGCTGGGTAGGGATAAAGCCCCTAGGCTTGACGGATAAAATTCCACTGCCATCCGCACTATATGGCCCTATATTGAAGGAAACATAAAAAAAATCTTTGAACACTTATTGGTAGCAGAAAACCCTTCGACTGACATTGGTCCTCTAAATCAAACCAACATCACCCTCATTCCCAAAACCATCCTCCCCTCCTCTATCCACCAATATCGACCCATCAGTCTAATCAATACCTCATACAAGATCATTTCTAAGACCCTCAACAACAGACTCAAACCACATCTACAACTTATTATCCATCAAAACCAATGTGCCTTCCTCCCCAACCGCACCATTCAGAATGCATACATTGTTGTCAGTGAGATGCTCCACTCCTGCCATATAACCAACACCCCCACCCTAGCCCTCAAACTCGACTTTACTAAGGCCTTTGACCATGTAAATTGGGACAGTATAATGTACTGCCTCAAACATCACAACTTCCCACACAAATGGAATGATTGGATCATGTCCTATATCTCTACTTGCAAATTCTCCACACTCATAAATGGGTCCCCCTAGGGGTATTTCAGTATCACAAACGGTCTCAGGCAGGAAATCACCTCTCGCCTTATCTATTCATTATGTGGACTACAATGCTCGCCAGATCGATGACTATAGCAGCTGAAACTCACCTCATTGACACCCCTGATATCTGCAACTTCAACAATACTCAATATGATCTTCATTACCCCCTATGATCATAACATCATTAACACCATCAGACTCTTTGGCATCTTTTCTTATCTCACTAGAGTTAAAATAAACCTTCAAAATCCACTATCATCAGAGTCCATATATCTGACAATGATATGGTCAAGTATCAGAATCTTCTCATCTGCAAAAGAGAACACTTACCATTTATATATCTCAGTCCCCCCATCTCCCCAAAATGCATCCCCAAATTAGCATGGAATCCCATTATCAACCACATTGAAGCAAGAATTTTCAACTGGAAATCAAAGATCCTGAGTTTAGCAGGAAGACTCACCCTCCTTAACAGCTCCCTAACCCCGATTCTCACTTGCTACATGAGTTGCATCCCACTACCTACCAAAACTGCAAATCATATAGAACCTTTTTATGGGATCATAAGGGCCAACACATGCATCTCACAAATTGGAGATCCATCACTGCCCCAATTGATCAGGGTGTGTGG
Source organism: Alisma plantago-aquatica (assembly GCA_963693085.1). NCBI lineage: Eukaryota > Viridiplantae > Streptophyta > Magnoliopsida > Alismatales > Alismataceae > Alisma > Alisma plantago-aquatica. The sequence continues at coordinate 309,834,759 of OY856413.1, read as the reverse complement.
GGCATCATCAAAATCAAGGCGCATAATGCATGCCTCCTCCTCAAGATCATCACCCAACTATGCCATCACAGAAAATTGGCTTAGTCAGAACATATCAACCAGAAATACTACAAATACAACCCTCCTTGGCGCCCAATCAAGAGAAAATCTACCTCCCCACTATGGAAATACCAAAACCGTCTTCTCCACCTCATCCAAGAAACCATTTTCACACCACCCCACTGCCATCTAAACATAATTTTCTACTTTGACCCATGGTTTCAACAGCAACCCATCACCAACTTCTCCACCTCTCAAAACATCCCACAGACACTTCTACATATCATCATCCCCAAGGCCATGCATCTCATCAGTAGCAATAGAAACAACAATCTCAAATAGACACTTGCAGAAAATTATCCCTCCCTACCCATCACCAACATCATTCAGGTCCTAGAACAAAATACTTTACCACACGTCACCTGGCATTGGTGCCCTACATTCTCCACCAACCAAGCATACAAACACTTTTCTTACAGAGGTTTTAAAAATCCCATATCTCACATTTGGGAATCCAACATCCCCCTCAAATACAAACTTTTCACATGGATTTTATGGAGCAACAAGCTACTCACCAATCACAACCTCTGCCGCAGAGGATTTCATGAACCATCTAGATGGTATCTTTTCAGCAAGGCTTGTGAAGACACCAATCACATATTCTTCCTCTACCCCATCACAAGAAACATCACTCAACAATATATACATCCCTCATACCACACCCAATGCTCTTATCAAGAAGGCATCACATCCACCTTTGCAAAAACAATCTCAACCAGATACAACATTAATTTTGCCTCCATCATCACCATCATTGCATGGCATATACGGTTGGAAAGGAATTACCGTAGGCAAACCTCTTCAGAACCTATAGATTTTACAACATCTAACATAACTATAACTCTACTTCATGTTCACATTGCTCAGGAGACGCACTACTATAGAAATGGCCTTTGGCATCAGTTATTTAGAGCCTTTAGCATCAGTTTCCAAGCGACACCCAAGTGGGCACTGCTAAAAGTTGAAACCGTCAGCGTCGGTTTCTAACTGATGCCATAACCCTTCCCGCCACTGAAAATGCACGAGCAAGGGAACTATAGGCGTCAGTTATTAACAAAAACTGACACTATATCATGATCAAAGACGTCGGTTAATAAACAAACACTGACGCCATAACCCTTCTAGCAAGGCCGTGCTTGGCCACAATAGGTGTTGGTTTCTATTGATAACCGACGCCAGCCATGGAAGAGACATCAGTTTTTTGCTAATAACAGACGTCGTATGTCTTTGGTGTCAGTTTTATACAAATAACTGATGCCTATGTTTGGATTTTATTTTCTTATTGATTTGCAAGCCTACTGTATGGCTGGTCGTAGGATGCAGAACCTGCAATTTAGTTCTGAACTACAAGTTTACAACATCTGTTGGTATCAGCCAACAACAAGCCACAAACCTGCAAAGTCATTCACATTCAGGCACATGTATTGATCAAATACATGTAGAAACATGCAAAGTCATTTACATTCACATTCGGTTCCATTCATTTCATCTCTTTTCACGCTAAGACATTCATGTATTGATCAGAAAAAGTCATTCACCTTCACACATATGACAATTCAGAAAAAATCACTTCACATTCACACAAAAATAATAATGAGAACAAAGTTTAGAAATATCATACTTTATTCATCATCAAAATCATCATTGTCATCATTGTCCCAATTATATTTAAAAATTCCCACTACTTGTAGGGCTTTTGCCCATTCTTCTTGTACAACATCTAATTCCTCCCTCATAAAGGGAGTATGTACATCTAATAACTTTCCACCTGTGCTGAAGTCAGGTTTGAACACCTGTAAAGAGAATGATGTATATATATAATTAATAATGTATAATAAGATTGATATATCTCATATTATCTAATGAGACTATATATAATACCTGATGTATAGTATTGATTTCCATTACGATATATTTGATGATTAGGTCCATAAATTTCATCACATAGTAGGCACATGCCCAGCTGTTGTCTTGTGTCACACACCATAAATTGAAACATACAAAATATTCAAAAATACAAATAAGCACAATTCACATAAATAATATATACATTGGAGTCGGGAAATTACTTTCAAATTCTCCCAAACTAGTGGCTGATTCTTTTTCCTATGGACCTTTCCACCAGCTTTTTTGAATTCTTATAAAGGCCTACATGTTAATGTAACATATTAAATTGTATAATTAAATAGTAATGTAATAACATATGTTAAAGAATATAAAAATATGAAATATTTCTCACGAGAATAATGGCCTTTTCATTGTGTGTCCATATAATGTATTCGATTCATTCCCTGCAGGATCTAGATAATAGACAGTGAACATCTAACTAGTAACTCCCAATGCCTACCACTACAGGTAAGAAACTTAAAAATTAATAACTCAAAATCTACAATAAAAATGCAATTTTCTAAAGTGCAAATTATAAGCAAAGTAAACTTACTCGACATTGAATGGAGCTATTATCACCGTCTACTTATTTTTACCAAAATATTAAAAAGCATCACAGAAGTATGAAGTAACTGAACAATGGTCTGTATCTACAAGACTAATAAAAAATGGAACCAAAATTCCCACATGGGAAAATGCAAAATTTGTACATATCTTGTGTAAATGGCTGCAAAACATGTATTACATATGCATTGATATATAAGAAACCAGATCACTGTATATAAAATAAGGTATATGGATGTATAAATAAGATCTCACCATATCCACACCTCTATCATAGATGTGTTCAGCCAATCATAACGAAACAACTCCAAAATATCTTGAAAAAATAGCTTGTTTTCATATGATTGATCTGCATTAATACATATGCATTAATACATATGCAAAACTTGTATAAATAAATTGTTATCATATGATTGACCTACAACATCCTCCAGAATTGTAACATTTATAGGGAAATTTAGATCATGTTCACCGATCCATACTCCCATAACCCTACAATTAGGACCTAACAAGGCGTGTAGGTCCCTTGGAAGCCAACTTGGTAGTTGAGGAGGTGGACGTAGAGGTCGAGATGTAGCGGGTGTCATCCTTTTGACCTATATATATAATTTCAGATCAATTGACTCATATATACACACTAACAAATTAACGTAATGTAAATTTACCATACAATATTAGTATAGACGACATTCGCTTTGGGCCACATTATCACTTCGCCTTCTGCCTCACCAAGAGTTTTAGAATTTGGGTGGGCATATGGCAATTGAAGATCCATCTAATTGGGATGTATATGTATCGGGCTCACACGAACCACACAAGCTGGTACTGGAGTCCCATGAAACATCTCCCCTGGAAGGTCTGGGTAAGCTTGTGTCTATGTAACGATATATTCTGTACTTTTTAGACGACATGGCTTCAAGCCCTACAAATTTATGTAAATAATGTTATATACATATATACATAAACATATCATCTTGAAAATACTAGCTACTAAAAATACTTACAGAGGATGTACTAGGTGGTGGGTCTACATGATTACTCCCAACCTCTGCAGTAGGAGTAATAGAAGCGTGAAATGTCACAAGTACCGTCTGATTGGCCTTTTGAGACGCCTGCCACTTCACCATTACTTCTTGGACTTTCCTCTCAACTAATTCATCTACCTATACATGGATAAATGAAACGTAGTTATTGAATTCCCTTTCACAATAACATTCTAAAAGAAAATAGGTTACCTCAACTTGTGAAATTCCCGCTTTCTGGACAGGTTTGCGCTGGGATGGCCCAAAGAACGCTTTGATGCCCACACCAACACCTGCACCCCTAACACGTCTAGGATTCTTTCGGTTACCCAGAGTAACTATCAATTCATCCCGTGTTCCCTCAGAGATGAACTTGCCTTCCTTCCACTGCTCATGCAGCTCCCGTTAATCGCCATCAATAGAAATTGGTAAGTAAACAAAACAATAATCAATATCGATTGATTGCTCTAAGAGTTGAATTTTACCATTTTTGCAGTCGCCTCAGTAGTTGTGGGCTTTGTTATATCTCCCTTCTTGTTTTTCCTCCCACCTATCCACATAGCATGGCGAGGCAGAGGTGCGGGACCAATAGTAGAGGACTCCTGAGTAGTAGCAAACTGAGCAGTAGACTCAGCCTGTAGTCTTTGGTGAACGCCTACATAGCCTCTTGGACCCATTGTGTGGTCATGCACATTCATTGCATGCCTTGCTCTTTGAGCATCGCCGATAGCCTTGTTAGTAAGCACATTTATTTGGTTAGTAACACTAAAGGTTAATCTTGAATAGGTGAATACATAAGAACGTATATTAATTAAATTGGGAGTGGCACTTAATACCTGGAATTCATCCATTTTTCTTTGAGTAACAAAGTCCTCCCATTCTTTAGTGTCCAGGTAGTTCCATTTCTTAGTGGTTGTCTTTTTCCTAAATTTATTTTTTCAAAGAGAATACAAACAAAAATTATTAGTGTAGAGTTAGTTAAAAGGTTATCCATGTCAAGAATTGGAAATCAATCAAGAACCTCTTCTCAACGTCATGTATGTAATCTCAGGTGAGATTTGTCTTATAGTTCCTTAGGACCCTCCCATAGTGTTGCATCACGCATTTACGATGCAACTTTTCATCCAGATCAAATATACCCTGCAAAATAGAATTTCTATTAACTAGTATCCTAAAAATTAGTAATCTACAAAAATAGAATTGCAAATAATAATAACTCACACATAGTTTCTTCCATATTAAGTTTTTCTTCCCCTTAGTAACTTTATGTCAGGATTCAAAAATAGGACTACAATGGCTGTGAGTAAGAACCCCAAGATATGAAATAAATGAGTTGCGGTTCACTCCAACTAGATTTCCAGCGTGCTCGAAATCCACAACCAGTTTGGGTCCATTTCCCCTTTGTTGTAATAACTTGTTCATCATGGTGATGCCCCTCATTTTCTCATTTTTTTTTCTACTCATCAAGTGCCCCAATTTCTTTAGGGGGTACATCACCAACCTATAATTTGATAAAAAAAACACACTTACAGGATATAACTATAAATGAACATATAGATAGAAACCTCAAGGATACATTTTTAAAACATACATTGTGAGGCGGCACATTAACATCCTCACCCTCACGGTAATCATCAGTACGGTCATTAGGAGAATGTTCAGCCATCTGAAACTTCACATTCACATTGTAAAGTAATTCACATTGTAAAGTTCACATTCACATTGTAAAGTTCACATTGTAAAGTAATTCACATTGTAAAGTTTACATTCACATTGTAAAGTTCACATTCAGAAAAATAAAACATATGAAAACATATAAACATGCATGCCTCTAATATTGTGATCTTTTATCAATTAACAATCATTCATTATGATCTCCGCGCACATACAAGTCATCATTAGCTTCAGTATTTGGTGGTGTTGGCAACCTGACTAAGAATGGACTGGAGTCATCATACTTATCATAGTACTCTTCTTCATCTATAGGATCTTCAATGAACTATCTTTTACCATGAAGAACAACCGAAAATTTATCATTTGCTGGATCATCGATATAAAATACATGTTTTGCCTATAATGCCAATATGAATGATTCACCCTTCTCGTCAATCCTTTCAAAGTTCACTAATGTGAAACCCAATTCATCCACTATAACTCCTTTGGTTTTATCAACCCAATTACATTTAAAGAGTGGAATTCTGAAATCTACGTAGTCAAACTCCCATATGTCTTCAATGACACCATAATATGACATTTTAGCTTCACGTGGACTCGTATCCTTTGAACTTGCAAAAAGAAATGAAGACGCTTGAAGGGTGACCCTACTATTTTGTATGACACTCTTATCATCTTGACGCTTTGTGTAATATGAGAATCCATTTATGTCAAACCCTTCATAAGACATAACATTCAATTTTCGTTTAAAGGTGAGGTATTTGATAGTTTTAGTAAGATTATCTAGTGTTTGAGATAGTTGACGTAAGACTTTATCTTCAAACAACTTAATAAATATGTACCACCTATCCCATTATTGAACACCTAATCTCACTAGTAAGTGTATAATGTGTATTGGGTTTTCAAGAAAATTTCGGCAGCATTTCCCCACTATTTTTCCAATTACATATGTACTTAGAGAACAAACGGGGAAATGCCACCGAAATTTTCTTGAAAAACCAATACAAATTATACACTTACATCCTAAGTGAGATTAAGTGTTCAAGAACAGTCCCAAATCGGGGACTATCCAACATTTAATCCGAGTGAGTAAATCTTGGATGGGTTTCTAGGACAACAAATACATGTTCGTTTTCATTCTTATACCTACAATCCTAGTTTCAACATTCATATCCTAAGTTTTGTGTAACATCATTTAATCATCCTTGTTAGTAAATAATAAACAACAAATAAACCATGATTCCATATATCAAAGATTTGAATCATAATGGCGCCTAATGGAACATTTTTTTTGGTCGGTCAAAAAGCGTGTTACTATTAATACCAAAAACTTCGGGCACTAAGTACCCCATTACATCAACAGGAGCTATAAAGCTCAAACAAGGAACAAAATCCCCACGCAGGGGGGACATACAAGATTTCTAGGTGAACACAAAAACTAAGAAAACCAAACGAACTAAACAAGCTAGGACCCAGCTGTCCAACCAGAAGACGACTACGCAAGATACTATTACATGCATTCAGCATACCCACAAATATTAATAGCAATATGACATATTACAACCACTGACAGACTAAACCAGAGCTAGCTGAGAAGTTTTTTATCTTCTCAGCTATCCAACTACAAGTTTCTAATGTAACAGGCGACACCCAAGAAAAGGAACCCCTAGCACAGAACAACATAAGTTGAACCACAAGAGAAGCAAGAGCCAGCACGTTTTAAACACTGAAGAGTGGTAGGGAAAGTCAGCTCCAAATCACTCCATCAAGCATGACACAACACCAACTATCTAATAACCGTACCCACAAGTTGTGGTACTATGCCAAGAATAGGGAGATACTTCGAACTAACATCCCGTCACACACCCAAGATGCTAACCTGCAATGGTCCATGTCTCTGAGAACCTGTTAGCACAACACCAATCCCCTGCACGCAGCAGCACAAGGACAAGAAGGAAGAGAGGAGGAACCAGCCCCCCTCATAAGCCCATCCTAGTGAACACCAAAATGCAACGAGGCAAACTGTCAAACACCATGAAGGTGCTCCGAGCCAACTGAAGCAGAGGCTCTACTGAGAGCAGGGGCCCCTGACTCCTACTAGGCAAAGCATCGAATTGCTTGAGGACGAAACCCCTCGTGCAGCACCTGAAAGCTAACTGGCAATCCATCAAAAACACCTTGAAAGTGTTTCAAAGCAGCAGTAGCAGTGGCACCACCGTCAGCACCTGACTGCGACGAGGCTTGATCAGCCAGGGGCGACCAAAACCGAGGCAGCAGGGAGAAACTAGGCGCGCCACAGCGTTGCCCTGCCATCGCTGGATAGTGCAGTGCGCCGCCGATCGCTGAAACAGGCAGGGAGGAGACGCTCCACCCAGTGACGGTACCCACACACCGCCACCTAATGGAACATTGGGAGAGTGAGAATATTATACCTCACTTGAAGGATGAAGAAGAAATATATGCAAATCAACAACAAGTCAACATCACCTGCAACAACACAAATGCACAGTTCAATTATGTTATAATGTATTAATTAGGGGTCAATCTTGAAGTTTTAACTAGAGCTTCATATATCAACATACATACTAGGTCAAATAATCATTTTAGAAATAGAAGACCCACATGTGAGTTAAGTTTGAGACATCAATGTATTTTTAACACACACGTTTCAAGGTTCAAATCACATAATCAAATCAAATTAAGATGCTAGAATGGACAAGTTTGAATCTTATTTCAACATGAATCAAAATTTACTGAATCAGGTCAAGCATGAGGATTATAAGTAAAAATATATGCAAGCACAAGATTTGTTCATATCCTAGGTTGATTTACAATAGCAACATCTATATAAGTAAACTCAAAGCATTAGATAAATAAATATAATCAATAGATCAACAAATACAAAGCAATAGATAAAAAAAGTACAACTCAGTTGATAAAAAAATATAAATCAGTAGATGATTAAATAATTTTAAAAAGTAGATGAACAAATACAAAGCCCTAAATTTAAATAATGTGATGAATAAAAACCATTAGATGAACGAATGAGTAGTTAAGTAAATACAAATCACTATTTAAGTAAATATAAATCAGCACATAAGTAAATACAAATTAGTAGATAAGTAAATACAAATCACTAGATAAGTAAATACAAATTAGTAGATATATAAATTCAAATTAGTGGATAAGTAAATTCAAACTAGTAGATAAGTAAATAAAAATAAGTAGAAGTAAAAACGAATCAGTAGATAAGGAAATACAAATTAGTATATAGGTAGATACAAATCAGTAGATAAGTAAATTCAAATTCGTAGATAAGTAAATACTAATCAGTTGATCGAAATCAGTAAAACAAAAAAATGTTGTTACATGTATTACTTCTTGGCGCCCGCCTGTATAACATAGGGAAGAAGAGTTGAGGAAGAAGAGGAGCAGGTGGGATTGCACCTGTAGGCAGCGGCACGAGCTCGTGGCTCCTCAGCGCAGCAGCGGTGGCGGTTGTGTGGTAGTTGTACGCGGCGGCGACGGTTGTGTGGTGTCCAGTGCAGTAGCAGTAGCAGCAACGACAGTGGCGGCGACGGGTAGGAAGCCCAAGAGCGGCGGTGGCGGTAGCAGTAGCAGTAGCAGCAACAACAGCGACAGAGAGATCGACGGCGAAGAGAAATCACCATACCCTAAACTTTTAATCAGGAATGAAATAGAGAAAGGGAAGAGTCTGGTTCACACAGGTGCTATTAAGTTAACAATAGACATCGATTATTAAACAAAACTGATGCTTCAAATAAAAGGCGTCAGTCACAAGAAAAAAACCGACACGTATGTTAAATGATAGTCGTCGGTTTTAACAAGAATAGTCGGCGTCTTTTTACATATGCCGACAGAAAAAGTGCTCGGATTATGACCATAGTCGTCGGTTGCCTCAGAAAACTGACGCCAAAGGGGGGTAAAATATTTCGCGGGGACAGCGCGCGGAAACACTTTGGCGTTAGTTATTGCAAGAAAACCGACGACAAAAGTGGGGCCAAGTTCTGTCTCCCGAAACCTTCAGTCGTCGGTTATTTATTAAAATACCGACGCCGAATGTGAAATTTTGGAGGAATTTTTTTGAACTGGAAAAATTGGATTTGGCGGGCGATTTTAGGCGGCAGTTTCTTACTGAGCAACCGACGCTAAATAAAAAGCGGTGCCCGTTTCTGGCCGGTCTTCATATATAGATGTCGGTTTGTGTACTTAACCAACGTTGTAGGTTTTAGGCGTCGGTTTCTTAGATACAACCGACTCCTCTAAATGAAACTTTATAAGTCATTTTTGTAGTAGTGACGTCGGTAGAATGACCGAGGTAGCACCATCATCGATGAAGGACCTGAGCTTCCACACTCCCATCCGCGCCTACACATTGGAGGAAATTGAGGAGGACAAAGATGAAGACGGATTTTGATGATGCTCCATTGTTACCCATTCGTCGAGTACCTTCTGATGATGCTGCTTGGATATCACATTAGTTTTTACATTATATCGCTGAGGTTATGTTTTATGGGGTGCCCCCTCCCCATCTTTTTCTGCCTTCTCAAACACCCCTGGTGTCATGAGCTTTATATATTATGTTAATCTTATGTTATGTACTTTTCCCCCACATGTGGTCATAACATGTTGGGGTACTATATCTTCAATATATTTCAGCCTTCAGATAAAAAAAAACAAAACAAAAAATAATGGAAGTCGGAGAAGAGGATCTAGGTGCTAGAGAACATGCATTGGATGTGGCTATGGCTAGTTACAAGCGTCCCGGGCATCTAGGATGGTTTGCGGAGAAATATTGAAAAGGGTATATGTTTGGATGAAGAACGGCAGGTGCTTTGGCGGTTAATTTTGCAAAATTTCAATGACAAGATTCCAGCCCTCTCTTCTCTTTTCTAGATACAAACTTCTGCACCCGCAGTATTCATGCATCAACTCCCAAGTGAAGCAGAAGGCCCAGGAAAAGACAATGGGACATCAGGTTAGTGGAGTGCGGGACAGCAGAATAGCGTGTCGTTTTGATAATAGAATAATAAGTCGTTTTGCTTCAAAATTTATTGTGCTAGACTTGTTCCGGTTGCGTCCAGTGAATTCCTACTATACATTTATCCAAAAATCCACTTTTAAAACATTCAATGTTGTATATCTATGACAAAAATTATCACGAATACGTTAGGACAGTAAACTCAGGTCAGGACAACAGATGTAAACCTGTTCTGCACAAACCAAAGGTGGTTTCCGTGTGCGTAACACCTGCACGTACTAGCGTTTGAGTGTGGTGGAAATTTGATCCATACTATTATTCACTCACCTAATATTACAATTCTGAAAGCAGTGCTCTTTAGGTCCGGTCAACATAAGCTATGCAGGAATTAGGATGTCTGATATCACATCTACCGTGATGACTACTCACCAGGTGGGCGTTTGGAAATACAACTCACAGATAGAAAAAGGAGGTTGATGCAGTAAAGCAAAGTGGAAGAAATCGAGGAATAAAAAGTGGACTCTTGATAACGCCGCCCACTAAACCATCATTATCGAGAGGCTTTATGTTTATGTCCCACGGTGAGTCTGACTCTTTTTCCTTGGTATCACTGGATAGTCATTGCTTCCAAGCATTTTACATTGGCAAGGAAACGCTTGAAAGCTACCCCAGTCACTACCCTGCATGTCGCCCTACCTTACAGGCCAGTTCAGTAGATGCATGCAGAATGCAGAACAGAAAGACAAAATGGCTTGTTTCAATCAGGAATTATCCCGGTCCCCGCAGAGCAGTCTCAAAGAGTCCCTTTTAGAATGCTTTCCTGGAGAAAGAACCAAAGAACACCTCTTGATGAGCCGATTACCTGTGTAGCAGTGAGGAAAAGGAGAAGTGTTTGGGATGAAGCAAGTAGTTAACGCGACATCAACATGCATATATAGCCATGCAGCTGATAAGTGTGATCCCACCAATAAAGATGTTAGAGAGCTATTTAGCCACCAATAAAATTCCCATTCATTACAAGCTGTTGTCTGTAGATGATCTTAGATGTTAGAGAGGTAGCTAGCCACGAATAACATTCCCATTCATCGCAAGCTGTTGTCTGTAGATGTTCTTAGATGTTGACGAGTTTCAACGATGTGGAAGTCATTCAAAGCCGGTAGCGGGATATGAGCAAATTTTCATAATATATTTTGTGGAGGAATAGCTTGTGGAGGGAAAAATGTCGGCACATATATATCCTTTCAAGAAGACACGGCTAAAAATAAGGAGCAGCGTTACGAAGAATGGTGCATAAGTAGAGAGACATGACATGGTAATACACAAAACGCATTTACCTTCGAAAAATAATGTGAACATGAAAATTAGTCTAGCTGCTGTACTACCCATCAGTAATAAATCAAGGTCTCCTGTGGCAAAGTAGGGGCGCGCACTTAGATCGCTAGAACCGTGGTTCAAAAGCACGACGTTGCAGGATCTATCTTATTTCTCCTGGGCAACAAGGTGAACAAAATCTCCATTATATCCCTTTATTTGGTCAACATATTGCCTCTTCACTTAAGAAATAGATATATTTTCTCTAAACACTAATCTGAAGAGGAACAATGAAAGATTTGCATGTTTAAAATTGGCCATTGAAAAAATGTTCACTCCTCTAAAGCAGGATCAATTCGGAAACTTCCAAAAAGCATTGATACTTGAGCGTTTAGATCCAATTTGGATTGTGCATTTGCACCGGCTGTAATGGTTATGGGATTGCTACAAAATTAATCATTACAGCTAGCCACTACCGTCGCTCTAAATAGGTCATGGAACATATAGGCCAGAATTTTACCTATGTAAAGGTGCTTTTTTTTTTGAAATCTTTGCCTTTCATTCATAGATAGATTCAAGAAACAAAAAATACATCATCTTCAGCTCTTACTCGCCAATGAACAGGCATAGAAGCCAGTTGGATAGTGTGACCGGCCATAGCAAACACATCTAGAGCAACAAAATGAGCCAGAGGATTCTGAGCCCTTTTGACATGAATAAAATAAGAAGAGAGAAAAAGAGAAGCAAGTCTACATGTCTTCAGCTATCAAACCCAGGTAATCTGGTCTTTTCTTCTTGTCCTTCAAGGATCTAATCACACTCATAGAGTCCGAGCATAACACCAACTTGTTTACCCGGTCAAAGAGACGCCACCGCAAGCTGTAGACCTTCCCTCGCCGCCATGGCCTCGGCTAAATCCGAGTTCCATGCCACACACACCTTACTTTGGACTGCTCCCAAGAAACTTCCCTCACCATCCCGTAGTATAGCCCCCAACCCACAACCATCATTCTCCCACACCGCCGCATCCACCGCCAGCTACTGTCCACGCCCATAGCGCCTACCTCACTCGCTTTCATCACCCCTACTCCCATCCTATCCGCCCGACCATCCCTTCCATTCCTTCTAGGCACTACATCCACCCCTCCTCTAGCTTTCTTATAATCCGCTATCATGGCCCTGCAAGCATGGAGAATGGGCCTTGGGAACGATGCTTCATCGTTAAAATTGTATTGTTAGGGCAAGTCCAAATAATCCACCACACTGTTGCTAGCTCATCTTGTTTCTCCGTCGTGCAGCTGCTCAGAAGATCTAAATGGTCATCATGTGTAACATCCCTGACCTGGGTATTAACCTAACCCTAGAAGTTTTGCCTAAATATGTAATTAAACACCTGTGATTACTCTCTGGCATGTAATTAAGTTCCTCAAGAACATATACTTTCAATTTTGGTTCCTTTTTAAACAAAGTTGTAGTATTGTTTTGTTATGTAGGGACCTATGTGCAAATTACCCAGTTTAAGGGTTTAACTTGCAATTTCACAGGTTGAGATGTTCTTTTGATAATGAGACATCATATGAGTGAATATGATGAGGCATTATGGATTTTCCAAGCTTGGGCATTCAAATGCAGCTTGTGGGATGATCCTAATGCTTAAAAACCCTAATTTGGAGTAAAGTGCAATTTACCCAAATTCTGGGTAAAACTCGCAAACTACACCCTCTAGAGTGTCTTATATGTCTCTTGGCATCATTTATAGTATAAATGATGAAAGAGATGCATCAATAAGTAATCAGATAAGAAAAGTGATCTTTGTGCATAAAATTCACCATATATGTGTATGAAGACCTTCATGTATGTACTCTAGTTGAAAGTTGATCTTTTCTACCCTTAGATCTTGAATGTTGATGAGATTTGCTTAAGTTTGGATGGCTTGGACGTGCCTAAGAAGCAAGGAGGGACTTAGATGAAAATCCCATGCTTTAGAGGTCCTTATGGTGTGAAATGACCTAAGGTATATAAGCTCTTTTCCTAGTAAACCAAGTGAATGATTCCTCATTCTCTTCACTTCTCTTCTTTCCCAAAATGGATAAGGCAGAGCTATGGAGCTCAGGAGATGAACAACTAGGTGCTAAGGTGAGAATAACCATCCTCAAGCTCGGATTCTTGCAGGAATTCATCTTTCAAGGTTGGTTTTGTGGATAGCTCACCTAGTCTTCTTGTTCTAGCCATCCATTCCTACCTTTCTTTGGAAGAATCACCCATGACCAAGTTGTGGAGTTCAAGACGCCATTAGAGGCTTGAAGCTTGGAAGCTTGGAGCTCCAAGAACAGCATTTAAGGTGGGTTTTATAACTCTAAACTTTATACTTTATATGCATGTTTTGTTCTTACAATTCTAGTACTTAGTTCTTCTTCTACCTCCCTTTTTTTTTGCACTTTTGCAAGCAAAATGGTGGAGTAAACGACCTGGATAGAGGTTGAAGATGATGGGCATGGATTCTTAGGTAACTTTATCAACCGACCTTGGACTCTTTTGGTCCAAACGGTTGCAAACCGTTTGAGGGAAAACGGTTTCAAACCGTTTGATCTCAAACGACCTTGCAAGACCATTTGGATCAAAACGGTCTCAAGACCGTTTGATGGAGTTGACCAAGGAACGAACGTTTGATGGTATGTTAGTAACATATTGAATTTCATTCCTACAAAGAATTACAATCTAATTCATAACCATTTGAGAGTTGAAGGCACTTCAACATCCTAACCCTAATCGGGTTGAAATTGTTGTTTTCATGTATAGATCTTGTTGAGTTTTGGGTTGAAGGACCCAAACGGTCTCAAGACCGTTTGGGGGTTCCTCCAAACGGTCTCCATACCGTTTGGGCACAACCCAAGACCGTTTGGAGGTCTAGGGTTGAGATAATTTCATGGATTGAGGGTCCAATTGCAACAAGTTGATGAATTGATGAAAATGCTGATTTTAGACCTAATTCAAGTTCAACCCTAATACAACTGACTTGGTTTTGGGTCAAACTTTGGGCAAACGGTCTCAAGACAGTTTGGATGATGTCCAAACGACCTCAAGACCGTTTGGGCCAAGTTTGGGCCCAATTGGAGGTCAATTGATAGGTTCAACCTTGAATTGATTCACATTGTTGAATATTGATGACCATCCGATTTGAAACCCTAATTGAGATGGATTTCACCCTAATTGGCTTTCAATTGAGGGTCAATTTGATGTCCAATTGATTAAGCCAAACCCTAATTGACTCAATTTGTAAGTGGTTAACATGGTTTTGGCCAATTGAGGGATTCAACATAGATAACCCTAAACATATGTAGCTTTTGAACCACTTTGGAGGTCCAAACGGTTTGAGCCCATTTGGACCAAACGGTCTCAAGACCGTTTGTGGTCAAACGGTCTCAAGACCGTTTGGGCTCAAACAACCTCAAGACCGTTTGGACCAATCGATCTCAAGTCATTTTGGATCAAACGGTTTCAAACCGCATGAGCTTCAAATGGTTTGAAAGTTAAAACGGTCAACGCACCCAAACGGTCTCAAGACCGTTTGGTGGTTGAAGGTTGAAACCGTTTGAAGGTGTTCAAGGTGGATTGTACTTAATCAATTGAAGGTGTAATTGGTTCAATGGTGATATAATCTAAACCCTAATGGTAACCTAGGTCATTAAGGGACTAAGTGGTTAATGAGTTGACCCATGATGGTGATCAATGGGGCAAATTACCTTTATACCCTTGAAGGGTACAATTGAAGGATACCTTCTTTTAATCAAACCCTAATGTCTTGATTTTTGAAGACTTAGCTTATGTTGATCAATGAGGACTTAACCCAACCTATCTTAGAGTGATGTAATCATCATCCACCTCATGAGGAGAGAGAAAGTCACTACTTGTTAGAGAGAGGAGAGAGAAAGTATCAAATATGATTGAAACTCATGAAAAGTACCTTCAATGTGTTTAATTGTGCATGATTAGGGTATGATCCGCCTATGTGAGATCATGGAAACCCCGGTTATGATAAATGATGAATTTTAACCTAATCTGAGAGCATCAATGATGATGTTCCTCATACATGATGATGTTATGAGTTCAATTTACTAAAATGTGAATAGTAAACCCAAATTCTAGGATGATGACATGAAATTTGAATAGTAAACCCTAATTCTAGGGTGATGACATGAAAGGTGAATAGTAAACCCTAATTGATGAAAAATGGGGAACTTAGCTCTTACAAAAAGAGTGAAGGCATGATTCTTGAATTGAATTGCTTGCTTTTATCAGTTGAATTAACCATGCAGGTGCCTATATGAGGATGATCATATCCAGGTATGGATTATGATACTACATTCATTGAAAGCATGTTGTTAGCTTTATGAATAGTGAAAAATCTTGATGCCTTGTCAGTGGCATCTTATGAGATTGATGGGCTGTGAGAGCCATAAATACCATCAAGGTCATGCTTTAGAGATGAATTGTGATGATAGTATTGAGAAATGATAATTGATGTGAGTTAGGCTTGTTACATTTAGTATTCTTCCTTCATAAGCTGCTATGCTAATGTTTATTGTTTGAGAACATGTATGATGTTAAAAGAATATTGAATGTACCTAACTAATCAAGTGTAATCATATTATGTAGAGCCCTGATCATAGATACATCATTGTCAGAGACCAAATGATGGTGAAATAGGTTTTCCTAAGGGAACTCCTGGATCACATACTTTTGAGTATGTGGGGTATATGGATGTGTAGAACCTTACATCCTAGTTTGGGTATTGATGTAGATGTGTATTCCATCAACCCTTCATTATAAATCCATGCCAAGTGATGTATCACAAATCTCCCAAAGAGAGCACAGATACCGCATCAGTGGAAGGTAAACACAAAATCTCCTGATGACGAAGAGAGTACAGAACGCCACTGTAACTCTAAAATAGCGAAGGACCAGATTACCCTGGTAAGCTATAACTGCAGAGACACAAGATGTCCTGCAAGCAATCCTCTTACTGACTGAGGAAGGTGAAGGTCATGAGAATCTGACTCTTTCGATGACCTAGTATGATACCAAGGCGACTTAATAGTGGTCGGTTGGAGTATGAGCGGTATACCTCATCTCCGCAGGGCTTAGGGATGTTTGTAAAACAAAATCAGCCGTGTAGTATATCTACTTAGATTAAACTACGAGATACTGGATTGATGTTACACTGCATAAGTAGATATGTTATTCATATTGCTTACATTTGCTACTCTGCTGAGTTATCTATCTGTTGTTGATTACTTAGAAGGTTTCTAATGCTTCTATTATTCTTTGATTGCTATATAAAGTCTCTAGTGGAGAGTTATAACTCTCGCTGGGACAATTATTTAAAATTGTCTCACCCCATAGACTTCAACTTTTTGGGTAGTCGTCGAAGACGGAGAAACTGGTCTACAAGTGACCAATCCCAGCAGCAGTAGCACCAAGAGCAACAGTAAATCTCAGGTGGAGATTCAGTCTTCTATGTGGTGTAGTTAGAGTTAGTCCTATGTGTCCTCTGTACTCTCAGGTCTTGGAGTTGTTGGTCTGAGATTTTTTTTACGATTCTTGAGATTTTGAATCATGATGTGTATAATTACTCAAGAAGTAATTTGCCAGAGATGTAAACAGTTTATCTCCTTTTATGAAGGAAGTTTTATGATTTCAATGTCTTATCTCAAAAAGTTTTAATTTCCGCTGAATTTTGGTATTCCGCTGCTAATCGAATTGCTTCCACTAAGTTTATTTCGTGGTTTATGTGTTTATCTCGGGTTTTGGAGATCAGAGCTCACAATTAAGTGGTATTAGAGCTCCAGGTTCGCTGAGTCTATAGAGGCATAGGACTTAGGATGTCGAGTCTATCCTTAGTGTTCCTTCCTTATCTAATAGAATCTTCTGCTCCTCAGGAGAAGAAGATACATAAGGATGTTAGAGCCACATGATGAGTATGTGGAAGAAAGTAGTGCTAGTGCACCTCAAGGTGGTGCAAGGGTTCCAGAAATAGAACAGCCTGAACCTGAGCCACCCAGGGAGCCACCCCGGTTTGACCCAGCTGACATGGGTAACCCAGCAGTTTAGACGATGTTTGGGCAGTTTATGACTGCCATGACACATATAACCGACAGGATGCCCATGCCTGCACCTAGGGCACCTGTCTAGCCTTAAGGACAAGGTATCGGTAAAACCTTCGAGCGACTTTGTCGTGTCGGGGCTACCGAATACTTTGGGACAGCCGACCCCGCAGATGCTGATCTTTGGTTGACAAAGTTGGAGAAGGCTTTTAGGATTTTCAACATCCTCAAAGCTGAGAAGGTTAGACATGCTGTCTATCTTCTCAAGGGAAGTGCTGGTCACTGGTGGAACATGGAAGAGCAGAAGAGGCCTGGAATAGAGATCTCATGGGAAGAGTTTTGCTGGGAATTTTTTCATATATATTTCCCGAAGACCTTCCTAGACGAGAAGATCTCTTAGTTTGCCAGATTGAGGCAGGGCATGATGAACATTAGCGAGTATGAAGCTAAGTTCATGGAGTTGTTGCGGTTCTGTTCGCACATGGCTGCCACAGAAGAAGAGAGAATCAGAAGGTTTGAGAAGGGTTTGAATGCGGACACGTCTACTCCCGTGTCTGCCCTAGAAAACCGGGAGAGGTTCTCTACCTTCGTTGAGTCAGTCCGAAGGATAGATTGGTCCGTGGTTGAGAAGAGGCAAACCCAGAAAAAATATCCACAGTTCCATGGTTCTTCATCTAGGGATTCTAAGAAACCTAGATTCTCTGAACCTAACCCTCCACCACCCAGATCGAGTTCTCAAACTCAATGGTCACCAAGTAGAGGTAGAGGATGGGGTCAACCACCTCAAGAGACTCACAGTTTGGCATCGATGTCAGTCACATGACCACTGAGACAACAACAACAGGAGAGAAGCTGTTACAACTGTGGTAAAGTGGGACATTTGAAGAGAGACTACAGATCGAGGCCTGTCAGTGGGACACAGCCTATGAGGCAGAATCAGCAGGAGTCACAGAGAAAGCAATCTCAAGGAGAAGCTAGAGGATGCAGACAAGCATCTCAAGCTGGATCATCAACACCAACTCAACCCTAGGCGACAACGATGTTCTATGCTATGAACCCACCAGATGCAGTGGTCGATCCACGGGTTGTGGCAGGTCAGATGGAACTTTTATATTCTGATTTGTCTAAATCCTATGTTGTATCTGTTTTGATTGACCCAGGTGCTACACACTCTTTCATCACTCGAAGAGTGATTCGTAACTGTAATATGACAGTTAGTCAAAGGACAGATAGTTTGATGTTAGATACTCCGTTGAGTGGGTCTGCTGTTTTGCAGGAGGTATGCTCTCCCTGCATCCTTTTCTTTTCTGATCATCACATTCAAGTGGATCTCATACCACTTGATATGCAAGGATTTGATATAATCCTTGGGATGGATACCTTGGAAAGGTATAGAGTTGTCTTGGATTGTGAATCCAAGTTGGCTGTGTTTGCTGATGATAGAAACACATGGGTCTTTCAAGGAGAAAGAAAGATTCTTCCCACCTATCTTGTGTCAGCTATGGTTGCCGACAAGCTGATGAGGCAAGGATGTTATGCATTCCTGGCCCATGTGGTAGATGTTAACAAGGAGAGCCCCAACCCTGCTGAAGTTCCTGTAGTCAGGGAATTCGAAGATGTGTTTCCTGAAGAGCTTCCCGGTATACCACCACCTCAGGAGATTGATTTCGAAATCAATTTGATCCCTGATACGAAACCCATAGCATAGACTCCGTATAGGATGGCGCCTGCCGAGATGGCAGAACTCAAGAAATAGCTTCAAGAGTTACTTGAGAAGGGTTTTATCCGACCGAGTACTTCACCTTGGGGTGCTCCGGTCTTGTTTGTTAAAAAGAAGGATGGATCAATGCGGTTGTGCATTGACTACAGGAAACTCAATAAAGTAATAATAAAGAACAAGTACTCTCTGTCGAGGATTGATAAACTCTTTGATCAGTTGTGTGGTGCAACGATCTTCTCTAAGATAGACTTAAGATCTAGATATCATCAACTCCGTATTAAGGATAGTGACATATCCAAGTCTGCCTTTAGGACAAGATATGGTCACTATGAGTTCACAGTTATGTTGTTTGGACTAACTAATGCACCGGCTGCATTTATGGAACTCATGAATAGAATCTTCCGACCTTTCCTTGATAAGTGTGTTGTCGTCTTCATAGATGACATTCTGATTTATAGTAAGGATGCTCAGCAGCATGAACAACATCTTCGCCAAGCTTTGACCTTGCTAAGAGAACACAAGCTATATGCTAAGTTTAGCCAGTGTGAGTTCTGGCTACCAGAGGTATCTTTTCTTGGACATGTGGTATCTGCCTCAGGTATTCGTGTTGACCCTAAAAAGGTAGAATCTGTTCTACAGTGGGAACAACCGAAGACACCGACAGAGATTTGAAGTTTCCTAAGGTTAGCTGGCTACTACCGAAGGTTCATTAAGAACTTCAGTTCTATAGCCTTACCTTTGACCAAGTTAACCTGGAAGGATGCCCCTTTTGTGTGGAGTGATAAGTGTCAACAATCTTTTTAGCAGTTAAAGGAGAGGTTGACAAGTGCCCCAGTGCTTGTGCTACCAGAGAAAGGAAAAGGATATGTAGTTTTTTGTGATGCCTCCAAGAATGGACTTGGGTGTGTGTTGATGCAAGATAAGAAAGTGATTTCTTTCGCTTCCCGACAGCTTAAGAAACACAAGGAGAATTATCCAACACATGATCTAGAGTTGGCTGCTGTGGTTCATGCCTTGAAAATTTGGAGGCATTATCTCTACGGAGAAACATTCCAGAATTTCACAGACCACAAGAATCTTCAGTATATCTTCTCTCAGCATGAGCTTAACATGAGGCAACGTTGCTGGATGGAGTTAATCAAGGACTATGATTGTACGATTGATTACCATCCAGGTAAGGCCAATGTGGTTGCAGATGCCTTGAGTAGGAAATCAGCAACATTAACCATGGATAGAGCACAACTAAGTACCTTAGTATGCTCTAGGAGAGATATGCTTATCTCTTTAAGGCAAGACAATGTACAGTTGAAGGTGTCATTGTTAGCTGGTTTGTTAGATGAGATGCAGAATAAACCTACCCTAAGAGAGAAGATAAAGGAGACATAGTTAGTGGATGATGTAGTTCAGCAGATCAGGTCTGAGTATGGTGATGAAAAACAAGATGATTTCCATGACTCAGATGACCAGGTGGCATGCTATCATGGGAGGATGATAGTGCCTGATAGTGATAACCTGAGGAAGTTAGTTTTAGAGGAAGCTCATTCTTCAATGTATGCTATGCATCCAGGGAGCACCAAGATGTATCGAAACTTGAAAGATATGTATTGGTGGCCTGGGATGAAGAAGGATGTGGCTGAGTTTGTTCTGAGGTGTTGAGTGTGTCAGTAGGTTAAAACTGAACACCAGAAGCCTGTAGGAACAATGCAACGTTTACCCATACCACAGTGGAAGTGGGATCATGTGACCATGGACTTTGTTGTTGGCCTGTCCAGGACAAGCAAAGGACATGATTCCATATGGGTAATTGTTGATAGGTTGACAAAGACAACACATTTCTTACCTGTCAAAACAACCGATTCTGCTGAAAGGTTATCACAGTTGTATGTTCAAGAGATAGTGCGTTTGCACGAAGTTCCTGTCACTATAGTTTCTGACAGAGGTCCCCAGTTTACAAGTCATTTTTGGGAGCAATTACACAGAGCTTTAGGCACCAATATAAGGTTTGGTACAACCTTTCACCCACAAACTGATGGACAGTCTGAAAGGACTATACAGACCTTAGAAGACCTGCTGAGAGCATGCGTTCTCTAGTTTATCGGAAGTTGGGATCTACACCTAAGTTTGATAGAGTTTGCCTATAACAATAGCTATCAACATAGTATTGATATGGCACCCTATGAAGCACTGTATGGCAGACGTTGTAGATCACCCTTATGTTGGTATGAAACTGGTGAGCATCAGTTGTTAGGTCCTAATCTTGTGCAGCAAACTACAGAGAAGATTAAAGTTATACAACAACAACTTAAGACTACACAGGATAGGCAGAAGTCGTATGCTGATAAACTTTGTAGATCCCTAGAGTTCCAGGTTGGAGACAGAGTGTATCTCAAGGTCTCACCTTGGAAAGGAGTCCTTCATTTTGGAAGAAAAGGGAAGTTAGCTCCTAGATTTATGGGACCTTATCCAACCATTGAGCGAGTTGGAAAGGTAGCCTATATACTAGAGTTACCTCAGGAGTTGCAGAAGTTACATCCTGTTTTTCACATTTTCATGCGAAGGAAATGTCACCCCGACACCGAGTCAGTTCTACAACCTATGGAAGTAGAATTGAATGAAGATATAACTTATAAGGAAGGACCAGTGTCCATTCTTGATAACAGAATTAAAAAGCTAAAGAAGAAAGATATAAGCCTTGTGAAAGTCCTCTGGAACCACCGTGGTGTTGAAGAAGCCACTTGGGAACTAGAGGATGAGATGAGAAGGAAATACCCCGCTCTTTTCCTTTAATACGTTTTATCGATTTCGGGGACGAAATCCTTGTAAGGGGTGGATAATCTGTAACATCCCTGACCTGGGCTTTAACCTAAGCCTAGAAGTTTTGCCTAAATATGTAATTAAACACCTGTGATTACTCTCTAGAATGTAATTAAGTTCCTCAGGAACATATACTTTCAATTTTGGTTCCTTTTTAAACAAAGTTTTAGTATTGTTTTGTTATGCAGGGACCTATGTGCAAATTACCCAGTTTAAGGGTTTAACTTGCAATTTCACAGGTTGAGATGTTCTTTTGATAATGAGACATCATATGAGTGAATATTATGAGGCATTATGGATTTTCCAAGCTTGGGCATTTAGATGCAGCTTGTGGGATGATCCTAATGCTTAAAAACCCTAATTTGGAGTAAAGTGCAATTTACCCAAATTGTGGGTGAAACTCGCAAAGTACACCCTCTAGAGTGTCTTATATGACTCTTGGCATCATTTAGAGTAGAAATGATGAAAGAGATGCATCAATAAGTAATCAGATAAGAAAAGTGATCTTTGTGCATAAAATACACCATGTATGTGTATGAAGACCTTCATGTATGTACCCTAGTTGAAAGTTGATATTTTCTACCCTTAGATCTTGTGTTGATGAGCTTTGCTTAAGTTTGGATGTCTTGGACGTGCCTAAGAAGCAAGGAGGGACTTAGATGAAAATTCCATGCTTTGGAGGTCCTTATGGTGTGAAATGGCCTAAGGTATATAAGCTCTTTTCCTAGTAAACCAAGTGAACGATTCCTCATTCTCTTCACTTCTCTTCTTTCCCAAAACAGATAAGGCAGAGCTATGGAGCTCAGGAGACGGACAACTAGGTGCTAAGGAGAGAAGAACCATCCTCAAGCTCGGATTCTTGCATGAATTCATCTTTCAAGGTTGGTTTTGTGGATAGCTCACCTAGTCTTCTTGTTCTAGCCATCCGTTCCTACCATTCTTTGGAAGAATCACCCCTGACCAAGTTGTGGAGTTCAAGACGCCATTAGAGCCTTGAAGCTTGGAAGCTTGGAGCTCCAAGAACAGTGTTTAAGGCGGGTTTTATAACTCTAAATTCTATACTTTATATGCATGTTTTGTTCTTACAATTCTAGTACTTAGTTCTTCTTCTACCTCCCTTCTTCCTTGCACTTTTGCAAGCAAAACGGTGGAGTAACTGACCTGGATAGAGGTTGAAGATGATGGGTGTGGATTCCTAGGTAACTTTATCAACTGACCTTGGACCCTTTTGGTCCAAACGGTTGCAAACCGTTTGAGGGAAAACAGTTTCAAACCGTTTGATCTCAAACGGCCTTGCAAGACCGTTTGGATCAAAACGGTCTCAAGACCGTTTGATGGAGTTGACCAAGGGACAAGTTTGAGGGTCTGTTAGTAACATATTGAATTTAATTCCTACAAAGAATTACAATCTAATTCATAACCATTTGAGAATTTAAGGCACTTTAACATCCTAACCCTAATCGGGTTGAAATTGTTGTTTTCATGTATAGATCTTGTTGAGTTTTGGGTTGAAGGACCCAAACGGTCTCAAGACCGTTTGGGGGTTCCTACAAACGGTCTCAAGACCATTTGGGCACAACCCAAGACCGTTTGGAGGTCTAGGGTTGAGATAATTTCATGGATTGAGGGTCCAATGGCAACAAGTTGATGAATTGATGAAAATGCTGATTTTAGACCTAATTCAAGTTCAACTCTAATACAACCGACTTGGTTTTGGGTCAAACTTTGGGAAAACGGTCTCACGACCGTTTGGAGGATGTCCAAACGACTTCAAGACCGTTTGGGCCAAGTTTGGGCCCAATTGGAGGTCAATTGATAGGTTCAACCTTGAATTGATTCACATTGTTGAATATTGATGACCATCCGATTTGAAACCCTAATTGAGATGGATTTCACCCTATTTGGCTTTCAATTGAGGGTCAATTTGATGTCCAATTGATTAAGCCTAACCCTAATTGACTCAATTTGTAAGTGGTTAACATGGTTTTGGCCAATTGAGGGCTTCAACATAGATAACCCTAAACATATGTAGCTTTTGAACCACTTTGGAGGTCCAAACGGTTTGAGCCCATTTGGACCAAACGGTCTCAACACCGTTTGGGGTCAAACGGTCTCAAGACCATTTGGGCTCAAACGACCTCAAGACCGTTTGGACCAATCAATCTCAAGTCATTTTGGATCAAACGGTTTCAAACCGCATGAGCTTCAAACGATTTGAAAGTCAAAACGGTCAATGCACCCAAACGGTCTCAAGACCGTTTGAGGTCAAATGGTCTCCAGACCGTTTGAGGTCAAACGGTCTCAAGACCGTTTGAGACCAAACGGTCTCAAGACCATTTGGTGGTTGAAAGTTGAAACTGTTTGAAGGTGTTCAAGGTGGATTGTACTTAATCAATTGAAGGTGTAATTGGTTCAATGGTGATCTAATCTAAACCATAATGGTAACCTAGGTCATTAAGGGACTAAGTGGTTAATGAGTTGACCCATGATGGTGATGAATGGGGTAAATTACCTTTATACCCTTGAAGGGTACAATTGAAGGATACCTTGTTTTAATCAAACCCTAATGTCTTGATTTTTGAAGACTTAGCTTATGTTGATCAATGAGGACTTAACCCAACCTGTCTTGGAGTGATGTAATCATCATCCACCTCATGAGGAGAGAAAAAGTCACTACTTGTTAGAGAGAGGAGAGAGAAAGTATCTAATATGATTGAAACTCATGAAAAGTACCTTCAATGTGTTTAATTGTGCATGATTAGGGTATGATCCGCCTATGTGAGATCATGGAAACCCTGTTTATGATAAATGATGAATTTTAATCTAATCTGAGAGCATCAATTATGATGTTCCTCATACATGATGATGTTATGAGTTCAATTCACTAAAATGTGAATAGTAATCCCTAATTCTAGGATGATGACATGAAATGTGAATAGTAAACCCTAATTCTAGGGTGATGACATGAAAGGTGAATAGTAAACCCTAATTGATGAAAAATGGGGAACTTAGCTCTTACGAAAAGAGTGAAGGCATGATTCTTGAATTGAATTGCTTGCTTTTATCAGTTGAATTAACCATGCAGGTGCCTATATGAGGATGATCATATCTAGGTATGGATTATGATACTACATTCATTGAAATCATGTTGTTAGATTTATGAATAGTGAAAAATCCTGATGCCTTGTCAGTGGCATCTTATGAGATTGATGGGTTGTGAGAGCCATAAATACCATCAAGGTCATGCTTTAGATATGACTTGTGATGAGAGTATTGAGAAATGATAATTGATGTGAGTTAGGCTTGTTACATTTAGTATTCTTCCTTCATAAGCTGCTATGCTAATGTTTATTCTTTGAGAACATGTATTATGTTAAAAGAATACTGAATGTACCTAACTAATCAAGTGTAATCATATTATGTAGAGCCCTGATCATAGATCCATCATTGTCAGAGACCAAATGATGGTGAAATCGGTTTTCCTAAGGGAACTCCTGAATCACATATTTTGAGTATGTGGGGTATATAGATGTGTAGAACCTTACATCCTAGTGTGGGTATTGATGTAGATGTGTAATCCATCAACCCTTCACTATAAATCCATGCCAAGTGATGTATCACAAATCTCCCAAAGAGAGCACAAATACCGCATCAGTGGAAGGTAAACCCGAAATCTCCTGATGACGAAGAGAGTACAGAACGCCACTATAACTCTAAAATAGTGAAGGACCAGATTACCCTGGTAAGCTATAACTACAGAGATACAAGATGTCCTGCAAGCAATCCTCTTACTGACTGAGGAAGGTGAAGGTCATGAGAATCCGACTCTTTCGATGACCTAGTTTGATACCGAGATGACTTAATAGTGGTCGGTTGGAGTATGAGTGGTATACCTCATCTCCGCAGGGCTTAGGGATGTTTGTAAAACATAATCAGCCGCATAGTATATCTTCTTAGATTAAACTACGAGATACTGGATTGATGTTACACTGCATAAGTAGATATGTTATTCATATTGCTTACATTTGCTACTCTGCTGAGTTATCTAATCTACTGTTGATTACTTAGAAGGCTTCTAATGCATCTATTGTTCTTTGATTGCTATATAAAGTCTCTAGTGGAGAGTTATAACTCTCGCTGGGACAATTATTTAAAATTGTCTCACCCCGTAGACTTCAAATTTTTAGGTAGTCGTCGAAGACGGAGAAATCGGTCTACAAGTGACCAATCCCAGCAGCAACAGCACCAGGAGCAGCAGTAAATCTCAGGTGGAGATTAAGTCTGCTATGTGGTGTAGTTAGAGTTAGTCCTATGTGTCCTCTGTACTCTCAGGTCTTGGAGTTGTTAGTCTGAGATTTTGTTACGATTCTTGAGATTTTGAATCATGATGTGTATAATTACTCAAGAAGTAATTTGACAGAGATGTAAACAGTTTATCTCCTTTTATGAAGGAAGTTTTATGGTTTCAATGTCTTATCTCAAAAAGTTTTAATTTCCGCTGAATTTTGGTATTCCGCTGCTAATCGAATCGCTTCCGCTAATTTTATTTCGTGGTTTATGTGTTTATCTCGGGTTTTGGAGATCAGAGCCCACATCATGCAAGTTCTCATTGCTATCAAGAAATTTCGTACTATCCAGCCAACTCTCTTGCCTCACAATCATAGCCCCAGAACACTACCCAAGCATGTGTGGAATGGTTTCTTTATTGGTTGCGCATATGGGGCATATTCCCTCCTCTGTGATGTGCCTCTCTCGGAGCCTTCCTTTCATTTCTAAGTTGCCCATTTCTATTCTCCAAAGGAAATGAGATAACTTTGGGGACCATCTTTTATCCTAGATTACTTTCTAAAGCTCATGAGGAACATCCCTTCTCCTCCCCCTCATGCATGTACTTCCTAGTTTTCCCAACTAGTAAGTCAAACGAACAGTGAAGACACCGTCTTTGCTCGGCCACCAAAATGCACCATCCGCTACCTCACTGTTGGATATAGGAATAGAGTTGATTTGTACTACAATGTCTCTTGGGAAAACCTTAAGTAGTCTATCCACGCTCCATTCTTGTCAGTTCTGACACATCAAGTCGCTCACCATCATGAACCGTGGATCATCACATGTCCTAGCCATGATGAGATCCACCATTCCATCTTCAAACCAACTTTCTGAACCGATCTTTATGCTTTGCCCACTTCCAACCCTCATCGTAATGCCCTCCATGTACAGAGCTTTTACCCCCCACAGACTTTGCCACGTGTAGCTCGGTATGAGTCCAAGACGTGCTTCCAAAATGTTGTTGTTCGGATAGTACTTAGATTTTAAGAACCTTGTGGCAAGGGAATCTGGTTTCGTGTAAAGCTGCCATAACTATCTAACAAGTAGAGCCTGGTTGAAGACTGACATATCTCTAAATCACATGCCTCGATCTCTTTTTGATTTGCACAACCCTTCCCAACATAGCCAAGAAATCTTCCCTGTCCCACCTTTGCCCCCCACCAAAAACACGCCATAACAGAATTCAAGTCATCAATTAATCCCACATGTAGTTGGAATATGCTCATGACGTATGTAGGAATTGCATGTACCACTGCCTTAATAAGAACTTCTTTTCCTGGCTTGGATAAGAGTTGCTCCTTCCATCCTTGAAGTTTGTTTCTCACCCTGCCTCTTATATAGTCACACACCTTCTTCTTTGACCTCTCCATAGTTGTAGAAAGTCCAAAGTAGGATGTCTTACTATCCACCTCCTTGACTCCCAGGATATCCCACAGCTCATCCCTTTTGCTTCTCAGTATATTTTTACTAAATGCAATTTTAGACTTTGTAATGTTGACTTTTTGACCCGATGCGTGCTCGTATTGGATGACAATTTGAGCTATTTTCAGGCATTCATTCCTTGTCCCTCTTGCAAACAAAATATTGTCATCTGCAAAAACCATGTGTGAGATCTAAGGTGCCCCCCGGAAAATGCTCATACCATGAATGGTATTCACATTTACCGCACGGTTTAGGAGGGTGGAAAAAGAATCGAATAAAGAATAAAAAGATAGGGAGAGTGTGGGTCACCCTGGCAAAGTCCTCGTGAAGGCTGGAAGGCATTTGATCTTTCCCCATTGGCTGTGAACGTGTGAGAGACTGAAGAAACACTATACAAAACTTTGTTACTCCACCTACCGCTGAACCCAAAATTTTCCATCACTTCCCAAGAAAAACCCACTCAACTCTGTCATATTCTTTCATCATATCAATTTTCATTGCAACATGTCCTTTCCTTCCCCATTTTCCTCCCTTCATGTCACCGAAACACTCATAGGAAATGAGAGCATTATCCGTAATCATTCTTCCTAGCATGAATGCACTTTGATTTTTAGAAATGATTCTATCCATAAATGGTTTCAATTTGTTCATCATTACCTTGGTGGCTATTTTGTATATAACGTTGCACAAACTAATAGGCTAGAAATCAACAACAACTATGGGCTTATTTATCTTCAGAATTAGCACCACCAAGGTATAATTAAAACCCTGAAAAGAGTACTCCCCATTCCACCACCCTTTAATGTAATTGCCAATGTCATGCCCCACCACATGCCAAAATTTCTGAAAAAACATAGGCTTAAGTCCAATAGGACCCGACGCCTTATTTGAATGCATTTGAAACACAGCAGCCTTGATTTCTTCATCTCCAAGATCATCATCCAGAGCCTCAGACATAAGAGAATTTATTTTGTTTTCAATACCCGCCACTGCCTCTTCCACCCCCACCG
Organism: Alisma plantago-aquatica; assembly: GCA_963693085.1. Lineage (NCBI taxonomy): Eukaryota > Viridiplantae > Streptophyta > Magnoliopsida > Alismatales > Alismataceae > Alisma > Alisma plantago-aquatica. The sequence goes on along the minus strand of OY856413.1, from coordinate 309,805,801 downwards.
TGTTCCCTTCCACAAAAATCTCATGGAAATTTTTTTGAATAATACCCAGAATGACTTTATCATTAGTTCCCCAAATCCCTCTAGCATCCTTTAGGCCCACAATGTTATTTTTCTTCTGTCTCTGTGATACTTTGTGGTGAAAGTATGAAGTGTTGTTGTCACCTTCTTTCAGTTCCTTCACCCTTGCTCTTGCACACCAATAAGCTTCATCTTCAAGGTGAAACTTTTCTAACTCTTTAGAGAGCTCTTCACAGTGCTGAAGAGTCCTCTCATCTAGGCATTTTTTTGTTCCTCCCAAAGAAACCTTTCTATTATTTTGATTATTTTCTTCATCGCATCATAATTAACAGCTGCCCATTTTGATAGCTCACCTAACTCTAATCAACCTCCCTTTCAGATCCACCCCACCTCTAATGTCCCAAGCCACAACCATCATCAACCTACAACCCTCATCAGAAAACCATGTGGGTTCAATGAAAAAATGTTTTTGACTCCTTTTCCTCTCCACACCCACCACAACATGCAACACAATGGGAGCGTGATCTGATTGGTAGAACGGGAGATGATGGACCCAACTTCCAGTGTAAGTATTCCTCCATTCATCACTAACAAGAAACCTCTCCCGGCGTTCTTCTACAAGAGTTTGAATAGTAAGACCCCTCCTCTAGGTATAAATATTTCCTATAAAACCAATATCTAGAAGAGCACAATTATTAATGACGTCCCAGAAAGCCTTCATGTATCTGTCTGGCTTCGTGCCCCCCCCCTCTTTTCCCCATTATTTGTGATCTCATTTAAATCCCCAAAGAACATTGTTTGTCCCTCACTCCTACCCAATACCTGCCTCATCAGCTCCCAAGTTTTGTGCTTCTCCACCTGTGCCAACCAGCCATATATGCCACATGCAAGCCATCTAGTGTCAGTCTTCTCATCTTCTATCGTGCATTCCACATGTGTATCTGGGTAGCCTGTGACATCCACTATGACCCCATGCCACCCCAAACCCCAAACCTCACACCTTGCCAGTGCTAGATATGCAGATACCATCCACAAAGCCATATCTTCTTTTTTTTATTTTTTCTAGCATCTTGTCCTCCAACATAGTTTCCATGACGAAAACTATGTCAGGCCTATCACCCAACATAGAGATCGGAGTGCATGTATGGCTGTTGGGTAGCCCAGACCCTGGCAGTTCCAACTGAGAAGTTTCATTGATGTTCACGAGGTTGGGTTGTCCCAACACCCGCTACTTGGTGGTTGACACCTGTCATAGCCTCATCTTCACTTGTGTTGATTACACTGTCCCTCCTTTACTTTTTTTGTTGTATGTCCAATGAAATTTCTTTCATCTCTAAAGGAGTTATACACACCTCCTGCTCGCCCGTTTTCTTTAGCTCTGTATGTTGTTTGTTTGATCCCGACCTTGTAGTCATCTGGCCTTTGCCTAAATGTGAAGATTGTTCCTTGGTTTGGATATCCTCTGCTATCATCTTATCACCATTAGACCTGTGTCGTATTTTCTTTGCATCCTTTGTCTTCCTCCATTGTTTCTCCAGTGGTTCTCCTTCCTTCCCCAGGAACATCGATAGGTCCTTTGGCAGTGATATCTTTGTCATCGTCATACTTGGCCTCAGTGGTATGGCCCCTCCCGCCTTCTCATCCTTTCCGAGTGTAAAGGAGTCATCCTTACTTGACACAAACATCTTCCCACATACCACCTTCTCCTTATCCCTCACTTGTTGGACCGCTTCTATGTTACCCTTCTCGGTAATCTCCTCTACTGTCTTCAACTTTCCCGTCACCCACCCTTCCATTGCCACACCTTGTGGGTATCCAAGCCCCTCCTGACCACTACTAGACCTACCTGGGTTGCTCGTCATTGTAGTACCTATCTTCTCTTTCATGGACCCCGATTGATCATGCATCACCATCATTGGGTTGTTAAGGTTCATCAAGTCGTCATTGCTTAAGTATCTGCAATGATGGTGAGTTTCCTGTTGGCCTCCAGATGTTGCCTTGTTCTCCCCCCCAACAACCATCACCGGGTCTTTCTCAATCATCCCTCTATGGCATTGCTCTCCTGGCCTGACCTCCAATTGGGCATCATTGTCCCCCCTAGATGAAGCCTTCGCCTCCGATGTAGTGTCCCTCGACTAAGAATTCCTTGAACCGCTATGAGTTTGAAAGAATAGGTTCTTATTGATCCGCAATCTAGTGCTCCCTAGTATCTCCTCCTCCAAAGGTATCCTCAGCCGTCATGGCGACACTTTGAGCCATGATCCCCATCCCCTTTGGTTCTCTCCTTCATCGTCAAACTCCCCACAGTCTTTATCAACGTTCCCTAGTTTGTCATAGATGAAACAAAAAGTCAGAAGATGCTTGTATTTCAACTCAATGTCTATGATCACTCCCTCAAGCCCCCTCACTCTTTGGAAAGTGTTCAATGGGTTTGTTCACATCCACTCCCAGTCGGACTCTCGCTGAGGTTTCCCAACCTAATGTGTCGCAATCCCTCTTTATTACTCTACCTATCTTCTTTGCAATCCTCCTTATTTTCGTTTCTGTCCAGAACCTTAAAGGAACATTGTATAGCCGCACCCAGAACTGACACTCTTCAAATTGAATTTTTCCAGGTTGATCCATCAAATCCACCTCTTTGATAAGCAAGACTTTAATGTTCCAAGGACCCCATCAATAACCTTCTATTTATCCTTCCAGTGGGAGAATTGAATAGAAAAAGTTGTAGGATCAATTGATCTGCACATGAATCCACTCATCAAGCCATTGTAAAGGTGCTAGTAGTATCCCAATATACACAACATAGATAGCTAGGAAATTTTTTTTGGTGTAACTAATACACGTACGCATGTTGTTCCTAAGCAGAGAAATCTAAAAAGTGTAAATACCCAATAGAGGTAAAATTGACCAACAGTTGATGTAGGCATGCTAAAACCTACTAGTAGTAAGATGCTTATTGAGGCGTGAACAACATAGACAGATAATATTTTTTCTTCGACTGCACTGTCTAAGAAAGTATGATATGAATAAGATATTTTCCCCCATGATGAGAGTATTTACAAGAAGTAAAGACCGCCCTGTGCATAGGCCTTACATAAGACTATCTTCTTTTAATTTCTATGTGTTCCTTCACTCCTGTCATCCTCATATGAATAACACTATTATTTTTTTTGGTCGGTCAAAAAGCGTGTTACTATATAATTCCAAAAACTTTGGGTACAGACACTGTGCCCCATTACAACCAGGGATGATAAAATCCGAAATAACAAAAAGGTTTATAGACCCCCAAAAGTAGAATAGGAACTAGACCCCAAAAACTTCTAGATAATACAGACACTGCCTAATAGATGAAGGCATTAACTAGAGAAACAACCAGTAAAAACACTAGCATTAACCCCACCTTCAAAGTGTGTCGTCCTAGAAGACTAGAGACTGACCCATCATAAAGGAAGGGCAATTTTATCTAGACGAGATGAAAAAAAGGTTCCTACACCAAACAAAAGCATCCAAACTGCAGAAGGCAAAGCAGGAGGTGCCTCTCCATGAGCTTTCCATCGGTTGATGTCCTTGAAAAGAAAATGACCATCTTCCCCAGTACTGACGTTGTGAACATCTCAAAAAGTATGTAGGAAAGATAGATTTCCTATTCCTCTTCACCAATCAAGAGACAAGCAGATTAAGAGGCACAACCTGATCACACATCTGCAACAAGGAGAATCTCACTTAGCAGTAGAGATGAACTGGATGAGAACAGAGCTAAACCAGTCATTATCCTAACTGAGATGAAGCCGACTCAGGCCTGAACCCAGCACCTTGCGGAAGCTTATCACACGATGACCCTATTTGCACAGAGCATTTCATCAAACACATTGACGATGTTCCTTCACACATCAGCATAGAAGACAGCAGGCACGATACCGTACATGTATTGTTTCAGGGTCAAAACCACAGAGGATGAGCGATCAAGGGAACCTAGGTGAGGGACAAACAACCAATAAGGTTGACCACCACCGCGGGAGGGACCCCATGTGAGAGCTCGATCAGCGGCCCAATAGGCCGAGCTCGATCATCCCATTCCTCCTGAAATCCCCGCTAGCCACCGAGTACCCCATGGGGGAACCAGCACAGTAGACAAGCAGAGACCCACCGCCGGTCGGGCGAACAAAGCCATCCAAAGAGCACCCTACTGCCGTCGAATCCGCCTAGACCAGAACCTGGACGGATTCATAAACGACAACAACCTGGGCAAGCCAGGGTTTACTCGGAGGAAAGATAGAGAAGGTCACTGGAGGCGAACGGAGGAACCCTTCACACCCCAGCGCGGTGGAGTAGCACACGAGTTTGGAACCGGCTGAGAGTGGTCTCTCTCCACCCATCACACTTGAACGGACAGAGCTCAGCTTAGTCGAATCGCCACACCTCTGGCCTATTTTGTGACTCCTTGCAGTGCGTCGCACCTCCTTCACCCCCGATCTACCAAGTAGGCGCTAGCAAACACCCACCAACTTTTGTCACCAGAGAAACGCTCCACATCTACTCAACATAGTGGCCTCTCCGCGCTTGTTGGATGCCAGGGGAAGCAAACGCAGAGAGAGCGCCCCTCCCCCCAGCGGAAGCCGCCGGGATTGACTAGAGAGAAGGGGGAGCGGAGCCCTAGAGAGAGAAAGCCCAACACTATTATTGCTATGAGACCAATATATAATCATGTACATGTGGTGGCATATATGCAGGACACCCTTTATACAAGGGGTAATAAGAAAAGGAATAATATACAATGGGTAATACAGAGATCCCCTTATATGATGGGGTATTACAAAGAGGCAAAATACAAAGAAGTGTACTACGAAAAGGCATAATACAACTCTAAATCCCCTTCAAACTCATGGTGGACCGACAACATTGAGTTTGGAGAGATAGAAGTTGTGTAGTGCTTGAGTTTGTGCCTTGATGAAGAAATCAACCAAATTGAAACTCTAAAGCCACATACTAAACAATAATAACATGATCATGCACTTGTGAACGCATGTACTAAGCTTCAACATCAGTGTACGTGGTGAGCTCATGCTTCACTGAGTCTCGAGTAATGCTAATAGCACATTTACTATCTGAAAAAGAGGAGTTGTTGTTGAAATAGAAACACCAAAATACTCAAGTAACCATTGTAGCAATGTGACTTTTGTTGTCAATAAAGCCATAGATCGCAACTCAACCCCTATACTTGAACGAGAAACTACTCTCTACTTCTTAGACATCAAAGTGATGAGAGAATCATTCAAAATAACACAATAGGCAAAAAGAGACTAACGATTAGAGGGATCACTAGCCTGTGTCACATTAGAGTAGACTTAGAGTTGAACATAGTTGGGGCATGAAATGAAAAGATGATGAGTGATAGATCTAGGAAGATAGCATATAACATAAAGAAGGTTTCTATAGTGGAGTTGAATGGGATCAGAGATAAACTTACACATGATATGCAATGGATGAGAAATTTTAGGCTGAGTGACACCAAGATAGACTACACTCTCAAAAATATGACATAGTGCGTGGGATATGCAAGAGGCTCACCATCAATGGGTCAACGGTGGACATTAAGCTCCATAAGAGTCTTGCTAGTGCACTAATCAGTGAGAGAAGCATGATCAAGAAGATCCTAGATATATTTCTTTTGGGAAAAAAAGAATCCCTCAGGTGTAGAAGAAACCTTATTCCCAAGAAAGTATTAAAGAAGACCCAAGTTAGACATAAAAAACGTCTTATTAAGTCTCTCCTTAAAAAAATTGATGTACTGAGAATCATCTTCAGGGATGACCATATCATCAATATAAAGAATCTAAAGCATCCGACCATGAGGCAAAGTGTTGAAAAAAAGAGCAATATAATGAGAACTGGTAGAAAAACCAGTTACAACGATAACAATTGAGAAGCACTCAAACTTGGCTCGAGGGGCTTTCTTAAGGCTATAAATAGAGTGTCAAAGGAGACAAACTATGCACTCACCAATAGATAATTGATGGTGGATGCACGTTGAATCTAACTCCTTCCAAACTCTCCACATTTGATTCCTTGTGCTAAAGTCTTAGTTTTGTGTCACATAATCGGTTTGGCTTTTTTTGATATTCCAACAATTTCATATTCACTATTGTGTAAGTAGCTTCTGCACCATGAAAACTACTATTTAGTTAATCTATAGGAGAGAGGAGGTCTGGTTCTCAATATCCTTGCCAATGTTTTCTACCCATACATATACGTAATCCCACTTGTGCTTTAGAATCATCCATGTCAAACTGAGGCACATGTTAATGTCATGTCACCCCTTTTTTTTTTAGAATGTGCTAAACAAGATATTGGTTTCACATTTTGTGATGATGAAACGAATTGGTAACAACTTTTCTGTATAGTCCCAATTTATGTGGGATATACATGTAAAAAAACTCAACCAATAGATCACATCTTTACACTTGTAACACACTCAAATGGTATTGTGAAAGTGTGACATGTTGGTAAGGTGTGCCCAGAGAGCCAATCATGTGATGATTGACATGGCACAGACCATAAAGGATTTGATTAATACTTATAATGGTAAGCTTCCGATTCATTCTGTTTTACTCAGTTATGAGAAGACATATTGAATGTCTAGATAATACTATTACTTAATGAAGTATGTCTTCAAGTATTAACCTTGGGAAAATGAGATCATACAAAATGTTAAGAGTACATATACTTATTCTCATAATGTCCCTAGTCAGTTGTTGTTCTGGAAGGTAGATAGACACCAGTAACACATAAGACTAGAGTGTGGGTTGGTTGATGACATAATATCGTTAGTCATGATATGGTGTTATAAAACCAAGCACACAGATACATGTTAGGGAACAATTTATCAGATAGACCCACCTTCACAATGACACATGGAAACCATCATTAGTTGTCATAGTCACATCTCATATTAAAGGTAATGATTGTGATTGTTAAACCTAAAATCACTACCCTCATCACATGTCGTTGGGTACGCGTTGACATCATCAAACACAATCCTGAAACATGGATTGTTATAACAGTGATGATTGGGTGACTTTGACACATGGGGATAGACTGAGTGATAGATATGGCATTTGTCCATCCTACTAGAGTATGATATACTGGCCAATTGATAAGCGAGACCGAGAAATGCATACGCATGAACATGTGAATGAATATGTGATATTGAGGTCACATTATCCCAGACAGTCTACTCTTAGTTCAAGGAGGATGTGGATTCATGCCTCAAGTTCATCTTAGATATTAGCGACAAAGAAATTATACAATCACTGCAACACTGACTGGCCTAAATCACATGTCCAAAAAGGGGTAGATATATAGTAGTCAAACTTTTAAGAAAGTAACCCGACACTTAAGCCCCTGCAACTATTATACGGGGTTGTAATCGGGGTCGAACAATAGGGACAAGGTTACCAGGGATTAAGAACACAAGGTCCCATAGTCATATACTCCAAATAAAAAGGTAGTTAAAGGGGTGTTCCCAAGAGAAGGATGGTACTCAAACCAAAGTAAGGAAAATAAAATAAAGATAAGAAGAACAAGATGTAACAAAATAAGATGAAAACAAAGATATGGAAGGGAAACTTGGATTGGGTTTCACCTACTAAGACTTCTCACCAACGTGCAACATTATCTCTCCCTCTTGCATACTCCTAGTAAGATTACAGGAAACCATAAATGTGTCTATTCCACCATTCTCTCAAGATGAGGATAGATCTAAGTCTAAGGGCAACCTCTCTCTCGAGATGACTACTCAAAAACCCACAAAGCAGAATGTATGATCATAAGCTTTAGCATGGCAAAATTCTCATGTATTCATACTACTCCATAACACAAGATAAAAGTGATATTACTCTCTCGAGATATCAACTATCAAACATCACAAGCTAGTAGCTAAGCATACAAGTGAAGCATTAAAACTGATGCATGGAGATAATCTTAACAAGAGTATATATATATTCAAAATGGAGAGAAAATATACATGTTGGGACAGACTTTGTGGCTACTCCCAACCCAAGTTAAGATGTTTAGACACACATGTTCACATGTACCATAATGACATTACAAGAAGACATATACATCAAGTTCCATGAAGTGAGGAGGGAAGTGCAGTGAGATGGAAGTGATAGATCCAGATAGATAGAGAAGCACATGATACAACTCAATACTTCTTCAAATATAGACCTAGAAGGTCGATGGCATGTATGGTCTTCTTCTCTCAAAGAAAATGGAGCCTTTAGTATTCTCTCTCCTCAGCTTCCGCCTTTGGAGATCCAAGACTAATTGGATGAATGGATGGAGATGAGTCTAGAAAATGGCAGATTTGTGGTCCTCTCTGATCTGATTGATTTGATAGGTCAGGTGGGTGGCCTATTTATAGGCACACTCCATTGACTTAACCCCTCGACTACGGTCGAGGTCTGGTTTTGGATGAAGCTCGATCACTTTTGAGGGTTCATTGCCATTCTTTCTACAGTTGAGGTTAGTTGAACCCCTTCCTTGGTCGCGGTCTAGATGTTGTATTCTTGTGTGAGGATCACAATCGAGGCCTACTTAGAAACTCCCTCGGTCATGGTCTAGTTGGCCACCTTCTCGATCGCAGTCTAGTTTTTGTGACCTTCTGTTAGGACCATGGTTGAGGTTGAGGTGTACCTCGCTTTAGAAAAGTCAAGGTCACGGTCTTCATGATGACCACGATCTCCATGTTGATTGCGGTCTCCATGTTGATCCTAGTCTCCATGTTGATCACAATTGTGAAGATCTTGAGTGCAAATTGACCATGAGCATAGGGTATTAGGGTGAACTTGGAGATCTCGACCATAGTGGGATGGTCTTTGTTGGATGAATGAGTCATGGTTGAGGTGATGACTGTGACATGGGCTAGATATGTACTTGAAATCAAGGGAAAAATGTGTAAGTGAAGTATTTGACATAAGATGCTAAAATAGTAGGGAAATTTTGCAAAATATATGTTAGGGAAGGTATAAATGTATGCAAAAAGTGTGTAAAATAAAGTGTTATCAAACACCTTACACAGATTGTAGGTTGAAGTTGTTCTCCAACTTTTCATTCACTTGGATGGCACTGATGTGTGACTAGGCAGCGCTCTTTACTTGTGATGTCATAAGTTAGTTATGGACATCCACTGTCAATGTGATATGGGACCTATAGGGTCACAAAGATAGGAACTCATCTAGAAGAGTAGTTTATCTTGAATTATGATTGGATCGATTACTAAAGTGTTTAAGTATTCAATTCACACAATGAATTAGCTGACTAAATTGTCAAACGACCATGTCAAGTGTTGAGATGGACATTTGGGTAGCCAGACAAGTGTCTCAAGTATTCAGATGGCCGTTTGAATGGTCAGTGTAATCAAAGTTTTAATTGGCTAAGTTCCTCCCAAATTGAGGAGTGAACCAACCAGTTCAATTTGTTCAACTGATTGACTCGACTCAGGATCCCTAGATGGCCATCTGGATGAGTGAGATAGGCATCCCCCATGGGTGAGACGTCTTAGATGGGTCTGAATAAATGTTATTGAAGTTTCCAAAACTTATTTCAATTGCATAATACTTTTAGTGTAAGCAATTAATGTCTAAGCATTAATTGATATCAAATTTCCAATTACAAATGTGATTGGGAAACTTCCACATGGCTATTTGGCAGTGCGAGACGATGATCTCGTGTTACCAGATGATCGTCTGGGTCACTAGATGCCTGTTTTGGTGTTTACATGTTGTGAAAATTCAAGATCTTTCAGTCTCTTCCACTCCCACACATATGCTGAACAGACTGCAAACCCTAACCCAAACCCCACCTATAAATAGAGGGGGGCCTTCCCCGAACACAACAACATCAATTGAGAAACAGTTGCTCAAGCAATCATTGTCGCTTTATTTGTAGTAACCGAGAGAGCCCAAGAAAGTGCTACTCAATAAGGGAGGGATAGCAATGAGAGAGAACAACTGAGGATTGTTGTTGTGGGAGAGCAAGTTGGTGACTAGTACGCCAACAGGATGAACAACTCCTTCCTGGCTATTCTAGTTAAATGATAGGAGTTCTAGTTGGTTCATGCAGACTACTCTATAGTTAGGAGTCCTTTGGCTGCAGCTAGGAGAGAAAAGACAGCCTGTAAATAGTGACTAGACCACACTCGTCATTGCAGATGCTATTTTGTTCATCGTTCGTGCTGAAGACTAGGAGTTGCACAACCACTATCCAAGAGAAACTGGAAACTGTTGCATGGAAGTGAGTTGTTGTCATCGGACTTGCTCCAAGACCAGGTATAACTTGTTAAACCATCCTTCCTATTTTATAGTAGTTCATGAAATATTGCTGGTATGTAATACAGATAGATAAAACAAATTCTAACTTTGTGCCTGTATTTTCTAACATGACCGTCTTTCTAGAACATAAGTATATTTTTATATTTGTCTTTGGCTAATCCAACAAGGATGTATTGATAGAATAGTGGTTAGAGGGTGAGTCGATATATGGATTTGTTAGAAGGATTACCAACATTCCAGTGAGGGAATAACCCGAGTTCAAATGTAGTGGCATGTGCACAGAGACTAAAAATAGCAGGTGTACAATGAGGGATGATGAGGATTTGAACATGTTGGTATGTGCAAAGGAACTAAAAATAGCAGATGTATAGTGATTAGAATATGTAATAACACATGTTTTGTAGAGGGATGACTAGTATTTGACTTAGGGATAACTAAGGTTCAAACAAAGTGGTATGTGTAAAGGGACTAGAAACAACATGTGTAAAGTGATTCAAATACAAGATAACAAGGGCTCATTAGATGGATGACCAACATTTGAGACTGGGATAACTAGGATTCAAGCAAGGGTAACTCAAGCTTGGTATAAGGATGGCCAAAATTTGAGTGAGTGATAACTAGGATTTGTACTTGGGATAACTTAGGGTTGATAGAAGGATGAAAAATGATTTGAATATGATGATATGTGCAAATGGACTAGAAGCGGTAGGTGTACAATGATTCAAATATGAGATTATTAGGTTTGTTAGAAGGATGACCAACATTGGAATGAGGGTAACTAGGATTTTAACAAGGGATAAATCATGTTTGGTAGAAGCATGAAGATCATTCAAGTAAGGGAATAATTGTAGTTTAAAAATGGTGGTATGTTAACATGGATTAGAAATAGCAGATGTTCAATGAGAGAAAAGTAGGATTCAAACATGATGGTATGTGCAAAGGGACTAGAAACAATATATGTATAATGATTTGAATGCATGATAACTCAGTTTTGGTAGAGGCATGACCAACATTCGAGTGAGGGATAACCTTGGGATGTCAATGGAGAGTATTACCCATTTACCCTTTATCCATACCATGTAGGTTAAGGGTAAGGGTAAATTTTTTTTACCCATTCCCCATTTACCCTCACTAGTATAGAGAACACCTTTAGCGTCGGTTAAGTAAGACTTTTGTCATCGATTTCGAAGAGACACCCAAGTGGGTGACACTAAAAGTAGACGCCTTCAGTTTCAGTTACATAACTGATGACACAAAGCCATTCCCAATTACAACCCAAAAGTGCCAGCAATCAGACCACAAACATCAGTTTCTAGAAAACGACCGAAACATAAGCATTTGTTGTCAGTTTTTGGTTTTTAACCGACGCTAATTTTTTGATTTTTTTTCTTATCAACTCCCATGCCTACTATTCGACTAGTCAGTAGGATGCAGACCCTAAAGTTTAGCTCTGAACTACAGGTTTACAACATCCTTTTGATATCATCCAACAACAAGCCACTAACCTACAATATTAAAAAGATGCACAATACTATATGGATCACGTGATTCACACACATGTATAAGCACATTTAATTTCAAATATTATTCATGACACACATATAGAAACTTGTAGTTCCATTTCATATTCACACAGATTTAACAACCTGTTGTTTCATTCATTCATCTCTTTTCACATTCACACACATGTAGAAACATTCATTTCCATCTTCACAAACACATGTATATAGATAAGACAATTAAAAAAAAATCATTCAGAAATTAAATATAAGTGTGTCTTTCAAATTTTAACATTTTATCAAAATACTAATTATGACAACAAAGTTTAAAAAATAACATGACAATAACTAAACAAGGGGCTTGTTTTACCCCTAAACATGTGCATAAGTAAACAACAACAATATGGTCCTTCATCAGCAATTGTGAGGGCCTTTTCATTGTCATGGTCGTCATCCCCTAAAGTTTTAACAAAAAAATTAGATATGAAGTTTGATTACTTTAAGAAAAAAATGGAAACACAAAATAAGATGGGAATGTAAATTTGTTGCTTGGACCTACTTTGTTGATGTTGTTGTCACAGAGCTCGTCGTTGTTATATGAATCTGAATTGATGGTGATAGGGAAATGGACGATACCAATAGGAATAGAAGGGAAATCAGGTTTGCTCTCCTCATTGAATGAGTCCAAATATGTGCTATCCCATTTTGAGTACTCAAATCAGACCAGATGATCGGGTGTCTCATTGTTAATGTTGGTTATCCAAACCCTGATGGTATTATGGCCAACCAGACAAAGAAAAAGCTTGTCACTACAGCCCAATAGCATCTTCCCAACCCACTTGCACCAGCTGGATGTGGATATAATATTTCTGTCAACATTGTACTTAACCTCAATAACAAATGTTGAAGTTCCAAAATTTAGGGTCACTTCACCAGTCGTGTAGCGTCTTCCATTTAGATAATGTCAATGTTTAGGTATAGTGAGTTGTTCTAATGAACGATCGTCTAGAATCATGTCCAACTATTCTTAAATAGTTCATCAACAGGGAACTCATCATCATCTTCATTATCTAGGGTCACTTCACCATCCGTGTAACGTCTTCCACATCTAGAATTATGTCCAATTGTTCATCAACAGGGAACTCATCATCATCATCATCATCATTATCATCATCATCATACTCATCATTATAATATCCTCATCATTATCCTCATCATTATAATTATCCTCATCATCATCATCATCCTCATCATCAACATCGTAATCATCATCAACCTCATCTTCATCATCATCATCCTCATCATCATCACATGATGGGGATGATGATGGGAGGATGATGATGGTGATAATGATGGATGATGATGATGATTGATGATGATGATGATGATGGATGATGATGATGACGATGGTAATGACGATGATGATGATGATGATGATGATGATGAGGATGATGATAATTATGATAGTGAGGATCATCATCATCATCATCATCATCATCATCATCATCATCATCATCATCATCATCATCATCATCATCATAATCATCATCATCATCATCATCATCATCATCATCATCATCATCATCATCATCATCATCATCATCATCATCATCATCATCATCATCATCATCATCATCATCATCATCCTCATCAATTAATTCAATTCATTCTTCCATTTTGTGTTTATTCATTTATTGTTAAATCCAAATTCAATATTAATCAATTACACAATCTTATAGAAACTAAGTGCCAATATAATTAATTAAGTTCATTAATGCATCATTAACCATAATAAATAGTAATCAACTATATGGTGGAATTATTAACCCTAAGTTCAAATCTATTACTTATTAAACCACTCACTGCACTGGTGGATCAAGCAGGCTATGGTGGCGGCGACTGGAGGTGGAGGTGGTCAGGATGGAGGTGAAGGTGGTGAGTGCTGGAGTTGAAGCAGAGGAGGTGCATGCGGTATGTGGCCGGTGGCGGTGACTGGAGCAGATGAAGGTGCCTAGAGGAAGGCTCCTCACTCCGCCTGGAGCAGGTGGTGGTGACAACGGGAGCAGGTGGTGGAGGAAGATGAATGGATAGTAGCAACAGCTCTGGTGTGAGCAGCTTCGAGCTCGTTGTGGCAGAAAATGGATGCGACGAGCATCTTCAAGCTTGTCATGGTGGTGCGCATAGATGGTGAGAAGAGATAGGGAGGCATGATAGAAAAATATCCATACCTAGGCGGGAGAAGATTGGGAACTAAACAACAAAGGGGAAGACTTGTCTAGCTCGCGTGAGTGCTACTAAGTTAACTATCAGTGTCAGTTATTCTTCCAAAACTGACGATATAAGGGAATGAATTTTTACCTAGTGAGGAGTATTTAGTCATCATTTCTTTAGCATAAAATGACAACAACTGAGGAGATAAAACTTTCCTAGGGCTTGGGCTGAACATGTGTCGTCAGATTTTACACAACTGACGCCGGATTTAAAAATTTAGAGGCAAATTTTTTTGCTGAAAAGTTTAATTTGCGGGTGATTTTGGACAACGATTTTTTTTTATATTAAAAATCAACGTTAAAAAGAAGTGATACCTGTGTCTTTTATAAAGCAACCTGTCTTCACATGTAGGTGTCATTTGTCTTTATAATCCGACGTCATAGACTATTGGCATCGATTTTTTTGCACCAACTAACGGTATCAAATGTGACGTTATACATCATTTCTGTACTAGTGTCTTTACCTATTTCCTTTCCACATTAAAATGGGAGGGTAAGGTATGAACATTATCCACACCCTTTTACCCACATTTATTTAACAAAGATATATAACTATATAGGAACTGTTAGTTCAATTTCCACTCATTTTTTTCTAATAGAAAAGTTTCTGGGATACAACTTGCTTCTTACCTCGACTCACACTCAAATGCTTGTAGTATATTATTATTAAATGTCGAACCAGTTGATAGGGTCATGGAAAAATTGGAAAGGGATGATCGTGCCACATTAAAATAAGTTATTCTTGGACCAATATCTAAACATATTACGAATATACAACATTGTCATGTTTTATCCACATTTGTGAAAATGCAAGTCAAGAAAGATGTGAGTTAATTTGTATCACCCTACACACCACCTTAAAATAAGTTTGTTTTTTTTTAAATTGTTTTATATCAAAATTTCCTATTTACCATGTGGGGAAGAGGGTAAGCGTAAGGGAATTTCTAAGAAGGTTAATTACCCTTACACTGAACTGCTACTATCTTGAGGGTAAGGGTAAGCGTAGAGTCCTACCCTCCCCGTTGATAACCCTACGATAACCCAAGTTTGAACATAGTGGAATGTGCAAAGGGACTTCAAATAGTAGGTAGATAGTGATTCAAATACGGGAAATATTAGGTTCCTTATAAGGATGACCAACATTTGATTGAGGGATAACTAGGATTTGAATAATGGATAACATCTGCCCGATATAAGAATGGCCAACATTTGAGTGATGAATAACTAGGATTTGAACATAGGATACCTCAGGTTAGATATAAGGATGACTATTGCTTCAAATATGGTGGTATGTGCATAGGGACTACAAACATCATGTAAAGTTATTTTAATACATGATAACTCCGGTTTTCTAGAAGATGATTAACATTTGAGTGATTGATAATTACAATTTGAATAAGGGATAACTCAAGTGTTATAGATGGATGACCATGATCCACGAGAGGGATAATTAGAATTCAAACATGGGATAACTCAGGTTCGGTATAAGGATTTTTAACATTAATGTGAATAATGATTTCATCAAATTATAGGAGAAATATAGAATGTTATAAAAGTATCCCCAGAAATCTTGAATCATAGATTTAAACACCTGAAAAAATATTACATATACACAAACTACATCATATTCAAGACATTTTGAAAATTAATTGGTTTTGGAAATAGATCTAAGCTCATGAGTTTACGACTTATTTGAATATTATGGGCCATACAATGTTGTTGTGTATTAAGTTGTTTGAAGCCAACAAATATCACCAAGACATCACTTTATAATTGACCAGATATGGTTCCTATACTATATTTGTTTGGTATGGAAAATTATTTCATCCTCCCTCACATCTTCCTTTTTCATTCATTTCTGTCATGGGGTTTAGTGGGGATTGAAACAACTTCTCAATTTTACTAATATTACTTCTTTGCATGGCTGATTTTTAACTAGAGCCACCAATATTTCCCAATTTTTTAATTTATGAAGTGAATTAGATGTGAATCCAACATCTATTTTTTCCTACTTGGATCTTTTTATTTATCCACCACCCCAACATCTTTATTGAAATCTATTTTGGTTGGTGTGAGGGGGATATGTAGATGAGAATTAAAGATGATTGTTTCTTCAATATTTTGTAGTTCCCACATTTTTCATTCATGCTTCGGTGGCACATGCTACAGTGCATCTTTCCTATATATGTGCATCTCAAACATGTTACCCATCAGTTATATAGAAATAATCATGCAGTAGGGCTCGTATCCCAAATAATGTGCATCATTATGGTGTTGTTTCTTCTTAAACAGAACAAATTTGATAGCAATGACATCTCAAGATACTTCTACATATATCTTCCACCGTCTAATTGCTTTGAATGTTCACTAATATTTCTGATGTATATTCATGATCACTACTATTAGTCATGATTATCAATTACATGGGAGGTATACTCTACTATCCCCGCTTTCTACATGTTACGTGTTATCTTCATCATGTGGAGTTATTGAGTTTTTTTCTTTTTTTTGTATAGTAAGATTTAGTGGGAGATAAACTTTTGTTAAGGGATTGATTTTTATTCTATATTTGATAGCTAGACGTGTGTTGAATCCACACTCCATCTTGAGCGGGAGTGTTAAGAGTTATTAGTTGTAGTGTTTAATATGTAATTGACCCAAGTATATTTATCTCGTTAGGTTTTTATCCATGATTTGTATTATTACACTCTACTATAATATGTGCATGGTTTTATCTAATATAACCAACAAATTAGTCTTTAATTTATTTTCAATGAGGATGAAAACCACTGGCTGGAAGGGAGAATAAAACCGCAATGCCTAAATATATGGTTTTCCAGAAGTACCACTAATATATATAACTTAGTCTATAATCATATGTGAAATAGAATGCATGCAAGCCATGTTATTATGATGTATGTTATGATCCATGTGTAGTGGTGGTGAAACTCGATCACATCCTAGTGGTTTCCAAATATTGTTTCCAACCTTAATTTTTCTTTCCTGTCGTTTAATTTACAATTGCATTTAAGTTTAATCATCAACCCAACTCTTTGATCTAAACATCAAATCTTAAGTAGATAAATATAATTATAATGTTTTCTATCATGTTAATCCTTAATAAGACTGTTGTCTTGTATATTTGACCCTCAATTGTACTATGATATGACTTCCACGTACCTTAGCATATGTGGGTGGAGATCTTATTATAGCACACGCAAGGCTAAAATTAGAGACTTACTATCTCTAGGATTTTTAGTGGTGCCTGCAACTCCACGCAAGTGGAAGCTCCATCAAAAATTGGCGTCGTTGTCGAGGACAACAAAATGTTTTAATTTCATTTATCAACTTCCTAGTTGATTAGGATTTTACATTTTACCTTGATAACTATGTCATATCTTTTTTATTCCATTATCTTTCCATCGTATAAAGTGTGATTCTTCTACTCAGGTAGAAAATGTGTATGCAACTTCACATAACTGCAAATTCTCCCCTAATCTAGAGTACGACTCTAAGGTAGAACGAAACTTCCACTAACGCATCAGACTCTACCACCAACAAGCTAGACAGATGGCTGAAGAACAACGCCAAGCCGCCTTGATACTGGAGAGAGTCAACACAACTATAGTAGACCAGAGAGTACAACGCATCGCTAATACACGAGCTCAAGTCCACGTGGAAGTTCAAGCTGAAGAGCAAGCTCACATCCAAGCTGAAAATGAGGCAGCCACAACAGCTGCTCAGTTATTGAAAAGGAACAAGCAGCTTCGAGACTACGTTGTTCCTAAGAATTCCGAGGATAATCACCAAGTTCAGCCATCACTCATTAACACTACCAACTTCAAAATTAGAACACAATGGATCCAAATCATGCAAGGAATCTCATTCTTTGGAACCACTGGAGATGATTGCATGCACCATTTGAAGTGATTCAAGGCACTCTGCCAATTGGTACCACAAGCCAAAGCTACATTCGATGCAATTATGCTCTGACTTTTCAACTTCACTCTATCTGGAAAGGCACTGAGTTGGTATAACTCATTAAATGGAGAGCCAATCACCACCTGAGCTCCATTGGAAGAATTTTTTTGGAGAAATTCTTTCCTCCCTCGTTGAATTACCAGATAAGGGGATAGATCAACCAGTTCCTCCAACTTCCTGGAGATTCACTAGAAGAATCATGGGAATGATTTAAGGAACTCCTGAGAAAATTCCCACATCACGGAATCTTAAAAAACTAGCTCATAGAAACATTCTATAGAGGGGTAAGTGATGAGATAAAGAAATTTTTGGATTCCTCATCTAGAGGAAATTTCATGAGACAGAATTATGAGGACTCCTGGAAGATTGTTTTTCTTAGAGTCGAGAACCAATCTAATTGGGGAAGGCCATCTACAGGAGGAGTACAAAAAGTTTGCAAAGATGAAGAATCTGTAGAAATGAAAGCCATTGTTGAAGCTCTGAAAACCATAGCTCATAAGAAGCAAGTCCTTGAAACATCGTTTGGAGAATATGATAGGAAGAAGAACTCTCAAGTTCAACAAGTCAATGCAGCTATTGAGACTTGTGAAGCTTGTCATGCATCTGACCACTCCACATTATCATATGGCCTCTTATATGATGTAATGATGAATCTACAGACACCTCAACCACAATATGAACCAATTATTGAACATACTGAGGATCAGCTGCCAGAGCAAGTTAATTCTATCCACACCATACCAGGTCAAGCATATTATAATCCAGATCAAATGAGAAGCCACCCTAGGTTTCAGTATGAGAATCCTACAGGAACTGTCAACCCGCAACACTAAGAAAAGGTGGGTCTTCCAATAGACCACCACCGGGATTCCAAAGCAATTACAACAAAAACCAAGGAAGCTATAGAGGAGGGTTTCAAATATTTGCTTACCCAAGAATTTCTTCTACATATTATTAGTACACTCACCCTCCTCTACACACACAATTGCAACAACCTCATCTACAACAACCATTAATTCAACAACCGCAGTCGCAAGCACCTCAACAACCACAACCTCAAGGATAGAAACAAATTACACAATACCAACAAAAGAATGCTTCACCTCCACCAAAAGATGAAATATATCTGATAAAGAAAATGTTGCAATCTCAACAGACCATGCTTTCCAACCAGCAAGCTCAACAAAAAGCTATAGACACCCAACTGGCACAAATTGTAGCTCAGTTGAAACCACCGGTAGGAACTTTCGCTGGTCAGCCAGAAATAAATCTGTGACATGATCAACACATACCAGAACAACTGAATGAAATTACCACAAGGTTTGGTCATGTTCTTATTGATGCTATCAAAGTCATTCAGGAAGATGAAGATACAACTGAAATCATCCCAACTGTAAGCACAAATCAAGAGGCTGAAAAGGAGAAGAAAAAAGAACTAGTTCCCAAGGAACCAGAGGTCCCACCATACAAGACCAAGATACCCTATCTAGGAATATTGAGGGAGACTAAAATATATTTTAGATTCCAAAAGTTCAAGGAAGCAATGCAGAAGTTATACGTTGATATTTTGTCCCTTGACATTCTTTCTGAAATTCCAGCTTGGTCCAAATATATAAAGACATTGTTGGCAAAGAAATACATGACTGAAGAGCACAAGATAGTCAAATTATCTCAGACTACTTCTAACATCATTCTCAACAAAATGCCAAAAAAACAAAAGGACCCTGGCTCCTTTGGCATCCAATGTTCTATAGGAAACACCTCTTGCAAGAAAGGATTAGATGATTTGGGGGCCATCATATCAATCATGTCCTTTTCTATGAGTAAAAGATTGGGCTTTACTGACTTGCTACCTACAAAAATGACAATCCAACTGGCTAATTCTACCATTACCACACCTTTGGGAATTATTGGAGATATCCAAGTGAGAGTAGGAAGAGACTCCTATGTACCTTGTGATTTTGTTGTCATGGGCATAAAAGAAGATCTGAGGTATCCAATAATATTCGTATGACCTTTCCTTGTGATAGCTAGAGCACTAATTTATGTCAAAGATGGCACAATTACCTTAAGGATGGGGAAAGAAACTGTTCAATTCAGAGTCTTTGACATCCTTAAAAGTTCTAAAATCCATGAAGAAGTCTTTATTCTTTAGGCAATAGATAAAATGTCCCAGCTGAAGCAAGAAACTCATGAACCATCTGTTGCTCTAGAAGACATATTAATGAATCTAGAAGCTGCATTTTCAACTGACGAACTAGTTCAACAATGTCTGCAATACCTAGAACAAGCTGAAGAAGTTCCAAAAGCTAATTTTGAGGAGTTGAAATCTATCACCACTCTAGAGACCACTGAAGTGCTCAAGGCACCTAAGATGAAAGTCCTACCAGCTAGACTCAAACACTTTTTTCTATATGAAGAACAACTATGTCCGGTCATTATCAGTTCCACTTTGATAGATGACCAGGAAGAAAGACTCCTTGTTGAGTTAAGTAAGCACAAGAATGCTATTGGATATAAGATGACCGACCTAACCAGGATAAATCTAGCTTTGTTCAAGCACATATTACCTATGGTGGAAAAATTTAAACCATCACGGGAGCACCATAGGAAGTTAAACCTGATTCTCAAAGAGGTAGTTCTCCTTGAGGTTCTAAAACTGGTAAAAGTTGGTATTATCTATCCAATTTCCGACTCTCAATGGGTAAGTCTGGTTCAAGTGATCCCCAAAAAGGGGGGAACCACTGTTGTTTTGAATGATAAAAACAAACTGGTACCCACCTAAACTGTTACCGGGTGGAGGATGTGCATCGACTATAGGAAATTGAACAAGGCAACAAGGAAAGATCACTTTCCTTTACCTTTTCTTGATGAAGTTCTTAAACATCTAGCGCACCAGAAATTCTTTTGCTATCTCAATGGCTACTCATGGTTTTATCATATTCCAATACACCCTGAAGATCAAGAAAAGACAACCTTTACTTGACCTTTTGGAACCTATATCTTCATAAGGATGCCCTTTGGGCTATGTAATGCACCTACTACATTCCAGAGGTGTATGTCCGCCATATTTGCAGGATTAACCGAATCTATCATGGAAGTATTCATGGATGACTTCTCAGTCTACATAGATTCCTTCGATAACTACTTAATCTCAGTGAAGTACTGCAAAGATGTGAGGAAACAAATCTAATCCTTAATTGGAAAAAATGTCACTTTATGGTGACAAAAGGTGTTGTCCTTAGGCATCAGGTGAGTGAACGGGGTATTGAAGTAGGGAAAGCAAAAATAGATGTCATTTCAAAGTTTTCACAACAAAAATACATCAGAGGAGTCAAGCCTTCCTAGGCCATGCTAGATTTTATCGAAGATTCATCACATACTTTTCAAAAATAGCCAAACCTATGACTCACATGTTAACCAAGAATGCAGACTTCAATTTTGACCCTAATCAACGCTTTAGTCTCTGCACCTATACTAAGAGCCCCTAATTGGTCACAACCCTTTGAGATAATGTGTGATGCCAATGACTACACTATTTGAGCAGTACTAGGGCAGAGGATAGATAAGAAGCCTTGTGTGATTTATTATGCATCAAAGACGCTTGATGAAGCTCAAAAGAACTATACAACTACAGAAAAAGAGCTTTTGGAAGTCATTTATTCCTTTGAGAAATTTCATTCTTACTTGATCGGATTAAAGGTCACAGTTTAAACATATCACTCAACCATAAAATATTTAATTCCGAAACAAGATGCCAAACCCAGACTTATTCACTGGGTGTTGATGCTTCAAGAATTTGACTTGGAAGTAAAGGATAAAAGTGGAGTAGAAAATGTTGTCACTGATCACTTGAGTCACATCGAGGCTTAAGATGAAGATAATATACCTATCTGTGATTCTCTACCGGATGACCAACTCACGAAAGTTACCACTAGATTTCCTTGGTACGCCAACATAGTAAACTATCTAGATATGGGAATTGTCCATCCTTGTGATTCCTATCAAGCGGTACTTTTGGGATGAACCATACCTCTTCTGCCTATGCCCAGACAGATTATTTTGTCATTGCCTTCCTGAAGAAGAGATCACCCCGGTCTTGGAACACTCTCATTCTGGCCCCACTCGGGGGCACATGACCTCAAAAAAGACCGCTCTTAAAGTCTTACATCTAGGTTTCTTCTAGCCGACAATAGAAAAGGATGCTCATGAATTTGTACAATCTTGCAATAAATGTCAACTCTCTAAAGAGATATCCAAATGAAACAAAATGCCACAAATTTTATGGTAGGAGATTGAACTTTTTGATGTATGGGAGTGGACTATATGGGTCCATTTCCCTCATCATATGTATTCTCATATATATGGGTCACTGTGGATTACATATCCAAATGGGTAGAAGCTATACCTACTGTATCTTGTGACTCTAAGCCGGTTATTAATCTGTTCAAGGATATTATTTTCTCTAGATTCGAAGTTCCTAGAATAGACATATTCGACGGAGGCTCACATTTCTTGGAACGTAGTTTTGAAGCACTTCTGTGAAAATACAGAGTAAAACACAAGGTCGCCGCACCTTATCATCTGTAGACAAGCGGTCAAGTTGAAGTCTCAAACAGACAATTGAAAGCTATTTTAGAGAAGACTGTCAACAATAACTGCATAGACTGGTCCATCAAGCTTCTTGATGCTCTTTGAGCATATCGTACCGCTTACAAGACACCAATAGGAACAACTCTGTTCTGTTTAGTGTATGGAAAGTCATGCCATCTTCTAGTCGAACTAGAGCGCAAGGCTTGGTGGGCTATTAAACAGTTGAATTTCATTTACAAAAGTGTTGGCGAATACAGGCAACTTCAATTACAAGAACTTAAAGAACTAAGAATGACTGCTTACCAGAACACCAGTATTTACAAAGAGAAAACTAAGATGTGGCATGATGGCCACCTTAAAAGAAAATATATCATCATCGGAGACAAGGTCCTTCTTTTCAATTCTAGACTCAAAATGTTTCCCGAGAAACTCTGCACAAAGTGGTCCAGACCCTTCACTATCAAACACATCTACCCAAGTGGAGCAGTCATCATCCTTAATGATGATGGAGGAGAAAGGATTGTTAATGGCCACAGACTGAAAAGACACTATAGTTCAGCCGATAAAACTCCAAGACAAACCATTGACATTCATGACCCCACTGCAACAACCTGATCAAGCCAGAATCTCATCGAGCCAATGACTCAAAACCAAAGTGATACGTGGGAGGCAACCCAAGAACTAAGTATCACCTTTATTTTTCATTTAAGTTCTTCCTTGCTTAGTTTTGGTAATTTTCTAGTCTCTTATTTGGTTATTTCCTTAGACCTATTAATCTTGTTCAAAATTATAAAAATTAATATAAGCAACCAAACAAATATAAAAATACAAAAATCAATAACCAAAATAATATTACCCAAAGGGTCTTGAAACTTTTTGGTCCTCACGGTCTCAAAACCATTTAGAACCAAACGGTCTTGAAACCGTTTGGTCCTCATAGTCTCGAAACCGTTTGGACCCGAAAGGTCTTGATACTATTTGGTCCTCACGGTATCGAAACTGTTTGGAGCCAAACAATCTTCAAAGTGTTTGGTCCTCACAGTCTCGAAACCCTTTGGAGCCAAACGGTCTTGAAACCGTTTGGTCCTCACAGTCTCGAAATCGTTTGGACCCAAACAGTCCTGAGATTGTTTGTCTTAAAGGGAATAGTAAACATCCCCCCCCATATATATAAATATAACCCTAAACATTCCCTTTTGTTTTCTTCGATTCTCAAATCTCTCCCGTGTGACTTTGTTCCATTCCTTCCGCTCTCAGTTATACTCCTGCGTGACCCTGCTCACTCCTTCTTGCTTTCCTGCGACCCGAACATCACCGACACTTTGCGCACCTTTCCTTCTTAAGTGTTCCCTGCAAACCTTGCTGCATCATCCTTTTTCTTCTTCTTCTTCTTCCACACCCCTCCCGTGAATGTTCTCACATCGCACATCCACCTTATCTCATTCATGCCTTGCAGCACCGACCCCTTCTTCTTCTCCGCCATTTCACTCCACATCAAGGTAGAATGATTACCTCCCTTCACGATCAAAGTGCCATTATCATCTCCACTGCAACCATTACCACGACCTCTTCTTGCTCTTCTACCGCCTCTTCTTCACCATCGACGCATTCGTCGCCACCACCGCTTTGCCTCCCTTGCGGTTTCGACACTTTTAGGTTCCAAGCAATTTCAAAACCAATTAGACCCTTGTGGTTTTGCAAACCACATGAATCCTTGCAGTTTCAAAATAGAGCAGGCCCTCATAGTTTTCCAAACCGCATGGACCCTCACGGTTTCAATATTAATAGTTTCACCCTTCGCGGTTTCAATCTTATCGGTTTCAACCTTAGCGGTTTCAATCTTAATAGTTTCACCCTTAGCGGTTTCAATCTTAACAGTTTCACCATTTGCAGTTTGAATCTTAACGGTTTCACCATTCGTTGTTTCAATCTTAACTGTTTCACCCTTTGTAGTTTCAATCATAACGGTTTCACCCTGCACGGTGTCGATCTTAACAGTTTCACCCCTCACAGTTTCAATCTTAACGGTTTCACCCCTCGCAGTTTCAATCTTAACTGTTTCACCCCTCGTGGTTTCAATCTTAACAGTTTCACCCTTTGCGGTTTTAATATTAATGGTTTCACCCCTTTTGGTTTCAATCTCAATCGTTTCACCCTTCGCGGTTTCAATCTTAATAGTTTCACCCTTCGCGGTTTCAATCTTAACAGTTTCACCCTTCACAGTTTCAATATTAACAGTTTCACTCTTTGTGGTTTCATTCTTAACAGTTTCACTTCTCATACTCTTTAAAGTTCATTGCCTCCTCATGGTCTTAAGACCGTGATGCTTGCACCATTTTGCACATTCCTCATCATTCATACAAAATATTTCCAATGTATTATTTCTTGTTCACATATTATAGAATTGCCTCACCTGTAAAGGAAGTTGCTGAAGCAGACCCTTGGACCAGAGAATAGATACTACAATACTGAGATAAGATCTATCACATTGTTGATATGTGCGCTGAGACAGGAAAATCTCCCGTTCAACTGCCCAAGGTCATTCACGACCTTGAGCGCGTCAACAAGTTTCTGGCCGATGATCCAACCGAGAACCTCCCAGACCCTTCCTCAACTGACAAAGGCTCTGACTACATGCCAAACTCTGATGAGGAATCTCCAGCCACCAAGTCCAAGGGGAAGCGGAAGGCCCAAGAGGTTATTAAGGAATGACCTACCAAAAGACGGGAAAGGAAGCAAGTCCAACCCATAATCTCCAGGGAACCAATCCTGACAGAACAAGATAACCCCCTTGTCAAACAAGCCACAGTCATAGTAGGATCAACTGACCTTTATATTCAACACCTAAAAGTTGGTGATAAAATTCTATGACCAACAAAGTATATATGCACTAACATACTTAAAAAGATGGCAGTATACGACAGATTTCTTACTTCTCTTGATAAGGAGAATCTTTCCAAACTCTTCTTTGTCACCGAGAATTCCTAACTCGAGCCCACATTAGAATTCTTCACCTACCTTACCAAAGAGCCAGTAGATGCAAAAGACAAACCAAGAGACAACGGTGAACACAAGCTTGTAACCTCACTTTTCGGGAATAAGGTTACATTGACTGAAAACTTGTTGCACATAATCTTTATCGAGAACCCGGACCAGCTAAAGAAAGATATGACAGTAGGTCTGGATCACCCACAGTTCAAAAGGCACACCTTCTGGAAATCATTGATTGGAATCTCCAATTACGATTCCAAGAGTTGTAAGGCCTCCAACATTCACTCCAATCTGGTGCGAACACTGCACATGATTATAACATGCAGACTATTCCCTAGAACAGAGAGTAGGAATGTCCTCATCTCGGACCTCTTCATACTATAGTCCATCCTAAAGGGGCAGCCGATCAATACCAGACAGCAGCTGATAGATAAACACACATCTTATGCCCTCAGAAAGGAAATTGCATGGGTGGTCCCATCACATCAATTTTGAAGTACCTCAAGATGGACGAACCACTACAAAAATGTAAATTGATAAAAGGTGACAACCTAACCAATGAGTAGATTCTAAAAAACACATACAACATCAAAGAAAAGGATAAAAAGCTCCATTATGTTTTCTTCCCCATTGTCAAAGAATCAAGAACACTGTTACCACTTCCTAATCTCAAAAATTATGATAAAGACAAATATTTGTTCACTCAAGAGAAGATGGGTACTCTATTAGCCTATGTAAAAGGGAATGGGAAACAAGTGAAAGAAGGGCGAACGAAGCACAGTGTCAATGCTCCCACAACACAGCCAAAGAAAATACTGGTGATACGACAATCCAAAATGTGAATACATAAGCAACAACAGTCTGGGACACCCACATCCAAGATCACCCCAGAGGTAGAGCACCCCCATGCAGACACCTTCGTGAATCCAACATCAGACCCCTTCATCTTGGGTCTGTATTTTGGGATCACCTCTACATCAATTCCCGCCACCCTAGGGATAGTGGGGTCAGGATCTCTATCCACCATTCCACCACCCTCCACCATTCCATTCACCGACATTCTCGGTTCCACCTTTCATATCTGGGATGTCGCCACCTTTCTCATCCGACACCACCCCGATACCACTGGTGACTCCTTCTATAGTCACCACTCAATTCACGGGTCCACCAATGGTGTCTCTCTTACACGGCACCACAACCCTTCCACCTGGACCCCAGCCACCACGCACATCCACCACTGGGATCCCCTTTTCACACATCGGTGAGGCATTCAGACGTCAATTTGACGCTATTCGAACCCTCCTCACCGACCCATCTAACATCTTACAATCTATTTTTTCTTGTGTGTAGAGACTTGATACAAAGGTATCTAAGCTCGACGAGTGGACTCATGCCTTACTGAACCTCCTCACAAGCATTCAACAACGACTAGAAGTAACGGTCTAGCAAGTCAACCTCATTGATGATCACTTGCAAACCATGCCATAACTAATGCTTAGAATGAAATGACAACAAGAAACATCACTCCAGCAAGTCGACCAGGTTACCAAGAAAATGCAACCATTTCCTGCAACCCTTCGCGAGCTTCAACAACAACAAATTGCAATGAGCATGCATATGGATCACATAGAAAGCAGCCAGGAGGAGCATGCAAACGACACTTTAGATCAACTACAAATAAAAGTGACTGATCTAATAGAAAAACTCCTCTCTGCTGAAGCAAGATACATAGATCTCAAGGAAAGCTACGATGCACTATTCAAAACCCATGAGCACATGCAAGTGGCACTTGAAGAATTACAAGCCATCCATCAGCGA
This sequence comes from Alisma plantago-aquatica, assembly GCA_963693085.1. Lineage (NCBI taxonomy): Eukaryota > Viridiplantae > Streptophyta > Magnoliopsida > Alismatales > Alismataceae > Alisma > Alisma plantago-aquatica. The sequence goes on along the minus strand of OY856413.1, from coordinate 309,778,300 downwards.
TGCAAGAAAGCATCAACTAAGAAGAACAATGACAAAGCGGCGGATGACGAAGATGATGAAGAAGAAGACAATGACGATGATGATTCTGATTCCTCGGCTGACTCTAACACCGACAACTCCTCTTCAGATGACCAACCAGATGACCCAGGCAATGCTGGAGTAGGCACCAGCCGAGGAGCAGATAATACAAAAAGGGGAGATGGTGGAGACCATAGGGAGGGTGGTAGCAAAGATTCTAAAGACCACTGTGCTCTTAACAACAATGACAATGTAACAATGTCCTATGCAGACAAATTCTTCAATTTTTCTTCTATGTGCTCTCTCGGGAATACAGCCAAAGATGCAACTTTTGTTGAGTTTCAACAATGTATCTTGGAAACCAGCACTAGTGCGCTCACCGCAACTATCACTTTTCCACCATGTACTATGGAGCAAGATGCAGTCCTTCTCCCATAATAGGTGGATTCTGACAAAGTGAGTCTCGACACCGGCGATAGACTCAACTCTGACTCCGAAAAAAGTGTACCACAAATTTTTGACAACAATGAACAGACATTACTTCCTCCTCTAGCAGACCTTCCCCCACCACCACCCCTAACTCACAAGATGCACAACTTAGACACAACATCCATCTCTACATTAGATGTTTAGGACATCTTCATCCTGAACACTATTATAGACGATGCCAAAATGGGGGGGACATCCTCTATAATAACACAAAGACAAAGTGCAAGTTGACATGTGAAGATTTCCGTGTTCTTCTATGACCTCAGTCGTCGATAAAGATGGCTGTCTTCCGTGTCATGCTTGCCAACTCTATATAGGAATTTTGAATCCCGAAGAAAATACATCTTGTTTTCAATGCCTTGCCTGCTTTAGCATTATCCTTATTACACAAGGACTTAGAGGCAAAGTCGATCAAGCGGTTGCAAACAGGTCTCACGAAAAAGGCACGCTACATCACAATGCCTTTCAAAGTTTTTGACCACTGGCTCCTTATGATTGTTGAATTCAAGGCCCGTGACACAAAGGTGTACAATATCTGCGCTAGTGAGCTTAAGGTAGAAAACATTACCTTTATCCGCTCAAAAGTCGGAGAAGTGTGATGCATTTCTTTCTGACTTCTCAAAGTCATATGGGCCGCCTTCCAATCTTTCGCACATGACTGGAACCAACCTTGGTTCAAAATCATCAACCCATCTGTTTAGGCACTTGAAGGCTCAGGGGACTACGCTCTCTGCACAATCAGATTCACTGAAGTGCTCAACAGAAATATCCCCTTTACCGAGCTAGCTACAGAAGATATGCATGCTTTACGGGGACGATACACCATGGAGCTCCTTTGCGATAGACGGTTCTTTAAGGATCCGACAATGGTGCATGATAATGTACCCTGTTATTTATTCTATGGTATCCAACGTCCACAAAAGCAACCTTTCAGATAAGTCCTAAAGGAGTTGGAGTAACAACAACAACAAACCACTAAGGCCCCAGAAAAATGACAATGGGACCCCTACACTTTTGATATGGAAGACGATAAGGGGGACATAGATCTGCTAACAGGAGATATCATCAATTGATCCTCCAAAGATATGGTGTCTCCATCTGATATACCACCGACATTCCCAAACTTTGACCTTGCTGCATACAAGCGTCTTTCAAATAGCGAACTCAGACTCATCATGTCTCGACTATATGCAGAGAATGATGAGCTTGACTTCCATGAAGGGAATATTCTTATATTGGCAGATGCACTCCGTGAAACCATACAAGTAAAAGGTTCACTATCCGTGAGCATGATAGCTGCCTACCAATTTCTTCTAGCACAGGACTTGCCTACAGTTTACATAGCGTCAACATATGTGAAGGATGATTTACTCAGCTCAAAGAACTTCGGAACAACTGAAGCCCTTATCTCATATCTTCAACATACGACTCCAAAGTTCATCTTGTTTCCATGCCATCACTCTGATCATTTGATGTTTTCGGCAACAAACTTACATAATGAAACTACATATATCTACAATAGGTTTGATAGCTAGTTAAATCTAAACCAAAAAGAGTATGATGTTATAGGAAAGATGCCAATGGAGGAAGTGGTGAAGAATTGTGCTGAATGACTGCACAATCTTCTCGGAAAACACACAAAGGCATACAACAAAGATCATATTAAGCGCCCAACCTTCTGCCATAGATGTCCACAGTAAATCAAAGAATCTAACTGTAACATCCCTGACCTGGGTTATACTTTAACCCTAGGTGTTTTGATTAAGAAATATGATTAAATTCTTAATCTCATCTTGTGAAAAGTAATTAGGGCTCAAGAGGAACTTATGTTGCAATTCTAGTCCTGTTTGAATAATGTTGAAGCAATGTTTGCTTTATTTTGGACTAAAGTGCAAATTACCCAAGTTGAGGGGTTTAAGTGTAAATTGTGCATGATAATATGTTACTCATGTTTTGAAGGATCATGAGGGTGAAAATGATGTTGAGGTATGGCTTATGGAAGATTGAAAAATAAGAAAGAGCTGGTAAAGCAATGTATGTGCATGAAAACCTAGTTTTGGTGTAATGTGCAATTTACCCAAAACCTATAGTGCAATATGTAAATTACCACTTCAATACGGTCCCTAATGTTTCTTGGCATCATGTAGAGCAAATAAAATGAGAGGGGCACCTCATTTGATTTAATTTGGAGGAGAGAGACTCTTGATATTAAAATAATCAAGATTTAATCCTAATTGAAACCCTAATTTGATTTAGGGAAAAAATAAATGTATTAATTAAAGGGCCTTCAAAAAAAATTAAAATGTTTGAAATCAGATGTGTATAGACATCCTTGATACTTGCAAGGACCACGAAATTATCCAAGGGAATGGATAACTCTCACACAATTTTATAAGAAAAAGAAATATCCACTCACATATGGATATTAATATAATATGATTTAAGGTGCTTGATTTGCTTTTCTTTAAACCATGGATAATTGAGAGGAATAAGAGGAAAACAAGATAGCCTCGTTCCTAAGGAAGATGAGGGTGAAGATGCTTCCACATTTTTGGGATTAATTGGATTTTAACAAAGCATATTCTCTCTCATTGAATTTTTATAAAAGAACTTTTTACAAGCCAAATTGAAGGCTTTTTCGACCCCACTTCTTCTCCTTTCTTGGGAAACGACCAAGGGAGCTTGGGAGGGTCAGGAGGACGACCCCCAACCTGTTGGTAAGGTTCTTTATGCATTTCACCTTGATTCCATGGTGGAAATCAAAAATAAATTGTGGATTTCTTCCTATTTCAATCTTCTCTTCAATTCTAACCATTCCTTTTCACTCAAACCTTGAGAACGAGCCTTGGAAAGGTGAAAGGAGTTGCATCCACCATTTTTTCCGTGGACATGGAGCTTTGGAGCTCAATTTGAGGTGGGTTTTAGAACTTGAACCCTTGATTTTGTTATTTCATTCAATTCGTTATCAAATAATGATCATTTCCATGATTACAATAATCGATTTGGTTGATTGATGCAATCATCATGGAAACCATAGAAGGTTTCATGATTTTAGAGGTTGAAGATGATAAGCACACACCTCTACAAATATCCAAGGCAAACAGTCTTTATTGAGTTGCTCAAACGGTTTCCCAAACCGTTTGGGAGCAAATAGTTTCTAAACCATTTAGAAGCAAACGATTTCACCAAACCGCATGAGACCAAACGGTCTCAAGACTGTTTGGTGGTGTTTACCAGGGTTGACCATTTGGATATATGTTGAAAATGCTCTAGGTTAATTACTCAAAAATTATGATTGGTTAGTTCCAATTGGTTCATGAGTTGATGGTCAATCAATCACCAAAACCCTAATCAGGTTAAGTGTCGATTTCCAAGTTGATTGAGCTTGAAATTTGGGTTGATTGATCCAAACAGTTTCAAAACCATTTGGGGATCACCCAAATGGTCTCAAGACCGTTTGGAGGTCACCCAAGACCGTTTTGAGGTCTAGTGTTGAGTATGTGTGACAAAGTGGGTTTTCTAGATAGTTGCGAGGATGAAATATCTTTTAAGGTGTGTAGGATGTGATGGAGTGGACTTTTAGAATCCTAAATGTCCAATGACTTAAGTGAAAGCATTTGTTTCAGTTAGATTGAGAGTTTCAAGCTTTTGATAAAGTAAGTGTGTTGAGGTGAGGTTGATATCATGATTAAGACCTATCTTAAAATGCCTTTTTTATGAATTTAATTGAATGGTCTAACAGTTGAGTTTTGTCACCAAATTTGAGTAGAAGGTATCTTGAGTTGTGAGGAAGCTATGATTAAAATTTGGTGGCATTTGGATGCTCTTAGAGGGAGTTAGTAAGGTTTGATATTTGAGAAATAATGTGCTTTATTGATGGGCATTAGACCTAAGTTCAACAATCTAAGCCTAATCTAGGCTGTGTCACGCGCCCCTTTCTTTGAGGGTGAGATGGGTGGCCAGATCTTGGTCATTCATGACCGATTCAGTGGCTGTGATTGCCTACTTCAGTGAGCCCCATATTAGTCTTGTAAAGGACCTAGTACCACCGTTAGACGCTTTTTGGATGGCCCTGAGATCACCTCCAAGCTTCGGACCAGGAGGAGTCATGGGAGCAGGTTGGCGTGCAAGAATCCATGCCACCACGATCTCTAGACGTGCACCCAAAAGAAGAAGTGACCGAGCAGTTTGTTGGATCCTAGATGGGTGATTAGATGCTCTAGAGGGGGGGTGAATAGAGCTGAAAGAACTTAAACAAAACTCATTAAACCTTCAAAATATATGACAAGATAAGGTTTCTAAATAGGCAATTTGAGTGCAGCTAAATCATGCATAGCAAGGATAAGAGAGATTGAACATGCACCAATTAGACAAGCTATTTAGAGTGGTTCCACACTTCAAACTAGAAGTGTGTCAGTCCACTTGCCTAGAGAGGTCAACCTCTAGGACTTCCAACAATTGCACTCTTATATTCACTTATAAGACTTACAATACATGACCAACAAAGGACTTACCTATCCAATACAAAGAGTCTTCAACCTTACTAAGGACTTACCCACTTTGCAAGAGTCTTCGGCCTTCTCCAAGGACTTACCCACTCTTGCACAAGTCTTCGGCCTTGTAGGAATTACCCACTCTTCTTGGATCTTCCGCCTTTGACTTCACCTTCACTCGGAGAAGCTTCCCACCAAGGTCTTACCTACTTGAGATTGAGTCTTTTGCCTTCTCCATGGGCTTACCAACTCTAGCTCCAAGTCTTCGGCCTTGATCTTCACCAAGGGACTCCTTCCCTTGTTCTTCTTCACCTCTCTTGGACAAGAGAGAGAACCTTCATCTTCAATATAGCAAATGAGAGATGGGGAGGTGGTGGAAGTGAGAGCCTCACAAGATATACATATAAGACTAGCTCTCTTACAAATCTCCTACTCACTCTAATGGATGTAGCAAGTGATTAAGCTTAGAGAGAGAGAGGAGGTTTTAGGAAGCACTCAACTATAGAATAGGAACCTCACAAAGAGTTTGCAATGAATGTTCTACCTTGGAATGAAGCCCAATGGGTCCTATTTATAGCTGGGGATGCCTCTTAGCCTTTGGGAACACTTAAGAATGAAAACTAGCCGTTTTGTGGCTTGCAACGGATCTATTTTCACTTGTTACAACTCCACAACGGCTAGTAGCATTTTTTTGCACTTTTCCGTACAGTGCATTCGGTCGAGTTTCAGGGTGGGAAACTGGACCGATTCAATCTTCAGAAAACCAGCCCAGGTGGATCGGTCGAGTTTCAGGGTGGGAAACTGGACTGATTCAATCTTCAGAAAATCAGCCCAGGTGGATCGGTCGAGTTTCAGGGTGGGAAACTGGACCGATGCAATCTTCAGAAAATCATCCCAGGTGGATCGGTCGAGTTTCAGGGTGGGAAACTAGACCGATCAAGTGCCTATAATTGATTTTCAAATTTGCATTAAATGTGCTCTAATATTCAATCTAACTGTTCCTGATATTTTTCTAAGCTTAATTACAAGTCATACAATCATTACAAGTGATTTACAACATGATTCTAATGGATATACATCATATTACAAAAATGTGCACTTGTATGACTTTGACTTGTCTTTTCTCCAATTTGAGATGTGCAAGTTAGGGAAATTGGAGTGTGTCTATACCTAATCTGAAATTACTCAAGTAGAAGCATTAGACACCAATATGTGGAATGGTTAGTCATCATCAAAACACGGGTTTAGTCAATTTAGACGTGAGTCAACATTGACCTAATTGACCTTGAGTCAACATTCTCCCCCTTTTTGAAGATGACAAACCATTCCATAAATGTATTGAAAGCATTTAAGTAAATTCATACCTTTGGAGAAACCTAGGGGTTTCAATAGAATGGAGTTCATATGCTCCCCCTCAATTGATGTGCATGGAGTTTTCATACTCCCCTTCAATTGATGTGATTTCTCCTGCATGGTTAGCTTTCATAACATTTATAGAATATTATGTCTTCTACTCATATATGCTCTACACATATATGTCTTCTCCCCTTTACCTTCTCCCTTTACATGAACATGCTTCTCCTCTTCATGTAAGACATGCCCTCTTCCTCTTTTAAGAGAAGACATACCTTTCTCCCCCTTTGTCATTTCAAAAAGTGGGGTTATGAAGATATAAGAAACATCACTTGTTAAAAAGAAAGGAGATAACACAAATATATATAAGGAGAGTAGAAGAGCACATACAGGGGCTTGTCCAAGCATAGAAAGAAAAGAAAGTTAAAGCATATACTTGAACAACCAAAAAAATGCAAGATAAGGTGCTGAAGAAAAACAATAAAATGCAATTTTGACCCTCAAGATGACGGAATTTGACCTAAAACCATCGGAGCTCATGGTAAAGCGATGAATCTTGCTCAGACGGTTGTTTCTGCATGAAAAACACTAGTCTTGCACCAAAAATTGAAACTGGAGCAAAATATGCATAAAATCTAAAAATACTCCAATTTCTACATATAATGTAACTCTATGTGCCCTGCATCACAATGTTATGCAAGCAACTCAAGATAGTAGATATGAAATTCAAGGAACAATCTTGAGCATGTATGAGATAAGATACAAGCATAACATATAGATGATCAAAGATGGCAATTTGTAAACAAGGTTAGAACTACATGTATATTAACTACTAGTAGATGATATCACAAGTTAGGACTACTAGTAGGATCTAGATCATAGCAAGAGATACCAAAAAATACACAACATAAAGCAAGCTATGAGTAGATGTAGAGATATATCCAAATAAAGAGATATGCAAAATTAGAAGCATGAGAGGATATAACTCACTAGATATGCATCCTTACCATAAGATGATTACCCCTAAGAACCTCAAGGTTGTATCAAAACAAGTATACACCTAGATAGATGTAGCAAGTTAGAGCACAACGGAAGCAATTTAAGACACAACCAAGAGATCCATAGAGATCATCATCAAAACATGCAAGACAACTCAAAGCAAGTAATTGCAAGATATATATATACTAATTTAGAGCAATTAGAGAGATAGAGTTATATGCAAGATAGGAAATTTAGAACATGGCAATATGCATATATAAAGATACCAAGGGAGTGCCTAAGAATAAGGATATTGGTTGAGAAAATCTAGTTGAGAGATAAATTCTCATCCAATAAGCCAACTGTGTATTCTGTGCACAGTGTTATCGTTCGAGTTCTGTACATGGACAACTCGACCGATGACAGCTGTTGGCAACACTCTTGGTGCCTATCGGTCGAGTTTCAATAGGTCAATCTCGACCGACAGATCAGCTGTCAAGAAGCACATATATTTCATAAAAACATATTTAAAGGCATGCTAAAAATACAAACCATATCCAAACATGTCTAAGCAAGTTAGTAATGCACTATAGAAGCATTAGAAATAGTTTTTGAGAAAGAGTGTGAAGAGAATCACAAAATGCCACTTTTGACTCAAAAACCATATGTATAGTGCACACTAACTTGACAAAACAAGTTAGAAATGGTTACAAGCAATAAAACAATTACCTTTGTACTTACCATTGCTTTTCCTCTTGTTGTCACCCTCTACACATCTCACCTTTCTTCTTTCATGTGGATTGAGAAGTCAATTTGCAATTTAGTGGCTCAAGTCAATCTATTTGCAAGTACCTACAAGAAGAAAGATGAAATGGTCCCCAATCATGTTTTTGGGTCCGGAGGGGTTAGCTTAGCAACCCAAATCCTATTGCTCTTGGGTGCTTTCCTAAAAGGTCAACAATTAGAATAATGACCTAATTCATTGCAATAGTTGCATGTGCCTATAGTCTTGGAACTAGAGGATTCTCCATGGAATATTGGAGGTCCTTTATCTTTGTTGTTCCCTTGACTACTATCATACCCTAAACCATGTCTACCAATTTGTTTAGTAGTATGGTGTAGGATGTCATTAAGACTCTTCTTACCAACTAAGAATCTTTGCAAAGAAGATCTCAAACTATTATTATCATGCTTAAGAGAAGCAATAGTAGAAGACAATTGATTAATATTATCTCTAGCATGTACAAGATCATTTTCTAGGCAAAGAGCTTTAGTTAAACAAGAATCTCTATTAATATGAAGAGCAACAACATCATTCTCTCTATTAGTAGAACTAGAACAAGATTCATGCCCATTGATTTTAGTAAGTAAGGAGGCATTTTCTATTTCTAATTCATGCAAGACAAAATCTTTGTCCTTGTTTTCAGATTTAAGAACATCAATATCATGCATGAGAGAATCAATAATTAAAGTATGCTCTTCATTAGAACAAGGCATAAGAGGTTGAGCTTCTAGAAATTTAATCTTATCAAGTAAACTAGCATTTTCAAGTTTAAGAGAGTCTACTTGGCTAACACAATCATTTTTATCATTAAGCAAGCAAGAATTTGCATGTTCAAGATCATTTAATTTACATACAAATTATCAACAATTTTAGCAAGCTTTTTTCTTTTCTTTTGAGAAGACTTAAGAGAGGCACAAATATCACGAATGAGATCAATCAAGGATTCTTTATCTAAAGAGTCTAGATTTACCTCACTTGAGTCTTCACTTGTTGATGCTATAAGGGCAAAATGGCATTCTCCTTCATCACTAGAGCTTGAGCTTGATCCTTCACATGAATCTTCACTTGAGCTTGAGTTGGAGGAGCCCCTTGAGCTTGATTGCCATGTCTTCTTGTGAAGATGGCTTTTTTTGCCTTGTGGGCAATCTTCCTTGTAGTGACCCTTCTTTCCACATGTGAATCACCAGATGGAGGAGGACTTGCCTTTGTAGAGTCTACCCTTGGAGTACATGGCATCTTCTTTAGCTTGAGAGGATGGAGAGACTTGTTCCATGATAGCTTCAATTTGAGCCTTTATTTCAGCCTTCTTCATTCTCTTAATCTCTTTCTTCTCTTGTCTTTCTACTTCCTCCCTCTTGTCAAGTGTAGCTTCATGTGCTTGTAGATTTCCAATGAGCTCTTCAATAGGAATTTCCCTAAGAGACCTTGCTTCTTCAATGGAAGTCACCTTGGATTCCCATCTCTTGGGGAGAGTTCTAAGGATCTTTGAGTTGATCTCTCCACTAGACATAGGATGTCCTAGAACAGCAAGACCATTCAAGATGGTGTTGTGCCTTGAGTACATGTTGGCTATGATCTCCTCCTTTCCCATCTTGAAGTTCTCAAGCAACCCTTTGAGCATGTAGACTTTGCTTTCCTTTACTTGATTTGTCCCTTCGTAAGTGATGCAAAGCTTTCTCCATACCTCATATGCCATCTCACAAGAGGAAATCCGATTGAACTCGGTGGGGGTCATGGAGGCATATAGGATGTGCATGGCTCTATCATTCAAGGTTGCTTTCATCAAGGTGGCTTCATCCTATTCTTCAATATTTGTCTTTGGTAGAATGAATGGGATGTTCACCATTTGCCACATCTTGAGACTTGATCCTTGGATGTAGAATTGAAGTCTTCTTATCCAATAGAGGAAGTTGCTCCCATCAAAGATTGGAAGGCTGGTCGAGAGTCTCCCTCCTAGGTAGTCACCCATCTTCTCCTACTTGTTGAAGTATGCTTGGAGAAGACCCGCTCTGATACCACTTGTTGGATCCTAGATGGGTGATTAGATGCTCTAGAGGGGGGGGTGAATAGAGATGAAAGCACTTAAACAAAACTCATTAAACCTTCAAAATATATGACAAGATAAGGTTGTTAAATAGGCAATTTGAGTGCAACTAAATCATGCATAGCAAGGATAAGAGAGATTGAACATGCACCAATTAGACAAGCTATTTAGAGTGGTTCCACACTTCAAACTAGAAGTGTGTCAGTCCATTTTCCTAGAGAGGTCAACCTCTAGGACTTCCAACAATTGCACGCTTATATTCACTTATAAGACTTACAATACATGACCAACAAAGGACTTACCTATCCAATACAAAGAGTCTTCAACCTTACTAAGGACTTACCCACTTTGCAAGAGTCTTCGGCCTTCTCCAAGGACTTACCCACTCTTGCACAAGTCTTCGGCCTTGTAGGAATTACCCACTCTTCTTGGATCTTCCGCCTTTGACTTCACCTTCACTCGGAGAAGCTTTCCACCAAGGTCTTACCTACTTGAGCTTGAGTCTTTTGCCTTCTCCAAGGGCTTACCCACTCTAGCTCCAAGTCTTCGGCCTTGATCTTCACCAAGGGACTCCTTCCCTTGTTCTTCTTCACCTCTCTTGGACAAGAGAGAGAACCTTCATCTTCAATATAGCAAATGAGAGATGGGGAGGTGGTGGAAGTGAGAGCCTCACAAGATATACATATAATACTAGCTCTCTTACAAATCTCCTACTCACTCTAATGGATGTAGCAAGTGATTAAGCTTAGAGAGAGAGAGGAGGTTGTAGGAAGCACTCAACTATAGAATAGGAACCTCACAAAGAGTTTTCAATGAATGCTCTACCTTGGAATGAAGCCCAAGGGGTCCTATTTATAGCTGGGGATGCCTCTTAGCCTTTGGGAACATTTAAGAACATAAACTAGCCATTTTGTGGCTTGCAACGGATCTATTTTCACTTGTTGCAACTCCACAACGGCTAGTAGCACTTTTTTGTACTTTTTGGTACAGTGCATTCGATCGAGTTTCAGGGTGGGAAACTGGACCGATTCAATCTTCAGAAAACCAGCCCAGGTGGATCGGTCGAGTTTCAGGGTGGGAAACTGGACCGATTCAATCTTCAGAAAATCAGCCCAGGTGCATCGGTCGAGTTTCAGGGTGGGAAACTGGACCGATGCAATCTTCGGAAAATCAGCCCAGGTGGATCGGTCGAGTTTCAGGGTGGGAAACTGGACCGATCAAGTGCCTGTAATTGATTTTCAAAGTTGCATTAAAAGTGCTCTAATATTCGATCTAAGTGTTCTTGATATTTTTCTAAGCTTAATTACAAGTCATACAATCATTACAAGTGATTTACAACATGATTCTAATGGATATACATCATATTACAAACATGTGCACTTGTATGACTTTCACTTGTCTTTTCTCCAATTTGAGATGCACAAGTTAGGGCAATTGGAGTGTGTCTATACCTAATCTGAAATTACTCAAGTAGAAGCATTAGACACCAATATGTGGAATGGTTAGTCATAATCAAAACACGGGTTTAGTCAATTTAGACGTGAGTCAACATTGACCTAATTGACCTTGAGTCAACATAGTTAAGTTCAACTTGAGTGGAGGAGTGCGGAGACCCCTAAAACAAGTTGTGTGATCGCTCCAGTAGGGAGAGCAGAAACCAACTCCCCACTATCTCTCCATCGTAGCCTGCAGGTGCCGACCATGAGTAGAATATGGCGCAGGAAGGTCTTTCAGAGGACGCTAAGTGGGGTAAGGCATAACTGGAGATCGTAGTGTTGGGTTCCAAGCAGATTCACACTTTCCGATGGTGGTATCACTGGCCGCCGAGCTCACCCACATCAAGGAAGAAGACGGAGTTGGGGGCGTCAATCTAGGACCCTGCAACTAAATCCAAGGGTCTCTCTAGGTCCTTGAAGCTCCGACGAAGGTTTTCGGTGCTTCATCGGTGAGATTCGAGGAAGGGAAGCCTTCTTCCCCTTTCCCATCGTTGCGACGGCCACCATGGATGGTGAGCTCATGGTCTTGGAGTTCCAGAGGCAAACCGGGAGAGTAAACCAGTCGTAGAGGTCTTTGTTAAGACTCTGAAGCTGAGGGCAGCCGTAGAGCATCTTGGCGTGTTTGGTTGCCCGCCGGAGAAGTTAGCCGCGGCGGCGGTCCCGTGAAACAGAGTCTATGGTCTCTCGACCGCAAGAAAGATTGGAGGACGACTCTCATTTCTGTTGAACCGGGTCTAGCCTGGGCCAACCTTGAACCAGGATGCTATCACGCATCCAAGTGTCCATGTGTCAGAGGCCTATTGGCCTAAAAAGGTATTTCCTTCAGTGATGTTCAAATTTACAAAATTCATAGCAATTAGCTCAACGATCAGAAAAATACAAATAATATACCGAAATTCTCAGAAAAATGAGTAGAACACAATGAAAGCATAATATCAGGTTTTTGATGAACGAATATCAGAGTAATCATGTAAGATGTAAAATGGTCTTTTCATGCATAATAAATAATAAACAAAGACCTAAAATTGTAGAAAAAGGTCAGTAAGTCTATAATCATGTTTACGGTGTATAGGATGTCAGATATGGTCACGTTGATGCAAAAAATCATATAATTTGATTAATATGGCTAATTAGGGCTAATAACCCTAAATAAAATGTATTAAATACATGGATGCTCAAGAATTGATGAAATTTACAGAGTAAGCTCATATCCATATTTAGAACCTCAGATTTAATGATGAAATCATGATGATGCATATAATTCATGTTATATGAAGTTGACCTTTAATACATGGTTTAAAACCCTAATTAGGTTAATGATGTAACCTAAGGTTAATATGTGCATAAAAAGGATGTGGAACATAATGTTCAGATAATGAACCATAATCTGGAATATGACATCAGTAAGATAAATATAAGATAAGAACATAAGTAATGATGCTCATATCCTAAAGAGATAAGCTAAACCCTAATGAGCACGATTAGGGTTAAGATGAGATATGATAGGATGAGAACCTGATGATAGTTTATGATCTTTCCTTAATTAGGGATGAACAAGGTTAGAGTTAACCTGAGGAATATGTGATGATTAGGTTTCTCTTGATCAAGGTACGCCATTACCTCTTACTTGGCTTATTATACAATATGCTTGTGTTATATGAGTAGTAGAATACTTGACATATGGTATGGATTGGAATGATTGTTCTTGTATGTTATGTTGCTTGATTCTCCATACTTACTGCTATGAACACATCAAACATAATATATCTGTTCCATTATATGAAAGCACCAACTCTGTGGCAGTTTCCTTGGAAGTGACCGAACTCTTTGGTAGTGGTCACATTGTACATATGGAAGCACCAACTCTTTGGTAGTGTGCTTGGACCCAACTCTTTGGTAGTGGTCACAATGTACATATGATCCAACTCTTTGGTAGTGATCATAAAGGACTTGAGATATAATGGAAAATAAGCTTAAAATATGTGTTCTCTTTTGTTAATGAATATCCTTGTGCAAGTATATGCATTTCTTATATTCTTCTATTACTGCCAAGTATATTAGTTTTATCTTATTGCCAAGATATGATGAGAGGTAAATAAAAGACATGTAGGCGTACTCAGTACAATATTCTTGAATATTGTGCTGACGTGTACCACATGTAATCTTTTTGTTTAGGTTGTGGTCATGCTCTTGAAGATCTAGGATAGAGAGAGTTGTGTAGCGAGCTGATGTTCAGGTGGACCTGTTGTCTTAAGATCATGTAGTTTAGTGGAAGTACATGTATATGTATATTTTGTTGTTCAATATGTAATATCAAATGTTGTAACAATTCATGTTGTAATTATATGTTGAATGGTGAACATGTGTGTATGGTTTTATTATTGTTCATGTACATGTGCTACTGTGTTTCCTTCTGACTCCCTTGATTTTCTTCTTCTTAGCCTAGTGTGGGATGTTCAAATTGGGATTCTCATTGAGGTGAGGGTTTCAATTTAGACGTCACACAGTAGATTAAGTTTTAGAAAATGCGGGGACGTCACAGGTGGTATCAGAGCATGAACAATAGAAAAGCCTGACATTTGGTCATTATGCAACTCAAAACAAAATAACCTTGAACTTAATAATCTTTTAGGGTTCGATTTGTCATCTTTTAGAGACTAGATCTAACCTACCCTCTAGGTTAGAACCTAGATGTCCGAGAACTAGGCCTAGACTAGTGCTTGTTGTATAGCGAGTCCTTAGATGTCGTTCTTTCCTTATAGTATAGAGGTATGGGATGTTGCACTATTTGGAAATGACGTGCATCAAGGGAAGAGAAACCCTAGACATATGGTGCTCGTTGTCTAGAGTAGCTACACTAGTCTACACCATGTTCTCACCCCTTTCCTTAGTTTTCATGACACTATACTCTCTACTATGTGTGGGGCACTCGTTTCAGGATTTGGTTTTGGATTCCAACCGGATCGAACCGTGATAGTTTCTCTGACGCTTGTTTTATCGGAGAAAACTATATAATATTTTATTATGTATATGTATTACAAAAATGTGTCCCCACACATGTACGAGTAGGAGGTGGTCATGAAACCTAAGTGAAAGTGAATGACATCAGTCTAGAAGAGAGAGTAGTTCTAGATTAGATGTCTAGAGCCTTGTTGGAATATATGATAGATGGAATAGATGAAATAAGCTATGATGTAAGTCTTACATAGATGGCATAAGTTGGTAATGATGATCTATGTTTGTCTTCAAGGACTTAAGTTCGGTTATGAGGATTTGAGATAAGTTTTGATGATGCAAGTAAATAGGGTGTATGAGATAAGATGTGTTAAGATGAGATGAGGTTGTGAGTCAGCATGAGCCTCAAGCTCTTTTACGAAGGAGGACCTCTAGTGTTAGGACTAGTTTTGGGGTTAGCTCAAGAGAGAGAGCGAGACCCAAAGGGAGAAGGTCAGAGAACATGGACTCCGTTATATGAGAAATATGAGATATGTGATATAATACGTCCTAAACTAGACTACTCCTGAGTGAATGAGTGGAGTTGCTTTATGCATGATTCTTATAGTTATGTTGAACCTTAGATGTACTTGGGAGGACCAAACCCTAGATACAGTAGAGGCTGGTTATATGTGTATACGTGAGCATGGATATGAGTGCCTTCCATCTGGGTGAGGGAGAGAGCCCAAGACCCTGGAGAAGGTAGCTATGTTTTTAGTTTCTGTGAAGCCTCATGCTCGGGTTGGTGGTTTCCCACATAGGAATCTAGTGGTGTGTATAAGAGAGCTTTGGGTAAGATGTTTCATGGATAGAGATCTATGATGAGAATATCATAGCATGTTTTGGTTTGTGCTTATGTGGCTAGAGTTTGTAAGGCTATCTCTAGTGCCAATGAGGTAATCTGAGAACACTAGACTATGAGAGGGAAGATAAGCTTTTGTTTATGAGATACACATAGGGTTGAGTTAGCTCAGAGAGACTGAGCATGTTACTACCCTCATGATATGGGTCAAGAGAACCTCAGTAGGACTAGATAAAGTTTTGTTATATGTTTGATGAGCCACTTGTATAAGTTTGTTTAGAAAAACCATGGTGTAATATAAGTAAAAACATGGTGTGATCTTAACATGTAACATATAGATGTGACATGATGGAAAACTTATAGATGTTTTAAAGATATTTATCAATATGTGGTTAACCATGTGAATGAATAATGATGATAATGTGAAATTGTTGGATAATCTTTTGATGAACTCACTAGTAATGTTGCAAGTTATTATGAGTAATGAAATAAGATCATATGAATGAAAAAGGTTACCTGAGGTGTTAATCTTAGTTCTTAATAAAGATGAAGATATAGTTTGAAGATTAGCACAACAGAATGATTATGACAACTTGTTATGATCCATATGGATAAAGTGGGTTAACATTAGTTAACTCCCTCCTAAAAGGCATATGTTAATGCAGAACATGTTCTTACAACTGAACTCAATAAAATGTTGATGACGCCTTGATGTATGAGTTAATCTTAGTTAACTCCTTTAGAACATGTTAATATGATGTGGAAATCATAATGCATGGGTTAAGATAAGGATGCAACCCTAGCATATGAGATATGTAATTACATAACCTAAGTTTCTAAACCTTGAGTTTAACCTTGAATGGAGTGTCTGTGCACAAAGATGGTTGTAACCCCCCCCCCCCCAAATAGTACTTTGGATATATGGTTCTAGGTCACCTTTGCAGATATGTTACACATAGAATGGTTCCAACATGTGGATGAGAGCAAGAAAAGTTTACCCTAGAAGGACTTGTAGGGTTTACTTTCGAGGATGAAAGTTCTTTTAAGATGTATATGATGTGACAAAGTGGGTTTTCTAGCTTAGTTTCGAGGATGAAATATCTTTTAAGGTGTGTATTATGTGATGGAGTGGACTTTTAGAATCCTAAATGTATAATGACTTAAGTGAAATCATATTTTTCAGTTAGATTGAAAGTTTCAAGCTTTTGATAAAGTAAGTGTGTTGAGGTGAGGTTGATATCATGATTAAGACCTATCTTTTAATGCCTTTTTGATGAATTTAATTGAATGGTCTAACAGTTGAGTTTTTTATAACACCAAATTTTGTGACGTTTTTGCCCTTTATTCTGTTATCAAAACTATCCTTTTCTGCTATTTTCCTCTATTTTATTAGCATTTTCGCAATAATTGGCCAAGCAACGCTCTTATTCCAGTTTTTCCTATCTTTTACAGGGTTTTCCTCGTTTTTGTGCAATAAGGCCGATTCCGGCCCACGATAAGTCTAAGCCCGTCTCGACCTTCCTGACGCCCGATACAACCCAGCCCGACAGGGGCTGGGCGACACAAGAATGATCGGCGGAGAGGGGCGCCTTGCGAAAGGGACGTACCGGTCGACACACCTTCTACCCGACAGGGAGCCAAAGCCGCATCGATGACCAAACTCGTCGGGCAACACAGCCACCCACCGGCAAGCGTGCCGCCAGCCACATGACCGATAGCCAGCACCTCGCGCCGAAGGTATACCTGTATCGGCCGTTCACATCCATCGACCGGTGTATAAGGGGGCTACGTGGCATTTCCAGCACCACAACTCCTTCAACGGCCGGTATAAATAGCAGCTATAGGAAGCCGAAAAGACAGGTCGGAGACGTCGGAGGTTGGATAGGTCGGGACGGCTAGCCAGTTCCCCGTTCGGACAGTTGGGGACTTGAGCGATCTGCGAGAGAAGTGCGAGAGCAACCGTATCGTGCCCCAGTGCTCGTACCGGGCGACACTAGGTGAGCTCTTCCTCATCCCGAGAGGGAGGGGATCGGTTCACCTAGGACTGTACTGGATGACACTGAGGGCCGATATCGGCCGACGTAGATACGCGACACGAGTGCCTGACAACAATGCCCGACAGTAGTATATGTGAATCCACGGCTGACACGATACCGAACCAGATACGCTCCGCCCGTCAGTCGTGCCGCCTGAGAGGGTGT
The DNA here is from genome assembly GCA_963693085.1 of Alisma plantago-aquatica. Classification (NCBI taxonomy): domain Eukaryota; kingdom Viridiplantae; phylum Streptophyta; class Magnoliopsida; order Alismatales; family Alismataceae; genus Alisma; species Alisma plantago-aquatica. The sequence goes on along the minus strand of OY856413.1, from coordinate 309,760,648 downwards.
GCCGCCCGACATGAGCGTATCGGCCAGGGTCTTCGAACGATATAGTCATCCGTCAGGCGTGCCGTCCGAGAGGTCGTGCCACCCGACACGGCTGTACCGGGATAGGTCCCTGGACGGTATCGGGCTGGGAGTAGTAGTAGTCTATCGCCCTTCTACATCAAGAAGGCGACATCTATCTTTAATTCTGTTATTTAAATTCTTAGCTTATGCATTGTATTAAGACCCTTATTGCTGATGGAAATAGAAATGCTAATTTGCTATTTGTTTAATGCTTAGTGCCTTATGATTGGGTAACTACTGTGTTGGATATCTGAACTCTAGCTTGCATGTTTTGGATCGCGTTTCTCTTAGCTACCGAATTGTCTTTCCCGTCGCAACTACTTCGAGAGTTGGGTTGTGGCTCTAGTGTTCGGTCCGATTCTGGAGTACGAGAGTGCCCGGAACGGAGTTGTTTTAGTATCATTCCACTCTAACTTGAGTCCAGCAACCTCGAGAGGGGTGTTGAAGCTTGGTTAGAGGCACCCGCTCTGAGAGGAGGGGTGCAGGGTGTTACTGCTACCGCTTATCTTTCTAAAAGTCTTATCCCTTGCATTACGCCTTAAACTGCAGTTTACCTTTCTATTTTCTGTTGCATGAAAATTCCTAAAAACTTCTAAATGACAAAATCTTAATCTTTCTTGTATCTCTAGTTGGAAATAGTTTTCTTTGATTTCATCGTGACATCTTGTTGTTCCCTTCGGGGAACTTCAATATCTCTTTATATCCACCGGAGTGTAGAGTGTCGATTCAGAGTCATCAACACAACCCACCTTGTCCCTGTGTTCGACCCCGTATGACTACTTCGACCCCGTAAACAAAGTTGCGGGGGCCTAGAAGGATTCGGGTTATAAATGTGAAGGCTTGACTACCTCAATACGCCTCCAATTTTAGGACGCGCGATTTAGGCCGGTCAACTTTCTGGCGCCGTTGCCGGGGACAAGGCAAATGGCACTGTTGACGAATCTGAATCCACTAACTACACTCCCGTGCCTCAAGCTTAGAAATAGGCTTGACAACACTTCTTTTTCTTTTTCTTTTACTTTAAGCATTATTCTTTACCCCAATTATAATTTTCTAAACATGATTTTTATGCGGATTTTAGGTACTCTGATCTACTGAACACCGAGACTGTCAACCATGCCTCGTTGTGAGCAACCCCTTTCTGAGGGCAAATGTCAGAGCCAAAGCGAGAAAGCGACCCGGCCTAATTGGGTTGGTCAGGTTTCCGCCTACATACAAAGACAGGACACCATCATCAACCAGCTGGTACAGGGGACTCTTACCAGCCTTGGATCTCTGAATTCCATGCAACACCAGACGGCGAGTCTGCAGATGCGTCAATGGGAGGTCGATCAACGGCTGTCTCAGATGGCTGCTCTGATGAAGAACCCTGTAGGAAAAATGCTCCCTCACCCTGAAACTGCAGTAATGGCAGTGCTTAGATCAGGAAAGATGGTAGAGCGCGCTGATGAAGCCCCACCGGAACCTGAGCAAGGGCCCAAGGATGTCGTTCCACCAGGAGATGGAGGCAGGCCTACAGAAGCCGAAGAGCCTGCGCCGAGACCGTCCGATGAGCCATCTGGTGGGAGGAATCCTTACGCTCCCAGGGTACCGTTCCCGTACAAGCTGATCAAGGAAAATCTGAAAAAGCGGCACGAAAGGTTCATGGATTCGATCAGGAAGCTGTATCTTGAAGTCCCCTTCCTTGACGCTTTGGAGGAGATGCCCACATATGCCAAGTTTCTCAAAGATCTAATAATGAAGAAAAGAAGGGGGGGAGGATAGAGACAGTGTACCTGGCCTCTACTTCCTCTGCCTTCGTAAAGCCCAACTTGCCGACTAAGAGAAAGGATCCCGGAGCTTTCACGATCCCATTCGCCATCGGGGACAATGTCGAGCGGAAGGGTCTGGCGGACTTGGGAGCAAGCATCAACCTCACGCACTTAAGTTTCGCGCAAAGGATGGGTTTGACCGACATGGTTCGAACCAATATGCGGATTGAACTGGCGGATCACTCTTTCAAAAGACCTATAGGCATTGTCGAAGATGTGCCGATTAGGGTCGGTGATTTCTTTATTCCCTGCGACATCATCGTCATCGACACAGCTGAAGATCCCAGATGTCCGATCATCTTCGGACGCCCTTTCTTGGCAACAGGGAGGGCGCTGATTGATGTCTCTGAAGGGATAATCACCTTGAGGGTTGGAAACAGCCACATGGACTTCAAGATGAAGGAAATCATGAGAGGTCCATCCCTGTCTGAATCGGCCTGTTTTGCAGATAGCTACAATAAGTACTGCGAGGAATTAGAGGAGGATATCCAGACAGTGGATCCCCTCGCGAGAGCAATAAGCTGTCAGGATCTCGACTTCGAAAATCCCGAGGTCGTGAAGCATCTCGACATTTTCAACCTTTCTGACAAAGACTTGCAAGAAGAAGAGGAGGAGGTGGACTCTGCGAAGTATGCCTCCCTTGAAGGAGAACCTCAGGAGGAGACACCCAGAGCAAAGCCGGATTTAAAAGCGTTACCGGAAGGACTAAATTACGAATTTTTAGATGAAGAACAGAGGAACCCAGTCATAGTAAACACATATCTTTCAAGCGATCAACTGGACCGACTCCTTGAGGAGTTAAGACTCCACATGGGGGCTATAGGATATTCCGTAGATGATATCAAAGGCCTTAGCCCCGCCCTTTGCATGCATCACATCAACTTGGATGAGTCTGCCAAGCCCCTGGTCCAGCCCCAGAGGAAGCTGAATCAGATGCTCAAAGAGGTCGTCAAGAAAGAAGTAATAAAGCTTAGGGACGCGGGGATCATTTACCCAATTAGCGACAGCAACTGGGTAAGCCCGATCCACGTAGTACCCAAGAAAGGTGGAATGACTGTGGTTAAGGGTGAGAAGGGTGACAAAGTGGCGGTAAGGACCGTCATTGGTTGGCGAATGTGCATTGACTACCGAAAGCTAAATCAGGCTACAAAAAAGGATCATTTTCCGCTACCTTTTATTGACCAAGTTCTTGAAAGATTAGCGCGTCACGATTATTTTTGTTTTCTTGATGGCTTTTCAGGATTTTACCAGGTACCCATCTTACCCGACGACCAGGAGAAAATGACGTTCACCTGCCTCTACGACACCTATGCCTTTAGAAGGATGCCCTTCGGACTCTGCAATGCCCCCGCCACCTTTCAAAGATGCATGATATCAATGTTCTCAGATTTTCTAGAAGACATCGTGGAAGTTTTCATGGACGACTTCTCCATCTATGGAAGGGACTTCGATTGCTGTCTGAAGAACCTGTCGTTAGTACTTCAAAGGTGCGAGGAAAACAGCCTGGTCCTGAACTGGGAAAAATGTCATTTCATGGTACGGGAGGGTATCGTCCTAGGGCATAAGGTCTCAAGGCGCGGGATCAAGGTGGATACCAGCAAAATCGAAGCTATATCTAAGCTTCCTCCACCAAATTCCGTCACGGGGATAAGAAGCTTCCTCGGGCACGCCGGATATTACCGAAGATTCATCAAGGACTTCTCAAAGATTTCCAAACCATTGTCAAATCTCCTGGTAAAGGATGCTGAATTTGTTTTCTCTAACGATTGTCTCAGTGCTTTTCAGGCCTGAAAAATGCTTTAGTATCACCACCTATCCTTCAAGCGCCAGATTGGGGTTTACCCTTTGAGCTAATGTGCGACGCTAGCGACTACGCAGTGGGAGCAATCCTGGGGCAAAAGAAAGATAAAAAGCACCATGTGATTTGCCACGCTAGTCGCACGTTGGACGAAGCACAAGTAAACTACACAACCACCAAAAAGGAAATGCTCGCGGTTGTCTTCGCGTTTGATAAGTTCAGATCGTATCTCGTCGGATCAAAGGTCAAAGTATACACAGATCATGGGGCGATAAAATACTTAATGCAAAAGAAAGACGCAAAGCCCAGATTGTTGAGATGGGCCTTGTTGCTCCAAGAGTTCGATCATGAAATCATCGACAAGAAGGGCGCGGAAAATGTGGTCGCAGACCACCTATCGAGGATAGTGGCTGAGAGACAGAGAGGGCCACAGATCGACGACAACTTTGCCGACGAAGCTCTCATGATGGCTGAAGCTCAAGAAGAAGGATTGCCCTGGTTTGCAGACATCTGCAATTTCCTCGCTTGTGGAGAGCTACCCCTGATATCACCTACAATTAAAAGAAGAAGCTATTCGCGGATGCCAAGAATTATTACTGGGATGATCCTCTCCTGTTCAGAAGATGCGCAGACAACTTGTACAGGAGGTGCATCCCGGGAGAAGAAACTGCCGATATCCTGAAGGGATGCCACACCTCCCCCTATGGTGGACACCTGGGTAGCGAAAGAACAGCGGCAAAAGTGCTACAATCAGGTTTCTACTGGCCCTCCTTATTTAAAGATGCTGCACGATTTGTAAGGGTTTGCAAAGAGTTCCAGTCAACGGGGAATATAGGGCGGAGGAATGAAATGCCGATGGCAAGCTGGATCGAAGTGGAAATATTTGACGTATGGGGGATTGATTACATGGGGCCGTTTCCCCCATCCCAGGGGTATCAATACATACTAGTGGCAGTAGACTATGTGTCGAAATGGGTAGAGGCGGTGGCCAACCAAACATGCGACGCCAAGTCGGTTATCAAGCTTTTTCAGAAGACCATCTTTCCCCGTTTCGGTATACCGCACACCGTAATAAGCGACGGCGGGTCACACTTCGGAGAAAGGCAGTTCGAAGCGCTCCTACGCAAGTATGGAGTAAAACATAAGATCACTACGCCCTACCACCCACAGACATCGGGGCAGGTAGAGGTCTCAAATAGACAGATCAAGCGGATCTTAGAAAAGACTGTCAGCCGCACACGGAAGGACTGGTCTATGAAACTTGATGACGCATTATGGGCCTACCGTACTTCTTACAAGACGCCCATTGGAACCACCCCCTACCGTCTGATATACGGAAAATCATGCCATCTGCCTTTGGAACTAGAACACAAGGCCCTTTGGGTGATCAAGTTCCTAAATATGGATCTAGACAAAGCAGGAGAAAAGAGGTTTCTACAGCTTCAAGAGCTCGAAGAGCTGAGGATTCACGCCTACGAGAATGCAAAGATCTACAAGGAAAGAACAAAGATGTGGCATGATGCCCACCTTAGGAGAAAGGATGTGAGTGAAGGGGATAAGGTCATGTTATTCAAGTCCTCCTTCCGTCTTTTTCCTGGGAAATTACAGACAAGATGGTCGGCACCGTTTTCTGTGGCAAAGATATACCCATCAGGAATGATGGAGCTCCGCGACAAGGATGACCCGACCAAGGTCTTCAAGGTGAACGGGCACAGAGTGAAAAGGTTTTATGAGGACGAAGCTTTTGTCAAGAAAGCAGAAATTGACTTGCTGGATGTGGGTACAACCAAGGAGCCTACACCGGTCGAGCTGGCGACGGAAACTTCAGTGCTCCTCGGGAGGCAGCCCGAGTCATAGATTAGGATACATTTGTTTTCTTTGTAAAAACAACCATTATGGACTGTAATAAGGCCCGAGTCAGTACATGCGCACGTGTGCTGACTCTTTTTGTTTTATGGGCCATCGATGTGTTTTGCGGAGCATTGAGGAGTAATACCATCTGCGGTAGGAGATCCTTCTCTATACCAATGATGTTTTACCCTGCAATGGCCTTTTACTTCACACAGGTTTAGTTTTGGCCTTTTGTCCGCCCGCTTTTCTACCGTGTCAACCAGCTAGGCGAAGAACCGCTTGTATCGGGCAGCCTCGCCCCGGGCGTCGCAAGGGCGGCGGATGACCCTTGGACTGGCCGATGGGACTTCGCGTTTCGGGATTAGCGTGACTAAAACGCCTGACGTGCGCCATGTTTTGCACGTTTCACCCCCAGCCGGGTTCTCTATAAATAGCGTGGAGGTTTCTTCGTGCCGGGCTATCATTTTCTTCTTTTTGCCACCTGGAACGCATGCTTTGATCCCCCCTTTTTTGCTCGTGTGTCGGCCATCTTGCCTTCGCCCTAGTATCGGGCGATGCCTCCTGAGAGCAAAGGTATAGCCCGACACGTCTTTCACCCGACACGCTATCTCTCGCCCGGCACAAATTTTTGTATCGTGCGAGGCGTATCGGCCGGCTTGTTGTTTTCTTACCGAACGACATGGCTTGTCGCCCGATAGGTTTGTAGACCGACACGTTTATCGGCCGATAACCCTGTCGCCCGACGCCAGTATCTATTACCGAGCCGCTTATCGGGTTTACATGACCTGCAGATTTTCTATCGCCCGACATGCTTTCACGCGTAACGCCGGTCGATGGCGTTTTCCCGATGTTTCGTACCGGGCGTCATGCTTCTCACTGCGATGTCATGTTTTTGTTTCATGTGACCTCATATCGCCCGATACACCTGTGTCGGGCGTCGAGCCTTATCGCGCGACAACATCGTGTCGTCCGATCGCTTATCGCCCAATTTTAATAAGTTTTCTTTCTTTTCATCTTTCTTGCCTAACGGATGAATAAATAAATTTTAAATAACAAGTATGGCTCATATGGAGCAAACCACCTACCGCGCCAGTAAGCACAGCGCGGGGATCAGCAACAACTGTCGGGCAGAAACGGTAACAACAATGGAAAGGAAGATTTTTCTTGATTTGGTAGCTCCAATAGTGAGTCACCTAGCTAGGAGTGCGGCAACCAAGGCCTCCGAACAAGTTCGAGGCACCCTGGTTCCGTACTATTAAGGGAGAGGGCCGACCCTGACTACACACTCCTGGGAACTAAACTAGGGACGGATAATCAGTCCCTTTGTTTATGCTCACAACGGAGATGTGAAGAAAGGGGGGGCCAGAAGTGAATTTTGAGGGTTTCGCTCCAGCTCAACCGCTACATCGCCAAAGCGAACCCACTAGACAACCTCCCAATGGCATGCTGCAACTTCGTAGGAGCATTTTGCAGCACATCAGAAAGCTAACCCTCACTGGCTAAGCTTTACCTTACTTTTGCTTTCTTCTCTACTCTGGGACAGAGTAGAAAGTAAGTTTGGGGGGTATGCCAGTGAGGGAGGTATAAAAATTTTATCTCTTCGAGCTTTCTATGATATTCATTCTCTTTTACCTGATGTGCCCTTATAGCTCCCTGTATATCTGATGAACGCATGCATGCCATATAAAAATTTTCAAAAATCTTTCCTTTGCAAATTTCCTGCCCCTATGCATATGTACAAAGTTGCTGTAATAATAATAAAAACCTGTTGGGACTTCTTGCAAAGTTTACTTTCTGTATATTTTAACGAGTTACAAGTTCTGTCATATCTTTCTGATAATGTTGTCTCAAACAAACAAAAGATTGTGCCTTGCCATCCAAAAATTTTCGAAAAATAATAATCTCGCAAACAGCTAAGAGACGAGTATGGAGAAGGAAAAAGCTGCCCAAACAGCAGATATCTCTTTTGTTTTCCCTTACCCATCAAAAATCCCAAAAAGAGAAAGAAGCCTTATGAGCGTGAATAAAAGTATGAGAGTTGTGCCCAATAAAAGAAAAGAAAAAAATATATACACCCTTGTTTTCCAAAAGTACCCATCTTTAGGCATGGTAGATCCGGGGCAGTGGTACGTAGGATGTGAAATCACTCCTCTAAAGCCAACTGGCTTGGACTGCAGGGACCGCTTGCCCGTTAACGAACCCTTACCTGGATGGACTGATGGGAAACAAGAAGAAAAACCCAAAAAGCCTTAGCCTACCCTATACCCAGCTTTCTGCCCTTAAAATAAAGTTGTTTGGTGTGGAAGCTAACTTCAGAATCATACACCAAAGTCTCGCTGAAGCTGTGGAGAAGAAAAATTTTACTTAAATAATAAGGAAAGTAGGGCAAGGTCTTTTGTTCGCTTTAAGACAGCATTACCTCCAAGACATCGCAAATCTTGTGCTACCCTTTAGCCTTAAAGTTTTGCTGTGCAAGAAGAAGCAACACAAAGTTTAGTTTAAATATTGATTGAGGACAATCAAAAAGCTAAGTTTGGGGGAGTTGATAACACCAAATTTTGTGACGTTTTTGCCCTTTATTATGTTATCAAAACTACCCTTTTCTGCTATTTTCCTCTATTTTATTAGCATTTTCGCAATAATTGGCCAAGCAACGCTCTTATTCCAGTTTTTCCTATCTTTTACAGGGTTTTCCTCGTTTTTGTGCAATAAGGCCGATTCCGGCCCACGATAAGTCTAAGCCCATCTCGACCTTCCTGACGCCCGATACAACCCAGCCCGACAGGGGCTGGGCGACACAAGAATGATTGGCGGAGAGGGGCGCCTTGCGAAAGGGACGTACCGGTCGACACACCTTCTACCCGATAGGGAGCCAAAGCCGCATCGACGACCAAACTCATCGGGCGACACAGCCACCCACCGGTAGGCGTGCCGCCAGCCACGTGACTGATAGCCAGCGCCTCGCGCCGAAGGCATACCTGTATCGGCCGTCCACATCCATCGACCGGCGTATAAGGGGGCTACGTGGCGTTTCCAGCACCATAACTCCTTCAACCGCCGGTATAAATAGCAGCTACAGGAAGCCGAAAAGACAGGTCGGAGACGTTGGAGGTTGGATAGGACGGGACGGCTAGCCAGTTCCCCGTTCGGACAGTTGGGGACTTGAGCGATCTACGAGAGAAGTGCGAGAGCAACCGTATCGTGCCCCAGTGCTCGTACCGGGCGACACTAGGTGAGCTCTTCCTCATCCCGAGAGGGAGGGGATCGGTTCACCTAGGACTGTACCAGACGACACTGAGGGCCGATATCGGCCGACGTAGATACGCGACACGAGTGCTGACAACAATGCCCTACAGTAGTATATGTGAATCCATGGCCGACACGATACCGAACCCTATACACTCCGCCCGTCAGTCGTGCCGCCTGAGAGGGTGTGCCGCCCGACATGAGCGTATCGGCCAGGGTCTTCGAACGATATAGTCATCCGTCAGGCGTGCCGTCCGAGAGGTCGTGCCGCCCGACACGGATGTACCGGGATAGATCCCTGGACGGTATCGGGCTGGGAGTAGTAGTAGTCTGTCGCCCTTCTACATCAAGAAGGCGACATCTATCTTTAATTCTGTTATTTAAATTCTTAGCTTATGCATTGTATTAAGACCCTTATTGCTGATGGAAATAGAAATGCTAATTTGCTATTTGTTTAATGCTTAGTGCCTTATGATTGGGTAACTACTGTGTTGGATATCTGAACTCTAGCTTGCATGTTTTGGATCGCGTTTTGCTTAGCTACCGAATCGTCTTTCCCGTCGCAACTACTTCGAGAGTTGGGTTGTGGCTCTAGTGTTCGGTCCGATTCTGGAGTATGAGAGTGCCCAGAACGGAGTTGTTTTAGTATCATTCCACTCTAACTTGAGTCCAGCAACCTCGAGAGGGGTGTTGAAGCTTGGTTAGAGGCACCCGCTCTGAGAGGAGGGGTGCAGGGTGTTACTGCTACCGCTTATCTTTCTAAAAGTCTTATCCCTTGCATTACGCCTTAAACTGCAGTTTACCTTTCTATTTTCTGTTGCATGAAAATTCCTAAAAACTGCTAAATGACAAAATCTTAATCTTTCTTGTAACTCCAGTTGGAGATAGTTTTCTTTGATTTAATCGTGACATCTTGTTGTTCCCTTCGGGGAACTTCAATATCTCTTTATATCCACCGGAGTGTAGAGTGTCGATTCAGAGTCGTCAGCACAACCCACCTTGTCCCTGTGTTCGACCCCGTATGACTACTTCGACCCCGTAAACAAAGTTGCGGGGGCCTAGAAGGATTCGGGTTATAAATGCGAAGGCTCGACTACCTCAATACGCCTCCAATTTTAGGACGCGCGATTTAGGCCGGTCAGTTTTGTCACCAAATTTGAGTAGAAGGTAGCTTGAGTTGTGAGGAAGCTATGATTAAAATTTGGTGGCATTTGGATGCTCTTAGAGGGAGTTTTTTTTTTTTGATGGTAAGCCAAGCTATTATAAAAATGAAAGCCATACGGCATCTACAAAGACTAAGGATCCATACAGTTTTGGCATCCCAAAAGTTAGCAGTACAAAGATATAATGCAAGAAAGATGAGATCAACATAAGACGCTTCTGCTTGAATTCCTCCCCAATGTGCTGAACAAAGCAGCAACTAAACGGAATTCCACCACGATCATGGGTATCTCTTGCATAAATCAGACCCCAACTATTGAAACTTAAACAGATAGAGCAACAGTCCTGGTGAACTCCGCCATTCTTCCACCAAAGATAAAGCATCAAAAGGCTGCTTACCATGTTTAAGAAGGCACTAAGATCAGTTGTGACCAAGAGAAAAGGAAAAACTACAACCAAGACACAGACGACACAACAAAGACACAACAAAGACTAAGAAACAAACAGATACAGGGCAGTTCGGACACAGGTGGGTGAGACAAGAGAAAGCCGACAACCATTGTCCATCCAGAGTAGAACAAAGTTGATGACGAGATGAAGAGGGGAGGACTGCTCAGGGGAAAACCCCCACCTCAACCAGCCGACTAGACCTTTCCCCCTACTCAACACAAACCACGAGTAGAACCAAGGATAAGCATCAAAGAAGGAGGCCACCATCCCAACTCGGAACCCCTGAAAGTCCCCCACACCGACAGAAGAAAAGGTCCAGGAAAACCTAGCACACAACCAGGCCAAGACAATTGAAGCATCAACACAAAGAAAAAGGAAACAAAACGGCTGTGAACAGCCCCCGCTCAACAGAGCACAGCCTAAGACAAGCAGAAAAAAAGAAAAAGAAAGAGGGGAGAGAGGACTCCATGCGGCAGAGACGATAAGCAGGGAGAGAGGAAAAACCACAGCCTCCGAAAGGCCGTGCAAGGCTAGGTCTGGAACGACAGAGCCCCTCACACAGCCCCCAAGCAGAACACCACCCACCAGTGGCAAGGAAAGCCAATCGGAGAAGCCCGACATGTCGATGTTGATGTCAGGGGAAGGAACATCCGCAGAGACCAGATTCACCCAACTCCAACAGCCTAACTCACACGCATCGAGCAGGAGAAGCCTAGGGGGAGCGGGGTGGCGCCCGTCGGTGGCCGAGACCCCCTCCCCCAAGCTCGCCGCCTATCCTTGAGCGAAACCTAATCGCCAGAGCTCGGAGCAAAACCTAAGCAGAATGTGAAATCACTTCTCTTAGAGGGAGTTAGTAAGGTTTTATATTTGAGAAATAAAGTTCTTTATTGATGGGTATTAGACCTATGTTCAACAATCTAAGCCTAAGCTAGGCTGTGTCACACACCCCTTTCTTTGAGGGTGAGATGGGTGGCCGGATCTTGGTCATTCATGACCGATTCAGTGGATGTGATTGCCTACTTCAGTGAGCCCCAAATTAGTCTCGTAAAGGACCTAGTACCACCGTTAGATGCTTTTGGATGGCCCTGAGATCACCTCCAAGCTCCGGATCTGGAGGAGGCATGGGAGCAGGATGGCCTGCAAGAATCCACGCCACCACAATCTCTAGACGTGCACCCAAAAGAAGAAGCAACCGAGTAGTTAAGTTCAACTTGAGTGGAGGAGTGCGGAGACCCCTAAAACAAGATGTGTGATCGCTCCAGTAGGGAGAGCGGAAACCAACTCCCCACTGTCTCTCCACCGTAGCCTACAGGTGCTGACCACGAGTAGAATATGGAGCGGGAAGGTCTTTCAGAGGACGCTAAGTGGGGGAAGGCATAATTGGAGATCATAGTGTTGGGTTCCAAGTAGATTCACACTTTCCGATGGTGGTATCACAGGGCGTCGAGCTCACCCACATCAAGGAAGAAAACAGAGTTGGGGGCATCAATCTAGGACCCTACAACTAAATCCAAGGGTCTCTCCAGGTCCTTGAAGCTCCGACGGAGGTTTTCGGTGCCTCATCAGTGAGATTCAAGGAAGGGCAGCCTTCTTCCCCTTTCCCATTGTCGCGGCGGCCACCATGGCCGGTAAGCTCATGGTCTTGGAGTTCGAGAGGCAAACTGGGAGAGTAAACCAGCCGCAGAGGTCTTTGCTAAGACTCTGAAGCTGAGGGCAGCCTCATGGACAGATAAGGAGCATCTTGGCGTGTTTGGTTGCCCGCCGGAGAAGTTAGCCGCGACGGCGGTCCCGTGAAATAGGGTTTGTGGTCTCTCGACCGCGAGAAAGATTGGAGGACGACTCCCGTTTCTATTAAACTGGGTCTAACCTGGGTCAACCTTGAACCGGGATGCTATCACGCATCCATGTGGCCATGTGTCAGAGGCCTATTGGCCTAAAAAGGTATTTCCTTCAGTAATGTTTAGATTTTACAAAATTCATAGCAATTAGCTCAACAATCAGAAAAATACAAATAATATACCGAAATTCTCAGAAAAATGAGTAGAACACAATGAAAGCGTAATATCAGGTTTTTGACAAACTAATATCAGAGTAATCATGTAAGATGTAAAATGGTCTTTTCATGCATAATAAATAATAAACAAAGACCTAAAATTGTGGAAAAAGGTCAGTAAGTCTATAATCATGTTTACAGTGCATAGGATGTAAGATATGGTCACGTTGATGCACAAAATCATATAATTTGATTAACATGGCTAATTAGGGCTAATAACCCTATATTAAATGTATTAAATACATGCATGCTCAAGAATTGATGAAATTTACAGAGTAAGCTCATATCCATATTTAGAACATCAGATTTAATGATGAGATCATGATGATGCATATAATTCATGTTATATGAAGTTGACCTTTAATACATGGTTTAAAACCCTAATTTAGGTTAATGACGTAACGTAAGGTTAATATGTGCATAAAAAGGATGTGGAACATATTGTTCAGATAATGAACCATAATCAGGAATATGACATCAGTAAGATAAATATAAGATAAGAACATAAGTAATGATGCTCATATCCTAAAGATATAAGCTAAACCCTAATGAGCACGATTAGGGTTAAGATGAGATATAATAGGATGAGAACCTGATGTTAGTTTATGATCTTGCCTTAATCAGGGATGACAAGGTTAGAGTCGACCTGAGGAATATGTGATGATTAGGTTTCTCTTGATCAAGGTACGCCATTACCTCTTACTTTGCTTATTATACAATATGCTTGTGTTATATGAGTAGTAGAATACTTGGCATATGGTGTGGATTGCAATGATTGTTCTTGTATGCTATGTTGCTTGATTCTCCATACTTACTTCTATGAACACATCAAACATAATATATCGATTCCATTATATGAAAGCACCAACTCTGTGGCAGTGTGCTTGGAAGTGACCGAACTCTATGGTAGTGGTCACAATGTACATATGGAAGCACCAACTCTTTGGTAGTGTGCTTGGACCCAACTCTTTGATAGTGGTCACAGTGTACATATGATCCAACTCTTTGGTAGTGATCATAAAGGCATTAAGATATAATGGAAAATAACCTTAAAATATGTGTTTTCTTTTGTTAATGAATATCCTTGTGAAAGTATATGCATTTCTTATATTCTTCTGTTACTTCAAAGTATATTAGTTTTATCTTATTGCCAAGATATGATGAGAGGTAAATAAAAAACATGTAGGCGTACTCATTACAATATTCTTGAATATTGTGCTGACATGTACTGCATGTAATCTTTTTGTTTAGGTTGTGGTCATTCTCTTGAAGATCCAGGATAGAGAGAGTTGTGTAGCGAGCTGATGTTCAGGTGGACCTGTTGTCTTAAGATCCTGTAGTTTAGTGGTAGTACATGTATATGTATAGTTTGTTGTTCAATATGTAATATCAAATGTTGTAACAATTCATGTTGTAATTATATGTTGAATGGTGAACATGTGTGTATGGTTTTATTATTGTTCATGTACATGTGCTACTGTGTTTCCTTTTGACTCCCTTGATTTTCTTCTTCTTAGCCTAGTATGGGATGTTCAAATTGGTATTCTCACTGAGGTGAGGGTTTCAATTTGGACGTCACACAGTAGATTAAGTTTTAGAAAATCCAAGGACGTCACAGGTGGTATCAGAGCATGAACAATAGCAAAGCCTGACATTTCCTCATTATGCAACTCAAAACAAAAGAACCTTGAACTTAATAATCTTTTAGGGTTAGATTAGTCATCTTTTAGAGACTAGATCTAACCTAGCCTCTAAGTTAGAACCTAGATGTCCGAGAACTAGGCCTAGACTAGTGCTTGTTGTATAGCGAGTCCTTAGATGTCGTTCTTTCCTTATAGTATAGTGGTATGGGACGTTGTACTATTTGGAAATGACGTGCATCAAGGGAAGAGAAACCCTAGACAGATAGCACTCGTTGTCTAGAGTAGCTACACTAGTCTACACCATGTTCTCACCCCTTTCCTTAGTTTTCATGAAACTGTACTCTCTACTATGTGTGGAGCACTCGTTTCAAGATTTGGTTTTGGATTCCAACTGGATCGAACTGTGATAGTTTCTCTGACACTTGTTTTATCGGAGAAAACTATATAATATTTTATTATGTATATGTATTACAAAAATGTGTCCCCACACATGTACGAGTAGGAGGTGGTCATGCAACCTGAGTGAAAGTGAATGACATCAGTCTAGAAGAGAGAGTAGTTCAAGATTAGATGTCTAGAGCCTTGTTGGAATATATGATAGATGGAATAGATGAAATAAGCTATGATGTAAGTCTTACATAGATGGCATAAGATGGTAATGATGATCTATGTTTCTCTTCGAGGACTTAAGTTCGGTTATGAGGATTTGAGATAAGTTTTGATGATGCAAGAAAATAGGGTGTATGAGATAAGATGTGTTAAGATGAGATGAGGTTGTGAGTCAGCATGAGCCTCAAGCTCTTTTACAAAGGTGGACCTCTAGTGTTAGGACCAGTTTTGGGGTTAGCTTAAGAGAGAGAGCGAGACCCAAAGGGAGAAGGTCATAGAACCTAGACTCCATGATATGAGAAATATGAGATATGTGATATGATACGTCCTACACTAGACTACTCCTGAGTGAATGAGTTGAGTTGCTTTATGCATGATTCTTATAGTTATTTTGAACCTTAGATGTCCTTGGGAGGACCAAACCCTAGATACAGGAGAGGCTTGTTATATGTGTATATGTGAGCATGGATATGAGTGCCTTCCATCTGGGTGAGGGAGAGAGCCCAAGACCTTGGAGGAGGTAGCTATGTTTTTAGTTATGTGAAGCCTCATGCTTGGGCTGGTGGTTTCCCACATAGGAATCTAGTGGTGTGTATAAGAGAGCTTTGGGTAAGATGTTTCATGGATAGAGATCTATGATGAGAATATCATAGCATGTTTTGGTTTGTGCTTATGTGGCTAGAGTTTGTAAGGCTATCTCTAGTGCCAATGAGGTAATTTGAGAACAGTAGACTATGAGAGGGAAGATAAGTTTTTGTTTGTGAGATATGCATAGGGTTGAGTTAGCTCAAAGAGACTGAGCATGTTACTACCCTCATGATATGGGTCAATAGAACCTCAGTTGGACTAGATAAAGTTTTGTTATATGTTTGATGAGCCACTTGTATAAGTTTGTTTAGAACAACCATGGTGTAATATAAGTAAAAACATTGTTTGATCTTGACATGTAACATATAGATGCGACATGATGGAAAACTTATAGATGTTTTAAAGATATTTATCAATATGTGGTTAACCATGTGAATGAATAATGATGATAATGTGAAATTGTTGCCTAATCTTTTGATGAACTCACTAGTAATGTTGCAAGTTATTATGAGTAATGAAATAAGATCATATGAATGAAAAATGTTACACGAGGTGTTAATCTTAGTTCTTAATAAAGATGAAGATATAGTTTGAAGATTAGCACAACAGAATGATTATGACAACTTGTTTTGATCCATATGGATGAAGTGGGTTAACTTTAGTTAACTCCCTCCTAAAAGGCATATGTTAATGCGCAACATGTTCTAACAACTGAGCTCAATAAAATGTTGATGACACCTTGATGTATGAGTTAATCTTAGTTAACTCCTTTAGAACATGATAATATGATGTGGGAATCATAATGCATGGGTTAAGATAAGGATGCAGCCCTAGCATATGAGATATGTAATTACATAACCTAAGTTTCTAAACCTTGAGTTTAACCTTGAATGGAGTGTCTGTGCACAATGATGGTTGTAAACCCCCCTAATAGTACTTTGGATACATGGTTCTAGGTTGCCTATTCGGATATGTTACACATAGAATGGTTCCAACATGTGGATGAGAGCATGAAAAGTTTACCCTAGAAGCACTAGTAGGGTTTACTTTCGAGGACGAAAGTTCTTTTAAGATGTATATGATGTGACAAAGTGGGTTTTTAGCTTAGTCTCGAGGATGAAATATCTTTTAAGGTGTGTAGGATGTGATGGAGTGGAATTTTAGAATCCTAAATGTCCAATGACTTAAGTGAAAGCATATGTTTAAGTTAGGTTGAGAGTTTCAAGCTTTTGATAAAGTAAGTGTGTTGAGGTAAGGTTGATATCATGATTAAGACCTATCTTTTAATGCCTTTTTGATGAATTTAATTGAATGGTCTAATAGTTGAGTTTTGTCACCAAATTTGATTAGAAGGTATCTTGAGTTGTGAGGAAGCTATGATTAAAATTTTGTGGAATTTGGATGCTCTTAGAGGGAGTTAGTAAGGTTTGATATTTGAGAAATAATGTGCTTTATTGATGGGCATTAGACCTAAGTTCAACAATCTAAGCCTAAGCTAGGCTGTGTCACGCGCCCCATTCTTTGAGGGCGAGATGGGTGGCCGGATCTTGGTCATTCATGACCGATTCAGTGGCTGTGATTGCCTACTTCAGTGAGCCCCAGATTAGTCTTGTAAAGGACCTAGTACCACTGTTAGATGCTTTTTGGATGGCCCTGAGATCACCTCCAAGCTCCGAATCTGGAGGAGTCATGGGAGCAGGATGGCGTGCACGAATCCATGCCACCACGATCTCTAGACGTGCACCCAAAAGAAGAAGCGACGGAGCAGTTAAGTTCAACTTGAGTGGAGGAGTGCGGAGACCCCTAAAACAAGTTATGCGATCACTCCAGTAGGGAGAGCGGTAACCAACTCCCCACTGTCTCTCCATCGTAGCTTGCAGGTACTGACTATGAGTAGAATATGGAGCGGGAAGGCCTTTCAGAGGACGCTAAGTGGGGGAAGGCATAACTGGAGATCGTAGTGTTGGGTTCCAAGCAAATTCACTCTTTCCGATGGTGGTATCATTGGGCGCCGAGCTCACCCACATCAAGGAAGAAGACGAAGTTGGGGGTGTCAATCTAGGACCCTGCAACTAAATCCAAGGGTCTCTTCAGGTCCTTGAAGTTCCGATGTATGTTTTTGGTGCCTCATTGGTGAGATTCGAGGAACGACAGCCTTCTTCCCCTTTCCCATCGTCACGGCGGCCACCATGGCCAGTGAGCTCGTGGTCTTGGAGTTCCAGAGGCAAACCCGGAGAGTAAACCAGCCGCAGAGGTCTTTGCTAAGACTCTGAAGCTGAGGGCAGCCTCATGGACGGATGAGGAGCATCTTGGCGTGTTTGGTTGCCCGCCGGAGAAGTTAGCTGCGGCTGCGGTCCCGTGAAATAGGGTCTGTGGTCTCTCAACCGCAAGAAAGATTGGAGGACGACTCCCGTTTCTATTGAACCGGGTCTAGCCTGGGCCAGCCTTGAACCGGGATGCTATCACACATCCAAGTGGCCACATGTCAGAGGCCTATTGGCCTAAAAAGGTATTTCCTTCAGTAATGTTCAGATTTTACAAAATTCATAGCAATTAGATCAACAATAAGAAAAATACAAATAATATACCGAAATTCTCAGAAAAATGAGTAGAACAATGAAAGCATAATATCAGGTTTTTGACGAACTAATATCAGAGTAATCATGTAAGATGTAAAATGGTCTTTTCATGCATAATAAATAATAAACAAAGACCTAAAATTGTGGAAAAAGGTTAGTAAGTCTATAATCATGTTTACAGTGCATAGGATGTCAGATATGGTCACGTTGATGCACAAAATCATATAATTTGATTAATATGGCTAATTAGGGCTAATAACCCTAAATAAAATGTATTAAATACATGCATGCTCAAGAATTGATGAAATTTACAGAGTAAGCTCATATCCATATTTAGAACCTCAGATTTAATGATGAGATCATGATGATGCATATAATTCATGTTATATGAAGTTGACCTTTAATACATGGTTTAAAACCCTAATTTAGGTTAATGATGTAACCTAAGGTTAATATGTGCTTAAAAAGGATGTCGAACATAATGTGCTGATAATGAACCATAATCTGGAATATGACATCAGTAAGATAAATATAAGATAAGAACATAAGTAATGATGCTCATATCCGAAAGAGATAAGCTACACCCTAATGAGCACGATTAGGGTTAAGATGAGATATAATAGGATGAGAACCTGATGATAGTTTATGATCTTTCCTTAATCAAGGATGAACAAGGTTAGAGTTGACCTGAGGAATATGTGATGATTAGGTTTCTCTTGATCAAGGTACGCCATTACCTCATACTTGGCTTATTATACAATATGCTTGTGTTACATGATGTTTCTCTTGATCAAGGTTAGAGTTGACATATGGTATGGATTGGAATGATTGTTCTTGTATGCTATTTTTCTTGATTCTCCATACTTACTGCTATGAACACATCAAACATAATATATCTGTTCCATTATATGAAAGCACAAACTCTGTGGCAGTGTGCTTGGAAGTGACCAAACTCTTTGGTAGTGGTCACATTGTACATATGGAAGCACCAACTCTTTGGTAGTGTGCTTGGACCCAACTCTTTGGTAGTGGTCACAATGTACATATGATCCAACTCTTTGTTAGTGATCATAAAGGCCTTGAGATATAATGGAAAATAAGCTTAAAATATGTGTTCTCTTTTGTTAATGAATATCCTTGTGCAAGTATATACATTTCTTATATTCTTTTGTTACTGCCAAGTATATTAGTTTTATCTTATTGCCAAGATATGATGAGAGGTAAATAAAAGACACGTAGGCATACTCAGTAAAATATTCTTGAATATTGTGTTGACGTGTACCGCATGTAATCTTTTTGTTTATGTTGTGGTCATGCTCTTGAAGATCCATGATAGAGAGAGTTGTGTAGCGAGCTGATGTTCAAGTGGACCTGTTGTCTTAAGATCCTGTAGTTTAGTGGTAGTACATGTATATGTATAGTTTGTTGTTCAATATGTAATATCAAATGTTGTAACAATTCATGTTGTAATTATATGTTGAATGGTGAACATGTGTGTATGGTTTTATTATTGTTCATGTACATGTGCTATTGTGTTTCCTTATGACTCCCTTGATTTTCTTCTTCTTAGCCTAGTGTGGAATGTTCAAATTGGGATTCTCGCTGAGGTGAGGGTTTCAATTTGGACGTCACACAGTAGATTAAGTTTTAGAAAATCCGGGGACGTCACAGTATGGTTAAGCAATTGAAGATCCAAAGATACTAAGTTGGAGTGTAATCAATTTCTGATTTGGTGATCAATCTAATGATCCAAAGCCGAATTGGTTGACTTGGATTTTGATGATGTGATGGGCAAACAGTCTCAATACCATTTGGTGACCATCCAAATGACGACAAGACTTTTTGGGGTCAGGTCATGTTCAATTTGGATGATAGTTCAATGATTTCAAAGTAACTAATCTTGCATTGATTAGTGTTGAAGGATCATCGATTTCAAACCCTAATCCAATTGATTCAAACCCTAATTTATGACTAACTGAGGGTCAAATCAGTTGAAGGATGACCTATTTAACTCAATTGAAGTATGAGGATATGTCCAATTGATGACTGGTTCCATGAATTCAACGATTGAAGGAATCAACATTGGAAACCCTAATCCAATTTGATTGGTTGAGACCATATTTGGTCCATGCGGTTTTGAGGAGGTTTGAACCAAACAGTCTCAAGACTTTTTGAGTCCAAACGGTCTCAAGCTCGTTTGGGACCAAATGGTCTCAAGACCATTTGGGACCAAACGATCCCAAACCGGTTGAGCCCATGCGATTTGAAAAAGTTGTTTTAGCAAACAGTTTCAAGTGACCACCTTTAGTAAACGGTCATGAATGTCACCTTTAGAAAACAATTTCAAGTACTTGCTTTAGAAAATGGTCTCAAGAACCACCTTTACCAAACAGTTTCAAACTGTTTGAACTTTGAGAGACTAAGACCGTTTGGGGCTCAAGTAGTCCAAGTTGATTGAAGATTCAATTGGTCAATTCAATTGGATACCTTATGAAATGAAGGTCCAATGTGACTGAATCTCTGAAGAGTTAAGATGATGAATGATTCATTGATCCAATGATGATTAGTAATGATAATCAATGAAGGTACAAAGGATGAAACCTTAATAGTACCTAAGTGATTAGTTCCAATTAAGGGATGAACTCTAATTTCTTATAGGATCAATGACTTGGTACACTATGATAATCATAGTTGTATGTACTTAATTGAAGGGTTGATATGACCTAATCAAGTTTAGAAGATGTTAGCATGAATTCATACATGAATATGATTCATGTGGCGATTATGGGTATGATACTTAAGTAGAGAGATCATGAAACCCTAATCATGAACATAAACCCTAATTGACAGTGCTAATGAACTCTAACCCTAATTGAGGGCAATTCTAAATGAAACCCTAATCCAGGGTAAGGATGTAGCCCTAATATAGGGTAATGATAAGTGAAATTCTAATTTAGGGAAATGAGATGTAAACCCTAATTGGGATGAATGGAGAATCTCCAATTATGGATAATTGAATGAAATCCTAATAGAGATGAATAGTAAACCCAAATTGTGGGTGACTATGGAGGAAATCATAATTAAGGATAATTCCATGTGAAATCCTATTCTAGGGTTATGTCAAAAGAAACCCTAAATTAGAATGATGTATAAGGAACATTAATGTGGTGATGTGATGTGAGAATCAAATTTAGGGTGATGTTATGTAATGACATGGGAAACCCTAGTTGAGGGTGATTCCATGAGAAACCCTATTTGAGGGTGATTCCATGAGAAACCCCAATTAAGAACTAACACCACATGATGTTCTAATGCTATGTTGTGATGAGAGGCCCTAAGAAGGGTGAAGGTATATGCGACTCTAATGTGAAGTCATAATGCATAAAGCCCTAATCCTGGGCAATATGACAATGAATCATAAGGAAACTCAAGAGTCATGACCCAAGCCCTTTGTGCAAGTCATGAGGCCCAGGCATCCCAGTACAGGCTAATGTAAGAGATACATGACCCATGCCCTTTATATAAGGAATAAGGCCTATGCCCTTAGTGTAGGCCAATTTAAATTCTTAACCGAGGCCCGATGGGAAGGTTATGTGACCAAGATACCTTAGTGCAGGTCATGAGACCCATGCACTAGAGTACATGTCTACAGAGAAAGATCAATATTAAGATAATAATGATGTTAAAGAAATAAGAGGTATTTATGTTTCATAATATCTGTATATGTTATGTTAATATCATGCATAAAATCTTTAAGAGTTATTAAAGATTTTAATTTTACTTTCATGTGTATCATGTTCAGGAAAATTTTCATAAAATCTTAATACTCTGATTATACATATACATATATATACATATATACATATATAAACATCTACACACACACACACACACACACACACACACACACACACATATATATATATATATATATATATATATATATATATATATATATATATATATATATATATATATATATATATATATATATATATATATATGAAACATAAGCTAACAATCGATTTTTGCAATGTAAGGCTGGGAATGAGATATCTGCATGTGAGGAATAGGAGCATAAGTAGCACCTAAAGGCTAGGAGCACAAAGAGAAAGAAGGATAATTGTGATGGAGTGGAATTTTAGAATCCTAAATGTCCAATTACATAAGTGTTTTCACACATGTTGAGTTGTTTTGAGAATTCCATGTGTTTTTGGTAAAATTGAGTGTTGATGATGTTAATATAATGATTTGGATCCATAAGTTTAGGCCTACTTGAGGATTTTTATTGAGTGGTCTAACAGATGAGTTTTGTCACCAAATTTGAGTAGAAGATAGCTTGAGTGGTAGGAAATCTATGACTAAAATTTGGTGGCAATTGGATGTTCCTAGAGGATGTTATTAAGGTTTGAAATTGGTGAAACAATGTGCATAATTGATGTTCTTAGACCTAAGTTTGGGGCTTGATGGATGTGTCACGCGCCTGGTTTAGTTTTAGATGCGTGGCCCTTTTCTGGCCGTCAGATTGATGATCTTAGGGTCACGAGCATCCCAAAGGAGAGGCCATGGATCGGCTTAAGTTTGGGTTGACTCCTGACCCTTGGATGTCATCCGACGGTGGACAGACCTTCCCCTACCTCCGACTGACCCGGGGTCGTGGAACAGTCCGTGGTGTCGAGTACCAAGCATCCCCACGTCTTGGTCATGGCTTGATGGGAGGAACCAGGTGGTCAGTTGTTTTCAACTTGACTAGAGGAGTGAGAAGACCCCTTAAGGGAGATGCGAGACCTTTCCAATAGGGAGAACGAGCTCTCCCATCCGCTGCCCTCTCCACCGCACAGAGCAGGTGGTGGCTAGGATGAGAATACAGAAGAGAAGAAGGAGAAGACTAGAGGAGAACAGAGAATGTAGGAGGGACCCTAGTAGTCGAGAGCGAAGCTGGAGATCTGAGGATGAAGAGATCATGGCTATGGAAGCTCCACACTGAGAGCAAGTGACGGCGCCGGGATCAGGCACACGCGGCATGGAGTTCGGGGCCTGGCAGTGTATGATTTCTCGCCAGAGCTCATAGACCTACATCGGCGATGAATTGCAGAGGGTAGTCGGAGGTCCTGAAGGTCTTAGTGGTTGTCGAGGAGGAGGATAGCAGCACCTATCCCTCACCGGAGGTCCAGCCCCGTGGCGGCGGCGCTCCCATCTCGCCGGAGAACTAGAAGTCGTGGGGCACTACCAAGTGGCCACGGAGGGAGGTTGATGGACGCTGTTTGTGATGGCGGCATGAAGAGCCGACGAGGATCACTCGATCCCAAGCCCTTGCTCGCCGGAGCTCTCCCTTTGCGGCGTCGCCCTGTTTCACAGAGGAAACAGGAGACCGTGAACCGCGCAAGAACGGGGAAGATGGAGCCGAGCTACCCGGGTTAGCGGACCTGTAGCTCCATGGATCCAACCCCAGGATCCGGGTTGGGTCCCAGCAGCAGATAGGATATGCGCAAGCCTCAAGGACACGTGGCGATGGCTGATTGGCATTAAAAGGTAAAATCCCAAAATAAGTTAGGATCTTGTATAATTCAAATAAAATAGCTCCGAGGTCCGAAAAATACATATAATATATCAAAATTCTCAGAAAAATGATTATAACGCACTAGAATGATAATATCAGGCTTTTGATGCACGAATACCAGTGATATCTTGTTAGTTTGGAAATGCTCATATGATGGATAATAAATATCAAACGATGTCCAAAAATTATGAGAAAATATCATTAAGTGACAAATCATATCTGTAATCCATCAGATGTCAGTAATCATGATGTTGATACACGAAATCATGTAATTTACTCCATATGGCTAGTTAGGGCTAATAATCCTAAATAATATGTAATTAATACATGCATGCTCAATAAATGGTGGAATTTACAGAATAAGCTCATATCAGTATCCAGAACCTCAGAATTAAGTACGAGATCAGGATGATACCCAAAATCCATGTTATATAATGATGTTTGTTATTAATGTGATATAAACCCTAATATGCTTAAGGAATATGATCTAGGGTTAATATGTGCACATAATCATATGAAATCAAATAATCAGATTATTGATCATAATCTGGAATACAACATCATTAACGTCAATCCTAGATAACAAGAAGATTTAGACAAGAAATAATAATGAGAATATCTTAATGAGTAAGCAAACCCTAAAATGGATATAGATTAGGGTTAAGATGAGATATAATAAGATGAGAACTTGATGATAGTATATGGTCTTGTTTTGATCAGGTTTGACCAAGCTTATAGTTGACATCAGTGATATGTGTTTAGTATGATCTATCTCTGTGATCAAGGTACGCCATTACCTCTTACTTGGCTTATTATATATTATGCTTGTGTCATATGGTAGTAAAGACTTGGCATATGGTATTGATTGAAATGATTGTCCTTGCATGATATGTTACTTGATTTTCCATACTAATGATTATGAACACATCAAACATAATATATTTGTTCCATTATATGAAAGCACTAATTCTCTTTGGTAGCATAGTGCTGGAAAGTGATCATTCTCTTTGGTAGCAGATCACATTGTACAATGATCTAACTCTTTGGTAGTAGATCATAAGGCCTTACATCTCATTCTCATTGGTAGAAGAGATGATGCATTGTTCCCTCAGGTGGCAAATGCATGGATATATAATGGAAAATGTGCTTAAAATATGTGTTCTCTTTTAATGAATATCTTTGTTCAAGTATACGCTTTCCTTATATTTCTTTATAACTGCCAAGTATTAGTTTTATCTTATTGCCAAGATATGATGAGAGGTATATAAAAAGACACGTAGGCGTACTCAGTACAATATTCTTGAAATATTGTGCTGACGTGTACCGCATGTAATCTTTTGTTTAGGTTGTGGTTATGCTCTTGAAGATCCAAGATAGTGAGAGTTGTATGGCGAGCTGATGTTCAGGTGGACCTGTTGTCTTAAGATCCTGTAGTTTAGATGTAGTACATGTATATGTATAAGTTTTCTGTTCAATATGTAATATCAAATGTTGTAACAATTCATGTTGTAATTATATGTTGAATGGTGAACATGTGTTGTGGTTTGTTTATTGTTCATGTGCATGTGCTACTGATTGTTTCCTTCTGACTTCCTCTGATTTTCTTCTTCTTAGCCTAGTGTGGGATGTTTAAATTGGGATTCTCGCTGAGGTGAGGGTTTCAATTTGGACGTCACACATCAGATTAAGTCTTAGAAAATCCGGGGATGTCACAGGTGGTATCAGAGCATGAACAATAGCAAAGCCTGACATTTGCTCATTATGCAACGCAAAACTAAAGAACCTTGAACCTTAATAATCTTTTAGGGTTAGATTAGTTGTCTTTTAGAGACTAGATCTGACCTAGCCTCTAGGTTAGAACCTAGATGTTTGAGAACTAGGTCTAGACTGGTGCTTGTTGAGTAGCAAGTCCTTAGATGTCATTCTTTCCTTGTAGTACAGCGGTATGGGACGTTGCAGTATTTGGAAATGACTTACATAAAAGGAAGAGAAACCCTAGACATATGGCGCTCGTTGTCTAGAGTAGCTACACTAGTCTACACCATGTTCTCACCCCTTGCACTAGTTTTCATGACACTGTACTCTCTACTATGTGTGGGACACTCGTTTTCAGGATTTGGTTTTGATTCCAAACGGATCGAACCTCGATAGTTTTCTCTGACGCTTGTTTTATCGGAGAAAAACTATATAATATTTTATTATGTATATGTATTACAAAAATGTGTCCCCACACATGTACGAGTAGAAGGTGGTCATGCAACCTAAGTGAAAGTGAATGACATCAGTCTAGAAGAGAGAGTAGTTCTAGATTAGATGTCTAGAGCCTTTTTGAAATATATGATAGATGGAATAGATGAAATAATCTTTGATGTAAGTTGTATATAGCTGGTATAAGATGGTTTACGATAATATATGTTTGGCTTTGAGGACTTAGGTCCAGTCTTGAGGATTTGAGATAAGTTTTGATAATGCAAGTATGAGTTCCTTTATGAGATAAGATATGCTAAGTTAAGACCAGGTGGTGAGTCAGCATGACCCTCAATCTCTTTTACGAAGGAGAACCTCTAGTGTTAGGACCAATTTTGGGGTTAACTCCAGAGAGAGTGAGACCCGCATGGAGAAGGTCAGAGAACCTAGACTCCATGATATGAGAATCATGAGATATGTGATATGATATGTCCTAAACTAGTATACTGCTGAGTGATTGAGTTGAGTTGTTTTATGCATGACTCATATAGTTTTGTGGAACCCTAGATGTTCTCGGGAGGGCCAAATCCTAGAGATAGAGAGAGGCTGGTTATACATGTGAATAAGGAAATATGAGTGCCTGCCATCTGGGTGAGGGAGAGAGCCCAAGACCCTGGAGGAGGTAGCTACGTTTTTAGTTTCTGTGAAGCCTCATGCTCGGGTTGGTGGTTTCCCACATAGGAATCTAGTGGTGTATATGAGAGTTTTGGGTAAAGACGTTTCATAGGTAGAGACCTATGAAGAGTATGCCATACATGTTTTGGTTTGTGCTTATGTGGCTAGAGCTAATGAAGCTATTAACTAGTGGCAAAGAGGTAATTTGAGAATCCTAGACCAAGAGGAAAGATAAAGTTGTGTTATGAGATACTCATAAAGATGAGTTAGCTCAGAGAGACTGAGCAAGACACTACCCTCGTGATATGGGTCAGGAGAACCTCAGTTGGACTAGATAAAGTTTTGCTATATGTTTGACGAGCCACTTGTATAAGTTGTTTAGAACAACCATGGTGTAATATAAGTAAAAACATGGTTTGATCTTGACATGTAACATACAGATGCGACATGATGGAAAACTTATAGATGTTTTAAAGATCTTTATCAATATGTGGTTAACCATGTAAATGAATAATGATGATAATGTGAAATTGTTGGCTAATCTTTTGATGAACTCACTAGTAATGTTGCAAGTTATTAGGAGAAATGAAATAAGATCATATGAATGAAAAATGTTGCACAAGGTGTTAACCTTAGTGCTTAAAAAAAATGGAAAATATAGTGTGATAGTTCGCACAACATAACAATTATGACACTTTGATGTGAATAAAGTGGGTTAACTTTAGTTAACTCCCTCCTAAAAGGCATATGTTAATGTAGAACATGTTCTAACAACTGAGCTCAATAAAATGTTGATGAAACCTTGTTGCATGAGTTAATCTTAGTTAACTCCTTTAGAACATGGTAATATGATGTGAAAACCCTAATGCATGGGTTAAGATAAGGATGCCACCCTAACATATGAGATATGTTATGACATAACCAAAGTTTCTAAACCTTGAATGGAGTGTTTGTGCACTAAGATGGTTGTAAAACACCCTAATAGTACTTTGGATACATGGTTTTAGGTAACCTTTGTGGATATGTTACCCATAGAATTGTACCTATATATGGATGAAGGCGAGATAAGGTTTTCCCTAGAAGTATGAGTATGGTTTACTTTTGAGGACGAAAGTTCCTTTAAGATGTACATGATGTGAAAGACTAGATTTCTGGCTTAATTTCGAGGACGAAATATCTTTTAAGGTGTGTAGGATGTGATGGAGTGGACTTTTAGAATCCTAAATGTCCAATGACATAAGTGTTTTCACACATGTTGAGTTTTTTTGAGAATTCCATGTGTTTTTGGTAAAATTGAGTGTTGATGATGTTAATATAATGATTTGGATCCATAAGTTTAGGCCTACTTGAGGATTTTTATTGAGTGGTCTAACAGATGAGTTTTGTCACCAAATTTGAGTAGAAGATAGCTTGAGTGGTAGGAAATCTATGATTAAAATTTGGTGCCAATTGGATGTTCCTAGAGGATGTTATTAAGGTTTGAAATTGGTGAAACAATGTGCATAATTGATGTTCTTAGACCTAAGTTTGGGTCTTGATGGATGTGTCACGCGCCTGGTTTAGTTTTAGATGTGTGGCCCATTTATGGCCGTCAGATTGCTGATCTTAGGGTCACGAGCATCCCAAAGGAGAGGCCATGGATCAACTTAAGTGTGGGTCGGCTCCTGACCCTTGGATGTCATCCGACGGTGGACATACCTTCCCCTACCTCCGACTGACCCGGGGTCGTGGAACAGTCCGTGGTGTCGAGTACCAAGCATCCCCACGTCTTGGTCGTGGCTTGATGGGAGGAACCAGGTGGTCAGTTGTTTTGAACTTGACTAGAGGAGTGAGAAGACCCCTTAAGGGAGATGCGAGACCTTTCCAATAGGGAGAACGAGCTCTCCCATCCGCTGCCCTCTCTACCGCACAGAGCAGGTGGTGGCTGGGATGAGAATACGGAAGAGAAGAAGGAGAAGACTAGAGGAGAAGAGAGAATGCAGGAGGGACCCTAGTAGTCGAGAGTGAAGCTGGAGATCTGAGGATGAAGAGATTGTGGCTATGGAAGCTCCGCACTGAGAGCAAGTGACGACGCCGGGATCAGGCACACGCGGCGTGGAGTTTGGGGCCTGGCAGTGTATGATTTCTCACCAGAGCTCATAGACCTACAGCGGAGAGGAATTATAGAGGGTAGTCGGAGGTCCTGAAGGTCTTAGTGGTTGTCGAGGAGGAGGATAGCAGCACCTATCCCTCACCGGAGGTCCAGCCCCGTGGCGGCGGCGCTCCCATCTCGTCGGAGAACTAGAAGTCGTGGGGCACTACCAAGTGGCCACGGAGGGAGGTTGATGGATGCTGTTTGTGATGGCGGCATGAAGAGACGACGAGGATCACTCGATCCCAAGCCCTTGCTCGCCGGAGCTCTCCCTTTGCGGCGTCGCCCTGTTTCACAGAGGAAACAGGGGACCGTGAGGCGCGCGAGAACGGGGAAGATGGAGCCGAGCTACCCGGGTTAGCGGACCTGCAGCTCCATGGATCCAACCCCAGGATTAGGGTCGGGTCCTAGCAGCAGATAGGATATGCGCAAGCCTCAAGGACACGTGGCGATGGCTGATTGGCATAAAAAGGTAAAATCCCAAAATAAGTTAGGATCTTGTATAATTCGTATAAAATAGCTCCGAGGTCCGAAAAATACATATAATATATCAAAATTCTCAGAAAAATGAGTAGAACGCACTAGAATGATAATATCAAGCTTTTGATGCACGAATACCAGTGATATCTTGTTAGTTTTTAAATGCTCATATGATGGATAATAAATATCAAATGATGTCAAAAAATTATGAGAAAATACCATTAAGTGACAAATCATATCTGTAATCCATCGGATGTCAGTAATCATGATGTTGATACACGAAATCATGTAATTTACTCCATATGGCTAGTTAGGGCTAATAATCCTAAATAATATGTAATTAATACATGCATGCTCAATAAATGGTGGAATTTACAGAATAAGCTCATATCAGTATCCAGAACCTCAGAATTAAGTATGAGATCAGGATGATACCCAAAATCCATGTTATACAATGATGTTTGTTATTAATGTGATATAAACCCTAATATGCTTAAGGAATATGATCTAGGGTTAATATGTGCACATAATCATATGAAATCAAATAATCAGATTATTGATCATAATCTGGAATACAACATCAGTAACGTCAATCCTAGATAACAAGAAGATTTAGACAAGAAATAATAATGAGAATATCTTAATGAGTAAGCAAACACTAAAATGGATATCGATTAGGGTTAAGATGAGATATAATAAGATGAGAACCTGATGATAGTATATGGTCTTGTTTTGATCAAGTTTGACCAAGCTTATAGTTGACATCAGTGATATGTGTTTAGTATGATCTATCTCTGTGATCAAGGTACGCCATTACCTCTTACTTTGCTTATTATATATTATGCTTGTGTCACATGGTAGTAAAGACTTGGCATATGGTATTGATTGAAATCATTGTCCTTGCATGATATGTTACTTGATTTTCCATACTAATGATTATGAACACATCAAACATAATATATTTGTTCCATTATATGAAAGCACTAATTCTCTTTGGTAGCATAGTGCTGGAAAGTGATCATTCTCTTTGGTAGCAAGTCACATTGTACAATGATCTAACTCTTTGGTAGTAGATCATAAGGCCTTACATCTCATTCTCATTGGTAGCAGAGATGATGCATTGTTCCCTCAGGTGGCAAATGCATGGATATATAATGGAAAATGTGCTTAAAATATGTGTTCTCTTTTAATGAATATCTTTGTTCAAGTATACGCTTTTCTTATATTTCTTTATAACTGCCAAGTATTAGTTTTATCTTATTGCCAAGATATGATGAGAGGTATATACAAAGACACGTAGGCGTACTCAGTACAATATTCTTGAAATATTGTGCTGACGTGTACCGCATGTAATCTTTTGTTTAGGTTGTGGTTATGCTCTTGAAGATCCAAGATAGTGAGAGTTGTATGGCGAGCTGATGTTCAGGTGGACCTATTGTCTTAAGATCCTATAGTTTAGATGTAGTACATGTATATGTATAAGTTTTCTGTTCAATATGTAATATCAAATGTTGTAACAATTCATGTTGTAACAATTCAGATGTCGAGCTTCTAACACGGGAGGAGTTCACAACTACCTTCCAAAATCATTACATCTCAGAGGCTATGAATGAAAAGAAGGAGTTGGGGTTCAAGCACCTCATGCAACATGAGTCTACCATCATCCAATATGCGATGAAGTTTTGTATGCTACAAAAATACAGAATGAAGTTATATGAGGTGCATCTACATAAGAAGTTCATGTGTGGTCTAAAGCTTGACATCGACTATGTTCTGGTGGGACATGGAATTATGATAGTGCAAGAGGCACTAGAAGAAACCCTAGAGCTAGATGACAGTCTTGGAAAACATTGGAATAGAAGCAGAAATAACAATAAACATCATGCTAACAATCCTGAGAATAAAAGGAAGGATATTGAGGAAGATGCTCCACAATGTATTAGGTGTCAAAAATTTTGCACGACCTATGTTGGGGCATGTTGGATGGTCATTTTTATACTATTGCAATGAAGAGGGTCACCTTAAGAGAAACTTCCTCAAGGTCTTAGGTAAGGAAGATCATCTCAACAAGAAACAAAATCTAGATCCCCCAGAAAGGAAGCAAGCAAGGATCTTTGCCATGGTAGAGGACAAAGGTATTATTTAGATTATGATACTATTGGTAATTCGTGAACATGCTAGTTTCGATTACAATGTTAGATATAAATAATTGGCCAGTCTTTAATAAATCTTAGCAGTTGATTTGTAACTCCAATAGGGTCAAACTATATATGGTTTTTGATAAATTTTTCAGAACAAACAAATGGGATAGGTCACATGTCATGATTTGCCTTTTCTCTCATGAAGATTTTGAGTTATCAAAATCAAGGTTTGGAATCATGATTAGATTCTTATGTGTTATAATCATAGGGTAATTAAGGGTGAATAATAGGAGATCTTAAGAGCTTGATTCCTACTGATCTAGGTAAGTCGTTCATGCCCATGAGTATTCATATTTATAAATCTTAGAAGATATACATGTTTCTCAAATAATAAGGCATTATGACTTATGTTTCTAATATTCTACAATGTTAAGTAAGATATGCAATTAAAGTTTTATTCATTATTGTGTTTTGACACATACCCAATATCTCAAGTATATATATGTTAGTTAGGTTCCTTAGAATGGTTGGGATTCATGAGAAAAATTAAGGGATCATGTTCATATAAGATTTATTAGAAAAAGGTTCATATTATTGAATAAGAGGTGGTCATATTTGCTTGATAATGTGGGATAATGTTGTATTAAAGATTTCAAAACGAAATTTACTATTAAGGTTTCTTATATAGATTGATATGCGAGAATGAAGAAGTTGTTTAGATTTAATTGAGAGTTATGTAAGGTATAAGAATATCAATTTTGAACATATTAAGATATACTAAGAAATGATTAAGTTCCAAGATTAGATTTATAAAGATTTTTGATTTGAGTCATGATAAGAATATGAGAACAAATTTCTATAAGATTTATGGTGTAAGTCCATTAAGATGCATGGTTTAGATTTCATGATAAGATTCTATTAAGATTCATGTATCAATATTCAAGATATTATTTAATGATAAGACTGTAAGATCAAAATGTATTAGGACTCATGTTAAGATCAAATATAATAATATGAAATCATAGTATGGAGTTAGAATCAATTCCTAGTGCATGTGATGTGACGTCCCCGAATTTTAACCTTCTCAAAACCCTATAGGGAATGAGATGTCAGAATCCGAAAACATCATTCAATCATATCAGAAAGTGATGCGGAAGCATAATATGCATACATGAACATACAACCATAACATTTCTCAACATTCAACATGTATATTTATACAACATGAATTATTACACAATGATTTACAATTACATATTGAATGAAGATTTCACAGTCTAAGAACATGAATGCTAAACTAGGACCTACACAATAGGTACAACCTATACAACTTGCTAACATCCTGTACTTTTCTCCCATGCAATCTCTGAACCTAAAACATACGTGAAACAACAAATCAACACACAAGGTGTTGTGTACATGGGCAGAAGATACATATATTTATGTCTTTCATAATTTTGAAAAGGATTTGCAGAAGGAAAGAAAATCATAGAAAACACTTTTTTATTAAGAGAAATACGCCAATTTAAGTCATTTTCCTAGATGAATTGCATTATCAAGCTGGATTAGTACCAAAACATAAATATTGGGCCCATCCCCGTGTACCAAGTACTCTAGGGAAACTCCCCATACACCGTGTGCTCTAGGGAGGTGTACTAGCCAACATTAATACATTCCCTCGGAAGGGGGATAATGAACACCTTAAATAACTACAAAGCATGTACTTATCATTTATGTTTACAAGTGATAAAACATCGAGTACTATATAGTGCTACTACATCCAATATTTGCAAATAGAAGAGAGCATACATACATATCATGATTGCAAGAAATAAAACCATAGTCATATACTTAAATAAGAACCGATGTACCTGAGTTTAGAGATTCCTAATTTTTCCTGGACCATCTACATCACTGGTCATCACCTGATTAAATATAAATTAATCATCATTAATACATGGTCCATTATGTCATTTATGTTTTAGGTCTAAGTTAGGGTTCAGGCCAAACCTAGGTTTAAACTGACCTGAGCTTGCCTCTAATATTTTTATATAGGTATAAAGGTCATAACTATGGTCTGGTTCAAATTTCTTAATTTTATGATGCTTAATCTATTTTCTAGCATTAATATGAGATTGAAAGCATTTAATTATGCATTAATGGGAAAAGACCTAATATTAGGAAATATGATTGAATTCAGGGCTCACAAATGGATTAAAATCATAATTAGGGATCCATAAGAATTTTCTAAGAATTTATGTCAGCTATATACAATTTATTTCATTTAATGAAACCTAAATGGGGTATTATCATCTAAACTATATAAGATCAACAAATTTGCATCAAAGGACTGATCTAGGGATCTAGAATGCAGAGAATATTTTTCTGAGTCTATTGGTATTTTTAGGGGATTTATAGTCCAAGGGAGCTATTTATAATGTATTTGCTAAGAATACTAATATTTTTGACATTTAAAATTGATTTACCTGAACAACAGGGTCCACCACCTGAGGTGGCACCCTTAGATTGGCTGGCATGCACTCCTGTGTTCTCCCACTTGCTGGTGAGGTCAAGAGAGAACCGACCGGTTTAACTGGCTAGATTACCTGGTCTGGCTCCATTCTTTTCTCCCTCGCAGATCTGCATGCGAGGCAGAGCTGCGCCGCCACGGGATGGGCATGCGATGAGCTCCCAAAGCTTCAACCCTCGCATCTATGTATTGCAAGGATCCCTCCTTGAGTTCGAGCACTGAGAGTGAGGGTTTTCAACCTCCATATGACCTGGATGGTGGCCTCGAGTTTGTCGGTGATGTGGTCAGACTGTTCTAAAGGGGAAGGCATACAACTCTTCCTTCAGTTCACGCTGGCCCAAAAGAACTGACTGTCTTGTGATTCTGGTCTCGGTCTATCCTCGACTCATCTCCTTCTCTCTCAAGCAAGAGTTTCCAAGCCTAATAGGTCTCGCCTCTGCGGGCGGGAGCGTTGCACAATGCCCAACTTCGGTGATACATCACGCTTTTCATGGCCTCGCCGTCCTCTGATGTCAGCACATAAGAGCCCATGAGGAGTCTGCACACCTTGACGGCTATACTCACGCTGGAAGAGAGATCCATGGACTGACATACCACCAGCTTGGATCTGCAGTAGAGGAGGGTGATGCAGATTCAAGATTGTCTACCTCACGCTTGCCTTGCCCAAACGAGGCATCAGGAAGATCCGGTGATCTCCTACGGTCTTGTAGGTGGTCGTCAGGGGCATTGCAGATGCTTGATGACCGATTGGTCTTGCTCCGTCTTCTTCTCCAATAGTTATCTATGAAGCATGATCCTCCTGG
The DNA here is from genome assembly GCA_963693085.1 of Alisma plantago-aquatica. NCBI lineage: Eukaryota > Viridiplantae > Streptophyta > Magnoliopsida > Alismatales > Alismataceae > Alisma > Alisma plantago-aquatica. Next base: position 309,726,292 of record OY856413.1, on the reverse strand, counting down.
CGATTTGAATACTAGACATAGTTGAGGGTGACTGGATCCGGTCTCAGTAGTTGGCTGTATCCTCCGCATGGTGTTTGGTACTCTGTTTGCTCTGCAAAACAGAGACTCGCTCACCTGCTACATTGGTGGGTTGTGGTGGCTCTACTGATGTGTGATAACACTGTCGTTGGGTCTAGCTCCGCCATGACTATGACTGAGCAACCGACCTCCAGCGGCAGGTTTGGTTGTTGCTCCTCCTTCCAGGTGTGAGGGATGAGCTCATCATAGAGCTTCGAGCGCTAAGGCTGAGTGGATTTCTGGAGTGGAGAGGGTCCTGGTGTGGTGGATGATGGAGATGACGGAGGGGAGGAAGGAAAAAGATCACAGTCCTACCACTAGAAATGCTAGACTAGGGTCATCTTGAGAATCTTCAATCAGATCCAAGATTTGGGGTAAGTTGTTGCATGTATTTTGTTGGGGAGTTAGCCTATACGATCCGTTCACTGCGGAGGTGGAGGACGAGGTCAGGTTATGTAGAACTCATCTAACAACCATAATATATATTCTTAATTCGACTAACAGATTTCTGTGTTCGTATGTGTTGCCTAGCTAGTAGCTAATACGATGTTCCTAAGAAAAGGAAACATGACGACTGGTTCATAATGGGCCAAACATGAAAAAAATTGAAGCCTACTATTTATGGTAAACCTTAATTTTGAATTTAATATCTCTCTAGCTACGACCTCAAATCACTTAAAATTTAAAACATAGATTCCCTTTGTATATCATTAACCATATGATCATATGAGACCAAAACAAATATGTGTTCACCCTTCAATTAAGATACTCCAAATTTGTACACATATTAAGATATTGAAGTCAAGTATGCATCAAATAACCTATAACATCATCAACACCAGTTTACTGACTTTATTATCAAACCTCCTTGACCATCAATAAATTATCAGAATCGGTGAATACTTTTATTATATACTTAACTTCATAAATACACTAAGTCAGTGATCAAGAAGCTATCCATTGTATTTGAAGTCAAGTAGATCTAATAATCACTCATTGCATCTATGATCACCCTTTTTTTTAAGTGAAAAGAGTCCAAAATTGAATAATTAATTGGAAAATTTGGTACTACATATGTACATAACATTCATGGTCTTCAACTTCTATATGGGGTATCTAAACCCTAAAATTCATGTTATCACATTCACCTCACCTTAAAAATGAATTTTGTCCTCGAAATTCAACTAGTTTCATAGTCATGGTGATATTAAAAAGTTCAACTTCATATACATCTTGATTTCTTAGGTTCTAAGACCACCTTAGTTGCATGCACTCTAAGTTGTCAGCTCAGTGTCTAGAGATTCTTCGATGTGTCCACCCCACTATATATATGTGGAAGCATCACTTAATGTCTTAGCCATAACATGACATTATGATATCTTAGGATTACATCACCTCTAAGGGTACATGTTTTGTTCATACTTTTAATGTTTAGGAGGAATTCATTTATATGTCATGATATTCAGATCGTTCAAATCTAGCATCATTAATATGTTTTATGATCAACATCTTATAATGATTTCAGCATTAAAGGAGATTTATCTTCATCCTTGATATTATGATTTTTTTTTCTACATAAGAAGGGCTTACGTAACATGCTTGACCATTAGGGTGTCACCCTATGGTGTGATACTCATACTCAACATAGAAGCATACACTGAGACGGATCAAAGTTATGAACTATATTTCTGATCATATATCCTATGATCCAAAAATATCTTTATATCAAGTTCATGAGTTCAAATTTTTTTTGTCATGCATGTATTATGTGAAGTGAAAAGAGAATATACTAAGTTTATCCTATGATCTCAGCATCATATCTTTCATGTTTCATATGAAGGGGGAGGGAATATTTTAAAGTCAAACTTATCATGATTTCAATCTTGGGTACTATAGGTATGATATAGGGGGGGAATATAGAAAAGGTCAAGCTTATACGAGTGACTCCTCATATCTAAATCATCTATATAGCTCAAGTGAGGTTTCCATCATCGTATATTAAGAAGGTGAAGAAGAAAGGAGAACATGTATGTTGAGTACCTTTTGCACAGAGCATCATACTCTCATAACTAGAGTTCATTTATTACCTCACTTGCAACTAATGATGAAATTCACAAAATATGTCACTCCAACTAGGACCTAACTCAGCCAAAGGATTGACTTTATCATATGGGTCATCTACCCTTTCTTTTATTTTACCCAATTCTCACATACAGATTTGAATCATGCATAAGGACTCAACTCAACACTCGAGAGTAATCTAGTGTAGGACATTTTTTTGAACACATATCTCATATATTGGAGGCTAGGTCCTATGACCTTCTCTTTGTGGGTCTTACTCTCTCTAGAGTTCACTACATATCTCATCCTACCACTTGATATCCTCCTTGTATAAGAGCTTGAGGCTCATGCATACTCATCTCTATCTTAACTTATCTTAAGTAGGCAAAGGGAATGTAATTTCATCATTACAACTTAGCATAGATCCTCTAAGAGTGGATTCGGCTCATATAAAACTCAAATCTTAATAAGGAAACTTATACCATCATAGATCGACTTAGGTAGATTCTAAATACTTATTTCCTTCAACTTTCTTTTGTCTATCTATCTATCTATCACATAACCTTATGAGGCTCTAGACATCTAATCTAGATCTATTCTCTCTTCTTAGACTTATGTCACTCCCTTTCACATAGATTTCATGAACACTAACTACTCTCCAGTATGAGGGACACATTTTATATTTACATATATTTAATTGAATATTATATAGTTTTTCTCCGAAAAAGAAGGCGTCGGAGAAAACTGTCAAGGTGCGAGTCGATTGGGAAACAAAACCAAACCAGCAAACTCGAGTGTCCCGCACATAGTAGATAGTCTAGTGTCATGTCACCTAGTGAAATGGTGAGAACGAGATGTAGACTAGTGTAGCTACCCAATACATATGAGCTCTATATGGAAAGGGTTTCAGACACTTGTCTAAACCTAGTTCTCAAACATCTAGGTTCTAACTAAGAGGCTAAGTCAAACCTTATTCCTATTGAACAACTTACGAAGTTTCTAAGATTTAATGTGAGAGGTGGTATTTAGTTTTATGTTTCATGTTGAGAAATTGCTAGGTGTAGCTATTGTTCATGCTCTGATACCAACTGTGACGTCCCCAAATTTTCACCTTCTCAAAACCCTATTTGTAATGAGATATCAAAATCCGAAAACATCATCCAATCATATCAGAAAGCGATGCAGAAGCATAATACACATACATGAACATACAACCATAACATTTCTCAACATTCAACATGTATATTTATACAACACGAATTATTACATAATTATTTACAATTACATATTGAATGAAGATTTCGCAGTCTAAGAACATGTATGCTAAGCTAGGATCTACGCAACAGGTACAACCTATACAACTTGCTCACATCCTGTACTTTTCTCCCATGCTATCTCTGAACCTAAAACATATGTGAAACAACAAATCAACACACAAGGTGTTGTGTACATGGGCAGAAAGATACATATATTTATGGCTTTCATATTTTTGAAAAAGATTTGCAGAAGGAAAGAAAATCATAGAAAACACTTCTTTATTAAGTGAAATATGCCAATTTAAGTCATTTTCCTAGATGAATTGCATTATCAAGGTGGATTAGTACCAAAACATAAATATTGGGCCCATCCCCATGTACCAAGTACTCTAGGAAAACTCCCTGTACAGTGTGTGCTCTAGGGAGGTGTACTAGCCAACATTAATCAATTCCCTCATAAGGGGGATAATGAACACCTTAAATAACTACAAAGCATCTACTTATCATTTATGTTTACAAGTGATAAAATATCGAGTACTATATAGTGCTACTACATCCAATATTTGCAAATAGAAGAGAGCATACATACATATCATGATTGCAATCAAGAAAACCATAGTCATATACTTAAATAAAAACCCACGTACCTGAATTTAGAGATTCCTAATTTTTCCTGGACCATCTACATCACTGGTCATCACCTGATTAAATATAAATTAATCATCATTAATACATGGTCCATTATGTCATTTATATTTGAGGTCTAAGTTAGGGTTTAGGCAAAACCTAGGTTTAAACTGACCTAAGCTTGCGTCTAATATTTTTATACAGGTCTGAAGTCATAACGATGGTCCGGTTCAAATTTCATAATTTTTAGATGCTTAATCTATTTTCTAGCATTAATATGAGATTGAAAGCATTTAATTATGCATTAATGGGAAAAGACCTAATATTAGGAAATACGATTGAATTCAGGGCCCACAAATGGATTAAAATCATAATTAGGGATCTATAAGAATTTTCTAAGAATTTATGTCAGATGTATACAATTTATTTCATTTAATGAAACCTAAATGGGGTATTATCATCTAAACTATGTAAGATCAGTAAATTTGCATCAAAGGACTAATCTAGGGATCTAGCAATGTAGAGGATATTTTTCTGAGTCTATTGATATTTTTAGGGGATTTATAGTCCAAGGGAGCTATTTATAATGTATTTTCTAAGAATACTAATATTTTTGAGATTTAAAATTTATTTACCTGAACAACAGGGTCCACCACCTGAGGTGGCGCCCTTAGATTGGCTGGCATGCACTCATGTGTTCTCCCGCTTACTGGTGAGGTCAAGAGAGAACCGAACGGTTTAGATGGCTGGATAACCCGGTCCAGATCCGTTCTTTTCTCCCTCACAGATGTGTGTGCAAGGCAGAGCTTCGCCGCCGCGGGATGGGCCTGCGATGAGCTCCCAAAGCTTCAACCCTCACATCTATGTCTTGCACAGATCCCTCCTTGAGTTCGAGCACTGACAGTGAGGGTTTTCAACCTTCATATGACTTGGATGGTGGACTCGAGTTTGTAGGTGATGTGGTCGGACTGTTCTAAAGGGGAAGGCACGCAGCTCTTCCTTCAGTTCACACTGGCCCAAAAGAACTGATTGGCTTGTGATTCTAGTCTCGGTCTATCCTCGGCTCATCTCCTTCTCACTCAAGCAAGAGCTTCCAAGACTAATAGATCTCACCTATACGGGTGGGAGTGTTGCCACAATGCCCAGCTTCAGTGATACATCATGCCATTCATGGCCTCGCCTTCCTCCGTTGTCAGCACCTAAGAGCCCATGAGGAGTCCGCACACCTTGACGACTAGTCTCACGCTGGAAGAGAGATCCATGGACTGACATACCTCCATCTTGAATCTGTAATAGAGTAGGGTTATGTAGATTCGACATTGTCTACCTCGTGCTTGCCTTTCCCAAACGAGGCATCTGGAAGATCTGGTGATCTCCTACGGTCTTTTAGGTGGTCTTAAGGGGCATTGCGGATGCTTGATGACCGATTGGTCTTGCTCTGTCTTCTTCTCTAATAGTTATCTGTGAAGAGCGATCTTCCTGACGATTTGGATACCAAACATAGTTGAGGGTGACTAGATCCGGTCTCGGTAGTTGGCTGGATCCTCTGCATGGTGTTTGGTACTTTGTTTGCTCTGTAAAACAGAGACTCGCTCACCTGCTACATCAGTGGGTTATGGTGGCTCTACTGATGTGTGATAACACTGTCGCTGGGTGTAGCTCCGGCATGAGTATGATTGAGCAACTGACCTCCAGCGACAGCTTTGGTTGTTGCTCCTCCTTCCAGGTATGAGGGATGAGCTCATCATAAAGCTTCAAGCGTTAAGGTTGGGTAGATTTCTGGAGTGGAGAGGGCCCTGGTGTGGTGGCTGAGGGAGATGATGGAGAGGAGGAAGGAAAAAGATCGTAGTCCTACCACCAGAAACGCTAGACTAGGGTCATCTTCAAAATCTTCAATCAGATCCAAGTCTTGGGGTAAGTTGTTGCATGGATTTCATTGGGGAGTTAGCCTATACGATCCGTTCACTACGGAGGTGGAGGACGAGGTCAGGTTATGTAGAACCCGTCTAACAGCCATACTATATCTTCTTAATTCGACTTACAGATTTCTATGGTCTTCTGTGTGGCCTAGCTAGTAGCTAATACGATGTTCCTAAGAAAGGGAAACATGATGACTAGTTCATAATGGGCCAAACATGAAAAAAAATTGAAGCCTACTATTTATGGTAAACCTTAATTTTGAATTGAATATCTCTCTAGCTACGACCTCAAATGACTTAAAATTTAAAACATAGATTCCCTTTGTCTATCATTAACCATATGATCATATGAGACCAAAACAAATATTTGTTCACCCTTCAATTAAGATACTCCAAATTTGTACACATTAAGATATTGAAGTCAAGTATGCATCAAATAACCTACAACATCATCAACACCAGTTTACTGACTTTATTATCAAACCTCCTTGACCATCAATAAATTATCAGAATCGGTGAATACTTTCATTATATACTTAACTTCATAAATACACTAAGTCAGTGATTAAGAAGCTATCCATTGTATTTGAAGTCAAGTAGATCTAATAATCACTCATTGCATCTATGATCACCCTTTTTTTAAAGTGAAAAGAGTCCAAAATTGGATAATTAAATCGTCAATTTGGTACTAAATATGTACATAACATTCATGGTCTTCAACTTCTATATGGGGTATCTAAACCCTAAAATTCGGGTTACAACATGTGAACTCAAGAATAACATGACCCATGATCTTTGTGCAAGTCATGTGGCCCAGACACCTTAGTGCATGACAATGTAATAGAGAGACATGACCCACGTCCCTTGTGCAAGTTAGGACGCCCAAGCCCTTAGTGCAAACTAATTATGAAACATAACCCATGCACTTTGTGTAGGTTATGTGACACAAGAACCATAGTGTAGGTCACGAGACCAAGGTACCAGAGTATAGGTCTTCAAAGAAAGGTAAGTAAAAGGATAATAATTAAGTTCAAGAAAGAAAATATGATTTATGTTTTGGATTTGACACACAGTTTAATGTTAGTTTTACATTGATGATGTTCAAGAATATTTTGTAATATCTTATTACTTTATTTTTGCATATATTAGAATACTCATGCCACTTATGCTAACAATTATTTTTCTAATGCAAGGCTGGGGATGAGATGTTCGTAGGTGATAGAAGGAACATAGTAGATCCCAGAGAAGAAGCACAAGGATAGAGTGAGACTCAATTTGTTGGGGTGCCAACTATTAGGTGACCCTCATATTTATAGACTCAACTATGTGTTTAAATGTTTACAACATTGGAGTAAAGACTATGTCTCAAGAGGTTAAGCTACTTTTCCATGTGATATCTTTTTAAGTATCCTTCTATAAGAGTAGTGAAGAGAATGTTTATCTTTTATGTTTGTGTGGATTGATTGTATTGTTGTTATGAATTTAAGTTTTATGTAATGCCCCATTAAGTGCATGAGTTATGGATAACTAGATGTTGTTTCTACTAAGAGCATGTGTGTACTAAGGGAGGGTTTTACAATATGGTATTATAACATAGAATGTTGGGAGTTAGAGAGCATATAATATGTGAAACCGTAAGGTGGGTAGACTAGTAAAATTTTGAGGATGAGGTTTCTATAAGTTGGGTAGAATTGTAACATCCCTAGAATTTCATACAAAAATAAATGTGATCCAACACTACTACATTAAAATTTAATTGCTTCTAATGATGTAACACCCTAGAGTAATCCATGAATATGATGATGTTACACTAATTTGCATCATAATCAAATAATGCACACATAAGTGTTAATTATTTGATGATGATTAGTTAGGGTTAAAAATAGTAATTGGCCCCATAGTTATGCATAATATGTTCCCTAGTTTTGTTTGTTGGAAATTTATGAAATATTAGAGCTCACCTCAATTCTTGATTTTATAATTCCAATTTTAATGACTATTGATGCATTATTTATTTTAAGTATCAAATTATTATATATCACATGATTCCTATCTCATACAAAAAATCTAATTGGATATTTGACTTCTTTATAGTCAAATTAGTTAATTTACTTAATTTCATTATGTTTAGATGCTCGTAGTTCAAAGAAGAAAGGGGTATGTTTGTATATTATTTTGACTTGATATGTCAATAATGCAACTAATTAAATTGCTCGACCTAAGTCAAACCTTGGTTTCATAAACTGGTCTATCATGCATGTGTCATACAGGTGTACCATAGGATTAGTAATGTTTCGAAACCACATAACCCATTGGATGGGGGTATCATGAACAATCTATGGTCTTTTTCTTGTGGGGATGAGATTCCAATAGGGTACAAGAACTCCGTCAGACTTAACAATGATCTACTTCACTTTTCTCGTGATATAGTTGAACTTCCTAGGAATTATGACTCCCATCAAATTCATAACTCCCTTCCATGCCATTTAAACTCCCACATCAGCACTAGAGGGAAGGGGAAGAGAAACACCCAAATCACCATGGTTCACTCTCCTACACCTTCAGTAGATGATCCATGACTGATCGTCATACCTCTTCGAGTACTCGTAAAGCCAAGCCAAAGACCCTTGGAGTTTCCTTTGGCTCTAATTGCACCCTTTCACATGTGAGTCCCCTTTCTGGTTTCACCTTACATCACCATTACTCTTTGATGTTCTCAATCTCCACACTACCACCGTCAAATTTCTTCCACGTAACTGATGGTGTTGCAAACCCATACCCAGTCTCTTTCTCAGGTTTAATTCACTGAGTTCTTCTCCCAACAATCTTGCTTCATGGTTGTGTGGAGCCTCTCCAATAGAGGTCCTTGGTTGAATTGACATGCTTGGAACTAGGTGAGAGAGTTTGTAGAGACCAAATACAACTATTACAACACCTTATGTAATGACCCCGTCTCCCGGTAACCCCCACTTTAGGGATATCAAGAGATCAGAGCCGTTATCTAATAACTCGAATCAAAGATTTGACAAATAATCAATAACAATTAATAAACTTTACCAACTAAGCTGAAAATTGGTATGAAATAAAAAATTTCTTACCTTTTAAAAACCGGGATTTCTAATCTTCTATCCATGAAGATACTAATCTAACTAATCCTCATGTGCACGTTAATTTTCATTTAGTTCTGCATAAGCCACTTTACTGTTTGTTTTTTTCAGTTTTACCTAAAACGCCGACAAACAAAATGTTAATCAGCAAGAAGCTGGTATGTGGGGGAAATAATAATCGTACAACTAGAATAACAAGTAATCAGCCAATTATAATTAACAACCAAGATTACATTTTAAACCATACTACTTAATCCTTTCCTATCCCCTACCTCTGTGATGTCCCTGTACTGGAATGAGATAATACCTCTCTCCAGGTAGATCCTTATTAAACCCCACATGATCCTACCTAACAGGTAGATCAATATCTACGGTTGAGTTGCATGGCACTACCCATAGGTACTCCAATCTCTGACTCAAAGTGACTTGCTAGACCTACCCTCTTGGTAGCCATTTACGAAGTCGTCTAATGACCTGATGGGCCTACCCCATTGGTAGCCACGTACTAGGTCAACCCATTAAGCTACAGAGGGGACTAGGATATGAGCTAGTAGGCACATCTCTTATGTGTTATTCATATTCGCATTATAATTTGCATGAATTAAATTCATCCAACAATTAATTCTAGCCATGATGTAAACATCAATAAAATCCTCAGAAAACTATGCGGGATAATCATAAGCGTAACCACAAACATGTCAAGTTGATGCGAGACAGAAATATTCCAATCAACAATAGGCAAGCAAGCATTCAATAAGATCCAGAAACAATTATACAATTTCCTTTTATTACTCATGTCATTAAGATCTATTCTAGATCGCTTCCTAGGGTTTCTAGTTCACTTTTAGGGTTTCCATTGCAATTAGGGTTCCCTTCATCTTTTATTATTTTAAACCCTAATTTAATGCAATTGATCACAAACCCTAATTATCTCAACATCTAATCCTTAGTTTCTTATTTAAGGCATAATTAACCATTATATAAGTCCATTAAGCCTCTTTTCATTAAAGCTACCCTTTTTATCCTCTTTAACCTATGACAAAGTCATTATTCTCGTTTATCATCAATTTGTAGTTCATTATGCTCTAATACTCATGTGAACGTTATTTATCATTAATTCTACCTTGATTCATTCAAAAATCCTAATTTCTATATTAAAGTTATTTATTCACAAATTAGGAAATTTAACTCTCAAAATAGCTTATAATCATTATATCTCATCTTTATCCACCACTTAGAATAATTAATGCTATTAACAATCGAATTGGCCAACATTAGGGTTTCAAGGCCCATTAAAGTATATTTATGCACATGAAACTCTAAATTAAATGAATTACGTGAAAAGTTCATCCTTTTTTGTTCCTAATGTCCCTTTTTATCATTAACAAGTTAATATCAACTTTAACCATCAATTAAACCCTACTAATTACATTAATCATATACAAATAGGGTTTCTTAATCACTATTACAATAAAGTTAACAATTTCCATTACTTTTCGAATTGCAAGAAGAATCAGGCTCCAATTATATTTTAATGGATTCCCCTCATTTTTCTAAGAAAAATTCATGTATAATGCACGTCTATCCGAGCTACGGTTATTAAGATACGAATTTAACAAAATAACTTATTGTGGGCCAATGAGGAGGCACCATGTAGCCTACTTCATGCAACGTTGTTGGTTCAGAACATTTCGAAATGACCACGCTGCCCTTGGTTAAGTTGCGCACGTCTTCATCCCGCAGTGGACATTTTTGTCCAACGATAACTCCTTCTTCTTCCCCACATTTCTCCAGCTGCTTCCGCTAGGTCAGGGCCAAGTGATGCCCACCTTCTCCTCCTCGAACCTCGTTGGCCATCAGGGAGGGCTTCATCACCTCCACCACCCACCCTTATCCTCCCTCAAGCCTTGACCTATGGCCAGGATGGCCGAGATGGTTCAGGCAGACCTGGAACTTGCAGTTGCAAGTGCAGCCGTGGTTGTAGTCAAACGGGAGTCATTTCCTCCTCCCTAGGACAGAGATTGCCACCCAAACCTAGCCTTGCCTTAATAGCACTTGGGCGCACACGAAGTTCCTTCAACTCATGGAAAACACATGTTACTGAGTGAGATTAGTCTGTGATTGCTGTCATAGTTGCTGCAGTTTTGCAGACTTTCGATAGCGGTTGCTCAAAGATGAGGGTGTTGGATTTGTAGTTGAGCATATCATGGTTGTCATGGAAGGTTTCCTCCTCCAATATGACGATTCCACAACCCCTTGGTTGTTCCTAAGGTTACATCAACCGTGCTAGGGTTGAAAGAAGAAATAAAGGAGAAGAGGGAGAGATATGTGTGGGGTTACTTTGGAATTCGATCCAGAGGCTCGACCTCCTCATATAGGGGTGGCTACTCACACCCTAAGATGACCACCTATGTGTCAACTAGTCCTTTTCCAAATAGGATCCAATTCCTTCATTAGGAAGGAAGATTTCTCTCTCCTACCTATTTACTTGATATTCCTTATTTCATGGATATTTAGGAATTCAAAATTCCTCTCATTTATTCTCTTTATTCTTGCTTTTTAAACCATTGGCACGAATTTCTATTTTCCTTTAGTAGAAACTATTTCCTTTTTAACAATACCACATAATTCATTAATAATGTATTCACATTATATTCTTATTTTCTTTTTATAGGTATTTTCTCTTTCCTCTTTCTTCATTGGGACTCATTGGATCCCAAGAAACTCTATTATTTTGATATCCTTTTTATTTGATAAACTCTATTATTTTGATATCCTTTTTATTTGATACTCATTATCCTTCTAGGTGCATCTATATGCATTACTCTTTATTATTTCTCATTATCTTGTTCATTTCTTATTAAAATAGTTCTTTTTGAGGATTTCTCTTTATTTCTCTTTTATTTTTTTATTGGTATTCCTTTTATCATTAGGAATCCTTGGGATACGAAATTGCACTAAGGATAAATCAATTGTACCTCTTTTTGATTATTTTCCACATTTTACCATTATTTTCAATTTCTTTCTTAATAAAGAAATACTTAATTAATCTTTTCTTTTCTTATTGTTTTTTCTTTGCAACTTTGGACTCCCTAGAACCCAAGGAACCCGTGTGGCACGAAATCCAACTTTGGATTATATTATTTTGCCTTCTGGAGGTTTCCACACCTGTCTTTTCTCAAAACCTTAATTATTCATTTACTAATTTAATTTCCTTGTTATTGGGCCCAATAGCCAATAAAACCCACAAAGCAACCAACAAGGCTATTTATTCAACAAATTATATCATTATTTGTCCAATTATCTTTTATGTGAGAAATTGCATTTCTCACCCTAAGGAACCCAAAAATTGGGGTTGTAACACCTTAGGATTCAACACTTAAGGTGAATCATTAATCCCATCTTCCCTTACATTCATGCTACATACTCAAATACATACATGGAGTTTCTTCTGGTTTGATCGAGCAACTTACTGATTGAATTCGATTTGAATTGATAATAATTTATGATCGATTTTGACGGCATGACATTTCCTCTTCCTCAACTTGCTTCCTTTCAAAGATCCCCTACGTTGCTAGTTTTTTCGACAAGTCACACTGGCTAGTCTGGCCACCAGTTGACCTCCTGTGAGGGGTCACTGTGTTTGTTAGTGCAATATGAATTCAAAGTGTTTTCCATCTCTTCATCATCTTCCCCTGATCCTAAGATTGATCATGTAGATCACAACAACCATGAGTTGTTGCTCAACTGTAGGGCAAGGGTCCAACATCATGTTTTACTATGACCTCAGTCGTGTCTCTAGTTTTGTTTTTACAATGAAGGAAAAGTTGTGATTTAATACTAGCAAATGTTTAGGGGCATGAGCATCACCCCCTTCTCTCCCAAGATTCGTTTGTTTTCTACTAAATCATTTCTTTGTACTCTGATTGATCAATAAAGGTTGAATATTCAATAAACCTTAGAAATGTTTCCTGGCATTAGATGTGCACTACTATAGAAATAGCATTCAGTGTCACTTTTCTAGGCGTCGGTTATTAAGGAAAACCGACGCCTTATATGTTAGGCGTCGATTGTTTAAGAAAACCGACGTCTATATTCGAAGACCAGCCAGACACGGGTACCGCTTTGTATTAAGCGTCAGTTGTTTATAACAAACCGACGCTGAAAGTCGGCCGCGAAATCCAAATTTTGATAAAAAAAAATAGTGTCATTTCCAGCGTCGGTTATGTAGGTATAAACCGATGCCTATGTGCGATGAAAATTTGCGCGAAAAGTGTCACTTTCAGCGTCGGTTATCCTTTTATAACCGACGCTGAAGGTGGTTCCCGCCAAACAATTTCATGAAAATATCGACCAATTGGACGTCGGTTGTTTAAAACAACCGACGCTATATATGTTTAGGCGTCGGTTATTTTAAACAACCGACGCTATTTGGGAACTTATAACCCGCGATCGCCCGACTCTTCCCCTTCCTTCTGTTTCATTGCGAGGAATTACCTTCTCTGCTGCCGGCGATTTCTCTCCGGCGATTTCTTCTCCAGCGCCATTTCTCCAGCTATTTCTTCTCCGGCGCCCCCTTCTCCACCACCACTCCTCCTTCTCTGCGCCCCCTTCTCCGCCGCCCCTGCTGCCCGCCCCTGCTGCTCCAAGCGCCTGAGAACCGGCGCCGCCGCCACGCCTGAGATTAGGCGCCGCCTGGTGCTTTTCCACCGTCGTCGTGCCGCCGCAACCACCGCCAGAGCCACCGGAGCTGCTAGCTGCTCCTCCACCGCCGTCGCTGCTAGCTACTTCTCCAGCCAGAGCCACCGGAGCCTCTACCTTCTTCCCTCTGACAAGGTTGGTCTTCCCGCTGCTAGCTGTTGTGCTTTTTTATGCATCGATCAAATTGTTGTGATAAAAATGCATGTAATGTATTTGATTAGAGTTAATCTAATCTGTATGTTCATAATAATGGTATGTTAAATATGATGATTAGGGATAAATATAATGTCTAGTACACAAATATTAGATGATATTCAAGAAAACCCTAGTTTGATGAGCATGTTGTTAATCATGTTAATTATGATTCTTCTATATATTCTGATGTCATTATATAATTATGTGATCCCAACATATTAAATTGAATTAGAATGATTTCATGAACTATAGGGTTTTAAAGTTGATAAACATGTACATGCGAAAATAGGGTTATTAAACCAATGGTTATAACATAGTATGATCTTAATCTGATCTGGATGTTCATAATAATGTAGTATGTTAAATATGATGATTAGGGATACATATAATCTCTAGTAAAGATTCCTAGACCTTTTGTTTGAAACTATTGATTTCTTGATTTATTATTTAATAATGCTCTGTTGATTAGGATTAACCATGTTGCCTGTACTTTATAGACATTTATTATATATAAGAATGACAACACATGTATTTGTTGGCCTAGAAACCCGTCCAAGATTTACTCATTAGGAGTAAATCTTGGATAGTCCCCGGTTTGGGACTGTTCTTGAACACCTAATCTCACTTAGGATGTAAGTGTATAATGTGTATTGGGTTTTTGAGAAAATTTTGGTAGCATTTCCCCGTTTGTTCTCTAAGTACATATGTACTTAGAGAACAACGGGGAAATGCTGCCGAAATTTTCTTGAAAACCAAATACACATTATACACTTACTAGTGAGATTAGGTGTTCAAGGATGGGATAGGTGGTACACATTTATTATATATAAGAATGACATCAAATGTGTTTGTTGGCCTAGAAACCCGTCCAAGATTGACTCATTAGGAGTAAATCTTGGATAGTCCCCGGTTTGGGACTGTTCTTGAACACCTAATCTCACTTAGGATGTAAGTGTATAATGTGTATTGGGTTTTTGAGAAAATTTTGGTAGCATTTCCCCGTTTGTTCTCTAAGTACATATGTACTTAGAGAACAGCGGGGAAATGCTGCCGAAATTTTCTTGAAAACCCAATACACATTATATACTTACTAGTGAGATTAGGTGTTCAAGGATGGGATAGGTGGTACACATTTATTATATATAAGAATGACATCACATTATACGCTTAGGTTGTAAGTGTATACCCTAATCTTTTCCTAATATATACTTGTTTCCTAATATATACTTGTTTTCTCTGATCATAGAATGGATAGATCATGGATGTCCATTCGTAATCGTTGCACCCCAGAGTTTATATCTGGTCTTGATCAGTTTATTAGATTTGCCGAGGAACATAGGAAAAAACCTACAGATAGGTTCTACTGTCCATGTAGGCATTGCGGTAACAAATTGAAAGTCAACACTGGTGAGGAAATCAAAAGTCATGTCATGTGCAACGGGATTGTACAAGGCTATACAGAATGGCACTGGCATGGAGAGATTTCAAAATCGAAACCAGTAGATGTCGATAGCAGTGCTTGGGTGGAAGAAGAAATTGCCTCCGATGACGTAAATGTGAACGAACCAGTTCCAGCAGACATCGTTGATGCGATGCTGGATAGTTGTAGGGTAGAGCACACCGATCCACCTCCTATCTTTACAAACATTGTGCATGATGCTGAGATACCGTTATACACAGGCTGTGCTAAGTTTACGAAGCTTAGCACTGTGTTGAGATTGTATAAGTTGAAAGCTAACAATAGATGGAGCGACAAAAGCTTCACTTCATTGTTGACTTTGTTGAAAGAAATGCTTCCTGAAGGAAACGAGCTTCCAATCTCAACATACCAGGTAAAGAAAATGTTGTGCCCAATGGGAATGGAGGCCAAGAAGATACATGCATGCCCGAATGATTGTGTATTATTTCAAAAGGACTATGTAGATTTGAAAGATTGTCCAAAATGTGGTGCGTCACGGTATAAATTGACGACTTCGAGGGAGTCCAAAACTGGTTCTCCTACCAAGGTGTTGTGGTATCTACCTATAATATCACGGTTTCAACGCTTGTTTGCAAATCTGAAAGATGCGAAGAATTTGAGGTGGCATGCAGATGTTAAGAAAAATAATGATGGGATCCTGCGACATGCGTCTGATTCCCCACAGTGGAAGAAGATTGATCTATTGTACCCCAAATTTGGTGAAGAAGATAGGAATCTAAGACTTGGGCTTTGTACAGATGGGATGAATCCGTACGGGACATTGAGCAGCCAACATAACACTTGTCCAGTCATGCTTGTTATATACAATCTTCCTCCCTGGATGTGTATGAAGAATAAGTACGTTATGTTTTCATTGTTGATATCGGGCCGTAAACAACCCGGAAATGATATCGATGTTTATCTTGAACCTTTGATTGATGACTTAATGAAGCTTTGGGCTGAAGGTGTGATGACCTATGATGCTTCAGCAAGAGAGACATTTTGTTTGCACGCTATGTTGTTTTGCACTATTAATGACTTTCCAGCATATGGGAATTTGTCTGGATATAGTGTCAAAGGAGCTAAAGCGTGTCCTATATGTGAAGAAAACACTGATTCAATAAGACTAAAACATGGCGGCAAGACTGTATATCTTGGTCATCGAAGGTTTCTTTCAAAATTCCATCCGTATCGTAGGAAGCGCAAAGCATTCAATGGATGGAATGATGAACGGAGTGCACCTAAACCTATACCAGGGGATGTTGTTTATGAAAGAGTAAAAGACATTGTCAATGAATTTGGTAAGAAATCACAATGTAGTATGGCCACACGGAGTGACAATTCTTCATTCAAGAAGAAGTCAATATTTTGGGATTTTCCTTATTGGAGTTCTTTGACAGTCAGGCATTGTATCGATGTAATGCACGTTGAGAAAAATGTCTGTGATAGCATCATTGGTACTCTGTTAAATATACCAGGTAAGACTAAAGATGGGATAAAATCCAGACTGGACCTACGTGAAATGGGAATAAGGTCAGAATTAACAGAATTATGTGAAATGGGTAGTAAAAGAACATACTTACCTCCCGCTTGTTACACGTTGTCTAGAAAGGAGAAAAAAACTTTTTGTGAATGCTTGGTAAATGTTAAGGTGCCACATGGTTACTCATCCAACATCCGTAGATTGGTATCAATGAAAGATCTGAAGTTGATAGGTCTTAAATCTCATGATTGCCACACTCTAATGCAACAAATATTACCCGTGGCAATTCGATCTATATTGCCGAAGCATGTAAGGTTTGCAATTACCAGACTTTATTTCTTTTTCAACTGTCTATGCAGTAAAGTTATTGACCCTGATACTCTCGATAATTTGCAAAGAGAAGTGGTTGTTACCCTATGTCAGCTTGAGATGTATTTCCCTCCTTCGTTCTTTGATATCGCGGTACATCTTGTTGTCCACTTGACTAGGGAAGTGAAAATGTTGGGACCAATTTTCTTGCATTGGATGTATCCCTTTGAACGATACATGAGCGTTTTTAAAGGTGATGTTCAAAATCGTTATCGGCCTGAAGGGAGTATTATTGAAGGTTATGTGGCGAGAGAGGTTATGGATTTTTGCAATGACTTTCTCAGTGGTAATGACACTCCTGATAATGACAAGAATTTTGAGGAGGGCAAAGGAATTTTGGGATCACGGGTGAAAGTAATCAGCCGTGAGCAGTTGGAACAAGCTCATGACTTGTATATTTTACACAATATGGACGAAGTGAGTGTTTATATCGAGGAACATACCAATTTCATAAAGAGACAACATCCTCGAGCAAGTTCAATGTGGCTTTCTAGAGAGCATAATAAGAATTTTACTAAGTGGTTTGAAGATAAAGTCTTACATCAACTATCTCAAACACCAAATGATATTACAGAAACTATCAAATGCCTCGCCTTTAAACCAAAACCGAATGTTATGTCTTATGAAGGGTTTGACATTAATGGATTCACATATTACACAAAGCGCCAAGATGATAAGAGTGTCGTCCAAAATAGTGGGGTCACTCTTCAAGCGTCGACTATGTACTTTGCAAGTGCAAAGGATAAGAGTCCACGTGAAGCTAAAATGTCATATTACGGTGTCATTGAGGACATTTGGGAGTTTGACTACATAGATTCCAAAATTCCGCTCTTTAAATGTAATTGGGTTGATAACACCAAAGGAGTTATAGTGGATGAATTGGGTTTCACTTTGGTGAACTTTGAAAAGATTGGCGAGAAGGGTGAACCATTCATATTGGCATCACAGGTGAAACAAATATTCTATATCGATGATCCTGCGAATGATAAATGGTCGGTTGTTCTTCATGGTAAAAGACAATTCATTGAAGATCCTATAGATGAAGAAGAGTACTATGATAAGTATGATGACTCCAGTCCATTCTCAGTTGGGTTGCCAACTCCACAAAATATTGAAGCTAATGATGACTTATATGTGCGCGGAGATCACAATGAAGGATTGTTAATTGATAAAAGATCACAATTTTAGAGACATGTATGTTTATACAAATGCTAAATGTTTGCCTTTTTCTAGTTAATACAAATGCTAAATGTTTGTCTTTTTAATGACATTTTCAGATGGCTGACCATGATGAGCATGATGTCCATGATGAGCATGAAGTCCATGACGAGCATGCTATCCATGACGAGCATGGCGAGGATACCAATGTAAGTTCTAAAAACATATCCTGTATTTCTATAAAATTCATTATCTTCTAGTTATGTCATATATCCTATATTTCTATATTGGGCTAATTTAGTGTGTTTATTTTTGTCAAATTTTAGGTTGATGATGTACCTGTACCCACTGAAGCACTGGAGCAACTTGATGCGCAGCACCAAACACTTAACAAGAAAAGGGGCATCACTCTGTTGAAGAAGTTATTAGCGCTAAGTGGTAGTGGATCCAAATTGGTGGTGGAGTTTGATAATGGAGGAAATGCAATTGGAGTGAACCGCAATAATTTTGTAAACTATCTTGGGTATACCACTCGGAGCCATTGTGGTGTTAAGTAAGATAATTGGCATAAAGTTCCTCAAGGGAAAAAAGACTTGATATGGAAGGATTTATGCGTGAGTTATTATTATTTGCAATTCTATTTTGTAGATTACAAATTCTATTATTTGCAATTCAATTTTGGATACTAGTTAATAACATTTCTATTGTACAGAATCTGTTTGCATTGGATGAGAAGTTGCATCGTAAAAGTGTGATGCAACACGCTGGAAAGATGCTTAGGAATTATAGGACAAATCTGAACAGAGAATACATAAAAGAGGGTGATAAGAAGAAGAAGTCAGCCCTTGAACAATGGAACTTCTTGGACAAAGAAGATTGGGACAATTTTGTTGCTTCAAGAAAATCTGAAGAATTCAAGGTATTAGGCGTCACTCCCAATTTAATTAATATACATTGTATTCACCTATTCAAGATTAACATTTAGTGCTACTAACCAAATCATTAATGTGCATACTAACTAGGCCCTCAGTGATGCACAAAAAGCAAGGTGTGCACTGAATGTGCATGACCACACTATGGGTCCAAAAGGCTATGCAAGCATTCGCCAAAGACTACAGGCGGAGTCTACGGCTACTCAGCAGTCTGCTTCTACTCAGGAGTCTGCTCCTACTCAGGAGTCTGCCACACCCATGCCTCACCATGATATCTGGATAGCTGGCAGGCAAAACAAGAAGGGTGAAATAAAGAAGCATGTAACTGCTGAGGCGGCTGCAAAATTGGTAAAATACAACTCTTAGAGAAATTGTTTGAATATTGATTATTTGTGGTGTTAACTTACCAATTTCTGTTTATGGTGATTAGCGGGAGCTGCACAAGCAGAGGAAACAAGGCACGTTCATCCCTCAGGGCACAAGGGAT
Organism: Alisma plantago-aquatica; assembly: GCA_963693085.1. NCBI lineage: Eukaryota > Viridiplantae > Streptophyta > Magnoliopsida > Alismatales > Alismataceae > Alisma > Alisma plantago-aquatica. The sequence goes on along the minus strand of OY856413.1, from coordinate 309,706,481 downwards.
GAATTGACAGTTGCTCTGGGTAACCCAGAGCATCCTGGATGTGTTAGAGGTGTCGGCGCTGGTGTTGGCATCAAAGCATTCTTTGGGCCATCCCAGCGCAAACCCAGAGCGGGACATTCTCAAGAAGAGGTAACCTATTCTTTTTTTAGAATGTTACTGCAAAAGGAAATTCATTAATAAGAAGCTAATGTTTCTTTTATCCATGTATAGGAGGATAAGAGAGTTGAGGATTTAGTTGCTAAGAAGGTCAACGATGTAGTTGCTGAGAAGGTCAAGGAAGAATTGTTGCGGTGGCAGGCATCTCAGGCTTCCAATCAGCCTATGGCGACCCACTCTTCTCCTGATGCACAGAATGCGAGTAATCCTGGAGACCCATCGCCTAGCACGTCTGCTGTAAGTATTGTTTATGACATTGTAGCTAGTCTTTTCAAGATGATATGTTTTCAAGATTATATGTATATATGTATAACATTCTTTACGTAAATTTGTAGGCATTGAAGCCATGCCGCTTAAGAATGCAAGACTATGTTGTTGCAGAGGCGCAGGATTACCAATCCCTTCCTGGGGCAACGTTTCATGGGACTCCAATGCCGCAGGGCTACATTCGTGTGAGCTCGCTACATGTATTACCCGATTGGAGGGAAGTTGCGTTGCCATATGCCCACCCAGATATTGATACACATGGTGAGGCAGAAGGCGGGGTCATATTGTGGCCCAAAGCAGATGTCATCTACACGACTGAAATTGTAAGATAAATTTACATTGATTTAGACTGTTAATGTATATATATGATGTCAACTGATCTGAAATTATATATACATGTTAAAAAGAAGACACCAGGAGCACCTAGGCCTCCACCTCCACTTCCCGCATTACCAACTTGGGTTCCAACTGACCTAACATACCCGTTAGGTCCTACTTGTAGGGGAATGGCATGTTGGCTACGGGCACATAATATACATTGCCCTATAATAGTTTCTTTAGATGCAGATTATGCAGGTCAATCATACGATAGCTCTTTATTTATACAAGATATTATTGAGCTGTTTATGTATGATTGGCTGAATACATCAATGATAGAGACATGGATAAGGTGAGATCTTGTTTATACATCCATATACCTTGTGTAAGATCCGGTGATCTGGTTTCTTATATATTAATGCATACGCCTATATGTTTTGCAGCTACTTAGTCGAAGATCATTGCAAACAATTTGCATTTGATCATGTGGGATTTTTGATTCCATCATTGATTAGTTTGGTAGCTAAAGACCCTGATAATGTTCAACAATACTGTATAGATGCTTTTACAATTTTTGGTCAGCAAAAGAAGACGATAATAATAGCTCCATTCAATGTCAAGTAAGTTTACTTTATTTATAATTTGGACATAAGAAAATTCCATTTTTATTTTGCATTTTGAGTTATTAATTGTTAACTTCTTACCTCTAGCTGTAGACATTGGGAGTTACTAGTTATTGTCCCCGGGACATTCACTGTTTATTATCTAAATCCTGTGGGGAGTACATTGAACACTAAAATTGGACACGTAATGAGAATGCCATTATTCTGGTGAGAAATATTTCATTTTTATATCCGTTAACATCTTTTATTACATTACTATTTACTTATGCAATTTATTGTGTTATATTAACATGTAGGGGTTTAGATGCATTCAAAAAGGCTGGAGGAACGGTCCCAAGGAAAAAGAACCAGCCAATAAATTGGCAGAACGTACAAGTAAGTTCCCGACTCGAATATATATATTATTGATGTGAATTGTGCTTAGTTGTATTATTTTGTATGTTTCAATTTATAGTGTGCTACACAAGACAATGGCTGGGCATGCACATACTATGTGATGCGATTTATGCAGATGATTATCAAACATGCCGCATTGGACATCGATAGCATACATGAGGTATTATATATAGTCTCATTAGTTAGTATGAAATATATCAATCTTATTTTTATATTATTACTTATATATATACATCATTCTCTTTGCAGGTGTTTAAAACTGACCACACTATAGGTAAACGCTTAAAAAATATACATGCTCCATATACGATGGAAGCATTAAATGAAGTAAGAGAAGAATGGGCAAAAGCCATACAAGCAGTGGCAACTGTAAGATATAATTGGGATGTTGATAGCGATAATGAATGATACTTTGTAAATGAATATTTCTGAATGTTAATACATGTATTTGAATGTTTCTATATGTTTGAATGTGAGAATTGAATTGATGTCTGAATGTATGTACTTGTGTGAAATTTTTCTTGTGACTTTTGCAGGTTTGCGGCCTGTTTGTAGGCTGATATCAATGGATGTCGTAAACCTGCAGTTCAGAAAACTGAACTGTAGGTTCTCATCCTGCTGACCAGCTACAGCAGGCCTGCAAACTGATATGAAAAAAAAAATAGAAATAGGCGTCGGTTATTTATAGAAAATCGTCAGCAAAGACCTACAGTGTCGGTTTTTTTCAAAAAACCGACGCCTGATGTGGCCAAAGCAGTCCTGGAAATGGCGTCGGATATTTGTATCAAACCGACGCCTATTTAATCTATAGGAGTCGGTCTTTTGGTATATAACCGACACCAAAAGTGTTCGCGCCACAGAAAATGGCGTCATCTAGGGCACTTTATGCGTCAGTTATCTACTAAAAGACCGACGCTATATTCCATATAGGCGTCGGTTGTTTAGTAAATAACCGACGCAGAAAGTGCCCTAGATGATGCCGTTTTCTGTGGCGCGAACCCTTTGGGCGTCGGTTATATACCAAAAGACCGACGCCTGTAGATTAAATAGGCGTCGGTTAAAAAACCGACGCTGAAGTGTTCGACCTTTAGCGGCGCCCACATAGGCGTCGGTCGGAAACCGACGCCAAATGGGGTTAAACGACCGACGCCAAAGGCCGTTTCTGTAGTAGTGGTGGCTGACCCATATATTCATTTTAATTTTCTTTTCAAGATCTAATTATTCGTCTAGGTTTTAAGACCTATTTTAGGTTTGTTTTTACCAGATATCAGATTTAAGGCAATTAGGGTTTATAAACCTAATTAACATCCTAGTACTTTAATCATAGTTTGTTTAGGAGTTAAGGCCAGGGGGAATTAAGATGATATTCTTACTAATCTAGGTAAGTGGTCCATTCCCAAGCATTCATATTTAAAGCTCAGTACATTTACATGTTTCTTAGATAAGATTTTTATGATCCAATGTTCTAAGATTTTAGAGTTAAGATATGCAAGCAATATTTTTAGTACTTTTATGATTATGTAATTTCATATGCTCAATATCTCAAGTAGAGATATGTCATACTTATATCATAGAATGTTTGAAGTTTGTGAATTATGTTCATCAGGAGAAGAACAAAAGATTATGTTTCTATGGTATTTCATAGTAATGTTTCATAGTAATGCACAAGACTACTTGATAAGAAACACATGTAAGATTATCACAATTTCATGGTTATGTGATATAACAATGTACTTAAGATTTCAATTAGAAACAAACTATTAAGATTTATAAGTTAAGTACGATATAAGAATGTATGTTTTAACATTTTAAGATGTGATTAATTTTTTAGATAAAGATTCAACTAAGATCAGAATGTGTTAAGAATTTAGTTCATGGTAACATTAAAGGATTAAGATGTAATAAGTCATGATTAAGTTCCAAGATAAGATTTTATAAGATTCATGTTTTAATATTTATAATTTATGCTAATGTTAAGAATATGAGATCATAATGAATAAAGAATAATGTAAAAAGATAAAATTTAATAAGATGACATCAAATTATTGAGTTAGACCCAAGCCTTAGTGTAGGTCAACTCAAGAGACATGGCCGAGGCCCTTTGTGCAAGTCATGAGGCCCAAGCACCCTAGTGTAGGCCAATGTAAGAGAGACATAACCCGTGCCCTTTGTTCATGTCATGAGGCCTATACCCTTAGTGTAGGCTAGTTCAAATTCATAACCGAGGCCCGATGTGCAAGTTATGTAACCCACACACCTTAATGTAGGTCATGAGACCCATGTACCAGAGTACATGTCACTACAGAATGATTTTTAATAAGATAAGAATGATGTTAAAGAATGACGAGATATTTATGTTGCAAAATTTCAATAGATGTTATGTTAATATCATGTGCAAAATTTTAAGAATTATACATATTTCAATTTAATTTTTGTGTATCATGTTCAAAAATATTTTCATATTATCTTACTACTCCGATTTTGTATATATATACTAGAATACTCATGCCACTTACGGTAACAATGGTTTTTCCAATTCATGGTTGATGATGAGATGTCCTTAGGTGAGGAGTAGGAGCAGAAGTAGCACCTAAAGGTTTAGAGCACAAAGGGAGAGCAGAATGTTTTCTTGTGGGATGCTAACTATAAGATGTTCCTCAACTTTATTGATTATTCTATATGTTTCCATGATTAGAACTCTAGACTAGAGACTTTGTCTCAAGTTGATAATTTAATTTTCCATGTGATAGACTTTAAGTTTGCTTTTGTAAGAACCATGATAAGAATATTTATCTTTCAATTTGTTTTATTGATTATATTGTTGTTATGAATGCCAATTATATGTAGTGCCCCCTTGAGTGCTTGAGTTATGGATAACTCATTGTTCCTTCCACTACGTGCATATGTTTATATAGGGAGGGTGTTACACCATCATACATTCCTTTAGAAGCGGTGCCTTTTTGCTTCGATTGTGCCTAATTTATCAAACAATACTCTTACAAGAACTATGGTAATGTACATCTTATATCTAAACCTTGGCTTATTAGTGTTCAATAGTAACCATACAAAAAAGAATATGTCAAACAAATATTTAGATACAATAAAATACCATAAATTCATTACAAGTATCAAAATTAACTTTAAGAAGTCAAATAAATTCCCTATTATTTCCACATGAACAACGATAACTAAGTCATGAGTCCTCAAGTATGTACTTCTTTCTTCTACCTTAAGATCATTCATGTGGAATTTACATTAACCAATGATCATATACATGGTGAGTCAAGATGTGTATTGAGATGATTTGAGTAAACCTTGATCACTTCCTTGTGTTTTAGTTTATTGTGTGTTTCACTCTATCTTAATACATGGGTCACAAATTTCTTTTTTCAATAATGAGTTATTTGCCTTCAAAAATCAGGGCAGGTAGAAAAGGTATATGGTTGGGGTTGTGAAGAAAGGGGGGTCCATCCTCTCTAGAAAGGGATAGATAGGGGCTCCTAGAAAAACTAGACTCTCGCTATCAAATTTATATAATATTCTCTTGATAACCCACATTTGTCACACTAATGGGTTTATAGGAGTTAGACAAACATATATTTCGATGCTTGGGAATGTGATGTATATCACTAATAATGAATTGCAACTAAAATTTATTCAACACTAAAATACATGTTTAATGTACCCTAGTTTAATTTAGTTAGGGTCTAATACAACTATCACCTTGATGATAGTGATATTAGAGTTCTAATGATATTTTTATTCTTTATTGCAGTAATTTTTATGAAAAATATTGTGATTACCATCCTTGTGTTTGCCTAGTCTTAGGAGATAGTTATAGTAGATTTTGGATCATTATTAAGAGCTTTGATACAAGTGTTGTAACTATTTAGATATATTGTGGTCACTAGTGGGCCTTAGAACAAGTTTGGATAAGTCGTTAATTTGTCTTACTATAGGGTTTCTCATTTATAAGAAATTTTTTCCATTGCTATCTTCATTGTAATTTTCACATGCCATTTAATCAGCCAACTATTGGTTTAGTTAGGGAAGACTAGCTGAAAACTAGTAGTGTGGATTGATGGGTTGATAATTGGCCAATTTCCACATCATAATGATCATAGTTGCCAACATTAAATCCAATCAGTTAGGCTGGATACAATTCATTTGGTTAGGTAAAACTAACATGATGAGACACAAACATATATAGAGGAGATATGTGTACTTGTAAACAAAAGGAGAAACCTACATAAAACTGTGTATCAACTCTAAACTCACATTACCACTTTCTACAAATGAAGATGACAAATACTTAGGAAAAAAGTTCTAAGAGGGCACTTTGAAAGATATTGATGGGTCCAAAATAAAATCTACATCACAACCAAAATAAAGATCAAGTATGGTATATTTATGATTACAAAATAATATCATCACATGTTTCTATCCTCTACGCCCTTTCAAACAAAAATTATGATATGTACCCCACTAATCACGAAGTTCTTAATCTCAATCCTTCATTTTTTTCATCTTTGACCTAGATTGAGGTTTTGATTGATAATTTGATATAGGAATCCTCATAAATATTTTTAGAGATAGGTCTTGGACTTCTATGCTCTTAAAATGTAGTAAACTTGCTCCATCACATGTGAGTATTCCAATTCTTTAACTCCATACTGGTAGGAAGATAACCGGTATGGGGCTTGACCAAGGTAGGCATGTTGCCATGATCCCTATGAAAGGATGAAAGTCGTCTTATGAATGCAGGAAGAGAGATGATGAATGCTTGGGTAAGGTTCTAAGTTGGACATGTACTATAATAGAATCCTAAGTCTATCCTAGGGTTAGGTAGGGATAAGACCGATGGAAGAAGGAGTTGCCTAATTCCATAGTTGCACATGACCATAGGGTCGGGAGGTAACAACTATCATTGTCTGAGGGCCATGGGTTAGGAGATTGATCACCTTCATGAACACATGGGACCCAAAAGGTAGATGAGTAGGGCACTCTCTGTATGCATAAGGGAAAAGGGATGACCCCAAAAGTGTTGGCACCCTATAGACCTAGAGGAGATGACTAAGGATTGTGTGGTGACCAAAGTAGGTTCGAGACTAGTTTTCCATGAAACTAACTTTGATATCATGATGTTTGTGATGTGGAGACATAAGTTGCACGTTTCAACTTAGAATTGAAGGTCTACCGGTGATGTGGGATGTATCATCTCTACTCGTGGAATAGGAAGAACTTTGTGTTTGGACGATCGCTAAATGCTTATTTCCTCTTGTTATGAGAGGGAGAGATGGGACAGTACGCATGCCATACACCAAGTTCAGAAAAAGACATAAGTTTGGCTAACACTCAGATATAACGAGATCTGTTGAACAAGATTAGTGGTTGTTTGGATAGCCAACCTAGTCCTCAATGTGGTAGAAGGATGTTTGTAGAACTCTGGATACACTTCTTTGGATAGGAAGGTAATAATACCCTGATGAGAGTGGTTTTGGGCTTCTGAGGAATCGACCTTGAGGAATCATGACATACAGGAAATCATGATCACCATACACCATGAAAATACAAAGATAGTAAGTGATGGTAGAGCTTTGGATGCCTGATACATGTTGCATGTGGCCATGCAAGCCAGGAGGTGAAGGACAAACACCAGTAACCCATTGCATGGATATAAAGTATAAATAGTCCCCGAGAGAGAATGGGAGTTCATCACTATGGATGTGGTGGTAAGTCTCCCCTAGACCAAGGAGGGTCGAGGTGCAATATGGGTTATGGTAGATTGCCTTACCTAGATGACATGAGGAAGGAAGAGTATTGTCATGGGACATATTTGGTTGAACTACTTAAGAGAGAAAGATGGTTCAACTACACCATGATGTGAGTTCAAAAGTTCTTGGGTATGACTAAGGTTCACTTCCATGAGGTGGAAGTAGATACATGAAGAACTCAATGATAGTACAATTTATCACCACTACTACAGAACCTACCTTTAGTGTGGGTAATTTAAGGACTTTAGTGTCGGTTTCTAAGCGACACCTATGTGGGAGACACTAAAAGGTCACCCATTATGTGTCGGTTCCAGAACCGACACCCAAAATCTTCGCGCGCGACCGAAAACTCGCCATCAGGGGACTATAGGCGTCGGTTATTAGATAAGAAACTGATGCCCAAACCATTCGCGCCACATAAAGGGCACCATCTTGGGCACTATCAGTGTCGGTTATAAGCCAAAAACTGACGAAATATGTCTTCGCGCCAAAACAACAGGCGTCGGTTATTAGTAAAAAACCGACACTATAACTTTATGTGTCGGTTTTATACAAATACCTACGCCTGTTATTGGCGCCAGCATGGGCACTACAGTATCGGTTTGTAGTCAAAAACCGACACCATATATCTTCACGCCACAGGAAATAGGTTCCGGTTATTTCTATAAAATCGACACTATAACTTTGTGTGTCGGTTTTATACAAATAACCGACGCCTATTGTTTTTTTTTTTTCAGTCTGCAGACCTGCTGTGGCTGGTCGCATGATGAGAAACCTGCAGTTCAGTTAACTGAACTGCAGGTTTTATGACATCCATTGATATCAGCCAACAACAGGCTACAAACCTACAAAATTAACAACAAAAATATATATATTCACACATGCATTTAGCAATGCAACCTGCAATTCCATTTTATATCACACATTTAGAAACATTCATGTAGCTAGCAATCTGTAGTTCCATTCATTTCACATTCAGACATGTAGAAACATTCATATAGCAACCAACACTTTCATTCATTTTCACTCAGACACATGTAGAAACATCCAGACATGTAGAAACATTCACACATATATTATAATTCAGAAATTCATTTACAAAATATCATTGTTTAGTCATTATTTGCTATCAGCATCCCAATTATATTTTAGTTCCCCCACTATTTGTATGGATGTTGCCCATTCTTCTCTTACTTCATTTAATTCTCCCATCGTATAGGGAGCATGTACATCTGGTAAGTCCTTTCCTGTAGTGGGGTCAATTTTAAATACCTACAAAGAGAATAATGTATATATATAATTAATGAGCTATAAATAAGATTGATATATTTCAATCATATTATCTAATGAGACTATATAATACCGTAGCAATACACTCGATATCCAGTGCGGCATGTTTGATAATCATGTGCATATACCGCATGACATAGTATCCACATGCCCATCCGTTGTCTTGTGTAGCACACTATAAATTCAAACATACAAAACATTAAAAAATACAACTAATTAAGCATTGTTCACATAAATAATATATACATATATTGCAGTCGGGAACTTACTTTCACGTTCTTCCAAATTATTGGCTGGTTCTTTTTTGTGGGGACCTTTCCTCCAGCCTTTTTGAACTCATCAAAACCCCTACATGTTAATGTAACACATAACATTGCAATTAAATAGTAATGTAATAACATATGTTAACAAATATGAAAATGAAATATTTCTCACCGAAATAATGCCATTTTCATTATGTGTCCAAATCTTGTATTCAATTTAGTCCCCTTAGGATCTAGATAATAGACAATGAATGTCTCAGGGAGAATAACCAGTAACTCCCAAATGCTTAACACTAGAGGTAAAAAAGTTAAAAATTAATAACTCAAAATCCACAATAAAAATGTAATTTTCTTAAGTCCAAATTATAATAAGAAAAGTAAACTTACTCTACATTGAATGGAGCCATTATCACTGTCTTCTTATTTACAGCAAAATTTGTAAAAGCCTCACAGCAGTATTTTTGAACTGACGTAGGGTCTTTAGCTACTAGACTAATCAAAGATGGAATCAAAAACCCTACGTGTTTGAATCCAAAATCTACACATATCTTGTCTAAGTAGCTGCAAAATATGTATTAATTACACATGCATTAATAAATAAGAAACCAGATCACCAGATCATACACAAGGTATATGGATGTATAAAGAAGATCTCACCTTATCCATAGCTTTATCACATATGTATTTAGCCAAGCATATCCAAACAACTCCAAAATATCTTGTATACATAGTTTGGTTTCATATGCCTGACCTGTAGAATCTGAATCGGAAGAAACAGTTATAGGGCAGTTTATATCATGTTCGCCTAACCATATTGCCATACCCCTACAGTTAGGACCTAACGGGACAAGTAGGTCATGTGGAACCCAACTAGGTAATGTAGGAGGTGGAAGTGGAGGCCTAGATGTTGTGGGTGTCTTATTTTTAACCTGTACATATATATATATATATATATATATATATATATATATATATATATATATATATATATATATATATATATATATATATATATATATATATATATATATATATATATATATATAATTTTAGATCAACTGACATCATATACACACACTAACAATATAACATAATGTAAATTTATCATACAGTTCCAGTAAAGATGACATCCTCTTTTCGCCACAATATCACTCCGCCTTCTGCCTCACCAAGCGTTTCACAATCTGGGTGGGCATATGGAAATTGAAGATCCGCCCATCCTTGCAATACATGTACCGGGCTCACACGAAGCCAACCAGCTGGTAATGGAGACCCGTGAAACTTTTCCCCGGGTAGGGATGGGTAAGCTGACACCTCTGCAATGACATATTCATTACTTTTTAGACGACATCACTTCAACCCCTACAAATTTTTGTGTAAAGAATGTTATATACATATATACATATCATCTTTTTTTTTTAAACGACTACATATACATATCATAAAAATACTTACATCGGATGTACTAGGTGGGTCTACAGGATTACTCCCAACCTCTGCAGTAAGAGTAGAGCCTGCAGTAGGAGCTATAGGTACTATCTGCTGAGGTGCAACTGAGATGACTGCCAGGTTTTCATTGCTTCTTGGAGTCTCCTCTCAAATATCTTATCGACCTATACATGGATAAAAGAAATGTTAGCTTCTGATTATTGGATTCTCTTTTACAATAACATTATCAAGAAAGAATATGTTACCTCTTCTTGTGAAAGTCCCACTTTTTGGACATGTTGGCACTGAGATGGCCCAACAAAAGCTTTGATGTCCACACCTACACCTGCAGCCCTAACACGTCCAGGATGCTCTGGGTTACCCAGAGCAACTGTCAATTCATCCCTTGTTCCCTCAGGGATGAACTTGACTTGTTTCCTTAGCTCGTGCAGCTCCCGCTAATCGCCAAAACAAAAATTTGTAATTAAGTAAACAACACAAATAATCAATATTCGAATGATTGTTGTAAGAGTTGTATTTTACCATTTTTGCAGTCGCCTCAGCAGTTGCGGCCTTCTTTATTTCTCCCTTCTTATTTTTCCTCCTAGCTATCTAGATATCATGGCAAGGAAGAGGTGTGCTACCTATGGTAGATGACTCCTGAGTAGGAGCAGACTGTAGTCTTTTGCGAACGCCTGCATATCCTCTTGGACCCATTGTGTGGTTGTGCACATTCATCGCACGCCTTGATCTTTGTGCATCACTGAGGGCCTAGTTAGTATGCACATTAATGATTTGGTTAGTAACACTAAATGTTAATCTTTAATAGGTGAATATTAATAATGAGATTGAGACTGATGCCTAATACCTTGAATTCATCAGTTTGTCTTGAAGTGACGAACGCCTCCCATTCTTCTTTGTCTAGGAAGTTCCACTGTTCAGTGGCTGTATTCTTCCTCTTGTGAGCTTCTTTTATGTATTATTGTGTGAGATTTGTCCTATAGTTTCTTAGGACTCTCCCACAGCGTTGCATCACGCATTTACGATGCAGCTTTTCATCCAATTCAAATATACTCTACAAAATAGAATTGCTATTAACTAGTATCCAAATATTTAGTAATCTACAAAATAGAATTGCAAATTAATAATAACTCATGCATAAATACCTCCATATTGTGTCTTTCTTCCCCTTAGAAACGTTATGCCAAAAATCTAAGCGACAACCGCAATGGCTACGAGTAACAAACCCAAGATATGAAACAAATGAATTACGATTCACACCACATGCATTTACTGCATTATCAAAATCCACAACAAGTTTGGGTCCATTGCCCTTTTGCGCAATTAACTTCTTCATCATAGTGATGCCCCTTCTCTTGTCAACTTGTTGGTGATGTTGATCAAGTGCATCAAGTTCTTCAGGTGGTACCTGTGCATCATCAAGCTAAAATTTGACAAAATAAACACATTTACAAGATATAACTATAAATGGACATATAGATAAATATATGATATTTTTTTACAACTTACATTGTGATGTGGAACATTGATGTCCTCACCCTCACGGTAATCACCAGCATGGTCATCAGGAGAATGGTCAGACATCTGCAAATTCACATTCAAATTGTAAAGTTCACATTGTAAAATAATTGAAAACAAGTATATATTAGGACAAGATTAGGGTCTAGGATTAACAAATACATGTGATGTCATCATTATATATAATAAATGTGTGCCACCTATCCATTCTTGAACACCTAATCTCACTAGTAAGTGTATAATGTGTATTGGGTTTTCAAGAAAATTTTGACAGCATTTCCCCGCTGTTCTCCAAGTACATATGTACTTAGAGAACAAACGGGGAAATGCTGCCGAAATTTTCTTGAAAACCCAATACACATTATACACTTACATCCTAAGTGATATTAGGTGTTCAAGAACAGTCCCAAACCGGGGACTATCCAAGATTTACTGCCAATGAGTAAATCTTGGACGGGTTTCTAGGCCAACAAATAATGTGTTGTCATTCTTATACCTAAAATCCTAGTTCTTCAAGTTAGGTGATTATTGATGTCTTTAAAAGCATGATTGGCAATTTAGGGAAAAGTGCATCATTTACATTCCAAGCATGTCACATGTGTTTATTTATGTATTGATTTTGACATTATTTAATCATCTACTGATTTAACTTTAGTTATCAACTGTTTAACTTTAGTTATCATCTGATTTGTGTTTATTTATGTATTGATTTTGATACTATTTAATCATCTACTGATTTAACTTTAGTTATCAACTGTTTAACTTTAATTATCAACTGATTTGATTATATTATATTTATTCATCTACTATTTGTATTTATTTATGTACTGATTTGAGAATTGATTAATCATCACTGATTTATAATATTATATTAGTTAATCAACTGATTTGTATTTATTCATCTACTGTTTTTTATTTAGCTATTTACTCATTTGAATTTATTTATACTGTTCTGAAATTATGTAAGAATCTACTGATGTAACTTTATTTATCAACTGATTCATATTTACTTTTCCACTTATGTATTTATTCATCTACTTATTTGTTTTTATTTATTACTATTTTTATTTAGTTATCTATTGATTTGTGTATATATTGATTTGTGTTTATTTATGTACTAATTTTGATATCATTTAATCATCTACTGATTTAACTTTATTTATCAACTGATTTGTATTTATTGTATTTTATTCATCTACTATTTGTATTTATTTATGTGTTGATTTAGGAATTATGTAATCATCTACTGATTTATATTAGTTTACCAACTGATTTGTATTTGATGTATTTATTCATCTACTATTTGTATTTATTTATGTGCTGATTTAGGTATTATTTAATCATATACCAATTTTAGTTTATCAACTGATTTGTATTTATTAATCCACTTATTTATATTTATTCATCTACTGAATTTTGTCATCTACTGTTTTTTATTTAGTTATCTACTCATTTAAATTTATTTATGTACTTATTTTGAAATTATATAATCATCTACTGATGTTGCTTTATTGATCAACTAATTTGTATTTGTTTATCCACTTAGTTGTGGAATTATTTAATCATCTATTGATTTATATTAGTTTACCAACTGATTTGTATTTAATGTATTTATTCATCTACTAGTAATGAAAATGGCTGTCTTTCTTTCTAGTGATATAAGAATATCAAACACATATACACGAAAACGCTACTATAGTTTCATCTGTTGTGTAGCCTACAACAAGTGTTGTGTAGCCTACAACAAGGTATTCAACTTTAGCATTGGATAACCATTATAGTTCCATTGACATTTTAAAGAACAATGGCAATGAATAATGCAAATGTGAAGATAGAAAAACTTGAGTTGAGTCTATTAGACAGGAAGTATTAATCTAGGGGATGAGACATCGACCATGATATTTGCAACTTGCTCAGGCAGGTGGAGGGTGATTAGGATTCCTAGCCTAGGTGGAGGAAGGAATGAGGAAGAAGTCGGCGTACCTTGAGGGCAACAAGGTGAAGCTGACAACGCCGGAGAAGAGGAGAGCAGATGGAGGTGACGGCGGCGAGGAGAGGAGGACCAGCAACCGGCGACGGCTCGGCGGAGCGGCGACGAGGGCGTCGAGGAGACCAGCAACCGGCGGTGACGGTGACGGTGACGGCGGCGAAGGCGCCAAGCAGCGTGCGAGGAGACGAACGGCGGTGCGGGGAGCCAACCGGCAATGACGGTGGGAGCAATCGGGGGAAATCGCCAAACCTAGCGCACGTCACAATGAAATAGAGACAATGGTGAAAAGTTCTATTTGCGGGGCTATTAACTGTACCATAGGCGTCAGTTATCCAAAAAAACTGACAGCTAAACCTACCAGTGTCGGTTCTAACCGAAAACCGACACCAATACTTGACTATAGTCGTCGGCTGTTAACAACAAAACAACTGACGTCTATTTTCATTTGCCGATTAAAATAATCATTTCTTGATTTATGACCATGGTCGTCGGTTCCTACGTAAAACCGACGCTTAAAGGGTGTGGAAAATTCCCCACGGACAGCGCGGGAAAACTCATCAGTGTCGGTTGTTGTAGTAAAACCGACGACCAAAATGTGCCCAATTTTTGTCTCGTGAATAACCTTTAGTCGTCGGTTATTTATTTATCAATCGACGCCATATGTCAAATTTTGGAGGTAATTATTTTCGCTGGAAATTTTGGATTTGGCGGTTAATTTTAGGTGTCGGTTTTTTATTAAGTAATCGACACTTAATAAAAGCGGTACCCGTGTTTGGTCACCCTTCATAGATTGGATGTCGATTTAGATTATCAACCGACACTGTAGAGTTTAGGTGTCGATTTATGTATACAACCGACACCTTGAAAAGCGACTTTATAAGCCATTTATGTAGTAGTGCACCCCATACTAATGGACAATATGATCCAGACTAAAGGGTCTGATGAGAGCATGTGTGGACATTTAGAGTGATACATAGAGAGTGTTCTTAAGATGTGATGTAACCATAGCCTTTATCGGGATGCAAGAAGTCTCATAGAGAGGTTGTGTCGCTCACCACTTCATTAAGATGATGTTGGTAAAGGAGGCCTCACAAAGGTCTGAAAAGAACCATAATGTGTGTAGATGAAGTCGCTTTGATCGTGCAATGGCTGAGAGAGAGCCCAGTGGTGACATGAGTCACGAGCTGATGCCAAGCAGACTAACATACAATCCACTATGGGAAAATATGTGATGTGAAAATCCGACCCCTCTAAGCTTCAACTGAGAAAGCTGAGTCCCCGATATATTGATCCATTTGAGATGGATTGGTGGAGATGGTTGTTCTTAGACTTTCCCCTCAGGAATAACATGATGTGTAATGTGTTCCACGAGTCTAATCTAGAACACTATGTGAGGTACCCAAGCCATGTGCTGAGCCCTGAACCTATTCAGCTTTATGAGAGGCTGAAATGTCTTGAGTTACCTATGAGGGTATGATATACCAAGGTAAGAAAGAACTCAGATGGAAGAATATGAGATGATAAAGGTTCTTGGGAAGCACCATGGAAAGGGTAAGACCACATGGGATCCATGATGGACATATGAAAGGCTTATCCTGAGTTGTTTGTTTGCTTGGTGGAATTTTGAGGGCAAAATTCCTAAAAGAGGGGAAGGATGTTACAACCCCAAATTCTGCGTTCATTTGGTGAGAAATGTGATTTCTCATATTAAAGATATTTGAACAAATAATGATATAATTTGGTTCGAATAAATAGATTTTGTTTACAATAGCCTTGGTGGTTGTGATGTGGGTTATATTGGCTATTGGGCCCAAATAACAAGAAAATTCGATTAGTGAATGAATAATTAAATATTTAAGATAAGAATGATGTGAAAACCTCTAGAAGGCAATTCCAAAGAGGGATTTCGTGCCTCTTGGGGTCCCTGGGTTCCAAAGAGTCCAAACTTGCAAAGAAAAAGCAATAAGAAAACAAAAGATTAATGAAGTATTTCTTTATTAAGAAAGAAATTGAAAACAATGGTAAAATGTGGAAAACCATGAAAAGAGGTGTAATTGAGTTATTCTTTGTGGAATTTCGTATCCCAAGGATTGCTAATGATAAAAGAAGTACCAAGGAGGAAAATAAAAGAGAAACAAAGAGAAATCCTCAAAAGGAAATATTTTAATAAAACAAGATAATGAAGAATAATGCATTTAGATGCATCTAGAAGGATAATGAGTATCCAATAAAACGAATTTCGAATTCTTGGAGTTTCTTGGGGTCCAAGGAACCCCAATAAAGAGGAAAGAATGAGAAAATACCAAAATTGCAAAATAAGAGCATAATGTGATACATTATTAATAAATTATCTGGTTTTGTTAAGAAGAAAGTATTTTCTACTTAAGGAAATATAATTTCATGGCTAATAGGTTAAAAGCCAAGAATATAGAGAGTAATGGAGAAGATTTTTGTATTTCCAATCATCCATGCAATAAAGCATGTAAAGGAGATGAGTAGGAGAGAGAATATTTCTTCTTCATGAAGGAATAGGATTCCAAGTTGGAAAAGGGCTTGCTTGCTTCATGGGCAAGCAGTATGGGACGTGGATAACCCTCCCCTATATAAGGGGTAGAGCCCAGGGTCGATTTCCAGAGAGATCCCATGTCTCCCACTCTCTTCCTCATCTTCTTCTTCCTTCCTCATGATCAAAACCCTAACGAGAGCTTAGACCTATCCCGAGGGCACCAAGGAGCGGGGAGGAAATCTGGTCGGAGGAACGAAGCCCCCACGATGGTCTGAGATGGTCGACCATCATCTCCATGGTTGCGGCTGTCGAGCAGAGCCTATGTAAGGCCAGCACCCAGGTTACAGTTCATGTGTTTTGCCAACTCAAAACGATCATGCCGGACGCGGGTTCGGTAGTGCCCTACATGCGTGAGGGCACAATAGAGGTAGGGCATGATTTCCTGGTGAGAATCAGGGTTGGGTGAGGAAGTAGCAGCCCACAAAGTGTTGCAGGTCAGCAGCTTGGGCGGCGGCGTGGAGTTTGCACGAGGAAGAAGGAGCAGGGTGGTTTTGGACTGTTTTACCCCTCTGGGGTATGAAGCGTCGACCCACTTAAAGGAGGACAGAACGGACAATTCAAATGATTCTGAACAAGGCAAGCATATGTTGCATGGGAGAGGCTACGTGGCACCTCCCTTTTGGCCCAAGTAAGGTATTTCTTCCGAAAATCATAACTCTTTAATGGTATCTCGGATGACAAAAGTTTATACATGAATTTTACTCAAAAAATTAGTGGAATTCAATAAAAATATATTTGAAGCCTAATTATGATTGAAATTCGAAAAGTAATGGAAGTTGTTAACTTTAGTGTAATAGTGATTAAGAAACCCTATTTGGATATGATTAATGTGATTAGTAGGGTTTAATTGATCGTTAAAGTTGATATTAACCTGTTAATCATAAAGAGATACATTAAGATTGAAAAAGATGAGTTTTTCATGTAATTCATTATTTTAGAGTTTCATTTGCATGAATATTCTTTAATGGGCCTTGAAACCCTAATGTTGGCAAATTTGACTCTTACTAGCTTTAATTATTCAAAGTGGTGAGTAAAGATGAGATATAATGATTCTAAACTATTTCGAGCATTAAAGTTCATAGATTGTGGATAAATAACCTTAATATAGAAATTAGGGTTTTTGAATGTATCAATATGGAATTAATGACATAGAGTTCGTAGGTGAATTCAATCATAATGAACTATGAATTGACGATAAATTAGCATAATGATCTTGTTATATATTAAAAATATGAAAATAGTATCTTTAATGTAAAAGAGCATTAATGGACTTATTTAATGGTTAATTATGTCTTAAATCTGAAACTGAGGATTAGATGTTGAGATAATTAGGGTTTGTGAGAAATTGCGTTAAATTAGGGTTTAAAATAGTAAAAGATGAAGGGAAACCCTTATTGCAATGGAAACCCTAACAGTGAACTAGAAACCCTAGGAAGCGAGCTAGATTTAATAGATCTTAATGACATGAGTAATAAAAGGAAATTGTATAATTGTTTCAGGATCTTATTGAATGCTTGCTTGCATATTGGTTGATTGGATTATTTCTGTCTCACATCAACTTGACAGGTATGTTGTTACGCCTATGAATATCCTAAATCAGTTTCTTGAGGAATTTTGAGGTTTTATCGATGACTTGAATTAAACTATTGGTTGCACTTAATTCATGAAAATTATAATGTGAATATGACTATCACATAAGAGATGTGCCTACTAGCTCAGATCCTAGTCCCCTCTATAGCCTAATGGATTGACCTAGTACATGGCTACCAATGGAGTAGGCCCATCAGGTCATTGAATGACTTAGTACATGGCTACCAATGGGGTAGGACCATCAAGTCATTATGAGTCAGGGATTGGGGTACCTTTGGGTAGGGCCATGGGACTCTGTAACCCTAGGAATTGGCTACCTGTGTGGAAGGACCATGGGGGTAAGGATCTACCATATGAGAGAGGTAGTATCCATGTCCACTGCATGGATGTACAGAGATAGGGGATAGCCAAGGATTGAGTAGTATTGCTTAAAACGTAATCTTGGATGTTAAATGATATTTGGTTGACTACATTGTTAACATAGTTGCACAATTATTGTTTCCCCCACATACCAGCTTCTTGCTGACCGACATTTTGTTTGTCGGCATTTTAGGTACAAATGAAAAGAACAAATAGTAAAGTGGCATATGTGGAATTAAATGAGAAATATCGTATACAGGAGGATTAGTTAGATTAGTATCTTCGTGGATAGAAGTTTAAAAATCCTAGATTTTAAAAGGTAAGTAAAGTTTTTATTTTATATCAGTTTTTAGTTAAGTTGGTAAATTTTATTTATTGTTCTTGATTATTTGTCAAACCTTTGATCTGGTTTATTGGATAACGGATCTGACCTTTCGGTCTCCCTTAATTGGGCGTTATCGGGAGGTGGGGTCCTTACAATTTCTATCAGAGCATAGGTTCCTCATCTAATCATTAATAATTATTAAATTTTACAAATCCTATAGAACCTGAGGGAGTTATTAGAGGATTATCCAAAAGATTGAGGTTCCTAGAAAAGGATCACGTCCGTGGGCTGGCAATATTTTCCTCCACACCACTAGTCAGAATATGAGGACTCCCAGATTGTGTGACTGCCTGGCCAATGTCTTAGGATATGACTCAAAATAAGATACCTTTAGGACTCTCTCATCTTGTTCATCCCTTCTCAACTCAAATTATGTTAAGGACCTTAAGAATTAGGGTTTCATCTCTTCTCCTCACCCTCTTGAGGTATGGGTAAGGTTGATAAGGATTAAGGAATCCTCCACCCAATTAATAAAAAGCATGTAAATAAGATGTCATGGACATAATCTTAATAGAGTAAGCATAAGAGAATAGATACATGCTTAGTTCGTATGACATAAGTTGTCATTGTCCACAACAGAGACCTGAGGCTAGACCTTCTTTTCAGGAGGATGAGTAGCAAAAGTGAGTCTTGGAGGTAGAGATCTCCATTAAAGTAGAGACCTAGCACATCCTTTAAGGATGATGTTAATCCTAACCATAAGTAGAGGTTAGAGAGAGAGAGATGACATGATGAGTTAGATGACATGGTTGACTGGGTGTTTGGATAGATATGTATGTCCTGAGAGCCAATCATGGTATGATTGGTGGGATACATTAAGATTGATTTAATAAACATCAAAGACAAGCTTCCAATTTTTTCTGGTTCAGTCATATGAGATAGTGATAGAACATATTGAATGTCTAGAGAATGACATTACTCAATGACATATGCTTTCAGGTTGAGGACCTGAACGATAAGATCATACAGATGCTAAGAGTTTGTACATTCTTGTTATGTCCCTAGTCAGATGTCATTGTGGAAGGTAGATAGACAACAATGACACACAAGACTAGAGTGTGGTGTTGGTTGATGACAAAATCTCATTAGTCATGATATAGAGATATCAAACCAAACACATAGGTACTTGTTAGAGAACAAGTGTACCAGACAACCCCACCATGAGTTTGACACATGGAACCATGACATGGTAGTCACAGTTCGTACTCACAGTGATGGTGGTGAGTGTGATTCTTTGACCTGAAATCACTACACTCAACACATATCGTTGGGCACACTTTGACATCATCAAACACAAACTTGAAACATGGGTTGTTATAAGGGTGATGATTGGGTGGCTTTGACACATGGGGCTTTTGAGGGGTGAGTGATAGATATAGGATTCGTCCCTCCTGAGGGAGTTTGATATCCATGGCCGCTTGATGAGTAGGATTGAGAAAGGCGTGCATGCATGTGTGAATCAGTATGTGATATTAATGTCATACATATCTCTTCCAATCTACTCTAAGATCAAGAAAGTGAATGAACGTTGACAGGATGATTGTTCCATGCCTCGAGTTCATTCGGGATATCAGTGACAAAGGAATTATACATTCACTGTAACACCATTCACGGATTGTAGGATTGAAAGTTGTTCTCCAACTTTCTATTTCACTTGGGTAGCACTGATGTGTAACTAGGCACCGCTCTTTGCTTGTGAAGTCATAAGTGTTATGGACTTTCAATGCCAATGTGAAATGGACCTGCAGGGTCACACACATAGGATTTAACCAGGAACAGGAGTTTTGTCCAAAAATGATGTTTAGATTGATTACTAAAGGAGTTTAGTAGTTTAATTAAACACTCAATCAATTGATAGCTCAGTATCATAATGTTCAAGGTGTTGAACATATTGATTGGAGTATCGGATTGATTGAAACTGCAATTGAATGATTCTGCACAATTTGCACTCCCAACCGATCGGCTCATGTCATGAACCGATCGGCTGAGCTTGGTGAACCGATCGGCTCAGGTGGTGAGTTGATCGGCTCATGGACAGGGTGAAATGATTGCTTCAAGTGTTGAAATGATCGATTCAACTGATGCAACCGAGCAAGTTGGGAAAGTAGGATTGGTGAGAAATTTCATTTTGTTTCACTTGCCCAATTGGATTGGAATAAGGATTGATATTTAGAACCAATTGGAAACAAAAGATGAAAAGTCAATCGGGAACTGACCATGACCACGAACCGACCGGTTAAGAAGTGAACCGACCGGTTGAGGTGTCCACCGACCGGCTCAAGTCCCAAACACATATCAGAAATGAAACAATCGGTTCAGGTTGCGCAGTTGGTTTTTTTTGTGGAAAATCTTGAGCCCTTCTACTCCTGCTTTAGTCCCGCATTGCTGACGTGTATTTTACTACGCGCTTAAACGCAAGTATACGCGTCGAGTAATATAGGCCTTGTGAGGCCCGAGTCGAACTCAGGGATACGTGAATTATTGGAGACTTCTACTAACTAATCGCAATCAGCTAGACCGATTAACAAAGTAGGGTTTTGTTGTTCAAATCAAAAGAAAATAAAAATCAAACAAAGAAAACAATCGATTAAAGGTTAATTTAATCAATTAAAAGGGATATCTTTAGGATGGCGGTTTCACCGCAGGTCAACATTGTATTAGATTTCATATAATTCCTCACACTTCTCTCTCTATCCGGGTAGTGGCCTGAATTGAGAATTACCCACTGTCGTGGTGTAATCCACTACTTAGATTTAGGTTGATTCCATCGTCATAGTAATCATTCCCCTAAACTAAGCGCATTAAGATCGGTCCCTCAGTTCCCACCATTAATTTTACAACTCCTTTGTCAAGGGTTTTATTAATTAATGTAGAATTCGTTTCTTTTCAACCGTTAATCCTTCTGTCGAAGTGATTAAGGGCATTAATTTATTATTATGGTGATCAAGCATAACAATAGCAATAGAGAAAACGAATTTATACCACGGATATGAGAGAAAAATATGAATTATCAATATAAAATCATCATACAATGTATCCCCGGGCTACTCCCGGTCCTAAAGATTGAGGGTTTTAGCCTCTCATGTTCATCTTACACAAATACATGGTAGAAATTGGGGAATTCATAAGAAAAACGTGAAATAGATGGGAAAACCCCTGAACGGAGAAGAACCGGTGGATCCTTGGCGTAGAACACAAGCTTTCCCCGCCTGTCGGTGGTGGAAATTGTCTTCGGCAGCGTCCGAATCACCCGGGATGAGCTTCTCGGCCTCCGTTCTCCTTTCTCTCCTCCTCGGCACTCGTGCAATCTCAAAATTGAGATCCTCCCCACGTCTGGGCGGCCGTCATTAGGTATAAGTCCCTAATTAGGTCGTCAAATAACAACAGCCGTCCGATCGAGATCAAAACAGATCCAACGCATATCTGCCGGCGTCGATACCATCGACGCGGGTCGATGGTATCGACCCAGCGGATTACCGGCAGCTTTCCTTTCTTTTATTCTGAGTGCCTGTGGTGATCTCGATACCATCGACTTGGGTGTCGATGGTATCGACTCCTTTAGCGTCGGTTGTTGTCGTTTAGCGACGCTGTAGCTCTCCTTGTGTCGATGGCATCGACTTGCGTCGATGGTATCGACATCATCCTTGCCAGCAGCCTGTAGACATCTCGATGCCATCGACTTGGGTGTCGATGGTATCGACTCTGTATTGCTCTTCTCGGCTGACAACCTGTGGCTTGGTCGATGGTATCGACATCTGTCGATGGTATCGACGGATGTAGATACTTGTTTTTCCTGAAATTGCACAACAAGACCAAATAAATCCACACGATTTATGATAAGATGATCAATAATGCTTAAAATAATGAAATAAAGGGGATTTGATATAAAATGATGGCAGAGACCAATTAAAGTGAATTATGCAATAATATCCATGAAAATAAGTAATTAAGGCACAAAACACATATGAAATCGGTCTATAAATGCGACTCAAAATCATCGCATCAAACTCCCCTAAGCTTAAACATAGCTCGCCCTCGAGCAACTAATCCTTAGAATAGAATTGCAAATGTCAACTAACAATCAAAACACCACCCCACCTCACAAAAGACTCCCACTGGACGTTCTCAAACCGGCCTACCCTAATCAAAGAACAGTAATTACCCTAAAGGCGACAATAACCATCAATAAAAGAAATTATCCTTCAAACTGATGAACACTATCACATAAGGCAGTTATCATAATAAAGTTCGCCGATTCAGCCATGGTGCATCTTGTGATCACCTACACTACGTTGCTCGCCCTAACTACCATCTACATGGAAGCAGTTCTCCTGATAAACATGAGTGAGGAGAAAATCACGGTGGCCTACCAATCCGAGCAACGGGTGGATGGAATGGGTGGTTCATGGGAGAATTTGGAAGTATTACACAGTTTCAAAATGCATATAACAAAATGCCCTAAATGATGCAAATGCACATTAAGAATGCCCTAATGCCTAAAAGTGGGTGGAATGATGCATGCACTAACCTTCTACCTCAAAATGAGATAGAAATCTACTCAAGCCACATCATGTACTCAATTCCCCTGTTATACAAGTGATATCATTCCTTTCTCCCTCTTATTCCATTTCCTTCTAAATTCTCTTTTTTTTTTTTTTTTGAGAGATTTTGTTCTTTTCCTCTTAGCCCACATATCCATAATTGCTTAGAGATACATGTGTTAGGCTATTTTCTTCATGATTGGAAATCTTTGTACTAATGCGAGGGTATGGAACAATTTAGATCACTTTTCAGGTCAACTGAGATACATGGTGTACTTATGCATGAAAATCATGAAAGTATGAGTGCAACTACATGACATGCACCTAAAGGTAATGTGTAGGAATCACTATACATTTTTTCTCATTTTATGCAAAAGTATGAAAATAACAATGAAAATTCTATCAACATGCTATGCACACAAAAGAAATTGAAACTGCACTTTACTTTCAATTCTTGGGTGGATTATAGAAAATGGGGTGGAATGATCACAAGATTAAGTGACTGAACCTTAGAAGAAAATTATGTGTCCCTCCTTACTGACATGTGTAGTAGTTTAAAGGGTTCTTTCTCTTACATCTGATTAAGGTATCATTACCATTTGATTAGGTTAGGCTCAAACAACCGTTACTATCCACTTTTCATGAGTCAAAGGGGGTGTGGGTATGACATATTGCTTTAAAGTTGACATAATCAATCATTTTCATAGAACAAGTTCCCCAAGGACAACCAAGTAAAGCTATCCAAAAGACACAAAAAAAAAAAAATTTAAATTCCCTTAAATTTCCCATGAAAACAGCGAGATGACAATTTTTAAGACATCCACGATTACACTAGATAGATGTGGATCCTAAACAAACTAAAATTGCAAGAACAGATAACAAAGCAAAAAACAAAAACAACTAAAGACAAGATAAAAGATAGAGTTGTTCCAGCCACCCCCCTAAGCTTGAAATCGACTATGGCCTCATAGTCAAAAACCAACTTAAGGGTGGAACAGTGATACCATGATCATTCTTGTGGAGGTGGAGGTGGGTACTGCCAGGGTCGTGGGGTCTGGATTTGCTCTGGATGATGTGACTTCATTTGGCCAATAACCCCGTCTTGAATAACTGACACCGACACTGCTGTGTGCCCGTCGATACCATCGACGGAAGTCGATGGTATCGACTCGCTGATTAGGGCAACTGCCTCGCGAGCCCGGCAGCCGCCGTTTCCTTTTGAAAATGTCGATACCATCGACGGACCCGTCGATAGTATCAACTTCACTGAGTCGATTTCTTCTGAAAATCTCC
The DNA here is from genome assembly GCA_963693085.1 of Alisma plantago-aquatica. Classification (NCBI taxonomy): domain Eukaryota; kingdom Viridiplantae; phylum Streptophyta; class Magnoliopsida; order Alismatales; family Alismataceae; genus Alisma; species Alisma plantago-aquatica. Next base: position 309,681,702 of record OY856413.1, on the reverse strand, counting down.
AGATATCTCGATGGTATCGACTGTCATGTCGATACCATCGACCTTTTATTGCGACCTGTCTGTGACCATGTCGATACCATCGACGGGGGTGTCGATAGTATCGACGCAGTGTGATTTTTTCTGGTGTCGACCTGAACCCATGTCGATACCATCGACCAGTGTGTCGATGGTATCGACCCTGCCTGTTCCTGCACATTCAACAAACGGATCAAGGTATCTTCTTTACACTAAAATTTAACCGAAATAAAAGCAATCTACAACTATATCTAAACTATCCTAATGTACCAATGGTTGGGTTGCCTCCCAACAAGCGCCCTTGTTTAACGTCTTAGGCTAGACGGTGTGACAATCATCATCTCTTCACCTTGAGGATTGCACATGGAGGGTCATTCGGTAATCTAAATTCAACACGCTCTCCTCCAATGCCCAAGGACAGAGTACCTCTCCCTAAAGCAGTAACAACATCTGCCGTTGCTTGAAACGGTCTTCCTAAGAGAATTTCGCAGCTTTGGAGTGGTGGCATGTCTATGACGACGAAGTCCACCGGAAATATGAATCGGTCAACCTTGACTAGAACATCTTCACATACTCCATAGGGTCTCACGGTAGACCCATCCGCCAATTCAATTGTTGCGGCTGACCTCTTTATCTCTTTTAACCCTAGCTTATGAAAAGTAGCCAAAGGCATGAGATTGATGCTAGCGCCAGAATCACATTGCGCTCTAGAGACCTGTTGACCACCTATTGAACACGGAATGTAAAAACCTCCTGGGTCCTTTCTCTTCCTTGGTGAACTCCCATGAATCATCGAGCTCACCGTCTCATTCAACCAATAAATTTCATCATCTTTTATCCGCCTCTTCTTGTTGATGATCTCTTTAATGAACCTCCCGTAGGCGGCCACTTTCTCAATCATCTCCACCAGCGGAATGTTGATATGCAGCTTGCGGAATATTTCCAAGAATTTCCTATAGTGTCGGTGCTCCTTCTTCGGCTTTGGATTGTCCTGATTTGACACATCTGCCGCATTGACACGCTTGTGAGGAGGCATATATGAGTCTTTCGGAGGTACCTCCCCTAAGCTTGCTTCACTCACTATCTCGGACGTGTGCTTTTGCAAGTCATCCTCATTAGTAGCAGCTTGTTGTGGTTCCTCTTCCACCTTCTTTGTCTCCGCATGTGCAAAAACTTGCACTTCTTCTTTTTGCCCAGGTGGAGATACAGTATTCACAACTCTATCAGATTTTCTGAAGAAAGGGTTTCCACCCGGCAGTCCATAGTACGTGCGTGGAAATGGTATTGCCGGTGTTGCATTCACATTGAACGTCATTCTCCTTTCCTCTGCAACTTCTTGCACCTGAGATTCTTCTTCATTACTCACCACAGAAATGTATTTGACCTGATGGTGCGCTTGAACCACATTCGCGTTCTCGGCTGGTTTCTGTTGATTGGCGTGCTTGATAGCCGCCACCTCACTTGAAATCTGTGCCACGGTGGTCTCCAATGCCCGCATTTGCGCTCCATGGCTTTGCAGCGTCTGCCCAAATTTGGTTAGAATATCACCTTGAGATTGCAGTTGTTTTCCAAACATGGCCATCATCTCTTGATTTTGCTGGACCATTTGGCTTAGCAATTCAGTATTTTTATCTTCAGCTCTCGGTTGTGGCTTTGCATCCGGATCTTGTAGAAAGTTATTCGGATCCTTCCAAGAAAACTTTTTATCCTTTCTCCATGAATAGTCATTGTTTCTATAGCCCTGTTGTTGCATGAATTTCACTTGGGCCTCCCCATCATCAGATGCATCCTCCTTAGTTAACACCTTCTTGGCTAGAAGATCTAACTTATCATTCAGCTCCCTCACTATTCTGGATTCACCGGCAGCTTTGACATGTTCCACGGCACCTCTGTCACCCCATGACTGTTTCCTAGCCATGTTTTTCAGTATCTCCCAACATCTGGTATCGGTGTTATTCAGAAAAAATCCAGAGCCGGCCGAGTCCAAATTGCTTCTATCATGCTCAGAGAGAGCAAAGTAGAAGATCTTCACTTGGGTTTCCTTGTCCAGTCCATGATGTGGGCATCTCCTCAACATGACTTGGAATCGCTCCCAAGTCTCAGAATAAGTTTCACCCGCCTGTTGGGTGAAATTATGGATCTTCCGGATCATATCATTGGTCTTCTCAGGAGGGAAGAACCTCTCGAAGAAAACCTCCACCATGTGATCCCATGATTCAACAAACTCCTCGTCGAGGTTATGAAGCCACTCTCTTGCTACTCCAGCCAAGGAACTTGGGAACAACTTGAGATACAACGCATCTTGCGGAAACCTGTCGATCTTCACCATATCGCAATTTTCAACAAACTGACTAATGTGTGCCACTGGATCTTCATTTTTCAGCCCGTGAAATGCGTTAGATTTGACCAAGTTAATCAGTGCCGGATCGATCTTATATGTTGGTATGTTGATCGCCTGCTTCTTTATGGGCCCCTTTGATGCCGAGGAAGAAGACGCCTTGATCTTCTCCCATATTGTCTGTGCTTCAGCCATTACTTCTTCTTGTTCTGGCTCAGATTCAGAATGTATATCACTGTGGTGTTCCTCCTCGTAGTAGTCCTCGTCCTCTGGTCCCACAGATGGAACCTCAGGTGTGCGATTCACATAGTCTCGACTACGTGTGTGCACCATGCAAAGCACCTGAAATATGGAAATAGGGGTTCAGTACAATGCTTTGGACGAGTCAACACAATTATAGAGAAATAAAAGAATTTTTTAAAATTGTTTTAAAAATAATAATAAAAAAAATGTGGCCTAGAATGGCCACTCTTAGCACTCAAAGTGCCAATAATTCGCCGTATCCCCGGCAACGGCGCCAAAAACTTGACGTGTATTTTACTACGCGCTTAAACGCAAGTATACGCGTCGAGTAATATAGGCCTTGTGAGGCCCGAGTCGAACTCAGGGATACGTGAATTATTGGAGACTTCTACTAACTAATCGCAATCAGCTAGACCGATTAACAAAGTAGGGTTTTGTTGTTCAAATCAAAAGAAAATAAAAATCAAACAAAGAAAACAATCGATTAAAGGTTAATTTAATCAATTAAAAGGGATATCTTTAGGATGGCGGTTTCACCGCAGGTCAACATTGTATTAGATTTCATATAATTCCTCACACTTCTCTCTCTATCCGGGTAGTGGCCTGAATTGAGAATTACCCACTGTCATGGTGTAATCCACTACTTAGATTTAGGTTGATTCCATCGTCATAGTAATCATTCCCCTAAACTAAGCGCATTAAGATCGGTCCCTCAGTTCCCACCATTAATTTTACAACTCCTTTGTCAAGGGTTTTATTAATTAATGTAGAATTCGTTTCTTTTCAACCGTTAATCCTTCTGTCGAAGTGATTAAGGGCATTAATTTATTATTATGGTGATCAAGCATAACAATAGCAATAGAGAAAACGAATTTATACCACGGATATGAGAGAAAAAATATGAATTATCAATATAAAATCATCATACAATGTATCCCCGGGCTACTCCCGGTCCTAAAGATTGAGGGTTTTAGCCTCTCATGTTCATCTTACACAAATACATGGTAGAAATTGGGGAATTCATAAGAAAAACGTGAAATAGATGGGAAAACCCCTGAACGGAGAAGAACCGGTGGATCCTTGGCGTAGAACACAAGCTTTCCCCGCCTGTCGGTGGTGGAAATTGTCTTCGGCAGCGTCTGAATCACTCGGGATGAGCTTCACGGCCTCCGTTCTCCTTTCTCTCCTCCTCGGCACTCGTGCAATCTCAAAATTGAGATCCTCCCCACGTCTGGGCGGCCGTCATTAGGTATAAGTCCCTAATTAGGTCGTCAAATAACAACAGCCGTCCGATCGAGATCAAAACAGATCCAACGCATATCTGCCAGCGTCGATACCATCGACGCGGGTCGATGGTATCGACCCAGCAGATTAGCGGCAGCTTTCCTTTCTTTTATTCTGAGCGCCTGTGGTGATCTCGATACCATCGACTTGGGTGTCGATGGTATCGACTCCTTTAGCGTCGGTTGTTGTCGTTTAGCGACGCTGTAGCTCTCCTTGTGTCGATGGCATCGACTTGCGTCGATGGTATCAACATCATCCTTGCCAGCAGCCTGTAGACATCTCGATGCCATCGACTTGGGTGTCGATGGTATCGACTCTGTATTGCTCTTCTCGGCTGACAACCTGTGGCTTGGTCGATGGTATCGACATCTGTCGATGGTATCGACGGATGTAGATACTTTTTTTTCCTGAAATTGCACAACAAGACCAAATAAATCCACACGATTTATGATAAGATGATCAATAATGCTTAAAATAATGAAATAAAGGGGATTTGATATAAAATGATGGCAGAGACCAATTAAAGTGAATTATGCAATAATATCCATGAAAATAAGTAATTAAGGCACAAAACACATATGAAATCGGTCTATAAATGCGACTCAAAATCATCGCATCAATTGCCCAGGATAGAAAACCATGTCCCATGACTCTCCTATATATAGGGGTATTGGAGGCTTCTCAAAGAACAACTCAGTGCAACCAGCTGCTTTGTAAAGTTGTCGTTCTCTTTGGTTTTGGTAACCGAGAGAGCCCGAGCAAGTGCTACCCGATAAGGGAGGCATAACAAGGGAAAGACAACTACAGAAAGCGACTGGTGGTAGGAGAGTATGTCAGTGACTAGTACGATGACAGGAGGGTGTGACTCCTTCCAATTCCTTGTGGGACAAGGAGATTATAGTTCTAGGTGGTCCTTGTGGACTACTTCAGAGGCGGGAGATTTCTGCTGCTCGGAGGACAACTGTCAATCCCGACAGTCCTGGTGAGACCAGGAGTCGTCAGTCCTAGTGCGACCATGAGCTGTACAGACACCGTCCAAGACCGGAGGTGAAGACCGCACAAGCAACAAGGTATTGTCACCGAGCAAGCCTCAGGACAAGGTATGATTCCACAAACCATCCTTTCCTATTGTATAGACGTTGACGCGTTTCCTTGTTCTGGGTTTGGGGAGGAGAATTTTTTTTATGTTTCTGCTACCTTCTCTGCGTCCCCCTAAAACCCGACAGTGGTATAAGAGCCTCGTCAACTGCTCTATAATTCAGGATTATCGATATGATCGATTTTGGTTTGTTGCCTTTATTTATTGCATACAATGCGAATAAAATTGGCTTTATGCATGTCCAATCCTAAATCCACAAATGCCAATATACATATATGATATGTAATATGAATGCACTCGATACGCGTCACCCTTAAATGAGTTTTGTGGTGGATGTACAACATGGTTATGGCCAATAAACCCTATCTGTGTATGGTTGTATGTGGTTGCTTGCATCTCGGTCTGCGCACCGATCTTCCTTCTCCTATTCCTGATGTAACTAGAAATAATTCGAGATTTCTTTCCTACCTTATCTCCCCTCAAATGTAACTCAAGGATTCTCTTTTACTATGTAAAATAGGATAGATTTTATTCAATATGTCAAAGAACGGAGGACATCCTGACGACAGCTGAAACGATCGATTCAAGGTGTGAACCGATCGGTTGACGTTCGAGACGATCGGTTCAAGGAGTGAGTTGATCGGTTGATGACCGGTTCGAGGAGCGAGACAAGTGGGTGGCGGCCATGATGAGATGCATGATGACCAAGAAAACCGATCGTTTAGAGGAGCCAAGTGATCGGCTGGTGGCACCCAGCCGACAGGCCTCATGGCGAGTCGATCGGTCATGTGATGAGTTGATCAAACCCAGAAAGAAAAAGCACAAAGTTCATCTTGTACAGGTTGCATGTGATGTAGACCTAGATGACCGCGATTCCTCTTGGCTCAAGGAACCACATTAGGATGGACATAATCATTGCTTTTATTGTATTGAATGTTTTCTGTGGGATAAATCATGTATATGATATGTACTATGTATTGTGGTGATTGGATATACATATGTGTATAAAAACCAAATCCCTCATTAAATATTAAGTTTTAGATGCCTTCCAAATGTGACACACGTGAAAAGCTTGATCGACCAAGTGTGGGCACGCCCCAACGTGGTGCACTGTCTATCTCATGGAAGCGTGAAGGATGGATATGTGGGTATGCCCTAGCAGGGTGCATATTCATCGTGTTTGCTTTGGGTCAGACTTAACAAGGTGACCTAGATAGGATCTAGCACCTTGAGGCATGGAGATGATCATGGCAAGAGTTTCCTACCTGCGAGATCAAAGTTGTGGGTGACAGCCCTAGCTTGTCCATGACGAAGAGGGTTTCAGGATCTTGTCACTAGAAGGTTGTACGCTACAATCTTCCAAATTGATGGTGAGGGCTATCAATTTGAACTAAAATAGTAGGAGCGATAATTAAATAAAGGCCTAATTATATCGTCAAATTTTCCAATCAATCAAATAAGTCAAAAATGCGTTTTTGGACTAAAATTGCATATTTCCTTTTGTAGTACAAATGGCAACAAACAACAATCACTTTTCTTTGCGATCCGTCCTTGAAAAAGACAAGCTGAATGGGACAAATTTCCAAGATTGGTTAGGATGTTGAGAAGCGTTCTCAATCAAAGAGCGAAAGCTCTAAGTCCTAGTTATACCATAACAACATGAACTCAATCCCACCACATTAATGGCTGAAAGTATGCTTATGGAAGCATGCTGAGGATGACATTGATGAGGAGTGCTTGATGTTGTGTCCTTTGAACTATGAGTTGTAGAGACAACATGAGACATATGATGTCACCAAGACATTGTCCTAGTATGTCAAGACAGAAGGAGATCCAGTAAGGTATTCACACACTCAATATGATTGGGTATGTGGAAAGACCTGACTAAGAAGGATTCCATCTGAGCCAAGAGTTGGCTATTGGTATGATACTGCAAATGTTGTGAGAATCATATAGTTCATGATAAACTACAACATGAACAACTTTTACAAGTGTTGACAAAGTTGTTGGATATGTTGAGGACTATAGAGGCAAATATGAAGAAAGACTAACCCTAATCGTTGATGAGATCAACGAAAGGTAAGTCTTAAGGGCAAGGGCAATAGCAAAGCAAAGAAGTGTTCTGATGCTAGCCAGCATCCCAAGCCATCTTCAACCTCAAGGCACATGGGGAAAGGGTGTATGAGGGAATTGCCCTCTATATCTGGAAGAACAAAAGAAGATTAAGTAGGGGATGGAGATCTCCACCTTAGGTATCATGAAATGAACTGCTTCTTTATCTGAGGTATATGATACCAAGATATGGATATGTCATATATGATATGCAATATCCACAAAGAAGTGATGGCCTTTGTGAAAGGACCAAGAAAGGAGTACCCATCATTGGAGAAAGTGTTGCTGCCATATATAGGAGAACCCTTCAGTTTATTTCTACCTAAAGGGAACGAAACAGAGTAGAGAACTTCTATTTCATATTTTCCAATAAATAGAAACACTTTATTTTTGCATATTGTATGCCAATGATGGCAATCTATAAAGAGATGTTTCAATTCAAAAAGATATGATCATTGTGGAAATGCCTTATTTATCTTGTGGTATTTAATATGCATAAGATAAAATGATACCTAAAAGTTATAGATAACTCAAACAATCTAATTAGCATCAATCATGAGAAATTCATTTCTAGTTTCCATGTGATGGATAAATCTAGACTCTTTTGGTTAGAGAACCAGTAAGAGACATGAATATCTTGGACATGATTAATCAATCTTCACTGAAGGTAGTAGGAGAATGATTATCCTATTAGGTATGATACATGTGACGTATTTACATACCTATTGGAATAAATGCTAATACTTCAAATGGTGTTTGGAGAAATACCAATATGAATATCTTGAAGTGTTCAAGATTATCATAGATGAAGTACAAATTTGGTAAAGTGTTAACTCTTGATGAGATCAATGAATGAAATACTTGGACCAAATGCTTGAGATCCTTATGAGTGATTATGATAGTGTATCATAGCGAACTCATGATTAAGGCATGGTGATGTCTAAATCAAGAAGGAATCATAGTCTAAGGAGATAGAGAATGATTATCAAATAACTAAATTCTTCTTAATAAAAGAATACCCCATACTAATAAAGGACGCTAAGAATCACAAGGAGTTGTAAGTTCTTATATCCTTGACGGATACACCTCGTTTATATATGTGATGAGTTGTTCATGTGATGAGTCAACTATCTAGATGAATATGAGGAACCGAATTTTGAGTTATGGTTTATGACCATTACATACTCAATAACATCCATGTGAACCATAAGGTATGACCTTGATGGTAGCACCCATTGGATGAAATCCATAAGTGAAAATGAATCTTAAGTGTTAAGACACATGGATAACATTTTGAGAAGGATGATGCTTGTTGATTGCAACTTAATGACTAAGCATTTGGCATATGGATACTAAAACCGCATTCATATGAGGAATAAAACAAGGTTGTGTACGTGACACAACCTATAACGTTTATGAATCCACTAATGCAAATGAAGTCTATAAGTTACAATGGACTAAACAATGTGATTGATTGAGTACAAGCAACTCAGAATTGGATCTTTACTTTGATGATATAGTCAAAGGGTTTGACGGATATGTCAAAGATAAAGAAGCCATTTGTGATTGAGTGGGAGCGTGTTCACATTCCACATGTTGATGTGAAATGGAAATGTTCTAGAATGGAAATCCAAATGTGGAAATTATCTTTCAGGAAGATAGAGATGTTTCCTATGTGATGGGAATAGAGATATATAGAGATAGTTCTCAAAAAGATCTTGACTTGAAAAGAGAAAACATACATTGGCAATCTGTACTGAAGGGTTCAATATGCACTGATTCAATGGGATAAAACTTGTCCATGTTACATGAAGTTAGTATTCCAAATCCAAGTGTCCAATTCTTATGAAAAATGGGAACACTAAGAATAGATATGGATCTATCATGTATGTAATCATCCCATTATCTTGCATGTATCGATATGGCAAGGACAAAATGCATCCATCATCTTGTATGTAGGACATGGCATTATGATGTGCTCATCCTGATAACTCGTATGTGGGACATGACAAGTGGATGTCTGTCTACTTCCAGTAAGGGTTACTGGAATACCATGAGAACTTGATAAGTACTTAAGAAGTACTAGTTCGATGGAGATAAGGAATAGTTCAATGTAAAGAGTAACATTGATGCGAACTTCCGAAAGGACAGAAAATTAATCACAAAATATGTATAAGATATATAAAAGTGAAAGTTTGTTGATAATTGGAAGTGTTCCAATAAAACCATTGAAAAGGAAGTGTCGAGTATCTATTTGTTAGAGAACAACAGTGGATACTATATGGATCTGGAAGTTCATGAGATGAACTTATAGATATTCCACTCATTGATGACAAGTATGGAATCCTTGATCATGCAATGTGGATAAAGGTTAGCAAAGGAATACTAGATCGCATATTACGACAACTCCATCTCATATGTGTGCCGTACAACAAAGAGATGAGAGACATGTAGTTAAAAACTGACTTTGGCAAGGTGTTGCCATAACTCGCTATGTTCGCACTAGAGCACAGTAACATGTGGGACATGTTTGAAGATCACTATGAATATGATTCAAGGGTGATTGTCTCGCAGTGCAAGTTGGAGTCTGTTGGTATGTATGCCCTAAGATCCAATCATGGGATGATTGGTGAGATACATTAAGATTGATTTGATAAACATCAAAGGCAAGCTTCCAATTCTTTCTGGTTTAGTCATATGAGACAGTGATAGAACTAATTGAATGTCTAGAGAATGACAGTACTCAATGACGTATGCTTTCAGGTTGAGGACCTGCACGATGAGATCATACGAATGCTAAGAGTTTGTACATTCTTGTTATGTCCCTATTCAGATGTCATTGTGGAAGGTAGATAGGTAGCAATGACACACAAGACTAGATTGTGGTGTTGGTTGATGACAAAATATCATTAGTCATGATATAGAGATATCAAACCAAACACATAGGTACTTGTTAGAGAACAAGTCTACCGGACAGACCCACCGTGAGTTTGACACATGGAACCATGAAATGGTAGTCACAGTCAGTACTCACAGTGATGGTGGTGAGTGTGATTCTTTTACTTGAAATCACTACACTCAACACATGTCGTTGGGCACACTTTGACATCATCAAATGCAGTCCTGAAACATGGGTTGTTATAAAGGTGATGATTGGGCGGCTTTGACACATGGGGCTTTTGAGGGGTGAGTGATAGATATGGGATTTGTCCCTCCTAAGGGAGTTTGATATCCATGGCCTCTTGATGAGTAGGATTGAGAAAGGAGTGCACACATGTGTGAATCATTATGTGATATTGATGTCATACATATCTCTTCTAATCTACTCTGAGATCAAGAAAGTGAATGAATGTTGATAGGATGACTGTTCCATGCCTCAAGTTCATTTGAGATATCAGTGACAAAGGAATTATATATTCACTGTAACACCATTCACAGATTGTAGGATTGAAAGTTGTTCTCCAACTTTCTATTTCACTTCGATAGCACTGATGTGTGACTAGGCACCGCTCTTTGCTTGTGAAGTCATAAGTGTTATGGACTTTCACTGCCAACGTGAAATGGACCTACATGGTCACACACATAGGATTTAACCTGGAAGAGGAGTTTTGTCCACAAATGATGTTTAGATTGATTACTAAAGGAGTTTCATAGTTCAATTAAACACTCAATCAATTGATAGCTCAGTATCATAATGTTCAAGGTGTTGGACATATTGATTGGAGTATCAGATTGATTGAAACTGCAATTGACTAATTCTACACAATCTGCACTCCCAACCGATCGGCTCATGTCGTGAACCGGTCGGCTGAGCTTGGTGAACCGATCGGCTCAGGTGGTGAGTCGATCGACTCATGGACAGGGTGAAACGATTGCTTCAAGTGTTGAAATGATTGATTCAACTGATGCAACCGAGCAAGTTGGGAAAGTAGGATTGGTGAGAAATTTCTTTTTGTTTCACTTGCCCAATTTGATTGGAACAAGGATTGGTATTTGGTACCAATTGGAAACAAAAAATGAAAATTCAATCGGGAACTGACCAGGACCACAAACCAACCGGTTCAGAAGTGAACTGACTGGTTGAGGTGTCTCAACTGATCGGTTGAGGTGTCAACCGACTGGCTCAGGTCCCCAACCGACCGTTTCAGAAATAAAATGATCGGTTCAGGTTGCACAGTTGGTTGTTTTTTTGGAAAATCTCAAACCCTTCTAATCCTACTTTAATCCCGCATTGTCCGGGATAGAGAACCCTGTCCCATGACCCTCCTATATATAGGGGTATTGGGGGTTTCTCAAAGAACAACTCAGATCAACCAGTATCTCTTTAAAGTTGTCGTTCTCTCTAGTTTTGGTAACCGAGAGAGCCCGAGCAAGTGCTACCCGATAAGGGAGGCACTATAAGGGAAAGACAATTGCTGAAAGCGACTGGTGGCAGGAGAGTGTGTCAGTGACTAGTACGCTGACAGGAGGGTGCGACTCCTTACAATTCCTTATGGGACACGGAGATTGGAGTTATAGGTGGTCCGTGTGGACTACTTCAGAGGCGGGAGATTTCTGCCGCTTAGAGGACAACTTCCAATCCCGACAGTCCTAATGAGAGCAAGAGTCGTCAGTCCTGGTACGACCAGGAGCTGCACTGACACCGTCTAAGACTGGAGGTGAAGATCGCACAAGCCACGAGGTATTGTCACCGAGCAAGCCTCGAGACAAGGTATGATTCCACAAACCATCCTTTCCTATTGTATAGACGTTGGCGCGATTCCTTGTTCTGGGTTTGGGGAGGAGAATTTATTTTTGTTTCCGCTGCCTTCTCTGCCTCCCCCTAAAACCCAACAAGATATGCCTTTATATTTCCATAAGATCCATGAGAGGTTGGTTGACCTAGCATCTTTGGTGGCCCTGGTAAGGGTCGTGCATGTTTGAGAAAAGGATAGATCTTTCATGGATGAGGTTAGAGAAGAACCTATGGAAACCCCATGAGCTTGGCATAGTATGCACCCATAGCACATCATGTAGTACAAGCACTAGGTCAAAACCCTGGCCAAGGGAGCATGTTGGATAGTTGATGAGATAAGAATAAGGAATAATGGATAACCGTGAGTAAACATAAGGGTGAACATAGGCTTCACCAGGTAGGGATATGCTTATGAGCTTGATCCTTCCTGAAGAAAGGACCTCTTATAGAGAGGTTGGTTGTAGGATTATCTCTAGCGAGAGATAGTAGACCTCAGGCAAGAAGGTTGGAAGCCAAAAACCCCGAGAATTGAGGAACAATGGGAGTTGAGGATGATGCGACCTAAGTGGATGATAGTGGTTGCTGTATGCTTGACCCTTGGAGGCTAATGATGTCTTGGTTGACATGAGAAGAACCTAACCATAGAGAGAGGATGAGTCTGTCGGTACCTCTGTGCCTATGGTATAGGTGTTTACCTCTTGAGATAGGTAGAAGAGCTTCTTAAACTTGAAGAGGATGAAGTAGAAAGTTGTGAAGCCTTGTACCTAGTTGGTTGTCCTAGAAGAGGACTCAACTTTGAGGTGTTGCTCGAATGAAAGGATGACATACCTTGGACATGCTTGATTAGTAGTTAAAAGGTTGAGCATGCAGTGGGACACCCAAAGGTGGACCTAGGGTTTCTAGGCCTAAGAGGGAAAGCAGTGTACCTGATGCTCATGATAAGATTTGAGTCTCTATAGCTTTGAGCATGTGTAGAGGAAAAAGAAACCCCTTAAGTTAAATGTATGTGTCACCAGTACAGAAATGGGTTATAACGTAACTACATGTAGGGTCGGTTTTTCCAAATAACCGACCTTATATGTCTAAAAAAATACGGGCACCACTTAAGACCTCTTGGGTCGGTTTTCTTAAAAAAAACCAACCTTGTAGTGTAACTCTATAGGGTCGGTTTTCCAAATAACCGACCTTATATGTCTATATAAAATGCGGGCACCACTTAAGACCTCTTGGGTCACTTTTTTGAAAATAACCGACCTTGTAGTGTATCTCTATAGGGTCTCGTTTCCGAATAACCGACCTTATATGTTTATAAAAAACACAGGCACCACTTATGACCTCTTGGGTTGGTTTTCTTAAAATAACCAACCTTGTAGTGCATCTCTATAGGGTCAGTTTTTATAAAATAAGCAACCTTATAGACAATTGGATTAGAAAGTCAATTACAAGTTTCCCGCGACAAAAATTTGCTTGATTTTAGCTTCGCACCTCGATCTATAGGGTCAGTTTTTCCTTATAACCGACCCTAAAGGGCTTCTCGGTCGACAAATTCGTCGATCGAATAAGAGCTGGATTTCATGTATACAAGCACCTTTAGGGTCAGTTTTTTCTTTATAATCGACCCTAAAGTCCTCCTCGGTTCAACACCTCTAAGGTCGGTTTTTCCTTTAAAACTGACCCTAAAGGGCTCCTCGGTCGACAAATTCGTCGACCGATATCAATTCTGGATCCAATTTAGTTCACACATGTATAAGCACCTCTAGCGTTGAATTTTTACTTTTAATCGACCCTAGAGCTTTCCTCGGTCGACAAATACTTCGACCGATAATCTCAGTCGACCAAATCCTCGACCGATAAGGAGTCAGATTTCAAGTGTATAAGCAACTTTAGGGTCGGTATTTTCTTTATAACCGACCTTAGAAGTCTATTCGGTCGACAATATTGTCGATCGAGATGAATTTTGGTTCCAATTTAGTTCACACTTGTGAAAAACTAAACTTGATCTTAAGTTTATCTCAGTTGACAATATTGTCGACCAAAAATCCCTCTAGGGTCAGTTATAAGGAAAAAACTGACCCTAAAGGTACTTATACGAAGGAAATCTGGCTGTTTCTTAGTCGACGAATTTGTCGACCGAGATGGAGCCAAATTCGTTCATATAAGCTCATGTAGCATCAATGTTTATTTATAATCGACCCTAGAGGGATTTTTGATCGACAATATTGTCGAACGAGATAAACTTAGGATCCAGTTTAGTATTTCACACATGTATAAGTACCTCTAGGGTTGGTTTTAAGGAAAAAACTAACCCTAGAGGTACTTATACGAAGGAAATCTGGCTCTTTCTCGGTCGATGAATTTTTCAACCGAGACAGCATCGATCGACAAAAAGGCAATTTGCGTGAACCTCCATTTGCGTGAATTAAAAAGGCAATTTTGATTAAAATATAATTTTAAAAAAATCCTTCAAAAATATATATAAATTAAAAAAAAATCATAACGGCTAGTTTTCGATCGACCGTTGGACGACCGGTAGGAGCGTCTAGAGAAACAACCGTTGCGGGCGTCGGTCGACAATTTGTCGACCGAAATGGGCTCTGTTTTGCTATAAATAGCACCCAAAACAATCCATTTCTTCACACCTTCACATTCTCACTTCTTTAGCTCCTCTCTAGTGTATTATTGTGAAAATCTTTAGCTTCTCTACATCCAAGTCTTGCTTGCTAATTCTCCATTTCAAAGAAATGGGATGGCTTCCTCATCAATGTGTGGAAAGAAACAAGTTGCAGCCAGGAAAGGAAGGACGGTCTCTCCAGCGCTGTCGATCATCAATGACATTCCATTCAACGACGCAGCTACAGGTGATCGCTACCTCAGGCTCTCTTCGAAAACTCCTTTTCCACGATGGCAGTCGACGTCATGGACTTCCACAACATTGTTGATCTAGAGGAACTCTTTGTGGTGCAACATTTGACTAATTTTTTGATCCCCTCCTTCCATCCTACTCCTCAAAAGTAATTAATGAATTCTATGCCAATTTAATCCCACATCCTGACTGTGTTTCCTTCTCTTCTATGGTGAGTGGGTATGGGTTTATTTTACTAAGGAGGGCATTCTTAATATGCTTAACATAGCCATAGAAGACTATAAAGATTTTCTTGATCTCACCACATGAAATCCACTAAATAAACTCTCCCATGATGACACTACCACTAGCCTAAGTGACATCAAAAGAGCCATCTTTCTATCCAATACCACTTCCCATGAAGATAGGGGTACCTATTATGCCAAAAACATAAAACCCGAAGCTAGGATCATAAATCTCATTGTTGCCACCAATATCCATCCTAGAGCAAACAAATCTGAAGTACCCACTTTTCAAATGTACCTTATCTATGCCATTCTAAAAGGTATCCCCATAAATTCCATTCGTATCATCCTTAAGAATATGCTTGAGTTCTCTGGAAATCCACCTTATGCTGACTTTGTTTGCCAAATTACTCAACATTTTCTTAAGAAGAATAATGAGGACGACTTACGTTACACATGGATAGAAAACCACAAAAGATAAGTAAACATACGGTGGAAAAGATGGGAATCAACTTTGGCCACAAAAGGGCTAGGATTGAAGGGGAGACATCCACCCAAGAAATACCTCCACGACCTCCTCCTACCAACCTACCCCATGATCCTATTACAAACAGCTTGACATACATTGCTGGATCCCCATATCACCTAAGTAGGCAATTGGATTATAATCACCATGCCATGACTTATTTAAACCAAATGATGCAAACTCTCTATCCTAACCAACCTGATGAATATCCCTATTCCCTTAATCCTGGCATGATAAATCCATACCATCCTTCCTACAACTACTATCAAATTCCACCTCCACCATCTCCTTATCTCACACATACTCATTTTCCCCAATTTAACTTCAAGACATTGCTGCCCACTTTCGCTTTGATCGTTTTCCCACCTTCTTGGAGGCTTATGCCTTAACCAAGACAGGTGCCTTGGAGTGACAGACACTGGTCAAATATTATGGAGCTGAGCCCTTTCTTGGAAAAGACCCAGACATTGATTGTTACGACCCCATCTGAGCTTAATTGGTAAACTAGGGTTTACCTAGACAATTGCAAAGATTAATTGGAATAATCATTCTTAAAAATCTAATTAATGACGATAACACAATTAGGATGTTTTAACTATGATAAGAAGTCTAAATGTTCTTTTGTCTTGAGAATTAGGGTTTGTGAAGCATAAACCCTAATCGGCCCAAATATGGTTTTGATGATACATGAATACAGAATTTAATAAGTAGAATGTCTCACTAAATGATTTTTAGTATTTTATGTGTAACTCTGATTTACTTCAAATTTGGATATGATTTGTATATATAAAATGTGAACAATATTGGAAAATATCAGAATTTTTTTAGAATGCTCTGACCCGTTTATCGGCCGAGTTTCAAACTCGACCGATCACATTTCCAGAATTATACAGCAGTGTGGTAATTGAATTTTATCGTTTTATTCGTATATCTAATTGATCTCAAATTTTAACTGCGCCTGGAAAACACAGTTTTAGACACTCTGTTAAATTGGCATAATTTTTGGATGACTTTTGAATCCCTACAGTAAGGGTGTCGGTCGAGTTTGTGCAGGACAAACTCGGCCGAATATTCTGCAGACTGCAATATAGCAGTGCACTGTTCGATTTTTAATTAATTATTGGTAATTCCAAATGATCTCAAATTTTAACTGAAGCTTTATAGATCAATTATAAACAACTTGCTAAATTCACATAAATTTTGGGAAAGGGTTGATCTCTGAAATAAACGAATTACAGTAACTTTTGTATAACTGAATATTCAGCCAATATAATTAAAGTTAAGTGTTGGGTCAATATGCAATTGACCCAAGTAGCTCAATTGACTTATATGAGCAACCACACACACACACAGCTCTCATTCTTCGTCATTCACTCCAGAGAAATGAAAATCTAGAGAGAGAGCGAGAGTTAGGGCTTGAGTGGAGAAAGAGGAGGAATTGCTGAATTAGGGTTCTGCGGTCCCAAGAGTGGTGAAATCAAGTATGTTTGGATCCTTTGCATATAATTTTATGGTGAATCTTCTCTCTCATGTCAAGATTCCATCCATGCTCTGATTTGATCCAAGAGGATGTCGAAATTCCCTCTTTTTCACCCTTTCTTCATAATCCCTCATTTTCAAGGTTTCCGAGTTGAATGGAAGAAGAATTGGGAGATTTGCTAGGGATTTGTTGTGAGTTCGAGATTCCCTGAGTTGAGCTGCAGTTTTGAGGTATTTTCACACCTTAGGGTGAGTGGGTTCTTCCTCTAAACAGTTTAATGCACGAATTTGATTATAGCATCCAAATCCCTAATTGCTTAGTATGTGATTCTAAAACCTGAAATGTCCGTTTGATTTAAGATTGTTGCAAATTGATATGATGTGGATTACTTCTCTGTTTGAATGACTCCTAAATGGTAGATTCATATCAGAAACGTATACAACACTTCCTAGTGAGAATGCTTTTTATATTTATATCAGATGAGGTAATTAGGGTTTAACCTAATTGAGACATCACTAGTGTTTCAACCTTATTGAAAATAACTAGTAATCCTATAAGTGGTTAGGATGTACCACATGGGTTATCTTAATTGAATTTTATTCTTGATAAATGATATCTCAGTAAATAATATGGACAATCTAAATTTAGTTAAGTTTCCATGATTTCATATCTATATTGATTATATAAGTTTTGTTGGAAACAGTCTTTATTTAGTGAATGCTTATATCTTATGAGATCATGATAAGAGCCATGTGACAAGTGAATGAGGCAAATGAAACCCTAAGAGTAGGGTGTTGGCATGTGATGAATGAATAAGGCGAATGAAACCCTAAGGATAGGGTGTTCAATGAATCATGTTATGGTGACATGAAAGGTCTCGATATGAGATGTGGTGATACTTAACTGTTGAATTGTATGTTTCTAGTGCATTTAACTTTATATGCTTGTTCTCTCTGAGTTGATATCTACATACTGCAGGGCTTCTTATATTTCAATACATATCTCATAAATTGCAGGTGATGAGATATGACATGCCCTAGAAAGGGATGTTACTGAGATATGATATATGTTGACTACATGAGTTTTGACGTTGCTATGTGATATTTCTGTCTAAATGTTTATCTTCTATCTAATTATTAGACTTAGGTGCCCTAACACCGTAGAACCCCTAAGAGGGAATCTGCAACTTAGGGGTGAAACTCGTGTCCAACATCAACCGGTTGAGTAATTCTGGTGGCACGAGGATGGAAAGAAAGGCAGTGTCCAACAACAATCGTGCTCGTGTCACGATGGCACTGCGATAACAAAAGAAAACTTGGTTATCTAACACCATTCGTGCTTGTGTCACGAAGGTAACCCTGTGACTCTCCGCCGGTGTACTCGGGTTAAAGGAGAAGTCGGGAGCACACGTGGTTGTGCAGCACACGTGGTTGTGCGTTGAGGCCGTAGAGCCTGGGTCCTGTGCAGAACAGGACGAGTAGTCAGACTTAGCACTTCCCGGGTGTGTCGCTAAGTCTTGTACGGTGGGACCGTAGCATGAACTTGTTGCGGATCTTTATATGCAGAGTACACTGCATATATTTAGGGCATAATTTAAAATACGATCATATAGGTTCACAGAGTTCTTTATAATTAAAAGAGTTCAGGAAGACTAGAGCATAGTCTTCTAGTAGTTATTCTTTGGATGTAATATTCACATTCTTTGTTATTTCAATTATATTATTTTAGAACTGCTCAGTGTAGTATTTATTGTTGTTAAATGTCATATCGTTTACTCAAATTATATCTGTAATCACATTAGTGCATTAGTCTGTTTCCATGAAGTACTCATTCACTGAGCGAGTAGGCTCACCCCTCTACTCAAACATTTTTAGGGTTAACCGCGTGGACTTGAAGATGGTCAGAGCATCAGTGTAGACCTGCCACAGGAGTCAAGTACGAGATTAGTTGAGTCAGTCGGTCCTTGTCACTCTAGGTCCTCAGTAAGAGATAAGAGGGAGAGTTGTAATTATGATGTGTAATATTATTCCTCTTTTGATATGTATGCTAATTAGCAAGTTTCATGTGCATAATGTGTGAGAGACATCATGAATGCTTATATATGTATCTTTACTATTGAAGTCTGATTAGTAAAAGAAATGTTCAGATTCCCTTGTTAAAATGTTTTATGTGGTTCAATGCGAAGAAACAAGAGTTTTTAAGAAAAGAAA
This sequence comes from Alisma plantago-aquatica, assembly GCA_963693085.1. Classification (NCBI taxonomy): domain Eukaryota; kingdom Viridiplantae; phylum Streptophyta; class Magnoliopsida; order Alismatales; family Alismataceae; genus Alisma; species Alisma plantago-aquatica. The sequence goes on along the minus strand of OY856413.1, from coordinate 309,662,573 downwards.
AAGTTAAGGGTGTTCTTTGGGTTACATATAAATCCTATCTTATGCCCTAATCTCATGATTTGAGGAAATTGTGAGATCGGGGTATAACAGCTTGGTATCAGAGCTTAGGGTGAGTTGTCAAGGACCATTAAGTTAGTAAGTTAGAGTCCTATGTGTGGCAAATAGGAGATGTTTGATGTTAGCTTTGGGGATTTGAGTATTTGGATATCCTGGCCCGATATCTGAGTACTTGGATCAACCAGTACAAGCTACTCTGTCTATTCTCTCACGTATACCCTGGCCAGGTATACAGTGGAAGAATGGGCTAGAGAGGAACCCTAGAAATGTTAGGGTTAGAAAACGAGAAAAGAAACAAGAATTAAGAGCATAAATGTAAAAAGGAGATAGAACTTACATTTCATAATGTTGTTTTTGTTGGAAATGTACAGAAATGCTCTTATATGTTTGAATTGAAATATTCAATACTTTGAAATATGGGTCTTTAATATCTATTGTACACTATGCAGTTGTAGCATTTATTGAGTTCATTCTTTGTAACAAGTAGACTAGAATTGACCTTTGAATGAGCTTTTGTTTCTATAGTTTCGCCCGCTGATTCGAGTGAAATTGACATCAGCAGGTCTATTTAGGTTTTCAGTCTGTACACGATTCGGCCGAGTTTCCTTAATAGGCAATCGAACAGCAAACTGATCGTCCGAGTTGTATGTGATTCGGCCGAGTTTCCTTAATAGGCAATCGAACAACAAACTGATCGGCCGAGTTGTATGTAATTCGGCCGAGTTTCCTTTTTCAAGAAATCAAACAGCAAGTTAATCGTCCGAGTTTCAAGCGGATCGGCCGAGTTGTGAAGCAATCGGCCGAGTTTCTGACCAATCGGCTGAGTTTCTGAGCTGTGAGTGGCAGTTCAGAAAGAATGTAATCCTTTGTAGTTCTTGGCTTCAGGACCTCAGGTTTGGCCTGGTCCGGTTGGCAGGATGCGTTACTAGGATTTAATGAATCCTATCTATAGCATAATAAGAATAGAATTGGAATAATTAGACCCACATCAGAGTAAGAATGTACATACAGTAAGATGTTGAAACATATGGGCAAGATCAGAACAACTAAGAATTTGTTGAAACTGATATCTAAGGTTCAATTTTGGGGCCTCATATGAGAAACCCTTAATTGGGAATAAAGGAACATGATATGAGATTCATAATCAGCTTATTGATTAATATTATATGAACTATACATATGAAATATAGAAAAGATATGTGAAATGTATGTATGTATGGTTCAAGATAACAAGAATCAATCATGCAGAATGAATCATATAATAGCGTATAATGCTTTTATGAACTCTAAAGCAAAGGCTAAGTAGAAGAATAGAGTGAGCTTTCAATAGGTCCATAAAAGTAAAAAGGATCGTATGAACATGTAATTCATAAGACTAGAACAACAAACTAGTTTCTAAGCAAAGAACATAGGTGTAGTTTAATGAATGAATAAGTCATATAAAGGTGGACTGTATTCAGAAGAGAAAAACTTGATTGAAAGAGAAACTATGTTTGACCCATGCATGATCCACTTGATGAAAAAAAAGAAGAATATGTAATGTATTCAACATGAGTAAAAAACTAATAGAAGGACTATTAATTTAGAATGTTAACTTCACAATAGTATAAAGATAAAGGTGGAAATATGTGCAACATGGTATACATGACCATACATATGAATAAGCAACATGGTCACAAGAGAAAAATTTAGAATTAAAGATGACGGGTTAAAGAGTAGTATATGGTAAGAGGACTATGAAACGTAAGAAAGGGTTTGAAATATGATGGAAAAGTTATAAATAAAGAGGTTGTGAGATTCAAGCAAGTGCTAATTAATCAAACATCTCTATTGATAACTAAGTAAATCTACATACGATAATGTATTAAGGGAATGTTTGAATACAAGTATTCCAAGTCTTAAAATCATCTTCTCTTTCATATATTCCTTAATGGGAGCAAGATGGGAATGAAATGATAAGAGAAAATGAATCATATATGGTGCATAACCACCTTGGTGGGGTCATCTAGTGAATGTAAAAGTAACATACAATATGATAAAGTGCGATAAGAAATAAATTCTTGTGTGATAGCAAGGATGATGAATAATCTATACCTACCTTAAATCCTTCAATGTTAATAATGTTTATCGTATATAATCATATGAAAAGGATAGGTAGCAAAAAGTAAAGAAGTAATGAATGAGCAGAGAGATATGGGAAAACACTAGCTTTGTGTAGTATGTGAATTTGTTTTTACATGTATGAGTTGTTGAAGGCATATTAAGGTATGAAAGTTGGTTCTACATATGATTTCAGTGTATTTGTGCAAGCTATGTGTTAATTAAAGGTGTATGATAGTTGTAGTAATTCATACCAGATATGCATCCTAGTATTGTGTATTTGTAATATGGTGATACAGTTGGATGATGACGGAAGACATGGAGTGATATCATGAACAAGGTAGTCAAACTTATTCACTCATATTAATAGAAAAGGGATGATAATAAGATTGTCTGGACAAGTAACCCTAATGAGGTGTAGCTTGTTATACCTAGCTCTAATATAACTGAGTGATGATAATTGAGTATGATTAATGCTTGAATGACTGATACAATTGTGGATTACCTTATTACTGTTGTTGAAACCCTAAAATGATATAATACGATGGTTACACTTTGAATTGTGTGTGGGCCCATAACCCACAGGTCCCAGGATCGAAACAGGATAGTATGAAATGAGGTGGTAATGCTTCACCTCATGCATCCATGATCCAATGGGGATGCCAAGAGTAGTATTGTGCAATTGGTTGTTGAATTTAGTCTTTTAATTCAAGACTATTTTGCTATCTGAGTAACATGTTATTAAAGTTTAAAACAACATGGTGAACTTGCTTTTGTCACTTAAAGGTGATACAGAACAATAGAACTCTCTGAGCAGCATAAGTTGAGATAGTTGTATCAGAGTATCAGAGTTGCGCAGGGAAAGCGTGGTGGTTTATCTTTGCATTCTATGTTTGTCTGTGGCATAAAGAATTTTCTTGATATCATTGAGAACTATTTGAAATATGTTGTGATTTAGTAAAGAATTAAAAGATCTAATGTTGAAAACTACATTCAGGTATGAAATACAAGAATATAATGACATGGAAGGCTTTAGAAGCTTAGAATAACCTTGAATGTATCTTTCTTGTAGGTTTATGTTTCGAGGATGAAACATTCTAAGGGGGGAAGAGTTGTTACGACCCCATCTGAGCTTAATTGGTAAACTAGGGTTTACCTAGACAATTGCAAAGATTAATTGGAATAATCATTCTTAAAAATCTAATTAATGACGATAACACAATTAGGATGTTTTAACTATGATAAGAAGTCTAAATGTTCTTTTGTCTTGAGAATTAGGGTTTGAGAAGCATAAACCCTAATCGGCCCAAATAGGGTTTTGATGATACATGAATACAGAATTTAATAAGTAGAATGTCTCACTAAATGATTTTTAGTATTTTATGTGTAACTCTTATTTACTTCAAATTTGGATATAATGTGGATATATAAAATGTAAACAATATTGGAAAATATCAGAATTTTTTAAGAATGCTCTGACCTGTTTATCGGCCGAGTTTCAAACTCGACCGATCACATTTCCAGAATTATACAGCAGTGTGGTAATTGAATTTTATCGTTTTATTGGTATATCCAATTGATCTCAAATTTTAACTGTGCCTGGAAAACACAGTTTTAGACACTCTGTTAAATTGGCATAATTTTTGGATGACTTTTGAATCCCTACAGTAAGGGTGTCGGTCGAGTTTGTGCAGGACAAACTCGGCCGAATATTCTGCAGACTGCAATATAGCAGTGCACTGTTCGATTTTTAATTAATTATTGGTAATTCCAAATGATCTCAAATTTTTACTGAAGCTTTATAGATCAATTATAAACAACTTTCTAAATTCACATAATTTTTGGGGAAGGTTTGCTCTCTGAAATAAACGAATTGCAGTAACTTTTGTATAACTGAATATTCAGCCAATATAATTAAAGTTAAGTGTTGGGTCAATATGCAATTGACCCAAGCAGCTCAATTGACTTATATGAGCAACCACACACACACACAGCTCTCATTCTTCGTCATTCACTCCATAGAAACGAAAATCTAGAGAGAGAGGGAGAGTTAGGGCTTGAGTGGAGAAAGAGGAGGAATTGCTGAATTAGGGTTCTGCGGTCCCAAGAGTGGTGAAATCAAGTAAGTTTGGATCCTTTGCATAGACTTTTATGGTGAATCTTCTCTCTCATGTCAAGATTCCGTCCATGCTCTGATTTGATCCAAGAGGATGTCGAAATTCCCTCTTCTCTCACCCTTTCTTCATAATCCCTCATTTTCAAGGTTTCCGAGTTGAATGGAAGAAGAATTGGGAGATTTGCTAGGGATTTGTTGTGAGTTCGAGATTCCCTGAGTTGAGCTGCAGTTTTGAGGTGTTTTCACACCTTAGGGTGAGTGGGTTCTTCCTCTAAACAGTTTAATGCACGAATTTGATTATAGCATCCAAATCCCTAATTGCTTAGTATGTGATTCTAAAACCTGAAATGTCTGTTTGATTTAAGATTGTTGCAAATTGATATGATGTGGATTACTTCTCTGTTTGAATAACTCCTAAATGATAGATTCATATCAGAAACGTATACAACACTTCCTAGTGAGAATGCTTTTTAGATTTATATCAGATGAGGTAATTAGGGTTTAACCTAATTGAGACATCACTAGTGTTTCAACCTTATTGAAAAGAACTAGTAATCCTATAAGTGGTTAGGATGTACCACATGGGTTATCTTAATTGAATTTTATTCTTGATAAATGATATCTCAGTAAATGATATGGAAAATCTAAATTTAGTTAAGTTTCCATGATTTCATATCTATATTGATTATATAAGTTTTGTTGGAAACAGTCTTTATTTAGTGAATGCTTATATCTTATGAGATCATGATAAGAGCCATGTGACAAGTGAATGAGGCAAATGAAACCCTAAGAGTAGGGTGTTGGCATGTGATGAATGAATAAGGCAAATGAAACCCTAAGGATAGGGTGTTCAATGAATCATGTTATGGTGACATGAAAGGTCTCGATATGAGATGTGGTGATACTTAACTGTTGAATTGTATGTTTCTAGTGCATTTAACTTTATATGTTTGTTCTCTCTGAGTTGATATCTACATACTGCAGGGCTTCTTATATTTCAATACATATCTCGTAAATTGCAGGTGATGAGATATGACATGCCCTAGAAAGGGATGTTACTGAGATATGATATATGTTGAATACATGAGTTTTGACGTTGCTATGTGATATTTCTATCTAAATGTTTATCTTCTATCTAATTATTAGACTTAGGTGCCCTAACACCGTCGAACCCCTAAGAGGGAATCTGCAACTTAGGGGTGAAACTCGTGTCCAACATCAACCGGTTGAGTAATTCTGGTGGCACGAGGATGGAAAGAAAGGCAGTGTCCAACAACAATCGTGCTTGTGTCACGATGGCACTGCGATAACAAAAGAAAACTTGGTTATCTAACACCATTCGTGCTTGTGTCACGAAGGTAACCCTGTGACTCTCCGCCGGTGTACTCAGGTTAAAGGAGAAGTCGGGAGCACACGTGGTTGTGCAGCACACGTGGTTGTGCGTTGAGGCCGTAGAGCCTGGGTCCTGTGCAGACCAGGACGAGTAGTCAGACTTAGCACTTCCCGGGTGTGTCGCTAAGTCTTGTACGGTGGGACCGTAGCATGAACTTGTTGCGGATCTTTATATGCAGAGTACACTGCATATATTTAGGGCATAATATAAAATACGATCATATAGGTTCACAAAGTTCTTTATAATTAAAAGAGTTAAGGAAGACTAGAGCATAGTCTTCTAGTAGTTATTCTTTGGATGCAATATTCACATTCTTTGTTATTTCAATTATATTATTTTAGAACTGCTCAGTGCAGTATTTATTGTTGTTAAATGTCATATCGTTTACTCAAATTATATCTGTAATCACATTAGTGCATTAGTCTGTTTCCATGAAGTACTCATTCACTGAGCGAGTAGGCTCACCCCTCTACTCAAACATTTTTAGGGTTAACCACGTGGACTTGAAGATGGTCAGAGCATCAGTGTAGACCTGCCACAGGAGTCAAGTACGAGATTAGTTGAGTCAGTCGGTCCTTGTCACTCTAGGTCCTCAGTAAGAGATAAGAGGGAGAGTTGTAATTATGATGTGTAATATTATTCCTCTTTTGATATGTATGCTAATTAGCAAGTTTCATGTGCATAATGTGTGAGAGACATCATGAATGCTTATATATGTATCTTTACTATTGAAGTCTGATTAGTAAAAGAAATGTTCAGATTCCCTTGTTAAAATGTTTTATGTGGTTCAATGCGAAGAAACAAGAGTTTTTAAGAAAAGAAAAAGTTAAGGGTGTTCTTTGGGTTACATATAAATCCTATCTTATGCCCTAATCTCATGATTTGAGGAAATTGTGAGATCGGGGTATAACATTGATGTAATCCTTCGGTCTTTTCAGTGAGATTATGAGATATATCTTTGTAATGATTGTAATGGATATTTTTTTATAAAGCATGTCATGCTTTATGGGGCATCTTATAAAGTGTATGGGCATTAAATTGTTATGAATAAAAGTGTTTTCCATAGCTTCATTTGGACATATACATGTTATATAAGATTATTGTTATTTCAAATGATTGAAAAATAAATTATGGCTAAATTTGACAAAGCATTACTTGGTTTTAAAATTAAATATCTCTTTAAGGAGGAGCATAGCATAAAATTAAGGGGGAGAACTAAAGAGTCATACAAAATAATTATATTGGATATCATGTAAAATCTTGTACAAGTACTTAGAAATCATGTAAATCAAGTGTTAGATCTTACCTAGCCATTTACAACACTTAGATAGGTCATCCCCTACAATAGTGTCACAACCGCACACTCATACACACACTTGGTACTTAATTTAAAGCATTGAAACACGGTTAATCTCGGTCTAAAATATCGTCGACTAAGACATTCTCGGTCGATAATATTGTCGACCGAGGAGGACTTTAGGGTCGGTTATAAGGAAAAAACTGACCATAGAGGTACTTATATTCTGGCTTTTTCTCGATCGATGAATTTGTCGACCGATAATAACTCGGTCGATAAAATCGTCGACCGAATTAGAGCTAGATTCCTTTGTATAAGCACTTGTAGCGTCGATTTTCCCTTATAACCGACCCTAGAGGATTTTCAGTCAACAATATTGTCAACCGAGATAAAATTTGGATCCATTTTATGTATAAGCACCTCTAGGGTCGGTTATAAGGAAAAAACCGACCCTAAAGGTACTTATACAAAGGAAATCTGCTCTTTCTCAGTCGATGAATTTGTCGACCGATAACCACTCAGTCAATCAAATCGTCGACTGAGATGGAGCTAGATTCCTTCATATAAGCACCTGTAGCGTCGGTTATTTCCTTAATACTGACCCTATTGGGATTTTCGGTCGACAATATTGTGGACCGATAGAATTTCAGTTGAAAAATTCATTGACTGAGAATGAGTTTGAGTGTTTTTAAATAACCCGACATGGGCACCACTTATCTGTAGCATCGGTTTGTTTGGTTTAACTGGCGCTACATGTCTTTCTCTAAGTGAAAAAGTCGAAACCTAGTCTTTCTTCATCCCGCAAAAACCTTTCTATTCTATTTTTCTCTCCCACGGCGCAGCGAAACCCTTGCTTTCTTGTGTCATTCCTACCCCTAAGCCCTTGCCTCCTCTCTGTGAAGTCATACCACCTCTCCGCGCCGCCAAGAGGATCGTGGTGTATGGGTCGTTGCCACCTCTCGCGCCGCAAAATAGAGCTCGTCTTCGCCGCAAAATAGAGCTTGTCGTCGCCGCCAAATAGAGCTCGTCATCATCCCCTCTCCACTCTTCCACGAAGGTCACCGCCTCTCCGTAAAGGTCGTCTCATCCTCCACGAAGGTCGCCGCCATTTCCCAGTAAGTTCTTCACTTCCGTTGCTTTGTTCCCGCCCGCCTCCATGGTTGCATCTAGGTCCACTCACGATCGACAATTAGTCGACTGAGTTCCCTCCTGCGCGCAATGTTCAGGTCCACTCTCGGTCGACGAATTCATCGACCGAGAGTGGACCTGGACGTTGCGCGTAGGTGGGCACTCGGTCGACTAATTGTCGACCGAGAGTGGACCTGCTCCTTATTGATGTGTGAGCTATAAATGTTTTAATCATACTTGTTGTAATGTTCACAAATAGTTCTGAATATTATAATAATTTCAATCTTTGGACTATTGGAAACGGCCTTACTTTGCTAATTTGTGCAAGTATTTTTCATTTTATATGATTTGATAACACAATAATAAAAACATGTCTTTTTTCATATTTAATCATTATATAAATTCTGGAAATTAATACGAGATTAGGCATGTGTACTCTTAGATTGACACTTTAGGATTGATGCATTTATATATTAACTTAGAAACCCGTTCAAAATTTACTCATTAGGAGTAAACTTTGGATAGTCCCCGATTTGGGTCTGTTTTTGGATATTTTAATCTCACTTAGGATGTACCTGTATAATGTATGTTTAGTTTTGTAGATTATTTCAGTAGGATTTCTTCATTTGCTCTCTGGGTACATATGTGAGTGGTTATTTGCCATTTACACCAGTGTACTTAGAGAACTTAGGGGAAATGTTGTTGAAATTTTCTTCAAAACTAAACATACATTATACATTTACTAGTGAGATTAAATATTCAAAAATGTGTAGGTGGTACACTTTAGTATATAACTAATTAATTTCCTATCAATAAAAACTTACAGATTGTTATAGTATCAATATTAAACTATTAGTTTTATAATTAATTTTAATGTGATATAGAAAATGGATCGAAGTTGGATGTCTATCAAGAACCGTTGCAGTCCAGAGTTTGCCAAAGGTCTTGATGAATTTATCAGATTTGCTGAGGAACATAGGAAACTACCTACAGATAGGCTATATTGTCCATGTAGAAATTGTTGTAACAATTTGAAAGTTGATACTGGTGAGGAAATTAAGATTATGTCATATGCAATGGGATCATACAAGGTTATAATGAATGGTATTGGCATGGAGAGAAATTGAATTATGGATCAGAAAATGTTGATACTAATAGTTGTGGCATAGAAGATATAGATAATGATGATAATGCTAATGATGAACAGATTCAAGATGACCAGATTCAGGATGATATGGTTGATGAGATGCTACGTAGTTGTTGGGACAATTTCATTGATCCACCTTCTTTATTTGTAAACATTGTCCATGATGCTGAAAAACCATTATATAAGGGTTGTACGAAGTTCACGAGGATGAGTGTTGTGATGCGATTATATACTCTTAAAGCTCAAAATTGGTGGAGCGATAAGAGTTTCACTTCACTGTTGTCTTTGTTAAAAGAAATTCTTCCTGAAGGCAACGAGCTTCCAATTTCAACATATCAAGCAAAGAAAATAATGTGCCCAATGGGAATGGAGGCTAAGAAGATTCATGCATGTCCAAATGATTGTGTGTTATTTCAGAATGACTATAGTAATTTGATAAATTGTCTAAAATGTGGTGCGTCAAGGTATAAGATTACAAATTTAGCTAAAATGTGGCTAAAAATGTGGCTAAAAATGGTTCTCCTGCCAAGGTGATGTGGTATCTACCAATAATGCCACGATTTCAATGCTTATTTGCTAATATAGAAGATGTGAAAAAATTGTCTTGGCATGGGGAGTTAAAGGTCAATGATGATGGCGTCCTACGACATGCATCTGATTCACCACAATGGAAGAAAAGTGATTTATTATACCCTCAATTTGGTAAAGAACCAAGAAACTTAAGACTTGGACTCTGTACAGATGGAATGAATCCTTATGGTACATTAAGCAGCCAACATAGAACGTGGCCTGTTATGATTGTTATATACAATCTTCCTCCTTGGTTGTGTATGAAAAATAAGTATGTGATGTTGTCAATATTGATATCAGCACCCAAGCAACCTGGAAATGATATTGATGTTTACCTTCAACCTCTAATTGATGACCTAATGAAACTATGGGAAGAAGGTATTATGACATATGATGCTTCACGTAAAGAGATCTTCAATTTGCGTGCTACGTTATTTTGTACGATTAATGACTTTCCAGCTTATGGAAATTTGTCTAGATATAGCATAAAAGGATACACAACATGTCCTGTTCGTGAGGAAAATACTGATTCAATCAGACTGAAACATGGTGGTAAAATTGTATATCTTGGTCATCGGAGATTTCTCCTACCAGTGCATCCTTATCGAAGGCAACGAAAAACCTTTAATGGGTCAACTGAGGAACGAAGTGCTCCTAAACCTATACCAGGAAATGTTGTATATGATAGGATGAAACATATTTTTAATGAATTTGGAAAGAGTTCAAGTAGTCATACACTCTCATTTTACAAATCTCTATACAAGAAGAGGTCAATACTCTGGGATCTTCCTTATTGGAGATCTTTGGCAATGAGACACTGCATTGACATCATGCATGTTAAAAAAAATATTTGTGATAGCATCATCGGTACGCTATTGAACATACCAGGAAAGACTAAAGATGGCATCAAATCTAGAAAATATTTAGAATTAGTGGGTATTAGAAAAGAATTATCAATGGAGATCAGGGGTCGCCGCACATATTTGCCACCATCTTGTTACACTTTGTCAAAGAAAGAGAAAAAGACTTTCTGTGAGTGCTTGTATAATATTAAGGTTCCACAAGGATACTCTTCTAATATTCGTAGATTGGAATCAATGAAGGATCTGAAACTGATAGGTCTCAAATCTCATGATTGTAACACCTTAATGCAACAAATTTTACCTGTGGCTATTCGATCTATATTGCTGAAGCATAGGATTCAAGTCTTATTTTGGCCCTTCACAATCTAAAAGAGGTCATGTAGGAGGTCTTACACAAGAGGATATTGAAGCATTAGTAGCGCAGAAAGTAAAAGAAATAATGTCTTCATTTCAGCCTACTCAACCTTCTCAACCTATTCATACTACACGTCTCTCAACTGATGAGGTACAAGCCCATGCTCCAGTTCTAGAAGGTCATGGGAGCACTCCTGATGACCCACCACAACAATCTGCAGTAATTTTTTGTTCTATATGTTGTGTTATTAGTATGATAAATATATGATAATATATATAGTTGTAACATGTATTTGTTCTACTATTTCTTATATAACTTATATTATTTCAATCTAGGTTGGTATGAATTGTAAACTTGCAGTGGAGGTTCCAGAATATAATGTGGTGGCAGCGGGCAAGGTGTACAAACTTGGTGGTACATTGCATTGCCAACAAATTACTGATGACATTTGCCGTGTGTCCATCCATCATGTGTATGACGAAATGGGGGACAAACCACTACCCATAACTAATCCTGAATATAGTACATTTGAAGAAGCTGAGGGTGATATGGTGGGTTGGCCTAGACACTTGGTTATCAATGACAAGGTATACCTTATTTCTACCATATTTTTCATATTTGACTGCATATATGAACTCATGTAATATAAGTATGTAATTTAATTAACAAGTTTGTAAACCAAAAAGTAAAACTTCTACTAGTCGTCCTCCTATGCCCAAGCCATCTTTCATTCCTGAAACTACATTTGACGAATTGGGAAGCAAATCAAAATGTTTGTGTCGATACTTAGCCAACCAAAGATCTGGATCACATATGTTGGTCAATTTAACACAAAATGCAGCTGGGAGGAACTTTGAGACTTTTATTTTTCTTGATGATATTATAGAGTTGTTCCGGTATGATTGGATGAACACTTCGATAATAGAAGTATGGATAAGGTAAGGATCTATCAATATATATAGAAAATTCCAATACACATTTTTAGCTTATTTCTACATATGAAAATAATTACAAATGTTTAACAGCCATTTATATACCGAGGCCACAAACTTTGATATAAAGAATGTTGGATTCTTAGTTCATTTGGTCACTAGTCAGGTGGAGACACATATTGAGGATGTGAATGAGTACTTCTCTGATGCATTCAAATATTTTTCTAGTGAGGGGAAGGAAATTATCCTAATACCTGTTAACGTCCAGTCAGTATTATTATTCAGTATGATTTTAATAATGAATAAAATTATTTATTTTAATGTTTGTTTTATTCTTACTGAGAGCTAGACATTGGGAATTAGTGGTGATTGTCCCATATTAATGACTCTTTATTATCTTGACCCAATGGGTAAAACAACAAGGAGTCACAAACTGAAATTGCCAGCTATGGAGTAAGCATAAATATAATCAATGCTTCAACATGATATTTCTATTTAGAATTTCTATTTTACCAACTATCGTTTAATTGATAGGGGTATAAAGGCTTTTTGTGAAGCTGGAGGACAAATACATGCAAAATTAAAGACATTGACTTCAAAAAATGTCAAGGTAGCTACTTTGACAACTGCTTACTCTTATATGTATTAATTTTCAACTTTAATATGTCAACTCTTATACTCTTATCTCAATTGTTGTTTATAGTAGTTTACTAACATTGAGTATAATTTTTTATTTGTGGTGTCCTATGGAAAATAATGATTGGCTTGTGGCTACTATGTAATGAAATATATGCAAGCTATTGTCAAACAAGCATCACATGACATTCAAACTATTAGTCAGGTAATAAAGAATAACATCATAAATTTACAAGTGATTGTAGTCATTTTATAAAGTATTAGCATGTGCATTTTCTGTTACAGATCTTTACAACTCAGCCTTACACACATGTGGACTTGGATGAATTCCAAGAAGAGTGGTCAGAGTCTTTTATAAATGAAATCGATATAGCATTGGATTAAATATGTCAGCTCCATTTATGTATGTGGTTTGAGTACTCTTTCATATTTATTTTTATATCTGTCATCTCAGACTTACTCTCTATCATTTTGTAAATTATGATGTGATTATAAATCATTTTTGTTATGAATGTGTGGTTTTGAATGGTGAAGGTTGACCATCAATGCTTCCCTCTCCCAGAATATATGAATCTTCTTGTTCTTCTGTTCTATTCCAATTTCTGTAGAAATTTTTTAAAAAAAAATCGTAACTTCTAGTGTCGGGTTTTTAAATAACCGACCCTAAAGATTGAATTCAGTGTACACTCTTCGGTCGAGAAATTTTTTGACCGAAATATAACTTCTAGCGTCGGGTTTTGTACAAAACCGACTCTAAATGTCCTCTATAAGGTTGGTCATTTACATAAACCGACCTTAAAGATTGAATAAACATTTTTAGTGTACCCCTTGGTCGACAAGACCAAAATATTTTCGATCGACAATTTTCTCGACCGAGTGTTACACTGAAATGTTTATTCAATCTCTAGGGTCGGTTTTTCAAAAAAACTGACCCTGTAAACTCTCTCGGTCGAGAAAATTGTCGACCGAAAAACTTTTGTTCGACAATTATCTTGATCGAGACCGTTTACAGGGTCAGGTTTTTACGAATAACCGACCTTACAGGCTCCTTTTTTCTCGCCTAGGTCAGATTTTTTACAACCTTTTGCGTTGGTGTTTACTCTGTAAGGTCAGTTTCATTTGTTTAAATAAACCGACGCTATAGAGAAAATTCTATAGCGACAGCCACTTAGGCATTGGTTAAAAAGTGACGCTACAGGCTTAAAGAAACCAACGCTATAGACCCCTATAGGTTACCTTAAACCAACAAAACTGATATACACCCTACCAAAGGGGTCCTTCTCCCAAGATGGGAGGAAAACTATCTCTTGACAAGAAGGTCACAAAAGCTCTTAGGTCTAGGGTTTACATCCACATGTGCCTACTTAACCCTAGAAGCTATGAAGGCACTAACAGATCACCTACTGAACCATGCTCAGTCATACTTGTCCTCTTTCCTTAATGTTGGATCAAGATCATACCTTCCTATATCATCAACCCAGCTGTGAGGGGTTCATCACACATACCTTAAACTTAAGGGACTTCCCTTTTCCTCTATACATGAGGCGTACCATGCTCGCAACTATAACAACTTAATTCTCTTTATGAGCATTAGGTATACCACTTCCCCTCTTATGCCAGGAACCCTAGGTTCACTTTGGGTGTCCAACTGCATGCTCAATCTCTTAACCACAAACCAAGCATGTATTGGGTATGACATACACTTCCTATCATCCTTCTCCTCGATCAACACTTTAAGGTTGAGTCCTCCTCAAGGACAATCGACAAGGTGCAAGGCCTCATAACCTGTTACTATACCTCTCCAGGGTTTATGGAATTCTTCCTCTAATCTATACCATAGGCATAAAGGTATAAGCAGACTCATCCTCTCTCTAGGGTTTGTTTCCTCTAAGACAACCAAGATATCATCAGCTTCCAGGAATTATGCATGAGGCAACTGCTATCATTCACTTAGGTCACATCATCCTTGACTCCCCACTGTTCCTCATATCTCAGGGATTTAGGCTTCCATCTTTCTTACCCGGGGTCATGCTCTCTCTCTAGAGTTAATCCTACATCCAACCTCACCATTAGAGGTCCTATCTTCGTGAAGGGTCAACCTCAAAAGCATGCCCCTAGCTAGATGAAGCCTATGGTCAACTTATGTTCGCTCAAGGTTATCCATAACCCCTTATACTTATCACATAAGCTATCCATCAAACTCCCTCAGCCAGGGTTTAACCTATTGCTCGCACTACTGATACATACAGGGTGCCTATTATGCCATGCTCATATTATCTCATGGGGTTCCATAGGTTCTTCTCTAACCTCAACAATGAAGGAGCTATCCATCACTCTAACATGCACGTCCTTTCCTAGGGTTGGGTTGCCAGAGGTACTCGGTCATCCAACCTCTCATGGCTCATATGACATCCCAAGCATGTCCATCCAAACTCCTGGTCTACCAAGACATCTAGCTCTCCCTCTCTAACCTTCACTTAGGGTTAGGGTTAACATCATCCTCAGAGGATGTGACAGGTCTCGACTTGCAATGGAGATCTCTATCTCCAAGACTAACTTATCCTCCTGACAAGAAGGTCTAGCCTCAGGTCTGTTTTGAGGACATGACAACTTATGTCATATGACCTTAGCATGTATCTATCCTTTAATTTGCGTTTAATCTATTAAGCTTATGTCCATGACATCTTATTGACATGCTTTTCCTTTAATGTGGTGGAGGATCCCTTAAACCTTATCAACCTTACCCATACCTCAAGAGGGCGAGGAGGAGAGAGAAAACCCTAATCCATAAGGTCCTTAAAGGAATTTGTGAGGAGAAGGGATGAATAAGATGAGAAATTCCTAAAGGTATCTTATTTTGATTCATACCCTATGACTTTGGCCAGGCAGTCACACGGATCCGAGAGTCCTCGTATTCCGACTAGTGGTGCGGAGGAAAATATTGCCAGCCCCATTCGTGATCCTTTTCTAGACACCTCCGTCTTTCGAATATTCCTCTAATAACTCCCTTGGGTTCTATAGAGTTTGTAAAATTCAATAATTATTAATGGTTAAGTGGGGAACCTACGCTCTGATACCAAATGTTATGACCCCACCTCCCGATAACCCCCAATTAAGGGAGACCGAGAGGTCGAATCCACACCCATAACTTCGGGATCAAAGGTTTGGCAATTAACCAAGAATAATTACCAAATTTTAACAAACTATACTTAAAAGTTGTAAGAAAATAAATTTTTGCATACCTTTTTTAAAACATGGATCTCTAAACTTCTATCGACTTAAGGATTCTACTCTAACTAATCCTCCTTATATTTTTCTTCATGTATTTCACAATATGACGATTTACTGTTTGTCCTTTTGGCTTGTTCCTAAAACATTGACAAACAAAACGTCGGTCAGTCGAAGTTGGTATGTGGGGGAAACAAGTAATTATGTAAATACGTTAACAAGGTAATCATTCAATTAATCATTTAACAACCACGATTACATTTTAGATATAACTCTACGATCCAAGAGTACCCTATCCTCTATGTTGTCCCCATTAAACCCCTCATGATCCACCTATAAGTGAATTGATTTCTAGGGTTGAATCACATGGCACTACTCGTAAGTAGCCCACTCCTTAACTCATGGAAGGCTAATGAGTCTCATGGCACTACACGTAGGTAGCCCAGTTTCTAACTCTCGGTAACCTAGACCTTGCTCTAGGATTACCCCTTTTATTTTTAGCCTTGTCAAAGCAATAGAGGTGGACCCATATCTAGTCAGTTATATACGGACCTTCATAGTGATATTCATAGTCACTTTATAGTTGCATGAAATAAATAAACATCCAACCGTTATTTTCAAGCAACCGATTAAAACTTCAGAAATTTCCGTGAAACTAGAGCGATTATTCAGAAGCGTAACCACATACCAAATTTGATGAGTCATGCATATTATTCAACATATACTTCATGTATATACAATCAAGCCAATCAACAGATCCAAGCAAGTAATTCAATCATCACATAATTCCTGAAAAGAATATGTACTCTATTTATTACACCCTTTATCAAGAATATACTTTATTAACTTGGATTCTCTTTCTAGGGTTTCTAATCTGCATTAAGATTTCATTAATATTCATTTGGCTTTCTTAGATCAATTCCTCAAACTTTATCCATTTTAGGTCAACAAACCTTAAAATACTCTTTTCCATTTATATGAACCTTAATTGCTCAACTATTCATTTTAATAGTATTTTATACCCAAATTGACTTAAGATTATCACATCCCTATTTATTAATGGATTTGAATAATTAAAACAATTAAAAGACATATTCACATAAATTAGGGTTTTTTAAGCTCATTAATGCACAATCATGCATGAAACCCTAAATTAAGCCAATTATATAAAAAGATCATCTTTTTAGATCATATTTTCACTTTTATTAACAACAGGTTAATATCAGCTTGAATTATCCAAATAACGTAATTAAGTCCATCTATCATCAAATCTAAGGTTTTTTTTCTTAATTAAATCATTAAAGATGATAACTTTATGTCCTTTTCAAATTTCAAGCATATTTACGCACATAAACTCTAAATTACACTAATCATGTGCAAATTTCTTCCTTTTTGAACATAATGTACCTTTTTACATTTAACAGGTTAACATCAACTCTAACGATCCATTAAACCCTATTAAACACTTTATTCATTTCAAAATAGGGTTTCTTAATCTATAATTCATTAAAGATGATAATTTACACTACATTTCGAAGTATGATCAGATTCAGGCTATAAAACTATTTTTATTGGATTCCTCTCGTTCTCCTGATCAAAATTCATATATAACTTTAATCCGAGTTCCTAGAATTAATTATGATTTTAACAAAGAAATGTACCTCTCGACCAATAAGATGGCGCCACGTCATCCTTTTCCATGCAACACGGCTTGCTTGGAAACATAACAGATTGACCGTTATGCCCCCCACTAAAGTTCCTTCTTGTTTAGCCCGCGGATGGGCATTTCCATCCAATTTTCACTTGGTCATCTTCTTCCTCCAGCAGGTGCGACATAGACGCCCTAGGCGTCCTTCTGCATCCTGTGTGTGGGCTCTCTCCCTCTCCATGGGCCGCGATGGCTGCCGCCGACTTCTCCCTTGGCTTCGTTGCCCTCCTCCACCCTTGGGGAACCAATCAGATCACGTCCAGTGCAGCTGGTTTGGGCTGGGGAAGAGTCGCAACCAACTGCTGCGTTGCAGCCGTACGGCCGCTACTGCAGATGATCGCGGGTGGTAGGAGGCTGGGAAGGATGGCCAACCTTCTGGGGTTGGTCGTGGATGCTCCCTGCTTCAAAACAAACCATAAACACCCCCCGTTGCTCCAAGGATAGAACCTTACCCTCAAGGCTAGTGTTTTGATGAAGAAGATGGAGTAGAGAGAGATATAGTTGCATGGAAGTCCTCTGGATTCTCCCCCAAGTCTTACCCCTTATATAGGGGAAGTCAACGAAGCCCTAGGATGAATTTCCTTAAAGAAACAAAGTCCCTCTTATAATAGGAATCATTTTCCTTCAAAGAGGAGCAATTCTTCTCTCTCTTCTTTATCCTTGGTTTTTCTCTATTATATGGATATTAGGAATTCGAAATTCCCCTTCTCTTATTCACTTTATGTTTGCTTTTTAATTCTTTGGCACAAATTTCTATCTTCTTTTAATAGAAATCACTTCCTTTTCCATAATGCCACCAAAAACATTAATAATGTATCATATTATCTTTTATTTTGCAAATTTTGGTATTTTCTCTTTCTTTCCTCTTTATTGGGACTCTTTGGATCCCAAGGCACTCCATTATTTCGAAATTGTTTTTATTGGATACTTATTATTCTTCTAGATGCATCTTTATGCATTATTTCACATTATCTTGTTTATTTCTCATTAAAATACTCTTTTTGAGGATTTCTCTTTATTTCTCTTTTATTTTCCTCATTGGCATTCCTTTTAATATTAGCAACATCATGGATACGAAATTTCACCTAGAAATCTCATTTATGCCTCTTTCCACTCATTTCCCACATTTTATCATTATTTTCAATTTCTTTCTTAATAAATAAATACTTAATTGGTCTTTTCTTTTCTTGTCACAATCTTTATGCAACTTTGGACTCCTTGGAACCCAAGAGGCACGAAATCCATCCTTGGATTACATCTCTTTGCCTTCTAGAGGTTTCTACTTGTTCCTTTTCTCAAATATTCAATTATTCAATTACTAATTGAATTTCTTTGTTATTTGGTCCCAATAGCCAATAAATCCCACAACACAAACATCAAATCTATTGTAAACAAAATTCATTTATTTGAACCAAATTATATCATTATTTGTTCAAATATCTTTAATATGAGAAATTACATTTCTTGCCAATGAACCCAAAAATTGGGGTTGTAATAGGTGGAGATGGTTGTGTTTAGCCTTGCCCCTCAGGTATAACATGATTTGTAATGTGTTCCATGAGTCCTATCTAGAACACTATGTGAGGTACCCAAGCCATGTGTTGAGCCCTGAACCTATTCAACTTTATGAGAGGCTAGAATGTCCTTAGTTACCTATGAGGGTATGATATACCAAGGTAAGAAAGAACTCAGATGGAAGAATATGAGATGATAAATGTTCTTGGGAAGAACCATGGAAAGGGTAAGACCACATGGGAACCATGATGGACATATAAAAGGCTTATCCTGAGTTGTTTGTTTGCTTGGTGGAATTTTGAGGGAAAAATTCCTATAAGAGGGGAAGGATGTTACAACCCCAAATTCTGGGTTCATTTGGTGAGAAATGTGATTTCTCATATTAAAGATATTTTAACAAATAATGATATAATTTGATTCAAATAAATAGTTTTTTTACAATAGCCTTAGTGGTTTTTCTATGGTCTTTATTGGCTATTAGGCCCAAATAACAAGAAAATTCGATCAGTGAATGAATAATTGAATATTTAAGAAAGGAATGATGTGGAAACCTCTAGAAGGCAAATCCAAAGAGGGATTTCGTGCCACTTGGGTTTCTTGGGTTCCAAGGAGTCCAAAGTTGCAAATAAAAAGCAATAATAAAAGAAAAGATTAATTAAGTATTTGTTTATTAAGAAAGAAATCGAAAACAATGGTAAAATGTGGAAAACTAGTGAAAAGAGGTGTAATTGAGTTATTCTTGGTGGAGTTTCGTATCCCAAGGATTCCTAATGATAAAAGAAGTACCAAGGAGGAAAATAAAAGAGAAATAAAGAGAAATCCTCAAAAGGAAATATTTTAATAACACAAAATAATGAAGAATAATGCATTTAGATGCATCTAGAAGGATAATGAGTATCCAATAAAAAGAATTCCAAATTATTGGAGTTTCTTGGGGTCCAAGGAACCCCAATAAAGAGGAAAGAAAGAGAAAATACCAAAATTGCAAAATAAGAGAATAATGTGATACATTATTAATATTTATGTGGTTTTTTTAAGAAGAAAGTATTTTCTACTTAAGGAAATATAATTTTGTGGCTAATAGGTTAAAAGCCATGAATATAGAGAATAATGGAGAGGATTTTCATATTTCCAATCATCCATGAAATAAAGCATGTCAAGGAGATAAGTAGGAGAGAGAAGATTTCTTCTTCATTAAGGAATGGGATTCCAAGTTGGAAAAGGGCTTGGTTGCTTCATGGGCAAACAATATGGGGCGTGGATAACCATCCCCTATAAAAGGGGTAGAGCCCAGGGTCGATTTCCAGAGAGATCCCACATCTCCCACTCTCTCCTCATCTTCTTCTTACTTCCTCATGATCAAAAACCTAACGAGAGCTTAGACCTATCCCGAGGGCACCACGGAGTGGGGAGGAAGTCTGGTCGGAGGCACGAAGCCCCCATGATGGTCTGAGATGGTCGACCATCGTCTCCATGGTTGTGGCTGTCGATCATAGCCTACGTAAGGTCGACACCCAGGTTGCACGTCGTGCTCTTGGCCAACTCAAAATGGTCGTGTTGGACGTAGGTTCGGTAGTGCCCCAAATGCATGAGGGAACAATGGAGGTAGGGCAGGGTTTCCTGGCGAGAACCACAGTCGGGGGAGGAAGAAGCAACCCACAAATCACTACAGGTTGACAGCTAGGGCGGCAGCCTGGAGTTTGCGCGAGGAAGAAGGAGTAGGGTGGTGTTGGACTATTTTACCCCTACGGGGTATGAAGCGTCGACCCACTTCAAGGAGGGCAAAATGGACAATTCGAAATGTTTCTGAACAGACAAGCATGTGTTGCAATGGAGAGCTATGTGGCGCCTCCCTATTGGCCTAAGTAAGGTATTTCTTCCGAAAATCATAACTCTTTAATAGTAGCTCGGATGACAAATATTTATACATGAATTTTTCTCAGAAAAATGAGAGGAATGCAATAAAAATATATTTGAGGCCTAATTATGATTGAAATTCGAAAAGTAAAGGAAGTTGTTAAATTTAGTGTAATAGTAATTAAGAAATACTATTTGGATATGATTAATGTGATTAGTAGGGTTTAATTGATGGTTAAAGTTGATATTAACATGTTAATCATAAAGAGATACATTAAGATTGAAAAACATGAATTTTGCACGTAATTAGTTAATTTAGAGTTTCATTTGCATGAATATTCTTTAATGGGCCTTGAAACCCTAATGTTGTCAAATTTGACTCTTAATAGCTTTAGTTATTCAAAGTGGTGAATAAATATGAGATATAATGATTCTGAACTATTTTGAGCATTAAAGTTCTTCAATTGTGGATAAATAACCTTAATTTAGAAATTAGGGTTTTTGATTGAATCAAGATGGAATTAATGACAAATAGAGTTCATAGGTGAATTCAATCATAATGAACTATGAATTGATGATAAATGAGCATAAGGATCTTGTTATATATTAAAAGGATGAAAGTAGTAGCTTTATTGTAATAGAGGATTAAAGGACTTATTTAATGGTTAATTATGCCTTAAATCTGAAAGAAAGGATTAGATGTTGAGATAATTAGGGTTTGTAAGCAATTGTGTTAAGTTAGGGTTTAAAATAGTAAAAGACGAAGGGAAACACTAATTGCAATGGAAACCATAAAAGTGAACTAGAAACCCTAGTAAGCGAGCTAGATTTAAAAGATGTTAATGACATGAGTAATAAAAGGGAATTGTATAATTGTTTCAGGATCTTATTGAATGCTTGCTTGTCTATTGGTTGATTGGATTATTTCTGTCTCACATCAACTTGAAAGGTATGTGGTTACGCCTATGAATATCCTGAATTAGTTACTTGAGGATTTTCGAGGTTTTATCGATGACTTGAATTAAACTGTTGGTTGCACTTAATTCATGCAAATTATAATGTGAATATGACTATCACATAAGAGATGTGCCTACTAGCTCAGATCCTAGTCCCCTCTGTAGCCTAATGGATTGACCTAGTACATGGCTACCACTGGGGTAGGCCCATCAGGTCATTGAATGACTTAGTACATGGCTACCAATGGGGCAAGACAATCAAGTCATTATGAGTCAGGGATTTGGCTAGCTTTGGGTAGGGCCATGCAAATCCATAACCCTAGGAATTGGCTAACTATGTGGTAGGACCATAGGGGTTAGTGATGAATCCTCCAGATTCACCCTCCCAGTCACCAATTTTAAGGATTTTTTTGGTGCATATCGACTGATCTACCCTCGCTTTGGGTTTACTTTAAGTATCCTTTCAGTCTCGTGTAAATAGTGCATTACTAGCTCAAATAACCCTAGTTTCCAGCTTATTTGATTTCATTTTCACATTCTCTCTCCTCTGCAGATCATCCTCAACTATCACCAACGGTCATAACCCCTACAACATTGACTCCATGCGGTCTCAAGACCGTTTGAGCCCATGCGGTCTCAAGACTGCTTGAGCCCATGCGGTCTCAAGACCGTTTGAGCCGATGCGGTCTCAAGACCGTTTGAGCCCATGCGGTCTCAAGATCGTTTGAGCCCATGCGGTCTCAATACCATTTGTGTCCATGTGGTCTCAAGACCGTTTGAGTCCATGCGGTCTCAAGATCGTTTGAGCCCATGCGGTCTAAAGTTCGTTTGAGCCCATGTGGTCTCAAGACTGATTGTTGTGATCGTAAAGATCGAATGGACAGTCAAATACAATACCGTTTGGAGAGGTAATGAGATCCAATGCTTCCTTTTCATCCAACCATGTGATCTCGACGTTCATGCGGTCTTGACCTCCATGCGGTCTCGACCTCCATGCGGTCTTGACCTTCATGTGGTCTTGACCTCCATGCGGTCTCGACCCGCATGCAATCTTGACTTTCTTGCCACAAGTGCCAGCGTCGTTAGCAGCAGCAACGACAGCGCCCGCTTCGTCAGCAGCAGCAACGACGGCACCCGCAACACTTGCAACCTACGTCGTCAACATCCACGTTCCACAGCTCACGCAAACAACACCTGCAACCTACTCGTCGACACCACTGCTCTCTGTGACTGTCATCGTCGTCGTCTTCACCAACCTTGCTCTGTCGCCATCACACATGCACGAAGCAGTGCCACTGCTATCTCCGCCATCGCAGCAGCCATGCCACCCTAGCCAACCACACATGCAAGACCGTTTACATGCCTGCATGTGATGACCGAATGGAGCTGGGCAGAAACAAAGACCATTTGCTCGACTAGTCAAGACCATGAGAGGATAAGATGCATGCAAGACCATTTGGCCACTGGCACGTGAACACCAGATGATACTATGCGGTCAACACTGCTATGAGTACGAAAACGGAATGACCAGCAGCCAAGACTGAATGAGCTGCTAGCAATTGAAATGGAATAGAAAAAAGCAAAAGAATGCACAAGCGGGAAACGTGGAGTAGCAAAACCAAATAAAAACAAAGCAAATCAAATGGGCATTGACGTGAAACCAAAGCGGGAAACCAAAAGCAGGCGGAAAAGCAAAAGCAAAAGAACGAGCGGAGAAACCGAAGGAAAAACAACGTCAAAACTGATGGTGGAAAGGCATGTTGATCGAAGACCGTATGACAACAATAGCTGAAGAATGGTTGATAAAGTAGAGAGCACACAGACCGCTTGGGAAAAGCAGCAATCCAAACCGTTTGAGTTGGAAGTCGAAACCATTTTCTATTCACATGCAAACTGTGAGAGCTACCCACGTGAATGCAGCTAGTGTGAATGCATGAATAAATGAGACCATGAGGAGGCCTGCGGTTTCCATGACCACATGAGCAAATGCAGCAAGACCGCATGGGCAATTGTAAGGGAAGACCGCATGACCCCACATGGGCATGAGAACGTGACTTCGCAAACCACATGGTTCATTTGCATATGAGATCGCATGGCCAAGCAAACCATATTGGAATAGCTGCTACAGCAAACCGCATAAGCATTATTAGAGCAAACTGCATGATTAAAAGGGCAAGCAAAAGGTGTGATTTTGCGGCCCAAGATATTTTGGCAAGCCTATAAATAGAAGGGTAGAGGCATGGTCTTGAGGATCCCATCTGACTACGGCCCAAGGATGCCGGACTGGGACCAGTGTCGGGACGCCGCCAGACTGCCCGAGCACCATTTCTGACCAAATTTCACCCACAGCCCCAGGATCCCGGCCTGAGTCCAGATCCGGTGTGCTTCCAGATTGGGGACAGATCTAGAAGGTTGTTCCATCACCATCTCACCTCTATCATCTCACTTATACCATTATCCTACCACATTCTACCTGTGCAATCCTGAAGGTAGACACGACGTTCGAGGTGGAGAGACAGGCATCCTCGACCACAACGGAGCAGTCCTGGAGACTGCGACGATCTACACCGGGCTGTCACAGATCTACTCTTCTGCTCCGACGATGCTTTCTTTCTCTTTCTTCTCTTTCTTTGTTTCTCCCTCTATGATGACCGAGTAGTTCCATCCACTGAGGTGCGGAGACTAGCCCTGCTTCCCATGTCTTGTAAATTGTACTAAAAAGATGTTATCATTCCGATTCAATACTAAATCATTTCATACATGCTTCAATGTTGACCGCGTTCTTGTATGCATTTATTGTCTTTCGTTGTGGTTTGTCTACGACCGCTCTTGAGACTCGAATACCGATTTAGTGTTGGTTTCTGGTGTGTGTATCCACCGCACATCCGTTTCGGTATCTAGGAATGCTTTCTAAGGTGTGGAGTAAACTCACCTCCATCGTTGTACTTTTGTACTATGAAATGGAATCAGTTGACGTACAAAAGTGCAACCTTGACAGGTCGAGGAACACACTCTGAGGAGAGAGTGGTGCAAAGTACTTGACCATTCATTCGGGAATGGCTGACGTTGCAAGACTCCCACGTTTCTCATAGCTATATCCTCGAAAGAGGGATATACTATAAGGATACTAATCGATTTGGTAATCATCGCTCGCTTGCTAGTTTTTTGATGCACGTTTCATGAGGTTAAGTAAGATTTTTCTCTTCAGAGACTACATATCTTCATTAACACATAGATATGTATCGGATGAGAGTTACTCAACCCATGAAGGATGTAGGCATTATTCTTATCCTATAAGACATCGGTATTGTACAACATTCATGTATCTTGCTTACAAGTCTTCCTATGTTTGGTACAAGTGCAATTCATGTGTAGTGGTGGTGAATACCCGCATCACCCCAGTGATCCATCATCATTTGCAAATCTTAGATTTTAGTCATTAAACTAGTTTTTATTCTTGCCTTTGCTTTTGCATGTTCAGGTTAAATAACTCAAATCAAACTTCTGGTCTTAGATGATTAACTTAGATTGATACGGAACACGAAAAAGGCATTCAGATTCTTAACGTTGTCCTTTGGGTTCGATCCTAAATCTGTACTATGATAAGGCTTCCACACTCTTGTGGGGTTGGAGCATTTATCTAGCACCAGTTGTAGGTAAACCTAGAGAGGAAATCAACTCCCTAGCGTTTTTGGTGCATATTAGGACTTCCATTGGAAGAGTAATCTTTTGGTGTAAGTTCTAGCTCCATCAAAAAATGGCGCCATTGCTGGGGACAACGGTATAAGAATCGTCTTTTTCAAATTTCGCGTCGATTTAGTTTTCTCTAGGGTTTTTCATTTTCTTTTCAAAAACCTAAGAAGTAAAGGGATTAATCTCACATATCGTCTTGTATTTGAAGTTGTTGGTCAAGCCTGATAAACTCTTTCCTTGATTTCAAGTACCAACTCTCTCCAAAATGAACCAGTCAACACCACCAATAATTAGATGTCAACTATGTGGTGACTATTCTCATGCATCGATTTACTGCTTCAATGTCCCTCCTCTCTACGTGATGGCCTTGCGCCAAGTAATCATGAATCGGATACCTGGGAAACTCAAAGCAACCTCTTCGTACAACTATGGATATAACGCAAGTTATAGTTTGTATCACCCTGGAGGCTACTATGAAAACCCAACTATGGTGGATTTCAAGGTGTGGACTACAATCTAGAAGGGAACCTGGAAGACGATGAAGTGCATGAAGATCAGCGCACATTGATGGAAGAACTACATGCTCTACAGACATTGGTGGCTCAACAATTAGCTGATCAGACAGCTGCGATCAAGAAGATGATAGCCGATCTTCATCAACTTATGCAACTTGTCAACGCTCCAGAGAAACATGTAGAACAGCCACCAATTTCAACCAAGCACTCCCCTAGTTCACATTTTGCAATCAATTACGATGATGATTATAAAATCATGTGGTATACGCATTCCAATGATCTTCAGGCATCAGTGCAAGGTGAGGAACCATCCTCAGGGCTAACTAATGAACTCAAAGATGATTTACTCATAACATCACGAGGGAAGGCATTACTATCCAAGCCGGGGTCTGACTTGGATAATGATTCATGCACTATGCTCTTAGAGGGAAGGATGAGTAGCCAATATGGGGATTCTCTACAGTCAGGAAATCAACTGGAAATAAACTTCAACACTTACCCAACTTCTAACTTCATGGACCCAAATCCAACCATTGAAGAGCAATTGGCGATAATGGACTCCTTCAATGACAAAATCTCTTCAACTTCATCTGTCTCATCCATGAAAACCATAGAAGAAGGGTTCATGTCACAAGAAATTTACACTCCTTCACAATCAGACTCAGATGGGTATGTGACCGATTCAGATAAGGATATGTCTTTTATGCAAAGGAATCAAATGTATTCACTTCCAGAACAAAATACGAATAGCCCTGATGAAGAAATTTCCGATAATTCGGCTGATTTAGGGACAAACTTCGAGGATAGAACTGATTAAGATCTTGATTCAGAAATGGACCATACCACTCTCACTGATGAAACAGAATCAAGGGAGGATGACGGGTCTCAAGATGACAATCCTATGACCGGTCCTTTTCATGAGATGATGTTACCTGAGTTACCATCACCACAAGAAGTCCATACGGAGCCAGTCCTCGAACAAGAGCATGATCTTTCTATTGAATCCCCTTCTAGTCACTTGAACGAGTTGATAGTGCACTATGAAGAGAAACATGAATCACTTCTTGACTTTGCAATGGATTATGCTATTACCGTAAACTCTTGTAATGATAAAAAGGAACCTTGGGAAGACATCAAGTCACAAACCTATCCCTCTATAGTCACTCATCCCAATGAAGAAGCCCCTCCTGATATTCAAGAAACTAAGATATGTCCATTACCTGAGCTAGGTTCCATTTCTCCCATAGAAACTCTTCATCATCACTCAATAGAACCGGAGGAGTGTTATGAAGAAAAACTGGAACAACTACATGACTCAGAAATGGTATACATTAGTCCCAATATTGAAGAAATGGGTTCATTAGGGGATTTTAGCCCTCAAAACAATATGTCATCGACTAACCCCTCCCATGAAGATACATCATTGGAACCTCTATCTCAGGACCCCATGATTTCCTTAGCCGAGCAAGAGTTCGTTTTACCAGTCAAATCCTCTTCTAGTTACTTGGATGAACTAAGGATGTTCTACGAGGAAAATCCTGAACCAAACCTTGAAAAGAAGAACGACGCTCTTACCAATTTCAACATTGATAAAGATGATGATACTTCTCAAAATAACTCCTCTGATGATGAAACATCATCCTGGCTACCATATCCCACACAAGAAAATCCAGGTGACAAAATGAAGTCGGAACCAGATCCACCACCTGATCCTGGATAGGAGGAAGTTCAAGTGGCCGACCCTCAATCAACTACCCTAGATTTTGAAGAAAGCAGTTTTACTTTGAACTTCGAGGGTGAGCCACAACTGGAGGACACAAGTGAGCGTAACCTGGATTTCTCACAAAGTCCTCCAGTTTCAACTTCTTATATTTCACCTACCTCGCTGACGGGGGAAGGTCTCTGGATTCTTCTAGATGGACAACGAGGTGAAAGAAATGTGCATCCAAGTCATCCAGAAGACTCATTTGAGTTGTCTCAACCACCCAGTCAACAGGTTGTTCGAGCCACTTCCTCATTCTCGGCACCAACTATCGCGAGACATCTTTGCCGCACTTTCTTCCAACTACGAGGACCGCCTGGTTAACATTGCGCAACCCTTCCCCTCCACCTCGAACCTAATTTTTTTTCATAAAAGAGCAAATTCATGAGTTCAAGGTGGAGGGCGGGTGGTATGACTTTCACTCCACCCTCTATCTTTATTGCTTCCTCTTTTTCCATTCTAGTTTCTTTTTCATAATTTTTCTGCCTTTCTGTAGCCTTCCAAAAATAAATCCTTTATCTAGTCTGCTTTTGTTTTATGAATCTGGAGGGTGTGTTTTTTGATCTATGATCATAACCTCTTTTCGTTGCAAATTTCCAAGAAAATAATGCTTAAAACTAGCCAATGTGTGTTTTTCATCTTGAAAAGTCTATGAATCCTAATGTCATAACCTCAAATAAGAAAAGATGATACACTTCAATAAGACTGAGATAGATCAAATCCATCACACTTTTATCTGATTAATGGATCTATTGTATGGATTTCTCATTTGATGTTCAATCATGTCTCTTTTTGAGTAGAGTGTGATGGAGAAAAGAAACCTGTCGCATGGAATCGCTAAGCAAACTGCATCATGATCTGAACTCTCTTCTACACTTCTTCCTTCATTTTTCATATCCCTCCGCTCACCAATCATACCAAAACTTTAAGTTCGGTGTGGTAAACCACACCTCTGTCGAACTCTAAGTTCGGTGTGGTAAACCACACCGTTTTCTAATATAAACTAGAACTTTTCCGAAACTTAAGTTCGGTGTGGTACACCACACCCCTCTTTCCACTACCGCTTCTTCCATACCCCTAAATACATAATAGGGGTGTATCATCTTCTTTTCTTGATTCAAAGAGTATACAATGATGATTGTGCACATACTGAGGTTGGCGAAAAATCTACCCCAATTCCAAAAAGAGGCTTGACTGCCAAAATATACAAAAATCCAAAAATACCCTTTCTCCCAAGCCAAGTGAGAATGAATAAAAGCCAGAGTGTGAATAAAAACATGAGAGTTGTGCCCTGAATTAGGATAATCGATAAAGGTCTTGCCCGACCGGTACATTAGCTACCCTCATAAAGGCATATGTGTCGTGACCGGTAGTGAGACCCTAAGGATCCAAAAATAACCTCCTTACCTCCTCTCAAAGAGGTAAAATAGCCAAAAGCCTTAAGCCAACCTATACACACTTCTGAGTTACCTTTAAAAAAAAATTGGGTGTAAGGCTCAGTCAACCAGAGTTGTGCATAAATCATTCAAAGTATCTCAATGAGTCAACTAATAATAAGATTCTTGATTCAATCAGAGGAGAGACTCTTATATTTTGATCATACCCCCATTCCCTCCTTTTTCAACACCAGTGACAGATCGTATGTGTTTTGTTGATTTTGTGGGTCTTTTCAAAGTCTCATAAAACTTTTAAACATGACTGATACGGTAGAGAATGAGAAGGAAATACTTCAGCAAAATGAACTCAGAAATGAGGATATCATAAGATGTATTCCGTGATCTAAGGAAACTTTAATGTTGTATCAACCTGAGACATGAACAAAAATACGATATGAAAATAGGATGAGGCAATCTTGAGATGAACGATTTCATTGGCGATTGTTTTAAGTTTTCTATTTCTCGGAACGAGTAACGCTTAAGTTCGGTGTGGTGATGAATCTTCCAGACTCATCCTCAGTCACCAATTCAAAGGATTTTTGAGGTTTTTCCCTAATTTTTGTTTCCACTCATTTTCCTTCTCTCTTTTTTGTGAAAATTTTGACACTTGGAACGAAGGTGAGGTAATTACGAGATCAACTCGCATGCATTTTTTGCGACTGTCTTGGTCTTTTTCGTTCCTCAGGACGAGCAATGCTTAAGTTCGGTGTGGTGATGAAACCTCCAGATTCACCCTCCCAGTCACCAATTCTAAGGATTTTGTGGCGCATATCGACTGATCTACCCTCGCTTTGGGTTTACTTTAAGTATCCTTTCAGTCTCGTGTAAATAGTGCATTACTAGCTCAAATAACCCTAGTTTCCAGCTTATATGATTTCATTTTCACATTCTCTCTCCTCTGCAGATCATCCTCAACTATCACCAACGGTCATAACCCCTATAACACTGACTCCATGCGGTCTCAAGGCCGTTTGAGCCCATGCAGTCTCAAGACCTCTTGAGCCCATTCAGTCTCAAGACCGTTTGAGCCCATGTGGTCTCAAGACCATTTGAGCCCATGCGGTCTCAAGACCATTTGAGCCCATGCGGTCTCAAGACCATTTGAGCCCATGTGGTCTCAAGACCGTTTGAGCCCATGCGGTCTCAACATCATTTGAGCCCATGCGGTCTCAAGACCGTTTGAGCCCATGCGGTCTCAAGACCCTTTGAGCCCATGCGGTCTCAAGACCCTTTGAGTCCATGCGGTCTCAAGATCGTTTGAGCCCATGCGGTCTCAAGATCCTTTGAGCCCATGTGGTCTCAAGACAAATTGCTGCGATGTAAAGACCGAATGGACAGTCAAATACAAGACCGTTTGGAGAGGTAACGAGATCCAATGGTTCCTTTTCATCCAACCACGCCGTCTCGACCTTCATGCAGTCTTCACCTCCATGCGGTCTCGACCTTCATGCGGTCTTGACCTCCATGTGGTCTCAACCTTCATGCGGTATTGACCTCCATGTGGTCTCGACCCTCATGCGATCTTGACTTTCTTACCACAAGCGTCGGCGTCGTCAGCAGCAGCAACAACGGTGCCTGCGTCGTCAGCAGCAGCAACGACGACACCCACATCACTTGCAACCTACGCCATCGACATCCACGTTCCGTGGCTCACGCAAACAACACCTGCAACCTACTCGTCGACACCACTGTTGTCCGCGACCAGTCGGCATCGTCGTCTTCACCAACCTTGCTCCGCCGCAATCGCATGTGCACGAAGCAGCGACACCACCATCTCCGCCATCACAACAGCCATGTCGCCCTCGCCAACCATGCATGCAAGACCGTTTACATGCCTGCATTTGATGATCGAATGGAGCTGGGCAAAAATAAAGACCGTTTGCTCAACTAGTCAAGACCATGAGAGGATAAGACGCATGCAAGACCATTTGGCCACTGGCACGTGAAGACTGGATGATACTATGCGGTCAGCACTACTGTGAGTATGATGACCGAATGACCAGCAGCCAAGACCGAATGAGGTGCTAGCAATTGAAACCGAATAGCAAGAAGCAAAAGAATGCACAAGCGGGAAACGTGGAGTAGCAAAACCAAATAAAAACAAAGAAAAACGAATGGGCATTGACGTGAAACCAAAGCGGGAAACCAAAAGCAAGAGGAAAAGCAATAGAAAAAGAACAACGAGCGGAGAAACCGAAGGAAAAGCAGCGTCAAAACCGATGGTGGAAAGGCATGCTGATCGAAGACCGTATGACAACAATAGCTGAAGAACGGTTGATAAAGTAGAGAGCACACAGACCGTTTGGGAAAAGCAGCAATCCAAACCGTTTGAGCTGGAAGTCGAAACCGTTTGCTATTTACATGCAAACCGTGAGAGCTACCCATGTGAATGCAGCTAGTGTGAACGCATGAATAAATGAGACCGTGAGGAGGCCTGCAATTTCCAAGACCGCATGAGCAAATGCAGCAAGACCGCATGGGCAATTGCAAGGGAAGACCGCATGACCCCACGTGGGCATGAGAACGTGACTTAGCAAATTGCATGGAGCATTTGCATATGAGACCGCATGGCCAAGCAAACCGTATGGAATAGCTGCTTCAGCAAACCGCATAAGCATTATTAGAGCAAACTGCATGAAAAAAGGGCACGCAAAAGTTGTGATTTCGGGGCCCAAGATATTTTGGCAAGCCTATAAATAGAAGGGTAGAGGTATGGTATTGAAAATCCCATTTGACTACGGTCCAAGGCTGCCGGACTGGGACCAATGTCGGGATGCCGCCAGACTGCCCGAGTACCGTTTTTGACCAAATTTCACCAACAGCCCCAGGATCCCGGCCTGAGTCCAGATCCAGTGTGCTGCCAGACTGGGGACAGATCTAGAAGGCTGTTCCATCACCATATCACCTCTATCATCTCACTTTTACCATTGTCCTACCTTTTTCTACCCGAGCAATCCTGGAGGTAGACATGATGATCTAGGTGGAGAGACAGGCGTCATCGACCACAACGGAGCAGTCCCGGAGACTGCGACGATCTACATCGAGCTGTCATAGATCTACTCTTCTGCTCCGACGATGCTTTCTTTCTCTTTCTTCTCTTTCTTTGTTTCTCCCTCTTTGAGGAGCGAGTAGTTCCATCCACTGGGGTGCGGAGACTAGCCTCGCTGCCCGTGTCTTGTAACTTGTACTAAAAAGATGTTATCATTACGATTCAATACTAAATTGTTTCATACATGCTTGAATGTTGGCCGCGTTCTTGTATGCATTTATTGTCTTTCGTTGTGATTTGTCTACGACCGCTCTTGAGACTGGAATACCGATTTAGTGTTGGTTTCTGGTGTGTGTATCCACCGCACATCCATTTTAGTATCTAGGAACGCTTTCTAAGGAGTGGAGTAAACTCACCTCCATCGTTGTACTTTTGTACTATGAAATGGAATCAGTTGACGTACAAAAGTGCAACCTTGACAGGTTGAGGAACACACTCTGACGAGAGAGTGGTGCAAAGTACTTGACCATTCGTTCGGGAATGGCTGACGTTGCAACACTCCCATGTTTCTCGTAGCTATATCCTCAAAATAGGGATAGAATATAAGGATACTAATCGATTTGGTAATCATCGCTCGCTTGCTAGTTTTCCGATGCATGTTTCATGAGGTTGAGTAAGATTTTTCTCTTCGGAGACTACATATCTTCATTGACACGTAGATATGTACCGAATGAGAGTTACTCAACCCATGAAGGATGTGTGCATTACTCTTGTCCTATAAGACATCGATATTGTACAACATTCATGTATCTTGCTTACAAGTCTTGCTATGTTTGGTACAAGTGCAATTCATGTGTAGTGGTGGTGAATACCCGCATCACCCCAGTGATCCATCATCATTTGCTAATCTTAGATTTTAATCATTAAACTAGTTTTTATTCTTGCCTTTACTTTTGCATGTCTAGGTTAAATAACTCAAATCAAACTTCTAGTCTTAGATGATTAACTTAGATTGATACGGAACAAGAAAAAGGCATTCAGATTCTTAACGTTGTCCTTTGGGTTCGATCCTAAATTTGTACTGTGATAAGGCTTCCACACTCTTGTGGGGTTGGACCATTTATCTAGCACCAGTTGTAGGTAAACCTAGAGAGGACATCAACTCCCTAGGGTTTTTGGTGCATATTAGGACTTCCATTGGAAGAGTAATCTTTTAGTGTAAGTTCTAGCTCCATCAATTAGGATCTACCATATGAGAGAGGTAGTATCCAGGTCCATTGCAGGGATGGTACAAAGATAGAGGATAGGCAAGTATTGAGTAGTATTTCTTAAAACATAATCTTGGATGTTAAATGATATTTGGTTGACTACATTGTTAACATAGCTGCACAATTATTGTTTCCCTCACATACCAGCTTCTTGCTGACCGACATTTTGTTTTTCGGCGTTTTAGGTACAAATGAAAAGAAAAAACAATAAAGTGGCATATGTGGAATTAAATGAGAAATAACGTACACAGGAGGATTAGTTAGATTAGTATATTCATGGATAGAAGTTTAGAAATCCTAGCTTTTAAAAGGTAAGTAAAGTTTTTATTTTATACCAGTTTTCATCTTAGTTGGTAAAGTTTATTCATTGTTATTGATTATTTGTTGAACCTTTGATCTGTGTTATTGGATAACGGCTCTGACCTTTCGGTCTCCCTTAATTGGGGGTTACCGGGAGGCGGGGTCATTACAATTGGTATCAACACATAGGTTCCTCATCTAATAATTAATAATTATTAAATTTTACAAATCCTATAGAACCCGAGGGAGTTATTCGAGGATTGTCCAAAAGATTGAGGTGTCTAGAAAAGGATCATGTCCGAGGGATGGCAATATTTTTCTCCGCACTGCTAGTCGGAATACGAGGACTCCTAGATTGTGTGACTATCTGGTTGATGTCTTAGGATATGACTCGAAATAAGATACCTTTAGGACTCTCTCATCTTGTTCTTCCCTTCTCAACTCAAATTATGTTAAGGACCTTAAGAATGAGGGTTTCCTCTCTTTTCCTCATCCTCTTGAGGTATGGGTAAGGTTGATAAGGATTAAGGAATACTCCACCAAATTAATAAAAAGCATGTAAATAGGATGTCATGGACATAAGCTTAATAGAGTAGGCGTAAAAGAATAGATACATGCTTAGGTCGTATGACATAAGTTATCATTGCCCTCAGGAGATACCTAAGGCTAGACCTTCTTGTCAGGAGGATGAGTAGAGAAAGTGAGTCTTGGAGGTAGAGATCTCCATTAAAGTAGAGACCTATCACATCCTTTAAGGATGATGTTAACCCTAACCCTAAGTGGAGGTTAGAGAGAGAGATGACATGTTGAGTTAGATGACATGGTTGACTGGGTGTTTGGATAGATATGCATTTGGATTGCCATACGAGCCATGAGAGGTTGGATGACCTAGCATCCTTGGCATCCCTGGGAAGGGTCGTGCATGTTTGAGAAAAGGATAGCTCCTTCATGGATGAGGTTAGAGAAGAACCTATGGAAACCCCATGAGCTTGGCATAGTAATCACCCATAGCACGTCATGTAGTACAAGAACTAGGTCAAAACCCTGGCCAAGGGAGCATGTTGGATAGCTGATGAGATATTCATAAGGAATAATGGATAACCGTGAGTAAACATAAGGGTGAACATAGGCTTCACCAGGTAGGGATATGCTTATGAGCTTGATCCTTCATGAAGAAAGGACCTCTTATAGAGAGGTTGGTTGTAGGATTAGCTCTAGTGAGAGAGAGCAGACCTCAGGCAAGAAGGTTGGAAGCCTAAAACCCCGAAACTTGAGGAACAGTGGGAGTTGAGGATGATGCGACCTAAGTGGATGATAGTGGTTGTCGTATGCTTGACCCTTGGAGGCTAATGATGTCTTGGTTTCCATGAGAGGAACCAAACCCTAGAGAGAGGATGAGTCTTCTAGTACCTCTGTTCCTATGGTATACGTGTTTACCTCTTGAGATACGTAGAAGAGTTTCTTAAACTTGAAGAGGATGAAGTAGAAAGTTGTGAA
The DNA here is from genome assembly GCA_963693085.1 of Alisma plantago-aquatica. Classification (NCBI taxonomy): domain Eukaryota; kingdom Viridiplantae; phylum Streptophyta; class Magnoliopsida; order Alismatales; family Alismataceae; genus Alisma; species Alisma plantago-aquatica. The sequence continues at coordinate 309,627,255 of OY856413.1, read as the reverse complement.
CCCTTGTACCTAGTTGGTTGTCCTGAAAGAGGACTCAACTCTGAGGTGTTGCTCGAATGAAAGGATGACATACCTTGGACATGCATGATTCATAGTTAAGAGGTTGAGCATGCAGTGGGACACCCAAAGGTGGACCTAGGGTTTCTAGGCCTAAGAGGGGAAGTAGTGTACCCGATGCTTATGATAAGATTTGAGTCTCTATAGCTTCGAGCATGTGTAGAGGAAAAAGAAACCCCTTAAGTTAAAGGTATGTGTGATGAACCCCCCGCAAGGAAATTGGTCTAATATTGAGGATGAGAACAAGTGTGACCTAGCATGGTTTAGTAGGTACGCTTGTGCCTTAGTAGTTATTGGATTAAGCATGCTCATGTGAATGTAAACCCTAACGTCGCTTGTGACCTTTGTTATCTATGTGTAGTTTCCTCCCATCCTGGGAGAGGGACCCTTTGGTAGGGAGTTTACCAGTTTGGTTGGTTTTGAGGTAACCTAAGGAGGTTTCATAGGATCTTGAGAAGCTAAGTGAAGAGTACATGGCATGAGAATCAACCTATAGACCCATAGATAACCATCTCTATGTGCATGTGGATGTCTTACCATGGAGGTAACCGGTATGGGGCTTGACCAAGGTAGGAAGATTGCCATGATCCCTATTAAAGGATCAAAGTCAGCCCATGAATGTAGGAAGCGAGATGATGAATGCTTGGGTAAGTTCTATGTTGGACATGTACTATAATAGAATCCTAAGTTTATCCTAGGGTCTGGTAGGGATAAGACCAATGGAAGAAGGAGTTGCCTAATTCCCTAGTGGCACATGACCATAGGGTCGGGAGGTAACATCTATCATTGTCTGAGGGCCATGGGTTAGGAGATTGATCACCTTCATGAACTCATGGGACCCAAAGGGCAGATGAGTAGGGCACTCTCTGGATGCATAAGGGAAAAGGGATGACCCCAAAAGTGTTGGCACCCTATAGACCTAGAGGAGATGACGAAGGATTGTTTGGTGACCAAAGTAGGTTTGAGACCAGTTTTCCATGAAACTAACTTTGATATCATGATGTTTGTGATGTGGAGACATAAGGTGCACATTTCAACTTAGAATTGAAGGTGTACTGGCGATGTGGGATGTATCATCTCTACTCATGGAACAGGAAGAACTTTGTTTTTGGACGGCCGCCAAATGCTTATTTCCTCTTGTTATGAGAGGGAGAGATGGGATAGTACGCATGCCATACACCAAGGATAAAGATGATGCGAGTTCGAACGTTTCTACAAGGTATGAGGACAGAGATGATAACATACCTTGGTGGAGTGAATGATACATGGATGGTTTGCAAACACTTAGAGGAATAGTGTATTCATCTTATGAGGATGTTCTATCAAGAGCTATGTGGAATTTGCAATTTAACCAAGGTTGAGTTTGATCACCATGAGGATAAGCTCAGAGTTTCTTGATGAAGACAAACTTAGAGTTGGAGATGAGATGATAAGTATAATACATGGAGGTGTATGTCTTTGACATTACCTAACACCTAAGGATAAGAAGTGGTAATGAATTCTCTGGTTGAGATATAGCTGCCTAGTTTAGTTGGAAGCTAGAAGAAGTTGAGGTTGTTAGGCTAACCTTAAGTTGAGAAAAATAGATAAGTTTGGCTAACACTCAGATATAACGAGATATGTTGAACAAGATTAGTGGTTGTTTGGATAGCCAGCCTAGTCCTCGATGTGGTAGAAGGATGGTTGTAGAACTCTGGATACACTTCTTTGGATAGGAAGGAAATAAAACCCTGATGAGAGTGGTTTAGGGCTTCCGAGGAATCCACCTTGAGGAATCATGACATACAGGAAAACATGATCACCATACACCATGAAACTACAAAGATAGTAAGTGATGGTAGAGCTTTGGATGCCTGATACTTGTTGCATATGGCCATGCAAGCTAGGAGGTAAAGGACGAACACCAGTAACCCAGTGCATGGATATAAAGTATAAAGAGTTCCTGAGAGAGAATGGGAGTTCATCACTATGGATGTTGTGGTAAGTCTCCCCTAGACCAAGGAGGGTCGAGGTGCAATATGGGTTATGGTAGATCGCCTTACCTAGATGACATGGGGAAGGATGAGTACTATCACGGGACAGATTCAGTTAAAATACTTAAGAGAGGAAGACAGTTCAACTACACCATGATGCGAGTTCAAAAGTTCTTGGGTATGACCAAGGTTCACTTCCATGAGGTGGAATTGGATACATGAAGAACTCGATGATAATATAGTTTATCACCCCATACTAATGGATAGTATGATCCAGACTAGAGGGTCTGATGAGAACATGTGTGCACATTCAAGATGATACATAGAGATAGTTCTTAAGATGTGATGTAACCACCATATCCTTTATCGGGATGCAGGAAGTCTTATAGAGAGGTTGTGTCGGTCACCACTTCATTAAGATGATGTTGGTGAAGGAAGCCTCAAAAAGGTCAGAAAAGAACCATAGTGTGTGTATATGAAGTCTTTTTGATCGTGCAATGGCCGAGAGAGAGCCCAGTGGTGACATGAGTCATGAGTTGATGCAAAGCAGACTGACATGAAGTTCACTATGGGAAAATATGTGATGTGAAAATATGACCCCTCTAATCTTCAACTGAGAAAGCTGAGTCCCTAATATATGGGTCCATTTGAGATGGATTGGTGGAGATGGTTGTGTTTAGCCTTGCCCCTTAGGAATAACATGATGTGTAATGTGTTCCATGAGTCTGATCTAGAACACTATGTGAGGTACCCAATCCATGTGCTGAGCCCTGAACATATTCAACTTTATGAGAGGTTGAAATGTCATGAGTTACCTATGAGGGTATGATATACCAAGGTAAGAAAGAACTCAGATGGAAGAATATGAGATGATAAAGGTTCTTGGGAAGCACCATGGAAAGGGTAAGACCACATGGGAGACATGATGGGCATATGAAAGGCTTATCCTGAGTTGTTTGTTTGCTTGGTGGAATTTTGAGGGAAAAATTCCTATTAGAGGGGAAGGATGTTACAACCCCAAATTCTAGGTTCATTTGGTGAGAAATGTGATTTCTCATATTAAATATATTTGAAAAAATAATGATATAATTTTGTTCGAATAAATAGATTTTTTTTACAATAGCCTTGGTGGTTGTGTTGTGGGTTTTATTGGCTATTGGGCCCAAATAACAAGAACATTTGATTAGTGAATATATAATTGAATATTTAAGAAAAGAATGATGTGGAAACCTCTAGAAGGCAAATCCAAAGAGGGATTTCGTGCCTCTTAGGTTCCTTGGGTTCCAAGGATTCCAAAGTTGCAAATAAAAAGCAATAAGAAAAGAAAAGATTAATTAAATATTTTCTTTATTAAGAAAGAAATTGAAAATAATGGTAAAATGTGGAAAACCAGTGAAAAGAGGTGTAATTGAGGTATTCTTGGTGGAATTTCGTATCCCAAGGATTCCTAATGATAAAAGGAGTAACAAGTAGGAAAATAAAAGAGAAATCCTCAAAAGGAAATATTTTAATAAAACAAGATAATGAAGAATAACGCATTTAGATGCATCTAGAAGGATAATGACTATCCAATAAAAAGAATTTCGAATTATTGGAGTTTCTTGGGGTCCAAGGAACCCCAATAAAGAGGAAAGAAAGATAAAATACTAAAATTGCAAAATAAGAGAATAATGTGATACGTTATTAATAAATTATGTGGTTTTGTTAAGAAGAAAGTATTTTCTACTTAAGGAAATATAATTTCGTGGCTAATAGGTTAAAAGCCAAGAATATAGGGAGTAATGGAGAGGATTTTTGTATTTCCAATCATCAATGAAATAAAGCATGTCAAGGAGATAAGTAGGAGAGATAAGATTTCTTCTTCATGAAGGAATAAGATTCCAAGTTGGAAAAGGGCTTGGTTGCTTCATGGGCAAGCAGTATGGGGCATGGATAACCCTCCCCTATAAAAGGGTAGAGCCCAGGGTCGATTTCTAGAGAGATCACATGTTTCCCAATCTCTTCCTCATCTTCTTCTTGCTTCCTCATGATCAAACCCCTAACAAGAGCTTAGACCTATCCTGAGTGCACCAAGGAGTGGGGCAGAAGTCTCGTTAGAGGCACAAAGCCCCCACGATGGTCCGAGATGGTCGACCATTGTCTCAATGGCTGCGGGTGTCGAGCAGAGCCTATGTAAGGTCGACACCCAGGTTGCAGGTCGTGCACTTCTCCATATCAAAATGGTCGTGATGGACGTGGGTTCGGCAGCGCCCCACATGTGTGAGGGCACGACGGAGGTAGGCCAAGGTTTCCTAGTGAGAACCACGGTCGGGGGAGGAAGAAGCAGCCCACAAAGCATTGCAAGTCAGCAGCTACTGCGGCGGCCTGGAGTTTGCGTGAGGAAAAAGGAGCAGGGTGGTGTTGGACTATTTTACCCCTCCGGGGTATGAAGCGTCAACCCACTTAAAGGAGGGAAGAATGGACAATTCAAAATGTTTCTGAACAAGACAAGTATGTGTTGCATGGGAGAGGCTACGTGGCGCCTCCCTATTGGCTTAAGTAAGGTATTTCTTTGGAAAATCATAACTCTTTAATAGTAGCTCGGATGACAAAAGTTTATACATGAATTTTTCTCAGAAAAATGGAAGGAATGCAATAAAAATATGTTTGAGGCGTAATTCTGATTGAAATTTGAAAAGTAATGGAAGTTGTTAACTTTAGTGTAATAGTGATTAAGAAACACTATTTGGATATGATTAATGTGATTAGGAGCGTTTAATTGATGGTTAAAATTGATATTAACCTATTAATCATAAAGAGATACATTAAGATTGAAAAAAATGAAATTTTCACGTAATTAGTTAATTTAGAGTTTCATTTGTATGAATATTCTTTAATGGGCCTTGAAACCCTAATGTTGGAAAATTTGACTCTTAATAGCTTTAATTATTCAAAGTGGTGAATAAAGATGAGATATAATGATTCTAAACTATTTTGAGCATTAAAGTTCCTAGATTGTGGATAAATAAACTTAATATAGAAATTAGGGTTTTTGAATGAATCACGATGGAATTAATGACAAATAGAGTTCGTAGGTGAATTCAATCATAATGAACTATGAATTGAAAATAAATGAGCATAAGGATCTTGTTATATATTAAAAGGATGAAAATAGTAGCTTTATTGTAAAAGAGGGTAAATGGACTTATTTAATGGTTAATTATGCCTTAAATCCGAAAATGAGGAGTAGATGTTGAGATAATTAGGGTTTGTGAGCAATTGCGTTAAATTAGGATTTAAAATAGTAAAAGATGAAGGGAAACCCTAATTGCAATGGAAACCCTAAAAGTGAACTAGAAACCCTAGGAAGCAAGCTAGATTTAATATATCTTAATGACATGAGTAATAAAAGGAAATTATATAATTGTTTCAGGATCTTATTGAATGCTTGCTTGCCTATTGGTTGATTGGATTATTTCTATCTTACATCAACTGGAAAGGTATGTGGTTACACCTATGAATATCCCGAATTAGTTTCTCAAGGTTTTTCGAGGTTTTATTGATGACTTTAATTAAATTGTTGGTTGCACTTAATTCATGTAAATTATAATGTGAATATGACTATCACATAAGAGATGTGGCTACTAGCTCAGATCCTAGTCCCCTCTGTAGCCTAATGGATTGACCTAGTACATGGCTACCAATGGGGTAGGCCCATCAGGTCATTGAATGACTTAGTACATGGTTGCCAATGGGGTAGGACCATCAAGTCATTATGAGTCAAGGTTTGGGCTACCTTTGGGTAGGGCCATGCGACTCCATAACCCTAGGAATTGGCTACCTATGTGGTAGGACCATGGGGGTAAGGATCTACCATATGAGAGAGGTAGTATCCATGTCCACTGTAGGGATGGTACAGAGATAGGGGATAGGCAAGGATTGAGTAGTATTGCTTACAACATAATCTTGGAAGTTAAATGATATTTGGTTGACTACATTGTTAACATAGTTGCACAATTATTGTTTCCCTCACATACCAGCTTCTTGCTGACCGACGTTTTGTTTGTCGGCGTTTTAGGTAAAAATGAAAAGAACAAACAGTAAAGTGGCATATGTGAAATTAAATGAGAAATAACGTACACATGAGGATTAGTTATATTAGTATCTTCATGGATAGAAGTTTAGAAATCCCAGCTTTTAAATGGTAAGTAAAGTTTTTATTTTATACCAGTTTTCAGTTTAGTTGGTAAAGTTTATTAATTGTTATTGATTATTTGTCGAACATTTGATCCGGGTTATTAGATAATGGCTCTGACCTTTCTCTCTCCCTTAATTGGAGGTTATCGGGAGACGGGGTCGTTACAATAACACTAGAGGGTCTAACCAAGAGGAACTACTTCACCAATGAATAACCAGGTATATCCTCACCAAATCAATACAACGCTTTGCACAATACGTGTCATTCATTTACTATGTCTACTTATACATCTGATTGTGATACTCAAGATATGAAACATTGCTCCCAAGTACATTAAAATATCAATCATTTAACCTACATCAAATCTAAATATCAACCTCTAGGACTTTCCAAATTGATCACAGATTCACGATAACATAAACTACATCTTCTTCCATTTTAATGCCTAGTTACTACTAACCAAACAATCAACAACTTGATCCAAAATAACACATACTTAAGGGTATTATTCATGCTATTAACTTCAAACAACTTTCAACTTCTTTCAAACTAAAGGAAACACCTTCCTATGATTAAAACACACACATACATATTCGAATCTCAAATCCATGAACATGATTATCTGATTGGGCATTCAAGAATACCAAAAGTTCACTCCATCACACCCTACACACCTTAAAAGAAATTTTGTTCTTGAATTAAGTCCAAAGTAGAATGTATCCCATGTGCTTCTAACAATTGTCTATAACCTCAAACTTCTCCATGATGTACCTTTCTTGGTGTTGTGTTGTAGCGCAAGTCTAATCAACGATCTACTTGTTCCTACTTATCCAAATGTACTCGCAACTTGTTGTGAAACTTAAACAATTTGGTAATTTGTATCAAGTTTGGTTTCTTGGTTTTCATTTCTTAAACAAATATATGTATGAAGCTGAGATAACAACTAAAATTTTCTTCACACTATCAAATGATCACCAATATATACATAGGTGATGAGAGGTTAGGACATGTCTCAAAACACTTATTCGTCAGAGACCTCATGGACCCAAGAAAAGAAGAGAGAACTACCTCTCAAGCCTTTCGTGTCATTTTATATCCCAAAAGGCCTTCTAGGACTTCCTCTTTGAGGGATGAGGGAACATATCGACATTGTGAAGATTATTTGTCACATTTTTCATCTTGCATTCTCTTAGGTGTTGGTGGCAACTAATTATAAAGTGGTTTATTCATTGGGGTATGTATCATCTTGTGTGATATTTTTTCTTCTTCCTCATTATACATCATAGGTTCTTAGGCCTAATAATAGGTGGGAGAGTAGGAGTAGATATATGAAGTATTTGCAACGATGTTATATTTTGATGTCACTTGTTTCTTGGGGAGGAACTGATGTTATTCCATGTTTATGGAGAGTGTGATTACATTTTTTTGAAGACGATACTATGAGTCAAAGATAAGATAACTCTAGGAATGAGGGTAGAAAAGGAAAACTCAAGAAATAGGCAATAAATTTGAAAGATAGAAGATTCTCACTTGGGAGTAGCCATGAAATTATCCATCTAATCAGGGGAATATCCTTACAAGGAGTACATTGGGAATGCTTTGTAGGATAAACACATGTACAAGCGACTCCTTCCAAGCCAGATGTTGTGTTTGTTGAATATCCCCTTTTCAATGATGTTGATATAATTTTAAATGTGAAATCTTGTACGAATGGGACTTCATGAGATAGAGATAGTTTTAGGGACCATCATATCTCAAAATATCACTGTGGATAGCAATTTGCAATCGACATGGATATCTTGCATTCCATAACTCTAGTAGTTAGATTATGGTTGTGGGTCGGGGTTCCCCTTGAGATTGGAAAAGTTCATAGCTTCTTCTCCTCTTACACAACAACTCAAGCATGCCAATGGGATATGCCCCATTATATTTAATATTATTTGAAGGTGTATATTGTATAAAGTAGGCATTATAGGATTGGGTAGAGATATGTCAAAGTGTCTCAATAATTTTAGTTTTGAGTTGGTGTATTCATTGTTAAGGAGACAATTTTAGAATGTCAGCAGGGTGTTCAGAAAGAAGTGTGAAGATTGGTCTTTGTCCTTGCATATGGTGGATTTTTGGAATGTTTTCAATCTAATCGAAGATCAGATTTACTTCATGAAAGGAGAGTGGGTTTCTCATCTATTTATTTGTGTAAGCATATTTGCATGTTCAAACAACAAATTTTTAGTTAGGGAACATAAATATATAGTCAACCACTAGAGTGCAATAGGCAAAAGATTTGGGGTTGATTTTTGCACTCCTCTACTGCATCCACAATTCCATATGATTAGAGTCAACTATAAACTTATTCTCCAAGCTTGATACGTCAAAGATGAAACTATTACTGGGGACACAAAGGAGATAGCCAAGGCTCTTGACATTATTCAATCAGATTGGTCCATGTATGTACCTTGATTTGGATGTTTGTAAATGAATATCTTTTGGACTTTTTGTGATGTTAGGAAGCTTCATAAAGGGCTATTATCCATTTACATTGTGATTCCTTTGATGGGATTGAAGTTAGTTAGAGGATCTTGTAGAAGTGACAAATATTTTGTAATGGTTGGGCATGAGGAGGAAGGTCAAGGATTTGAGTTATCACATCTTCTTTCATTGTTGTTTGATTCAAAGAGAGAGAGAACATTTAGCCCCAATATTTCATGGGTATTGCCAAGATTTTATTTAAGATAAGGACATGTCAAATGATACACATGGAGGAGGAAACAATGTGGTTGAATAGAGGTGTTTTCAAAGGTATATTGTTGACATTGTAGTATGTGGAAGTCCTTTCTTTTCAAACCTTCAATGGTGGGTGGCTTCCTTAAGAATTTTAATAAGTGGTGTGAAGTAGTATTCGGTAGTAGAGGCTTCCTTTTACACTTTTGTGGCATCCAAGGCCTAATTTTTAGGGCTTCATGATCATATATTTTGAGGTAATGAAATTTTTGGTATAGAATGTGATTTTGAATATGCTTTGGATTAATTTACACACTTCAATTTTTTTTGGCTTGAATTGTTTTCATAATAAGGCACCCCTCTCCAAGAACCCAAAATTCTTTGCAAGCTTCTTTTTATAAAAATTATTGAGGACATGGAATTTAAGTTTTATAGAACTATCAGACAAAAATAGTTTTTGGGTGTCTACAAGTTGATCATGTTTAGGATTTTCTTCTTATTATTCCTATTGATGGTCTAACCAACACATATCATCTATGAAGTATCATAATATGCTCAAATAGTGTGTTATGGTTCCTTTGTTTCATGTTGATGAGGTTTGTCTAGGCTATTTAACAATGAACCCCTCTCGAAAACCCAAAATGCTTTGGAGAGTGCCTTTTTATTAGAATTATTGTAGACATGAAAAATAAATTAGACATTAATATTGGAAAAAAATTATATCTACCAACTAATAAATGTCCATGATTTTATTCTTACCATTCCTATTGATGGTTTGAACCTACAAATGTCATAAATTGAGGTGTCATACTATCCTCAGATATTGTGTTATAGTTCCTTTAGTTCCAATAGTTGAGGTTTGTCCAGTATGTTGCATGGCATATTTGGACACTTTTGGGGATCATTCAATTCATTGTAGAGATTTCTCATTCTTCAATTATAGAGATGATTTTGTCAATAATATTCTCTACTATATACTCATACATGTCTGAATTGCTTTTAATAATGAGAACTTTTGAACTTTTTGAATGGTTAAGGGGAAGGGTGTTTAACACTTAGCCCAACTATTATATTGATTTTTGGATGGTTTCAATGGAAGAATGCATGTTTGGATCTTATGAGAATTTCTCCACTGATGGGCTTGTTGGATGGCACATTATTGTGGGATATGGTTCCCTCAAAAACTTACATCAACCAAAGTGGTCAAGCACAAGAAATTATGTCTCAATAATCAACACACCTTTCAAATTTTTAAATTTGATACTTTCAGGTTCTAATGTCCAAAGATGTGTAACTTTACAAGAATATCCAAAAAATATGCATAACGACGTGTTAACCCTCCAAATCTATGGATGTAGTATTTTAGATGATTGGTTTTGCCATCTAGAAAGGACTGGAAACACAACTTGTTGTTTTTTTCTCCCTTATTGATATAAGTATCTACTATCTTTCACTTATATTTAAAGGGAGCATGTGTGACATATAACTTATATAACATAATATTATATTTTATTTAAGAAAAAGTCTTTTGTTTCTTCCATGCAATATATTTTGTATGAAGCTAGTTGCTAGTATATTCTAGTTGTCCCTCCAGTTCATGTAGCTAAAAAATTTATGATCAAGCATGCAGTGTATGCCTTTGTTTCTTAAATCAAGATTCGGATGATAATCATGGTAGGATATAATATTTTACTATCTTTCACTTATATTTAAAGGGACTATGTGCAACATATACTGTACAATATAAAATTACATTTAACATATTAATTGTTTTGCTTATTTTACACCATATAGTCCACATGATGGTAGTTTTCTCTATTTTCTAGTTGACCCTTCGGTTCATGTAGTTAAAATTTTGATCAAATATGAATTGTATGAGTTTGTTTCTTGAACAAAGAATAAATTGTAGATGGAGTATCTGGAAGTGTTAGAGAGAACGTGATCAACCTTGACTATATTGTTGTGATAATATATGCATAAGAATGTGTTGTATATACCTATTCTCTATTTGTGATGGCCCATAAACAATATGTTATTTGTAACTCTAGGAGGGGGTTTGACATTCAATAATTGTTTTCCAAATAAGGAATCCACAACCCAGTTTTTAGAACCTAAGTAAGTAGTTTATAATGGTGTTGATTGTTACACTCATTGGATTGAATCAAAAATTTGGGCCCATGATCAATAAAAGGAAATTTTGTGTCCATGTGAGTGTTTATTAAACCCTTAGAGTGAATAAATAAATTGGAACTTTATGAATCTACAATTCTTCAAATATAATTTAGGGTTGATTAATAGGTTGAGAATAAATGTCTAACTAGTATTGGTGATATTTAAATATTGATCTACCCATTAAGAAACATCATCTCGCACATAGTTGGCATGAAATAAATGAAGGATAACAAACATGAGAGACAAAGAAATTTAAGTTTCCATTTTATTATGTGACAAAAACAAGAATAAAAAAATCCATGTTTAATAGAATTTGTGAGTGCATAGTGAGATCAACTTCTTTAGGTCAACTATACAACCAAGCATAAGATCATGAAAGAAAAGTCTAGAAATCCTTTATCAAAGAAGTTAGATCTTAAAAAAATTAGTCATAGGAATTATTTGGATAAAAAACTATATTAACTAGTACCTTGGTCCTATAATCCAAGGATATGATAAGAAGGTATGAATAATAAAAAATATTCTTGATCAAGTAGCTAGATCAACATTTCATTGAATCTAAAACTACACATTCATTCCTTATAGTGTTTTAACCTTCAATCATGTCACATTGTTTATTGTATAGGAATTATCCTAACAAAAAGAATGGATTCTTTTAGCCTTCGAGCATGTCACATAGTTTGTTTTAGAGGAAGGATCCAAACAGAAGGAATGGATTTGTATTATGGAACTAAGGGACTGTGTTCTCTAAGGATTTAGAAAATTCAAGATGGGAACGACTTGATGATGGATATGGGACACATCTATACGTCTTTTAAAGAGTGGGGATTCATAGTTGAGTAGAGTGGTTTGCTTCAAAAGAAACTTTCTCATTTTAATTTAGAAATGAATAAGACTTTGCCCCCCTGGAGCTCATTGATTTATCTATTTTGTTGTGAGATATCTATAACCAAATATAAGACTCTACTATGTGGCACTCTTGGTGAATCATTTTAATTCATCAGAGAACTCATGTGCATAAATTATTTTTCCTTATATGAGATTCTAAATTTTAGAATTTTGCTAGTTCATATTTTTTTAGTTAGTTTTGATTATGTGATTGTATTTTGAGTGACTAAGTTTGTGTCATAAAAGGTAAAGGAAAGAGAGTGTTAAGAAGCGGGGGTCTGAGAATTCATTTTCCCTTTTTGATTAAATATTGTGAGAAAATTGACCATTCAGTTCGATTGAAAGTGAGTTTCAAAGATTTGATATTAATTTCAGATACTTAACTCTCCCTTAATACCCATATTTTATTTTTCTCTATATATAGTTTAACTCTAGCATGAGGACCTCTATGGCGAGTAAAGGATAGTGAAACCTCCAATGCCATCTCAACCGAATATTCTCTTGTAGTATTAGGTGATGCGATAGAGTTAGGGGACTATTTTCCCCCTTTCAAGGGAGAATAAACATTGTTACAAGGGTGTTGTTTCTTGAAGAGTTGGCAGAGTTTTCAGTAAAGGAATGGGAATTTTATATACACACCTCCTCCACCTATTCTGTTGATTCTAGAAGTTGTAAGAGGGATAAATGAGATCTGAGACACCTTCATACCTCAGTGGAAAACCACATAGATTGTCCCCAAGGGATACCCTCTTCTCTTGTCATGGTTTCTATATACGCCATCCAAATATTGGTTCCAAATTAAATAGAATTTTTGGGAGGTAATTATATCCACGGGAATATATTCCTACTAGACCAAGGGTATATTATATAAATTGGCATTATGAATGACTTATTTTATCATATGCTAGCTTAAAACTATTCTACTTACTTTGTGAAGAAAATTTGAGTTAGAAAAACATATAAGTGGACTTAAATTTAGCTCAGAACAAAAATCTATAATTGTATTGCAAACTCATTTTAACTTATATAAAAAACCCAACTATTTATTTCCTTTAAAACAACAATCACATATGATCTCTATACCCATTTCCGTCTTAGTTAGGTCCCAAAAATGAGCCATGGGGAGAAAATTTTTATTAAATATTTTCATATTATATTTTTAAAATCCTTGTCCTAAGATGGTGTTCTACAAACTTATATATCATCTAGGATATAATTAGAGATCTATTATGCTTGAAGATCACTTTCAAACAAACTTGTTATTCGATGGAAGATCATCTCAACAACATTCCTAGTTTGTCCAAGATAGTAAAACTATTATTTATTTTGTTTTAGATATTGTGAAAATGCATTACACATTATGTTTCCTCAGCTGAAGTCATAGTTTAGTGGAAGTGCACTAAGATTCAAGTATAGATTTGACCAACATAGTCGATTTATTCCACAATTAGGGAATTGGGTTAAAAAAATCTAAATGACTATATAAATCTTGATGCCTCTATATGCTCCACGACTCTCCTATCGGTATGAAATAACCTAATACATTAACTGGGAACCATGTAGAACAATTTTGCACACATTAAATCCATAAAAACATCTTGAAGAATTCATATATTGTTTTTGTGTGATCAGAATTGCACAATGCTCAAGTGTAGCTTCTCCTAATCCAAATGACTTCCTATCTTATTGAGAATTTACACAAGGAAAGTACTTGTTCATGAGTTGTTTCATTTATTACCAACTACATTTTATTTATTGTTAAAATACTAGTTCTTCTTCAAGGTAAAGAAATGTCCACTAATGAATGCATATTCATCCTATTGTAATTGCATTTTTTCTTAGTTTTGCATATAGATTCCACATATTCTTTATTATTAGATTCAATTTTTTTAATGTAAGTATAGACATTATGTTGATAATAACCAATCATATCTATTAAGAACAAATAATTCAACAATCTTGGTAACATAGAAGCAACATGCAAGAAGACATGTATTCTACCTAAATTGCTCTCCTTTGCATTGGAAAAGTAGCTTTCAACCAGAATCCTTCCATAATCATGTGTATCACTTTCATAAATGAGACTCCAACTACTAAGGCCAAAACTAGAAGAGCGATAGTTATGATAAGCATTGTCAAAGTTCCACATGACATTGAAAAATAAGTCCATTCCCCAAGAACAAGAAGGTAAGGTTAAAAAGATGAATATAAGCCTCAACCAAAAGCAAAAGAAAAAAAAGAAAGCCTAACTTCATAACATAATACACACAAAAAGAACACAAAAACCAGATTAAATCAAACAAATGACTGAAAACATGCGTGCATAGGTGGATCAAGCCCGTAAAGAACAACCAACATTGTTCAACTTACACAAAACAAAGCTGGTGATAAGAATTGAAGGGGGTGATTGTTGAGAGAAACCCCACAACCATGACCTATTGTCACGGAACCAGACTCCCAATCCCATGAACCAAATAAATACCAAAGAAAACATGTGAAAGTGCGAAATGCTTAGCATACATGAACAAATAACAAGAAGTATGCACCATCATAATATCAACATTCAACAATATATTATTAAGCAACATCCTTTAATTACAAGAATTCATTACATAATGAAGTGTCACATTGTACAAGTCTTGCTCATGTATAATAGGGATTCTACAATAAGTACACCTAGCATAGCTCACCAACCCCATCAACCTTCTAGCCATCTCTAAACTTAAAAACAAAATATGAGAAATATGTCAACAAGTGAAGTGTTGAGTATGGGGCAAAAAGATACATATATATGTATAACCTTTGCATAATTGGAAAATATTTCTAGACTAAATGAACAAGAATAAACTGTCAACTATTTAACAAAAATGAGAAACCATGATATATGTCATTTATCTCCATTGAACCAACAATATCAAGTATTTATAAGGCCTTTGACCATCTTCCCGTCGGAAGGGTCCATAAGGGTGCTCAAGATTAGCTAACCCTTTTATTCAAGAGGGACCTCAAGGGCATCACCAAGAGCTAACCCTTTTTCAACAATTGTATAATGGAGTTTCATATACATGCATACATACATACATATATATATATATATATATATATATATATATAAAACTTCCGATACATACATATATATATATATATATATATATATGTGTGTGTGTGTGTGTGTGTGTGTGTGTGTGTGTGTGTGTGTGTGTGTGTTTGTGTATGTGTGTGTGTGCATGTTCAAGTTATAAAACCAATGAGGCAAACATCGAATAAGACATAACAATACTACATGGTAATATTTGAGCAAGTAAACAGAAAATCATATAATACATGTCATTTCAAGCAAGAAAGTGATATTCAGATAACTAGATAAGACCCATACCTATTTCATAGATTTCATAACCTAACTTATCATTCATCATATAGCCACATGACAAACCTGATTAAGCATAAGATTACATGCATGCATTAAATTCTCATCATTAACCCTAATTAGATGCATTTTAGGGTTTTAGACAAGATAGGTTCCAAGTTACCTAACAGTTCATTGGATGATCTACTAGTCTAGAGGTCAATGTTTCATTAATTGTGTAAGATCTTTTCAAGGTTTAGGTCCCCAAAATACATAACTAGGTCAAAAAGCTCAAAATAGGGTAAACCAAGATCAGGTATCATCAAGGAATAAGAGACAAGCATAAGGGGTGTTTTAGATCAGCAAGAGAGTAACATAAGAAGCACATTCAAAGTAAGGTGATGTCCACTAGGGTCTAGGCATCAAGCCACCAACATGGGGTAGCAACATTCAATAAAACATGCAATTATCATAATAGCATACTTATGTCATCAAGAATACAAGGCAAGTTATAAGGATTCCAAAGGGTTCGAATAGCATAAATTATTGCTCTCATGATTGGTTAAGCATTTGGAGTCTTTATGTGATAGGGTTAGCATCTAAAGAGCAATGTATGTTATTGTAGTCCAACATGGTCACATATGTACAAAAAGAGTCATTTATGAGCAATAGGGAGAGTAGGACCTTTATTTAGTTCAAGTATACATAACATGTACCAATTTAAGGATGAGGGTGTACATTGAGTAGCCAAAATCCAAGTTTGCATCAAATTATACATCAACTACACCACAAAAGATTAAAGTATGCATCTTTTGGGAAAATAGGGAACAAATGATGGAATTAGACCCTGAGACCTAGTCCATTGTGTAGATATTTTCAAAAGGATCAATTTGGTATAAAATTTTACAATATTTTTCCTTATGTGAGAGAGGTATGTATTTTACAAAATATATATCAAGAACTTTAAAGAAATCGAGGTGGGACGTTACCATGATTCATCGGCAAATCCCAGCCGTCCATCGGGGATCCGGAGTTCATAGGAACCTACACCCACCCACATCCAGCCGTGTACATCCTGGACCCCAATATACATGTGGCATGCTTCAAATGGCCACTACTAGGCCTGAGAGTAGAGATGGGGGTGTGATTGCTGGTCCTGCTAGAAGAGCCCCACCCTTGTAGCTGGGTAGACCTCCTGGATCCAGCTCCCTACTTGCCCGACGTGACCATGTAGAATATTTGCATGATAAGTGATGTGCGCACGTAGCCACCCATCAACCACGATGGTGTTGGAGGTGAGTGTTCTCCCAAGCCAGCCCTGAGGACAAGGAAAATGTTGCTCTCCCTCACCCTGACCTCACAGAGGTGATGGGATGGTAACTCGAGCCCTGGGAGGGGCTGAGGCAAGATGCCCCATGCAAGAAGTGTGGCGGCACTTCTAAATGAGTAGGGAGAATGAGTGGAGGTAGGGGGTGCTCAAGACCACAAAAGGGAATAGAAAAGGGTGGATTCACAAGGTGGAGTGGCGAAAGATCTTGGGGGTTATTTTATAGTGTTGTGGTAGGATTTTAGGGCTAGGTCAAGATCTAGGTATAGCCATAGTCGTCAGAGTGAGAGAGGAGAGAAAGGAAGTCATTTTGGCGGCACAACAAGGTGAGAAACCCGGTCAAAGTAGGTTTGGGTGAGTGCAAAATTGTGAGGTGAACATTCCCTCTCGGTTAGAAATTTGAATCGATCCCTCTTGGGTTGATTGCCCTTTTGGGGCCGTAATTACACCTCCCTGCAATCAGTAGGAGGTTGAAGATAACCCCCAGGACATTAGATCGACCCCTGGTCTAAGGGAGGGAATATCCAAGGGATGAGATCACCCCTGAATCCTTGCCTTGGATCGCTGACATGGAAAAGCCAGCAAAAGGGCAAATAAATGATATTAAAAGGGTTTTTGAAGCAAAACTTCAAAAATTCGTAGATAGCTGTAGGAATGTCCAAATGAGATGAATTTGGAGCATAGGTTCAAAACAATGTGGAGAATATTTTGAAAGAGTTTGAGAACTAAAAGATGAAGTTTCATGAACAAATTTTGTTCTTTGAGTAGAGTGATGATTTATCATAATTTGTGGTGTCACAAAGTGTATAAAGTACACATTGGTCATAATATTTCAAATTTGGGTATCAAAATTGATTAATAATCTAAGAAAATAAATTGAGGTCATGAGTTTGCATTATGAGGGAAAATAGGAGTTGAATAAGAAAAAATAGAGGAAACCCTCACTTTGTTACACCTATCAACCATGGATTTCATCCCATTCAAGACTAAGCTCGAGTAATGAAGGGGACAAACTGGATAGAAAGAAGCATCCATGACCCCAAGTAGAACCTCCAAAAGCCCCCATTATACTTACAAAACACCCTCTCATGCAAATATGGCCCACTATTAGGCCAAAGCAAGATAAGATCATAAGGAAAAAACAATCAACTAAAGAAGGGAAAATTACTAGAAATCAGAAACTCATCCCAAAAAGGGTGAATTGGAGGAAGACTCGAACCAAATCTTCCCATGAGCCACATAAAAAGAAACAGGGCATGACCCAACCTCTATAGAGTGGAATCTAGATCTGATCCACATGATAACTCCATTAAATACCCATACCAAAGGGACTCATGGAAGAAAAGTGCTAGGACCAGGAGCCCTACAAATCCTAGCCGCACACTCCTCATAAAAAAGCCAACACACCAAGCAAGGAAGAGTCCTAACGGAAAAGGAACAACACTCACCAACTACTAAAAATACCTCCCCTAAGACACCCTTGAAATGAAGAGAACCTTAGGTGATCATGTTATCACCATAATGAGAAGTGGGGCTCCACCCATGATTATAGTAGTTCTCATGGTATCTCTTTCTATCTAATTAACTTTAGCTTGATATTTTTATTTTGTGTTAACTTGTTAAATTTTGAAGTAATTTCTTGACTTTCATTGTAGAATCAAAGTTTACCCTAAAATACAAAAGAGAGTTAGGGTTCCCACTAAATTTTTATCAATGAAAAGAAGGTATTCAACTTACCACTTGACCCAACATCATTTGTACAACCACTTTGACTAATGCCTCATCAGAAAAAGAATTCTGGAAATTATTTTGATTAGTCTCATGTAATGATCGATCCACTACGTTGACCAATCTACTGTGTCAACCAATGTGACCTACATATAGAAATATCATCCTCAATGGATCTAATCCGCCAAAGCAACCCACCACATTTTAAATGCCTCTACATTGTTTCTTAGTGCAACCTTGAATGGTGGGTATTGACATTTACTATTGTACTGCCATCAACCACATCAATCATGTCAATCAAAGCAAACAAACCCACAACTAATTATTTATCAAGACCCACATTGATCGACACATCACATTGTCATGTGGAAGTTTCCTTGACAATTGTCCTCTCTTTCTCCCAGTCCAACTAGCACTAATAACACATTTTCTATAGGTGGTTGGGGTTGAAACCTTAAATAGTTGCACGCCAAAATAAACCCACCCCAACCCTCATATAGAAGCATCTGTTCTCCACAATTAAATGTGGATGAAATATATAAATTGATACCCTATCCATATGATCATCTGTATTGACCAAAACTTTCAGCATCCACTAAAGATTCTATCCTTGACCTCAAGAGAGGCTATGTTCACAAAGGCTACGATGCACCTCAGAATCACTACCTCTTTACATTATTATGATGCTTCTACTTCACATGATTAGATACAAGTAAAATAAGGAAGATGACAACCAATAGGGAGAACCTGACAAACATCTAGGGTATGTGTTAATACAACATAAATTGACTCTATCTTCATGTATAAAGATAGACAATAATATACCATAGATGTCCAAACTTCTGTTGTGATGCTAACTCTCTATAATATTCCCTTTTTATTTTGACCTTGCTATGCTGAGAAAATATTTTTTTTTCTAGGGTGTGGGGATTCACCATAATACCCATTATTTCTCTATTACTTAGAAATAAATTTGTATGAAGCTAGCTACTTTTATATTGAATATTTTATTGTCTTGCATTTGTGTTTAGCAAACATATTTGATTTTTTTTCGATGTTGGATATAGATAAGTTTGACCACAAGATCCATGGTTTCATTTTTTTTATTTAACCCTTGATGAGAACTTTAGGTACATATTTTTGAAGGTGATGGGTACGTGATCTCTAGGTAAAATTGTTGGTGTATATGACCTAGAAGACAATCACTAGATAATTTCTATAGCGATATTACGTACTTTGCAATTTATTAATACAGGAAATTCAAGTTAATTAATGCACATTTAATTACACAATGTTAATGTACATAATAAATGTCCTTAGAATGAATGGTTCAAAACCATGGGACTTGAAGTATGTGACTTGAACATGAGATACTAATGGTTGGTAAGAACAATATTATTTAATGTCCCTAGTCAAGCATTATTAAGGATTGGACAACAATAATACACATGAGACTAGTATGTGCAGTGACTGATGACCATGTTTTGTAGGTCATAGTTATTGTATACCAAGTCAGACACATAGGTACTTATTAGAGAACAAGTTTAATGGGCATACCCGCCTTGAGAGTGATTCATGGATAGTTATATGATGGTCATAATCAATTATCAAATATGACAATGATGTTGTGGTTCTTTTACCTTAAGTGGCTACAATGGTGATATGACAACTATCATGTTCTGACACTAAATAATGTGATCTTAAAGAAGCTTGTCATAAAGGTAGTGATTGGGTGTGATGAGAATGGTGTTATACATTGTGAGTGATGTGGAAGGAATTTATACCTCCTATATACTGAGAGTGATGTCCAAGGCCCCTTAATAAGTGAGACTAGAGAAATGCATGGCCATTTTCATGTTAGTCTGTATGTGATATTGAGGTCATATGTATCTTGCTAGTCTACTTAGAGATCAAGGAACTTAGGTAAAATGTAACAAGGATGGTGTCCATGACTCTAGTTCAGTCTATATATCTTTGGCAAAAGGATTATACAACATGGTAATATTGATTGTTGTTGGTTAAGTCTTGTCCAACTTATACTACTACTTGGATAGAAATTATGTGTAGCTAGAACCACTCATTGATTATGGATCTTAACTATGATCAACAAATATATTACCAATGTAGTATAGTGCCTAAAACATCACACACATAGATATAGGTTGAAGTAAGGCTGAATGGAACCTTGTTGTAATTGTTATAATAAATGTAGTGACCTGAAAGTAAATTTCAAGGGCCTAAATTAAATATGGACTAAGAGATAAGACATTAGTTTCCATAAGTCAAGGAGTCTGCATCCTAGACAAATTGAAACAAGGAAATCGTGGACCTCCATGTTGGCATGTATGCCCCAAGAGCCAATCATATGATGATTGTAATGAGGAATCATATACTTGATTTGACAATGATAAAGGTAATTATGTCTATTGTGTTTGTTTAAATCATTAGATGATGACACAAACATCATAGATGTCTAAATAATGATGTTACTTGATGACATAAGTCTTTTGGTTGAGGACCTAAACAATGAGATCATATGCATGATAAGAGCACATGCATTCTTCTTATGTCCCTAGTTAGAGAAAAATAGACAACAATAATACATAAGACTAGAGTGTGTGTTGGTTGATGATAGAATTTTATTAGTCATGATATGTGATATCATACCAAGAGCATAAGTACATGTTAGAGAAAAATGTATCAAACAGACCACCTTGAGAATGATACATGGAGGCCATGGAATGGTAGTCAAAATCAACACTCATAGTGATAGTGGTGATGGTGGTTCTTAGAAATAAAGTCATTATACTCATCACATGTTGTTTGGTGTATTTTCAAATCATCCAGCGTGGCCTTGAATAAGGGTTTCCATATAGGTGATGCTCGGGTGCATTGTGACACATGGAACTGAGTGCGAGTGATGTAGATGGAATTTGTCCCACCTATGGGATATTGATATATAGGCCACATGATAAGAAAGACATAGAAACATATGGACATACTCGTGTGAATCAATATTTGATATGTTAGCTCACATGCATCTCAGACGGTCTATTATAGTTCAAGGAACATGGATGGAATGTTGGGAGGATGACCATTCCATTCCTCAAGTGCAATGTGGATTTCAAAGGAAAAGGAATATACAATCATTATAACACTAACTATGGATTGTAGGCTGATGTTGTTCTCAACCTTCCAATTATGTTGGTAGCAATGTTGTGTTTCTAGATACTAATCATTGTTGTGATGTCATAAGTTAGTGTACATTCAATGCCAACATAACTTGGGATCTGTAGGGTCACACACATAGTATGCACCTTGAATAGGAGTTTATTCATGAATGATGTTTAACTTTATAGATAAAGCTTTCACATATTCAATTTAAACAACAATGGCTGATGATTGATGGACTGGACTGTGAACTGATTGATTCAAGTGTTGAACAAATTCATTCAAGTGTCAGGTCAATTTCAACTACATTGGTTGTATGTTGTGTGAACTGGGAAATGAACCTACCAGTTCAAGGACTAAAATAATAGGTTTAAGTTGTGAATCACCCGGTTCAATAATCGATATGATTGGATCAAGGATTGATGTTGACATCATGTTGTGCATTAACCAAATATTGAAAGCCAATGCGATGGAGACAAAGAAAGCAAGTGAACCGACTGGTTCAAGTGTTGAACCGATCATTTAACATGTGAAGAGATTGGTTCAATAGTCAACCAACAAGTTCAATGTTCATAACTTCCAAAAAATTTACAAAATGGTGTCTTTTCGACTCACAGATGATCTGGAAACTCTGACCCTAGCCATCCCATAAATCGGGGGGAAGTCTAGGCTTTCATAAGACACAATAATAAGATCTGACAATTGTTGTCCTCACTAGTTGTGATAACTATAGAGACTAAGAAAATCCTACTAAAAGGGAGGGACATGTGAGAGAAAACACGGGAAAGTGAATCAACCCTAGTAGGTTGATGTTTGAAAGGACAACTCCTTCCCATTGACTGTGGTAGCACAATACAGAGTTCTTGGTGGTCCGCATGGGATGTGTAGAGGTGAGTAGGCCTTTTCCACTTGCTAGGAGGACTTCGTCAACCTCCATCTGTGGTGCTACGTAGTAGGCTTCCACTGACAATAATTCAGGTGTGTCTTGTGAAAGAGGATGCTACAACAAGGATAGTCTCCAAACTTACTCCAGGACCAGGTATATGCCTTGTAACCTTCGTTCCCAATTTGTAGTTGTTGACGCCATCTATTATCTAAGGGGAATATGGTAGTAAATTTTTATTTATGTTTCCTCTATGATGCCATATTTCCCTACAATGGTGTCAGAGCCAATGTCAATGTATTATGTTTTGAGATTTAATGGATATGGTCATATTTTGGTTTTATCATATATTTTGTTGTATATGATGCAAATTCAAAATCATTAATGTTAATATTTGATTAAGTACCACATGAAATCCCAATATATATGATATGATATATATGCAATTTATATGCATCACCCTAAAAATGGTTATGGTCGATGTAAGCATGGTTATGCCAATAACCCCTACATCTTTGTGCTTGGTTGTATGGTTGTTATTCATGTTTTATATCTCAGTTTCATACCAAGCCTCTTTCTCCTTTTCCAAATGTAAAAGTATTAATTATTTCCTACCTATGATCCCCTCAAATGTAACTTAAGGTTTCCCTGTTACAATATAATAAGTTAAATAGGAATAGAGTAGTTTTTATTTTCTATTATGGAAAAGAAGGCATTCTGCTCTAGACGGATTGGTCGACTCAGAAATAAAGCATATTGACTAGAGGACTGAGGAGGCCATATGATAGGAAGAGTTGACTCATAAACTAGTGGCCCAACCCATCGACTGAGTAGTCCAGACGTCACTTGGACCATATATTATTCGATCAATCCAAGAGACCAATCGACTGACCACGAAGCGAACCGATCAATTCAAGAGTTGAATCGATTGACCTAGACTGGTTCCAACATAAATAGTCTTCAAGAAAAGGTTTATACATATGATGTAGATCTTAAGTGGTAGTAATTCCATGTGGCTCCAAGGAATTACATTAGTATTACCATAACCATCGGTCATATTTCTACATGCATTTATTTTTGTGGATATATGATGCATATTATTAGTATGTGGCAATTGGATATGTATATGAATTAATATAAATATAAAATTCCACAATCATATATTAATTCTTAGATGCTTTCTATAAGAAACACACACTAAAAGCTTGATCAACTAAAGCATGGGCACACCAAGCATCGTGGACCGTCCATCTCATGAGTGTGTGATGGTAGTCATGTGGGCCAGCCAAGCAAAGTGCATTACTATCGGGTTGGATTTTTAGACTTAACTAGGTGACCTTAATGAGATTAAGTGCCTGGAAGAATGAAGATAACTATGGAAAAATGTTGTGAATACCATCTATCAAATATTTTCATGAGATGCAATTGGAAAAAGTTGCTTATTAACTACTACTTACGAATGTTGACATTGGTCGAGTAATAACTTGATTATTTTCAGTCTTGGCTCACTATAATGTTTTATGTTGCAATATTTCCAATTGATACATGAAGGCTTTCAATTTGAACGATATAGTGGGAGCGATAATCAATTAAAAGCCTTATTAGTATCATCGAACTTATCAAATCAAATCGTAGGTGTTTTTGACAAAAGTTGCAAATTTTCTTTTGTAGAATCTAATGGAAAACACAAACACAGTTTCTTTGTGAGTTGTCCTTGAGAAGGAAATTCTAAATAGGAAAAACATCCTTGACCGGTTCTGTGCTTTGAGAATCATTCTCACTTAAGAGCACAAGCTCTATGTCCTAGAGACATCAAAGCCAGATGAACCCACTTCCAACCCGCCCAAGGCTGATAGGAATGCTTGATGGAAGCACTCTAAAGATGTTTGGATGTCAAGTGCCTGATGTTGTGCTTAATGAATTATGAGTTATAGAGACAACATGAGAACATGGATGTTATTGAGATGGTAACACATCTTAAGAACATGTACCAAGTCTAGGAATGACAACACAAATATGATATCTCTAAGGCATTGTTCAAGTGCAATATGGCTGAAGGAGATCCAATATGACCCCATGCACTCAGGTTGATTGGGTATGTAGAGAACCTTGCTAGACTAAGATTTCCCTTGGGTCAAGAGTTGGCCGCAAGTGAGTCTACAGTCACTACTAGAATCATACAGCTAGTTTGTCATGAACTATACCATGAATAATTTTGATTAGCTATTATCAGAATTACTTAGCATGTTTAGGGTAGATGAAACATAGATGAAGAAGTACAAACCCAAATCTATGGTGATGATCAATAGAGGGAAGTCCAAGGGTAAAGGCAAAGATAATAAGAGTTGTAAACCTATCAAAAAACCAAAGTCTACTACACTAAAAGCTAAGGGAGGAGTGAATAAGGAAGGGAAGTGCCACCACTGTCACCAGACTGGATACTATAAAAGAAATTTTCCTCTTTACATAGAGGAAATCTGGAAGAATAAGGAGATATAGATCTACACTTTAGGAATGGAGAAGAAGTAAGCTAGATCTGTGTAGAGCAAGAGTTGTTGTCAAAATAGTTGGAATCTATCATTCATCCTGATGGGCATGGAATGGTATTAGTGAATTGCTATTATGTATTTACCATTAATGAAAACATCATGTATCTTGTATGGACAAGAATATAATGAATACATTTATGCTTCATTTTAAAATATAAGATGTTGTATCACAATGCCCTATGTTTCATAATCCATACTCGATAGCTGTAGAGATAAATATGTATTACACATGCACTGAATGACTTGCTGACTCGAAATGAATACCTATTGCATTTTCATCTAGTGCACATAAATGAGAAATGCATTTCTGGAATCCATGTAGTTGGTTGTCTCGAATCTTTTGATTAATTAACCGATAGAGACATGAAAATATTTTTTGTCAGACAATATGACAAAAGCACCTTTCACTAGAAATAGTGGGAGCGTGAGTATTCCATTAGAGCTTGTACATATTGATGTATGTAGACATTATAGAATAAATTCTAGAGGTGGTTACTTGTACCTTATCATATTTACTAATGGTCTCATGAGATATGGTAGATTTTATTTAATGAAATACAAGTCTAGATCTCTTCAAGTGTCCAAAGAGATCATGAATAAAGTATGTAACTGGTTCGGTAAAATTATTAATACACTTCAAATGATTAATGTTGAAATATTTTAAACCTAGAGTTTGAGGACCTTCTGGGAGACTATGATAATGTATCACAATGAACTTCGTCTGAAACATAATGATGTATTAGAATGAGGGAAACACACCCCGTTAAGTCATGCTACGATCATCAATAAATCTAGTTGATCTTCTAATTTTATTTTGGGCACATGCTTTACACTAAACAATGTACTGTCTAAAATGGTTCAAGAGACATCATATGAGATATGTCATGGAAGATGTCCTAATATTTTTTATAAAGAATTAGGATTGAAATCTTGTGCAAGAAAATAGTTTCTTGAAAGGTTTTTCTACAAATGTTATTTTATTAAATACTACTTTCAAATTTCAATTCGAAAACAAAACTATTTGTTGCCAGGACGGTTATATTCCAATAGGGAAATTAATATCAAAGAAATCAAGGGGAGAAAAGTAGAACCTAAAAACTTCAAGACAAATAGGAAAACATTGAACCGAAAGACGTACAGAAGGAACAAGTAGAATCAAAAATTGTTATGGAATCTCAAGTTCCTTATGTAACACAAAGCCTCACAGACCTAGTAGAACACGCCTTGAGTCTGAAAGATTATGATATATTATAGATCAATAAGGCGATGTATTGGTCATAGAAGATGAGACAACAACTTACTTAAAAGCTATTAAGGGACCAAAATATGAGAAATGGCTTGAGGCCATGGGATCAAAGATGCACTCCATGTACACCAACACAGTATGACCTTGGTGGAACACCTAAAGGGGTAAGGCCTATAGGGTTCAATTGGATCTTCAAGAAGAATACCAACATCGATGGTAATGTAAAAACATATAAGAGGTTTTAGTCTGTTAGATAGAACTTTAGTCACAATTTTTTAGACCACATTACATAGGATGATAGGACGGAATTCCCACCAACATTATTTCAGCAAACCAGAGTGCATTCATACCGGGTCGAATGATCATTGACAATGCATTGATTGCTTATGAGTGTTTTCATGCTATGAAAGGAGGGAAGGGAGGAAAGAGGGGGAGAATTGCTTTGAAGCTGGACATGATGAAAGCTTATGATAGGATCGAATGGGATTTTTTAAAAAAGGTGATGGAAAAGTTTGGTTATGGTGGAAAGTGGATTGATAGAGTTATGGAATGTGTCTCTTCGGTCTCTCATACTTTTATAGCCAATGGGGAAAGATCTAATACCTTCCATCCATCCCAAGGACTTCGCCAAGGTAAACCTATCTCTCTGTACCTCTTTATCCTTTGTGCATATGCTTTTTCCACCTCACTTAACCTCGCAGTTAGTGCAAATGCCATCCATGGCATGCACATTAGTCGGGGGGGCCCAGATCTCACATCTCTTCTTTGCAGATGATAGTATATTTTTTTCTAGAGGGAAAAGGAATGAATGCTTGAAGATAGCTGAAATCATCAGCCAGTACGAGCAAGCATTGGGTCAAAAGATCAATTTATCCAAGTCTGAAATTGTCTTTAGCAAGAAGGTGATGCGGTGTAAGAGAGATGAGATCAAGGGTCTTCTGGGCGTTAAAGAGGTGGATAGACAAGAAGCCTATTTGGGTCTTCCTACAGCCATTGGGAGATAAAAAAAGACTGCTTTTGCTTATATCAGAGAGAGAGTGGGAAACAAGCTATTGGGATGGAAGGAAAAGCTACTTTCCAAACTAGGGAAGGAGGTTCTTATCAAGGCGGTGGTGCAGGCAATCCCAACCTATGTCATGAGTGTCTTCCAACTTCCAGTGGGCTTGATTAAGGATCTTAACTCTATGGTGGCGAGGTTTTGGTGGGGAGCCAAGGTGGGGGAGAGGAAGATGTCTAGGATGAGTTGGGAAAATTTATGCAAATCAAAGAAAGAGGGTGGTATGGGTTTTCGTGACCTATCTACCTTCAATCAGACGTTTCTTGCAAGGCATCTATGAAGGATCCTCACAAAGCCTAAGGTGGTGGATTCAAAGGTATTAAAAGAAAAATATTTTCCGAACCATTACTTGATGGATGCACGGCTTGGCTTGGCGCCCAACTACACTTGGCACAACCTCTCGGGTTCCAAGTCCCTCCTGATGTAGGGCCTCAGATAGAGGGTTGGAGACGGATAAGACATCGACATTTGGGAAGAAAGATGGATCTCGAGCAAGGAAGAGCCTCTTTCTTGCCTGGGGCATGGGGTTGTTGACGTGCCCAAAAAAGTTCATGAGTTGATGTTGACGACGGGGAAATGGTGGGATGTGGATAAGTTACTTGACTTGTTTCGTAGGTAGATCACAACAGAAGTGAAGGAAATTCCTCTATCTTCAAGGGACACGTCAGATGGGGTCTTCTGGTGGCCACAACATGATGGCATCTTCTCGATTAGGTCCGCATATTGGCTCGGGAGGCTGGGGTTCAAGGGCTTTAGAGAAAGGTAGACGGTGGTTCCACATGCTCTTTGGCACATCATTTGGGGGAAGAGATGGCCTCCAAAACATTTTCATTTCCTTTGGCACATTGCTACAGGTAGCTTGGCTATGAGAGGGCGCTTGCATGCTAGGCATGTTACAAATGATGTTGTTTGTCCCATTTGTGCTACACAAGTTGATTCCATTCAGCATATGTCGTGTCACTACCCGGGGGTAGCCATTGTCAGGCGGGAAAGCTAGTTGGATGACTCAAGACGGATAGGGGAGTCTGGGAATATGCATGATGATATGGTGGAGCTGTTTGAATCATGTACGGAGGAGGAGATGGATGAGGTTGCTGCTGTTTGGTGGACGACGTAGACGTGTAGGAAGAATAAGATCTTCAAGGAGGAGCCTTCGGAGCCGCGACCGATACTTCAGGTGTATCGGGCACTGATAGTGGATTATAGGAGGGAGGCGGGGAAGGGGTTTGAGATGGCGAGGATGAATGGGCTTGGGGTCGACAGGGGGTGGACCGGTCATTGGTGTTTATACACTCAGACGCATCGATGGTGGATGGAGAGAAGAGGGTGCTCGTGGCTGTCTTACGGGATGGGGAAGGTGGTTTTGTGGGAGCCGTGTAGCAACATGTAGCAGCCAGTTGGGAACTGGTAGTAGCGGAAGCCATAGCGGCCAGGATGGGGCTTTTTTTGGCCAAGGAGATGATCCACTTGGATAAGAAGTTGGTATTGTGTTATGACTCTCTCTCTCTCTCTCTTGTGACGGCGCTGAAGGACCCAGGCAGAAGACGAGACTATATGGGTCTCATGGCTGAAGACATTCAGAGCGTTGATGCTTGTTTTAGTCATTTCCATATTTTCCATGTTCAGAGAGCCCATAATTCTCTTGCCCATTTTATTTTTCATGATGCTATTGACTCTGGGGGTCATTCTATTAGGCATGGTACTACGACGAGTCAATAGAGTGGCGTTGCCGATAGTGATGGTTTCTTTGTACCTTAATTTTGTTTCAATAATGAAAGGCGTTGTTTTAAAAAAAAACATATAAGGACATAATGGTTGCAATGCTTTTCAAACAAGTTCAAATTGTTGAACATAACAAAATCTTTTTACCAATTTCCATGGTTGAATCCATTCATATCATGCTTGTCATTGCCACGTAGTATGACAATGAGATTTTTCAAATGGGTGTTAAAACACATTTCTTAACAGGAATTTTGTAGTGAATGTATGCATGACACAACCTAAAAGGTTTTATAAATACAATTCTTGCAAATAAATACTATAAGATAAAAAAGTTAATATGAGGATTGAAGCAAGCATCTCAGAGCCAAAATCTTTGATTTTCCAAAAAAGTCAAAGAGTTTGACTTTAGTCAAAATGAAGATGAAATTTATTATTATAAAAGTTGAATGGGAGCATATTTATATTCCACATAATTATGGATAATATCATCCTTATACCATAAATGTTAAAACCTAGTTGGGAGCACCGTCACTATGAAAACTTTAGGCGAAGCTTCCTATATAATAGGAATTGAGATCTATACATATAGATCTTGGAAGAGTCTTGATCTAAGAAAGAGCACATACATTGGTAAGATGATGAAGGATTCAACATAGAGTACTCAATGAAAGAAAATGTTTCCATGTTTCATGTAATTAGTCTCTCAAGATCTTTGAGTCCCAGTTCTTATGACGAACATGAATATGTAAGATGCTAATTGCATTAGAAATATTATGTACTCATCATGTTGTCTCATATGTTTTAGACATGATGAATGGATATTAGTCAGATCCCAGAGAAAGTCAATGGACTTCCATAAAGAATATTCTTAAGTACTAGAAAACTACTAAAGGATTTGTTCTATAATTATGATACTGAGGAAGAGTTGAGTGAAAAGGGTTCCACTGAAGCAAGCTTACAAAATGAATAAGAAAAATTAACTATCGCAATCTGAATTTATGTTTGACCAGAATTATAACTTGAAAAAGTTCCAAGAAAGAGATTTTTTTTTTAATTCTATAATTGAAGTCGAGTACCTTGTTTTTTTGAAAACAACAGAGGATACTATATGGATAAATAATTTTATATAGACGAACTTGTGGGAGGTTCCAACCATTGATTATACAATAGAATTATTGTGAAAACAATGGAGCTACTTGGTATGCAAGGAACATAAAATAGCATACTACAAAACTTTCATGTCATATGAGAAGTCGTACAATGAGGAGATATGAAACTTGCAAAATACCGACTACAAGCAAATGTTGCTAACCCACTGTAAAAGATCATGCACAGTAGAGACATGATGGACATGTTAAGATCACATGGAATAATATTTGTGGATGGTTGGCTCTAAGTGCAAGTGGGAGTGTCTTGATATGTATGCCTAGAGAGCCAATCATATGATGATTGTAATGGGGCATCATGTACATAATTTGATAGTGATAAAGGTAATTTTGTCATTGGTGTTGTCTTAATCATGAGATGATGGCACAAACATAGTATATGTCTAAAGAATGATGTTACTTGATGACATTTGTCTTTAGGTTGATAACCTAAACAATGAGATCATATGTATGATTACAATGCATGCATTCTTTTTATGTCCTTAGTTGGATAATACTGTGGAAGAAAAATAAACAATAGTAATACATAACAATAGAGTGTGTGTTTGTTGATGACATAATCTCAGTAGTCATGATATGTGATATCAAACCAAGAACATAAGTACATGTTAGAGAACAATGTATCAGACAAACTCACCTCGAGAATGATACATGGAGACGATGGAATGGTAGTTAAAATCAGCTCTCATAATGATAGTGGTGGGTGTGGTTCTTAGACTTGAGATCACTACACTCATCACATGTTGTTCAATGTATTTTGACATCATCTAATGCGACATTGAATAAGGACTTCCATTAAGGTGTTGCTCGGGTGCATTGTGAAACATGGGGACTGTGTGTCAGTGATATGGATGGGATTTGTCCCTCCTACATGAGATATCCAGGCCACTCAATAAGTGAGATTGAGAAATGTATGGACATACTCATGTGAATTAATATATATGTGAGCTCACATGCATCTTAGACAGTCTTTTCTAGTTCAAGGAACATGGATTGGATGTTGAGAGGATGACCATTCCATGTCTCGAGTTCAATTAGAATATCAGAGACAAAGAAACTATACAATCATTGCAACACTAATCACAAGTTGTAGTTTGAAGTTGTTCTCCAACTATCCAATTACTTGGGTAACAAAGTTGTGTTTCTAGATACTGCTCATTACTTGTGATGTCATAAGTTAATTATGGACATTCACTGCTAACATAACTTGGGACCTATAGGGTTACAAGCATAGGAAGCACCTGGAATAGAATTTTATTCATGAATGGCATTTAACTTGTTTACTAAAGTGTTTAGGTATTGAATAAAAATAACAATGACTGAAGATTGAATGACTGGACCATGAAGCTACTGATTCAAGTATTGAACTGATTGATTCAAGTGTTAGGTCAATTTAAACTACATTGGTTGAACATTTCCTGAACTAGGGCATGAATTAACCGATTTCATTGGTGAACGACCGGTTCAAGGTTTAAAATGACCAGTTCAACTTGTGAATCACCTGCTCCAGTGATGAATAAAATTGGATCAAGGATTGATTCTAACATCATGTTGTGCATTAATTGAATACTAGTAAATGCACGTGCAAAAAGCACGTGACTCTAAATCATAAATATCTAAACAACTATAAAGATAATCTACATGTTATAAGCAAATAATTAGTTTTAATGACATAATTTTTATGTATAATTATGTTATGATTGGGATACTATTGAATATAAAATAGTATATAAACAATCAACCTTCATTATTGTCCGTTAATTTTCTTTGGCGGTTTCTTTCCATAGTGGCTTCTATGAATTGTTCAACACATTTTTTTGTTTGATTAGGAAATCGTGTTTTCTCTTCTTTTAGTTTTTCCCTTGATCATTCTTTGTTATAATGACATAATAACCATTAGAAATCATTTTGTTCCATATCTTCTTCATATTTTGTAGTTTTGTGAACTTAGTACGCACCAATATGATCATGAACATTTCCCTTAATGATGCTATCAACTACATTGGTTCTAATTCACCCATATCTATACATGTAAATGCTACCTTTCATTTTTGTTAAAACATAGTAGATACCATTTTGATTAATAATAACAATAGAAAGACAACATATATTAGCTTCCATGAATATGTTTTGTTAATGTTAATGTGGTTTAAATAATCTTGTAAATTAAAAGTCAATATATCCATTTTGAAGAAGAGTATATTTGCCACATTATGCACTTTTGTAACCAAACACATGTGGTTTAATGCATATATACAACTATTGGTAATTAATGCTTCTAGTAATAATGATATAAAGTTCCATTTAATTTTCATATTTCAAATGTTTGTGGAAATGATTGCCAAAATAGATACATATGGAAAGATATTTGCATGTGATTCATATATCATCCATATGGTTGTCATTGATTGCAAAAGAAACTATGTATATATTCTTTTAAAATAAAATTGTAAAAAGAACAGTAGAATATAACTTTTCTTCTATATAGTGTATTATTTCAACTTTGTAATTTGTAATACATAAGAAAAATTATGTCCAATTGGATTTGAACCCATAAAAATAATTTTACAGCATAAAAACAATTTTCCTATTAAGGACTTTCATCTATAAGTAAAATAATCCAAAGATACAAACAAGTCATATGCAAAATAATTAAATTATAAAACCATGTTTCAAATAAAGAAAATAAATTCCTATACAAATTGGATCATTATAATTGTTTGTATTTTGTTTTCATGTTCAAATGAAATAAACCTCAATATTGTTTATTATTATCAATCATTGTGAGTGGATAATTAATGAAAATGATGCCATTATGTTGCAGAAAATACTTTTAATATGAGCTAGTTGAGGATTTAAATTAAGAATAAATCCCTAGAAGTGTCAATGGAGTAGGAAAATGTCATATGTGACATTTCAACTAAATGTAATGTATATTGTGTCTCCTAATAACCCACACATGTAATGTAGTGAAGCACCACACAAAAACCCTCAAACAATATTTAAATATACTAAAGAAATCAGTGTGCTTTCTTTTCAATATTATCATTAATTTGTTTCTTACTATTTACCTGATTTTGGGTCCTTTCCAACCGGGATAATATGCCCAAAGATGAACCATGTATCACTAAGAATTAAAACAATTTTTGCCTTCAATACTTAAGATGGTAATATTATTTAATGATAGATATTAGTGGATGACTAATGACATAACACTTTTTATGGATAAACCTACAAGTCAACGAAATTCCGTATAAAACCCATAATGTGCATTACAAAATCATGTTTGGTTCTAGTTACCTTTATTTCTAACATGCCACCTCAAATCATTCACTTTTGATATAATATTATCTGTGACTGCTAAGAACCACACGTTCTCTTGTGTAAAAGTTGACATTATATAATCCTCAATAGGTTAGTACAATAGAGAACTTGTTAAGAAAACATAGCTAGAATAAGTCTGCTTTATGTATGTACCTTTACAAGAATGTGAATGTTATGAAAAGACTATTTAACTGAAGGAATAGATCTTAATTTGTAGTAACTCAATATACAAAAATCACTAAAATTGGAAATCTCTCTAATTCTACAAACTAATTAATTTTCCAAAAGATAAATTATGTGTGTTAAGAAGATTTATTTCATTAATATTATGAATATGATCATTTTCTATTCATGAATATAAACCAGTTGCACATTGATATTGGAAAGTAGTGCTTGATGAACATATAATTAACATTTGAAGATTAAATTCCGATCCTAAAATATATTACCTTTGGTAAATTGAGTTATTCAATCATGTGTGTTAGTTTATTTTACCATTGTGCAAATGCGAAGGAATCATTCTAATGTTAAAAATAATGTTTGATGGCTTTCAACATATAGTTAGTACTTGAAAATTCCATTATAGTCTAGAAGAAAGTTATTTTCTTCATGTTGTTATCTAATCATGTATGATGGTTTATTCTACCATTATGTAAAGAATAAGAATAGAACCAATGTAGTACATTTTCTTAATATTATGAAATGTTACATATGTTATATTTTAATGGTAATTTAATAATTAGCATCTTTGAATATGATTTTGTTATACAAAAATTAAATTTAAATAAGCTTGCCTGATTAAAATTAACCTCATTGGCATTCATAAAAACCATCAAAGAAAAATATCATATAAGAAAATATGCTTCACTTTTACAAAATATTGTGAAGTTCTAAAATGAAGTAAAGAAATCACTAAATGAAAATAAATTAACTACAATCTCACCTTGTACAAGGAGGGAATTTGTTGTTGAAAAACACTTAGTGTGCCAAAAACTTACTATAGGACCAGTCCTATAGGATTTTTATAGGACCACCAATCACATTGTAGCATTTCACTCTCTCTCATCTTCAAAATCCCAACCCCCCTAGAAATTTGTTTCTTCCTCAATTTAACCTACCAAATAAAAAGAACATCAAATTCCAAGTCAGAAAGAAATAAAATCTTAGTACCTATTTGGTCAAAATATGTAGGTTGGGTATCAATAAACCTTGTGGAATTTAGATATCATGCTATAATGTTTCTTTTATTATTCATTTATAATTCTCAAGAAGCCATTTTTGGACAATATGTTCTGTTATAAAATGTTATAAAATGTTAACAAGTACCTTCCTACTATAAATCGATTCAAAAGAAATCATTTTAACATCTAAAAGGGTATCATATTGACAGTTATTTGATCCTGTATCTTACTAAGGATTTTAGATAAGTATGATACTACAAGAGAGAGTGGTTTGAAATAACAATGCTATGGTCACATTACAAGTATAGGATCTATGATAAATACTCACAATTTTGGAAATACAACATATAGAAGTGATGGTCGAAACCCATTGTTGACATCACATTTTCAACCTATTTCAGAAATAAAAATAAGAAGCCAATGAATGAATAAATTCGAAACTTCCAAGTGCAAAATTATTGGCAACTGTTACCAAGTATATACAACAAATTACAATTTAATAGACTAAAAATGAGCAACAAATGAGCCAACATTTGAAGCTTCATTGAGTTATATTTTATGAAGCATGGAATGTTCAGATAAGAAAGGGCATTGAGCATACCTAATTGAATTGATGAAATTTAAAAAATTGGTCAGGACAATAACTACATTAATAATCACTATTTTATCTTCTCTTAATTAGTTCAATTAAATAAATTGCATACTCTAAATCAATGTTTACATATATAGTTCAAATATACCTCTCAATATATAGCACCCAGATATTTTACAGAAGGATGAACTTGAGATGCACAATGCCACTCAAGCTTTCACATTATACCTGCATTGTGTTTGATACAATTTTTCTTGTATGTGGGTAGCATATGACTCCTAGTATAGTCTAAAAAATGATGGACACACTATCATCATCAGAGAAAGAGGGGACACATGTTGATTTCCATGAAAAATGTCTACTGTTTGAACAAGGTCTTTCAATTTGGACATACTTTAGTTTCCATTAATTATGAAAAAACACTAAATTATACTTGTGATTCCATGTTCTTTTCTTTTTTATTACTCAACAATTCAAGCTCATCTCGGATGGAAAAAGCCATCACATGAACAAGTACATAATGGAAACTAAAGAATTTTAGCACAAATTGTCTGAATCATATTCATGTTTCTTAGGAAGCCAACACAAAATACCTTTATTTGCATGGTATTGGAAAAATAATATAATCTGATCAACATTAGAGGTATATATGCTTGGCATAAGAATTGATTCATACGAATATGTGGCATGAAATAGACACACTAAATGAATAATTGTGGGAGTTTAAATAACTTCAAATGCTACAATAGAAAGTTGATACATGTGAATAGTCAAAGAGACTAAATTTTATTGTTTGTTTGCATGTTCTTGTCAAAAATCTTATATTAAGATACACCTATTATGTAACCTCAAATTGTATCATCATGAGTATCAAAAAATTGAATAAAGCTTTCCAAATAGACTTGTGACGCCTAGTAAAGGAGTATATTCAAAGAAGACACCATGAATAGGATGCATTCATACAACCATTGTATTGCATTATATAATTAATGAGATTAATGTTAACAATTAAATTCTTAGACCTTTCATTGGAATATTTAGAATGTTACATAAAAATAGCTAAAAATACAAGCGTAGGACTCAAAAATATATCAAGCACAACATATTGGTATTATTGCTTCAACTACAAAACAAATCAGCATCTTTTTGTAGTCACATTCTTATTCTGTCATTTGGTTCTCATGTGTGTCTGACAAAATAGAAAAGAAAATCGAGTGTCCAACATTATAGAAATCAAAATTGGTTGCACTTCTAACCATTGTTCTTCTCTATCCAGCATCAAATCCACCTTCCTTCTCGATAGTAGAGGAAGAACAATGATAGAGGGAAACTCCTCATCATGGGTAACGGTAGTATAAGACACATCCTATGCTTGTTTTATAGGACCACTAATCATAATGGGTTGCCTCATCATTGAAACAAACCAAGAGTGTAAACTACTCAAGATTAGATGAGAACTTGAGACTATAGAAGAGAAGACGACATATATGCCAAGACTCATATTTACAAAGCGGGTTGACTCTCAACGCCAACCATGTCCTACTAAGTTAACTCATACAGTACTACATATGTCATCTCATAGCAGTTTTGAAAGAGTTGGACCGCTTGAAAAAAAGTTGTACGTTCTGGTATGATATTTTAACAATGTATCGAAATTTTCCATGCCCATTCTCTATCCCCACTTATGTCCCACATCATCCAAGTCCTTTAACTTGTGGACCACGTGATAAAGTGTATGGTCCGAATGTATCGGACACATTGCCCCAAACACATAGGATGTGAGCCCATATAACAATATCTATTTGCATACCGCTATTGATAGAATCATATCGTCAAGTTACACTACGGTATACCTTTCAAAATGGCTTTGTGACACCTAGTTAAGGAATAATGAAAGAATATTCAATAGAAAGAACACAACAACAATCATATTTTAATTCAGCGCACATACAAAAGCATATCAATCTAATAAGCCTACAATGTAGTTCTGCTAACTGGACATATTAACGCAGTCAGGGTAAGAAGCTCCTGGAAACAACAAAGCTCAGTCATTCCGGTGGAAATATGCGGGTTCCTGGAAGATCCTCCAAAATTTGTTGCACGTAGGCATACTTGACTTGGCATCTCAAAATCCAAAGTCGTATTTTGCGGTGACCAAATGGGCTGGAACGGACAAGGAGTCATCCAAGGCAGTCCATGTAACATTAACATGAGATTACAGATAATGCACGCCACAATTATCCATCTAGATGGTGAATTAGAACCTGAAAACCTTTGACTCGTCCGTAGTTGTTTGAATGCTTGGCTACTCAATATACAACTTTAGTCCATGGATCAATGATGATGCTAGATTATGCAGCTGCATTAACAACCACAGGAAGCTATGACCTTGATGAAAGCCTTCATACCATCACCCGTCGGGCCTAGAGTGTTTGCTTCAATAATGTATCCTTATACGTAAGGACTACAAAAAAGGCTGGAGCTTGATTTTTCAGAGGATGTTGTTACTGCTCATGTACAAGATCGTGTTTGTTCTAATACTTTCTTACTATAACTATCATGGGAATATGGATTTGTAGACCACTATGTGTACGTCGATATCGAGATGACGAGTTTTGAAATTGAAACGGTCGTTGATAGTCCAACAAAGGACGAGACAACTTTCTGCAGCCAGTTAGAGCAAAATAAGAATGCCCGATGTCTTACAATTTCAACTATTTCCTGTGGTCGTACTTGTCCTCTTCCTTCTCCACTTGTCATAGAAAAACACTACCGCAGTCAGGGAAAACATATGGCTAGTCGCTGACATCCACACTGCGGCCCATCTTAAACACATCTGGATCACGTTAAACACCAAAAGACGTACTTATCTGTGTAGGATTAAGTCCTTTTTTATCAACCACGCGGTAGCTCCGATGGCTGCCTCTTTCTAGTATCCTCCATGCCCGTCTCGGGCAGCAACAGCTATCCATCACATTAGCGTTGACATAAGAGATGCATTGGGATATCCAATGACAAGAATCATGTTGATAGAAAATCAAATCCCCCGTGGACCTTTTCCGTAAATTTAGACTCTTTTTAAGAGGAAATCCAATCGCCTTTGGACTCCTTTACGTAAAGCAACGTGAAATGTCCAACTAAACGAGGATACGTAATTAAAATCATATGTTTATCACGTGAGGGAGGACAGAGACGAGTGATTTGGGAGTGGTACTTAGTATGGTAAATAGTAGATTGAAAGCCGATGTGATTGAGAACTTGAAAGCAAGTGAACTGACCAGTTCAAGGGTTAAACCGACCGGTTCAGTAGTGAACTGATTGATTTGACATTCACCTCTTCAAAAAAATTCATGAAATTCTATCTCTTCGACTCCCAAATGATCAACCCCGACCTTCAAGATCATATAAATAAGGGGGACAGTCTAGAATTTCTAAAGACACAACAATAAGCTCTGACAATTGTTGCCTTCTCTAGTTGTCGTAACTAGAGAGGCTGAGAAAGTCCTACCTATAAAACGGAGTGATAGTAAGGGAGACACAACACAAGAGAGTGAATCAACCCTATCAAGTTGATGTTCGAAGGGACAACTCCTCTATGTTGGCTCTAGTAGCACAACATGGAGTTCCTAGTGGTCTGTGTAGACTACATAGAGGAGAGGAGGCCTTTTCCACCCACTGAAGAGGA
This sequence comes from Alisma plantago-aquatica, assembly GCA_963693085.1. Taxonomy (NCBI): domain Eukaryota; kingdom Viridiplantae; phylum Streptophyta; class Magnoliopsida; order Alismatales; family Alismataceae; genus Alisma; species Alisma plantago-aquatica. Next base: position 309,588,290 of record OY856413.1, on the reverse strand, counting down.
TGATTTAAATCGTAGTCTAAGGTGCTACACCAGGAGGCCACCATTGACAATTGTTACAACCCCAATTTTTGGGTTCAATTGGTGAGAAATGCAATTTCTCATATTAAGGATATTTGAACAAATAATGATATAATTTGTTTTGAATAAATGGATTATGTTTACAATAGCCTTGATATTTTTTTTGTGGGCTTTATTGGCTATTGGGCCCAAATAACAAGGAAATTCAATTAGTAATTGGATAATTGTATTTTAAAGAAAAGAAATATGTAGAAACCTCTAGAAGGTAAATCCAAAGAAGATTTCGTGCCTCTTGGGTTTCTGGGGTACCAAGGAGTCCAAGGTTGTAAAAAGAAAGCAATAAGAAAAGAAAAGATTAATTAAATATTTCTTTGTTAAGAAAGAAATTTAAAATAATGATAAAATATGGAAAATAAGTGAACATATGTAGATTTGAGTTCCCCTTGGTAGATTTCATATCCCAAGGATTCCTAATGGTAAAAAGAATACCAATGAGGAAAATAAAAGGGAAATCAAGAGAAATCCTCAAAAGGAAATATGTTAATGAGAAATAAACACGATAAGGAGAAATAATGCATGAAGATACATGTACAAGGATAATAAGTATTTTTAAAAAGGAATTTCGATATATTAGATTTTCTTGGTATCCAAATAGGCCTTTGGACACAAGACAAAGAATAATCTAGAATAGGTGTTTCACCTTTCACCTTTATACACCTACCTTTTTGGACATGGGTTGCTACCAAGTACTTTTACGAAGAAATTGGAGAAAACCAATATGGAAAGGAGGAAGGAATTGCATTTAATCCTTGCCTTGATTTACGTATGCATTGCCAATTATGGAAAATGTAACCACATCAATTTGTAAACCCTAGTCACTACATGTGTATATATATATACACAGGGTTACACAGCTGACACGATGCCTTCTCTGGTTTCCCCCTCCCTTCTGTCCCGGGCGTTGAGAACACACCCTCAGAACTAGGTTGAATCACACACAATCGCCAAGAGAGGGCAAGTCTCTGGTTAGATGCACAGACGTATGAAATAACCTCTACAATCCCACCAAGACCGACCTTACATATCCCTTTGTTTGCCTTCTACGACTCATCCACAAGCGCCGCCAGATCCGACAAGAGTTTGCGGTTGGGTTTCCGTCGATGAGATATGCATCGCCACCTTGATCTATGGATCTGGAGTAGACTGTTGACGCTAGTGAGGTAGAGGCGCTTCTACAACCTTGTAACCAACCTCATCCTCGTCGACCTGGGCACCCTCGACGCGGCCCAGCTCAAGGGCAAGACTAACGAACCCCCACCAGAGGTGCTTGGCCCCTTGCCAAGTCACCGGGGACCTGCCGCGAAAAGGGGGGAGGAGGCAGAGCACTGGCGGGCGGTGCTTGGGGGAGTTGTCTTCTGGGCGGCGTGTGTATGTCCGCGAAGGCACGCCATACAGGAGGTGGTCGCGCTGCATGTAGAGAACCCCTCATGCGAGTGCGAGGAAGAAAGGGAGCATCTTGGAGGTGAGCCATGGAACGTCGTCGGATCGAAGGGGGAAGCAGCCCTAACAATGGCGCTCTACAGCCGGAATAGCTGGCGGAGAAACGCGGTCATGAGGACGCGCAAGGGAGAAAGGCACAGAGTCCCATATTTGTTGGACCCACCCTCTACGACTGGGCCGAGCCCCCATAGGCCCAGGAAGAGAAATTGCAGCCTACAGGTAATGCAAAATGCTGATGTGTCAACGCATGAGTAGTCAGAATATTATTAGCTTGAAATATTGGTAGGATTTAATCGGTAACTCAGATTTAGACAAGTTATATATAGAGAACGAGTAGAATCCAAATAAAATACTCTTCATGCCTAAATATGATTCATGTTCTAAAAGTATAGTTGGTCTATGAATGTAGGGTGATTAATACATAGGAACCCTAGCTCTAATCAATACGTTGTTGATCATGTTAGATATGCTTCCTTGAGATTTAAACTGATGATGTGGAATAATATGGTAAATTAACATGATTATGATCTTAATGATGATAATTGGACTTTCTAATCAATGCATATTAATAATAAGGTTTAAGGATCCTAACTTGTTAATTTGTTAGACTTAATTTAATGTAAGTGATCATAATGTAAGGATGAAATAGATTTGATGATCATGGCTACACCTAATGCGAATTAGGTTTCTTGAGCCATTAAATCAATAAACCTACGGATTAGGGTTTAGAAACATATCCCTAATGATAAATTTGATGCTAAGGAAACCTAAACCCTAGACTAGGGTCGAGTAGGGTTTAATGTGATTAAAAATGTGAAGGTGACAGTTTAGGTTTTATATACATGCAGATTATAAATGATGAATGCTTGACGTGCTTGGATCTGTTGATTGGCTTGATTGTATATACACGAAGTATATGTTGAATAATCTGCATGACTCATCAAAACAGGTATGTGGTTACGATTATGAATAACCGCTATAGTTTCCCGATGGATTCCCGGATGCTTAATCGCATTGAATGCAACTAAACTGTTGGATGTTTATTTATTTCATGCAACTATAAAGTGACTATGATTATCACTATAAATGTGCATATATAACTGGCTAGATCCGGGTCCACCTCTGTTACTTTGAAAAGGATAAAAAAGGGGTAATCCTAGAGTAAGGTCTAGGTTACCGTGAGTTAGAGACTCTTTAGAAAATCTCGAGTTAAGGAGTGGTCTACTTACGAGTAGTGCCATGTAACTGAACCCTAGAAACCGGTTCACTTATAGTCGGATCATGAGGGGTTTAATGGGGACAACACAGAGGATAGGGTACTCTTGGATCGCGGAGTTATTTCTAAAATGTAATATTGGTTGTTAAATACGTAATTAAATGATTACATTGTGATCATAGTTGCATATTTATTGTTTCCCCCACATACCAGCTATGGCTGACCGACGTTTTGTTTGTCGGCGTTTTAGGTACAATGAAAAGAACAAACAGTAAAGTGGCACATGTGATACTAAATGATAATTAAAGTGCAAAGGAGGATTAGATAGATTAGTATCGGTGTGGATAGAAGAATAGAGATCCAAGTTTTCAAAAGGTATGCAAAAACTTATTTTCTTACAGCTTTCAGTATAGTATGTTAAAATTTGATAGTTATTCTTGGTTAATTGCCGAACCTTTGATCCAGAAGTCATGGGTGCTGCTTCGACCTCTCGGTCTCCCTTAATTGGGGGTTATCAGGAGGTGGGGGTCGTAACATTTGGTATCAGAGCTTAGGTTCCTCAGTTAACCATTAATAATTATTAAATTTTACAAACTCCATAGAACCCAAGGGAGTTATTATAGGAGTATCCGAAAGACGGAGGTGTCTAGAAAGGGATCACGACCGGGGGCTGGCAAGATTTCCTTCGCACCGCTAGTTGGAATACGAGGACTCCCGGACCCGTGTGACCGCCTGGCCAAAGTCTTAGGGTATGAATCGAAATAAGATACCTGTAGGACTTCTCATTTTATTCACCCCTTCTCATCACAAAATTCTAATAAGGACCTAAAGGATTAGGGTTTTCTTTCTTCTCCTCACCCCCTTGAGGTATGGGTAAGGTTAATAAGGTTTAAGGAATCCTCCACTAAATTAATGAAAGGCATGTAAATAAGATGTCATGGACATAAGCTTAATAGATTAAGCGCAAAATAAATAATAGATACATGCTTAGGCCGTATGACGTAAGATGTCATGTCCTTAAAAGAGACCTGAGGCTAGACTTTCGGGTCAGGAGGATAAGTTAGTCTTGCAGATAGAGATCTCCATTTCAAGTAGAGACCTGGAACATCCTCGGAGCATGATGCTAACCCTAACCCTAAGTGAAGGTTAGAGAGAGATGATTTGGACCAGGTGTTTAAAAGGACATGCCTTTGGGATGCCATATGATCCATGGGAGACCTAGCACCTTTGGCAACCCAACCCTGGGAAGGGTCGTGCATGTTAGGGTAAAGGATAGTTCCTTATATGATGATGTTAGTGAAGGATCATAGAAACCCTATGGACTTGTGCAAGTAGGGCATAACTGGCACCTAGGGCACGTCATAGTGCTAATGATAGGATGAAACCCTGGATAAGGAATTATGATGGAGCATAAAGGGTTATGGATGATCTTGAGCAACCATAAGTTCGAACTTAGGCTTCACCCATGTAGATAATGCTTTGGAGGTTGATCCTTCATGAAGAGAGGACCTCTAATGGTGAGGTTGGATGTAGGGTTAGCTCAAGAGAGAGCAGGAAACCCAGCAAGAAGGTTGGAAGCCTAAAACTCTGAACAATGGATGATAGTGGTTGCCTCATGATCGATTCTTGAATGTTATTGATACCTTGGTTGTCTTTAGAGGGACCAAACCCTTGAGAAAAGATGAAGCTTCTGGTACCTACGTGCCTATGGTAGAGATGTTTACCTTTTGAGGTACGAAGAAGAGTTCCTTAGACCTAGAGAGGTTGTAACGCATGGGCCCACTGCCCAAGGCTCTAGTAGAGTTTCTGGATGACGACTGGCCCCACAGACCACCACTAGCCTTAACTGCGCACTTTGTCCACACCGACGTGCAAGCCAGGATCAACTTCCCGACTGGTCACCCATCCTAGTACTACTCCAAGCTGAGCACGCTTAACTATGGAGTTCTTTAGATATGGGATCCCTGAAAAGGAGGTGCACCTTGGTGATATGGGTAGTCCAATCATTCCTTTTAAGATCATGTTATCCGAGGCCTCAAATCCTGGGATGTTACAATCTCCCCCACTTAGACTCTTGACGTCCTCGTCAAGGCTCAACTATATGTCCTCATATTTGTTGGCTAAATTGGACATTATGATAAATCCCTTTGTTTTGATGATGACAAACATTTCATTCTTGTCGATCTAACGAGCTACTTGAGTGTTGCCGGAATAAGGTGGATGACAAAGTACTAGGGAATCTATATGCTTGAATGCTTATAAATTTCATAAAATGTAATCAATTGTAAACTTGTACAAGTATATAATGTACAAGTACTTAGATATCATGTAAATCAAGCGTTAGATCTTCCCTAGCCAATCACTACACTTAGATAGGTCATCCCCTCCAATAGTGTCACCTATGCACACTCATACACATACTTAATGCCTTAAATTGAAACATTGAAACAGGGTCAATCTCGGTCGACAAACTCCTCGACCGAGACACTCTCGGTCGACAAACTTCTCGACCGAGAAAGACCCAGGTAGCCGTTAGACACAGCTGACAAGGTAGTTGGCAGTTGGAGATGAACGTTGCAAATACTTGATCCAGAGAGCATGTCGGTCGACAAAACTTCAACCGAGTAGGTGTCCCGGTCGAAAATTTCTCGACCGACACTACTACAGAAATAGCATTCAGTGTCGCTTTTCTGGGCGTCGGTTATTAAGGAAAACCGACGCCTATAATATAAGGTGTCGGTTATTTAGACAAACCAACGTCTATATTCGAAGACCAGCCAGACACGGGTACCGCTTTGTATTCAACGTCAGTTGTTTATAACAAACCGACGCCTAAAGTCGCCCACGAAATCCAATTTTCAAGCAAAAAAAATAGTGTCACTTTCGGCGTCGGTTATGTAGATAAAAAACCGACGCCTATGTGCGATGGAAATTTGCACGAAAAGTGTCCTTTTCAGCGTCGATGATCCTTTTATAACCGACGCTGAAAGTGGTTCCCGCCAAATAATTTCATGAAAATATCGTCCAATTGGACGTCGGTTGTTTCAAACAACCGACGCTAAAGAAGGTTAGGCGTCGGTTGTTGTAAACAACCGACGCTATTTGGGAACTTCATAACCCTCGATCGCCCGACTCTTCCCCTTTCTTCTGTTTCATTGCGAGCGATTTCTTCTCTACTATCGCCCGACTCTCTGCTCCTTCTTCTCCACGACAGCGCCGCCGTGTCGCCACTGCTATTCCGGCGCCCCCTTCTCCGGCGCCCCCTTTTCCTTCTCCTCCGCCGCCGCACCCCCTTCTCCTTATCCTCCGCCTGGCCGCTGCCTGCCTGCCGCCGCCTGGCCGCTACCTGCCTGTCGCCGCCTGCCTACCTACTGCCGCTAACGCTCCCTGCTCGTCAGAGTTGCTGCCGCTGGTTCTGGAGCTCGCCGGCCGCCGCCCACGTACTCGACCAGCTCGACCTCGCCCTACTCTGCTTGCCCAGGTACCTGCCGACCTACCCAGGCACGAAATTGGTTCTTTATGTGTCGACCTAATCTGCTTGCCTAATCTGCTTGCGCGAAATTGGCTCCCTACTCTGCTTGCTTAATGTGCCTAATCTGCTTTAAGTGGTCCTAATATCATGGCTAAACATAATATGAACTATATCTTTTTATGTCATTAAATCAATGAACTTAGGAATTGGGGGTTCAAGAATAACCCTAATGATAACAAGATAATAAGGAAACCTAAGTTAATGTTATTATATGATTTGTGGCACTTTAGGATGTATATACATGCAACAAAAGTTAATTGCTTGGTTTTCTTATTTGCTTGGATAATATACTCAGTGAATTAATGTATGATTTGCATGGATCACCATCAAGGTACGTGGTTGTACTTATGATTACATGTATTTACTTCCTATGTTTGTCAAGGTTTCTTGAAGATTGAATAAGTGATAGATGATGGATGTTTATTTATTTCATGCAAATTATAAAGTCCTTATGATTATCACATTAAGTAAATCATGATATTCAGAACCCTAGGTTACACAGATTGAAAGGTAACACACTTTGTCCTAAGTTGCTAATTTTTATTCTAATATGAACTCTAGTCTCATCTATCCATGTTGCCTATAGTTTATAACATGGCATTGTGAATTATTGCATGTTTGAAACAATTAAATTCTTGATTTATTATTTAATAATGCTCTATAGATTAGGTACTTATCATGTCTATTAAAATCCTACCATTATAATTATGTGATCCCAACATATTAGGATTAACCATGTTGTTGGCCTAGAAACCCGTCCAAGATTGACTCATTAGGAGTAAATCTTGGATAGTCCCTGGTTTGGGACTGTTCTTGAACACCTAATCTCACTTAGGATGTAAGTGTATAATGTGTATTGGGTTTTCGAGAAAATTTTGGTAGCATTTCCCCGTTTGTTCTCTAAGTACATATGTACTTAGAGAACAGCGGGGAAATGCTGCCGAAATTTTCTTGAAAACCCAATACACATTATACACTTACTAGTGAGATTAGGTGTTCAAGGATGGGATAGGTGGTACACATTTATTATATATAAGAATGACATCACATGTGTTTGTTGGCCTAGAATGTGAACAATCATTGTTCTTTATATTACTTGTACATTGGTATAAATTAGAATGAACAATCACTAAATTATATACTGTTTGTATGGAGTCCGGCTTCATTGTAGATATCTATTATTGTGTTTGTTGGCCTAGAAACCCGTCCAAGATTTACTCATTAGGAGTAAATCTTGGATAGTCCCCGGTTTGGGACTGTTCTTGAACACCTAATCTCACTTAGGATGTAAGTGTATAATGTGTATTTGGTTTTCGAGAAAATTTTGGTAGCATTTCCCCGTTTGTTCTCTAAGTACATATGTACTTAGAGAACAGCGGGGAAATGCTGCCGAAATTTTCTTGAAAACCCAATACACATTATACACTTACTAGTGAGATTAGGTGTTCAAGGATGGGATAGGTGGTACACATTTATTATATATAAGAATGACATCACATGTGTTTGTTGGCCTAGAATGTGAACAATCATTGTTCTTTATATTACTTGTACATTGGTATAAATTAGAATGAACAATCACTAAATTATATACTGTTTGTATGGAGTCCGGCTTCTTTGTAGATATCTATTATTGTGTTTGTTGGCCTAGAAACCCGTCCAAGATTTACTCATTAGGAGTAAATCTTGGATAGTCCCCGGTTTTGGACTGTTCTTGAACACCTAATCTCACTTAGGATGTAAGTGTATAATGTGTATTTGGTTTTTGAGAAAATTTCGGTAGCATTTCCCCGTTTGTTCTCTAAGTACATATGTACTTAGAGAACAGCAGGGAAATGCTGCCGAAATTTTCTTGAAAACCAAATACACATTATACACTTACTAGTGAGATTAGGTGTTCAAGGATGGGATAGGTGGTACACATTTATTATATATAAGAATGACATCAAATGTGTTTGTTGGCATTTCCCCGTTTGTTCTCTAAGTACATATGTACTTAGAGAACAGCGGGGAAATGCTGCCTAATCTTTTCCTAATATATACTTGTTTCCTAATATATGCTTTTTTTCTCTGATCATAGAATGGATAGATCATGGATGTCCATTCGTAATCGTTGCACCCCAGAGTTTATATCTGGTCTTGATCAGTTTATTAGATTTGCCGAGGAACATAGGAAAAAACCTACAGATAGGTTCTACTGTCCATGTAGGCATTGCGGTAACAACTTGAAAGTCAACACTGGTGAGGAAATCAAAAGTCATGTCATGTGCAACAGGATTGTACAAGGCTATACAGAATGGCACTGGCATGGAGAGATTTCAAAATCGAAACCAGTAGATGTCGATAGCAGTGCTTGGGTGGAAGAAGAAATTTCCTCCGATGACGTAAATGTGAACGAACCCGTTCCAGCAGACATCGTTGATGCGATGCTGGATAGTTGTAGGGTAGAGCACACTGATCCACCTCCTATCTTTACAAACATTGTGCATGATGCTGAGATACCGTTATACACAGGCTGTGCTAAGTTTACGAAGCTTAGCGCTGTGTTGAGATTGTATAAGTTGAAAGCTAACAATAGATGGAGCGACAAAAGCTTCACTTCATTGTTGACTTTGTTGAAAGAAATGCTTCCTGAAGGAAACGAGCTTCCAATCTCAACATACCAGGTAAAGAAAATATTGTGCCCAATGGGAATGGAGGCCAAGAAGATACACGCATGCCCAAATGATTGTGTATTATTTCAAAAGGACTATGTAGATTTGAAAGATTGTCCAAAATGTGGTGCATCACGGTATAAATTGACGACTTCGGGGGAGTCCAAAACTGGTTCTCCTACCAAGGTGTTGTGGTATCTACCTATAATATCACGGTTTCAACGCTTGTTTGCAAATCCGAAAGATGCGAAGAATTTGAGGTGGCATGCAGATGTTAAGAAAAATAATGATGGGATCCTACGACATGCGTCTGATTCCCCACAGTGGAAGAAGATTGATCTATTGTACCCTAAATTTGGTGAAGAAGATAGGAATCTAAGACTTGGGCTTTGTACTGATGGGATGAATCCGTACGGGACATTGAGCAGCCAACATAGCACTTGGCCAGTCATGCTTGTTATATACAATCTTCCTCCCTGGATGTGTATGAAGAATAAGTACGTTATGTTGTCATTGTTGATATCGGGCCCTAAACAACCCGGAAATGATATCGATGTTTATCTTGAACCTTTGATTGATGACTTAATGAAGCTTTGGGCTGAAGGTGTGATGACCTATGATGCTTCAGCAAGAGAGACATTTCGTTTGCACGCTATGTTGTTTTGCACTATTAATGACTTTCCAGCATATGGGAATTTGTCTGGATATAGTGTCAAAGGAGCTAAAGCGTGTCCTATATGTGAAGAAAACACTGATTCAATAAGACTAAAACATGGCGGCAAGACTGTATATCTTGGTCATCGAAGGTTTCTTTCAAAATTCCATCCGTATCGTAGGAAGTGCAAAGCATTCAATGGATGGAATGATGAACGGGGTGCACCTAAACCTATACCAGGGGATGTTGTTTATGAAAGAGTAAAAGACATTGTCAATGAATTTGGTAAGAAATCACAATGTAGTATGGCCACACGGAGTGACAATTCTTCATTCAAGAAGAAGTCAATATTTTGGGATCTTCCTTATTGGAGTTCTTTGACAGTCAGGCATTGTATCGATGTAATGCATGTTGAGAAAAGTGTATGTGATAGCATCATTGGTACTCTATTAAATATACCATGTAAGACTAAAGATGGGATAAAATCCAGACTGGACCTACGTGAAATGGGAATAAGGTCAGAATTAACAGAATTACGTGAAATGGGTAATAAAAGAACATACTTACCTCCCGCTTGTTACACGTTGTCTAGAAAGGAGAAGAAAACTTTTTGTGAATGCTTGGTAAATGTTAAGGTGCCACATGGTTACTCATCCAACATCTGTAGATTGGTATCAATGAAAGATCTGAAGTTGATAGGTCTTAAATCTCATGATTGTCACACTCTAATGCAACAAATATTGCCCGTGGCAATTCGATCTATATTGCCGAAGCATGTAAGGTTTGCAATTACCAGACTTTGTTTCTTTTTCAACAGTCTATGCAGCAAAGTTATTGACCCTGATACTCTCGATAATTTGCAAAGAGAAGTGGTTGTTACCCTATGTCAGCTTGAGATGTATTTCCCTCCTTCGTTCTTTGATATCATGGTACATCTTGTTGTCCACTTGACTAGGGAAGTGAAAATGTTGGGACCAGTTTTCTTGCAGTGGATGTATCCCTTTGAACGATACATGAGCGTTTTTAAAGGTGATGTTCGAAACCGTTATCGGCCTGAAGGGAGTATTATTGAAGGTTATGTGGCGAGAGAGGTTATGGATTTTTGCAATGACTTTCTCAGTGGTAATGACACTCCTGATAATGACAAGAATATTGAGGAGGGCAAAGGAATTTTGGGATCACGGGTGAAAGTAATCAGCCGTGAGCAGTTGGAACAAGCTCACTTGTATATTTTACACAATATGGACGAAGTGAGTGTTTATATCGAGGAACATACAAATTTCATAAAGAGACAACATCCACGAGCAAGTTCAATGTCGCTTGCTAGAGAGCATAATAAGACTTTTACTAAGTGGTTTGAAGATAAAGTCTTACATCAACTATCTCAAACACCAAATGATATTACAGAAACTATCAAATGTCTCGCCTTTAAACCAAAACCGAATGTTATGTCTTATGAAGGGTTTGACATTAATGGATTCACATATTACACAAAGCGCCAAGATGATAAGAGTGTCGTCCAAAATAGTGGGGTCACTCTTCAAGCGTCGACTATGTACTTTGCAAGTGCAAAGGATAAGAGTCCACGTGAAGCTAAAATGTCATATTACGGTGTCATTGAGGACATTTGGGAGTTTGACTACATAGATTTCAAAATTCCGCTCTTTAAATGTAATTGGGTTGATAACACCAAAGGGGTTATAGTGGATGAATTGGGTTTCACTTTGGTGAACTTTGAAAAGATTGGCGAGAAGGGTGAACCATTCATATTGGCATCACAGGCGAAACAAATATTCTATATCGATGATCCTGCGAATGATAAATGGTCGGTTGTTCTTCATGGTAAAAGACAGTTCATTGAAGATCCTATAGATGAAGAAGAGTACTATGATAAGTATGATGACTCCAGTCCATTCTCAGTTGGGTTGCCCACTCCACAAAATATTGAAGCTAATGATGACTTATATGTGCGCGGAGATCACAATGAAGGATTGTTAATTGATAAAAGATCACAATTTTAGAGACATGTATGTTAATACAAATGCTAAATGTTTTCCTTTTTCTAGTTAATACAAATGCTAAATGTTTGCCTTTTTCTAGTTAATACAAATGCTAAATGTTTGCCTTTTTCTAGTTAATACAAATGCTAAATGTTTGCATTTTAAATGACATTTTCAGATGGCTGACCATGATGAGCATGATGTCCATGATGAGCATGAAGTCCATGATGATCATGCTGTCCATGACGAGCATGGCGAGGATACTAATGTAAGTTCTAAAAACATATCCTGTATTTCTATAAAATTCATTATCTTCTAGTTATGTCAAGTCCATGATGAGCATGCTGTCCATGACGAGCATGGCTAATTTAGTGTGTTTTATTTTTGTCAAATTTTAGGTTGATGCACCTGTACCCATTGAAGCACTGGAGCAACTTGATGCGCAGCACCAAAAACTTAACAAGAAAAGGGGCATCACTCTGTTGAAGAAGTTATTAGCGCTAAGTGGAAGTGGATCCAAATTGGTGGTGGAGTTTGATAATGGAGGAAATCCAATTGGAGTGAACCGCAATAATTTTGTAAACTATCTTGGGTGTACCACTCGGAGCCATTGTGGTGTTAAGTATGACAATTGGCATAAAGTTCCTCAAGGGAAAAAAGACTTGATATGGAAGGATTTATGCGTGAGTTATTATTATTTGCAATTCTATTTTGTAGATTACAAATTCTATTATTTGCAATTCTATTTTGGATACTAGTTAATAACATTTCTATTTTACAGAATCTGTTTGCATTGGATGAGAAGTTGCATCGTAAAAATGTGATGCAACGCGCTGGAAAGATGCTTAGGAATTATAGGACAAATATGAACAGAGAATACATAAAAGAGGGTGATAAGAAGAAGAAGTCAGCCCTTGAACAATGGAACTTCTTGGACAAAGAAGATTGGGACAATTTTTTTGCTTCAAGAAAATCTGAAGAATTCAAGGTATTAGGCGTCACTCCCAATTTAATTAATATACATTGTATTCACCTATTCAAGATTAACATTTAGTGCTACTAACCAAATCTTTAATGTGCATACTAACTAGGCCCTCAGTGACGCACAAAAAGCAAGGCGTGCACTGAATGTGCATGACCACACTATGGGTCCAAAAGGCTATGCAAGCGTTCGCCAAAGACTACAGGTGGAGTCTGCGGCTACTCAGGAGTCTGCGGCTACTCAGGGTCTGCCACACCCATGCCTCGCCATGATATCTGGATAGCTGGCAGGCAAAACAAGAAGGGTGAAATAAAGAAGCCTGTAACTGCTGAGGCGGCTGCAAAAATGGTAAAATACAACTCTTAGAGAAATCATTTGAATATTGATTATTTGTGGTGTTAAATTACCAATTTCTGTTTATGGTGATTAGCGGGAGCTGCACGAGCAGAGGAAACAAGGCACGTTCATCCCTCAGGGCACAAGGGATGAATTGACAGTTGCTCTGGGTAACCCAGAGCATCCTGGACGTGTTAGAGGTGCTGGCGCTGGTGTTGGCATCAAAGCATTCTTTGGGCCATCCCAGCGCAAACCTAGAGCGGGACTTTCTCAACAAGAGGTAACCTATTCTTTTTTTAGAATGTTACTGCAAAAGGAAATTCATTAATAAGAAGCTAATGTTTCTTTTATCCATGTATAGAAGAATAAGAGAGTTGAGGATTTAGTTGCTAAGAAGGTCAACGATGTAGTTGTTGAGAAGGTCAAGGAAGAATTGCTGCGGTGGCAGGCATCTCAGGCTTCCAATACTCCTATGGCGACCCACTCTTCTCCTGATGCACAGACTGCGAGTAATCCTGGAGACCCATCGCCTAGCACGTCTGCTGTAAGTATTGTTTATGACATTGTAGCTAGTCAATTCAAGATGATATGTTTTTAAGATTATATGTATATATGTATAACATTCTTTACGTAAATTTGTAGGCATTGAAGCCATGCCGCTTCAGAATAGAAGACTATGTTTTTGCAGAGGCGCAAGCTTACCCGTTCCTTCCTGGGGAAAGGTTTCATGGGACTCCAATGCCACAGGGCTATGTTCGTGTGGGCCCATTACGTGTGTTACCCGATTGGAGGGAAGTTGCGTTGCCATATGCCCACCCAGATATTGATACACTTGGTGAGGCAGAAGGCGAGGTCATATTGTGGCCCAAAGCAGATGTCGTCTACACGACTGAAATTGTAAGATAAATTTACATTGATTTAGACTGTTAATGTGTATATATTATGTCAACTGATCTTAAATTATATATACAGGTTAAAAAGAAGACACCAGGAGCACCTAGGCCTCCACCTCCACTTCCCGCATTACCAACTTGGGTTCCAACTGACCTAACATACCCGTTAGGTCCTGCTTGTAGGGGAATGGCATGTTGGCTACGTGCACATAATATACATTGCCCTATAATAGTTTCTTTAGATGCAGATTATGCAGGTCGATCATACGATAGCTCTTTATTTATACAAGATATTATTGAGCTATTTATGTATGATTGGCTGAATACATCAATGATAGAGACATGGATAAGGTGAGATCTTGTTTATACATCCATATACCTTGTGTAAGATTCGGTGATCTGGTTTCTTATATATTAATGCATACGTAATACATGTTTTGCAGCTACTTAGTCGAAGATCATTGCAAACAATTTGCATTTGATCATGTGGGATTTTTGATTCCATCATTGATTAGTATGGTAGCTAAAGACCCTGATAATGTTCAACAATACTGTATAGATGCTTTTACAATTTTTGGTCAGCAAAAGAAGACGATAATAATAGCTCCATTCAATGTCAAGTAAGTTTACTTTATTTATAATTTGGACTTAAGAAAATTCCATTTTTATTGTGCATTTTGAGTTATTAATTGTTAACTTTTTACCTCTAGCGGTAAACATTGGGAGTTACTAGTTATTGTCCCCGGGACGTTCACTGTTTATTATCTAGATCCCGCGGGAAGTACATTAAACACTAAAATTGGACATGTAATGAGAATGCCATTATTCTGGTGAGAAATATTTCATTTTTGTATATGTTACCATCTGTTATTACATTACTATTTACTTATGTAATTTACTGTGTTATATTAACATGTAGGGGTTTAGATGCATTCAAAAAGGCTGGAGGAACGGTCCCAAGGAAAAAGAACCAGCCAATAAATCGGGAGAACGTACAAGTAAGTTCCCGACTCCAATGTATATATTATTGATGTGAATTGTGCTTAGTTGTATGATTTTGTATGTTTCAATTTATAGTGCGCTACACAAGACAATGGCTGGGCATGCACATACTATGTGATGCGATTTATGCAGATGATTATCAAATGTGCCGCATTGGACATCGATACCATACATGAGGTATTATATATAGTCTCATTAGTTAGTATGAAATATATCAATCTTATCTTATTTTTATATTATTACTTATATATATACATCATTCTCTTTGCAGGTGTTTAAAACTGACAACACTACAGGTAAATGCTTAAAAAATATACATGCTCCATATACGATGGAAGCATTAAATGAAGTTAGAGAAGAATGGGCAAAAGCCATACAAGCAGTGGAAACTGTAAGATATAATTGGGATGTTGATAGCGATAATGAATGATACTTTGTAAATGAATATTTTTGAATGTTAATACATGTATTTGAATGTTTCTATATGTGTGAATGTGAGAATTGAATTGATGTCTGAATGTATGTACTTGTGTTCAATTTTCTTTGTGACTTTTGCAGGTTTGCGGCCTGTTTGTAGGCTGATATCAATGGATGTCGTAAACCTGCAGTTCAGAAAACTGAACTGCAGGTTCTCATCCTGCTGACCAGCCACAGCAGGCCTGCAAACTGATATGAAAAAAAAAATATAAATAGGCGTCGGTTATTTATAGATAACCGTCAGCAAAGACCTACAGCGTCGGTTATTTATAGATAACCGACGCCTGATGTGGCCAAAGCAGTCCTGAAAATGGCGTCGGATATTCGTATCGAACCGACGCCTATTTAAACAACCAGGCGTCGATCGTTTGGTATATAACCGACGCCAAAAGGGTTCGCGCCACATAAAACGGAGTCATCTAGGACACTTTATGCGTCGGTTATCAACTAAAAGACCGACGCTACATGGAATATAGGCGTCGGTCTTTTAGTAAATCATCGACGCAGAAAGTGCCCTAGATGACACCGTTTTCTGTGGCGCGAACCATTTTGGCGTCGGTTTTCTACTAAAAGACCGACGCCTATAGGTTAAATAGGCGTCGGTTAAAAAACCGACGCCGAAGTGTTCGACCTTTAGCGGCGCCAAATGGGGTTAAAAGACCGACGCCAAATGGGGTTTCTGTAGTAGTGCGAGATGGACTCTGACAGCAACTGTAGAATTAATTAACTAGCCGTTGTTAAAGCAACTAACTTATACCTAACGGCTAGTTAAGCACTTAGAAACCCCTAGAACGTGTCTAGAACGTCTTTAAGCACTTGTAGGACATTCCTATAAATAGGACATGCCTTAGGACACCTAAACACACTTGTTTTACACTTGTGCATATACTTGAGCATACACTTACAATTGGCAATCTGTTTTGAGCAATTGAGAAACACTAGCATTGGCTATTCTTTTCCTTGCTCCAAATTTCATGTCCTATAGGCTAGCATATCCTATCCACTAAAACTACATTCCAATATTCATTGGTTAGGAGATCTATATGCTTGATATAGGCAAATCAAGCCTTGAGCTACAAGTGGTATTGTAATTTCTATTTTTCCTTCTTGTTCCTTGTTATCTTTTGTATTCTCCTTGCTACTCCTAGGGTTGGAGGCTGCGGATTGGAGAAGGTTCTTCTCGGTGGAGAAGGTGGACTTCGGACTACTTCAAGAAGGCTGTTGCAATGGGAAGATACTTCAAGAGGAAGGCTACTTCAAGGGGGAGCTTGAAGTTGCTTCAAGAAGGCTGCTTCAAAGTTGATGCAACTACTTCTAGGTGAAGGCTGTTCGAAGGGTTTGGTGAAAGAATTGTAATTTTATGTAAATTCTTTGCGAGGTAATAAAATTTGATTCTTTCAAAATCCCGATTGGGTAAGCAACCGGGTAGTGGATTGACTGCCTTACTATTTGCTAAGGTTGGAACCACTCTAAATCCTTGTCCCCTTGTCCAATATTTTTGTGGTTGGTTGTTTGAGTTAAATAATTGTTAAATTAACTTTAAAACCCTATTCACCCCCCTCTAGTGGTTTTTCAATTGGTATCAGAGCAGGCTTCAAGGAACCCTAACCAAGTCTTGAAGAATGGGTGACGGGGTACTTAACAACCTCAACCTTGAAGGAACACTTGTGGCTAGGCCTCCTATGTTTGATGGAACAAACTACACCTACTGGAAGAGAAGGATGCAATTTTACTTCCAAGGCATTAACTGGGATCTATGGAGAATGGTGTCTACCCCTTATGAGCTTCCTCAAATGGAATATGCAGCTTGGGACACCAATATGGTAAAATCGGCTCAAATGAATGCAAAGGCTATAAGTATTCTTTATTGTTCAATTTCAGTAGGAGAATTTAATAGAATATCAAATTGTGAAATAGCCTATGAAATATGGCATAGACTTTCTATAACTTATGAAGGGATGGTTCAAGTTAAGAATTCCAAAGTTAGTATGCTTAAACAAAAGTTTGAACATTTCCGTATGGATCCAAATGAATCTATTAGTGAAATGTATGCAAAATTCTCTTCTATTGTAAATGGTTTAAATGCCTTAGGTAAAGTTGTTCTTGAGGAAGATCAGGTATCAAAGATTCTTAGATCACTTCCTCCCAAATACAAGCCCAAGGTGACAGCCATTGAAGAAGCTAATGACCTCACCCGACTAAAGATGGAACAACTCATTGGCAACCTAGAAGCTCATGAGGCAACGTTAGAAGAGGAAGAAAGAAGAGAACGTGAACTTCAACAAGGGAAAAAGAAGAACATTGCATTCAAAGCATCAGCCAAGGACAATCATGACACAAGTGAAGATGATAGTGAAGAAGAAACTCTCATTGTAAATGGTAAGCAATATAAAAGTTTTAAAACTAATAAAACTCCTAGTGTTTCTTCTTCCAGGTGCTTTGAATGTGGCAAGAAGGGACACATGAAAGGTGATTGTCCAAAACTCAAGAAAGGGAAGAAATCATCTCACAAAAAGAAAGAAAAAGCATATAAAGCTGCATGGGATGATTCAAGTGATGATAGTGATGATAGTGATGATGGAAAAGAAGAAGTAGAATGCCTCATTGCTACAACAAATGAAGAAGAATAGGTAAGTCTTTTTGATCTACCAAAAGAAGTTCTAATTGCTAGTCTTCAAGACACTCATGAGAAATATATTGAGTGCAAAAAGAAACTTAAGAAATCAAATAAAGTAAATGATGATTTAAACGTTAAACTTCTTGCTCTTGCATCTGAAAATGAAGATCTCAAAAAGGCAAATGAAGATTATGATCTTAAGTTAAAATCTGTAGAAGCTAATTGCAATCTTCTTTCCTTAGAAAAGTTAAACTTGCAAACTCAAGTAAATGATCTTCAGAAACAACCTATTCTATGTTCACACTTAGATTATGATGAGGTTGTCAAAGAAAGAAACTCTCTAGTATCTGATTTAGATCAAGCAAAGAAAGATATAAACAAGAAGATGGATGATATTGCTAAGTTACAAAGAAATATAAATGAGTTAACAGGAAATGACATGCTTGAACATATTCTAAAAATTTCCTCTAGTTATAATGGAAGAAGAGGATTAGGATATGATCCAAAGAGAAATCAACCCAAAAGAGCTAAAGCATCAACGACTAAGACTATGTTTGTACCTAGGAACACAGTTCCTATAAAGAGAAATGAAGTTGACTCCATTAGTTGTCATTATTGCATGCGTCTTGGACATTATTCATTTTCATGCCCATATAAGAAAAAGAATGATGATTTAGCTTGGATTCCTAACACTTAGAAGCTTAAATTTAACTAGTTGAGATTTGACCTAAACTGATTCTTGATATTCAAATGTCATATCTCAACATAATCGAGCTCTAACTTGCATAATTTTGTTTTACTTGGAAGCAATTAACAGTTCTGAAAACATTCTAGAAACCTTGTCGGTCAAGAAACTGTCGACCGAGAGAACAGTCGGTCGAGAAATTGTCGACTGAGCAGGTCACTGATTTCCAGTCTACAATAAATCTGCTGAATATGTTTTCAATTGATCAAATTGCTATCTATTTGTTGTTAATGACTGTTTGTACATGCAAAACAAAGTATAAATTCTGGAAACCATCCTTGAAAACTTATATGAGATTAATTTGGTTTATTCTCTAAATGGTTTAAGTTAAAACTGAAAATTATGAGTTATGTTGATTTAAGTCAAATTATTGCCTTCATGGTCTATTCTAAGTATTCTTTGATTTATTCACATAGAAACCATATGTTGAATTTCATGTTGTTGCTGTTTTATCATTCCATCATGGATATACTTTCACCATTTCATTATTCAATTTTCTACATATAAAGATGATGCTTGTTGCATAAAAATAAAACTCTATGGCACAAAAAGATAATGATTATTGCATGAATGATCCTTGATGATACATAGGCAAGCAAAATGATTTGTTGTTGGTATATTCCTTAGAACTTCAATGCTTGCTCTTCTAAAACAAATAGTCGTAACACATAAGATATTAATACAAATTCCTTAATTGGTATCTTTAAAGACTTGAGATATTAATCGTGCTTTCAAGGATATATATTTTTATGAAAATATGGGTACAAGAAGAAATAGAATTTGATATTTATGTACCTGCAACAAAGCTTATCAAGGATGAACATCTTCATATTGAGTATAACTCAAAATGCTTCAAATTGATATCTAATCAAGTTGCATGCATACATTACACTTCACATATGAGTGCTCAAATGGGAAATCTGCAAAATTGCCTCTTGGTTGAAATCGAGTTTGACCAAGGGGCGCTATGGTCGTAGTCAAGGTCGACCTAAAATAAGCTTGACAAAATGCTTATTTGTACATCATTTTATTGTACTTAATATTAGTATCAAAATGTACTTTTGATAAAGGTCAAAATAAAATTTTAGAAATCATCTGTGACCTTAGAAGCTTTAAATTGCTTTAAATTATAAGATTAAGGGGGGCTCATAAAAACAAATTTGATTATTTGATTAAGAGGATTACAAAAACATTGTAAACATCATTTGAAGCTTGTTATGACCTTAGTATTTTTAATCTTGGTTATGAAGAAATCTACAAATTTCATAAAAATGATATATCTTGTTCTTAAAGGAACTCTCTAAACAAATCATGGCTTAACATCCTGTGCATTTGGTTAGAGACATTTTTATATACTCTAAGATTAAAGGATTCTCATTTCATTTTCAGGGCTTAACATCCCTTGTAAAATGGGTGAGAAATCAATACACATATGCCATAAACTTAGAAGGAACTCATATCATTTCAAGGCTTAACATCCTTTGCAAATGATTGAGAAACAAATTGTGGCTAAATTTGACAATAAAATCCCTTGATTTTAATTGGATATCTCTTTAAGGGGGAGCAAAGAATAAAAAGAAAGACACAAAGTCATACTAAATGATTATATTAGATATCTTTTTGAAATGACAAAGGGGGAGAAATAATATAAAATCACAAACATAAAATTAAAATGAGTTTCATAATATCTTGGCCAGCAATCACTTGCAAAACCAAAGATGGCTACAAAGGTAAATTTCAGCTATGAAACTCACATGTTTTATATTTCCTTATTTTATATTTAGGAAATGTTTGTCATCTTCAAAAAGGGGGAGATTGTTGGCTAAATTGGACATTATGATAAATCCTTTTGTTTTGATGATGACAAACATTTCATTCTTTTCGATGTAATGAGCTACTTGAGTGTTGCATGAATAAGGTGGATGACAAAGTACTAGGGAATCTATATGATTGAATGCTTATAAATTTCATAAAATGTAATCAATTGTAAAATTGTACAAGTATATAATGTACAAGTACATAGATATCATGTAAATCAAGTGTTAGATCTTCCCTAGCCAATCACTATACTTAGATAGGTCATCCCCTCCAATAGTGTCACCTATGCACACTCATACACATACTTAATGCCTTAAATTGAAACATTGAAACCGGGTCAATCTCGGTCGACAAACTCCTCCACCGAGACACTCTCGGTCGACAAACTTCTCGACCGAGAAAGACCCAGGTAGCCGTTAGACATAGCTGACAAGGTAGTTGGCAGTTGGAGATGAACGTTGCAAATACTTGATCCAGAGAGCCTGTCGGTCGACAAAACTTCGACCGAGTAGGTGTCCTGGTCGACAATTTCTCGACCGAGATGGACTCTGACAGCAACTGCAGAATTAATTAACTAGCCATTGTTAAAGCAACTAACTTATACCTAACGGCTAGTTAAGCACTTAGAAACCCCTAGAACGTGTCTAGAACGTCCTTAAGCACTTGTAGGACATTCCTATAAATAGGACATGCCTTAGGACACCTAAACACACTTGTTTTACAATTGTGCATATACTTGAGCTTACACTTACAATTGGCAATCTGTTTTGAGCAATTGAGCAACACTAGCATTGGCTATTCTTTTCCTTGCTCCAAATTTCGTGTCCTATAGGCTAGCATATCCTATCCACTAAACCTACATTCCAATATTCATTGGTTAGGAGATCTATATGCTTGATATAGGCAAATCAAGCCTTGAGCTACAAGTGGTATTGTAATTTCTGTTTTTCCTTCTTGTTCCTTGTTATCTTTTGTATTCTCCTTGCTACTCCTAGGGTTGGAGGCTGCGGATTGGAGAAGGTTCTTCTCGGTGGAGAAGGTGGACTTCAGACTACTTCAAGAAGGTTGTTGCAACGGGAAGCTACTTCAAGAGGAAGGCTACTTCAAGGGGGAGCTTGAAGTTACTTCAAGAAGGCTGCTTCAAAGTTGGTGCAACTACTTATAGGTGAAGGCTGTTCGAAGGGTTTGGTGAAAGAATTGTAATTTTATGTAAATTCCTTGTGAGGTAATAAAATTTGATTCTTTCAAAATCCCGGTTGGGTAAGCAACCGAGTAGTGGATTGACTGCCTTAGTATTTGCTAAGGTTGGAACCACTCTAAATCCTTGTCCCCTTGTCCAATATTTTTGTGGTTGGTTGTTTGAGTTAAATAATTGTTAAATTAACTTTAAAACCCTATTCACCCCCCTCTAGTCGTTTTTCAATATTCTGACCCCATTTCAGTGAAGACCCACAATGGCCCATGGACACCCAGCTCCCGTCCACAACTACCAGTGCAAGGATGGCTCCATCTCGTCTCTACGGATAGCCCTTTCCAACTTGCCTGGACCGCACGGGCTCAAGACTGGCATGCCACATGCCCATGTGGGCCCCACCTACTGGAGGGGTTATGGCTCTGATACCATTTGTAACGCATGGGCCCACTGCCCAAGGCTCTAGTAGAGTTTCAGGAATGACGACTGGCCCCAAAGACCACCACTAGCCTTAACTGCGCACTTTGTCCACACCGACGCGCAAGCCAGGATCAACTTCCCGACTGGTCACCCATCCTAGTACTACTCCAAGCGGAGCACGCTTAACTATGGAGTTCTTTAGATATGGGCTCCCTGAAAAGGAGGTGCACCTTGGTGATGTGGGTAGTCCAATCATTCCTTTTAAGATCATGTTATCTGAGGCCTCAAATCCTGAGATGTTACAGAGGTTTAGTGAAAAGGTTATGAGGCCTTGTACCTTGTTGGTTGTCCTTAAGGAGGACCCAACTCTAAGTGTTGCTTGAGTTGAAGGATGACCAGGAGTGCATGTCATGCCTTTTTCATGCTTGGTTTGTAGTTAAGAGATAGAGAATGCAGTTTGATACCTAAAAGTGAACCAAGGGTTCCTAGGACTAAGAGGGGAAGTGGTATACCTGATGCTCATGATGAGAAGTTGAGTTCCTATAGAAGCGAGCATGGTAATCCTCATGTATAGAGGAAAAAGGGGAAGCCCCTTAAGTTTAAGGTTGAGGTGTTCATATAGAAGTTGAGTTCCTTAGAACCCCTCACAACTAGGTTGATGATAAAGGGAAAGTTTGATCTTGATCCAACATCGAGGAAAGAAGGATAAGTATGACCTAGCATGGTACGGTAAGTGATCAGGTTGTGCCTTAATGGCTTTCCAGGGTTAAGTAGGCTCATGAGGATGTAAACCCTAGACCTAAGAGCTTTTGTGACCTTAGAGATAGTTTTCCTCCCATCCTGGGAGAGGGACCCCTTTGGAAGGGTGTATATCAGTTTTGTTGGTTCAAGGTAACCTAAAGAGGTCTCATAGGATCTTGAGAAGCTAAGTGAAAGGTACATAGTATGAGAATGAATCTACAGACCCATAGATATCCATCTCTATTGCATGTGAATGTGTTACCATGGAGGTAACCAGTATAGGGTTTGACCTAGGTAGGAAGGTTTCCATGATGCCTATGAACGGATGAGAGTCAACCCATGAATACAGAAAGAGAGATGATGAAGACTTGGGTAAGGTTCTAAGTGAACCTATACTGTAATGGAGTATCCTAAGTCTATCCTAGGGTCAGGTAGGGATAAGACCGATGAAAGTAGGAGTTGCCTAATTCCCCAGTTGCACATGACCATAGGGTCGGGAGGTAACAACTATCATTGTCTGAGGGCCATGGGTTAGGAGATTGATCACCTTCATGAACTCATGAGACCCAAAGGGCAGATGAGTAGGGCACTCTCTTGATGCATTAGGGAAGAGGGATGACCCCAAAAGAGTTGGTACCCTATAGACCTAGAGGAGATGACCAAGGATATAAACCTCAGTAGGTTCAAGACTAGTTTGATATCATGATGTTTGTGATGAAGAGACATATGTGGCACGTTGCAACTTAGATTTAAAGGTGTACTGGCAAGGTGGGATGTACCATCTCTACTCTTGGAACAGGAAGAACTTTGTATTTGGACTGCAGCCAAATGCTTATTTCCTCTTGTTATGTGGGTGAGAGATAGGATATTACGCATGCCATACACCAAGAGATGAGGTAGGTTAAAACGTTGCCACGAGAAATGGGGATAGAGGAGATAACCTACCCTGGTAAAGTGAATGATACATGGATGGTTTACTAGCACTTAGAGAAATGAGGTAGTCACCTTATGAGGATGTGGAGCTTACAAGTTATACCAGGATGAGTTTGGTCACCATGATGATGAAATCAGAGAGTGTTCTTAATGGATATAGACATGGAGTTGGAGGTAATATGATAAGTGAAATACATGGCAGTGTAATGTTACCTAATGCCTAAGGATGTGAAGTGGTAATAGCTGCTCTGGTTGAGTTACATCTGACTTGTTTGACCAGAAGCTAGAAAGGGTTGATTGGCTAACCTTAAGTTTGAAAAGAGAGGAGTTTGGATAACACTCAGATGTAACAAGATACATTGAAAAGTTATGGTTGTTTGGTTAGCTAGTCTAGTCCTGGATGCAATGAAAGGATGGTGGTAAAACCTCATATGTACTTCTTTGGAAGAGAAGGTGATGAAACCCCGACTAGAGTGGTTTAGGGTTTCAGATGAATCAATCTTGGAAGAATCATGACATACAGGAAATCATGATACACCATGGAAAATGGTAATATCACTTTAGATGCTTAAGATGAATTTGCATGTGGTTTATGACCATGCAAGCCAGGAGGTAAAGGACGAACCCCAATAACCCACTGTATCGATATAGAGGATAAAAGAATCCCTGAGAGGGAATGAGAGATCAACACTATGGATGCTGGGATAGGACTTCCCTGGACCAAGGAAGGTCGAGATACAATATGGGTTATGGTAGATTGCCTTACCTAGAATACATGAGAAAGAAAGAGCTCTGTTAAGGGACAGATCTAGTTGAACTACCCATGAGAGAAATGGTTCAACTACACCATGAAGCGAGTTCAAAAGGTTCTTGAGTTTGACCTAAAGGTTCACTTCCATAAAGTGGAAGTAGGTACATGAAGAACTCAATGTTAGTATAGTTTATCACCCCTAACTATGGTTACTATGATCCAGACTAAAGGCTCTGATGAGGGCATGTGTGCTCGTTTAGGGTGATATCTAGAGACAGTTATTGTCCTATGAAAGATGTGACAATGACCACCATATCCAGTATCGGGTTTTATATGAAGCTCTGTAAGGGAGGTTGTGTCGGTCACCACTTCAGTAAGGTGATGTTGGTGAAAAGGACCTCATGATGGTTAGAAAAGGGGCCACATGATGGTTAGAAAAAAGGACCCCAGTGCGTGTAGATGGAGTCACTTTGATTGTGCAAGGGATGAAAGGAGCCTAGAGACGATGAGAGTCGTGAGAAGATGCAAAGTAGACTGACATGCAGTTCACTGTGGGAGATTATGTCATATGAAAATCTGACCCCTCTAAGTTATAACTAAGAGAGCTGAGTCCCCGATGCATGTGTTCTTTTGATATGGTTTGGTTGAGAAGGTTAAGTTTGACCTTGCCCCTCAGGATAAAGTAATGTGTGATGAGTTCCATGTGTACAATTTAGAGCACTATGTGAGGTACCCGACCATATGCTGAACAATGAACCTATTAAGCCCCAAGGGAGGCTGAAATGGCCTGACTCACCTGTGTAGTTATAGACGCCAGGATGAAAGAACTCAGAGAAAAGAATATGTGATGATAAAGGTTCTTTGTAAACGCCATGAGTACAGAAAAGCCACATAGGGGCCAATGATGGACATGGAAAAGTCTTATCCTGAATTGTTTGTTTGCTTGCCTGAATTTTGAGGACAAAATTCCTATAAGAGGGGAAGGATGTTACAACCCCAATTTTTGGGTTCAATTGGTGAGAAATGCAATTTCTCATATTAAGTATATTTGAACAAATAATGATATAATTTGTTTTGAATAAATGGATTATGTTTACAATAGCCTTGATATTTGTTTTGTGGGCTTTATTGGCTATTGGGCCCAAATAACAAGGAAATTCAATTAGTAATTGGATAATTGAATTTTAAAGAAAAGAAATATGTAGAAACCTTAGAAGGTAAATCCAAAGAAGATTTCGTGCCTCTTGGGTTCCTGGGGTACCAAGGAGTCCAAGGTTGCAAAAAGAAAGTAATAAGAAAAGAAAAGATTAATTAAATATTTCTTTGTTAAGAAAGAAATTTAAAATAATGATAAAATATGGAAAATAAGTGAAAAGATGTAGATTTGAGTTCCCCTTGGTAGATTTTGTATCCCAAGGATTCCTAATGGTAAAAAGAATACCAATGAGGAAAATAAAAGGGAAATCAAGAGAAATCCTCAAAAGGAAATATGTTAATGAGAAATAAACACGATAAGGAGAAATAATGCATGAAGATACATGTACAATGATAATAAGTATCTTTAAAAAGGAATTTCGATATATTAGAGTTTATTGGTATCCAAAT
Source organism: Alisma plantago-aquatica (assembly GCA_963693085.1). Taxonomy (NCBI): domain Eukaryota; kingdom Viridiplantae; phylum Streptophyta; class Magnoliopsida; order Alismatales; family Alismataceae; genus Alisma; species Alisma plantago-aquatica. Next base: position 309,562,206 of record OY856413.1, on the reverse strand, counting down.
AGGCCTTTGGACACAAGACAAAGAATATTATAGAATAGGTGTTTCACCTTTCACCTTTATGCACCTACCTTTTTGGACATGGGTTGCTACCAAGTACTTTTACGAAGAAATTGGAGAAAACCAATATGGAAAGGAGGAAGGAATTGCATTTAATCCTTGCCTTGATTTACGTATGCATTGCCAATTATGGAAAACGGAACCGCATCAACTTGTAAACCCTAGTCACTACATGTGTATATATATATACACAGGGTTACGCAGCTGACACAATGCCTTCTCTGGTTTCCCCCTCCCTTCTGTCCCGGGTGTTGAGAACACACCCTCAGAACTGGGTTGAATCACACATAATCGACAAGAGAGGGCAAGTCTCTGTTTAGATGCACAGATGTATGAAATAACCTCTACAATCCCACCAAGACGGACCTTACATATCCCTTTGTTTGCCTTCTCCGACTCATCCACAAGCGCCGCCAGATCTGACAAGAGTTTGCGGTTGGGTTTCCGTCGACGAGATATACGTCGCCACCCTGATCTGTGGATCTGGAGTAGACTGTTGACGCTAGTGAGGTAGAGGCGCTTCTGCAACCTTGTCACCAACCTCATCCTCACCGACCTGGGAACCCTCGACGCGGCCCAGCTCAAGGGAAAGACTGACGAACCCCCACCGGAGGTGCTTGGCCCCTTGCCAAGTCACTGGGGACCTGCCGCAAAAAGGGGGGAGGAGGCAGAGCACTGGCGGGCGGCGCTTGGGTGAGTTGTCTTCTGGGCGGCGTGTGTATGTCCGCGAAGGCACGCCGTATAGGAGGTGGTCGCACCGCACGTAGAGAACCCCTCATGCGAGTGCGAGGAAGAAAGGGAGCATCTTGGAGGTGAGCCATGGAACAACATCAGATTGAAGGGGGAAGCGTGGTATCGCGAGGAGGGCAGGAGTGCAGCCCCGACGATGGCGTTCTACAGCCGGAATAGCTGGCGGAGAAACGCGGTCATGAGGATGCGCGAATGAGAAAGGGACAGAGTCCCATATTCGTTGGACCCACCCTCTGCGGTTGGGCCGAGCCCCAATAATCCCAGGAAGAGAAATTGCAGCCTACAGGTAATGCACAATGCTGATGTGTCAACGCATGAGTAGTCAGAATATTATTAACTTGAAATAATGGTAGGATTTAATTAGTAACTCAGATTTAGACAAGTTATATATGAAAATTTATCGGGAGAACGAGTAGAATCCAAATAAAATACTCTTAATGCCTAAATATGATTCCTGTTCTAAAAGTATAGTTGGTCCATGAATGTCGGGTGATTAATACATAGGAACCCTAGCTCTTATTAATACATTGTTGATCATGTTAGATATGCTTCCTTGAGATTTAAACTGATGATGTGGAATAATATGGTAAATTAACATGATTATGATCTTAATGATGATAATTGGACTTTCTAATCAATGTATATTAATAATAAGGTTTGAGGATCCTAACTTGTTAATTTGTTAGACTTAATTTAATGTAAGTGATCATAATGTAAGGATGAAATAGATTTGATGATCATGGCTACACCTAATGCGAATTATGGTTCTTGAGCCATTAAATCAATAAACCTACGGATTAGGGTTTAGAAACATATCCCTAATGATAAATTTGATGCTAAGGAAACCTAAACCCTAGACTAGGGTCGAGTAGGGTTTAATGTGATTAATAATGTGAAGGTGACAGTTTATGTTTTATATACATGCAGATTATAAGTAATGAATGCTTGACTTGCTTGGATCTATTGATTGGCTTGATTGTATATACATGAAGTATATGTTGAATAATCTGCATGACTCATCAAAACATGTATGTGGTTACGATTATGAATAGCCGCTATAGTTTCCCGGTGGATTCCAGAATGTTTAATCGCATTGAATGCAACTAAACTGTTGGATGTTTATTTATTTCATGCAACTATAAAGTGACTATGATTATCACTATAAATGTGCATATATAACTGGCTAGATGTGGGTCCACCTCTGTTACATTGAAAAGGCTAAAAAAGGGGTAATCCTAGAGTAAGGTCTAGGTTACCGTGAGTTAGAGACTCTTTAGCAAATCCCGAGTTAAGGAGTGGTCTACATACGAGTAGTGCCATGTGACTCAACCCTAGAAATTGGTTCACTTATAGGTGGATCATGAGGGGTTTAATGGGGACAATACAGAGGATAGGGTACTCTTGGACTGCAGAGTTATATCTAAAATGTAATATTGGTTGTTAAATACGTAATTGAATGATTACATTGTTATCGTAGTTGCATATTTATTATTTCCCCCACATACCAGCTACGTCTGACCGACGTTTTGTTTGTCGGCGTTTTAGGTACAATGAAAAGAACAAACAATAAAGTGGAACATGTGATACTAAATGAAAATTAAAGTGCAAAGGAGGATTAGATAGATTAGTATCAGTGTGGATAGAAGAATAGAGATCCAAGTTTTCAAAAGGTATGCAAAAATTCATTTTCTTACAACTTTCAGTATAGTATGTTAAAATTTGATAGTTATTCTTGGTTAATTGTCGAACCTTTGATCCGGAAGTCATGGGTGTGGCTTCGACCTCTCGGTCTCCCTTAATTGGGGGTTATCAAGAGGTGTGGGTCGTAACAACAATCATTTGTGTGAAAGAAGCATGACGTAGCAAGGATAGTCAATGGACATGATCTAGGACCAAGTATATGCCTTCCAACCTTCCTTCCCAATCTATACTTGTTGACGTGATATGTTGTCTAAGGGGAATTTGGATAATTGTTTTTTCATTACCCTATCTGATGTGACATTTCCCTACACTCTACTCCTCTATATATATGATATGAGATGAGGCTTCAGGGAATACATTCAGATTCTCTCATTCTTGCCTTAAAGGTTTGAGAAACCCTAAGAGAGACTTGGAGAGAGGGGGGAGAGTGATGCATCGGATAATTGTCATTTTCACATGCTATTGATTATTGATTTTTGTACACTTGTTGTTCATTTTCATATAAATTTGTGCATTATTTACTATGATTATCATGTGATACTTATTTCTATCAAATAAATGTAATTTTAATGTTACTGAATGATATAATAAATTTAAGAGCTTACGTTCAGTTTTTGTGGATTTAAGATAAATTTACAAGAAACTTCACAGCTCAGTACTATCAACTTTGTTGTTGATGGTACAGACACATGCTCAATTTGGAACATATGGAAATTGAGAACACTCAATAGTACCAACTTAGAATTTGATACTGCCGACAACATCATAGGGATGGATTCTAAATTTATGGAGGAAACTTGATACTATCGACTTCATGCTCGGTATTATTGACATTTTCCCAGGCTAACACAACAATAGAAAGCATCGGTAGTATCGACATAGTGGTATCAGGCATAACTAAAAATTAAGTCTGATTTGATGGTTGCAAATTACTGATGCCCTAGGTCACTTATATGACTTGGAGAGATTTCAGTCAACCCTATCAATCTCATTCCATTTCGTTAAATTGGTAGTCAAGAGTAAGGAGAGGAAAAAGCATAGAAGAAGGCCATGTTTTGGGATATTGAGGCACCTCCAGAGGATGGATCTGCAGCCAGAAGGTAGCAAATCATCATATTCTTAGATGGGATCAATCAGACCATCTTATTCTGGGTTCTTTAGTTTTACTAATGTTTTCCATGTTTTTATTCTTCTCTCCCATGTAGTTGACAATGGAGACCATGCGGGGCTAAACCCCTTGTTCCTTAGGACCGAGGAGTAGCCCAATTATGTATTGTAATTGACTTTATTACATTAATATATCATTTCTCTTAATTTTTGGATTTTTATATATGCTATTGTCACAGACTATCCATGCTTGATTACCATCGGTAGTTAATTAGAACTTTAATTTCTTTGAAAAAGGGAATTAATGGTTGAAAAATTCATAGAAATACATGTTTTATATCGCGCTTTGTAACATGGATTATGAGTATGAAGATATTACCCAATGTTTTTGATAAAGTACCTAACTAATAATAAAACATTAAGGGAGTGGGATTGGTATTAGATTAGGTAGTTGATTACGCTATGAGAGAAGGTAATTCTTGCTACAAGTCTCTTAGTCGAGGGTTATAAGAGTTGTTTATTAATGTTATGATGTTAATTGCAATGTTAACCCAGGTGAAACTATAATACTAAGGAATTCACTCCAGTTCCAATCAACAACCAATAATTTTAGATTTATTTTCTGCTTTAGATAAATAAACATTCAATCAAAGTTTTAATTGGTCTAGTTGATTGCATTGAAGTTAGCAGTAGTTTGTGGATTAATGTTTCCCTGTGTTTGACATCCTTTCATTGATATGTACACTTGCGTTTGACGTGTAGTTTACTCATATCAAGTTTTTGGCACCATTGTCGGGTAAATGACAACTCCTGCACTATGAGTGTTGTGATCGGCCACTGGAGGACACAATATTTAATTTCTTTTTATTCTTACTAAAATGAATATCAAATATCAGTTATTCAATCATTAGTGTCCATTCTCACATTGTTTACAACAATTTCATATACTAGTTCATGCTTCACACTCGAACAACAGATTAAGGAGAGTCTACTGCATCCATTGCAGATCAGGAGGAATTTTTTGACATGGTGCGAGAGTTAGGAACTTCAGATGAGAAGCTCATTCCAACCTCACTGCCTCGAGCAACACAACTAGAGCAAGCAAAGGTGGGTGACACAAAAGTTGAAGAGTAGACCATGTGGGAAAAGATCAAGGTTTCATCTACAACTACTCAACTGGGACTGATAAAGAGGCAGGCTATAAATGTTAGCATCTACAAGATAGATCCAGACTTGGTGGTACTGGTGAAGTCACAAGTGTTTCATGGCCACAACATTGAGGATCCAATGACCCATATCAACAATTTTGTTGAGAGTTGTGACATGGTGAAGATACATAGAGTGCCATTGACGGTCATCTATTTGAAATTGTTTCTGTCTTCATTAGCAAATAATGCGAAGTCATGGTTCCTTAACCTCCCGTCTGATTCAATAGAAACATGGGAGGGGATGATAGATGTGTTCTTTGAGCATTACTTCCCACTATAGAAGACAAATGAGTTGGTCAGGAAAATTTGCAATTTCAAGTAGCAAGCAGAAGAATCTTATTCTGAAGTATGGGAGAGGTTTTAGAACATGCTAAGGAAGGTCCCTTATCATGGGATCAATCTTTATGAACAAACCTAGATTTTTTATTATGGGCCACATCAGTGAGAAAGGACCACATTTGATAATGTAGGAACATTATTCTTCCGCAACAACAAGCCATCTAGGTGCCATAAGATTTTAAAGAACATGACAAAGAACCAGTTATAGGGAGAAGAAAGAGAGATTCCAGCAACCGTTAAGAGTGTTGGAGAATCTAAAGCCATCAAATCATTGAATGAGAATCTAGACCTCATAACTAAAAAGCTACGTCAAAATGATGAAAATCATCTAGAGGTGAAGAGGAGGACTACATGTACCTACATCATCAATATCAACAGGATAGGAGCTCTAGTAAGATAGACAGAATTGAAGACATGCTAGGTAAGCTAGTGAGTCAAAATGAGACCTTACTGGATCATATAAAATGGGTGCAATAAAATCATGAGGTGTAGATCTGGAGCACGCAAAATCAAATTTATCAACTAGAAGTAGAGGTGGCCTCCTTAAAGAAGCCCATTCAACAAGAATTTCATGGGAATGTAGAGACAACTCATCAGAATAACCAAGTGAAATTTATCTTTGTGGTGAAGGATCCATAACATCATACTAAGGAGTCACCCAAGAATCACACTCTATAGCCATATTGGGGGTATGTACCAAAAATTTCCTTTCCCCTACAGTCTATATAGATTACTAGGAGGATGTAGAATGCCAGACAAAGTACTTCAAAGTTACACCTTTGATGTGTCTGCAACTCCAACTTCAGAAGGTACCTATGCAACAAGAATAGGTGAAGGTTCTACTCTGTAGTGGAGTAGTTACAGTTAATAAGGAGGCACCCATAATTCAAAATGAGCCACCATGTGTCATTCCATCCATGAGTGACATTCCAAATTCTATTCTAAAAGGTAGGTTGAAGCAAGCTTATGGGAGGAGATCTCTAATGTCCCATATATTCCACCGCACAAACGTGTAGAGAAGCCACATGTTCCATAATTAGATAGTATGAACCTAAGGAAGGTGGAAAAGAAGTTCAAGAAGTTCCGATACATCTTCCAAAAGTTCCACATCAATATTCCACTTGCGAAGGTGATAGAACAAATTCCTACATATGGAAGATTCTTGAAGGATACCATCAACAAGATGTCTTGTGTGTTGATGAAGTGGTTAGTTCTGTAATCCAGGGAAGGTTTTTGAGTAAGAGAAAAGACCTAGGATGTTTCTACATCCCTTTTTCTATAGGCAACCAACATTTCCAACAAGAAAAGTGTGACTCTGGGGCGAGCATAAATCTCATGCCTCTTGCTACTTTTCGAAAGTTCGGTTTGAAGAAACCAACCAAAACATCCATGAAAATTGATTTGGTAGATTGATCAATTGTGAGGCTTTAAGGTATATGTGAGGATTTTCTAGTCAAAGTCAAAAACTTCATTTTTCCTATTGACTTTGTAGTTATGGATATGCCTGATATTTGAGGATCAGAGATGTTATTTGGAAGGTCGTTCCAAGCTACAACTGACATTATAATTGCAGATGTACTTAACACCCTGGATACATGATGATAGAGTGGAGTTCATATTTCCAGACAATTCTTCACCACCATTTTGTGACAACCCAGGATGAAGAAAACTCTTCTTGTCGAGCTGAGGACTTTAAACAAGGGCTCTTGATGGGAGGAAACCCAACCATCATTTTTTCTTTACATTATGGTTTGTAGTTTTCATAGTTGTAATTTGCATTTTATTCATTTGTGTTTATGTAAAAAAGGCACCTTGATCAATTTTGTGTGGTGTACAGACTAACGATAAGTTGTTACTACTGACTTTAGCTTTGGTAGTACCGACCCCATCATAGGGATGAAGGAATCAAGTTTCAATTAACCTGGTACTATCGACTCCAAGCTCGCTAGTACCGACATTTTGTAGAAAATGAGCCGAGTTAAATGATAAGGACTCGGTACTACTAACTCCAATCTCGGTAGTACCGACGTCCAATGATGCTCTAGGTTTTAAATAATGAGATAATGCTTGGAAGTATCGAGAATATTCAAAGACTGGGTACTACCGACACAAAGTCGATACTACTAAAACCTAAACACTAGATGCCACAACAACCCTCATCATTTTAGGGGACATTTTATCCCCTTGATCCTACCATGTCACAACCACAACCATTGCCCTTATGATTAGCACCACTGTTCCATCTCTTAAGTTAGAATTCTAACTATACAGACGTAGTCAAGTTTAAGATTAGGGGGTGTTGGAACAACTCTATCCATTCGTTTTTATTTTTCTTTTAGTCTTTATTTTCTTTTTAGTTTTATTTTCCCAAGTTGTAGGATCCACAATCTATCTACTGTAAAAGTGGAGCTTAATTCATGATTCTTGTCAATGTCATGTGCTTTTGGGTGTTTACAATGGGAATTTTAAAAAAACCTTTGGCTTAGTTGCAAATTTCTTGAGTTGACCCACCTAGAGGAAGTGTATGGGCTAGTCATCTTAACGACATTTGATATGAATGGAAATCTTAATTGTTCATGTAATGTGGATGACAATAATATCCTCGAATTTTGGTAAAGATTGAATTATAAAATATGATGCATTAATTAAATTGATAATTCCTCAATGATTTTATTGGTGGAATAGTAATGTTAATTGCCTTTGTCACATAAGTGATTTTGGCACAAGACAAATAGATAAAAGGAATTCATGCATTAATAAATAGTAATTACTTTTGATATTGATAAAAATTTTACAAAGGAGAATAAAGTTATAATGTGATAGATAATTAAAAGAAAACTTATCTTTCCATTATTGGAATATAATGGTTGGGACATCAAATAGTGTTACCTTGGGTTGCCTTTTTGGTATGTTGAAGGATAATCTGAATATAAGATAATGAGAGGATAATTGGAAAGAGAGTCATGATGTGGCTTGACTCTTCACATATTGCTTGTACACAAAGAAAGAGGTTGGAACAAAAGGAAAGGAGAGATTTCTTTTGTATATTCAGGAGACTTGTGAGAAAAGATATATATATATATATACATACATATATATATATATATATATATGGGTAAGAAGTCCCACACACAAACCCACCCTATTCTCTCTCACTTTCTCATTCATGTCATCTATGTTCTAATAACCCCTAGGGTTTTTCACATATGATGTGTAGGGGACTGGAGGATCCCCTCAATAGATGAGGTAGTTCCTAGACTTCATGGTCATGAGAGAGGAAGAGAGCCTCCATGATAGTCTCTATGTTCGACCTACACTCGTCATCTGCCTTCAACAATAATCCAAACAATGGATTTTGAACCGTAGCCAGGGACGAGAGTGGACCCCGTTCCTATCTCCCTCTAGTACCTTCTTCGTCCCATCGCATCGCACCCCGACCATACAAAAGGATCTCCCGCCGATTGGTGCCCTACCAGATGCGTGGTTGTGCCAGGGCAAAGAGGGTACATGGTGTGAGGAAGGGTTGTAGAGGGAGAGCTGAGCGCCAAAAAGAATCATACCCACAACACAATGATGGTACTATCGTGGCTGTGTATGTACGAACAACGTTGCGTTTGGGTTTACGCGATGATGAGGAAACGATCATGCCCTTGGGCACACCTTCATCAGGGTGCAGTGTTGGGGAAGAGCAAGGCACCGTCTAGCCAACCAGGGCACCTCTGTCTTATCTGAGGCCATGGAGGACCATCTCCATGGCAAAAGCAGGGTCCAACGAGGGCTTATTGAGGTGTCATGGCATCTCAACTCTCATGGAGCGAGAACATATTATCTACTGTCACTATCGAGGCGGGGAGCGAACTCCTTCGCGAGAAAAGAGATGACCATGGGTCAAATGACCCGAAGACCCTTGTGTATGTACATAGACCTCAAGGGCATGTATGTCTTATCGTTGTAAACCTAGCCTGAATAACAAAAACATGATATGATTTACTTATGCTGATGTGGTAGTTGTTGATTGGTCCATATATACTTATCTTGCAATTAACCTAGTTAATTAGTGGTAACTCGAAATATAGAAAAATTATATATCAAATTTCTCAAGAAAATGAAAGTAATCAAAATAAAATACTATCAAAACGTGATTAAGATTCTTGTTCAAAAAGTAGGTACAATACCTATTTAGATGCATTTAATGTAAAGGAAAACCTAGATTTGCCTTAATTTGATGCATAATTGAATATGTTCGTTCATGTTAGGTTAATACCTTATCTAGACATGTTTAATGAAGAAATACTTGGTAATGATGATTCTAGATTAATAATCTGATACATGTTGTTTTAGGGTTTTGAAACCAATGTTGACATCTTTCTATGATCTAAAGATGATAATGTGATTTAGATGTCACATGTAATCTAATATGCTTAAGATTCTAATCAGGGTTTAACCCAAGATGCATAACTGAGTTTGCAATCTTAGAAAACATAATACGACCAGATTAGAGTTTGTAATCCTAACTTATAGTCCAAACACGAGATAACCTTAAACCCTTGTTTAGGAGTGCATCTAGATCATATTAAGGTAATGTGAAAAGATGGTGACACATATGTATTATGCTTTGTTTCAGATACTTGTTGATTGCATGCTTTGTTGTCTAGATGTTTGGATGCATTCTTAAAGTACATATGATGTTCTACATGGTTTCTGTGATGGCATAAGGTACGTGGTTACACTTATGAATAGATGTATCGAATTCCAAGATTTCCAATGTTTCTCGATGAGATTGAATGAAAGATAAACTACTTGATTTTTTTTACTTCTTGCATATTATAAAGTTCCTATGAGTATCATGTAAAGTAAATAACAATATTCAGAACCCTAAATTAGACAGATCTTAAGGGTAATGCACATGAGCCCTAGAGGGATAGTGATTACACCTGAGGTAGTTGACCAGATATGGGCGAGAGTATGAAAACAAGTTTATGTTCTTATATGCACATGAAAACTGTTGAATATATGCTTACTTGTGATTATTGGTTGAACCCATGTACCAGTATAGAAATATACTGACCACATATTTGTTTGTCAGTGTTATAAGTATCAGATATACTTGACTCATGGACATGAGGGTACAAATAGAGTTGTTGAAGACACTACAGCTTAATCATGAAGGTTTAGTCTTAATGGTTTATCTTCACACATGTATATTGATTCTGTTTAAAAGTTATAAAACTCCCTAGAGGAGCTTTTTATGCAAACATGTAAATATTTGATCAATAATGGAAATTATTTACTATTATGTATTATTTCATGAATCTGATCCTGGAATCTATGAGTGGCAATTCGTGACTTTAAGGTCTTTTAGACACTCAAAAGTGTGGGTCGTTACATTTGGTATCAGAGCAAAGATTCATCAACTATAACTTAATAGTTAATAATTTCAAATTATCCTTAGAAATGTTGAGAGAAAAATTAAGTTCCTCATCTCACATTTTTGTTTACTTCTCATCTCATGCTTAAAAGCTTTGAAAAGAAATTGTTAATTAGAGAAGTAAAATGTGAAAAGATGTAACCTTTTGTGTAGGTACCTCTAGAGAGGATAAACACTAGAAAGATACATGTAAAGACCTTTCTTAGAGGAAGGACTTGGATTAGGGTATGAAAACTCTAGAGAGTCTAGGGATATGGAGATTCTAAGACGTAGAGTAGTCCCTAACTCTAACCCTAGAAACCTTAATCTTAAATAATAAACATGGTGTGGTGGTATGGGACACTACCCATGTGAAACTTGAAATTGGGAATAAGAAAGATAAAGGGATGTTTTTAGGTAACCTAGTCTCCAATGCATGTGCACATGAGGAGCATAAAAGTTGTGTAAGATGTCTTACTATATTTATGAACCCAATAGCTATATATATATGAGAAAAATGAAATTTTATATAACTTGCTCAAACTCCACATATTGTCTCTAGAAGTTTAGTGATGGTGTCCAAGCCCTGGAGGGGAAGGCCGGGTTAGCATCAAGCCCCTGGAGGGGAAGGTGACCTAAGTTCATTGAATGGACAAGGATCATAAGGGGGTATTGTAGAAATTGAGAAATTATGGGTTGATATGTTATAATGATAAAAGTAATGACTAAAAAAAGAAAGAGATATATATATATGAAACATTTAGGGTTAGTGTGCCAACTTGGGATGGGTCAACCCAAAGAGTGGGAAGATGACCTATGAGGGAGGCAAAACTTATATCTTGGGATCAGGTTGTGGCTAGAGAGCCTAACCCCCTCCTATGAGCCAAGAAAGCACCCTAAGCTAGGAATTTCCCTTAAAAGGTAAGTGAATAAATGTATTTAAGTATTGAGACAACCTTAATCCTCACCTAGAGGAGTGAAGAGTTAAAGATATAAAGAAATGAAAGTACTTAAATTCTTTGAACCCAAGGATGCCAACTCTGAGTGACATAACTAGTCAAGCCCAGGAGGGAAGACCAGTAAGGCTCCAAGCCCAAGAGGGAAGGTGGCCTAAGTGGATGACCAAGCCCAGGAGGGAAGTTCATGAAATGGTCAAGCCAAGGAGGGAAGACCAGGAAGGCACCAATCCTAGGAGGGAAGGTGGCCTAAGTCCACAATGTAGTTGTTTAGGATCAAGCCCCTGGAGGGGAAGATCACAGAGGTCAAGCCCAGGAGGGAAGACTGACATGGATCCAAGCCCTGGAGGGAAGGTGGTCCGAGCCCAATGATGGGATGACATTGCATTATGTGTACTCGAAAGAGAGAGATGAATGAAATCCAAGTTAAAGAATTAAATAAGAGAATAAGATGCTTCAATGATGTAACATCTCAATAGAAACCCTTAGGGAGGGTAGAGTCCTAATGCAATCCTAGGGTCAAGTAGGGTGTATTAGAGGTATCGAGGACCGATGGGTTGGGAGTTGATATGCCCTAAATGCACATGACCATGTGGTCGGGAGGTAACAACTAGGTTTATCCAAGGTACATGACTCAGGTGATTAGCTGCCTCCATGAGGATCATGTAGCCTAATGGGTGAATGTGAAAGAAACTATTTTTATGCATAAGGATGAGATCACTCCAAAGGTACCTATACCCCTAGAGACCTCATGGAATTGGCTAAGACTTATAAAACATGAGGTGTAAATATAAAATATGTAATGAAGCCATGAAAACTTGAGAGAAGTTGTGACTTAACTTAGAGTAAGAAAAGGGACACTTGACTTCATGGAATATAAGAATGCTATGAAACTAAGAACAAGTAAGTTTAGAGTCATATCGAGTATGATTCAACTTAATGTGTGAAATTCAAAGGTAATGTGTGGATGTACCATCTCCATTCTTGGAATGAAATGAACTTTGTGTTTGGGCTGCAGCCAAATGCTTATTTCATTTCATTATGAGGGAGGGAGATTGGGTACACACACATTATGTTTAAAATTGAATATAAATGTCTTAAGTCGAATGTGTAATGACTTGAACTAGGGTTAGAGGTTTGATGAGTACACACTCATCATGGAATTCAATTACCTCTTTGGAACAAATTCAACTCTATTTCACACCTTTCCACCCAAATATGAATCATAATGTGCAAATCTACTTGGCTGATTCAATAATCAAGGTTTTAACTAAATATCATTCAATTAATGCAGGTAAATCAAGCAATTCCACGCATGTGGTCCCAAGACCGTTTGAGCCCTTGTGGTCCCAAGACCGTTTGGATCCATGCGGTCTCAAGACCGTTTGGATCCATGCAGTCTCAAGACCGTTTGGGTCCATGCGGTCCCACGACCGTTTGGGTCTATGCGGTCCCAAGACCGTTTGCTGGAATACACGAAGAACGAATGACGAAATCGTTTTCCAAGGAAAATCGTGCAAGCTGTAAACCGCATGACCAATTGCGGTCTCAAGACCGTTTGGTTCCATGCAGTCCCAAGACCGTTTGGGTCCATGCGGTCTCAAGACCATTTGGGTCCATGCGGTTTCAAGACCGTTTGGGTCCATGCGGTCTCAATACCGTTTGGGTCCATGCGGTCCCAAGACCGTTTGGTTCCATGCGGTCTCAAGATCGGTTGGATCCATGCAGTTTCCAAGACCATACGCCGCGAGTGCAAAGACCGATCAAAGAACAGAAGCCGCGCGTTCGCGCCGAGACTGAGACACTACCTCAAGATCGATTGACACGGCTACTGATCTCCAAACAGTTTGGCACCAAACGGTCTCCAAACTGTTTGACGCCAAACGGTCTCCAGACCGTTTGGAGGAGATATTTCCATCAACCTTCCAAGACCATTTGGAGGCATCAGATCCGGATGCCGCCAGGGTGCCAGAGCACAACTCCGATCAAGTTCCACTCCACCTACTGCCCGTGTTACAACCAAGGAGGCCGAGAAGAGAAGAAAGACGGAGCAAGGAGTGTATCTTCTTCACCGGGATGCGACTACCTTCTGCACCGAGCTCATGGCGGATCTATCTTTCTCTCTCATCCTTCTTGTATCTCGCATCATGAGCGAGTAGTCCCTTTTCGCTGGGGTGCGGGGACTATCCCCGCTGCCCATGCAAACTATGTTCTTTTGTTAAACTCTCCATGGCAATGTATATAACTCTTCATTTTGTCGTTAACCGTTAAGCTCGTAGGTTGGTTATTTGCTTGTTTTCATCTTTGTGCTCCCTATGTTGCGAGAAATTCTATACATAGGTTCGAACGTTGTTTAACAAGTTAGACTCCTTGATGAGAAATTCTGAAAGGATTCCTTGAGGTTGTAAGTGTATGATCCGTGAGGGGACGAGTCATCTAGCCTTCAGTGACGCTTCTGTGCACCTGACGCCCGTATGGGGGGTTCATAACCTTAGTTGGATTTTGTATCTTCTTGTTAATCATCGAAGTTTGCTCGTATTTTAATCATTTACGTGCTTATCGGTTAGCGCGGTTGACTCCTTGACGAGAACTTCTGAGAGGATTCCTTGAGGTCGTAAGTGTGTGATCCACGAGGGGACGAGCCATCTAGCCTTTGGTGACGCTTCTGTGCACCTAACACCCGTATGGGGGGTTCACGGCCTTAGTTGGATTTTGTATCTTCAGAGCCATAAGTCAAGTGATCCAGATGGTGACGAGACATCTGATGCCTATGGTGATGCTTACACGAACCTGACACCCGTATGGGGGGTTCTACAGCAGCTCTACTTGGAGTGTTATATCCTGTCTGGATTGTTCGCAATGGAGTATGTTTGCATGTGTGGTGGTGGTGAAACCTGATAACATCCCAGCAATTCCATATCATTGATCTAAACCCAACTTTAATTCAGCTTTTACTTTCTTGCAATTAGTTTAAATAACCTCAAATCAACCTATCGTTCTAAATATTAGTTTTACTTGAGCTAGATTCAACCGACAAGGATTCTTAAAAACGTTGTCCTTTGGATTCGATCCTTAACTATACTGCGATAAGACTCATCCGCTTGTGGCTGGTATTATTGCACTTTGGTTTTGGTAAAAGCTCGGGGATTTCAACCCCGAGTGAATTTGTTAGTGCATTCAATATCCACGTCAAATTCTGGCGCCGTTGCTGGGGAATACGAGATCAGTCAGTCAAATCTAGTTCTTTTAATACTAATCTTGGATTTTTCTTTTCTTTTGAAAAAATCGCTTATCTACTTGAATTTGACTCTACTTTGTGGATCTCATTTTCAAATCTTTCTAATTTTCAGGTGCTACCCAACACATAGTGTATGCACCATTCGGATAGTCCTGGACTCACTGCAATCTTTGATCCCGAAATAGATAGCACCTTCCATCGTCGGATAAGAGAGAATCAAGCAAGGATGGCATAAGAAGAAGAAGTAGCCTGAAGAGTGGCTCAAGCCATCAATGCACAAAGAGAGAGGCTCATGCAAGAAGCCAGAGCTACAGTTCAACAAGAGATCTTAGCAGCACAAGTAGCAGAACTATAGAAAGATCTTAGAGAGTTCTCAATCCCAAAAGCTACAAATGTTTATCATCCAGTACAACCTCCTCCCATCGATGCTGCCAATTTTGAGATTAGAGCACATTGGATCACATTGCTTCAAAACAACCCTTTCTATGGCAAACAAGCAGAGGATAGACAAGGACATCTTCTGAGATTCATCGACCTATGTGTTATGACAAAGCAAAATGGAGTCTCCGATGATGCCATTCGACTCAGTCTCTTCAAGTATTCCCTTGCTTATAGAGTCATTAGTTGGTACAATTTACTACAAAGTGAGGTACGCATCACCACCTGGGAGCGACTCCAAAATGTGTTTTTGGAAAAGTTCTATCCTCCATCTCTTACATATGAAATTAGGGGCTGACTAAAAAATTTCACTCAAGTCCCTGGAGAAACTCTCGTTGTAGCATGTGATAGATACGAAGAGCTCCTACGCAAATGTCCACACCATGGAATTCCTAAGAATCAACTCATAGAAATCCTCTATAGGGGTGTGGAGGATGATGTCAAGATGTTTCTAGATTCCTCATCCAGAGGAAACTTCATGCGTCAAAGTTATTGCAGCGCATGGAGAGTCGTCACCCTGGGAGCAAAAAATCAAGCCAATTGGGGCAGATCTGTAGGTAAAGGAGTCTTGAAAGTAGCCATGGCTGAAGCTATTCCTGAGTACAAATCTATCGCTGAAACCTTGAAGGTCTTATTTGCCAAGCAAGATCATATAGAATCATCCCTAGCTGCTATTGGAAGAGGACGTTCACCCACTAGGCACAGATCATTCCACTCTATCATGCAATGTTTTCTATGACGTTGTTCTAAGCAATGCATGTGGACAAGGAGATAATGGCCAAATGGAGAATCTTAATGCTATCAACACCATCCTTGGGCAAAACTATTGCAATCTGAATCAAAATAGGAATCACCCAGGTTTTCAATATGGAAACCCCTCAGGAGCAGTTAACTCGCATCAATTTGGTCCCAACAATTAATCAAGAGGCCCACCTGGATTCTAGTATAACCTACAACAGAATTTTGGGAATCAAGGAAACTTCAAAGGACACTTTCAGAATAGGAACTACAATAACTATCAAAACAACTCTCAGTATCAGAACCTGAACCACTAGTAAGAACAAGAAGGATCCATCCCTTCTGATGACAAGCTATCAACTATAGAAAAGATGTTACAACCTCATTAAACTATGATAGCTAACCAATAGGCTCAACAGAAATCTATTGAAACTCAACTAGCTCAACTTGCATCTAGCATAAAGCCTCCGAATGGAGTCTTTGTCGGCCAACCTGAGAACAATCCCAAACATCCTGAACAGTTGAAGGTTGTCACCACTAGATCAGGAAAAGATTATTTGGATCCCCCGGTGAAGACACTTGTGGTTACTGCTGACGAAGATGAACCTGTGATTTTCCAAAACTCAACAACACCATAATCACAACCAAAGGAAGATAAGACAGACAAGGGAAGTACTAAGAAATCTGCTAATGAAGAAGCTGAAACACCAGAACCTAATATTCATGTATACAAGCCGCGTATACCCTTCCCATCCCGCCTGATGCAGACCAAGCTCGATACTAGATTTAATAAGTTTAAAGATGCTATGAAGAAACTTCACGTTGATATACCCTTCTTGGATGCTCTGGCTGAGATACCAGCCTGGACTAAGTATCTAAAGTCGCTCCTCACCAGGAAGTACATAATTGAAGAGTACAAAACAGTAAAACTGGCTACAACTACATCAGATATCATATTGAGCAATATGCCAAAGAAACAAAAAGACCCAAGATCCTTTTGAATTTCATGTCACATTGGTGACTCATCATGCAAGAAAGGATTGGCAGATCTTGGCGCAAGCATCTCTATTATGCCATTCATCCTGTGCAAAAGATTAGGGTTTGCAGAGTTGCTACCTACTGCTATGACCATTCAACTCGCAGACAATTCGATAAAAAGACCATTAGGAATCCTCGAAGATATCCCGGTCAAGGTGGGAAAGGACACATATGTTACATGCGACTTCATCATTATGGATATAAAAGAAGACACCAGATATCCTCTCATCTTCGGTCGTTCATTCCTTGCCACTGGAAGAGCCCTAATTGATGTTGAAGCCGGTACCTTACTGCTAAGATTAGGCAAGGAGACTCTGGAATTCAAAGTTTTTGAAAGTATGAGAAGACCAAGTATACAAGAAGAAGTCTATCTGGTTGATTGCATTGAGCAAATGTCACAACTGACCCAAGAGTATCATGAGTCGTACGATCCCTTGGAAACTGCTCTATCAGACCTATCGATTGATGAACCAATCGACAAACGAGCAAAGGATTACATCAAATCGCTCAACTCTGCTGAAGAAGATGTGGAAGCCATTTGTGAAGAACTCAAGGCTACCGAAACTACAGAAGAAACAAGCGAAAAATCGCAGGCTCCCGAAATGAAGCCCCTACCTGAAGGACTGAAGTACATGTTTTTAGACGATCTCAAGGTTTGTCCAATTATTATAAACTCCGAATTAACAACTGAACAAGAAGAGAAACTTCTGAAGAAATTAAGGGGAAGAAAGAAAGCCATCGGCTATAACATGAGTGACCTCACAGGGGTCAGTTAAGCTCTGTGTATGCATAAGATCCCTATGATGGAAGATCACAAGCTGACTATCCAACATCAGCGGAAGTTAAATCCCAATATAAAGAAGTAGTCCATCGCGAGATCATTAAACCTCTCACAGCTGGAGTAATCTATCCTATATCAGATTTGCCATGGGTGAGCCCAGTACATGTTGTCCCAAAGAAAGGTGGAACAACTGTTATATGAAATGAAAATAAAGAACTCATCCCCAATCAAACGGTCACCGGGTGGAGGATGTGTATATATTATAGAAAATTAAACAAGGCAAATCGAAAAGATCATTTTCCTATGCCCTTCCTCGATCAAGTCCTAGAAAGGTTGGCTCACCAAGAATATTTATGTTATCTTGACGGTTACTTTGGATTCTATCAGATTCCCATACATCCAAATGATCAAGAAAAAATGACTTTCACCTGTGCATTCAGAACTTACGCGTTTAAAAGAATGCCATTTGGACTCTGTAATGTACCCACAACTTTTCAACGTTGCATGGCTACAATTTTCGCAGGGCTTACTGAAACTATTATGGATGCCTTCATGGATGATTTTTTGTATACGGAGACTCATTTGATTCATGTCTAAAGCACCTCTCCCTGGTCCTCAAACATTGTGAAGAAGCACATCTTGTGCTAAATTGGGAAAAATGCCACTTCATGGTAACGGAAGGCATTGTCCTGGGCCATAGGGTTAGCAATAGAGGAATTGAAGTTGATAAAGCCAAGATTGAAGTGATCTCTAAATTGGCTATTCACACAAATGTGAAAGAAGTTTGTGCCTTCCTTGGTCATGCCGGATTCTATAGAAGATTCATAAAGGATTTTTCCAAGATAACTAAGTCAATGACAAACCTGCTACTAAAGGATACTGATTTCAATTTTAATGAAGAATGTGTCAAAAGCTTCAACACGTTGACGAAGGCCCTTACAACAACCCCCATCATTAGAGCTCCAGACTGGGACCATCCTTTTGAAATTATGTGCGATGCCAGTGATTACGCAGTGGGTGATGTTTTAGGGTAATGTGTAGAAAAGAAACATCATGTGATCTATTATGCATCAAAAACCCTCGACGAAGCCCAGAGGAATTATAAAACTACTGAGAAAGAACTTCTAGCAGTCATATATGCCTTCGACAAGTTCAGGTCATACCTTATCGGTTTGAAAGTCATTGTCTACACAGACCATGATGCTATTTGTTACCTTCTGGCGATGCAAAACCAAGGCTGATAAGATGGATCCTCATACTACAAGAATTTGATTTAGAGATAAGAGACAAAAAAGGGATGGAAAATGTTGTAGCAGATCACCTCAGTCGCATCCACACTCTGGACGCTGAGAAGATTCCGATCAATGATTCCCTACCAGATGATCAGCTAATGAGGGTCTCGGAAGTTATACCATGGTATTCTGAATTCGTAAATTACCTTGCTGCTGGAGTAGTCCATCCCCAATGCATCGGGAATGCACTGAAGAAGTTCATGCATGATGTGAAGCATTATCACTGGGATGAACCATATCTTTTTAAACTCTATGCTGATGGTTTGTATAGACTTTGTATCGCCGAAGGAGAAGCTCAATCTATTCTGGAACAATGTCACTCAGGACCTGTGGGTGGACATATGAGCTCTAAAAAGACTACTCTAAAGGTTTTACAGTGCGAATTTTTCTGGCTAACCATATCCAAAGTTTCTTATGATTTTGTCCTATCATGCGACAAATGTCAAAGATCTAGAAATATAACCAAGAGAGACGAGATGTCGCTGAATCTATGGCAAGAAGTCGAGATATTTGATGTATGGGGGGTGGACTATATGGGTCCACTCCCATCTTCTAATGGATTTTCATACATCCTAGTGGCGGTAGACTACGTCTCAAAATGGGTTGAAGCTATACCAACCGTCACTACTGATTCAAAACGTGTCATCAAATTATTCAAAGATGTTATCTTTCCCCAGTTTGGAGTGCCATGAACTGTGATATCTGACGGAGGCTCCCACTTCACTGAAAGAAGCTTTGAAGCTTTACTGAGAAAATACATTGTCTCGCAAAAGGTAGCTTCACCTTACCATCCACAAACAAGTGTATAGGGAGAGGTCTCTAACCATCAACTAAAGGCTATTCTTGATAAAACCATTGGACGTAATCGAAAGGACTGGTAAAAAAAAATCAACGACGCCTTATAGGCCTATCAAACTGCTTACAAAACTCCCCTCGGGACTACTCCTTTTCGATTAATATATGGAAAGGCATGCCACCTGCCAGTCGAACTAGAACACAAGGCATGGTGGGAAATTAAACAATTGAATTTTAATATGGAAGAAGCAGGCCAAGCCAGGATTCTGCAACTCCACAAGCTGGATGAACTCAGAATGACATCCTATGAAAATGCACGAATCTAAAAAGAATGTACAAAACTTTGGCACGATGGACATCTGAAAAGAAAGGACATACAAGTGGGAGACCAAGTTCTGGTTTTCAACTCAAGATTAAGGTTATTCCCAGGAAAACTGCACTGACGCTGGTTTGGAGCATACATCGTTAAGAGCATCTCTCCACATGGTGCCTTTTCATTATGGAGTGAAGAGTTAGGAGAATTCATAACCAATGGTCACTGCTTGACGAGATATTTCACCTCGATAGACATAGGCACCAAAACAATGTTGGAACTCATCGACCCAAAAGACCCACCATGAAGCTGAAGGACGCGGTCGAGCCATCGACGTAAAACAAAGGTGCTTGTCGGGAGGCAACCCGATCAATAAATCTGTTTTACTTTTCTTTTCCAATTTTTTTCAGCTTCTAGTTAACTTTTCCTTAAATAAAATTTGCTTTATGGGATAGTATCTTTAAGTTCTAACTGCCCTTTTCCATGCAAACTTCAGATAAGAGATCAGAGTTGCGCTGATCGGAACACAATCACACTCGACGGCCATAACTGGTGTATCCTTCCCCTCCATCTTGGATTTAGGGTTTTCTCAAGACGAGCAAATCTCTATGTTCGGGGTGGAGGGTGGGTGGTATGTACCTCATTTTCCACATACACCCTCTTTTCATACTCAAGTTGTCTCTATCATAAAAATTTTCAAAATTTTCAAAATATTTGAGCAGATACTTGATGAAGTTTTGACACTTATTGATAAAAAGTAACTAACTAATTTTCTATACATCTTCAATCATAATATCCTCCTTATTTGAAGTAAATCCTCAAGATGACCGATTTTTGAAACATGCCTTTTGCTTGAATCATCCTGTGAAGCTTATGATTCCTAAAATCATAATACTTTTTATAAAAATGATAAGTATATGTCAAACTGATAGGGACCAAACACGTCGTGCTTCCCAACTGACTAGTGGAACAATAGCTCAGAATCCCCACTGGATCCTCATCAAGTCATTATTTGAGCGGAGTATGACAAAGAGAACAACCCGGTACATTGAATTGTAAATCAAGTTGCATTCTGATCTAAACTCTCTTCTACACTTCTTCTATCATCTTCGTACCCCTCCATCCATCAAAAAGCAACAAAATAGCTAAAATGGTGCCAAACCCTAAGTTCGGGGTGGAACGCCACTTCCCCCTATCCGCTTCTTCCATACCCCTCGCAATAAATAGGGGCATACCACCAAAAATGCAATCTCGAGTCGAATAGAGGAGAGATTTGCAAACAAAAGATGCCGAAGTGCACACAAAAAAGATATGCGATCTCGAGTTGAATAGAGGAGAGATTTGCAAAAAAATGCAATAATTGAAATTGCAAAACAGATAAAAATCTCGAGTCGAATAGAGGAGAGATTTAATTCTTCTTTCCATACCACCTTTCACTCCTTTTTCTACCTAAGGGAACAATTCATGCCCCCACCATCCCGAAAAACACCAGTGTCATATCGGATGCACACTTGTTGATTCTGCGGGTATCTCTGGACTCTTAAAAAACTCTTTTACATGCTTGTTGTTAAAAAAAAGTGAGGAGGAAGTGATGTTGGAAAACGAACTCAGGAACGAAGCTATGGTAAGACGTGTTTAGTGGTTCCAGGAGGTTGAGGTACTGATTCATACTGAGAAGAAAGAAAACATTCATGATGTGAAGATGAAGCAATCACACAAATTGAAAGTATTCATTTGGCAACTGTTTCAAATTTTATGTTACTTGAGGACGAGCAACGTTTAAGTTCGGGGTGTTTTGATGAGTGCACACTCATCATGGAATTCAATTACCTCTTTGGAACAAATTCAACTCTATTTCACACCTTTCCACCCAAATATGAATCATAATGTGCAAATCTACTTGGCTGATTCAATAATCAAGGTTTTAACTAAATATCATTCAATTAATGCAGGTAAATCAAGAAATTCCACGCATGTGGTCCCAAGACCGTTTGGATCCATGCGGTCTCAAGACCGTTTGGATCCATGCAGTCTCAAGACCGTTTGGGTCCATGCGGTCCCACGACCGTTTGGGTCTATGCGGTCCCAAGACCATTTTCTGGAATACACGAAGAACGAATGACAAAATCATTTTCCAAGGAAAACCGCACGAGCTGTAAACCGCATGACCAATCGCGGTCTCAAGACCGTTTGGTTCCATGCGGTCCCAAGACCGTTTGGGTCCATGCGGTCTAAAGACCATTTGGGTCCATGCGGTTTCAAGACTGTTTGGGTCCATGCGGTCTCAAGACCGTTTGGGTCCATGCGGTCCCAAGACCGTTTGGGTCTATGCGGTTTCCAAGACAGTTATCCGCGAGTGTGAAGACCGATTGAAGAACAAAAGTCGTGCGTTCATGTCGAGACCGAGACTGTGGTAACACAACCCACTATCACACAGACAACGAGGTGTTACACAAAAACGTGCGGAAATCACCATAACCACAGATTACCAAAAACATGGGTTAACTAAAACTGATTGCGGAAAACTGATAAACTGAGAAACATATTACATTTCAGTCCACATCCTGTAAGAAACAAGTTATATAAACATATGCATGCCTTGATACATGTCCACAACTTAAAGCAACAACTGTCTTGCCAACACATGAGTTCATCACATGTTATATATACATAGAGGCCCACATCTTGCCAACCGCGAGATATACAAAACATCATCTATCGTACATCTTGAAACAACGTCAAAACACTGCCAAGGACCTGAGAGTATAGGGATGACTCTAGACGCTATCACAAAACATCCAAAACAGCAGCATCTCCAAAGCTTGCCTTCTACTGCTCGTCTTGCTTCTCGGCCGCAACACCACGGACACCACCACATCTAGCTCGACTACCTAAAAAGGGTGTAACTCAACGGAGTGAGACAACTGAACATTGTCCCAGCGGGAGGCATAACTCCCCGCCAAAACTACAAAACCTCATATATATATATGAAGCAGTTTAACAAGAGCAGTTGTAAGATAAGACTGTTCATAGTTATCAAGCTTACCAAAGTTACTCAGTCATTATCCAACTATTTTCTTATGAAACATGATTAACAAGTTAGAAGGTATAAAGCTTACCACATATGAGAAATGTATAAGCAACTGTGAGATACAAATAAAGTTAACTACATAAACAAGGCCTCAACTGATGTTTCTTATTTTCCCTAAGCAGTAAATACTATTTGGCTGAATTAC
Organism: Alisma plantago-aquatica; assembly: GCA_963693085.1. Lineage (NCBI taxonomy): Eukaryota > Viridiplantae > Streptophyta > Magnoliopsida > Alismatales > Alismataceae > Alisma > Alisma plantago-aquatica. Next base: position 309,538,812 of record OY856413.1, on the reverse strand, counting down.
GTATTATTATGTCCTGTGGAAGTGAGCCGTACCGCTCAGATCCAACCTTCAGTTGCGAAACCCAATCCGGTGCCATAAAAGGTCAATAGGAGAGCCGGACTCCACGACCTCGCCCCTCGTGGTCAGTGTACAAGTACAACACAAGCAGGACCGCAGTCTCATGTTGAAGTGGTCTTAGCCACAGGGTCAGGCTACCCTCTACCTAGCCCACCTTGGTACAAGTCTCGGCGCTAGTGAAACTGAGCCACGTGCGTGTTCACCGTTCTCTTGAGCCATGAACGCATTCATGCTCATCATATCACATATCCTGAGCCATGGGCCTATTCACCATGCTCTACATTACAATTGGGCTATGGGCCTGAATCCGCACCCTTGAGTCTACAACCAGAGTTGCACTCATACCTCCTCACTTTAGGCTAGGAGAAAAATTGCATATTCAAAAATATGCGCTCCGGGTTAACCCGCAGGAGAACCTGTTTCACCATCACCAAGTCCTGACGATGATGGATCTATGGCCAGGGAAACTACATGTTAGATTTTATTGTAATTAATTAGTATTTTAGATGGATTGCAAGATTCAACCAAGTTGTATAACATGCAATCTATAAAGGAAATAAGCAATACAAACTCAACATTATGTTATTACTACAATTCCCATCACGTTGATCCATCACAAGGATCCCACATCACATATTACCACTTGGCCTCTTGCCAATCATCCAAATCCATCTCAAGGATCATCACATACTATGGGATCTCAATCCCTCATCACATGGTGCCACTGCCTCTCAAGGCTTATATCATCATTCATAATATATCTGTCATCTCATTGTTCACATACAATCATTCCTCATAGCCTTTCATTTGGCTATGCATTACCTACATGGTTAGCATTATTCAATAATCAACATTGATAACTTAGAGACTTATATTACCAACATAAAGTAACATTAGTGGTTGTATCCTTTTCATAGTCATGCCTCATCTCGTGATCTCATGTCATAGCATTTAACAAACCCTAATGTATGCCCATTGTTACTCATGACATTATAAGATAAAAAAAATGCTCACACTTATGTATATGGCCATATTGAGAATCAAGCTTAATCATAAGGTACATTATCTTGCAAGGAGTCATCATAGATTAGAAAAAGTATATACAACCTATCGCTTAATCATAACAAACGGAACCCTCACAAGAAGTACTAAAAACCCTCACTAAAAGCCATATCGGGTCAGGGCTCACTCTCACCCAAACTGTATTGGGAAAACTAACTAACACTGCCCGCGTGCAGCGCGCAACACTGGGTCAAGGGCAAGCGTGCAGTGTGCAACACATAAAAGGTAACTCACCCACGCACTGTGTCGGGAAATAGATACCGGGAGAGCAACACGGGCGTTAGGCGTGCCAGGCAATTGTGTTGTGCAGAGGAGTATCAGGCAGCACGGTCGGGCGATACAAGGTGTGTCGAGCAAGGTCATGTGTCGCGCTCTGCTGGCGTGCAACTCTATCGGGCGAGCAGCCCTACCGGGCGATACAACTCTACCGGGAAAGACGCTTCACAAGCGTGCCGTGCAGGGGGTGTAACACGCTCTACTAGGCGAGTAGCCTATCGGGCGTGCAGGGGCAGTGCGCTCGCCCGCGACAGCTCAACGACGCGCCTCAAGGGTCATCCGTGCAAGGTTTTGACACCCATCACCAAAGGAACCAAAGGGGGGGTCTATCGCCCACTCATGCGTCGTGCAAGGGAAACTAGGTCAAGAGGGATGTCGGGCAGCACCTCCCCATGCACATATCGACCACAGGTGTTAACTCTCAAGGTCGTCTACTTCCTCTCACAAGCACACCCAAAACCCTAGTGGGTCAAGAGAAGGCTCACTTCAATCAACTAAGAAGGAGGGGTCTTGCACTTCTTCTATCATCAAACAGTCACAAGGAGAAACCCTAGAAAAGAGTCACCACTTAACCGAGCTCACCTTCTAGCCCATGGTGAGAAGAGGGTCTTGCTCAAGCTACTAGGTCACATGCTCACCTCAATCGACTAGGAAGGAGGGGTGTTGCTCATGGAACTAGGACCCAAACTCACTCTTCTAGACCAAGGGGAGAAAGGAGTGTTGCTCACCTACAAACTTTATATCGCAAGGATCGGCCAACATGCAAGCTAAACAAGAACCAAGCTACAACATGCATATAAACAAGACCATAGCAAGAGGTAAAGTATTTAGGGTTAGAAGTTATGCAACCCGCCTTAAGCTCCAAGCTCCAAAGAAGAAAAAGAGCTCCAAGCTTCAAGGGATTTCGACCACCACTAGCTCCACCACTTTCTCCTTCAAGGGGTGTATCGGCCACCACTTTCTCCTTGAAGGGGTGTATCGGCCGACACAAGCAAGAAAGAAGGGAGTGTCGGCACTCAAGGTGGAGAAGGATACTAAAAGGTCAAAGGAATTCAAAGCAAGGGAAAGATCCACCTATATAGAAGGAAAGGGAGGACAAAACAAGGTGGAGCATGGCAAGGTGTCACCCACCTAGGGACACTTGTCCTAGGGCTCAAGCCTCCAACTCTAGAAAGCCTTATACACTTGTCCAAGATGTGCTCCAAGTGTCCTCTTTAAGGAAGGTCAAGGCTAGGTCAAGCAACATGGGTGACACACCACTTGCACCTTGGGCGACACACATCCATGTTGGTCGGCACACTCACCTCTAGGGCGACACACTCCTCTCTAGGGCGACACAAAGCTTAACCAAGCCCAAACAAGGCACTTCAAGGCTCAAACAAGCTCAACCAAGGCCCAAAGAACTCAAGCAACAAGCCCAAGCCTTCCTCTCAACACAAAAGGAAGCAAAGAGAAGGAGGAACACCTCTCAAGGTGGCTAACTTGCCTACAAAACCCTAGACTTGGGTTATTTGCAAGTAGCACCTCCAACCCTCAACACAGCACAACCAAACCCTAATCACCACTAAAGGTGATTAGCATGCTTCAAAGTACTAGGGTTAAGCAAAGCAAACAGGGTAAGCCCTAAGCGGAGGTTAGGGTCCTTACAGAGACCGACCTCAAGATCGATTGACGTGACTACTGATCTCCAAACCGTTTGGCACCAAACGGTCTCCAAACCGTTTGGCACAAAACGGTCTCCAAACCGTTTGACGCCAAATGGTCTCCAGACCGTTTGGAGGAGATATTTCCAGCAAATTACCAAGACCGTTTGGGATCAGATCTAAGCCTATAAATAGACCCCCAGGGGTCCTCATTTGGAGGCATAGGATCCATACACTGCTAGGCTGCCAGAGCACAACTCTAATCAAGTTCCACTCCACCTACTCCCCGTGTTGCAACCAAGGAGGCTGAGAAGAGAAGGAAGATGGAGCAAGGGGTGTATCTTCTTCACCGGGCTATGACTACCTTCTACATTGAGCTCATGGCAGATCTATCTTTCTCTCTCATCCTTCTTATATCTCGCATCATGAGCGAGTATTCCCTTTTTGCTGGGGTGCGGGGACTATCCCCGCTGTCCATCCAAGCCATGTTCTTTGGTTAAACTCTCCATGGAAATGTATATAACCCTTCATTTTGTCATTAATCATTAAGCTCGTAGGTTGGTTATTTGCTTGTTTTCATTTTTGTGCTCCCAATTTTGTGATAACTTCTATACATAGGTTCGAACGTTGTTTAACAAGTTAGACTCCTTGACAAGAACTTCTGAAAGGATTCCTTGAGTTCATAAGTGTATGATCCACGAGGGGACAAGCCATCTAGCCTTCGATGATGCTTCTGTGCGCCTGACGCCCATATGGGGGGTTCACAGCCTTAGTTGGATTTTGTATGTGCTTGTTAATCGTCGATGTTTGCTCGTATTTTAATCATTTACGTGCTTATCGGTTAGCGCGGTTGACTCCTTGACGAGAACTTCTGAGAGGATTCCTTGAGGTCATAAGTGTATGATCCGTGAGGGGACGATCCATCTAGCCTTCGGTGACGCTTATGTGCGCCTGACGCCCATATGGGGGGTTCACATCCTTAGTTGGATTTTGTATCTTCAGAGTCGTAAGTCAAGTGATCCGGATGGTGATGAGACATCTGATGCCTATGGTGATGCTTACGTGAACCTGACGCCCATATGGGGGGTTATGCAGCAGCTCTACTTGGAGTGTTATATCTTTCCTGGATTGTTTGCAATGGAGTATGTTTTCATGTGTGGTGGTGGTGAAACCCGGTATCAACCCAGCAATTTCATATCATTTATCAAAACCCAACTTTAATTCAGTTTTTACTTTCTTGCAATTAGTTTAAATAACCTCAAATCAACCTATTGTTCTAAATATTAATTTGACTTGAGCTAGATTCAACTGACAAGGATTCTTAAAAATGTTGTCGTTTGGGTTCAATCCTTAACTATACTGCGATAAGACTCGTCTTCTTGCGGGTGGTATTATTGCACTTTAGTCTTGGTAAAAGCTTGGGGATTTCAACCCAGAGTGAATTTGTTAGTGCATTCAATATCCGCGTCCAGGTTCCACCTCACCCTTGTGTGGAAGTGACGAATAATAGGTTGGAAACCTAGTGAAAAGAGAAATCACCAAGTAATAATGAAATTATCAAGTGATGATAAGATGTGTATACTAAAGATGTAGATATACTTGAATTGATATTCAGGTTCCAATCTTAGTAATAAGACGAAATTTGATATACCAAAGAAATGTTGTTAAAGATGTCTAAGTAGGGTGCTAACCCTAAGACTTGAAACTATGATGAGTTACAATTCACCTTTTTCTTTTGGGTGTGAATTTTAAGGAAAAATTCCTTTTAAGGAGGGGTGAATGTAATATCCTCAAATTTTGGTAAAGATTGAACTATAAAATATGATGCATGAAATAAATTGATAATTCCTCAATGATTTTATTGGTGAAATAGTAATGTTAATTGCCTTTGTTGCATAAGTACTTTTGGCACAAGACAAATAGATAAAAGAAATTCATGCATTAATAAATAGTAATGACTTTTGATATTGATAAACTTTTTCCAAAGGAGAATAAAGTTATAATGTGACAGATAGTTAAACAAATACTTATCTTTCCATTATTGGAACCACAATGGTTGGGACACCAGACAGTGTTAACTTAGGTTGCCTTTTTGGTATGTTGAAGGATAATCTGAATATAAGATAATGAGGGGATAATTGGAAAGAGAGTCATGATGTGCCTTACCTCTTCACATATTGCTTGTACACAAAGGAAGAGGTGGGAACAAAAGGAAAGGAGAGATTTCTTTTGTATATTCAAGAAACTTGTGAGAAAAGATGTATATATATGTGGGTAAGAAGTCCAACGCACAATCCAACCCTATTCTCTCTCACTTTCTCATTCCTGTCATCTACGTTCTAATAACCCCTAGGTTTTTTTTACAGATGATGTGTAGGGGATTGCAGGATCCCCTCAACGGATGGGGTAGTTCCTAGACTTCATGGCCATGAGAGAGGAAGAGAGCCTACATGATAGTCTCTACGTCTGGCCTACACTCCTTCTCCTGTACCTTGAACAGTAGTCAAAACAATGGATTTTGAGCCGCAACCATGGATGAGAGTGCACCCCGTTCCTATCTACCTCTAGCACCTCCTTCATCCCGTCGCACCGCACCCTGACCATACAGAAGGATCTCCCGTCGATTGGTGCCCTACCAGATGTGTGGTTGTGCTAGGGTAGAGAGGGTACCTAGTGCGAGGAAGGGCTATAGAGGGAGGGTTCAGTGTCGGAAAGAATCCTACCCACAACACAATGATGGTACGATCGTGGCTACGTCAGTATGGATGACACTGTATTTGGGTTTATGCAACGAAGAGGAAACGATCATGGCCTTGGGCACACCTTCCTCGGGTGCAACGTTGGGGCGGAGCAGGGCGCCGTACAGCCAACCTAAGCACCTACAGCTTATCTGAGGCCATGGAGGACCACCTCCATGGCAAAGGCAGGGTCCTGCGAGGGCTTGTCGAGGTGTTGTGGCGTCTTGACGCTCATGGAGCGAGGACATGTCAGCTACTGTCGCTATCGGGGCAGGGAGTAGACTCCTACACAAGAAAGGAGATGACCATGGGTCAAATGACGTAAAGACCCCTGTGGATGTACATAGACCACTTGTTCATGGATGTCTTTTCATTGTAAACCCAACCTGGATAATAAAAACACCGTATGATTTACTTATGTTGATGTGGTAGTTGTTGATTGGTCCATATATACTTATCTTGCAATTAACCTAGTGAATTAGTGGTAACTCAGAATATAGCAAAATTATATATCAAATTGCTCAGGAAAACAAGAGGAATCCAAATAAAATACTATCAAAACGTGATTAAGCTTCTTGTTCTAGAAGTAGGTACAATACATTTTTAGATGTGTTTAATGTAAAGGAAAACATAGATTTGCCTTAATATAATGCTTAATTGAATATGTTCGTTCATGTTAGGTTCATACCTGATCTAGACATGTTTAATGAAGAAATACTTGATAATGATTATTCTAGATTAATAATCCTATACATGTTGTTTTAGGGTTTTAAAAACAATGTTGACATCTTGCTATGATCTAAAGCTGATAATGTGATTTAGATGTCACGTGTAATCTAATATGCTTAAGATGCTAATCAGGGTTTAACCCAACATGTGTAACTGAGTTTGTAATATTAGAAACCATAATACAACCAGATTAGGGTTTTTAATCCTAACTTATAGTCCAAACATGAGATAACCCTAAATCCTTGTTTAGGAGTGCATCTAGATCTGATGAAGGTAATGCAAATACATGGTGACACATATGTAGTATGCTTTGTTTTAGATATTTGTTGAGTACATGCTTTGTTTCCTGGATGTTTGGATGCATTCTTAAAGTACATATGATGTTCTGCATGGTTTATGTGATGGAATAAGGTACGTGCTTACACTTATGAATAGATGTATCAAATTCTAAGATTTCTGATGTTTCTCAACGAGATTGAACAAAATATAAACTGCTTGGTTGTTTATTTACTTCTTGCATATTATAAAGTTCCTACGAGTATCATGTAAAGTAAATAACAATATTTTAAACCCTGAATTAGACTGATCTTAAGGGTAATGCGCACGAGCCCTAGAGGGGCAGTGATTACACCTGAGGTTGTTGTCCAGATATGGGTTAGAATATGAAAACAAGTTTATTTTCTTATATGCACATGAAAATTGTTGAATATATGCTTACTTGTGATTATTGGTTGAACCCATGTACCAGTATAGAAATATACTAACCACGTATTTGTTTGTCAGAGTGTTAGGTATCAGATATACTTGACTCATGGACATGAGGGTACATATAGATATGTTGAAGAGACTATAGTTTAATCATGAAGGTTCATTCTTAATTGTTTATCTTCACACATGTACAATTGCTTCTTTTTAAAATTTATATAACTCCCTAGAGGAGATTTTTATGCAAACATGTAAATATTTGATCATTAATAGAAATTATTTACTATACTATATTATTTCATGAATCTGATTATGGAATCTATGAGTGGTGATGAGTGACATTAAGGTCTTTTAGACACACAAAGTGCGGGTCATTACAATAACATAGGGTTTTGAGCCTAAATTGATCAAACAATTATTGAGATCTGAATTTGAAATTTAAGAAAGAAATCATAAGGTTGACATGTACATGGGTCATTAGAGAGGCACATATCATATTTCATGAAAGTCACTGTCTCTTATGTGATTCCACCCATTTTCCATTCATTATGACCCACCACCTAAAGAGGATCAAGTAATAATTTCCTTTTGTTTTCATTGCATGACATAATAGGTGACATGATAGTTAGTTTCTCTTTTATTGCATTAGCTACAAAATGAAAAAAATGCATTAACAAATGATGTGCATATCAGTTTAGTTGCATAAATTACATGCAGATTGCATGCATTTTTCATCGTTAATTTTCACATCATGTGGCTAAATTGTTTTCCTCTGAAATAAGAGTGTAGGGATACACATCCATACCTTTAGAAGAAAAACAAGAAAAAAAAATGAAATGAATGTGAAATGTTAAGTAAAGCTCAAGCATAACTTTACATCATGCTACAAAAGTGGGCCAATGAAAAAAAGAAAAAAAATCAATGGTATCAAATAAAGAGGGAGAGATGATGCACCGAACTCTCCAAAAAGAGGTCAAAACATTCACATGATGTATTCTTTTCTTTAATTCATTCTCATTCATTTGATGAGATTTTCAATACATGCATCATTCACCATAATGCTTGCCATTAGGATTCACGCATTTTTCATTATCTTCATCATATAGGTGCATCATGTTTTATTTTGGCGTAAATAATTTGGATATTACTTGTGAATATTCATAAGCCACCTATTTCTTACCAACCATTGCTCTTTTCGGTAGGCCACTTAAATGATTATTCTCCTCAGTCATTTTTCTAAGGAGAACTGTTCCAAGTAGTTGGTAATTAGGAAAAGAGAAATGTAGAATAGGGAATCACATGATGCACCAAGTGAATGCCTGATTGACTATGATATTAAATATTCTCTTGATAGTGTTCACTAATATAAAGGTGGGAAGCTTTTATGTATATCTTTGGCTGCTATAGAGAAGTTGATTGTTTAGTGGTCAGTAAAGGTCAGTTTGGAACCTCCAGGTGGAAATAGTTGAGAAAAGAAATTCATATTTTATATCCTTTTGTTGACTTGTCTCAAATTCATCTGAGGGTTTGTTTCTCGAGGACAAGAAAAATTTAAGCTTAAGGGAGTTTGATGCACCGGATAATTATCATTTTCACAGGCTAATTATTATTGATTTATATGCAGTTATTATTCATTTTCGTATTAATGTGTGCATTATTTACTATCATTAGCCTGTGATATTTATTTTCATCAAATAAATGTAATTTTAATGTTCCTGAATGATTTAATAAAATTTAAGCGCCTTGGTTTGGTTTTTCTAGATTTTAGGTAAATTTACAAGAAACTTCACAACTCGGTACTACCGATTGTATTGTTGGTGGTACTGACACATGATCAGTTTGGAACATATGGAAATTGAGAAGACTTGATAGTACCGACCTATAAGTCAATACTACTGACAACATCACAAGGATGGATTCTAAATTTATTGAGGAAACTCAATACTATCAAATTCAAGCTCAGTAGTACTGACATCTTCCCAGGAAAATCCAATTATGGAAGGTGTTGGTAGTACTGACACCCAGTTGGTAGTATCGACACGGCGGGATCAAGCAGGTCTGAAAATTAAGTCTAATCTGATGGTTGGAAATTAGTGACACCCTAAGTCACATATATGACTTAGAGAGATTTTAGACAAGCCTGTCAAACTCATTCTATTCCGTTAGACGATAGTCGAGAGCAAAGAGACAAGAAAGTGGATAACAAGGCAACGTTCCGGGAGATTCGGGCACCTCTAGAGGACAAATTTGTAGCCAGACAGCAAATCATCACATTCTCTAGAGGAGATTAACTAGACCATATTCTTTAGGGGTTCTTTAGTTTTACTGATGTTTCTCACATTTTTCTTCTCCTCTCCCATGTACTTGACAACAGAAACCAGCGGGGCTAAACCCCTTGTTCCTTAGGACCGAGAAGTAGCTTGATTATGCATTGTAAGTAACTTTTATGCATTAATATATTAACTTCTCTTAATTTTTGGACATATTTCTATGATATTGTCACAAAATATCCATGCTTGATCACCGTAAGTAATTATTTAGACCTTTAATTGTTTTGAAAAAGCGAATTAATGGTTGGAAAATTCATAGAAATACATATTTTATATCTCCCTTTCAGAAAGGTGGCACACAAATATGAAGAGATTACCCATAGTTTTTGATAAAGCACCTAACTAATAATATAATCATTACAAGAGTGGTATTGGTATTAGATTAGGTAGTAGATTACACCGTGAGAGCAGGTAAATCTTGCTACATGTCTCTTAGTCCAAGATTAGGAGAGATGTTTATAAATGTTATGATGTTAATTGCAATGTTAATTGAGATGAAACCATAATCCTAAGGAATTCACTCCAATTGAGATTAACAAACAATAATTTTAGATATATATTTTGCTTTAGATAACTAAACCTTCAATTAAAGTTTTCATCAATTAGTTGATCATATTATAGTTAGTATTAGTTTTTGAATTAATGTTTCCCTGAGTTTTACATCCGAGCCTCTTGAAGTCTATATTACACTGATATGTACACCTATTTTTGACGTGTAATTTACTCATATCAGAGAGAAAGAGGCTCGCAAATGTGATTGTCTTTGAGCATCCCAATGGATACTATGGATATGGGTTCACACTGTGAAGTCATTTCGGATGAGGATCTTTGTAGATTGCAAACAAATCAGGGTGAGCACAAAATGACACCATCCATTGCAAGCCTAGGCAGAGGAAAACATGATATACATCACACACAAATGAAGGAATGGTCTCCCTAGTAGAATGCCACAATTTACCACCTAAGGCATGCAAATTTAGGTAGTGATTTTATGTGGAACAACTTTGCAATCTATAATACACGTGCACAACGTCACGCTGGGATCTAGGAGAGTTGACTTTAGGATCAAATATTGGGTCAAAAATCTTCTCTATGACTTTTACAAATTTGCACCAAGAAGTAATAGATTTCCATGATCCTCCACCAATTTTCATCTATGGATCGCAACTATTAGACATTGAAAAATCCATTTTCTACATGCATCTTGAGGTGACTCCTAGAGTGCCAGAAACCCCCGAAAGGAGTTCCAATTGATGATCCGACGATTTCAAAAGGAGGCATAGATGGTATAAACTTGTAATACCTAATATGGTTTTGTTTCATTAAATGGATCTTGGTCAAAGGATTCTTGAGAAAATTTTTCTTCCACTATATTTTCTACTCTCGAGATTCCTACAGTTGTATTAGATCCATGTATAATGCTCTTTACTAGATTTTTGAAGTATGAATTGAGTTTTTGTCATTGGACATTGAGAGAGGAATTATTTCATACAATGAAATTGGTTAATTTGCAATCTAATTAATGGGAATGTCCTTATCAATATCACAATGATCATATTATGATATGTATATATATGCAATGCATAAAAATGATTTTGTTTGGTGTGTGACGCATGGTTATGACCAAACTATAATTGTGATTAATTTTGTAACATGTGGTTGATTTTTTGTAATTCTTAATATGTCTTGCATGTTGTACCTTCTATTACTCTATTTGTACATGCTTCCCACCTTATTCCCCGTAAATGTAACTCGAGGCATCTCTTACATAATATGTATTAGTCATAGGATAGTCTAGGATATATGATATCCAACATGGTGGATATGAAGAAGGATGAATGCAAAACAATAATTAACAACTACAAATACGTTCGTGGTGGTCTCTTGTGATTGAAGAATCTAGAGATCAAGGGTTTATAATCTCTTCTTTATGTATATGATGTGGGATACTTTAGATCACTCAATCTTCCATTATCTTAGAAAGATTTTTCTAGGAGGAAATAATCCTTGCATTTTATATTTAATACTTATAGTGCTTATTATATATAGGATACATAATATATACATATATGTGTTTGGATATTCATATGTATTATACAAGATCCCTCACTTTAATATTAAGCCTAAGATGCTTTCCAACATGTTATACATATAAAGGACTCGATCTATTTATTTGGGTTTGCCAATGTGAGGTGCATTGTCCCATCTTGGTGAGGTGTGAGGTAAATGTGTGGGTCTGCCAAAGTGGTGTACACAGTCTTATATGTATTGATATTTTGATGCATTATGTAATCTTAATGGGATTAAACGCCTAGATGCATGCAGATTGTGTTCCATATGATGGAATTTGACAATGGTTGTTCCCCATCCATCCAAGGGTTTCATGTGATGCAATTGGTAAAAGTTTCTTACCTAAATAATTGAGTTATGAGCGGTCAGACAAAGTTGACTCGCAATTAAATGAAATATGACCTTGGCCAAATATAAAGTCATTCATTATAACTTTTTGGATTAATAGTGAGGGATATTAGTTTGAAGAAAATAATGGGAGTAAATAGTTAATTAAAGTCCTAATTATATGAAAAGACTTTTCAAATCATAATTTTGTTTTATATTATTTTTCTTTGTAGATCACATGGAAAATAAGAACAACCTCTCATCGTGACCAATCCTTGAGAAGAAAGAGCTCAATAGGAAAAAAATTTGGATTGGTATTGAAACTTGATAATTGTTCTCAAACATCAGTGCGTGCTTGACATACTAGATCATGATTTTCCTGAAGAGCTCACTTGCAATGTGACAAAGGCTAAAATGGATGCATATAAGATGGATTCTGATAATTCCAATAATGCGATGTGCCTCATTCTATCATCCAAGGTGCCTGACTTATAGAGGGAAAAAAAGAACATGGAGGCCTTTGAAATGATTGAGGACCTCAAGGGATTGTTTGAAGGCCAATATAGACAAGAGATTATGATGTATCAATGGTATTATTGCATAGAAAGATGGCAAAGGGAGTTCCTGTTTGTCCTCATATGTTCAAGATGATTGGTTATGTGGAGAATCTAGAGAGACTACATTTTCCCATGGGACAAGAGTTGGCCATAGATTTGTTTAGGTTGTTTAAATCATGCAACTGTTTAATCATGAACTTCAACATGACATAATTGGTTAAACCACTACTAGAACTATTCAACATGTTGTTAATAATGAACTTCAACATGAAATAATTGGTTAAACCGCTACTAGAACTATTCAACATGTTGCAAAGCTAAACTAAACATGAAAAAGGTCAAGAATGGATTTGTGTTGACGGTCAATGTAGTGATGAGTAAAACCAAGGGAAAGAAAAAGGCTAAGAAAGGTTCTAATCCTAAGTCCCAATCTTCTTCTATGAAGGAAAAGGAAGGTGTGGGAGATAATGTCAATGGTCAACAATGTCGTAAGTTTAGATATTAGAAAAGAAATTACCTAGTCATGCTAGAGGAACTTAAGAACTAAAAGGGGATAGAGATGTCCACCTCAGGTTTATACATCATTAAGAGCAACTTATCTACTTATTCATCATGCATATTGGATACTGGATGTGGATCTCACATATGTTGTAATGTGTAGGATCTTCAAAGAAATAGAATCCTTAAGAAGGGATATGTGGAACTATAAGTTTGTAATGGAGCAAAGGTTGTTGATGTGGCTGTAGGAACATATGGTTAATCTCTACCCTCAGAGCTTGTAATAGAATTTGAGAATTACTATTATGTACCTACCATAAGTAGAAATATAAATTTCTTTCATGTTTGGATAAGAATAGTTTTTCATTCCTGATATAAAATGGAGTTTTCTCTATACTTTTGGATGATATCTTTTACGACAGTGCTATGTTGCCTTATGGTCTTTATTTTTAGATCTTGAGACACATGTTTAAAATGTAAATATCAAATGACTTAAAATGCATCACTAAAACATGGCATACTTTTGACATTTTTGTTTAGGCCATGAAAAATGAGAAGTATAATTCTAAACTCCATAAGGATGAATACTTAGACTTGTTTGATTTGAATATCTTGAGACATGAGAATCATGTTTATTGCATAAGATGGCAAAGGCACCTTTTTTTGGAAACAGTGAGAGGGCAACTGAACTCTTAGAAATTGCACATATCTATGTATGTGGTCCTTTTTTTAAACAACTTGAGGAGGGTGTCAATATTTCATTACATTTTCTAATGATTCCATTACATATGGATATGTGTATCTTATGAAACACAATGAGAATCCTTTGAAAAGTTCAAAGTATTCAAGAATGAAGTAGAGAACCAACTTAGCAAGAAAATTAAGGTGCTTAAATACGATTGAGGTGGTGAATATTTTATGCAAGGGTTTTAGGATCTTCTCAAGGAGTGTGTTATTTATCATGATTGACTCAACCTAGAACGCCACAACAACATGGTGTTTTAGAGAAAGGAATCACACATTATTAAACATGGTTCTATCCATGATGAGCCAATATAGACGTCCTAATTCCTTTTGGGGACATTCTCTAGAAAAGATTGCATTTATACTTAACTATATTCATTCTAAGTCGATTCTAAAGGCACCGTATGAGATATGAATTGCAAAGTGTCCTATAATGTCTTTCATGAAGGTCTAGGGATGTGAACCTTATTTGAAGCATGCATTTCCTGAGAAATTGGTACTTGAATGTGACAAGTGCTACTTTTTGGGTACCCTAAGTAAAGTAAAGGAATATGTTTCTATATTCTTTCCAGAACAAAGTGTTTGTTTCTAGAATTGATACCATAGTAGGTAAGGATTTCATCTATAGGAATATTATTGGGAGGAAAATAGAGTTTGAAGAAGTTCAATTACAAAAAATGACAAAAAACATGAACAGGAACATGGGGAAGCACCACAAGTATTTGTGGCATGGCCATCTCCTCTAAAAACATAGGAACCTCACAGATGTAGTGCAATTCACCATGATCAAGAGAGATTTTGATTTCTCGTGACTCAAGATATTGAGGTGTTGGTCATGGATTGTGATGATCTAGCCACCTACATAGAAGTTGTGGAGGGAACAAAATTTGGTAAATGGCTTGAGACAACAAGATCCAAAATGGACTCCATGTATACCAACTAGGTATGGACCTTGGTAAAAACCGCCTGAGGGGGTAAAACCCATTCACTGCAGGTGGGTCTTCAAGAAGAAGACTGATATGGATGGAAATGTCCAAACTTATGAAGGGTGATTAGTAGACAATGGTTCCCAACAAGTTAAAGGTATTGAATATGATGAAACTTTTTCACCAGTCAAGTCCATTATGATCAAGAATGAAGACGAACCTTGTGTTTACAAAAAGGTTAATGGCATAATTGCAGTATTTCTCATATTGTATCTGGATGGTATACTACTCATAAGAAATGATATTTTAACTCTACAAAAGGTGGAGTTGTGGTGGGAAATAGTTTCTCAATGAATGACTTAGGATAAGACACATATATATTGAATATCAGTATCTATATAGATAGATCTAGAATGCCTCTTAGCTTAATACAAAGCACATACATTAAGAAGGTGCTAAAATAGTTTAGTATGATAGAGCCTAAGAAAGGTAACTTAACCTTGTCTCATGGAATAAGTATTCCTAAGACCAATTATCCCAAATCATTAGAATAAAGGGACCACATGAGTAAGATTCAATATGCATCAGGAATTGAATCTATCATGTATGCAATATTATTTTACATGTCAAGATGACTCACATGCCTTGATCTTGAAAAGTAGGTGTCAGGAAGATATAGGTGAAGGTCACTGGATCGTAGTAAAGAACATGCTTAAGTACTTGAGGAGAACTAAGGATTCTTTCACGATATATGGAGATTAAGAAGAGTTGGTTGTAAGGGGTTACACTGACTTAAGCTTCCAAACTAAAAAGTATAATTATTGATCACAATATGGTTACGTATTTTGCTTAATGGTGGTGTTGGAAGTTGAAAGAGTTCCAAGCAAGAGACAGTAGATGATTCTACAACAAAAGATGAATATATTGATGTGTTAGATTCTACAAAGGAAGCAATGTTGATAATGAACTTTAGAGGAAAACTTGGATTTGTTCACAACATTATTGATGTAACAACAATAGGGTTATCACACAAGCCAAGGAACCCATATCGCATCAACATTCCAAGCATATAATTCAATTCTTCCATCTCATAAGAGAGATTATTGAATGATGGGATGTGAAGATTAGTAGGGTACTGATAGAGAGAAAGATTTTTATACCATGACAATGGCACCATCATATCAGAAGAAAAATGGTCATGTTAGATCACTTGGTAGTAGATATATAAATTTTTAGCTATATGGATATTATGTACTTTTCTATTGATTAATAAAGGTAGGTCTGATATTTTGATGCACATTTGAGTTACTTTGATGTTAATGTACATAAAAAATGTTCATAGAATGATTGGTCCAAATCTATGAGACTTTAAGTACATTACTTACATAGGAGATCATAACGGATCCTAAGAAAAATATTATTAAATGCCCCTAGTCAAGTATTATTGATGATTGACAAAAATAATACACATGAGACTACTATATGTGGTGGCTGGTGACCATGTCTCATTGGGTAATAGGTATTGGATACCAAGTAAGACACATATGTAGTTGTTAGAGAACAAGTGTACTGGATTGACTCACCTTAAGAGTAATTCATGGACGGTTATATTATAGACATAATATGTGACAACCTGACCTTTACTCCCTCCTCTGTTCCACTCTTTTTCTCTCTCATAGAGTAGCCTCTTTCTCAATTTGATGTCAATTTAATAATTTGAATGTGATGATGCTCTAATTTGATCAGATCGATGATTAATTACATCATGTGTGACATTAATTCACACTTTTATCTAAGTTCCAATCACAATCTTGAAACATATATTGAAACTACTTAAATCATCATTTTGATCCCAAATATATTTCATGTTGTATATCTTTTGATTATATTTCTAACATTACCAAGATCACCTCAATTGGACAATCATAGACAAACATATGTCGACATGAACATTACTACTTTAATCTTGTTTTGATTGATTTAATTTCAATTTTAACCCCTATTGGGCCCAATTTTTCCTATGGCCCAGTCACTTCCTTAGCTTGGGTAGGTCAATGCTGATACTCCTGATCGTTGGATCAGTCATGGACCAAGATGGACCCCCATCCAACTCCTCTCCTTTGTCTTCCTCGTTTCTCTGCACCACCATCGACACAAGGATCAATGCTCATTTTCTTACTCCAATCGACACCCTTCATCACTCCTTTTTCCCCAAATCAAACCAACCTCCTTGCCTCGACATCCCCTTGTTTTCCCCCTATTTTTATCTGAAACCACGTCGACCCCACCATGCTCTTTTATTTCCCCCCACACTAGGAGGTGCCACCATGAAAACCCTAGACGGGGTGTTTCTCCTATGTGCCACCTCGGCCCAAACCGAGGGCAATTTCAAGTCTGTTGGATCTCCCAGAGTCTAGACAGAATGGTTTTGGGCCAATTAGGGAAGTTATCCCTCGTCCTACCTTGCCTCTCTGATGAACAACAAGGTCGCAACAAACACCTAATAGTGCCAAAAGAAGCAGGGAGATTGTCAGGTAGACAGGAGTTTTGCAACCTCTACGCACAATAGGTTCGTGACCACGGGCGATGGCACACAACCATTAACCACAGATGGCGGTCACTTTAGGTCCTGGGTAGCCAAGCACCGCATGAAGAGAAGGGACAAGCTAACCATCATATGACACATGATCCAAGCCTCTGAGTGGCTCATCATCTATCTCTGTCGCCCAGTACAGTACATGGTAACACCTATGTCCTTTTTCCTATAGTTTCAATGTGAATTTTTATAAAAATGATATGTCCCTACTCCTTTGTCCAAACCTAATGATATTATATATCATATCGATCCTCGCAATGAGACCAACAAATTGAACCAACTTGTAGACATTAAATCTCATTCTAAATGTCCTAATTTGCTAAACATGTGAACTTGACCTTGGTTGACCATGATAACTACTTGACTATGCTAAATATTTGAATTTTGATGAATATCTTTCCAATTAACCAATAAATTAGTAAGTTGTAAATGTATTTCCAGTATAATGGTAGTCCTAATCACCTCTCTTTCTCATAAATGACTCTCTTGTACATATGTGACTTGTTCAGGGACTTTATTGATGGACTTTGACCTATATTGCAAATCTTATTTCTAAATGACATCTAGACTCCCCTAACCTTGGAAGTCAGTAGCATTATGCTCCTATATGATGCTAACTAAACTCCTTGTGACTATATGGCCCTAAATGCATATGTACCCCCAATATATGAATGGTGTTTTTGCCCTGAAGTAAATGGTGTGTTTGCCCTATATTCTGTAGCAAATGCCTTTCTATTCTTGAAATCAATGATTTTAATGATGCTTATTGATCTGAATGCCCAATATTCACACTATGTATTGATATGATGGTGTATGTGACCCACTATCATCCTTAAATGTTTATTGTGACATATATGGCTTGAATGGTGTTCTTATGCTCTATAATTGGTATGAATCCATTTCTTATTCCCTCCCCTCTCAAATCAGGGATACACCTAATCTTTATGGCTCCTTCTAAGATGGATCAGACACTTAAGTTACATGTGGAACCTTGTCAGCATATGAACTAGGTTTATGTTTGCATGAATGTTGAGGTGTTTAACATGATGCCTAGACCCTAGGGGGAATCCAACCAACTTTGAATATTTTTCTTATATGTCCTATCTTGCTGATCTAGTCCCATGTGTTGTCTAAATCTCATGAATTGATGAACCTTTGTCTTACTTGCCCTATTATGAGTCTTTTGACCTTGAAATGTGCATAAGTGACTCAAATCTTGAAATGATCATATGATTATAATGGAACATCAGAATTACTTGGAACTTGAACCATACCTCCTTGATGACCACTAAATCAATGCCAGATCATTAAATGGACTAATAAGCAATTTTGAACCTAACTTGGTGAAAACCCTAAAATGAATCCCGTTACAGTTAATGATGAGAATATAATGCATGTATGTAATCATGTTCTTAACTAAACGGTTTATTGTGATCTAGATGGTCAAGGTTAAGTTATGAATCTTAGAAATTAGGTACGGGCTTTAAATAGTTATATGACTATGACTTTCTTGCTTGCAAACTAATATGTATGTATGCTTGCTTAAATATATCCATGTAGTACATGTATGATGAAGAAATCCTAGATAATGATGAATAATGGATGATTCCATATTAGTAATCATATTCATGCTATTTAGGGTTTTTAAACCAATATAGACATCTTTCTATGATCATAATCTTAGTAATGTGATCTATATATCATGAATAGTGTAATATGCTTAAGATTATAATTAGGGTTTAACCTAATATATGCAGAATTGGGTTTGTAACCATAGAAACCATAATATGATGGAATTAGGGTCATAACCGTAATCACTAGTCCAAACACAAGATAACCCTAAACCCTAATTTAGAGTGCATCTAGATCTGAGTAATATAATATGAATACATGGTGACGCATATGTAGTATGCTTTGCTTCAGATACTTGTTGATTATATGCTTGGTTTCTTGGATGTTTTGATGCACTCATAATGTATATGATTTCTACATGGTTTCTGCGATGTCATAAGGTACATGGTTACCCTTATGAATACATGTATCAAATTATGAAATTTCCAATGTTTCTCGATGAGGATTGAATGAAAAATATAATTTTTCCTTATTTATTTACTTCTTGCAAATTATAAAGTTTCTATGAGTATAATATAAGTAAATAATGATATTCTGGACCCTGGGTTAGATTGATCTTAAGGGTAATGCACACGAGCCCTGGAGGGACAGTGATTACACCTGAGGTAGTAGACTAGATATGGGTTAGAATATGAAAATAAATTTATATTCTTATATGCAAGATAAAGATGTTTTCTTATATGTGTACTTGTGATTATTGTTTGAACTCACGTACCAATATAGTAATGTACTGAATGCAGATTTGTTTGTCAGCATTTTAGGTATCAGATATATTAGAATCGTGGACATGAGGGTACATATAGAGATGTTGAAGACACGACATTTTAATTATGAAGGTTTATTCTTAATGGTTTATCTTCACACATGTAAAAGTTAATTCTGTTTAAAAAGAATGTAACTCCTTAGAGGAGCTTTTAATGTAAACATGTAATATTTGTTCATTAATGGAAATTGTTTACTATTATGTATTATTTCATGAATCTGATCCTGAAATTTATGATTAATGATCTGTGACTTTACGGTCTTTTAGACACTCAAAAGTGTGGGTCATTACATTTGGTATCAGAGCACATATTCATCAACTTTTTTTTTTGGGAAATAGAGCTATTATTTATTCATTCCACGCTCTACTACAGACAAAATAGTTGGGATGTCCACATGGCACCAGTCAAGGAACCAGTGGGGTACAGTAGCAGTGAAGCTAAAAGAAGTTTTACAGGACCTAGCAAATTTTGCCAAGATGTCCGCAGGGACATTGAACTCACGAGGAACATGATGTATAACCTCCTCAGGTGAGTGTACGAGAAGCTTCCTGGCTTCCCTAGTGTAGGCCAGGAACTTCGGGGGGGGGGGGGGTTGGATGTGATATGCCTTATGGTACCATGGAGTCTGAGAGGATACAGAAGGAATCCCAAGATCTTTCCTTGCATAGTTGCGCTTCCAGCAAGATAGCAGTGATTTCACTCATAGGAGCAGAGGTGGATTGAATAGTTTGACAGACACCCAGGATGTGTGAGCCGTTTGCCTGAACGGCTTGAATTCCGACAGTTGCGGTATTCTGCCCAAGTTGCTGAGAAGCGTCGAGGAAGACATAGACTGACTTGGAATTGATCCTTGTGGTGTTGAGGTACGTAGTTGTATGAGTTGTGGGAAGCTCCTTGGGAAGCTTGAGAATGGACTCCGCCCGGAGTCGAATGAACTCCACCTTCTTTGTGACCAGTGTGATTTGGTTTTGGTGAATCTGTAGGTTCTGGCATGACCAGATATGCCAGCAGGCAACCACACGTAGGGTAGCATATTCGACCGACGCTGTGATGCAATGCCGGAGCCACTCATTGGCAGGAAGAGCCTGATGGTCTTCGTTAGGAAGCAGTAGATTACACACATCCTGGCTAGACAAACAGTCGTGAAGAGCATGAGTCATAGTATACTGGCCATTATTGCATATAGGGAAGTCCTCGGACACCTCCATGTGTCGACTCCGCTTCTCCATATTCGTCATGAGAGCACCATGCATCATGAGCCAGAGGTGGATTTTTATGCACTATGGTAGCTTGGCTTGCCAAACGGTTTTCCAGTGACCAGGCATGGATACCTCCTTCTCGCGTCTTATCCAACGATATACCAATATGGAAGTGAATAGCCCGCTTCCCTCGAATGGCCATGACCAACCATCGTTCCCAGAGTCGGGGCAGGGTAGAGGAATAGTAGAAATGGCTATCCAGGTGGACTCAGGAAGGAAGCTATGGATGCAGTCCCAGTCCCATCCTCCTGTGGGAGAGACCATGGAATCAACTATAAGGTCATTGAGATCATGAGGAATAGTCCAGTTTGGGTGGGATTCCAAAATAGATTGGTCAGAAATCCATCTATCCTTCCAAACGTTGGTATTCTATCCATTATTAACAACATGGCGACTGAGATCAGTGATCCTGCTGATATTCTTCTTGATGAAGCTCCAAGATGGGGAGCTTGGTACCGATTTGAACCTCCCATTATTGGTGTAATTATCTTTCATCACCCTGACCCAAATATTAGAGGGGTCGGTGAGATAAGTCCACACATTCTTCAACATCAGAGCCTCGTTCTGGAATTTAGCATCCCTGGTGGTGAGGCTGTCGATATTCTTGCTGGACGACACCTTGGTCCACACAATCAGGGAGGATTTCCTTTGAGAGGATGCACCAGACCACAAAAACTAACGGATATGTTTATTGATGTCATCACAGAGGCTCGGCGAGAGCTTAACTGTCTGCATGGTATAGGTAGGAATTTCCTGAAGAGTGGACTTGGCCAGCGTCACCCGACCAGTAAGGGACATGTGCTTATGCGTCCAGCTATTCATTCTTCTCTGTAAGGAAATAAGGATGTTACTATGGGTTTCTTTATTGACACGGTGGTGCAGCACAGGTACCCCCAGATACTTCCCGAGATCATCAGTCCAGGAGAAGCCCAGCTTCCTACATATTCTGTTCTTCATAGGTTGGGAAACCTGCTTACTAAAGAAGCAACGAGACTTGGGTTTAGAGATGGATTGTCCGGATGCCAGGGAGAAGCCCTTGAGAATAGAGGATATGACCCGGGCCTGGGCTAACGAGGCTTCACTCAGCAAAAGGATATCGTCTGCAAATAAGACATGAGAGAGTTTTAGGCCACCATGAGAAAGGGTGATCGACTTCCATCTGCCTGCTTCCACAGAAATAGAAATGGCTTGACTCAGTCTTTCCATGCATAGGATGAAGACATAGGGGTTGATCGGGTCTCCTTGACGAACACCTTGGGATGCTTTAAAAGGGGGACGTGCCTCGCCCTCCCAAAGTATAGAGGTCTCACCCTTTGTAATGATTTCCATAATGATAGCAGTGAGTTTAGCAGGCAAACCAGTCTGCTTCAGGGTGTCATGAATAAAGTCCCAGTTCATCTGATCGAACGCCTTCGCAAGGTCCAGCTTGATGCACATCAGGGGCTTCCTGGTAGATTTGGATTTCATAGTGTGGATAACCTCCTGCACGAGGAGTATGTTGTCTCTAATGCGTCGTCCCGGTATAAAGCTTGATTGAGTTGGATTAATCCAGTCATTCATGAAGGGCTTGAGCCGCTCAACAATCACCTTAAAAATGATTTTGAAGCAACTATTGTTCAGAGAGATTGGTCTCAGGTCGCTACAGCGTTGGGGCGTAGGGACCTTAGGAATGAGAACCATATAGGATCCTACGATAGAGGAATCAATGCGCTCTGAGGAGAAAACCTCGTGTACAGTAGTAGTAACACTTAGCCCTACAATCTCCCAATTATGCTGGATGAAACCAGAATGAATGCCATCAGGTCCGATAGCTTTTAGAGGCACCATGGCGAAAGTTGTCCTCCTGATTTCAGAGTTGTTTGGGATAGAGCTCAGGTCAGTGAAGGAATCTTCAGGAATAGTAGGGAAGGTACCCG
This sequence comes from Alisma plantago-aquatica, assembly GCA_963693085.1. Lineage (NCBI taxonomy): Eukaryota > Viridiplantae > Streptophyta > Magnoliopsida > Alismatales > Alismataceae > Alisma > Alisma plantago-aquatica. The sequence continues at coordinate 309,515,983 of OY856413.1, read as the reverse complement.
GGTAAGATAGAATCCTTGTATCTTGCATCGGGGCATGTTGAGTCAGGAGTTGTTCGAAGAAATTGCGAACAAGGCACTTAGTTTCAGCGCATGTGGTTGTCCAACACCCATCCTATTTCTGGAGACAGGTGGTTTTATTGAAGTGTCTTCTAGCTTGGACAAAGGATTGGTAGAACTTAGTGTTGAGATCGCCCACCCGAAGCCAGTCGACGTGCGCCTACTGTTGCCAGTCTACCGCCTCTTGAAGGAGGAAGTTGTGAAGACGTTCCTGAAGAGGCACAATAGGGTCCGTAAGTGGAGCAGAATTCAATGGTTTGGAGATTCACCCGGTGTCTGCCAATGGTATCAAGAAGACGATGTTTCTCCTTGTGATGACGAGTAGCATACTCGGAGTCCCATCGAGAGGTTGTATGCGTGAAGCCATGGAGCGCGTCCTGGAAGTTGCTACCAAAAGGCCAGAAGGACAGGACCTTCTCCTTGAATTCAGGAGCGAGATTCCAGCTTTCCTTGGTCCATAAGCGAGCATGCTAGGCGTCTTGGTTCCGCAGGAAAGAAGAATGGGGTGATGGTCCGAGTAAAGGCGAGGAAGAACCGTAGCAGAGCCTTCCTTGAACCTTTGGATCTATTCAGAGTTTGCGATGACACAGTCAAGCCGCTCATATAGTTGCTGATGCTTGAAGGTGAAGAGGGGACCTTGGGATTTCATCTCCGCCAGTCCTGTGGAAGCAAGGACTTCATGGAAACGGCAGCTAGCGCGCCTGAAAAAATAGACACTACAGCGCTTTCATTAACGTTAAGCAGAGTATTAAAGTTACCCAACACTGCCCAAGCAGTGTGAGTCACAGTAGACGAGATCTCCTCCAACCTTTCCCAAAGGAACTCCTGTGTAGTAGCATTAGGGCTACCATACACAATGGTTAAGAACCAGTCGTCGTTGACATGACAGTGCCCAAATTGGTGATGATTGAGAATGATCTCGACAGAGCAGTTAAATTGATTCCAGGCGATCCAGATACCATCAGAAAATCCATTAGCTTCCACCATGTGCGATGAACTATAACCAAGGTGTTTGATAATGTTGTCGACAGTTGAACCACTACAACGAGGTTCCACGATGGCTGTAATGCTCACTTTATGAATATACTTCATTTCATGAACTAAGCGGATCATCTTGTACAGGCGTGCGCCTTGGATGTTCCAGCAGAGTACGTTCATAGAAGAATTATTGAATAGTTGTGCACAATCCAATGGACAACGTTTCTTCATCCATGTTAGCCTCCTATGAAGGTACCTGGGAAGCATCTACCACGTGTTGTTGGAATTCTAGAACGCGCTTTGCGTGAGGACTTAAATCTGTCATGCCTTAAGTTGTCTCTGAGCACCCTTTCTTGCGGACTCGATCGGGGTTCTAGGTATCTTGGAAGACAATCTTCCTATTCCTTAGCATAACATACCCACTGTCATTTCTGTTCTGACCTGCGATATGCTTGCTGGTAGGCTCGCACACTGTTGCTTGGAATTGGAACTCACCTACTTTCGTTGGGGGTGCTTCTCTACCCGCACACACGTTATTTTCGGTGAGCACCATAGTTGTTTTGGTCGTCGGTTGAATGGGTGCTTGTTGCGGTTCTGCAGGCGGGGCTGCCATCGAAACAGCCACTTGGGTTGCTTTAGCAGCGACCTCCTTCTGACATAGCCGTTGCTTTGCCTTTTTACTTAAAACAGGTTGAAATCCATCTCCCTCATCGACTGGTATGGGGTTGTCTTGTGATGCACTTGCCTGATCCCGTTGATCGGTCTGCGTCACCGCAGGTGGCTTCGTAGCGGTTCTTCTTCCTGTCGTGTTGGCCTTGCCGCTCAGGCATCTTCGCATGAATCACATTAGTGTAACTGACCGTCGGGAGCGGGATGAGGATAGATGTGGAGCCCAGATCGCTCGGGGAGTGGTGCCATGCTTACACTCACTCGTGACGTGACCTAGACGACCACATGTCAGACAGAATTGGGGTAGATTTTCATATTCTAGGAGGAACTGCTCGCTGTTGATGAAGATCGCTGGAAGCAAGGGTTTCTGGATGTCAATCTCGACAGAGATCCTCACAAATTTGCCCCGGTTGCCCATGAGGGTATTAGCGTCCACCTTGATAGTTTTACCAACAATGTTACCGATGTTGATTAGGAGTTGGTTCTGGAAAAGGAAGACGGGGAGGTCCGCAACCCTAATCCATACACAGAGTTTGCGAGGGATTTTATCCAAAGGTCTGAAGGAAGGCGACCATGACTGGATGGAAAGGTAGTTTCCGAACACAGTCCATAGGCCTCCCAAGAGCGCCTTCTCGTAGTCCTCCCGATTACCCAAGTAGACGATGTAGTATCTATTTTCAAGGTCAATTATCTGAATCTGCGTCGTAGGTTGCCACAGAACGTTGATCTTGTTTACCAGGGCTTGAAAGCCTATTGTGATCCCGATGGCTTTTACCACCACGGTGAACTTCCATGGAGCTAACAGAGGTTGGATTGATTCTGGTTTGACTGAGAAAGCAGGTAGGACGCCCGAGAGGTCGACTTGGATATCCTCCGCCATAACGGTGTCAGGTGATACAGGATTAGTGTATGAAAGCAGTCCAAGATCATTTCCGACATGGGCGTCCCTATAGCTACGCCTAGCAGGAGCGGCCTCAGATTGTTCCTAACTCATGGGTACATCTCCGGAAGTGGTGCCGACGACAGGATCTTCCACAATAACAGTCGGAGCATCATTGCTCCTCTCCTCCCTAGGGCGCTGGGTGTTGAAGGGTCTGGGGGCACGTCCTCCTCGACCACCTCCATGGCCGCCACCATGGCTCCCTAACCCTAGCATCATTCCCCTTACACTAATACATATTCATCAACTAATACTTAATAGTTTATAATTTCAAATCTTCCTTAGAAATCTAAGAGAAAAATTAGTAAAGTATAATTTTTCTTTTAGGTTTCTCATCTTACATTTTCGTCTACTTCTCACCTCTTTCTTAATAAGCTACAAAAAGAAAATGTTAATCAGAGAAGTAAAATGTGAAAACATGTAACCTTTTGTGTAGGTCCCTCTAGAGAGGGTAGACACTAGAAAGATACGTGTATGGGTAAGCCCTTTCATAGAGGAAGGACATGGATTAGGGTATGAAAACTCTAGAGAGTCAAGGGATACGAAAACACTGAGAGGTAGAGTATAGTCCCTAACCCTAACCCTAAAAACCTCAATCTTAAATAATGAACATGGTGTGGTGGTATGTGACACTACCCATGTGAAACTTGAAATCAAGAATAAGAAAGATAAAGAGATGGGTTTAGGTGACCTAGTCTCCCATGCATGTGTGCACAGGGAGTATAATATTAATGTAAGAGGTGTTAAGAAATATATGAACCCAATAGTTATATATATGTGAAAAATGAAAGTGTGTATAACTTTCTCAAAATCCTCATGTTGTCTCTAGATGTTTAGTGATGATGGACAAGCCCTATAGGGGAAGGTCGATCTAGCACCAAGCCCCTGGAGGGGAAGGTGACCCAAGTTCATTAAATGGACAGGGATCATGAGGGGGTATTCTAGGAATTGAGAAAACATGGGTTTATATGTTATAATGATAAAAAGTTATGCCTAATAAAAAAATATTTATTAAACCTTTAGGGTTAGTGTGCCGACCTGGGGTGGGTCAACCCAAAGAGGGGGAAGATGACCTATGAGGGAGGCAAAACCTAGATCTTGGGATCAGGTTGTGGCTAGAGAGCCTAACCCCCTCCTATGAGCCAAGAAGGCACCCTAGGCTAGGTCTTTTCCTTAAAAGGTAATTGAATAAATGCATTTAAGTATTGGACAGGTTCATGAATCAAGGTTACTGATCTATAGAGGCTAGTTTCTCCAACAAAGTTCGTATCTCGAGCAAGAAGCACCTTCTCTTCTTGAGAAGTAAACAACCCTAACAAAAGTACATGGAGATGGGGTGTTTAAGGGCTCTAGGTGCAGTTTCACCATGGAAGACCAGGGTTTTGACCTGGAGGAAGGTTGAAGGAAGACTAACAACATGAAAATAGGGAAGGAAAGGAGGATACTTACTAGTTTTGGTCGAAATCACCAAGGAGGAGCTTAAGAAATTCTAAATAGAGAAATTTAGAACCCTACAAGCCTTCTTCACCAACGTAGGCACCCTCTTTTACCTTGGGATAGAAACTTCGTGGCCAAACATAGAAGGAACGATGCTCTAAGATAGAGGAAAGAAGGAAAGCAAGAGTTTTCAAATTGGGGGTTGAGTAGGGGTAGATATGGCTATATGAAGAAAGAGGTCAAGTATGAGGTGTCTATGAGACTTTCCATGTGTCATGTATCATGCATGATTTTATGGATAAGGAATAAGTCAACAATGAGGTATCAATTTCATTTCCATGTGTCCAATGCTAAGGGTTCCCATGTACATCCAACCTTTATGGATAAGGAAGAAGTCAAGCATGAGGTGTCCATGGAGCTTTCCATGTGTCCTTAGCCTAGGGATTTCATGGCCATGCAAGAGGACAGCTCATAGAGGCTTCTTGAATATCAAATGTCAATTTATGGACACTTATATGCCATCCCAACTGACCTTCAATCAAAGAAATAACCCCATTGGTTGATAGCTTCTAAAGATAAGCTCATTTATAAAGAGGAAATTCTTAAAATGCCCTTGGAAAGAAACACCATCAAACCAAGGTGCAACTAGGTGCCCCATGGTTCCAAAATTCGAGAATGGTAAGGGAATATCTAAATATAATAATTAATGTGACAATTTACAAAGAAAACGTCTGAATTGGGTAAATTGCATAAAAGTCCAAAATGTGCATATAATTGCGTAACTTGCACAAACAACATCCACATTGGACCAAACTTGAAACTTAATCATGTATCATGATTTCAAAACACCTCACATGGATAGATTAAGGTTTGTAGTACTTAATTATGGTAGTTAAGCTTGTTTAATACATTAATTAAGGTTTGGGGCCTTGCACTTCTAACATGGATTTATTTATCATTGTTCCATTTAAGCGGTGATTTTACATTTTCAATCCTTAAATACGATTTCACTGAGGTACTTGTGAATAAACCCTTTCATTGGTATAATTATTGAACAAATGTTCACCAAACCACTATAAATTCCATAATTTAAGCATCAAGGCCAAAAAGGATAGAAATGATAGGAAAATATTGGGGAAGGGCAAAAAAGAAAATATGTCAAAGTTTATGTATGTTACAGATATCAAGAAGACCTATAAAAATCTTACATAGAGGAACATTCCAACACATTGTGGAGATTGCACCCTGATAGAGTGAGTGGGCTTCACTGATAACCTAAGTTGGGTATGTTAGCATCAGTTATTAGAGGTGAATGACCCATTCTTCAGTGACTAACCAACCTACCCAGAACTTGTTTGTGAGTTCCTGGCATCGCTGGAGGTCCATTTCGTCCCCAAGAAACAACTAGGAGGTGAATGGATAGAAGACAAAGTCAGTTTCCACCTCTTGAACACCAACCACTCCATCACCTTTACAGGCATTCAACCGCATCTTCAAATGGCATCAAGTCTCAGAACGCTTTGCTCCTTCTGACATTGACTACAACCTTCAATGGGTGCCAACTGAATGAGGTGCCAGAAGGTTTCCACATTAGTTGGCATGTCAACTCCATCACCGACACTGGGCATCCTTTTGCTCGGATTCTACATTGCCTCTGAACCAAAACAATCTTCGACCACTTTGCCCAAGCCAAAGGGAAGGTCCAAAAGATAGACCTCTTCTTCCATTACAAACTGTTGGAGGAAGAACTCGTTAACTTTGGGTGCTTCCTTCTCCTCCACATGGTAACGGTTTGGCACATGGTGCAGAGGAATGTGTTAATTGTTTTGGGGATGATGATCACCCCTATTGCATTGCACCTCTATCTCGACCTGTCTACTTTCACACCTGTGGTATCTTCAAAGATGTTGGATCTCCAACATTTCTACAAGGTGGGTATCCTCAGCATGCACTATCACATAGTGTATGTGTGCTTCATGGTGGGAGGAAGGTACCGGGAGTGCAGCCTTCCTGATCCTATTTTCAATCTACGAGGAGTCGAGCATCTTAGGTGGTCAATCGACGATGATGAGGACAACAATAAAATTGAGGAAGCATCCCATGATGACCCCAAGTAGCCACATGACGATGACGATGATGTTGTGGAGATTAAGCCCACCTTCCCCATTACCCAGAGACTGGTATGTGAAAACGTGTGTGCACTTACTCTGCCTCGACACTGCAACAAAAATACTCATTAGTGGCATTTCACAAGTGCTGCTAAAATAATTAAATACAGCTAAAAATCTTTAGTGACATTTATTGACACTTAAATAAATGCCTCTAGTAGCAATGCCACTAGAGTGATATTAGCATAAGCTGTAAATGCCACTAAATGTTTAGTTTTAGTGGTCTTTGATAAATGCCAAATAAATGCCACTAAAACATCATTTGGCTTTTATAAAAATGCCACTGTTACATTTATTAGCTTTTATACAACTTCCAGTATTGTGTATTTGATGTTGTACAAAAGTGTTCTTGCTGACTATAATGGCGCATCAAAAATGCTACTAGTGACATACTTCTTGTGTATAATGCCATTATATAGGGTTTTATCATTCTTTTTTTCAATTTAGCACTAAGATTTCTAAATGAACGTCAATTGTAATTTGAACTCACATTTTCAAAAGTATAGAATCTGAATAGCAATATTTTTTATTTATAATCATATAGAAGTTACATGGGTAGGAAATTTTAATGTACACCATTTATAGAATACAACACTAATGATACACTCTTCCCTACAATATTTCCAAATTAATATAATATTTTCTACATCCTCTGGCCATATCTTCCTTGATATAAGGGAAAGGCATACACATGTGACCTAGATGTTCTTTGATTTTCTTATTGTATATGGTTGACTTGATATCAAGAATGTAACTTGTGCTTGGTGGGAATAATCTTGATAATTCTACATCACCTTTCTTAAAGAACTTGGTCTCCTTCTTGAGAAAACTAGAAAATGACCGAACCATGCTCACATAGACACTCATCCATTGAATCATGCGTAAACGGTTTCACATATCTTAGTCAGCAAAGAAAAAAAGTGAATTGTTTAGTTAATATGTGTCTAGCATAGAAAAAAAAGCATAAGTTTGTTTATACACTATTAGAAACACATCAAATATTTGGTTTAATCCTACATAATATTTTCTTGATAACTAATGTGGAATGGCTTTATAAAAATTCAGCTGCAACAAGTTTAGGTCCTATCATGGAATGTGACTCATGTCTTAGAGATGCACATAGCTTCAAGATATAATCAACACAAGAAATACCAAAATAAACCATGAAAAACAACTAGAGGGCGGGTGATCAGGGTTTTATGATAAATTTAAAGTAATTTTAACTCAAACTACCAACCACAAAAATACTAGACAAGGGAACAAGGATTTAGAGTGGTTCCAACCTTAGAAAATACTAAGGAAGTCAGCCCACTACCTGGTTGCTTACCCAACCGGGATTTTGAAAGAATCAAATTTTGATATAGGCAAATCAAGAGTATAGATCTCCTAACCAATGATTATTGAAGAGTAGGTTTGGTGAATAGGAGATGCTAGCCTATAGGACAGGAATTTAGAGCAAGGTGATGAGTAGCCAATGCTAGTATTGCTCAGTTGCTCAAAACATATTGCTAATTGCAAGTGTAAGCTCAAGGATTGCACAAGTGTAAATTTTGGTGAATGTAGGTGTCCTAAGGCATGTCCTATTTATAGGAATGACCTACAAGTGCTTAAGGACGTTCTAGACACTTTCTAGGGGGTTCTAATTGCTTAACTAGCTGTTAGGTACACTTTAGTTGCTTATGAAATGACTAGTTAATTAATTCTGAAAGTTGCAGACAGAACACATCTCGGTCGAGGATTTGTCGACCGAGAGTCCTTCTTGGTCGAGGACTTATTGACCGAGGGACTGTCTGGAGCAAGTATGTGCAACGTTCATCTCCAATTGCCAACTACCTTGTCTGGTGTGTCTAACGGCTACTTGGGTCTTTCTCGGTCGAGGAGTTTGTCGACCGATTGTGTCTCGGTCGAGGATTTTGTCAACTGAGATTGACCTTGTTTTAATGTTTTAAATGAAGTGCTAAGTGTATGTATGAGTGTGCATATGTGACACTATTGAAGGGGATGACCTATCTAAGTGTAGTGATTAGCTAGGGAAGATCTAACTCTTAATTTACATGATGTCTAAGTACTTGTACATTATATACTTGTACAAGTTTTATAATTGATTACAATCATGAAATTACAACAATTCAAGCATACAGATTTCCCAATTCTTTGTCATCCACCTTATTCCTGCAACACTCAAGTAGCATGTTAGATCGACAAGAATGAAATGTTTTTCATTATCAAAACAAAGGGAGTTAAATTATTTCCATTTAGCCAACAACCTCCCCCTTTTTGAAGATGACAAACATTTCCATAATATAAATCAACTAGTCTTTAAAATGAGTTGAGTTTCATACCTTAAATTTACTTTGTGAATTTCTTCTCTTGTTTATGAAATGTGTGCTTATTATTCCCAAAGAAGTATGGAACATGAAATCAAATTCTTTAGGGAATATAGAAACTTTTAATGTAAAACCAAGAGATTATGAAACTCATTAATTGAGTTTTTCAAAATTACCATTTTAAGATTTACATTTATTTCTCCCCCTTTGTCATTTCAAAAAGATATCCTTTAAAATAGAAAAGCTCCCCCTTAATGTGATATCCCCTATAAAAGGATAGCCATCAAATCCTACGAAAAAGATGTTCATTTAAAAGCCAAAAATGATACTATTAAAACATTTTTAAGAGGCACAAATATCAAAGAAAACATCTTCTAAGGGAGTGATGAGTAGTTGCTTCCTTATTTTGTTAAATTGCTCTAGTGGAAGCGGTTTTGTGAAAATATCAGCCAATTGATCTTCCGTATCAACATGATGAAGGGATACATGATGCTTAGAGATATGATCCCATAAAAAGTGATGACGGATTTCAATATGTTTAGCTCGGTTGTGTAAAATAGGATTATGTGCTAAGTTTATAGCGCTTGTGTTGTCACAAAAGATAGGCGTGGATGAAAAATTAAAACCATAATCGTTTAACACTTGTTGCATATAGAGCACTTGAGCACAACAAGATCTGGCTGCCATATATTCAGCTTCAGTTGTAGAGAGGGCAACCGTATTTTGTTTCTTGCTAAACCAAGATACTAAGGCTCTTCCTAACAAGAAACAACCACCACTAGTGCTCTTGCGGTCAAGTCGAAAACCAGCATAGTCGGCATCAGTATAGGCTTTAAAATCCAAGGATTGTCCTTTAGGATACCATAAATCATAACATGTGGTGCCGGCTAAGTATCGGAAAATCCGTTTAACTGCCTAAAAATGAGAATGCATGGGTTGTGATTGAAATCGAGCACAAAGACCAACTGAAAACAAGATGTCCGGTCTAGAAGTAGTTAAGTAAAACAAACTACCAATCATGACTCTATATTAGGAATCATCAATAGGTTCCCCATTTTCATCCTTAACAATTTTAGTGGAGGTAGCCATTGGAGTAGTAGCATGTTTGCACGAATTCATTCCAAAACATTTTAAGATTTCTTTGGTATACTTTTCTTGGCTTATAAAAATCCTGGCAGGCGTTTGTTTAATTTGAAAACCAAGAAAGAAAGTTAGTTCACCCATGAGGCTCATTTCAAATTCTTTTTGCATAATATCACTGATTTGTGTTCACAATGATTCATTTGAAGCTCCAAAAATAATGTCATCAACATATATTTGAACAACTAGAAAATCAGATATATATGTTTTGAAAAATTGAGTATAATCTGAATTTCTAATGGAAAAATCATTATCAAAGAGATAGGTCTTGAGCCTTTCATACCAGTTCCTAGGTGCTTGTTTTAATCCATAAAGTTATTTCTTAAGTTTGTAGACATAGTCACCTTTTTCCGGTATTTCAAAACTAGATAGTTGAGCAACATACACTTCTTCTTGAAAAATTCCATTTAGAAATGCACTTTTTACATCCATTTGGTAAAGTTTGATGTTTTTGTGTGCATCTATAGCTAGTAGCATTCTAATAGCTTCAAGTCTTGCTACTGGTGCATACGTTTCATCAAAATCTATTCCTTCTTGTTGATTATATCCTTGTGCTACTAACCTAGCTTTATTTCTTATTACTTCCACTGCCTCATTTAACTTATTCCTAAAAACCCATTTAGTTCCAATAATGGTTTTATCTTGTGGTTTAGGAACTAAGTCCCATACATCATTTTTAGTGAATTGGTTTAATTCTTCTTTCATTTCTATTATCCAATAGTCATCTTTAAGAGCTTCAAACACCTTCTCAGGTTCAATTATAGAAACAAATGCCATATTTGCAACATATTTAAAAGAAGAATGGGTTTTGACTTTATCATTCGAATTTCCAATAATTAATTCTTGAGGATGATCCTTAATGAGTCTAGGAACAGATTGTGTCTCAACTTCGTCATTATTTGTAGTTCTTTTGTCACTATCATTTGGTATGGATAATTTTTCGAATTGATGAGTGAGATCAACTATTTCAAGATTTTCCGATTTTGGCTCTTCATGAAAGGAAATGTGCATTAATTCCTCAACTATTCTAGAAATGGTGTTGTAGACGCTAAATGCTTTGCTAGAGGTAGAATATCCCAAAAAGAAAGCTTTATGTGATTTAAAGTCAAACTTATCTCTATCCTCTTTAGTGTTTAAGATATAGCATGTTGATCTGAAAGTATGAAAATAGTCAACCCAAGGTTTCTTAGTATATATTATTTCATATGGTGTTTTCTTCAAATAAGAATGAACAGTTACTCTATTTAACACAGCATGTTGTGTTTACTACTTCATCCCAAAAAGTTTTAGGTGTAATATGTTCGAGCATCATAGTCCTAGCCATTTCTTGTAGTGATCGATTTTTCCTTTCAACTATGCCATTTTGCTGTGGAGTGCATGGAGCAGAAAAGTTGTGAGTATACCATTGAGATGTGCAAAATTCTTCAAATAAATGGTTCTCAAATTCTCCACCAGGATCACTCCTAATGGTACATATTTTGTTTTGTAATAGATTTTCAATCTTGGAACAAAATTTTATAAAAACTTGAATAGTCTCATCTTTGTTTGCAAGAAAATGTACCCATGTATATCTACTATAATCATTAACAATAACAAAACAATATCTTTTGCCACCAATAGATTGTGTCCGCATAGGTCCAAATAAGTCCATATGAATCAGTTTTAGGGATCTACAGGTGCTAAGTACATATTTGGGTTTAAAAGAGGTTTATGTTTTCTTACCCAAAGTACATGGTTCACAATTTTCAACTTGATCAAAAGATAAATTAGGCAAACCACGAACAAGATCATATTTAACTAGCTTTTTGATAACATGTGAACTAGCATGACCCAATTTTTTATGCCATAGTTGTAAAGAATTTTCATTCGCAAGTAAGCATTTTCCAACTACGGATTTCATAGAGTTAGGTCTAAGAATATAAATATTTCCAACTCTTTTTCCTTCATAAACAACATTTGAAGTATTTTCTATTAGTAACTTGCAACAATTTTTGTTGAATAAAATATCATATCCACTGTCACATAATTGACTAACACTTATTAAATTATGGTTCAAACCATCAACGTGAAAAACATTTTTTATTTTGAGATTTGTACCAATGTTACCTATTCCAATGATTTAACCTTTACCATTATCTCCAAAGGTGATTGTTCTACTCTTATTTTCCTCAAAAGTTTGAAATGCATCCTTATTTCCAGTCATGTGTTTGGAACATCCACTGTCGACCACCCAATCCTGCATTAAAATGTAGGTTTTGGTACCCATGTGATGGTCCGGTATGGTTAGGTACATTTAATTACAAACTAAATAAAGAAAGTTGATTCAGAACTTCATTCGGTCGATAAAAGTTCGACTGACATGTCTCTCGTTCGACCAATTTGTCGATCGAGAAAGTTGTTGTTTTACAGATTAAAACTGAATAGAAGAAGAAGTCTGTTCGGTCGACCATTTTTGACCGATTTTTACTCCGATCGATCATTTTTCGACCGAAAGGATTGATGCTTTACTTAGATTGTTGTTGTAGATTTTAATTTATCACATGCATCTGCTCAATCGACAAAAGTTTGACCGAGATATTCTCAGTCGAGAAACACTTTGACCGAATATATTTCTGTTTTAGTATATCAGTTCGAAAAATTAACATAATGCATGAGACTTTATGCTTAGTTGAGATAAGACATTAAGATTTTCAAAAATGAGCATTGGATCATATCTCAACTGAATTTTGTTCAAGTCTTCTAAGTTTGGGGTTTTGGAACCCAAACTAACTCGGAATCCTTCTTCTTATAAGGGCATGAAAATGAGTAATGTCTAAGACGTAGACAAAAATGACAAGTAATAGAGTCAATTTCATTTCTCTTTCTAGGAATTATGTTCTTAGGTACAAACATAGTATTAGTCTTGGATGCTTTAGATCTTTTGGGTTGATTTCTCATTGGATCATATCCTAATCCTCGTCTTCCATTGTAACTAGAGGAAATTTTCAGAATCTTATCAAGGATGTCATTACCTCTTAAGTCATTTATTTTTCTTTGTAGTTTAGCAATATCATCCATCTTCTTGTTTATATCTTTCCTTGCTTGATCTAAATCAGATAATAGAGAGTTTCTTTCTTTTACATCATTATCATAATCTAGATGGTTACATAGAATTGGTTGAGTATGAAAATTATTTAGTTTAGCCAGCAAATCAACCTTTTCTTGAGAAAGAAGATCAAAATTCGTTTCTAGAGTAAGTAACTTTCTATTGCAATCATTTAATGATGTTTTTAAAGACAAATTCTCAAGATCAATGTTGTTCTTTTCAGAAGAGAGATCATTTAATCTAGCATATAATTCCTCATTTGTTTTTGTAACCTTCTTTAGTTTCTTCTTGCAGTCAACATATTTATCATGAGTTTCTTGTAACAATTAAATCTTCTTTAGGTAGGTCAAGAAGGCTTACCTCTTGGGAATCTTCATCATCTTCTTTTGCCATAAGACATTCCACCTTCTCTTCTCCATTTTCACTCTCACTTGACTCATCCCATGCAGCTTTATAAGATTTTTCTCCCTTCTTTTTATGTGAGCTTTTCTTTGCTTTCTTTGCTTTAGGGCATTCATTTTTTAGGTGTCCTTTCTTTCCACACTCAAAACACCTAGGAGGAGAAGAAGAAGAACTAGAAATTTTGTTAGATCTAAATCTTTTATATTTCTTACCATTTACAATTAAGGCTTCTTCTCCTTCTTCTTCACTTGATTCATCACTTTCCGGTGTGATAATCTTTGAAGCTTTTAGAGACACATCTTTCTTTCTCCCTTGTTGAAGTTCACGTTCTCTTCTTTCTTCCTCTTCTAAAGTTGCTTCATGAGCTTCTAGGTTGCCAATAAGTTGTTCCATCCTGAGTCGGGTGAGGTCATTTGCTTCTTCAATGGTTGTCACTTTGGGCTTGTATTTGGGAGGAAGAGATCTAAGAATCTTCGACACCTGATCCTCCTCATGAATTATTTTACCTAAAGCATTGAAACCATTTACAATAGAAGAGAATTTTGCATACATTTCACTAATAGATTCATTTTGATCCATACGGAATTTTTCAAATTTCTATTTAAGCTTTCCAATTTTATAATTCTTAACTTGCACAGTTCTTTCATATGTTATGCAAAGTCTATGCCAAATTTCATAAGTCGTTTCAAAATTTGCTATTCTATTAAATTCTCTGACTGAAATTGAACAAAAAAGTATACTTACAGTCTATGCATTCATTTGAGAAGACTTTACCGTAATAGTATCCCAAGCTGCATACTCTGTTTGAGGAAGTTTGTAGGGAGTTGACACCATCGTCCATAAATCCCAACTGATCCCTTGGAAGTAAAATTGCATCCTCCTCTTCCAGTAGGTGTAGTTTGTACCATCAAATGCTGGAGGCCTAGCCACAAGTGTTCCTTCCAAGTTGAGGTTGTTGAGCAACCCGTCACCCATTCTTCAAGACTCGGTTAGAGCTCCTTGAAGCCTGCTCTGATACCAATTGAAAAACCACTAGAGGGGGGGTGAATAGGGTTTTATGATAATTTTAAAGTAATTTTAACTCAAACAACCAACCACAAAAATATTGGACAAGGTAACAAGGATTTAGAGTGGTTCCAACCTTAGCAAATACTAAGGAAGTCAGTCCACTACTCGATTGCTTACCCAACCGGGATTTTGAAAGAATCAAATTTTATTACCTCGCAAGGACTTTTCATAAAATTACAATTCTTTCACAAACCCTTCAGACAACCTTCACCTAGAAGTAATTGCACCAACTTTGAAGCAGCCTTCTTGAAGTAACTTCAAGCTCCCCCTTGAATTAGCCTTCCTCTTGAAGTAGCTTCCCGTTGCAATAGCCTTCTTGAAGTAGTCCGGAGTCCACCTTCTCCACCGAGAAGAACCTTCTCCAATTTGCAGTCTCCAACCCTAGCAGTAGCAAGGAGAATACAAGCAATGAGAATGAACAAGAAAGGAAAAAGGAAATTACAATTACCACTTTGAAGAACAAGGCTTGATTTGCCTATATCAAGTGTATAGATCTCCTAACCAATGATTATTGAAGAGTAGGTTTGGTGAATAGGAGATGCTAGCCTATAGGACACGAATTTAGAGCAAGGTGATGAGTAGCCAATGCTAGTATTGCTCAATTGCTCAAAACATATTGCTAATTGCAAGTGTAAGCTCAAGGATTGCACAAGTGTAAATTTTGGTGAATGTGGGTGTCCTAAGGCATATCCAATTTATAGGAATGACCTATAAGTGCTGAAGGATGTTCTAGACACTTTCTAGGGGGGTTCTAAGTGCTTAACTAGTCGTTAGGTACACTTTAGTTGCTTTAGCAATGACTAGTTAATTAATTCTGAAAGTTGCAGATAGAACACATGTCAGTCGAGGATTTGTCGATTGAGAGTCCATCTCGGTCGAGGACTTGTCGACCGAGGGACTGTCTAGAGCAAGTATGTGCAACGTTCATCTCCAAGTGCCAACTACTTGTCTGTTGTGTCTAACGGCTACTTGGGTCTTTCTAGGTCGAGGAGTTTGTCGATCGAGAGTGTCTCAGTCGAGGATTTTGTCGACCGAGATTGACCATGTTTTAATGTTTTAAATGAAGTGCTAAGTGTATGTATGAGTGTGAATATGTGACACTATTGAAGGGGATGACCTATCTAAGTGTAGTGATTAGCTAGGAAAGATATAACACTTGATTCACATGATGTCGAAGTACTTGTACATTATATACTTGTACAAGTTTTACAATTGATTACAATCATGAAATTACAACAATTCAAGCATACAGATTTCCCAATTCTTTATCATCCACCTTATTCCTGAAACACTCAAGTAGCACATTAGATCGACAAGGATGAAAGGTTTTTATTATCAAAACAAAGGGATTTAAATGATGTCCATTTAGCCAACAAACCAAGATACTATTAATAAGAAAGTTACTAGGATATATGATAAGTATGATAGAATATATCAAATATATTATGGAAATTCATATATGTATTGGTTTTATTAAGAAGTAGGGAGTAGCACATACTAAAGCTCTAATAACAAGAAGAAGAAAAATATGTAGGAGCTTCATTGTGCCAGATATCTTCTATTGGAGGACAATTGTTTGCTATCATCCCTGAAACCTAGTAATCAAGTGAGGCACAAAGAAATAATATGTGAAAAGTCAAAATAAGAAAAATAAGATTGTAGTAGCTACTTATCATAGAAAAACTCCCATACATTATCCCTCATCACCATGTCTAGTGAGTGATAAGTGATTAAGGCTCTACTCACCAAGACAACCTACCATTTTGATGTGCTTTATACCCAGTGGGTGGTTTGGAAGCTTGTGTGATAGAAGATGGAATAACAAGTAGATGTCAAGATCATGATATCTCGTCAAATGAGCATGTCTAGAAATTGATCCAATAGAAGCAAACATGATATTTCATCAGGTAAGACATACTATATGTGAATTTCCAAGCACCAAAAGATAACCAACTCATTAAAAAAATCAAGTTATGATACTAGAGAGCAACATGGGAGTAAAGAAAGATTGAAACCCCCTGTGTAAGACAAACAAGAGGCCCATATAATGGAATAAAGTAATAGGCATCTCTTGAGCATCAAATGGAGGCAGGAAGGCCACTAGGATCTTCTTCACCATTTCCTAGGGTATTTTCAAGTAACACTCTCACATGTGTGTAACTAAGCATATTGTTAGCTAAACGTCATGAAATGTCAAATCCATTCAACATTGCTTCATATACTTACCTCAGGGTTCCTTGATCAGATGCAGTAGCATAGACGGGGGGTGGAGTTCGTGATGGCCCGTTCTCCTTCACTGTTTCACGATGGCTAGAGCTAGAGAGCAAGAGAATAGTTCCTATATTGGGTAATTAGAATATATTCTCAAGAACTAGATACAATTATACATCTCAGTGTCATTGGATTCAACACACTATAAATGATTGGTGCAGTGCAATGAATGTGAAAAATCCAATACATGTATGTAGATATTCATATAAATTTGGATTGCACCCCAATTCTCTAACGCTTTGAAAGGCTGATATGGAAGTATGGGGAAATGAAATAGCCAAAAAAATTGGAAAGTTTCTAACGAGCAAGAAAAGAAGTTGGATTCATGCCCAACACCAAATACAAAATAGAACACAACATATAGACTTTTGATCATAATACCTCCTATAGAACAATTTAAAGAGGTAAAACATTACAAATGTAATGTGCTAATGAGAAGTGAGACAAACTCTGTATTCTTGCATAGAAGCCATTGTGGAAAATTATATGATGATGCTATAGAAAACATTCAAGGTGATATCTCCACAGCCTAACGTCATCTATGTGGAAATAAACACAAGAAACATTTACAATTGTCATAAAAAAATGTAGGAATCACATGTACACAATTCAATAAGCAGAATGTATTAGTTTACAGAACTGTGGCCAAGTAAATATAGCCCAGGTATGGAGAATGGGACTGGTAATCTAGTGAATGAGTAGAAAAATAAATTACCACACAAAGAACATTACCTCATGTCTGAGTACGTAGTAGCAAATTATTTATCAAATGGACAATGAGATTCAAAATATTCAACAAATCACTAAACTAACAATAAAATGATTATATAAACATCTTTAGAATCACACATAATGCCTTGAGACCACCTAAGATAATAAAATGAGAAGCTACATAATTTATGTTTGAATAAAACTCCCAAGCATTCACTCTATCCAAATTTGAGGACCCCTTTGATTGTAACATAGTTGGATCTGGTAAAGCCTAAAATTGAATGACTCATATACCAAAATGTAACTTATAGATACAACTAATTATCCTAAAAATTAGGAACAACTATTTATATTATATAACACTTGTAAAATACTTTTATCATATGTATATGAACATAGTGTAAGGAATTTGGATAAATGTAACTAAGTGGTATAGAATGTCAAAGGATATTGTTGAAGTGTCATGCATCATCCAAAGACTGGTTGTAAAATGGAAAAAATGGATGCCACAATTGATTTCTAAAACAGTTAACTATGTTCAACCAGATGGGAAGAAGAACTATCACATATAAGAATTATTAATTCAAAAGGAACTTGCATTTTTTTTGTCATTATGGTATTTCTTGTAGATTTTGATGATCAAGAACCAAAAAAATCAAGTTTCCTTCTATCCTTCAGAAATTCCTTAGTGACCGCTCCAACATCTTCAACCCACTTCTTCTACAGTTTTGTTCCCTTCTTCTCGTCAGTCTGTTCCTTGACTACTTTGTTCCTCTTTACCATCCTCGCTATCTCTTGGAGATTGAACACACTCTGTTGAGTTCCGCTGATAAGTGAATTCATACGATTTTTTGGATGGGTAGGTAGAGTTGGAGTGATGATGTGGGGCACATCAAGGAGGGCATCTACGAGTAACTTAATGATTATGGACGCCGATGTGTGATTTGTTGTAGGTCAAATCGTTAAAAATTCAAGAGCAGCTAGGTTCTCTTAATGTTCCCTGTTTACTCACCTTGGAGCAGGGGTAGGATAAGTTGAAATGATTGGGGGAAGTGAAAAGTTAGCGGTGGTTAGGTTAAAGAAAATAGATAAATTGTGGGCATGCAATATGCATTTTAAAACAACCGCCAATTCAAATCCATTTATGGGAGGCTCTAGCCACACATTGGCTGTACAAAATTCCATTGCTAATGTATAAAAATGCCCATATTAGTGGGTTTACAATGTTAAACTTATGTGATCATATTTTGTGGCATTCTAGTAAAAATGCCTATACAGTAAATGCCACTAAAAGACATATTTGTTGTAGTGCGAGCTCATCTGCCCCGCCACCTTCTCAGGAGGAGCATGACCCATATGACATGGAGGGTATGTATGGGATGATGCATGAAACTTAGATAGGACAACATCTGGTGACGTTGGCTAGAGTACAAGAGATATAACCACAAATGTACCAAAATCAACATGGAATATATGAAAATGAACGTTTTCTCTTGGCCAATGAAGAGATGTCCATATACACCTACTGCGGATTGAGAAATATCAACATCCATTCTTCGACCACTATTGGAACTAGGGTTACTTTGGAGGATACCCGTAACCACCACCAATGTCATTGACAAATCTGTCTTTTCTGGGATGTTTCTTCCCCATGAACCCAACATGACACATCCACCACTTCCTTCATTCTGAGCATGGTACCACTATTGCATGTCTTAAATAAGAATGTTGACTATGTGGACATAGTCATATTCAAGCTTGGGGGTGCTAAAATATCCATCTATCTTAGTTTATCATTTCAATTTATTTTAGTTGTTTTGTTTTATTTTAGGTTTATGCGATTATATGATCCACATATATCTAGTGTAAACATTGAGCAATAAATGCATTGTTTCTTATATGAAATAGATTGTACTTGTAGGTGTATTTGCAAGTAAATGGTCACATCTTCATATCTTGATTGCGAAATCCTTCTACAACACCACTTGAGGAAGTGTTTGGTTAGTCAGCTTTAGGATGTAGGATATGAATGAACATCTAAATCAACCTTGGAATTTGAATGAATATGTTGTTGAGCCTAAGCTGATCAAAACATTAATGAGATCTTAACTGGAAATCTAAGAAATAAACCTTAAGATTACCTTGTTCATAGGTCATTAGAGAGGGACATATCATAATCTCATGAAAGGCAATGTCTCTTAGTTATGTGATGCCATCCATTTTTCATCCATTTTTTACTCAACACCTAAAGATGAATGTGTATTCCCAACTTTTTTTCCTTTTGATAGCAGTGCATAGAATAATAGGTGACATGATAAGTTATCCTATTTTGATTGTATTTATATGCAATAACAATTTTAGTGCATACCATCTTAGTTGCATAACGATTTCATGTAGATTACATACATTCCATAGCATTCAATTATCCGTGTCATGTGGATTTTAGTCTCTATTTATAAAGATTGAAGTGCACTGACATACCTCCACATCTTAGAAAAACAATAAAGAGAAAGAGAGTAGTATCTAATGAAAGCATGAGCATAAACTCAATCAAAAAAGAATCGTGGGATAGACAAAAATATGTGAAGTTTGTTAATGTTCAAAGATTCTGAGGGAGAAAGTATGCCTTAAACCCTTCTTGAATAGACAAAGTAATCCATATGGCACATTCTTTTGTTTTCTTATGACAGTCTCATTTATTGATGAGATTGTGTGATACATCCATCATTTGATAGAAAAAAGAAAAAAAAAAGACATTGGGCATTAGGATTCATGCATGACATTATTTTCACTCATGTAGGTTCATCATAATTTTGCAGAAATAAGTTGGATGTACTTGTGATTGTTCAATTGCCACCCATTTCATACCATTATTTGCTCTTATTGGTAGGCCACTCAAATGATTTGTCTCCTCGTCCATTTTTATAAGTGGATCGGCTTCCAATTAGTTGGTATTTAGGAAAGAGCAATTTACAATAGGGATTCACATAATTCACCAAGCGAATGCCTAAATTATTATGATATTAACAGCTTTGTTGATAGTGTTCATTGATCAAAAGGTGGACAACTTTTATGGAAATTTTTTGTTACTCTACAGAAATTATTGGTTCAGTGGTCAGTGAAGGCTAGTTTAGGGATTGTTTGATGGACATGATTAAGAAAAGAATTCATGTGTTATGTCCTTTTATTGACTTATATCAAATAGATCCAAGATAGTGCTTCTTGAGGATGAGAAACATTTCACATGAATATTTTCCT
The DNA here is from genome assembly GCA_963693085.1 of Alisma plantago-aquatica. NCBI lineage: Eukaryota > Viridiplantae > Streptophyta > Magnoliopsida > Alismatales > Alismataceae > Alisma > Alisma plantago-aquatica. The sequence goes on along the minus strand of OY856413.1, from coordinate 309,495,472 downwards.
TAGTTTTATGTATTGATTTGTCATTTATTTGATTATATGCATGAAATGCTATCAATAGCCAATTATATCTAAATACATCAAATTATGTGATTATTACTGCTTGAAATAGTTTAAAGTTCATCTTGAGTGCTTATGTACGTTCTTGTGCTATTTTAGGTACAACAGAGTTTCACAGACTCAGTATTATCGACATCAAAAGTCATTGGTATCAAATTCATGTTAGTAGTAGACCATGAACTTGCCTAGGCTCGATACTACTGACACTAAAAGTCGGTAGTACCAAAATCAAGTTAGAGAGGTGCAAGAAGTGATTCGTAAAAACTCGATATTATCGAGTACACTAGACTCGATACTACTGAGATGGCATTAGGAAGATAGAGTTAGATCAACCCAAAGACTCAGGACTATCAAGACATTTCAGTAGTACTAACATTGTGGGAGTACACGTTCAACCCAAAAACTTGGTACTATCAACTTCTCAGGTGATACTACCAAGTATGCCCGATTAGGAAAACTGAAGGTAACACTTTAATCCAATGGCTAGCGTTATTTTGCACCGTAAGTGGCTCTTTTGACTTGAGGGGAGCACGTCTAGACCTAATTGACTTAGTTATTTTCCGTTACATGACATCAGAGAGATACGAGAGGAGAGGACAGAATCAAAAGATACATCTGGAATGATCCGAGCACTTTTTGTGGGTGGTTTTACGGCCGAAAGACAGTAGATTGCACGTACACATCAAAGATGATCATCCAGATTGGCTATTCTCCAGGGGTTACTTTATATTTTCTAATGTTTCCTTCATTTTTCTCCTGCTTTACTATGTATCCATCCATGAAAACCATGAGGGTTGAATCCCCTTGATTCCGTAGGGTCTGGGAGTAGCCCATATATACATTGTACTTGATTTTTATGCATTTTTTTCATTCATACCAGAATCCAGTTACAAGAAAAGACTAAGAGAAACTAAAGGAAATGGAAAATTGCTCCTTATCTGCAGAGAGTGAAGCAGTTGCCTACAAGGGACATGAGATCCATACAGTAGGCATAGTCGGTTGTTTTAGACACAACTTGGCCAGCATGTCAGTAAGCTTGTTTTGGTCCCTTTTCAGGTGGACCAAATCTTGAATCCTCGACCCCTGTAATAGTTCCCGAATCTTTACTATTAGTAGCATATACTTCCTTGGTGGTTGAACAAAGTCCTTGAACCACATGACTGTGTTCCTTGAGTCACTGATGATGGTTACTGGTGGCGAAGTGCTCTTCCGCGCCATTCTTGCACCTAGGATGATAGCTCTCAGTCCCCCTTCCATAGTGTTAGTACCTAGGTACTTCTCTACCTCGCCATGTATCCAATCCCCTCCAGAAGTCCTTTCAATGGTACATATGCACGATTGGTTACATGTTGTTGTTGTGGCTACACCAACATGTATGATGGATGAATCCTTTGGTATCATAATTTTTCGATTCGCATCTCTGACTGCATCTCCTTTTGATTGACTAGTAGTAAAGGCATGGAGGATCATAGCCGCATCGGATTTACAGATCACCACTATAATACGGGGGGATACATGTCTTCTCAAAAATGCATGTGTTCATATTCTTGCACAACCTCTAACAAGTAACCTCATAGATCGTCCTCTAGCTCTCCCCCATTTTCATTGACACATTACAGTCCAACCAACTGACAATGTTTGGACAGTTATAGAATTGTGTTTCTTCAGTGGGAAATAGTAAATTCCATATCACTTTTACTTCTTTACAATCCTGCATAACGTGTAAGCTATCCTCGAGAAGTGCTTCACATCAAGAGCATTTGGTGTCATCTATCATTCTTTTCTGTGCTCTGAGCATGTTCGTGAGTAAGTGATTGTGGCCTATAAGCCACATGTGCATTTTTATTCAGTGTGGTAGCATCAGAGCCCATATAGAATCGAGTTGAGCAAGCATCATGTCTATGGGGTTCTGAATGATGATTGTGTATGCTGAGTGAACTGTGAAATTCCCATGAGCATCAGGTCTCCAAATGCAGGCATCTGCTCCGTAGATGGCACTAGGTGTGGGCATCGCTTTGATTGCATTAGTTGAGTTGTCAGTCAACCATTGTTTGATGAAATACATGTCCCAGTTCCCATCTTCTTTGACAAGGCTTGAAACTCTCAGATTCATCAGATCCTCAGGCGTCGATTGTCTCGGTTTCAAGAGGGGTCAGTGTCCTCCAGTGATCCATTCGTCTGACCAAACAATGGTATCCTGACTAGATATAGTTGTTCGGTAGGAGTGTTGCATCAAGAATGGGATGTGGCTTCTGATGCATCTCCAAATATGAGAACCGACTACTTTGTATTGACCTCTGTGAAAATATTTCCCATACATAACCTCCACCCAAGGTATTTCTCATTTCTGGATGAATTCCCAAGCTAACTTCATCATTAGCGCTGCATTGTAGTGCCTCTTCTTCATCAATCCCAAACCCCCATGCTTTTTTGGTAGTGTGACACACTTCCAGGACACCAGGTTGAGTCATCGAGACGGACTGCTTCCATTACAAATGAAGTTCCTCATCACTTGGTCGATCTTATCACAAGTAGCTAGCGGAATCTGGACAAAATGCATTACATAGCTAGCTTGTAACTGGAGGACCAACCTTGCCAAAGTGACCCTCCCTACTAGAGATAGGAGGTTTTTATGCCAGGTGTTAATGTGATTGTGATATTTCTCTAATAAGGATAGGAAGAGTTAATTGCTCTTTCTCTTGTGGATGATTGGAACTCCTAGGTGGCGTCCCAAGTTACTCATTTCGTTAATGACCATTCTTCTACAAATCTAGCTTCTTATGCTTCAGTCGTGTTGTGTGAGAAGAAAATTATTGATTTTTCATAGGAGAGGAAGAGATCTGAAGCTTCACTGAACCTTTTCAAACATCTGCAAATCCTCATGGCCTGTTGAAGAGATGCTTCGCCAAAAAGAATTATGTCATCTGCAAAGATAGCATGCGTGACTGACACTTTAGCTCTAGAGATTTTTATCGGCCTCCAGTTACCTTCAGCAACCTCGTGAGAAATGTCTTGACTGAATCTCTCCAAACACAAAATGAAAATGTAAGGTGATAAGGGGTCCCCTTGCTTTACCCCACAAGAAGGTTTGAAAGAGCCTGCAATCTCTCCATTCCACAAGATAGAGGACTTGCCCGAGATGATGATGTGCCAATTGAGCTTGTCGAACGCCTTTACTAGGTCAAACTTGAGGGCGAGCTATTTCTTTGTGCCAGAGCTAGATTCCATGGTGTGATGACTTCTTGTACGAGGGCAATGTTGTCTCCAATCCTTCTCCCTGGCACAAAGCTGGATTGGAAGGCTGAGATCCAACTTTTTAGGTAAGGTTTGATGCGGGCAACAATCACCTTAGAGAGAAGCTTCGTACAGACATTATTCAGTGAGATAGATCAAAAATGGGATGTGTGCTCCATAGATTCATTCTTCGGGATGAGAGTTATAGTTGAATCTGCCATTGAGGTGGGTAAAGTGAGTCCCTCGAATGGCTACTAGATGCAGCTACATAATTGGGCTTTCAAGTGACTCCAATTGGTTTGGTAGAAGGCGTCATCTACTCCGTCTGGTCCTGGCGCCATGACCGCGGACATGGTGAAGAGTGCTTGCTTGATTTCCTCTTTGTCAGGGGTTGCCACCATCGCTGTCAGTTGCTTGATTAATAGTGGCTGGAATGTACTAATGAAATTCTTGCTCCTCGCCTTTCTGAGATCTACATTTGATTCTTCATAAACATTAGAAAAGAAATTTAGGATAAGGAGTCGAGCCTCCTGCTCCTCCTCTTGCCAAAGGCCGAAATCATCCTTCAGACACGAGATTTTGTTGTTCCATCTCCGAGCTTTGATTAGAGAGTGGAAATAGCTAGTGTTATTGTTCCCTAGCTTGATCCAATTGCATCGAGCTCTTTGTTGACATTCATCTTCCTCTCACTACAAGAAAACTTGTTTTTGTTAAGGGTTCTACCATCCAAATGTATTAGGGGTATACCCCGTATTACGAATGTAAAAGGGTCAGAACCCTTGCACAAATAGATTCCCTAAATTTCATAGAAAAGCCTGATTATAAGTCAATGGTCTAGATAAGTTTGTCTAATTAAGCGGTCATGATTTGTTGATGGAAATGGGCAATAACCCTACTGGCCTCGTTCCCATTGCACTCCCATTCCTCCCCCACACTCATGTCTCTCTGTATACAACCGTAGGCCCAAGTTCCCCGTATGCGATAGCTCCGGTGTCGATGCATCCAACCTTGCGGCGGCGACGATGCTGACCACCTCCACATCCACCACCTCCATCTCGGTGGCCTCCCCTCCTTCCAGGTTCCATCTCCTTTCCCTCCTCGTCCTTCTTTTCTCCATGTCTCGTCGCCCCTCTTCTGATTCAGCAACAGTTTGATCTTCTTTGTCTTTGTTCCGGAATCCTCACATGTTCTTTTGATTCCGAAACGAGCTTCATCTATAATCACTGTAGAAATCAGACCACCATCCTTGATATCCTTCTCTGCTCAATCGGTTGGTGACATTCAGAAGAGGCCTTCTTCTTCTTTTTCATTCGGTGTCCATCCCTCCCACCGTGTAGTGAATCCCGTCTTGTTTGACCTTGAAAAGTTCCACCTTGCTGTCATGTTGCACCCCACTCTACTGATTTCTTGACTCCAGCATGCCTACTTCATCCCTGACAAATCCTCTAGTCCGTATGCCTAGTCTGGTCTTTCACGGTCTAGCTTGCACTTAGAAATGATGTCATGGTCTAGTAGGAATGCAAGTTGTTCCTAGTTTTATCTAGTGCCTTAAGATTCATCACAAGGTTGACTAATTTCATAATTATTGACAGCAAGCAGAGGGCTATCATGGTATTATGAGGTTCACGGGTGACATGTAAAAGGTAATAGGGCTCACCTTATCATACATGTTGCACATAACCCTTAGATGTACCCACATTTTTCATTTTTCTTCTTCTTTGTTTTCTTTTACTTGTCACCCATTTTCCTGCTTCCATTCTATTATGATTTCTTATTTACATATCTTGGTGTGATGAATTTAAAGTAAATTACAAGTCAGAGCTTAGATATTGAATGTTGATGTATGAGTTAGAAAGGCATATATTTGAGTGTGTAGTCATTAACAAACATAAATATACTACTAGCTTTTAATAACAATTTAAATAAGATTTTCACTCATGTCATATTGGATATTATATATCTATGACATGTCTACAAATCCAAACGATGAAATGTCATGTTTCTCCTATAAAAAGATATTCACACTTTTCCTATTTTCCTAATGACATGTCTCTCCTATAAAATGATGTAATCCTCTAGTCTTATAGGCTTTTGTTACTTATGATACGTTGGATTTGCATCAATAATTATAGAACTGTCTCTTGAAATAATGTGAACATTATTAAATAGCTTTTGATATCACAGTGTCAGATTTTATTTGCAATTTGACATTCTAGCTAGGTGACTCGCTGTTAGCTTCACTCACGTCTTGATAAGTTGTTTTTTTGGTAAGAAGTAGTGTAGAATAAACACTACTTGATTAAGAATTAATTCATTTAATTGAATGACCAATAAGTCATTGTTGTTGTGAATCTAAGTTCAATTCTTTAACTGATCTGCCTATGATTGTACTTTCTTGAAGTTGAGATTGTACTCTTATCCATCAATCATCTTGATTTGGAATAATGTAACCTAATAATTATAACAATTGGCCAACCGTTTTTCCCAACAATTCAATTGAAGTCTATGTGATTGTTTTTGTCTTGTAGGTTAATGTACCTTATTCATGTTTCTACTTCACTCCTTAACGATGGAAATAATCATTCCTCATGGAATGATAATGGGTAAGACACATTTCAAGTATACATAATGCTTAGATTTTATTATATATGTATGCATATGTCGTATATTGATCAAACATATATAAATAAATTTCTATAATGTATTCAAAAGTTGAGTTTGGTAAATCTTCAATAATTTCGAATATGAATTCTTGTTCTTCTCAATATTTTACATCAGCCATGGACTTTAGTAACATAAAATTCGTTTGAAGGGCCTTGATAAGATTTTTATAAATGCTTGATGCAGCCCTATTTTAGGGCTCCATCCTGTGCCATTTTGTACTTAAGTTGCATATAAATGTGTTAGATTACATGTTATTCTCCCCAATATGATTATCATTGAAAATATGCTTATGGATGTTCTTTGCACTATTTTTCAGGTACTTGGACCATGCCTAGATGGAGGAGAGACAAAGAAGGAATTCTATGGTCTCCCCACTCATGGAGGGACCCAAAGAAGACCCCAAAGTCCCCCTCAACCTACCTCCAATGGCCAAGAATTGTCTCCAAGCAAAGACATCCAAGAATTATGAAGTTTGAAGTCATGCTAGCGTTAGAAGACCCCAGCATGGCCGTGGTGCCATGGAACGGCCGTGCTGGCAATTGAGCACAATTACCGGTTGATCGACAAATTAATCAAGTTCAACAAGTTAGCCACAACGGCCGTGTTGCCCAGCACGAGCGTGCTATGAAGACCACACCACAATCGTGCTGACCAACACGACCGTGCTAGGTGAAAATGGAACGGGCGTGTTGCCCATAACGACCTCCTCACAACTCCGCCACCACGACCGTGCTACCCAGCACGGTCGTTCTACCTAGTCCCCAACACGGCTGTGCTATCTAGCACGGTCGTGCTACCAGCCTTTGTTTTCACCCATCAACCTGTTGATTTAACATGTAGCCAACACGGCCGTTCTCTTTCACCATGGCCATGCCCACTCCTACCCAGCACGGCCGTGCTGCCCAGAACGGTCGTGCTACCACCCCAAAACCTATACAACTTTCACTTCTTTTCCTATTCTACCCCCCACTTAGCCCTAGCCCCTATATAAGCACTAGTTTCTTCTAGGGATTGAGAGAGAGCACTCCCTAGCCGCAACCTCGCTGCTCCCTTGCATCCATTACTCCCATCTACCTACTTCCTTGCATTCAATTCTATTTCCACCCACTTTCCACTCATTTCATCCATTGAACCCTAGTTTGTCTAGGTTTCTATCCATCCATTCCACCATTTCCATGCTCTTGGGCACCATTGTAGGAGGAGGCTCGTGGCTAGCAGCAAGCAGGTAAAGACGTCAAGCTTCATCGAGCATCCATGGTGTTTCTTACTCTCTTTCCCTTCTCCTTTGTTCCTAGTTTAATCATGTATAGCTAAGCCCCCTTGGGTGGGCTGTTTGGGGCAAAAATGTGACTGTGATACCATGTTGGGGGAATATAATTTTTAATGAATATATTTCAATTCTATGATGATTGCCTTTGCTTGTATCTCATTTCCCATTACTTGTGCATGTGGTTGTTGTTTAATTACATTAATTGCTTGCCTCGTGGTGCTTCAAGACATTTTCCTCTAGGGTGTTTGTTTCTATGTAGCTATCATAGGATTGGATCCTAGATCCTTAATTCGAATCCCCAGCTAGCCCCCTATCTTCCTACATAATCACTTTCTTCCTACATTCAAATGTGAGTTCTAAGTGACTAGTATAAGTGTGATTAGAGCAATTGCCTAGGATTTCCTAAAGGTTGAGGTGGCTAGTATCATGAGGTCAAATATCCTCATCTCTACTCCCATACTTACCCTTGGTCCTCAATTTACTAATACCACTTATCCTAGAGACCTAGACTTGGTACGTCCTATGAGAATTACACCTAGCCCTAGTTCTCCAATTAGTAGCATAGGGTACATTCTCATAACACCCCCCTTGTTGTTTGGTTTGGTAATCTAGAATGAAATATGCTAATTTCTTATTATGGTGACATCCCCCAAATAATTTCAAGGTCATATTCCCAAATGGCCCACCTCCTTCATCTAATTGCTTATAACCTCAATTGCTCTATTTTCTTGTTAATGCTAGTTTAGTCCAATTGCTGTAGTCTAACTTAGTCAATTGCTTAGTTTTGCTCTTTAGTGTTAACTTAGGCTCTTGCTCTTTCTAGTGGTTAGTTTAGTTCTTAATTGTTTGTTGCTCTTGCTTAGTTAGTTGGATAACATAGTTTACTAATTTGCTTTCACTTCCATAATTTAGTTTCCTTCTCGCATTTCTTACTTGCTCATTAGCATAATCAAGCAATCAACCTTAAAACCCTAAAAACTGTAATCTCCGCAAAAGGAACATAGCTTACACTTTCTAACTCTAGAGCCCCCTCTATCCTCGTGGTTCGACCCCGCATCTTTCCCTTGATCTATACTACAATAGTATCATGTACGTTTGCGGGCGAATTGTTTTAGTTTTAGTGATAGACTCGATCTGGGACAAAACAAATTTCGAAAGCAAGGATCCCATCATCACGTGCCTCCCGACCTCATGGATTGCACTCGGCCACCCTAGTTGGCCGGTGTTGTAAGCATCTAGCAGGAGCGTACCAAGCTTTCTGGCACCGTTGTCGGGGATAGAGGCGCTCGGCCTAGTTAGATAGTGTAGCTTGTCCTTTCCTTTTGCCCTCACCATTGCTATTATTTATTCTTTGTGTTACCTTTGCATCTTGGTTTGCTAACTTTCCTGCTTCTGTTTGGTTGTGCCTTGTACATGTGACAAGCAACCCTTTGGAGTCAAGATGGTGGACTGAGATGCGCAAGCCCCTTCAATCCCTCAACCGCCCTACATGATGAAGATGTTGGAAGACATGATGTATCTCATGAAGATTCATGTGGGAGGTTCTTCTCATCATTCTACTGACTCCATGGTGGCTCTTTGTGGAGACATGGTTCTACAATCCTATGGCATTCAGAACAACCAAATCCCCATGTCAAGCTCATACACTTCAGAATGTTGAAATGGTCCAAACTTCTCATGGGAACCACAAGGAGACCGTGAGCCAAGAGATAGCTCCATGTTTGAAGAAGAAGTTCTTGCAAGGTTGAGAAGCCTTGATGAAGTAAAGAGAGAGGTGTCCTTTCAAGGACAAACCATTGATCAGCTAGAGAAAAGGCTGGATGAGATTTCCCTTTCACTTGCCCTTTGTGAGGAGGGAAAATCCCTTTCCCAAACCATAGCCAACCCAAACAATGCAAATAGTTGTATGGGCTCCCCTCAAGTTATCTATGATCCACCACCTCCTCAACCTTCATATAACTTCGAACACACCTCACAACCACCACTACAACATCAATCACAAGAACCACCCCCATACCACCCACCTCCACAACAACCATCCTACATCCTACACAAACCTAATCCGCCACTACTACCAACACCACCAAAACCATCACTTGCTCTTCTTCCTCCCCATGAGAAAGTGGATACAATTTCAATATTGAGGTGTGACAAGGTTATAGAGGATATCAACAAGGTAGGGAAGCAATTAGGTGAAGATCATGATGTAGAACCCCTGCCGCAAAGTCCTTGTGAGAGTACCAAGTGCACTAAAAATTCTGCAGTCCTGGCAGATTTTGAGAAGATAATATCTTGTGTCCCATCTTCCTTTGAAATGACACCACCACGTTCTCCCGTTGCTGATCCAAGACATCCCAATGTGATATTTTTAGGATTTCAAGTGTCCAATAGGATGGAAACCCCTCTCCTTGATGCCTATGAAGATCCATTCCTCAAGGGAAGGAAAAACTATGGCATGCAAAGTTTGAAGGTCTTAAGATTGACTAAGGCAGACAACTCACTGCTTTCCATCATCAAGAAAATACCAACTTATGTAAGGTTCCATAAGGGTGTTTTCCTCTTCAAGAAGAAGATGAGAGAGACGATGCCTAAGGAGGTCATCTTAAATGAGCTAAAAAGTTTTATTGATGAGGATTCTTACTTTGGGACCTATGATGATGACCCCAGAGGAGAGACAAATGAAGAAAGACAATTGAGAATCTCGCATAACCCTTGGTATACAATGAAGGCATTTGAGAGGATTACGTATGATGAGGAAGAAAACATTTTGCTTTTGGACAATGGTTGAATGATGAAAAAGAGCAACAAGCTCGGCTGAAGGCTATAAATTTAGCGCTAGTGGGAGGCAACCCACGTGGTTTGAGATTCTCAAAACTTGTTTTACCACACTTTCTTTTGGTTTCCAAGAAACACACACACACTATACTTGCTAGTTTTTCTATTTGTGAATCATTTTAGCACAGGAACAAGAAAGAAGAGACGATGTTGAAGAGCTTAGCCAAGGCGGAGGTCAAAGTGAAAAAAAAAGATGGCAAATCAATGGACGAGCTACAGGAACAAGGCCACCACGGCCGTGCTCATCTAAAGTTACTTTGACAACTCCAGTTCTTGTCGGTTGCCTTTCGCAACCCCACACCTTTTTACCCTACTAGTCTAAACTGCTATTTCATGATGAGGACATCATGATTTAAAAGTTTGGGGTAGTAGGGCGGTAAGCCTTCTTTCGCCACATTTTTCTCTATGTGTCTTGCACTACTTTTTGCAAGATGATCAAATAGTTCGACTAACCTTCACATTTGTCTATCCTGACCTTGCGTGCCTGCTTGCATTCACGCATTCATGTAGTTAACTTCTTGCATTTTTGTGTAATTTTTCAAAATTTTTGCTTTTCCATACCATGCATTGCATTGTCATGTAGTTTTGATAATTTCTTGTGCATGTTAAGTAGGATTTGCTGCTTTATGTCTTTAAATTCCCTAAAGTAGGTTTAGATGTGATTGAGTGCAAATTGGCACCATTTTGGCCAATTTTGCCCATATTTGAAGATTCTTGCTCCGATAGGATGTTTTGACTTAATCTCCAATGTTTGAAAGGAAAAGGTTTACTCTTGTGACAAATGCATGCTACATTCTTAGATCTTATTGATATATGGTCTTGTTTGTGACTTTTTGGCCAATTTTGGCCAATTTTGCCCATATTTGAATATTCTTGCTCTGATAGGATGTTTTGATTTAATCTCCAATGTTTGAAATGAAAAGGTTTACTCTTGTGATAAATGCATGCTACATTCTTAGATCTTATTGATATATGGTCTTGTTTGTGACTTTTTACATGTGAACCACATCTCTTAAGTCTGTGAATGCTTTGGTTAAATCATGAATTGAGCAAGCGACAAATGCTTAAAGCCAATGGAATCACTTAGTAGAAATATGAATATTGGGTTAACTCTATCATGTGGTGTGATATTACTTGGTGAAGTGTTGAATTAGCTTTCATGCAGGGAATCATATGTTGGAAACTACACTAATGATCCCTCTTTGATCTGACTATTCTTCCACCATCTTCACACCCCTCCGCCTCATAAAAAGATGCCAAAGTGCACATATTAGCCGTGGCCACCTCCAAAAGTTTGGGGTGGCCACATCTTTATCTCCCCGCTTCACTCTATCCACCATATGCCCTATCTACACCAAGGGCAAAGAAAAAGAAAAGAAAAGCTAAAACAAAATAAAAGGATACTCCTGTTTAAGAGCATTCAAATAAAGAAAAGAAGAGTGTGTAAAAGCACTCCAAATCTTACTGCAACCCTTTCTTCTTCTTTTATACCCATTGAGCTAGAAAACATCAAATCTAGCTCACTTTACCCTTTCTACAGCCAAGTGGATCATCTAGTGTTGTTTGAAGCATAAGACCAAATGCATGAAAGTGAAACAACGCTCCTAGTCACCTTTGATTAACACCAACATGAAACGGTTTACGCGGAATAACATAAAGGACATATGGAAAACTTATGTTTATATGCTTTATATTTGAAGTTTTTATGCTCAGTGCTCAATTCATGATTGGATTGTGAAAGAAGGAGAGGAGAGATGTGAGACACATGCACTTATTCGCTTCCAAGACCACATATTCAATAATTTTCTATTCCTTTGCATTTGTCATTTGTTTTTGTTGAAAAGAATGAAAAAGAGAGATTAAGTTGGAGCATACTTGAGGACAAGTATGTTTTAAGTTTGGGGTGGTGATGCAGCCCTATTTTAGGGCTCCATCCTGTGCCATTTTGTACTTAAGTTGCATCTAAACATGTTAGATTACATGTTATTCTCCCCAATATGATTATCATTGCAAATATGCTTATGGATGTTCTTTGCAATGTTTTTCAGGTACTTGGACCATGCCTAGATGGAGGAGAGAGAAAGAAGGAATTCTAGGGTCTCCACACTCATGGAGGGAACCAAAGAAGACCCCAAAGTCCCCCTCAACCTACCTCCAATGGCCAAGAACCATCTCCAAGCAAAGACATCCAAGAATTATGAAGTTTGAAGCCATTCTAGCGGTAGAAGACCCCATCACGACCGTGGTGCCATGGAACGGCCGTTCTGGCAATTGAGCACAATTACAGGTTGATCGGAAAATTATTGAAGTTCAACAAGTCAGCCATCACAGCCGTGTTTCCCAGCACGGCCGTGCTACGAAGACCACACCACGGCCATACTGACTAGCACGGTCGTGCTAGATGAAGATGGAACGGGCGTGTTGCTCAAAACAACCTCCTCACAACTCCGCCACCACGGCCGTGCTACCCAGCACGACCGTTCTACCTAGTCCCCAACACGGTCGTGCTGTCCATCACGGTCGTGCTACCAGCCTTCATTTTCACCCATCAACTTGTTGATTTAAAACGTAGCCAACACGGCCATGCTCTTCCACCATGACCGTGCCCACTCCTACCCAGCACAGTTTTGCTACCCAGAACGACCGTGCTACCACCTCAAAACCTATAAAACTTTCATTGATTTTCCTATTCTACCCCCACTTAGCCCTAGCCCCTATATAAGCACTAGTTTCTTCTAGGGCTCGAGAGAGAGCACTCCCTAGCCGCAACCTAGCTGCTCCCTTGCATCCATTACTCCCATCCACCTACTTCCTTGCATTCAATTCCATTTCCACCCACTTTCCATTCATTTCCACCATAGAACCCTAGTTTCTCTAGGTTTCTATCCATCCATTCCACCATTTCCATGCTCTTGGGCACCATTGGAGGAGGAGGCTTGTGGCTAGCAGCAAGGAGGTGAAGACGTCAAGCTTCATCGAGCATCCATGGCGTTTCTTACTCTCTTTCCCTTCTCCTTTGTTCCTAGTTTAATCATGTATAGCTAAGCCCCCTTGGGTGGGCTGTTTGGGGGCAAAAATGTGACTGTGATACCATGTTGGGGGAATATAATTTTAATGAACATATTTCAATTCTATGATGATTGCATTTGCTTGTATCTCATTTCCCATTACTTGTGCATGTGGTTGTTGTTTAATTACATTAATTTCTTTCCTTGTGGTGCTTGAAGACATTTCCCTCTAGGGTGTTTGTTTCTATGTAGCTATCATAGGATTGGCTCCTAGATCCTTAATTCGGATCCCTAGCTAGCCCCCTATCTTCCTACATAACCACTTTCTTCCTACATGCTAATGTGACTTCTAAGTGACTAGTATAAGTGTAATTAGTGCAATTATCTAGGATTTCCTAAAGGGTGAGGTGGCTAGTGGCATGAGGTCAAATATCCTCATCTCTACTCCCATCCTTACCCTTGGTCCTCAATTGACTAATACCACTTATCCTAGAGACCTAGACTTGGTACGTCCTATGAGAATTACACCTAGCCCTAGTTCTCCAATTAGTAGCATAGGGTACATTCTCATAGAACCCCCATTGTTGTTTGGTTTGGTAATCTAGAATGAAATATGCTTATTGCTTATTATGGTGACATCCCCCAACTAATGTCAAGGTCACATTCCCAAATGGCCCACCTCCTTCATTGAATTGCTTAAAACCTCAATTGCTTTGTTTGCATGTTAATGCTAGTTAGTCCAATTGCTTTAGACTAACTTAGTCAATTGCTTAGTTTTGCTCTTTAGTTTTAACTTAGGCTCTTGCTCTTGCTAGTGGTTAGTTTAGTTCTTAATTGCTTCTTGATCTTGCTTAGTTAGTTTGATAACTTAGTTTACTAATTTGCTTGCTCTTCCATAATTTAGTTTCCTTCTCGCATTTCTTACTTGCTCATTAGCGTAATCTAACAATCAACCTTAAAACCCTAAAAACCTTAATCTCCACAAAAGGAACATAGCTTACGCCTTCTAACTCTAGAGCCGCCTCTGTCCTCGTGGTTCGACCCCGCATCTTGCCCTTGATCTATACTACAACAGTACCCCGTACGCTTGCGGGCGAATTGTTTTAGTTTTAGTGATAGACTCGATCTAGGACCAAACAAATTTTGAAAGCAAGGATCCCTCCTGTGCCTCTCGACCTCGTGGATTGCACTCGGCCACCCTAGTTGGCTGGTGTTGTAAGCCTCTAGCAGGAGCGCACCAATGCTCTAGATAACATTTGATTTGTTATACATTAGGATGACAAGATGGTTCTTTAAATAAAAGAATGGGATTGTATGTGGGTGATATGAAACCTTACACTGAGGAGGGAATGGAAGTATAGATATTGATTGGGACCTTTTTGGTGATTTTGTGTCTTCTCCTTTATTTTTTTAAGTTCAGTGGACCAAGAGAAGGATAAGATATGGCTTTTTCATTTTCACGTTGCATCTTTTTCCATTTGGATTTATGGAGATTTGAAATAAAATCTCTATGTAGTGGGATTCGTTGGAGTGGTGTCTTTTATCTCACTTAGTAACTAGTATGTTTTTATTAGGTGTTTTACAAGTGGTCTAGAGGGTGATTATAGCATGTAAGATGATTGAACCAATTGCTTGTTACTATAGGATTGTAGAATGGGTTGTTTGGTTGATGTTAACAACACATAACATGTACCCTCCTGTGGAGGTCAAGGGGACATATGCTTGTCGATGCACCATTAAAAGAGAGTATTTCTCAAGGGGGGATAGGTGCATACCTTATTTTATCTTGAATGTTTTTGAAGATGATATGGTTGCATATTATATCTATGCAAGCATGTTATCTCTAGTATTTACCTTTCCTTGTAAACTCCTTGAATTTTTACATGCATTCAATACTTTGTAGTACGTACTTGGCGTTGAACTTGATGATGCACACTAGCACCAAGTTGCTAGAATTTCACTATTGTCAACTAGATTACTTATATTGCACTGACAATCATTTGAACATTTACAAAAATGGAGAAAGGCCAGGCTAGTTCTTAAAAAATATTATGGTTAACACAATAAACAAGCTTTGTGTAAGGGTCCAAGTTTCATGATCTGTGAGGGCTATACATAGTTACCAAGAAATGCATAAGACAATGCTAAATATGTATTGAATTGTTGTTGTTGTACTTGTAAAAAGCTAATAGTCTAATAACAGGAAACATAATTTTTTTGAAAATAATGTTCATTCAAAACCAACCTAGGTACATGATGGTTCGCTTAAAAGAGGAAATAAATTGGGAAAGAGTTTAACATCATCTAGATAAATAGAGAGGATAGAGGATGGGTAGGAGGACCATTCCAGATAATTCTCTGGCTGCTTAAGACACAACTTTGCAAGTTGATCTGTGAGCATTTCTGGCTTTGGTTGCGGTAGATGAGTTGTCCATTATCGAAGGACTTCAAAGTTGATTGGATCTTCTTGACCAGGAGGAGGTATTTGTCCCCGGGGCGGGGGGGGGGGGTAACCGTTCCCCTATCCAGTGGGTTGCATTCTTGGAATCTATCGGGATAGAAAAGGTATTCGGTGAGGTACTGTATGCAATGTGGAGTGCTTCCTATATGGCAAGAAACTCTCCATTCATAGGGTTAGTTCCACAAAATCTCCTGGCCACTCTGATAAGTCATGCGGCCGTGTGGCTCCTGATGACTACACATGACACCTTCCTGTTGTCCTTGCGAGAGACGACGGTGTCTGTGTGGATGATGATTGTTGAAGGGTGGACTGGAAAAGGTGTAATGCATGCAGAGGATGTTGAGTATGTTGACGTTGACACTTCCCTGACATCAAAGGATGAGGTAATGGCATGTGCTTCCGCTGTTGTCATGGTGGCCAAAACCCTTGGGAGTATAGATTTGTGCTCGAAGATAAATGAGTTCCTCTCTTTCCATAGGAACCAACACGTGATGGAGAAAGAGGTCTTCCAACCTTTAAGGGACTTCAAGAATTTGATTTTGTATCCAATACACTCCTCTGAAGTCACGGACGCGAAGAAAAGAGGTGCCTCGTCGGGAATGAGAAAAATCCAGGTTGCTCTGGATATGGGGCAGTCATGTATGGCGTGGAGGTTAGATTTCTCGTCATCCCCACAACATGGGCATGTTGGATCATCAGTCATTCTCCTTTGGGTGCGTACAATAAATGTCTTGAGGCGCTCGACAATGATCTTAGACAGTAATAAACGGCTTGAGGCGCTCGATAATGATCTTCGATAGTAGCTTGGTGCAAACATTGTTGAGGGAGATGAGCCTGAGTTGAGTGCATGATTCTGGGGAAGGCACCTTCGAGATTAAGATGAGCGTCAAATTTGTATTATCTGGGTCGATAGGAGTGCCTATAAATGGTCCATTGATGAATGTGTGGATTTGGTTGTGGAGTAACAACTAGTTGTGTTGGTAGAAGGCTACATCTATCTCGTCTGGTCCTGGAGTCTTCAAGGGGGGCATCTTTTACAGGGAGGATCAAATCTCCTCCTGTGTAGGAGGTGCCACCATGGAAGACACCTAGGCGTGTTGGAGGAGTAAGAAAATGACTATGAAGGCTCGAGAGGAGTCTAGTCGTTGGTTGTCATCCGCTTCCTGGTAAACATTAGAGAATAAAAAAAGAATTAATTTTTTAATGTCACCAGATGTCCTGCTATGCCGCAGTACATACAAATGAAGGGAATATTCTCATACTCTATTATATATCTTTGTCCCTCGATCATTATGAATGGAGTGAGGGGTTTGGCTAGATCAAGTTTGGCGGCTATTCTGGCAAAGCGGCCACGATGTTGCGTGATCATGTTGTAGTCCACCTTGATCATCTTGCCTAGGTTATTGCCAATCTGCTCAAGGAGGACTTCCCTATAAAGGTGTAAATAGGGATGGTATTTGTAGCCAGGCAATGAGTTTAGGTGCATTCGTTCCTTCCGATGAGAACTTTGGATGCCATCTTTGGACCGTGAGGTAGGAAACGAAGATCGGCCACGGGTCGCCGGTACAACCTATTGTCAATGACTACTACATATGCTACATTCTCATCTTAGGTTCTACATTTGTTGATCAACTTTGAAGCAAGACTGAGTGTCTAGCACATGATTGAGGATGGGGAATTATATTGGTATTATTAGTATTTGACTTATGTGGTTCTTGTCATTTAGAAATGGATAAATTGAAGCAAAACAAAGGACCTTAGTAGCAGTCAATTGACAATTTTTTTGAAACTTACGTAAGGATACGATTCTCTTTAAACACATGCCCACACCTTGAGGATCAATAGTTCATCATTTCATAGTTTTCTTTGCAATCCGTGTAAGAGTATTTTGAAACTAGGGCACACAAGGCCCACTGTTAGGATAATAAATCACATGTGCAGCTTCTTGAGCCAACAAACTTGTCTTTTAGGATGTAGTACATTTGTCTTAACTTACATTGGTTGGTTGATTGTTATTTAGTTTTATTGCTAATTTTTAGGTATGAGGTGCTTGCATTTTTTGTTGGTTTATTCCTCTATAAGTTGAGCTTCATATTAGATCTTGTAAAGCATACCATTTGGATATGCCTTATATAGTTATATTTTCATGTATTTTTAATGCAGGATGCCTTATATACAAGGATGAAGCATGAGACGAAATGGAAAATAGTAACTATCTAGTCTTAATGTAAACACTTCGTATTTTGATACACGATGTCCTTTGTATTTTGATACACAATAGTCATTCAAATGGGTAGAGCAAATGAGCCATGGTTGTCATCCCTATACCAACTCAATGAGCTTCCTGGTGAGGCATTTATACAATTCTATAGCTTTCATTATCTTTTGATTCAGTGATTGCATAGATTTAGACTTATAGCTCCTTGATTGCAGTTTTCATTTTATCCTTGTAACATTTTACCAAATTGTATAATTAGAATGCCACTTAACTCATTGACATGTCCATTTTAGCAAACTATCATCGATAGTGCCTAAGAAAATATAGATTTTTCTTTTCATATAAAGTAAATGCACTAGTAACGTTTAAATCCTAGGATATCCTATTTCTAACTGAGGGGGAAAACATATGATTCTATGCCACCTATGTCCCCTTACAATTAGAATGATTACATGTATGTCCACTGTAACATGTAGCTCTATATATTTTAAGAAGTATAATGGTTAGACCTACCACACTCGTTCGGTCAGTAAGATGGGGAGAAATGGTGGCAACAATATAGCCACCTATTGCATGAGAAAGTCCACTCCCTTGACATTTCTTAAAAGAGACACTTATTGTTCTTGTCATCTATATTGAATAATTTTTTGGTATTGATGTAATTTGACCATGGTCTAATTTTTAAATCTTAACTTCACATCAAAGGGTATAGGAAACCACCACTTGCCTTAGTTTTTTTGGCTTGCTATGTTGGTTCATTTTGTGGAGTCTGACTGATGATAAGAAAGTCGTATTCTCACTTTCCAAAGGGTGAAGGTGTCTAGTTAGATTGTGACTCTGTATAACACAAATAAATTGCTTTAACTCAGGTCTGTGCATGTGCTTACTTATGTATTGTCTCTATTATACTTACTCCAGCAATACACCTAGAAATTGTTAAAATATGTAAACTATTAACGTCCCTGAATGATTGTTGAATGCAATTCTTTTTTTATTAAGAAAATAGTTGACATGTTTGTTTCTCACATATTCGATACATGCATCAATCATATCACACGTCTAATATGAACCAGAAAAGTGATCTCACAATTGTATTTATGATTTCTCTCACCCAGTAGGCACACTTATGATAATTTCCCCATAAACTAGCATCTTATACATCTATAAGTTCTACCTTATTCTGCTCTCAGGTTGACATGAAGACAATTACATGAAATGAGACTCCTTATTTCCATTGAAAATGAAGAGCTCTTTTGCTTGAGAATGTCAGCTTGTCCTTCTCCAAATGGACTTGGTTGCCCAAGAATATGAGCACATTGTCAGCTAGAATGACCTGCTTCCTGTTCTGCTACTACACCGTTCATTTCGTTTAATTTAGAAATACGTATGATGTTCAGAGTACACTCCCAAATACCTCAAGAATCACCAGTTGGTGTTGTCCCAGTTCTTCTGGTTTGTGAATCCTTTCCATAAGTAAAAGGGACATCTGTTGGATCATGTCATCTGATGTACAAAATGATATTGTTGCACCTTGCGCCTATGTGCATGTATAGCAAATCTAAATTAATGTGTTACGTTGAAAGAAAATCATGTCACGATCTATATGTTCATGTACATCTTCAAGTCAATTAGCTCTTGCTGCTCAATGAAAACAAAATATGGAATACAAGAGTAATGGTGGTATCCTAGTCCTACAATTGGTGGAATATCAACGGTGTCATCTAGCATGTCATAGATAGATATTCTAAAGACGATGACTGTTGTTGGATTCAACAAGCATGCCATTATATGCATTTCAAAGACAATGATGATTGTTATTTCCATCTCATCAAGCATGTGATGAAATTGTTGTATATGTATTAGTTTTAAATTTCTTACCCAACTATCATTTGTATTTATTCTAGGGGCAAGGGGCTATGTCCTCCCCAGTGTAAAAATATTTTCTAAGTAACGAGGATGGGCATATGAGTATACTGAAAGCTCCAGATTTGAAATATTGTTAAGTTGAGTTCATTGTACTATATTTTTTAAATATATTACGTTTTTAATGCACACATTATGTGGTGTTCATCATATTTGTTTAGTTGCACAGATGTATGGGTTTTGATATTGATTTTTATTTATATGCAACTAATGTGTAAGGGTCGTCTCCCTGACACAATGGGTTGCACCCAGCAAATTTTGATATTATATTTTATTCAAACGCAACTTTTGTGTAAGGGTTATCACCCAAACACAATGCCTTGGGTGAGGGCACTTTATGTAAAACCCTTTGTGTAAGGGGCCAGTAATGTGCAAGGGTCCTCACCCACACACATTTCAATTATGTTAGGGTCATAACTCAAAGAGATAGTCTGTTTTGTAGTAGTGTCTCTACGAAGAATTGCGTCCAGTCTTGTTTGTAGAGTAATCATATCTTTCGCAACCTCATGGTTGAAGTTGATGGCTAAATTCATCTGATATGACCCAGATCCCGCCTGAGAAACCCACAGCTTCAACCCTGTGGGATTGTGCAGAACCCAGTTTCTTGATGATGTTTAAACCTCTCGCACCACTACACCTCGTTTCTACCGGACAGAAGACTAAGATGCCGTATTTGAAAGATAGATCCCTGACTGTGTTTTGGGTGTCTTTATCACAGACACCTTGAACATTCCAGGTGACTACTTTCATTGGTCTGAATTAATGAGTGTGGAGTTTCCCATTTCCTTCGCCTCTTTCTCCAGGTCCTGGAGCAAAGAGGTTTTCCCGAGTTTCCGGTTAGCTGACCTGCCCCCTTCTCCAGCGTTCACTATCTTACGATTGCGTAGGTGGATTCCTACTGTGTTCCGGCCCGGACTCCTGTATGGTGATGGTGGGACCACTGCTCCCGTCGAGCCCTCAAAGATGAAGGGGGTCGTGACGAAAGGATGAGAAGAATTGACTCTGCCTGCACTATAGTGTCTCCTGTAGGGTTCACTATGGAGTGATCGGTATGCGTTGTTGATTGAGTCTGCTGGTTCCGGAGCTGTGAGGGTGTCGCTTCAGAGACGCTGGTGGCCTCCTTATTCTGCTTGAAAGTTTTTTTCCGTTGACTCCAATCAATTCCATTCACCACTCTGTCCGCAACTCTGTCTACATTGATTACCTCCGTAACCTCACCGTCCTCCTCTTGATCCAGGTTATGGAATCTGTTAGCGTTCCGTACAAGGACTCTAGGATTGGCCTGTTTGTTCCTTGGTTGGATGGGCTTTGCATGGATATGTTCTGTGAAGCCTTCTCCATGAACGGCTTTGGTTGGTTGCGCCGTAGCTAATGTGTTTTAATTATTGTTGCATTAATATTTACGAGTAATTAAGCATACTCGCGTGGCACTGTTTACATGTATGTTGACGTGCCCCGCAAGTGTAGGATCATGTGCTTGCATTTGCTTAGTAGTTGAGTTAGTGGACCGCTTCCTATGGGTTGTTGTCGTGAGTTGTGGATCTAGCTGTTAGTCATATGCTCTGTATTAAATAACAGAGAACGACGCCTGTTCTGAGTGTGCGTCCAACAACAAACTTCTTTGTCTTCCTCTCTAATACTGTGTGAGCTATTCTCGGCAAGAGCAGTGCCTGTTTCCATTTGTATTAGTAACAGTAGCATCGGCTGGAGTGTCTTTCCTAGCCGCGTTCTTGTCCATGACTCGTCTGGAGTAGTCCTTGTCAAGGTGGCCCGCTCTTCCACAGTACAAGCATATAAATGGGATGTTCTCGTATTCGATGAGGTATATGTTACCTTCGATCATGACCTGTGGCGTGAGAGGTTAGCCATGTCCAACTCCACCGTGATTCTGGCAAACCGGCCTCACCATTGTGTGATAGTGTTGAGGTCGACTTTTATCGTTTTTCCTATATGGTCGTCGATCTTTTCTAGCAAAGCTTCCCTATACAGATGTATGGGAAGGTTGGGAATTCTGAGCCAAGCAACCACCTTGGGCACATGTGTTGCCTCCGGTGAGAAATCCGGCTGCCATCTTTGCACCGTCAAGTATGATCCGAATAGCGGCCACGGACCTCCGGTTAACGCGTGCATGAAATCATCCTCTCGCTGGAGTTGAACGACGTAGTAGTCGTTGGCCAGGTCAATCAGGTTGAATCCTTCGGTTGGCTTCCACATCTGTTGGATCCTATCTCTTGGGGTTAGATATCCAATTTCCTTCGACAGCCGCTTCACGATAACCGTTAATTGCCATGGCTTCAACAAGCTTTCTCTCGCGTCCTTCGTCAGATGGAACGCAGGAAGGCCCCCGTCTGATGAGACAATGATATCATCTCGTTGCAGATTAATACCATAGTCCTCAGCATCAATACGGATATAACCATGATCCTCCGAGGTGCCTTTCCCCACCGTATCTCTATAGGACAGTCCTGAATGTTGTGCCTTTTCCGATCCTGCCCCGGCGTTAACGTTTGCAGATCAGGGAATTGCGGCGAAGCAGCCGCCCTTGCATCGACCTCCATGTCTTGAAGAGGGGGACCCGAGATGTTCCCCCCGCCTCCCCGAAAGGTAGCGTAGTTCAGGTTGATCCCTGTGTTGCCCAGAGCAACTGTGTTGCTCCAAAGGGACGCCGCCGCCATGCGAGTCGCGTCCGAATTGATTTTTATGCATTAATATCATTTCTTATCATTTCTAACCCTTTCTAGATATAAATAAATAAATTTGTCTTGTTTTATTTATTCTTGATCAGCATAGATAGATTATTATATCTTTAATTATTTGAGGTTAAAGGTTAAGGGTTGGAAAAGTATAGATTTACCAGTTTATTACGCCCTTAGGGAAAGGTGGTGATGTAAACGGGAGGAGATAATCAGAGGTTATTTGTAAAGCACATAACTAATTAATCAATTGCTATGAAAATGTGATTGGCATTAGAATAGGTAGTGAACTACACTGCGGGAGCAGGTAGTTCTTGTTACGGGCTCTTTATCCAGGGATATGGGTAATAAATGTTAGTGTGTAGAGTTAATTGTAGTGTTATCCACGGTGAAACCACTGTCCTGAAGAATTCATTTAAATTTGAGTACTTATTCTTTAATCTTTTTTTTTCTGCATTGACTTTTATTCAATCAAACCAACTTCAACTATTTACTAGTCTAGCTGGTTAGATCATAGTTAGTAGTAGTATGTAGATTTCATTTCCCTGTGTTCGACTTAGGCCTCACACGACCTGTATTACTCGATACATTCACTTGTGTTCAACGCATGTTATACGTGTGTGATGTAGATGTGATTTGTTCCTTCTATAGGAGTTTGATATCCTGGACACTTGATAAGTGAGACTGAGAGATGTGTGACCATGCACGTGAATTAATATGTGATATCTGGCTTACATATATCTCAAGCACTCTACTCTAGTTCAAGGAACATAGATTAAATGTTGAAGAAGATGATCATTCTGTGCCTCGAGTTCAATCTGGATATCAGTGACAAAAGAACTATACAAACACTATAACATCAATCACAGATTGTAGGTTGAAATTATTCTCAAACTTTCTATTCACTTGGGTAGCAATGATGTGTTTCTAGATATCGCTCTTTTCTTATGATGTCAAAAACTGATTATGGGCATTCATTGCCAACGTAACTTGGAACCTATAGGGTCACATAGTTAGGATACACTTGGAATAGAAGTTTATTCAAGAATTATGTTTAACTCGAGTACTAAAGTATTTAGGTATTCAAATTATACAATAATTGACTAATTGAACTCTGAACTGTCTGGTTCAAGTATTGAACCGATCAGTTGGAGTCTCAAGTTGATTGAAAATTGCATTGGCTGAAATCTAGATGAGTTAGGGCATGAATGGACCGGTTCATTGCATGAAGTGATTTTCTCAAGGTCGTCAAATGACCGATTCAAGTGATGAACCTCCTAGTTCATGGATCAATTTGATTGGATCATACATAGTGCTGACGTCATGTTGTGAACTAATTGAATTATAATTACCAATGCAATTGTGATTAATATGATGAAACAATCACTGATAGGGTTGAACCAATCGGTTCACATGTGAAACAACCATTTCACTACTTGTAGAATGCAAAAATTTGTGAAATTAGATTCATTTCCTCTCTCACTCAGACTGGGAACCCTAACCCTATCCCACCTATAAATAGAGGGGCAAAATGGGGCTTCCTAGACACAAAATCAGTTGCTTTGATTATTTTTGTCTTTTCTAATTGTAGTAACCGAGAGAACCCAAATAAGTCCTTGATAAAGGGAGAAATAGAACAGGAGAACAATTGTGGGAGAGCAAGTTGGTGCTAGTACCCCAATGAGAAGAGATGGATCCTTCTTATCTGTTCATCTAGCTAGAGCGATAAGAGTTCTCAGTGGTCTGTTTGGACTACTCATGTAACGAACCCGCCTCTCGGTAACTCCCAATTAAGGGAGATCAAGAGGTCAGATCCATTATCCCAATTAACAAGATCAAATGTTCGACAAATAATCAATAATAATTATCAAATTTTACCAACTAAACTGAAAACTGGTATAAAATAAAACCTTGCATACCTTTTTAAAACTTTGGTAAACTACTCTATCCACAGCCTGGATACATTCTATCTAATCCTCCTTGCACTTTATTTCTTATTTCCACAATGTGTCACTTTACTATTTGTTCTTTCAACTATTGTACTTAAAATGCCGACAAACAAAATGTCGGTCAGCATATAGGAATATGCTGGTATGTGGGAACAACCAAAATTTCACAAATATGGCTAACAATTTAGTTATCACAATCAGGGTAATTTAGCAAACCAATTTACATTTTCAATGTGTCATTCTCCACTACTTTTGTCGTAACCCTGGAATACCCCTCTAGGGTTTCTCTTTTTCCATTGACTTAAAGCCACCTTCTCAATCCCGAGCTTGGTGCCTGTGGGTCACCTCTCATGGTGCCCCATAGTCATGCAACATATACCACCTTCCCATTTCCGAGCTTGGTGTTTGGGGTCACCTCTCATAGTGTCCATTGGTCTACCCTCTTAGTCCTGACCTTTATGGCATCTTCCATTAGGGTGGCATATAGGTGTGAGAATACACATGTCTTTATAATTGTGATAACCGTAGTGAATTTATAATTGTAGTATGAACATCCAAACTGTTTAGTTTCAAACAATGCGATTAACAATCCGGGAAACCTTTGGGAAAACTAATGCGATTAATCATAATTAACCACATACATGTTAGGCTGAATTGAGATAGAGTAGTCCAATCAATCAAGACATCCAATCAAGCAAGTACTATAGTCCTCAAATTACATCCAATTCCTTTTTATTAAAATCTATTCAAACCATCTTGCGACTTAAGGTTTCTATTCCCTTTTCGGATTTCTACCTCTTTTAGGGTTTACTTTGCAATTAGGGGTTTTACTCTTTTAAACACTAATTTCTCATCTAACCGTCCTGAAAGTTATTATGGTTAGCTTTTAACAACATATAACCTTGATTTTAGAAACAACACAATTAATCATCAAATAAGTCCATTAAGCCTCTTTTACATTAAAGCTATCATTTTTATCCCTTTTCTTCCATGACAAGATCATTATGTTCATTTATCATCAATTCATAGTTCAATATGGTCTAAATCACATATGAATTATAATTGTCATTAATTTTACCTTTATTCATTAGACAACCCTAATTTCTACATTAAAGGTATTTATCCGAAATTAGAAATCTTTATACTCAAAATATCTTAAAATCATCATCTTTTAACTTTATTCACGATTTTGAATAATTAAAGCCATTAGGAGTCGTATTTATCAATATTAGGTTTTTAAGGCCCATTAAAGTACATTCATGCACATGAAGCTCAAAATTAAACCAATTATGTGCAAAGTTCATCCATTTTATTTGTAATGTTCCTTTTAATCATTAACAAGTTAATACCAACTTTAATAATCCATTAAACCCCACTAAATATATTAACCATCTCAAAATAGGGTTTCTTCATCAATAAATTATTAAAGTTGATAACTTCCATTACTTTTCGAATTGCAATTAGAAATAGGCTTCAACTATATTTTTAGTAGATTCCCCTCATTTTCTGAGCAACTTTCATATTTTATACGTACTAATCCGAGCTACGGATAATTAACTATGAATTTTACACAATCCACTTACTTTGGCCAATAGGGAGGCACCACGTAGCCTTTGTCCATGCAATGTTTCTTGACTTGGAAACATTCTGAAATGACCACACTGCCCTTGGTTAAGTTAAATGTTGATCAACCCACAGAGGGGAAGAACCATCCAACAACCCAGGGGTCATCTTCCACCTCCAGCCAACCCTAGCGGCCGCCATCTGCAGCCTTGTTCGGGCTGGCTCTTCCTCCTTAGGCTGAGATTCTCACCAGAAATCCTTGCCCTACCTTCGACGTGCCCTCGCACAGATGGGGCACCTCTGTTGTGCGGCCAGGTCGGTCAGAAACCAACCCAGCAGGTCTGCGGTTGCGACCAACCTGCAGCCCACTTGCAAACGTCGTGTCGGTGTGAGGAGCTTAGGAAAACGATCGCCAAGCCTTCTACGATGTCGTAAGAGCATCACCAACCCCTCAACTACCCTCATAGCTCCTGGGATCGCACCACCCCCTTCTGGTTAGGGTGAGCACGGTTGCAAGGTTGAAGAAGGAGAAGATAACATGTTGGATCTGTGGACTTAGCCCAAGGTCTTACCCCTTATATAGGGGAGGGTTTCCACGCCCTAAGGTACTCATCCACGAATTGGAAAAGCCCTTTTCTAATAGGAATGTGATTTCTTCATGAAGAAGCAAGTATCTTTCTCTCTTTAATATTTCTTTAATATTCCTTCTTCTTTTGACATTAGGATTTTGAAAATCATCCTTCTTATTCTCTTTGTTCTTACTTTTTAATCCTTTAGCTATAGCTGGTTTATATTAGAAAATTTATATTCAATTGATAAAACTTATGAGAAGCACGTGAAATATATGAATCTAAAAGAAGCAATTTCTCATGTTTAAGATTTATTAATAACTTCAAAATTATCTATCATTTCAATAGTATTAGGATGTATACAAAGTTATGGTGAACATATTTAATTACATACTATATTGGAATGAATACACACAATGCCATCCATTATATTGTATGAAGTAAGTTGAAAGTTAAAATATTGCATATCAGTCTACTGATTCAAAATTTCAAGAATTCAGTCTCCATTATTTTTATGATATTACAGGATGGAAAATATGATTTGATTAAGTGTTGTCATATGGAATTATAATTAACATATGGTTAGTATTGTGGAAAATAAAATTAGAAATCTCTATATATTCTCATTCATCTAGTTGTAAAGGAGTTTCAAACTTGTGACCTTTTGATCTTATAACATTAACTTTATCACTCAGGTGCCACTAAATTATCTTTAAAAGTGGCTATTATATTCATCTTGTGGGTGAGGGTTCAACCTAAGACCTCTTGGTAATACAACAACGGTCTTAACCGACTCAATTGTCCTCACTTAGACAAATCTGTAAATATTCTAACATTAATATATGATAAATATATGTAAACTACTTTAAAAATAATAAATTCATACCATACTAAAACAAAATTTAAGTGTATGGGATTTTATCCATGGTCATAATTTGCTTGATGTTTAGAAATGTTTTAATGAATATCAACGTTAGGTTGAAAAACCAATCTACAATTGTATAGGAGCACAAACACGCTTAATTTTTTTAATAATAATAATAAATATAAGATACCTATAATAATCCATCTATAAAATTGGGGGCATAAAATATAACATTTGTCTATCCAAAAGTATTTGTGACTTACATAAATAGATGTGGTGTAAAGTTTACAGGATGTGCCAAACTTTTTTCAATTCATTGTATGTATTTGTATTTATAAAGAGTAATGAAATTTGTGTTCATAAAAAATAGAAAAAAACTAATTTGGCATGCTTTGATCAAAATAATATTATTTATACCAGTCCTTTAGAAATAATTTCTGACATAGCACACTTCATCTAAAAACACTAAAAATTGTGCTTGGCGGATGCTTAGTCAGAAGCTGACACTTTGCTTGACGTTTTATAAGAAAAAATGGGGAAAAAAGCCACAAAGTGAGGTATTTTTCTTATTTTTTTCGTCTTTTCATAGGAAATGCCGAATAAAGTGGCTCCTTTTGACTATGTATCTGTCAAACATCACTTTGACTGACGGGTTCAGTATAAGGCTATTCTGAGAATCATTTTTGAGGGGTGCTATAATGGATATTACTTCAACCAAAGTGTCTCAAATTATTATTTTTTAAATAATATTGTACGGATAACATACAATTTAACGCCATCAACAAAGAATATGGTAACTGACAATGCTAACTACGAAACAATTTCTAATTGGATGATGGTAGGTAAGACAATTACTATGATATTTTCAAAAGGAAAATATAATTATCACTTATTAATCTCATGGAAATTTATGAATTATAGTGAAATGAGGCCATAAACATTTCCTCAGCAAACATCCCCTAAGCAGTAGTATGAATTTTTAATGGAAGTGTCATCTATGCTCGTTCTTGGAAAATGACTTTACCATCCTAATGAAACGTCGAACAAATGTATGGGTAATTATGTTCAACAAAATTTTGTAGAACATGTGCATTCTGTTGTAGATAAAAGGAGCATGGATCTACAAATTTGCAAAAAGTGGATGTGTATATGTTTTTTTTATGTTTTCATTTTTATTATAGTGGAGGTGCCCCATCGTACCGCGATATAAGACTATACTGTTGTTGTTGCCTCTCCATTTCGGTGTACCAGTGGGTTTCGAATCTCCGATCTACTCTAAGATGAGTAGTAGGCTTTACTGTTGTTCCAAGCGGTTAAGTAAGGATGTGTACATGTGCAACACATGCATGTGATGCGTGCGTCTTTCATACCTCACACCCCTTGCCTTCTCTAAACACAGTCCATTGCAACGTGGTTGGTTCGTCAGTCCTTGATCTTGGAGTGGATGAAACTCTCATTCTGCTTTCATAGTTGCTGCATATAGCTCTAGTTCTCACTATCCTCCATAGAAGCACACATTGTCCCAAATCACAATAGAAAACAATAAAACTTGGGCTCTTTTCTCATCAAAAATATCCATTTCAATTACTCTCAACAATCTATCCTCCTGAAAACACCCAATATTGACTTTTGTATAGAAGGATTAAATGAATCAAGGTGTAACCAAGATTACCTGTATGTTATCCGTACAATATTATTCAAAACAATATTATTTATAAAGAACAAGAAAAACATAAATTTGATTACTTTTGTAGTTGGTTTCAGATTACCTGGCACACAGTTGCATCATACATCAAGATTATTGTTGTTATGCACCTTCTCCATAGAGAACATGCACTCCTCTAACTGTAGATCCATATGAACTTCTTAGTGTCTCGTTGCTTTGTCTTGTGTCAATTCTTGTTGACAATTCGAAGGCTGCTAAAACCTCAAGCACATGAATGTGATTGATATACTAAGGTTGCAGGATATGAGATATTTGCAGTTTGACAAGGGAGTTTCCATAGTTGGAGAGACATATGTGTTGCATGTGGTCTATGTTGTTAATATTTATTGACGTCGTTCATGCAACAGTGAAAGATGCAATATATTAACAATTACAGGTAGATCCTAATAAGAAACGAAGATCAAACCGAGCAGGAGAATAGAAATAAAGTCAGAATTCACAAACACGATTGTTTGTTGAGAAACGAACGTGATACTTAAAGAAATCAGTGCTCAACAATCCCCGTGGATAGGCACCGTTCTCCCAGTCTCGATCTGGTAGGAACCTGGAACAGACTCGTCTCACTCGCACTTGATGTAGTCTCATTGTACTTCCACCAGTGCAGTACATCGTCCGCAGGAACCTCCGCCTGACAGTCGCATCTCGGTGATGGGAAGAAGGAAACAATAACTCTTCACACAGGAGAAGGGCTCCACGAAATGGCTCTAGAATGAAGGCTCTCACTCTCTGGATTAGGGCTCTAAAAACACACATGAAAACGACGGCTGAAGTTTGTTTGTTGTGTGTTTAACCCTAAAGACCAGAGGTGTATATATAGCCACGCACGTTCCTTATTCCTATTCTCAGTAAGACACAAACACTCAGTCGCTCTTGTACACATTACGGAATAAAAATAACAAAGAGAAACACTTTCCAGTTAGGTTTAAGAAATCTGAATAGGAAAGAAACAATTAATTACACGATTAATTAATTACTTAGTTGTATACTAGTGCAAAAAGAAGCCAGAAGATGGAAGACATTCTCCACAAGCCACAAGCCACAAGCTACAAGTCACAAGCTTGAGTCCGAGCCCAGCCATGCCAGGCAAGGCGAGGCAAGGTGTGGCGTGGCGCGCGCGCACACACGTGCGTGCATGCATTGTAATGGGGTAACCCTACCCACCAAGGAGGTAAGCATACCTCCCTCCTAGGACCCATATGAGGACCATAAAAGTTCTAGGAGTGAGAAATATGGGACAAAACTTCTTTTCCATTTGCACGAGAGACAAAACTACTTTTCTCACATGTACTTGTTGCACTACATTGGGCTTAACCCATGCTAAATGCATGGTTGCTACAGCAGCAGCCATATATCTAACATTCCCCCAAAAAGTCCAATGTGTAGTATGCTCTACCATTCAGTCCTCCATACTGTGCTTTCAGTAGATACCTTCGGTTTGAATCTACTTGAATTATCCAACTGTGACCCCCGTAGGAACTAGGTGAATATAAATCTTGAATCCGAACCTTGGGTACAAGAGTATAGGTTGGTAAAAACACAATAAAGACATGGTAGAAAAGAAAAAAAATGCTTTTAAGGCCATGCATACAAAATTTTATATCATGATTGATAACAGAGAACAACCCAATTCTCCTGTTACGGCCTACACAACATCAATCACTTAGTTGGAGTCTCCAAGGATGTATTGCTAACATCCAGTCCTAAGACTTGACACCATTCAGAGACTACTCTCTTACTAACTTGCAGTCATGACACTAACATGTTTCCCAGGGAATAGACACACATATGCAAGAAGCATCAAATAAGAATACATAGTGTCATCTCATTTACCTGATAGCTTGTTATTACCACATTGAACCCAATTTGTAGGATCTCCACTCTTTTGGGTTGGGTTGCTACTGCCTACAAATATATAGGGGTTTCAGTCTCATCTCCAACCTGGATTTTACCACTAAAGCCAAGGTAAGACCTTTAATGAATGGATCAGTTGTATTATCTTTGGTATTGACGCAGTCCACATCGACAAACCCATTAGACACTAACTCCCTTACATATTTCAATCTGACTTGGATGTGTCTATGTTGTTTTTTATTGTACTTGGAACTCTTTATCTTATCAATAGTTGTAGTGCTATTACAGTGAACTAAAATTGCAAGAAGAAGCTTCATTACCATAGGTAAACTGGAGATAAGTCCATGTAGCCATTCAACTTCCAATCCAATTTCATCTAAAGCACACAACTCTACCTCAAAAGTGGACTGGGACAATATGGTCTGTTTCTTAGACCTCCAGGAAATAACTCCTCCTCCCAACATGAATACATATCCTGAGACACCATTACTCCCAGAATTCACGGCAATCTAGCTTGCATCACTATATCCTTCGACTAAGGAAGGATGATTACCATAATGCAGCCCAAGAGAACATGTTCCCTTGATACACCTCAGAACTCTGTCAAGAGCTTCCCAATGGGTCTTGTCGGGACAACTGGTGTATCTACTTCACTTGTTCACGACAAACACAATGTCTGTACATGTACATTTCATAAGATACATCAAACTTCTGATAATCTGAGAGTATCGTAATTGAGACACTGGAACCCCAGTCTTATTCTTGAACAAGGGCTTGGATGAATCATATGGAGTCTTAACAGGTTTACATGATGTATACTCAAACCTCTCTAGTATCTTCTCAACATAATGAGACTGAGAGAGAGTTATACCATCAGTAGACCTAATGATTTTAAGCCCTAAAATCACATCAGCGACACCCATATCCTTCATATCAAACTTGCTACACAAGAATGACTTTGTCTCATTTACTACTTTCATATCGGAACCAAAATGCAGGATATCATCGACGCATAAGCATAGCCAAATGAATCCATTATTGACAATTTTGCAGTAGAGACACTTATCAAATTCATTAGAAACAAAGCCAAATGATGATATCACAGAATCAAACTTCTCATGCCATTTCTTAGGGGCTTGTTTCAATCTATATAATGACTTAACAAGTTTACATACTTTGGACTCATTCCCACTACCCACAAATCCCTCAGGTTGTTCCGTATATATCTCTTCCTGAAGATCACTGTGTAAGAACGTGGTCTTCACATCCATATGATGGACATAGAGATTATAAATGAAAGCCAATGCTATAAGCACTCGGATTGTGGTCATACGGGAAACTGGTGAATAGGTATAAAAAAATCTATTCCTTCCCTTTGTGTGTAACCCTTAGCAACTAACCTAGCCTTATACTTATTGATTGTCCCGTCTACATTAAGTTCATTCTTAAAAATCCATTTGCAACCAACTACAGAACAACCAAGAGGCAAATCCACCAATTCCTAAGTTTCATTCGAGAGAATTGATTGGATTTCATCATTAACAACTTCTTTCCAAAACATAGCTTCTGGAGATTCCATAGCTTGTTTTAAAGTGACAGGATCATCCTCAACATTGTAAGTGAGAAACTCACTTCCAAAGTCCTTTGATGTCCTAGGCTGTTTACTTCTCCTTGGTTCAACTATTTCTTCAGAATCATTAGATTCAGAAATAGCTTGTTCTGAGTTGCCCCCCACATTTGTCATCATTTCCACATGCCCAGGAATGGAACTTGTGGTAAATGAATCTTCTTGAGATACTTCATTGCGCACACCCATTTTCATAGGAAATACATCCTCAAAGAATGTTGCTGTCACGGAACCGTTCTTACCCCAATCCCAATCCTACTGCCTAGACAGTAGAAAAAGGATTGAAGCGCCCGTCCCTGAGTGGCCCGATAGGATCTAACACACTGGCATATACAATAAGAAATAAATAACTCAAAAACTGGATAATTAAAGAACAAACTAACCCAATATGGAGATTTCACCAATATATCTTTGTCATCAGAGTGTATGTAGAGTGCGGAAGCGATCAGTGTTCCAATTATATTGCCTAAAATCAAGAAAATTGAGACACAATCATGCAATTGCACGGTACGCTATCAAAAACAAGCAAAGCGATTTATAACAAAATAGTATACTTGGCAGGACTTATATTCAAAAGAATAATAGGCAATTTGCAAAACCAACATTTATTCGACAAGTTTTTCAAGCAATTCAACTTTTATTACGAGTTCCCATTATGTTGTAATTCAAGAAGCATGCTTATATATTTTGTATGACTCTATTACCCCAACGCGATGGGGAAGGTCATTAGGCCCCTTTTCACCATAGGAACATAGGAAGCCAAAGTACAAGTCCCACTTCCAAATGAGGGGATTGTTGTACTCAATATCCACATTATCAACATTATCAATATCATCATCATTATCAACATCAATATACAGGCAGTCATAATGGGCATTCAATATATGTTTTCATGTTTTTCAAAATATAATATAGAAAAACAGAAGACTAATCATAGGGAACAATAGCTCATCCAAGTAAATAGCCAAGCATACGGTCAAGAGATACATAAAAGTATCTTCAATACAATCAAGGAGGATTTATATAAATAGCGTACCTTTCACCGAGATTTTGAGTATAGATCAACAAGTAAAAGTCAACCCTTTGAGTCTGATCCTAAATCACAAGATTGGATCAAAGGTCAAGATCATGATGTTCATAAAATCTTTTTTTAATATTTGGGATTAGGGTTACACTTTTCCTATGTCAACCTTAGGGCTGGGTCATTCACTTATAATCAATATTCCAATATGTCCAACATTATTTCAAGTATACAATATATTCGAGTGTGAATGACTTACCTAGGTTTTCTAGGATTATGTGTGTAAACCCTAATTTATGATCATTATCCAAGTCATCATCAAATCTTTAGATCATCATGTTGTTCTAACATCATTTTGTATTCAAGATCAGATTGATGGGTCAAAACTATATCAAGGGTTTTTGCAAGATTAAGATCAATATCAAGATTTACTCATTATCCATTATAATTAAGATTGAATCAAAATAGATCAAGATCACTTAATGATTCATTTTCAATAGTCAACTAAATCAAATCTAGATTTGTATTTCAAGAAAATCATTAGAGTCATATATAGGGTTTCAAAAGATTAGACATCATTATTGTGCCATTTCATAAAGTAAATAAGCAAGATATAAAATATAGGGATATCAACGAAAAAAATTCAGAATATGGTCTCAAAAGTATTTTTAATGGATTCATTGGATTTTTTTGATCAAGATAGACTATTTATTTGTAATATTTGGAGCTAGGATGCATGAGATACGATTTAAACAAGATCGGGGATTTTAAATGCTTATTTGTAAGAGATGAGCAAAAATACCTTAATTTCACAATAAGGTTGATCGTTGGATGTAGATTGGATGGCTATGATCGAGCCACAAAGGCGATGGGGTTTTCTAGCCCAGAGGTCCGTTTCAAATCTGATTCATCCGGTTCACTTCTTGATTTCTCGGTTTATTGGCGGTTCGAATGGGGCCATTGTCATTTGGACCGGGCGGTTTGGAGCTTTGTTTCTCCTTCGCGTAGCCTTCCTCGTGAGCCCAGAAACAGGGCAACGGGGTTCGCCGGAGTAGAGAAGCTCCAGGTGAAGGAGGGGCCGAGAGAGAGCGCGATCAGGCTGGGCAATTTGCCTTGGCCTCGCGGACTTGGTGGGGGGTAGATAAAGGGCAGAGGAGGCGAGAAACGTGAACGCCCAAAGGGTCATGCGTGGCGGCGCTGCTTGGAGCAGCAGGTGGTCGGAGAGAAAAAATTAGGGTGTTCGCGTCCGAGGGAGTGAGTAGGGGTGTGGCTCTGAGCATGGTGAGGCGATGGCGAACCTAAGGGCCCTTTTTATAGTACTAGGGGTAGGTTTTAGAGCTGAACGAGGCTGTGCCCTTAGCCATGGCCACCAGACAGAGAGGAGCAAGAAGGAGGGGGCTTGTTGGCGGCGCAACAATGCTCAAAGCCTGGTAAAATAGGGTTCTTTCTATTAGAAATTGCGAGGCAAGTCTTTTTGTTCGCTCAGATTTTCAAATCGAGGTCAAGATCGCTAAATCGTTGGTTTTGGTAGCATTAATACCTCCCCGCAATCAGCGGGAGGTTGAAGATGATACAGTGACCATCAGATCTGGCCTGGATCCGCGAGAGGCAGATCCAAGGGCCGAAAAGCACCCCCGATGCTTTGCCCTGGATAGCTGACTTGGAAAGCCCAAGAAAAAGGCAATTATAAAGGGATTTTGAGCACAAAAACTTCTAAAATTCATAGAAACTTATAGGAATGTCCAATTGACCTCAAATTTGGACCAAAGCCACACACAAACGTGAAGAACCTTTACAAAAAGTTTGAGAACAAAAAGACCAAGTTTGATTGACCAATTTGATTCTTTAGACAAAGTGATGAATGAATCCAATTTAAGATGTTATAACATGTATAAAATCCACAATGATCATCATATTTTGATTTTGAGCATCAACAAGGATTTTGAAGATAAGAAAAATGATTTGAGATCATGAGTGAACATAAATTGGTCAAAAAGAGTAATTAATTCATAATTATGCAAAATCCACTTTGTCACAGTTTTCTAGGATTATGTGTGTTAACCCTAATTTATGATCATTATCCAAGTCATCATCAAATCTTTAGATCATCATGTTGTTCTAACATCATTTTGTATTCAAGATCAGATTGATGGGTCAAAACTATATCAAGGGTTTGTGCAAGATTAAGATCAATATCAAGATTTACTCATTATCCATTATAATTAAGATTGAATCAAAATAGATCAAGATCACTTAATGATTCATTTTCAATAGTCAACTAAATCAGATCTAGATTTGTATTTCAAGAAAATCATTAGAGTCATATATAGGGTTTCAAAAGATTAGACATCATTATTGTGCCATTTCATAAACTAAATAAGAAAGATATAAAATATAGGGATATCAACGAAAAAAATTCAGAATATGGTCTCAAAAGTATTTTTAATGGATTCATTGGATTTTTCTGATCAATATAGACTATTTATTTGTAATATTTGGAGCTAGGATGCATGAGATATGATTTAAACAAGATCGGGGATTTTAAATGCTTATTTGTAAGAGATGAGCAAAAATACCTTAATTTGCACAATAAGGTTGATCGTTGGATGTAGATTGGATGGCTATGATCGAGCCACAAAGGCGATGGGGTTTGCTAGCCCAGAGGTCCGTTTCAAATCTGATTCATCCGGTTCACTTCTTGATTTCTCGGTTTATTGGCGGTTCGAATGGGTCCATTGTCATTTGGACCGGGCGGTTTGGAGCTTTGTTTCTCCTTCGCGTAGCCTTCCTCGTGAGCCCAGAAATAGGGCGGCAGGGTTCGCCGGAGTAGAGAAGCTCCAGGAGAAGGAGGGGCCGAGAGAGAGCGCGATCAGGCTGGGCAAGTTTGCCTTGGCCTCGCGGACTTGGTGGGGGGTAGATAAAGGGAAGAGGAGGCGAGAAACGTGAACGCCCAAAGGGCCATGCGTGGAGGTGCTGCTTGGAGCAGCAGGTGGTCGGAGAGCAAAAATTAGGGTGTTCGCGTCTGAGGGAGTGAGTAGGGGTGTGGCTCTGAGCATGGTGAGGCGATGGCGAACCTAAGGGCCCTTTTTATAGTACAATGGGTAGGTTTTAGGGATGAACGAGGCTGTGCCCTTAGCCATGGCCGCCGGACAGAGAGGATCAAGAAAGAGGGGGCTTGTTGGCGGCGCAACAATGCTCAAAGCCTGGTAAAATAGGGTTCTTTCTATTAGAAATTGCGAGGCAAGTCCAGATTTTCAAATCGAGGTCAAGATCGCTAAATCGTTGGTTTTGGTAGCATTAATACCTCCCCGCAATCAGCGGGAGGTTGAAGATGATACAGTGACCATCAGATCTGGCCTGGATCCGCGAGAGGCAGATCCAAGGGCCGAAAAGCACCCCCGATGCTTTTCCCTGGATAGCTGACTTGGAAAGCCCAAGAAAAAGGCAATTATAAAGGGATTTTGAGCACAAAAACTTCTAAAATTCATAGAAACTTATAGGAATGTCCAATTGACCTCAAATTTCGACCAAAGCCACACACAAACGTGAAGAACCTTTACAAAAATTTTGAGAACAAAAAGACCAAGTTTGATTGACCAATTTGATTCTTTAGACAAAGTGATGAATGAATCCAATTTAAGATGTTATAACATGTATAAAATCCACAATGATCATCATATTTTGATTTTGAGCATCAACAAGGATTTTGAAGATAAGAAAAATGATTTGAGATCATGAGTGAACATAAATTGGTCAAAAAGAGTAATTAATTCATAATTATGCAAAATCCACTTTGTCACAGTTTTCTAGGATTATGTGTGTTAGCCCTAATTTATAATCATTATCCAAGTCATCATCAAATCTTTAGATCATCATGTTGTTCTAACATCATTTTGTATTCAAGATCAGATTGATGGGTCAAAACTATATCAAGGGTTTGTGCAAGATTAAGATCAATATCAAGATTTACTCATTATCCATTATAATTAAGATTGAATCAAAATAGATCAAGATCACTTAATGATTCATTTTCAATAGTCAACTAAATCAGATCTAGATTTGTATTTCAAGAAAATCATTAGAGTCATATATAGGGTTTCAAAATATTAGACATCATTATTGTGCCATTTCATAAACTAAATAAGAAAGATATAAAATATAGGGATATCAACGAACAAAATTCAGAATATGGTCTCAAAAGTATTTGTAATGGATTCATTGGATTTTTCTGATCAATATAGACTATTTATTTGTAATATTTGGAGCTAGGATGCATGAGATATGATTTAAACAAGATCGGGGATTTTAAATGCTTATTTGTAAGAGATGAGCAAAAATACCTTAATTTGCACAATAAGGTTGATCGTTGGATGTAGATTGGATGGCTATGATCGAGCCACAAAGGCGATGGGGTTTGCTAGCCCAGAGGTCCGTTTCAAATCTGATTCATCCGGTTCACTTCTTGATTTCTCGGTTTATTGGCGGTTCGAATGGGTCCATTGTCATTTGGACCGGGCGGTTTGGAGCTTTGTTTCTCCTTCGCGTAGCCTTCCTCGTGAGCCCAGAAATAGGGTGGCAGGGTTCGCCGGAGTAGAGAAGCTCCAGGAGAAGGAGGGGCCGAGAGAGAGCGCGATCAGGCTGGGCAAGTTTGCCTTGGCCTCGCGGACTTGGTGGGGGGTAGATAAAGGGCAGAGGAGGCGAGAAACGTGAACGCCCAAAGGGCCATGCGTGGAGGTGCTGCTTGGAGCAGCAGGTGGTCGGAGAGCAAAAATTAGGGTGTTCGCGTCTGAGGGAGTGAGTAGGGGTGTGGCTCTGAGCATGGTGAGGCGATGGCGAACCTAAGGGCCCTTTTTATAGTACAATGGGTAGGTTTTAGGGATGAACGAGGCTGTGCCCTTAGCCATGGCCGCCGGACAGAGAGGATCAAGAAAGAGGGGGCTTGTTGGTGGCGCAACAATGCTCAAAGCCTGGTAAAATAGGGTTCTTTCTATTAGAAATTGCGAGG
Source organism: Alisma plantago-aquatica (assembly GCA_963693085.1). Classification (NCBI taxonomy): domain Eukaryota; kingdom Viridiplantae; phylum Streptophyta; class Magnoliopsida; order Alismatales; family Alismataceae; genus Alisma; species Alisma plantago-aquatica. The sequence goes on along the minus strand of OY856413.1, from coordinate 309,456,933 downwards.
CAAGTCCAGATTTTCAAATCGAGGTCAAGATCGCTAAATCGTTGGTTTTGGTAGCATTAATACCTCCCCGCAATCAGCGGGAGGTTGAAGATGATACAGTGACCATCAGATCTGGCCTGGATCCGCGAGAGGCAGATCCAAGGGCCGAAAAGCACCCCCGATGCTTTGCCCTGGATAGCTGACTTGGAAAGCCCAAGAAAAAGGCAATTATAAAGGGATTTTGAGCACAAAAACTTCTAAAATTCATAGAAACTTATAGGAATGTCCAATTGACCTCAAATTTGGACCAAAGCCACACAAAAACGTGGAGAACCTTTATAAAAAGTTTGAGAATAAAAAGACCAAGTTTGATTGACCAATTTGATTCTTTAGACAAAGTGATGAATGAATCCAATTTAAGATGTTATAACATGTATAAAATCCACAATGATCATCATATTTTGATTTTGAGCATCAACAAGGATTTTGAAGATAAGAAAAATGATTTGAGATCATGAGTGAACATAAATTGGTCAAAAAGAGTAATTAATTCATAATTATGCAAAATCCACTTTGTCACAGTTGCATCATGTAATTCCACAATTGTATTGACCTAGGAATCTATAAGAATAGCTTGTCTCTACATAACCCAATAATATGGCATCAACCATTTTCGGTCCTAATTTCTTCCTTTTGTGTTCGAGGACAAGTACCTTAGAAAGGCACCCCCACACTCAGAGATATTTAAGACTCGGTTTCCTTCCTCTCCACAACTCAAACGGACTACTCTCTGAATTCTTTTGGGGAACTCTATTCAGAATATGGAAAGCCGTATTCAAAGCTTCCCTCCACATAAAGTTGGGTAATCCAGATGTTTGGAGTAAGGTATTTACCATATTTATTAAGGTTTGATTTTTACGCTCAGCAGTCCCACTTGATTGTGGTGAATAAGGGCCAGTGACCTCATAAACTATACCATGTAATTGGCAAAATTCCAAAAACAAGTTCGAAGTATACTCTCCTTCCCTATCAGACCTTAATCGCTTAAGTACTTTACTAGTTTGAGTTTTGGCTTCTTTCTTATAAATTTTAAATTTATCCAATGCCTCATCTTTACTTCTAAGTAAAAAGACATAACAATATCTACTCACATCGTTAATAAATGTTATAAAATAATGCTTTTGATCCCTCGTAGAAACACCATTAAATTCATAGATATATGTATGCACTAAATCCAAAATTTCTGAATTCCTATTCACATAATGAAAGGGTTTCTTAGGCAACTTAGCTTGTACACAGATTTCACATTTATGGTTGCTAATTTCAGATTTAGGGATACAATTTAGATTCATCATATGCTTCATCGAGGCAACATTAACATGTCCCAAACGTGAATGCCATACATCAGATTAAACAAGATTCATGCAAACAGAACTATAATCATTCAAATTTAAAATGGAATTTGAAATTGGTTCAACACGGATCTTAAATAAGTTCTCCGCATCACATAAGTACCCCTTGCCAAAAAATAAAGAATCACGAAGGCATGTAATTATAGCCTTATTACATTTGCAGTCTACTCTATAACCTTCCCTAACTAAAATGACACCACTAAGGATATTGCACCGAATGGTTGGAACATGTCTGACCCTGTTAAGAATCAAAACCTTCCCCGAAGGGAAGTTCAAGTGCACCCGTCCTTCTCCTTTGACTTCTACAGAGCTGGAATCACCCAAAGTCACAGACCGACCTCAAGAGGCCTGATAAGACACAAACAAGGATTTATCAGCACACACATGTACATTAGCCCCAGTGTCAATTATCTAATAAAATGGTTCAAAAATAGAAAGGATTTCAGGTTTGATAGACACGTACCCATCATTGAGGTTCAAGGATGTAGTCATCATGTTTACCACAACCTCCTCAGTTGCAGATGCGAAAACTTTTTTTGCCTTCTTAAAAGGACAATTCTTGTTCTAGTGGCCAACCTGTCTACAAGTCCAACAAGGTTTGTTCTTCGGATTCTTTTGGATCTTTGCCTTAGGTTTATGTGCATTTTTAGATTTCTGATCTTTGGTTTTTTTGCAGAAGTAAAATTGACAGTTGGATTTTCATCAGTAGGCACCTTGACCATTTTCTCCTTTAAGTGTTCTTCTTATATATTAATATCCATCATTAGCTCTTCCATTGTGTGTGTCCCTTTGCGATTCTTCAGAGACATACTAAACGATTCCCATGACTTAGGGAATTTTTTCTATGATAGACATAACAACCAACTTCTCAGACAATACCATCTTGGCATCTGAGACTTCATGAACTAGGACTTGCAGATCATGTGTTTGATCAGAAACTGACTTACCCTCAACCATCTGAAACTTAAGAAATTTAGACACGCAGTATTTTTCAACACCTTGATTTTCAATACTAAAATTCTTGATCAACAATTTCCACAAAACCTTGGTTGTAGTGACTGGCGTCTTTGAGTAAGAATCATACAGTTTATTATTTAAACCAAACAGAATCAAACTGCGGCATGTTTACTCACCCTTCTTCCAATTAGCAATTATATTTGCATTATCAGGAATTATTTCATCAGATTTAGGTTCAGTCTCTACTAAGTACTGATCAAAACCCTGAATTTTCAGCCAAATTTCCATCTGACTCTGCCAACCGGAAAAGTTGGTACCAGTAATTTTTTCAGGCATACTGCTGGTATCAATTTTATTTCTCGAACCACCCTGACCGGCCATTGTTAATTAACGATAGATATTGATTTCTTTAAGACTATTATTAATATTTATTAACGTCATTCATGCAACAGTGACAAGTGCAAATTAATTAACAATTGCAGGCATATCCAAATAAGAAACGAAGATCAAACATAGTAGGATAATAGAAATAAAAGTCAGAATTTGCAAACCAGATCGTTCGTTGAGAAACGAACGTGATACTTAAAGAAATCAGTGCCCGACAATCCTCGCATATAGGCATCGTTCTCCCAGTCTCAATTTGGCACGAACCTAAAACAAACTCGTCTCACTCGTGCTTGACGTAGTCTCATTGCACTTCCACCAGTGCAACACAACGTCCGCATGAACCTGCGCCTAACAGTCACGTCTTGGTAACGGGAAGAAGGAAACAAACACGATTCACACATGAGACGAACTCTACGAGACAGCTCTGGAACAAAGGCTCTGGCTCTCTAGATTAGGACTCTCAAAATAAGGGCATGAGTCATGTATCTCTTATCTTAATCTCTTTCATTATACTTATAAATTAGATTATGTACATTCTCTAAACTAAGGCATCTTTTATTTATAAATTTTATCTGACTGTGGCTACCATTATACAATAAGTCCTCCTCTATTGACATCGAAGTGTCCTCTATGGTGCAACACACCCTCTGTTGGCACAATGTGTCCTCTGTTGACACTGAAGTGTCCTCTATGATGCAGCACACCCTATGTTGGCACAACGTGCCCTCTGAAATGGAGTAAACACTCCTAAATTGGCAACATATGCCTCTGAATTATCCCAGGACTCTCTGGTGAGGACTTATCATAAAATGTATTATGTGAAGGTTTTAAATAAATTATATTAAGGCTAAGCTTACTATGTTCTAAATATGAACATATCTGAAACTAAATACTGAGTATAGACATGTACTGAACTCTGAATCTAAATCTTTGCACGTAAAATCTTAAGTGAAACTACATTTGAATATGAATAATATTAGTTAAAAAATGAGACTTGGTCTAAAACCCATATCATGTATCTTAATCAAATATATGGCTATCCACATCTTGGGTAATCTAAATCTGAAACAAAATTTGTTATTCTTATCATCTAGATAAATCTTAATTTGAAACTCTTGTTTGATCGAATGACTTAGTTAAATTGTGATATCAGATTTATGGCATGTAAGTCTAAAGGATTAGGAAAATAATCTGAACTGAATATAGGAGTACTAAGTATATAAAAGTAGCTGAAGTAGTAAATATCTAAAATATGATTTATGATATGATAACTCAAACTCTTGAATGTCTCATGAAGTCTTATCTTAACATGAATCCTAATGCATTCATGTGAGCTTAACTCTTAAATCTTAAAATATGAATCTTATAAAATCTTATCTTGCAAACTTAATCATAAACTAATGCATTCTACTCTTATAATCTTATCATGTACTTAATTCTTAGATCTTAATCATTATAAAAAAATTTGAATACTTATTTCGTAGACATTAATTTATGTATGAAATCTTAGTAGCATATTTCTACTTGAAATCTTAATACATTCTTATCTCACATTATTATGTATGACTATCTTGATTGCATACCTTATATTGTGGTCTTATTAATCAATATGAATTATTACTAGTAGTTCTTATATAAACATGATCCTTAAAATTTCTCATGAACCTAGTTCATGGGTCTCTATCATTCTTATAAATCTTAATGGCATATCTTGTCTCGAGATATTAGGCACATGTAAGGACATACCCATGAATTTGTCAAAATCTCACTTGCATATCTTAACCTAAAATCTTATGAGAATATGCTGACTTTGATAAATATGAATACTCATGGGCATGAACCACTTACCTGTGTCATAGAGAATAAAATCTTCATCTTGGATTCCTCTAGTCGGGTCTAAATCCTGAAAAGACATTCCCTATCATTAAACCCATTAGAATCAATTTATCATTACCCATAATTCCCAACACTACAATGTAGTTAACTTAGAGGGTGTCTCCTTAATGTATTCTTATATACTCAAATAATCTTCTAGAGTCATCTTTATCCATTGATAACCCCCTACATAATCTTATGGCATGTATAAAAGTATACCCAAAATGTCATATAAGAACAATCCAATCTCCAAATCATAAGTCCTCATTTTCAAAACATGTGGTGTAACACTTCCTTGAAGTTGATGATGAGGTTCACACCTATCACACTGATTTAATAAAGTATCAACATATATGCACATAAATTACTTATCTAACCTTTTCTCAAATTAAATTACCTTCTCTAGATCATTTAAGAGTTCAAAATCTCCTTCAAGATGTTCTCCATATTTCAACCTTTCCAACGAGCCCTCAAACACCCTATTCTAACAATCAGATCAATTTTTGTGAATTTCTAAATATCTTAACAAATTAAAAGGTTACCATTCATATTACCTTGAAGTCATGTTCTTTTTAGGTTAATTGGGCCTCGATAGTAAGGAGGATCCCCGACCCCTCTGTCTCCCTCTCTCATAATAGCGTAGCACAGGGTCACAAGCCAGAAACAACGCCCCTGTTTTATCGTAAAAATAGGGCGCCATCCATGGGCTGTGAAGAGGGTTCTGCCCAATCCTTGTCCACCAGCTCACATCTGAGACAACAACCCACTGCACGCCCAACAAAGACAAGCTGTTAGGTGTCTCCTCACGACATATGCACACGAAAGGGGATCTGTGAATCCCCTATTCCACGCCCAAAATAGGGCGCCGCCGATCAGCGTCTTCTGAGAGCTCCATGGTAGCCGCTCAGGCCACACTGCTCATGCCCAACACTCCATCAACTTTGGTCATGCCCCAACAATCAGGGAGACACCATCTTAGCATCTGAGTTTGTCAAAATCAGAGATTTCTCATTCCAAGCACCCACAACCAGCGCTACTCGCCCTTCCTACTTCACAGCTACAACCTTCTTCTCGAAAGCGTCTTAGACTAAAACCCTAGATGGTTTTACTCGCCGCCAGCACACCACCTACTGAGGCTTTATAGCCTCCTTTTTCTTAACAAGATCCACCTTGTGGACTGACTCGATCTCTGCTAGAGACCCTTTTCTTTCCAAACGAGGATTCGGGATACCCCTTTTCTTTTACAAATGAGCGTCTGCTAGTGAACCAGACCAAAATCAAATGAACCAGAAATTTGGACGTGAAGTCATGGGTTCAGCCTTCAATTCTCTTGGTTCAATAATAAAAAGTGCTTTAACACAATAAATTGTTTCAAATTCCTTTTAAATTTTCTATAGGCTACCCCTTGCGACCATTTGCTCCTAGAACTTGTCCAACACATCATACAAGTATTATATTCTTATAGAAATCCTCATGACCTAAGTCAACAAATTGAATCACAAAAATCATATCAACTCTTATACATGTCATTGATAACATACAATCAATCCTAAGTTTCATGACCATATACATTTGAGAGTCTAATTTAGCAAAAGTATAAGGTACTTCTCGGTATTTTATGTAATCCATTGATAATTAGAATGCCCTAAAAAAATCTTCAGAAATCTTGTTATCATCATATTAACCAACCTTATATTCGTATGATCTTTCTAGCATCCCATGATGATCAATTCACCAAAAAGTCATTGGGCTCTAGATACATATAATTGGACTGTAATACATGGTAAATTATGTAAAACTTGACCCACTTATATTGATCTCACATAACAAGGGTTTTTCTTAGTAGTACTTTCATTCACAATATCAGTTAACAAAAATTTGGTGTGTGACAGCCATTTTCCTTACTTGCAAAACGTACTAGCCAATCCGATCCCAACAATTTCAAAACGTTGCAACCTTCTTAACTATCTCTCTTTTCACAATTTTTCTGTATTTATATCTCTTTTCTTTTTTCTTCACGCGGGAAAAAGGAAGACGTAAGAGTCTGGTACTTATTTTACGGTAGTAGCCCGTTTTTCTTGCAAACCACGTTCTGTTGGTCGTGCGTATTTGTGGAGCCACGGATGACAAATCTGTGTGGTACATCGGAAAACATCCTGACCATTGGAACCACAAAATAATGGTATTTGAGAATGAGAGATCGCAAATGCATGCCTTTCATATCAGTTTTTCTTCAATATCCGACTGGCCAGTAACCACCTCCCACGATATCCTTTTCATTCTCCGCACATTTGAATAACCGCACAACGTGCTCCGATTTGTGGTATACACTCCTTCAAAACTGTGATCCACCAACTATTCGACCTTGAAATTAAAAAATGGTTGAGAGCATCAGCGTGACGGGGAACTAGAACTCAAGCTTGACGCCATCGTTTGTGATGCAGGTGGCAGTGTCTAGCTTCAAAGAAATATTAGGTATTCCTTATTTGTTCTGTTAACTCATATGGTATATGTTTCTGTTTTCCCTTGGCAAACATTGTTAAGTCAATTGGATTAAGCTGACTTTTATTTTTTTCGGATGCCGTTTCTGCTGTTGCAGCACCAACCACTATATCACCTTGACGGACTTCTAAAAGCTAAAACAATCAAAAGAACAATCACCATCTTAATCACTACATGGCTTTCTATCCTCACCATGTTTGCCCTTAGTTTCCAGCTGGTGGCCGCTGCCAACCAGAGGTGTTTTCACAAGCTATCGTCATCGCTTTACCCATCAGTGTCCCTTGACCCATTGCAAGGTTTAAGCAGGAGCTACTTTAATGCTATCAAAATTCACAAAACCGTGCAATATCAGATATATCATGCTTCGCCATCAAGACACTACAAGTCAGCCCAACAGGCATTTGTCGAAAAGGCCTTGGTTCCGTGTTATATGATGGCATCCAGGTGCTCTTACTGTTGCTGTTCATCAGGTTATATTATAATCTCTCTCTCTCTGTGTTTACTATTTTTCAAGTTATATTGTAATCTCTCTGTGTTTATTGTGATCTGACATTAACAGCAATCTAGATAAAGGACCAATGGGGATTGACGAAGTAAAGCCGTAATAAGCATTCTTCTCTACTTGGTTTGGAAATGATATATATTTTATTTTAATTACTTTTGTTTCAATTCTACCGACCTTATATCATATTCTCATATTTCTGTGTACTTGCATAGTACTATAATTGAAAGACGTTGCACATTGATTGCCAACGTCAGAGGTCAGCAAAAAAGATGATTTTTAACGCCAGAATTGCTCCTTGCATTGCCGCAGCATGTACACATCGACTTCAACAGGGTCGTAGTTCATAGGTATGACCCACCACCACAATAGATTTTCAACGTCATCGCAATCACATTGAAGCACAACGGAGCTCAACACTCATCATATCATGGTTCATTCAGAATGGATGACCCTTGTCTGCTGATCCTATATAACAAGCAACAGAAAATTTAATCACCTGCATAACAAACCTAATTTCACATCTGCAGCAGCCTACTACATGTAGTATCATGTTGCTTTTACACTTCTTCAACCTTCATAAGCTTCATGTTAGACTGTTACATATATGGCTGCTGCTGTAGAAACTATGTATTTAGCATGGGTTAAGCCCAATGTAGTGCAGCAAGTACATGTGAGAAAAATAGTTTTGTTTCTAGTGCAAATGGCAAAGCAGTTTTATCTCATATTGCTCACTCCTAGAACTTTTGTGGTCCTCATATGTAGGATCACATGGAGCACTAGTGTTCAAGGGATCCTAGGGGGAGGTATGCTCACCTTCTTGGTGGGTGAGGTTACCACATCACAACGCACGCGCTTGTGGCTTGTGCATAATGTCTTCCAGCTTCTTTTTGCACTAGGATACAACTAAGTAATTAATTACTCGTGTAATTAATTGTTTCTTTCATATTCGGATTTCTTAATCCTAACTGAAAAGTGTTTCTTTTTGTGGTTTTTATTCCGTAATGTGTACAAGAGCGACCGAGTGCTTGCTTCTTACTGGGAATAGGAATAAGGGACATGTGTGGCTATATATACACCTCTGGTCCTTAGGGTTAAACACACAACAAAGGAACTTCAGTCGTCATTTTGTGTTTAGTAGAGTGTTTTTTGTAAAGGTAGTCAGTTACCTTTATCTAAAATTCCACCCTAATCTGAGAGTGAAAATAATATAAGAGTTTTTAGGGGTAAAAATGTGTACCTTGTTAATAATGGAAATTATGTGATTGAGGGACATATACATCACAATTTATCGTGATCTAGGTGTAGACTTAAATTCTAAAATAGAAAATATCTTCAAGTAACTTGGATAATTAGCTTTTAATATCAGATTATCGAGATATTAATGTTCATTAAACTCATGTTCTTTCCTAGAACAACCACTGGGCTGATATCTTTATGATCTACTTGTTTATTAGTGGCATAATACATACAAATTCTATAGATGAAGTGATTGTATTAATTTCAACAAATGTATTCATTTTCATGAGCCTCCTCAGCATCTAGTTTTATTTGTCTGACATGTTGTCATCCTAGGAAAAACCTCCCACTTAGTGATTATGCTCTTAGTTCACCTCCCAAGTGAATATCTTGGACACGTTATATTGGATTCTAAAATGTTTCCCATTTGTCTAACTTGTTCAACTCATCAACTATTTTGACTCTTTCATCCATAAACATGGTCACATGACGTAATGCCTCCATTATCTTTCCCTAAGATGACCTTATCACCTTGTATATCTACATGCTTGACTCTCTTATGCAATTACCAACATTATGAACAATTATTTCTACGATATTATTATCATCAGTGTCCTATCAATGTCTTTAATTATTTGTTCTCAGATCATATCCTCTCTTCTATTTATTTTCCTATTTCTTTATCACTGGTATGCGGCTAAGACATCTGTGTCACATCATCAATTATCATTCTAAACCCTCCACCCCCATTTCCTCATCATCGATTTTTTGTAGTATTCCAATTTATTTGTCATAGATTTTGTCTTCCTCTACTTACATCCTTATCCATTGGTTTCCTTGGATGAATATTGTGACCATAGTAAGTACACCACTGATCTTCTTCTTGTATACTTTACTCATATGTCAATATTTGTTACTTCTTGAACATGTGTGTCTAACATAGCTGTCTCATGTTTACATTTTCTATGATATTGAAAGTGTATTCCACATGACATGCATACTTTGGGGTATAATTGTAATTGACTTTGTTACCAAAACCATTTATAGTTCATATATGTTGTACTGGCATTGTAGTATAAATCTTTATAACCTTTCTCTAAAATCTATTCCTTGTATATGTTAATAGTAGATCATCAACCTTCAAAATTCCCTACACCTTGCCAATCTTCTCAAAGATTGATAGTGGTACAATTACAGGTATCACACCCTAACTTTTAATTACATGATTAAGTTAAGAATGGGATCAATATAGGATTGATTTATGGTTACAATACGGTTGTACTCAAATTTCATGAAAATTTGTACATAAAAGGAAAAGCATGTAGAACGGGGTCTTTTGTGTGATTGGCTCAATTATGATGTTTAAGAATAATTGAATCTGAATTTAAGAATGTTTCTATGATTGTTAAGAAACAATAAGAACATGGTTCTAGTATGGTGAAGTTTGAGGTTAGCTTGGTCATTCAATTTGATTATATATATATAGTTGGATTATACAATCATGTTCACTTAAGTTAAAGGTAGTTTGGTAATTCTTATTATATATGATGTATGTGAATTAGGACCCCACATGCATGTAGTGATGAAATTAGAAGGATGTTATGTCCTTCATAATATATATTGTATGTGGTACATTTTGGTGCAGTTTAGTGTTCAATGTATGATTTAATTTGTTAATCTAGGTGTAGTCCTAGAAAAAATGACACACTATACTAGTTTAGTTTAAGTTGTTATTTAGATCTTAAGATATTCTACATAAAGAATTTATTTATATGAGGTTTTGGTCAAACTTGTAGACCAACTGGTTACAAAAAAGTAGGATGTGATTAATTTTAATTGATATTATAAGGAATACATCATGCTAGAACACTTGAACTAGGGAATTGGAGGCCAGACCTTTGATTCATGGCTAAGCCAATGGATCATCTAAAAGGAATAGCTTCACATACCCTATTCCTCTAGGACTCATCGGAGTCTAAGACATATCCGATTTTGTTGCGAGACTGCAAAGGGAAGGGGTTCTAAAAACCTTACATAAGTAAGAGTGGAGGGGGAAAGCCAATTAGGTTTCTAACATGAACAATTCGAGAAGAGGTTGAGAAACAAGAAGTGGAGACATAGAGGCAATGGTGTTGTGAGAGGGCCGACATTTGGGATCATCGCTTGCCCAAGGTTGGTGTCATCTTAGAAAAACAGATACATATAAAGTTTTTGAAGGACCTGATGTGTGTAGAAACAACACAATCAATGACATGTGAGGGCCAATGACAGATTTGAGAGGACATGACTACTCGTACAGCTTGGCACCTGAACTACAACCTCTATAGAGACACTACCTAACATGTGTAGCTAGCCCATGGAGGTAAGGGTGACTGTTGAAGGAGAGTAATGTTGTTACATTCTTTAAGGCCACTGACTAGAGTCTAGGAGACGAACATGATGAGTTGATGTCTGGATGACCGAGAACCCCCACATGGGTAACTCATGTAAGTAGAGTACCTTTGATGGTGGTCTCTATTTCATAGAGGAAATAGAGTACTTGCTCTTGCTGGTGCACGGGAGCATGACTAAATTGGATCGCCATGATTTGATCCATGGTGATTGTGCCACCCTAGTTGGCAAAGACCAGACAAAGCTGGTGACTATCTTGAATTGATGGATGGCGGTGCTTCCTGTCAGCAAGATGCACATGGCAATGGAAGTTGCAGATGAAGGTGATACCTCATCGGAGTTGGTAGACTGGAGCCTCTGTGCCAGGGAACATATGCAGTGGAGCCTTAGGAAGGAAAATATGTGGTGGCTCCCTAGGAAGGAACAAAGTGGTGACGGTCCTAGCCTAGCTCTGGTATCAACATTAAAATCCAAGCCAAGAGTATCGCCTACTCCCGACCTTCACTATGTCATGCTCACGAGGATGAAGAGTCCTCTTTGCATTGGGTTATTGGGTTTCACCTAATATGGATCCAGCCCAAGATCCATCTAGGGCCTCTGGGAAACAAAGGAGTGGGAAGACTGTTCTTAACCCTTGGATCAAGCATGAAGGGCCATGGTTGTCCTAAAAGGTAACTTCTTCCAAAAATCATCACATGGGATATGTGTATCCATTTAGAGTGAACAAAGTACAAATAGAAAGTGTTTCAAAGGTACTACATCATAAAAATGTCTCTAATAGATGAATTTGACGTTTGGGTATATATATTTTTTGTACCAAAAACTATATGATTTCTATATTTTTGGCATTAAAATAGCAATCGACTATAGGAATTTATGAATTTTCTATAATAATCTTATTTTGGTATGCCTAGTAGGATTCTAAAGATTGATCTACCTTATTTGATATTTTTACTTTATTTTTTATGCTAACCCTAATAAGGTTATTTTGGGTATGTCACCCATGATCTGATTATGAAAAAACCTAGCATTTTTATGAAGAGCTTACTACATTTTATGATTATCTTTTCTAGATATTTGATGGAGTTTCCTATTTTATTATATTAGTATGTAGTTTTCGACCTCAGTGGACATTATGAAGAATAATAGATAATTATCTTGAGACAATAAGTGATATATGAATTCGTAATAGAGTTTGTTTCCTAAGAATTTATGAGAATGCATTTTTACACATTTTATAATGGTTCCTTTCTATTATTTTTATTATGCATTTTTACACATTTTGTAATGGTTCCTTTCTATTTTTATAGTTGTGTATATCATGTTGTGACACTCCCAGTTAGGAAAAAAATGCTTCCTCTCATATGATAAGAAAATTTGGGTGTTATAGCAGGGGTAGTGTCATTATTCAAGCCCAAGTAACAATGATTGGTGGGATACCATCCAAAAGATGAAATGAAACACTCCATTGTCAAAAATTTAGATCACAACTGAAGATTATCCATGGCTCACCAGTTAGGGCCTTGAGATGTCCTCTTCACATTCTAATTGAATAGCATAATGGTTAATATTCAGTTCATCAATCTCGTACTTACCTATAGGTTTTCTTAGCAACCTTCTATAATCATTCAAGATCATAAACAACATTTTACCCAACTAATTTTCCAACAATAGTGAATTTCTATGGTCTTTGTAGTATTCAGCATACACATCCCTATATAGTAACTTAGAGATGAAGTTACTTTTATATTTTCATAATTCATATCATGTCATGCTTTGAGAAAGTCAGATTTCATCTAGTTTAAGTTTACATAACATTAGATTTCAAGTATTTGACATTTATAACATTTTTATGCTTTGTTCAGTAAATTTTATTAAGCCTTTATACTCATATGTCCAATATATGATACCGTAATTATGTTAAGCCCTCATGTGAAATTGGAGTTTCAGATTAAGATTTATCAGATAATAAAATTATCATATTTTACATCTAGAGTCAGATTTAATTTAGAATTAAAGAACAAAGATAATAGATCAAATTCAAAGATAGAAATTAATAACATATGTAGAGATAAGAGATTAAGATTAAGAGATAAGAAACTAAGAGTAGATCCAGGGATATGAGATTAAGATTTAAAATAAGAAATTAAGAACAGAGATAGAAAATGACATCAGAACATTAATTATACATTATAGGATAAGGCCCCACCAGATAGTGCCAGGACGATTTAGAGGGCACAACTCTCCATACACTATGGGTGTCAAATAGGGCACATAGTGTCAATAGAGGTTGTGTTGCACCATAGAGGACACTTTTGTGTCAACAGAGGGCACATCATGACAACAGAGGGTGTGTTGCATTATAGAAGACACTTCAATGTCAACAGAGGGTGTGTTACACCATAGAGGTCACTTCAGTGTCAAAATAGGAGGATTCATCATATAATGGTGGCCATAAATCAGATAAAAGACATTAGCAAAAGACATATTGATTCAGAATGAGTTTACAACATTTAGATATTAGTTCAGCTTTTAGTTATGTCATATTTATGTTTAACATATTAGAAGTTCAATGCCATTTACTATAACCTAGGTTTCCCTTTTATGCATGAATGATGACGAAATGTTGGTAAGTACGAACTTCAAGAGATAGTCATGAAAAGAGGATGCAACTACTATTTTAGGAGGTTTTCTTGGTGGGGATCCATCTACGCGGTCCTAGTTTAGATATCAGATTTGTATAAAGTGGTATTATAGTATGAAGTTTCTTTTTCATATGAATTTATTATAGTGTTTCTTTCCTAAGAATTTATGAGAATGCATTTTCACATAGTCTGTAATGGTTCCTTTCTATTATTAGTGTTATGCATATCATGCTTGTGACACTGCCAGTTAGGAATTGTTTTTTGCTTCTGCTCATGTGATATGAAAATTGGGACGTTACAATATGATATCAGAACAATAATGGTGATGGCCATCAAGAAAATTATCATATTCTTAATTTTGATTGCCCCAAATAGAAGCCAAGTGACACTAGATAGATTTAAAAAGATAGTAACCCTAGTTATAAAAGAAGTGTAAGATAATAAAATCTAAGTTAGAGGTTTAGTCAGGTAATAGAAGTTAAAGTATGTATTAGGGTTAGGGTATAGATGATTTAGACTTTTATATTAACTTTAGATTCGTGCATATCATGCCCTCTCTTTTCCCCACATGTTTGTGGTATGAGACACAATATTATGGGGGGTTTTGTAGAGGGGATGTTATATGCATAAGTATATACTTATTATGCTTGTCTCACTCATTCTAGTGCACATGGTATGCGACATGTGTACAACCATGGGAGATAAACATGATAATACATGGCATTTTTTGATGTATCACCGACCGACATTCATCAAGAGGCGAGAAAAACAAAATGTTGGCACAAAAAGTTTGAGGTAGATGGTCACCTAAACCTAATTACATGCCTATTAGAACCCTAGAATGCATACTATGGTGGATTTTTGAAATAAATAAGTGACTTGGATTTAAGTGGGATAATGAGTGGATGAATTGAGGTATTTGTCATAATATACTTGACAAGAATTAGAGAAATCTTGATCTCCTTAGGACTTCCATCGCAAGGAGGAATTGCAGTCGCACGTTGAACCATGACGACTTGTTAAGGGTAATGCTCAAGGATAATAAACTTAAGGTATGTGGATTTCTAGAGGTGACTAAAAGTCTTCAAGGTTATACATGAGGATGATTTCAGTATATGGTGCTACATGATATGGTAGTATGAATCAATGATCTTGGATCACTATAAAAGTTGGGTTATAAATTATTTTCACATGAGGTAGAGACAAGAATAGTTGCTAGTCAAATGTTTGATCCAATGTTCATGGGGACAAGAGCAGTTTGATGAGAGAGTGGTCACTATTAGTACGTTGGGTTAACCCATCTTAGAGAACCATGATAAGATGGAAAAGTCATTAGGAATACTATTAAGATGACATATGGAAATACGATTTATGTACTTTCATCGCTATGTCCTCATGGTGCCTAAAAACTCAAGTTGATATATGTTAATAAGATTTCTTATAATGATTAGATTAAAAAATTAAATACATGATATCATTATAAGATCTAAAAGTATTAAATCATGATTAAATTTGCAAGATAAGATTTTATTATGATTCATGTTTTTAGATTTTGAGATTTAAGGCTTGAGCTCGTGTTAAGAACATGAGATCAAAGTTCATTAAGATTCATATATGATAATATTTGATGAGATGCAATCTGATAATGGGGTTAGACCCAGACCCTAGTGTGGGTCAATTCAAGAGATATGAGGCCCAAGCCAATAGTGCATGTCATGAGAACCATGTACTAAAGTAAGAGTGTACATAGAAAGATACATAAAAAGAAAGAATTAACAGTAAACAAAAAGTCATCAATTATTCTTAAAATTTATCTATAGATTTCCATGTTGGTTGTACATGCTAGTTTGATAAGGTTGTTAGATATAGTTAGTTATCCATGAGAAGGTCAGACTCTGAATCTACATATGAGACTTTATGAGAATTTTCAAGAGTTAGTAAGATATGTGGAACCCTGTTATGGGTAGCCTCTTACAGTTTATCTGAATTTCAAGGACAACATTCCCTAAATGGTGGGTACTATTGTCACTCTCTAACTTTTGAATACATGATAAATTAAGAATGAGATCAATCTAGAATTGATTTATGGTTACAACATGTTTCTATTAAAATTTCATGAAAATCTATACATAAAAGGAAAAGGATGAAGAAAGGGGTATTTTGTGTAATTGGGTCGGTTTTGATGTTTAAGAATCATTGAATCTGAATTTGAGAATGTTTTTATGATTGTTAAGACATAATAAGATCATGGTTCTAGTATGGTGAAGTTTTAGGTTAACTTGTTCACCCAATTTTATTATATATATAGTTGGATAATATAATCATGTTCACTTAAGTTAAACATAGCTTGGTAATTTTTACTATATATGATGTATGTGAATTAGGATCCCACATGAATGTAGTGATAAAATTAGAAGGGATGTTATGTCCATAATATATATTGTATGTGGTACATTTTTGGTGATGTTTAGATTTTAATGTATGATTTAATTTGTTAATCTAGGTGTAGGCCTAGTGAAAATCACATACTATACTATTGTAGTTTAAGTTGTTATTCAAATCACATAATTTTCTACATGAAGAGTTTATTTATATGAGGTTTTAGTCAAATTTGGAGACATATATGTTACAAAAAAGTAGGTTGTGATTAATTTAAATTGATATTATAAGGAATACATCATGCTAGAACACTTGGACCAAGGAATTGGAGGCCAGACCTTTGGTTCATGGCCAGGACAATTGCTCATTTGAAATCCATAGTATCACATTCACTATTCCTCCAAGACTCATCAGAGTCCAAGACATATCAGATCATGTTGTGAGTCTCCAAAGGTAAGGGGTTTGAAAAACCTTAAGTGTGGAAGAGAGGTGGGGGGAATCCAATTAGAGTTCTAACTTGAACAATTTGAGAAGAGGTTGAGAAGCAAGAATTAGAGATAGAGAGGCGATGGTGTTGTTAGAGGGCCGAGATTTGGGATCTTCACTTTCCTGGGGTTGGTGTCATCCTAGCAAAAGAGACACGTCTAAAGCTATTGAAGGACTTGATGCATGTAGAAACAACCCTATCCACTAGATGTGAGATGCCAAAGTAGAATAGTCAGTGGTGAATTTGAGAGGGTATAACCACCTGGGCAGCTTGGCACCTGAACTACAACCTCTGTAGAGACACCACCTAACATATCTGATTAGCCCATGGAGGCAAGGGTGACCGTTGAAGGACAATAATGCATTGACATTCTTTTAGTCCACTAACGAGAGTGTAGGAGACAAAGATGATGAGTAGATGTCTGGATGACCGAGAACCCCAAAATGGTTGAATGAGGTTGGCAGAGTAGCTTTGGAAGTGGTATTCTATTTCATAGAGGAAACATAGCACTCACACTAGTTGGTGCTCACGAGCATGACTAAATTGGATCCCCATGATTCGACCCATGGTCGCTACAAGAAATGAAGACATTAACGACGAAAATAACGACAACATATATTATTTATTATAATTATTAGTTTAAAAGTGACCATGATTTTTTCCGTCATATTAGCACAATTAATAATGACTAAATATTTAAATCTTCTTAAATACTATGTCCATTCCATTGCTAAAACTTTTGTCTCTCTTTCCACTATCCTATTTTCATAAGATCTCTTTTTACTAGCTAAAATTAACTTAACATCAACTTAATTAAAAGGAAAAAAACTAAAATTTAGTTCATGAAAAACCAAAATTGATTGATTAGTCTTTTCATCTCTCGCGCCCTCTCCCTTCCCCCGCCAACACAGGGAGTTCCACGTGAATTAAGCAACTGACCCCTCTTTCCCCAGACGCAAACAACTCCCACTGCTCTTTCCACTGCGGCTCCCACTCCGGCCAGATCGTTCCCCATCGCGTGCCAACTCACACGGGGAGATACCCAGCTCCACACCACAAACCTCTCTCCCCAGCCACAACTTTCCCCACTCCCGCTCCTTCTCTCACTCTGCATCTCATTCCCAAAGGGTTCTCTTGTACTGGTGACATGGATAGCGATTCCCTACGGCGTATATAGGGTAGGAAGGTAAAAATGATGATCGGTCCAGTGCATGACGCTAGCGCCGGTCAAAGGAAGGGATGCTAGCATCAATCGAGGGAAGGGATGCCAGCAACCGACAGTCTCTTCTGTCTTTCTGTTTCTGCAGCAGCAGCAGGTGGCTCGTAGATCCAACGTAGGAGGACAAATTAGGAGGTGACCACTGCAAGCACACAAAAAAAACATGGCTGGAGACATGTTCAGGTATGACATTCTATCGTTCTCTTCCTACTAAAAAATCTACACTTGACGTCAACCAATAACATGGTATGATATTCTATCTTTCTCTTCCTACTAAAAAATCTACACTTGACGTCAACCAATGTTGGATCACACTATTGTGCGATTATCAAAATACTAATTCTTCTGTGTTGTGGATGTCATTTCTTTCTTCTTGCCTCTGCTCAGTTGATTATATGATGAAGTGATACAAAGTTGGTAGCATGAGAGAAGTCAATTTGGTAATTTTTGTTCTTCTGAGGGGATTTTTTTTGTCAAGGTAGAATCACTGGCTTGAGAGTGAAAGATAGTTTCATTGTGATTTTTATGTTTTCATGGAAATGAATGTATTGAAACATATAATGAACAATTATCAATCTACATGGAGTTATCCTCAAACTGAAGTGATTAGAATATACCGACTATCACTATTATGAATTTGTTTTTTTGGTACTTAGTTCCTTTCAATTGAAATACATGGTATTGAAATCACCTCACTTGATGCATTTGTTACTAGAGTACATGAGTTGACGTTCTTCAACAATGAGTAGGTGGGTATACTCCTCAAGAGGGTTGTTATGCCAACACAGACACAAAGTTGTTGATATTGTGAATGTGGAGCATTTGATTAGGGGCCTTGTCTAGTTTTTGTTTTCTATTTTTGAAGTGGCTTGAGCTATTATCAGATGAAATGTTCTTGTTGATTAGTTGATCTGGTTATGGTAGCCTTCCATGTAAAAGGACTGCCCCTATCTCCTAAGTTTGCTGCTTGAGACGGACTTGGTCTGTAATCAGGACATGGGCTATTGATTGCAATCGTCGTACAATAGAACTAGATAGTGGTTGAAACCTATGGAAGAAAGATATAAAACTCCAAATCTCCAACATGTTAGATAGAAACGAGCCAACTAATACAGTCTATGTTGAATATTCACAGTTTTTGACCATCTTTCCTTGTTTAACTATGTGTTATCTAACCTCAAATAGCCTAAATAAAGGTGATAATTTGCTTGAACCCGGACCGCACAGTCCCTATATGGTGAATGTCACAAACTTTTCATGGATTACATATAAGATCTGTCGTAGGCCTTATCTCAAGGGCCCTCATAAACAATGAAGGTGTGGAACAAAGGAAGTGTGGGGACCATCATACAATTGATAGGATTATCAATTTTTTTATAGTGCTTTGATTGTGTGGTATGAAGGGATTAGTCGCCACCTGTATGGTATATCTAGGGACCAAAATTAACTTGAATACATAGGATTGACATGCAATTGATAGGATTATACAAGATTTTCTAGTAGTCTAAGTTAGTAGTATGAAGATATTGTCTACTCCATCAAAACTTGAAACTTTATTTTGTTGATATTTCTTCATAATTCTCTAGATATGTGCTACACTAGGAACAACACATAGGAGACAAACTTGAGCATGGGTGAGTTGTTGAAGTGACAAGGCATCTCTTTCGTTGCAACAATAGTTTGTAGATAGATTTTTTGAAATAATCACACAATCCAAAATCCATATTCAATCTTCCGACCTAAGCTTAGTGATAAGATTCAAGCATTTTTACTATTAATATACACATGATCGAACTTGTATTATCATCCACATTTTAAAGCAAGGTAACAATACTCTCCTATTTCTAATTTTCTTCTCCTTTAAATAGTAAGTACTCTAGATTACCGTTGATCTTAAATGCACTCCCCATCAAGTGTCACTTCTATTGATTGCTTTGTGTTTCCTACAGAGCAGAGCTCCAGTTCAGAGCCTTTCGTTCCACTTCTACTTTTCCTCATTATTTGCGAGCTCCATTTTAAGACTGAATGCTCCACATTCCCTAAAGCCTCATGAGAAAAGATGCCTACCCTTCCAACAAGTGAGAATAATATTTCACAAATCATCATTCAGGGTCCAGACTTCTTGAGCTTTTAAATGAGGTTTGCTTTTAGTACTCATTAAATTGCATATTAGAATGGGGTGGTGATAAGGACTGATGTGGGTGAGATGATTAACGACAAAGCGAGTGAAGTCTTCAATCCGATCCATGTTGTGAACTAGCCTATCAAGCCGTTCGAATACCAACCTCTTACTTTTTTGAAAAGTATATTGCTTTCATAGAAGCCCATATCCGAGAGACAATGAAGCATGAGGGCCTCGTGGAACAACTCACAATCATTTAGATTGAAGTGGGAATTCCCTCTCTTATCACTAAGGTGCAACATAGAGTTGAACACTAATTACAATACAAGACTCCTTAATATCATATCACAATTCCACTAGCTAACTCCAAATGAATTTCATAAGAGAAGGGTTTGGGCTTTCATAAATGGTGGTCAGAATCATTGAGTCATTTACTTTGCAGTATATAAACTACCTTTGGATGATCTTGATTTCAATGTTGCACTGAAAGTCATTCTGGAACACCCAAATACCTACTAGAAAACCCCTAGCTTCATTTCTGGGAGCAATGGAACCATGTTTTTGGATAGTAGCCTCAGATTTAGTTGTAGAAATCTTGGTTCAATGATGACAAGTATTTACTATTTATATTTGGTAGTGTTTTCTCTGATACGAGTTACTGCACCATCATCCCCAATTCCTCAACATTCCATCAAATGACTTCTGACATAAATGTAAAGTAAAGAGGGGATGATGAGATACCTGGATTATATAGTGCATTGGTTGTCTATGAGGTACCATTGATCCCTCTTTGCTTCTCATTATCTCTCTTTTCTCCACATTTAATACAATTCCATCATAGGTTATTGCTTCATGCTTTTGTTGTGTCATCCCTCTGATATACTATTTATCATCGGGTAGCTTCTATCTATATTCTCTGTTGTGTCCATAATGACAACAATTTCCTGCAATGAACCTTGACCAGCTTCCAGGACTCGAGTCAGACATTTCCCTAACTTGATGTATTGATGCCTACAACATAATCATCCCTTACCCTATCAAGGTCTCGAGTGATACATTCCTACACCACTTCGTCGAAGGATGACTTTACAATAGGTCTCTATCCACATTGGATGTTTATTTTGAAGGAATGAATCCTTGTAGATCAACTATAAATGTTAAATGCTTTTATTATTGTTGCGCTAGAGTGCTTTATGGCATTACAGAGAGCAATTGTAAAAACGTCTAGCATTTTTAGGTTCTCTACTTGGACAAGCTCCCAATCTTCAGTCCTTCACTCATTGCTTGTTTTCATAATGTCATGTTATCATTTAACATGCAACTAAAGCCATTTTTTATGTCTAAAAATGCTGGAGTAGGACTTTAGAGTCCTTAGTAATTTTTATGTGAGTGTTATAGGTAACCCTTACTATATTGACATATTTTTCTTATCATTACAATATTGAGATATTGGTTTGTTCATTCCTAACAAAGAATTCCAATGAATTCAACAAGTCCCTACTTATGTAAAGATGTTGATGCATACTCTTCTAATGGTTGATATTGACTTGGAAATACTACAAGGAAGACCATGAAGAACAAACCCTATAGTTTTTCTATTATTATACTACCACTCTTCATTTTTGTGGTTCTGGTGTTTGTAAGCTATTCATCTTGTTACTTTATATATTTCCTGTTTTACATAGCTTGTTATTTGTTTTGTTATTTCTCTTTTATATATGGACCTTATTGACTCAAGGTCAATTAGGTCAATGTTGACTCACATATAAATTGACAAAACCCGTATTTTGATGATGACTAACCATTCCACATATTGATGTGTAATGTCTCTACTTGAGTGATTTTAGATTATGTATAGACACACTCCAAATGCCCTAACTTGCGCATCTCAAATTGGAGAAAAAAGACAAGTCAAAGTCATACAAGTGCATGTGTTTGTAATATGATGTAAATCCATTAGAATCATGTTGTAAATCACTTGTAATAATTGTATGACTTGTAATTAAGATTAGAAAAATATCAGTAGCACTTAGATCAAATGTTAGAGCACTTTAGATGCAGCTTTGAAAATTGATTACAGGAACTTTGTCGGTCGAGTTTCCCAGACTGAAAACTTAACCGATCATCCTTGATCAATTTTCTGGAGATTGCATCGGTCGATTTGTGTTTACACAGAACTCGACCGATGGAGTAATTGACCAAATATATTTTCATTGGTCGGTCGAGTTTCCTCAAGACAAACTCGACCGATGGAGTAACTGACCAAATAGATTTTCATTGGTCGGTCGAGTTTCCTCAGGACAAACTCGACCGATGGTATGAATATCGACTTTGTCTTTTACTCTATCGGTCGAGTTACCTTTATAGAAACTCGACCGATTGCATTGTACGGAAAAGTGGAGAAAAGTGCTTCTAGCTATTGTGGAGTTGCAACAAGTGAAAATAGATCCGTTGCAAGCCACAAAATGGCTAGTTTTCATTCTCAAGTGTTCCTAAAGGCTAAAAGGCATCCCCACATATAAATAGGACCCCTAGGGCTTCATTCCAAGGTTGAGCATTCATTGCAAACTCTATGTGAGTCTCCTATTCAATAGTTGAGTACTTCTTACAACCTCCTCTCTCTCTCTAAGCATAATAACTTGCTACATCCATTAGAGTGAGTAGGAAATATGTAAGAGAGCTAGTCCTACATGTATATCTTGTGAGGCTCTCACTTCCACCACCTCCCTATCTCTCATTTCAATCATGAAGATGAAGGTTCTCTCTCTTGTCCAAGATAGGTGAAGAAAAATAAGGGAAGGAGTCCCTTGGTGAAGATCAAGGCTGAAGACTTGGAGCTAGAGTGGGTAAGCCCTTGGAGAAGGTAGAAGACTCAAGCTCAAGTGGGTAAGACCTTGGTGGAAGCTTCTCCGAGTGAAGGTGAAGTCAAAAGATGAAGATCCAAGAAGAGTGGGTGATCCTTGCAAGGGTGAAGACATGTGCTAGAGTGGGTAAGTCCTTGGAGAAGGCCGAAGACTCTTGCAAAGTGGGTAAGTCCTTGGTAAGGTTGAAGACTCTTTGTATTGGATAGGTAAGTCTTTTGTTTGGTCATGCATTGTATGTCTTATGAATGAATATAGGAGTGCAATAGTTTGGAAGTCCTAGAGGTTGACCTCTCTAGGAAAGTGGATTGACACACTTCTAGTTTGAAGTGTGGAACCACTTTAAATAGCTTGTCTAATTGGTGCATGTTCAATCTCTCTCTCCCTTGCTATGTATGTGATAGTTGCACTCAAATTACCTATTTAGCAACCTTATCTTGTCATATATCTTGAAGGTTAATGAGTTTTATTTAAGTGCTTTCAGCTCTATTCACCCCCCTCTAGAGCATCTAATCACCCATCTAGGATCCAACAATTGGTATCAGAGCAGGTAATCTCCAAGCATACTTCCACAAGTAGGAGCATATGGGTGATTATCAAGATGGGCAACCTTCAAAGAGAGCAATATAAGGAAACAGGAGAGACAAAGGGATCACAAAGGCTCCATCAACAAATGAAAGCACTTGTGGAAGATCTAGTGAATGTGAAGATGGAAGCAGCCATTGCGCCCTCATGACAAGCTCAATAGAAGATTTAAATGAGGCAAATTCAAGTGTTAAGATTCAAACAAATGTTTATCTTATTCCACTGAATGCTCTTAAATTTGTGAATTCTAGCTTGCTTGATTAGATTAAGTTTTTATAATCTCAACCTTCAATGACTATTTCATATATAGAGCTTGCTACTACTATTGTTTCTCTCTCTATTGTTACTTATGCTCTTAAATGTGCTTATGAGAGTCAAGAGCTGACTTTGCAAGGAATAGAATGGGTAGATAAAGTTTATCCTTCAAAGATTACTTATCTTGTATATGAATTTGCTTCCTTTCATAGTAGTGTAATTTCTCTTGACCCTCATACTATCTTTTCTAATAGAGAGAAAGTTTTTGATGCTCTATCTTGTGATAAAGATTCTTATATGACTAAATATATTTCCTTAGAAATCTATCTTGTGCATTCTAGAGATGATATGAATCTATTTTGCTTTACCTTTACTTCTCTTATGCATGATAATCATAGTTTGAGATCTTCTTTGCAAAGATTCTTAGGTGATAAAAAGAATCTTAATCAAATCCTAGACCAAACTACCAAACAAATGGGTAAAGATGGCATTGGACTTGATTGTAGCCAAACGAACAACAAAGATAAGGACCTCCAATATTCCATGCAGAATCCTATGTTCCAAGACTATGGGCACATGAAACTATTGCAATGAAATTTTTCATTATTCTACTTGTTGTCCTTTTAGGAAAACACCCTAGAGCAATAGGACTTGGGTACTAAACTAACCCCTCCGGACCTAAAAATATGATTGGGGACCATTTCATCTTTCTTCTTATAGGAACTTGCAAATGGGTTCACTTGAGATATTGAATTGCAAATTGACTTGTCAATTCACATGAAATAAGAAAGGTGAGATGTGTAGAGGGTGACAACAAGTGGAAAAGGAATGGTAAGAACAAAGGTAATGTTTCTCTTGCTTATAACCAATCCTAACTTGTTTTGTCAAGTTAGTGTGCACTATGCATTTGGTTTTTGAGTCAAAAGTAGCATTTTGTGTTTCTCTTCATACTCTTGCTCAAAAACTATTTCTAATGCTTTGCATAACTAACTTGCTTACACATGTTTGGATATGGTTTGTATTTTTAGCATGCCTCTAAATATGTTTTTTATGAAATACATGTGCTTTTTGACATCTGCTCCGTCGGTCGAGTTTTCCCTATTTGAAACTCGACCGATAGGCACCAATGGGTGTTGCCAACAACTGTCATCGGTCGAGTTGTCAATGCATAGAACTCGACTGATAACACTATGCACAGAATATACATTTGTCTTATTGAATGAGAATTTCCCTCTCAACTAGATTTTCTCAACCAATAGCCTTATTCTTTGACACTCTCAATTGATACCTCAATATATGCATATTGCCTTGTTCTAATTTTCCTATCTTGATTACAACTCTATCTCTCAAATTTCTCTAAATTGGTATATCTATATCTTGCAATTACTTGCTTTGAGTTCTTTTGTAGGTTTTGATGATGATCTCTTTGGATCTCTTGGTTGTGTCTTAAATTGCTTCCGTTGTGCTCTAACTTGCTACATCTATATAGGTGTATATCTTGTGTTGATACAACCTTGAGGTTCTTAGTGGTAATCATCTTATGGTAAGGATGCATATCTAGTGAGTTATATCCTTTCATGTGTCTAAAATTGCATATCTCTTTGTTTGGATATATCTCTTCATCTACTCATAGATTGCTTTATATTGTGTATCTTTTGGTATCTCTTGTTATGATCTAGATCCTACTAGTAGTCCTAACTTGTGATATCATCTACTAGTAGTTCATATACATGTAGTTCTAACCTTATTTATAATTGGCATCTTTGCTCATCTATATGCTATGCTTGTATCTTGTCTCATACATGCTCAAGCTTGTTTCTTGAATTACATATCTACTATCTTGAGTTGCTTGCATAACATTGTGAAGCAGGGTACATAGATCTACACTATATGTAGAAATTGGAGTATTTTTGGATTTTATGTAGAATTTGCTCCAGTTTCAACTTTGGTGCAAGACTAGTTTTTTTTCATGCAGAAGCAACCTTCTCAGCAAGACTCATTGCCTCACGATGAGCTCTGATGGTTTTTGGTTAAATTCCATCATCTTAAGGGTCAAAATTATGTTTTATTATTTTTCTGTAGCACTTTATCCTGCATTTTGGGTTGTTCAAGTATATGTTTTAACTTGCTTTTCTTTCTATGCTTGGACATGCCCCTATCTATGATCTTCTACTCTCCTTATATATATTTGTATTATCTCCTTTCTCTTTAACAAGTGATGTTTCTTATTTCTTCATAACCCCACTTTTTGAAATGACAAAGGGGGAGAAAGGAATGTCTTCTTTTAAAAGAGGAAGAAGGCATGTCTTACATGAAGATGAGAAGTATGTCCATGTAAAAGGGAGAAGGTAAATGAGAGAAGACATATATGTGTAGAACATATATGAGTAGAAGACATAGTATTCTATAAATGTTGTGAAAGCTAACCATGCAGGAGAAATAACATCAATTGAGGGGGAGTATGAGAACTCCATGCACATCAATTGAGGGGGAGCATATGAACTCAATTCCATTGAAACCCCTAGGTTTCTCCAAAGGTATGAATTTAAATGCTTTCAATACATTTATGGACTGATTTGTCATCTTCAAAAAGGGGGAGACTGTTGACTCAAAGTCAATTAGGTCAATGTTGACTCACGTTTAAATTGACTAAACCCGTGTTTTGATGATGACTAACCATTCCACATATTGGTGTCTAATGTATCTACTTGAGTGATTTCAGAATAGGTATAGACACACTCCTAAAGCCCTAACTTGCGCATCTCAAATTGGAGAAAAGACAAGTCAAAGTCATACAAGTGCATGTTTTTGTAATATGATGTAAATCCATTAGAATCATGTTGTAAATCACTTGTAATGATTGTATGACTTGTAATTAAGTTTAGAAAAATATCAGGAGCACTTAGATCAAATGTTAGAGCACTTTAGATGCAACTTTGAAAATTGATTACAGGCACTTTGTCGGTCGAGTTTCCCAGCCTGAAAACTCGACCAATCATCCTTGATCAATTTTCTAGAGATTGCATTGGTCGAGTTGTGTTTTCACAGAACACGGCCGATGGAGTAACTGACCAAATCAATTTTCATTGGCCGATCGAGTTTCCTCAGGACAAACTCAACCGATTGTATGAATATCGGCATTATATTTTACTCTATTAGTCAAGTTACCTTTATAGAAACTCGACCGATTACACTGTACAGAAAAGTGCAGAAAAGTGCTTCTAGCCTTTGTGGAGTTGCAACAAGTGAAAATAGATCTGTTGCAAGCCAAAAAAATGGCTAGTTTTCTTTTTCAAGTGTTCCCAAATGCTAAGAGGCATCGCCAGCTATAAATAGGACCCCTTGGGCTTCATTCCAAGGCTGAGCATTCATTGCAAACTCTATGTGAGGCTCCTATTCTATAGTTGAGTGCTTCCTACAACCTTCTCTCTCTCTCTAAGCTTAATCAATTGCTACATCCATTATAGTGAGTAGGAAATCTGTAAGAGATCTAGTCCTACATGTATATCTTGTGAGGCTCTCACTTCCACCACCTCCCTATCTCTCATTTCAATCATGAAGATGAAGGTTCTCTCTCTTGTCCAAGGGAGGTGAAGAAAAACAAGGG
Source organism: Alisma plantago-aquatica (assembly GCA_963693085.1). Classification (NCBI taxonomy): domain Eukaryota; kingdom Viridiplantae; phylum Streptophyta; class Magnoliopsida; order Alismatales; family Alismataceae; genus Alisma; species Alisma plantago-aquatica. The sequence goes on along the minus strand of OY856413.1, from coordinate 309,429,529 downwards.
TACGAGTCCCTTGGTGAAGATCAAGGCTGAAGACTTGGAGCTAGAGTGGGTAAGCCCTTGGAGAAGGTAGAAGACTCAAGCTCAAGTGGATAAGACCTTGGTGGAAGCTTCTCCGAGTGAAGGTGAAGTCAAAACCTGAAGATCCAAGAATAGTGGGTGATCCCTGCAAGGGTGAAGACTTGTGCTAGAGTGGGTAAGTCCTTGGAGAAGGTCGAAGACTCTTGCAAAGTGGGTAAGTCCTTGGTAAGGTTGAAGACTCTTTGTATTGGATAGGTAAGTCTTTTGTTTGGTCATGCATTGTATGTCTTATGAATGAATATAAGAGTGCAATAGTTTAGAAGTCCTAGAGGTTGACCTCTCTAGGCAAGTGGAGTGACACATTTCTAGTTTGAAGTGTGGAACCACTCTAAATAGCTTTTCTAATTGGTGCATGTTCAATCTCTCTCTCCCTTTCTATGTATGTGTTAGTTGCACTCAAATTACCTATTTAGCAACCTTATCTTGTCATATATCTTGAAGGTTTAATGAGTTTTGTTTAAGTGCTTTTAGCTCTATTCACCCCCCCTCTAGAGCATCTAATCACCCATCTAGGATCCAAAAATTGGTATCAGAGCGGGTCTTCTCCAAGCATACTTCTACTAGTAGGAGAATATGGGTGATTATGAAGATGGGAAACCTTCAAAGAGAGCAATATAAGGAAACAGGAGAGACAAAGGGATCACAAAGGCTCCATCAACAAATGAAAGCACTAGTGGAAGATCTAGTGAATGTGAAGATGGAAGCAGCCATTGCGCCCTCATGACAAGCTCAATTGAAGATTTAAATGAGGCAAATTCAAGTGTTGAGATTCAAACAAATGTTTATCTTATTCCACTGAATGCTCTTAAATTTGTGAATTCTAGATTGCTTGACAAGAAAGTTTTTAGAATCTCAACCTTCTATGACTATTTCATATATAAAGCTTGCTACTACTATTGCATCTCTCTCTATTGTTTCTTATGCTCTTATATGTGCTTATGCGAGTCAAGAACTTACTTTTCAAGGAATAGAATGTGTAGATAAATTTTATCCTTCAAAGATTACTTGTCTTGTATATGAACTTGCTTCCTTGCATATTAGTGTAATTGCTCTTGACCCTCATACTATTTTTTCTTATAGAGAGAAAGTTTTTGATGCTCTATCTTGTGATAAAGATTCTTATATGACTAAAGATGTTTTCTTAGAAATCTATCTTGTGCATGCTAGAGATGATATGAATCTATTGTGTTTTACCTTTACTTCTCTTATGCATGACAATCATAGTTTTAAATCTTCTTTGCAAAGAGTCTTAGGTGATAAAAAGAATCTCAATCAAATCCTAGACCATACTACCAAACAAATGGGTAAAGATGGCACTGGACTTGACTGTAGCCAAAGGAACAACAAAGATAAAGAACCTCCAATATTCCATGCAGAATCCTCTAGTTCCAGGAATATGGGCTCATGCAACTATTGCAATGAAATATGTCATTATTCTTCTTGTTGTCCTTTTAGGAAAACACCCTAGAGCAATAGGACTTGGGTTGCTAAACTAACCCCTCCAGACCTAAAAATATGATTCGGGACCATTTCATCTTTCTTCTTGTAGGAACTTGCAAATGGGTTGACTTGAGATATTGAATTGCAAATTGACTTGTCAATTCACATGAAACAAGATAGGTGAGATGTGTAGAGGGTGACAACAAGTACAAAAGGAATGGTAAGAACAAAGGTAATGTTTCTCTTGCTTATAACCAATCCTAACTTGTTTTGTCAAGTTAGTGTGCACTATGCATGTGGTTTTTGAGTCAAAAGTAGTATTTTGTGTTTCTCTTCATACTCTTGCTCAAAAACTATTTCTAATGCTTCTATAGTGCATTAATAACTTGCTTACACATGTTTGGCTATGGTTTGTATTTTTAGCATGCCTCTAAATATGTTTTTATGAAATATATGTGCTTTTTGACAGCTGCTCTTTCGGTCGAGTTTACCCTATTTGAAACTCGACCGATAGGCACCAATGGGTGTTACCAACAGCTATCATCGGTCTAGTTGTCAATGCACAAAACTCGACCGATAACACTGTGCACAGAATATACATTTGGCTTATTGAATGAGAATTTCCCTCTCAACTAGATTTTCTCAACCAATAGCCTTATTCTTTGACACTCTCATTTGATACCTCAATATATGCATATTTCCTTGTTTTAAATTTCCTATCTTGCTTACAACTCTATCTCTCAAATTTCTCTAAATTGGTATATCTATATCTTGCAATTACTTGCTTTGAGTTGTTTTGTAGGTTTTGATGATGATCTCTTTGGATCTCTTGGTTGTGTCTTAAATTGCTTCCGTTGTGTTCTAACTTGCTACATCTATATAGGTGTATATCTTGTGTTGATACAACCTTAAGGTTCTTAGTGGTAATCATCTTATGGTAAGGATGCATATCTACTGAGTTATATCCTTTCATGTGTCTAAAATTGCATATCTCTTTGTTTGAATATATCTCTTCATCTACTCATAGATTTCTTTATCTTGTATATCTTTTGGTATCTCTTGTTATGATCTAGATCCTACTAGTAGTCCTAACTTGTGATATCATCTACTAGTAGTTCATATACATGTTGTTCTAACCTTGTTTAGAATTGGCATCTTTGCTCATCTATATGCTATGCTTGTATCTTGTCTCATACATGCTCAAGCTTGTTTCTTGAATTACATATCTACTATTTTGAGTTTCTTGCATAACATTGTGATGCAGGGTACATAGATCTACACTATATGTAGAAATTGGAGTATTTTTGGATTTTATGTAGATTTTCCTCCAGTTTCAGCTTTTGGTGCAAGACTAGTGTTTTTCATGTAGAAACAACTTTCTGAGCAAGACTCATTGCCTCGCGATGAGCTCTGATGGATTTTGGTCAAATTTCATCATCTTAAGGGTCAAAATTATGTTTTATTGTTATTCTATAGCATTTTATCTTGAATTTTGGGTTGTTCAAGTATATGTTTTAACTTGCTTTTCTTTCTATGCTTTGGAAAAGCCCCTATCTATGCTCTTCTACTCTCCTTATATATATTTGTGTTATCTCCTTTCTCTTTAACAAGTGATGTTTCTTATTTCTTCATAACCCCACTTTTTGAAATGACTAAGGGGGAGAAAGGAATGTCTTCTTTTAAAAGAGGAAGAAGGCATGTCTTACATGAAGATGAGAAGTATGTCCATGTAAAAGGGAGAAGGTAAATGAGAGAAGACATATATGTGTAGAACATATATGAGTAGAATACATAGTATTCTATAAATGTTGTGAAAGCTAACCATGCAGGAGAAATAACATCAATTCAGGGGGAGTATGCAAACTCCATGTACATCAATTGAGGGGGACCATATGAACTCAATTCCATTGAAACCCCTAGGTTTCTCCAAAAGTATGAATTTAAATGCTTTCAATACATTTATGGAATGATTTGTCATTTTCAAAAAGGGGGAGATTGTTGACTGAAGGTCAATTAGGTCAATGTTGACTCATGTTTAAATTGACTATACCCGTGTTTTGATGATGACTAACCATTCCACATATTGTTGTCTAATGTATCTACTTGAGTGATTTTAGATTAGGTATAGACACACTCCAAAACCCTAACTTGCACATCTCAAATTGGATAAAAGACAAGTCAAAGTCAAAGAAGTGAATGTTTTTGTAATATGATGTAAATCCATTAGAATCATGTTGTAAATCACTAGTAATGTTTGTATGACTTGTAATTAAGCTTAGAAAAATATCAAGAGCACTTAGATAAAATGTTAGAGCACTTTAGATGCAACTTTGAAAATTGATTACAGGCACTTTGTCGGTCGAGTTTCCCAGCCTGAAAACTCGACCAATCATCCTTGATCAATTTTCTGGAGATTGCATTGGTCGAGTTGTGTTTACACAGAACTCGACCGATGGAGTAACTGACCAAATCGATTTTCATTGGTCAATCGAGTTTCCTCAGGACAAACTTGACTGATGGTATGAATATCGGCATTATCTTTTACTCTATCAGTCGAGTTACCTTTATAGAAACTCGACCGATTGCACTGTACAGAAAAGTGCAGAAAAGTGCTTCTAGCCTTTGTGGAGTTGCAACAAGTGAAAATAGATCTGTTGCAAGCCACAAAACGGCTAGTTTTCTTTTTCAAGTGTTCCCAAATGCTAAGAGGCATCCCCAGCTATAAATAGGACCTCTTGGGTTTCATTCCAAGGTTGAGCATTCATTGCAAACTCTATGGGAGGCTCCTATTCTATATTTGATTGCTTCCTACAACCTCCTCTCTCTCTCTACGCTTAATCACGTGCTACATCCATTAGAGTGAGTAGGAAATCTGTAAGAGAGCTAGTCCTACATGTATATCTTGTGAGGCTCTCACTTCCACCACCTCGCTATCTCTCATTTCAATCATGAAGATGAAGGTTCTCTCGCTTGTCCAAGGGAGGTGAAGAAAAACAAGGGTAGGAGTCCCTTGGTGAAGATCAAGGCTGAAGACTTGGAGCTAGAGTGGGTAAGCCCTTGGAGAAGGTAGAAGACTCAAGCTCAAGTGGGTAAGACCTTGTTGGAAGCTTCTCTAAGTGAAGGTGAAGTCAAAAGTTGAAGATCCAAGAATAGTGGGTGATCCCTACAAGGGTGAAGACTTGTGCTAGAGTGGGTAAGTCCTTGGAGAAGGCCGAAGACTTTTGCAAAGTGGGTAAGTCCTTGGTAAGGTTGCAGACTCTTTGTATTGGATAGGTAAGTCTTTTGTTTGGTCATGCATTGTATGTCTTATGAATGAATATAAGAGTGCAATAGTTTAGAAGTCCTAGAGGTTGACCTCTCTAGGCAAGTGGACTGACACACTTCTAGTTTGAAGTGTGGAACCACTCTAAATAGCTTGTCTAATTGGTGCATGTTCAATCTCTCTCTCCCTTGCTATGTATGTGTTAGTTGCACTCAAATTACTTATTTGGCAACCTTATCTTGTCATATATCTTAAAGGTTTAATGAGTTTTGTTTAAGTGCTTTTAGCTCTATTCACCCCCCCCTCTAGAGCATCTAATCACCCATCTAGGATCCAACAATTGGTATCAGAGCCAGTCTTCTCCAAGCATACTTCCAAAAGTAGGAGAATATGGGTGATTATGAAGATGGGCAACCTTCAAAGAGAACAATAGAAGGAAACAAGAGAAAAAGAGATCACAAAGGCTCCATCAACAAATGAATGCACTAGTGGAAGATCTAGTGAATGTGAACATGGAAGATGCTATTTTGCCCACATGACAAGCTCAATTGAAGATTTAAATGAGGTAAATTCAAGTGTTGAGATTCAAACAGATGCTTATCTTAGTGAACTGAATGCTCTTAAATTTGTGAATTCTAGGTTGCTTGATAAGAAAGTTTTTAGAATCTCAACCTTCTATGACTATTTCATATATAGAGCTTGCTACTACTAGTGCATCTCTCTCTATTGTTTCTTATGCTCTTATATGTGCTTTTGCTAGTCAAGAGCTTACTTTTCAAGGAATAGAATGTGTAGATAAAGTTTATCCTTCAAAGATTACTTGTCTTGTATATGAACTTGCTTCCTTGCATAGTAGTGTAATTGCTCTTGACCCTCATACTATGTTTTCTTATAGAGAGAAAGTTTTTGATGCTCTATCTTGTGATAAAGATTCGTATATGACTAAAGATGTTTCTTAGAAATCTATCTTGTGCATGCTAGAGATGATATGAATCTATTGTGTTTTACTTTTACTTCTCTTATGCATGACAATCATAGTTTTAGATCTTCTTTACAAAGATTCCTAGGTGATAAAAAGAATCTCAATCAAATCCTAGACCATACTACCAAACAAATGAGTAAAGATGGCATTGGACTTGACTGTAGCCAAAGGAACAATAAAGATAAAGGACCTCCAATATTCCATGCAGAATCCTCTAGTTCCAGGACTATGGGCTCATGCAACTATTGCAATGAAATTTGTCAAAATTCTACTTGTTGTCCTTTTAGGAAAACACCCTAGAGAAATAGGACTTTGGTTGCTAAATTGACCCCTCCAGAGCTAAAAATATGATTGGGGACCATTTCATCTTTCTTCTTGTAGGAACTTGCAAATGGGTTGACTTGAGATATTGAATTGCAAATTGACTTGTCAATTCACATGAAATAAGATAGGTGAGATGTGTAGAGGGTGACAACAAGTACAAAAGGAATGGTAAGAACAAAGGTAATGTTTCTCTTGCTTATAACCAATCCTAACTTGTTTTGTCAAGTTAGTGTGCACTATGCATGTGGTTTTTGAGTCAAAAGTAGTATTTTGTGTTTCTCTTCATACTCTTGCTCAAAAACTATTTCTAATGCTTCTATAGTGCATTACTAACTTGCTTACGCATGTTTGGATATGGTTTGTATTTTTAGCATGCCTCTAAATATATTTTTATGAAATATATGTGCTTTTTGACAGCTGCTCTTTCGGTCGAGTTTGCCCTGTTTGAATCTCGACCGATAGGCACCAATGGGTGTTGCCAACAGCTGTCATCAGTCTAGTTGTCAATGCACATAACTCGACCGATAACGCTGTGCACAGAATATACATTTGGCTTATTGAATGAGAATTTCCCTCTCAACTAGATTTTCTCAACCAATAGCCTTATTCTTTGACACTCTCATTTGATACCTCAATATATGCATATTGCCTTGTTTTAAATTGCCTATCTTGCTTACAACTCTATCTCTCAAATTGCTCTAAATTGGTATATCTATATCTTGCAATTACTTGCTTTGAGTTGTTTTGTAGGCTTTGATGATCATCTCTTTGGATCTCTTGGTTGTGTCTTCAATTGCTTCCGTTGTGCTCTAACTTGCTACATCTATATAGGAGTATATCTTGTGTTGATACAACCTTCAGGTTCTTAGTGGTAATCATCTTTTGGTAAGGATGCATATTTGCTGAGTTATATCCTTTCATGTGTCTGAAATTGCATATCTCTTTGTTTGAATATATCTCTTCATCTACTCATATATTACTTTATCTTGTATATCTTTTGGTATCTCCTGTTATGATCTAGATCCTACTAGTAATCCTAACTTGTGATATCATCTACTAGTAGTTCATATACATGTTGTTCTAACCTTGTTTATAATTGGCATCTTTGCTCATCTATATGCTATGCTTGTATCTTGTCTCATACATTCTCAAGCTTGTTTCTTGAATTACATATCTACTATCTTGAGTTTCTTGCATAACATTATGATGCAGGGTACATAGAAATACACTATATGTAGAAATTGGAGTATTTTTGGATTTTATGTAGATTTTGCTCCAGTTTCAGCTTTTGGTGCAAGACTAGTGCTTTTCATGCAGAAACAACTTTCTGAGCAAGAAACATTGCCTCGCGATGAGCTCTGATGGTTTTTGGTCAAATTTCATCATCTTAAGGGTCAAAATTATGTTTTATTGTTTTTCTGCAGCACTTTATCTTGCATTTTGGGTTGTTCAAGTATATGTTTTAACTTGCTTTTCTTTTTATGCTTTGGACAAGCCCCTATCTATGCTCTTCTACTCTCCTTATATATATTTGTGTTATCTCCTTTCTCTTTAACAAGTGATGTTTCTTATTTCTTCATAACCCCACTTTTTGAAATGACAAAGGGGGAGAAAGGTAAGTCTTCTTTTAAAAGAGGAAGAAGGCACGTCTTACATGAAGATGAGAAGTATGTCCATGTAAAAGGGAGAAGGTAAGTGAGAGAAGACATATATGTGTAGAACATATATGAGTAGAATACATAGTATTCTATAAATGTTTTGAAAGCTAACCAAGCAGGAGAAATAACATCAATTGAGGGGGAGTATGAGAACTCCATGCACATCAATTGAGGGGGAGCATATGAACTCAATTCCATTGAAACCTGTAGGTTTCTCCAAAAGTATGAATTTAAATGCTTTCAATACATTTATGGAATGATTTGTAATCTTCAAAAAGGGGGATATTGTTGACTCAAGGTCAATTTGGTCAATGTTGACTCACATTGAAATTGACTAAACCCATGTTTTGATTATGACTAACCATTCCACATATTGGTGTCTAATGCTTCTACTTGAGTGATTTCAGATTAGGTATAGACACACTCCAAAAGCCCTAACTTGCACATCTCAAATTGGAGAAAAGACAAGTCAAAGTCATACAAGTGCCTGTTTTTGTAATACGATGTAAATCCATTAGAATCATATTGTAAATCACTTATAATGATTGTATGACTTGTAATTAAGCTTAGAAAAATATCATGAGCACTTAGATAGAATGCTAGAGCACTTTAGATGCAACTTTGAAAATTGATTACAGGCACTTTGTCAGTCGAGTTTCCCAGCCTGAAAACTCGACCGATCATTCTTGATCAATTTTCTGGAGATTGCATTGGTCGAGTTGTGTTTACACAGAACTCGACCGATGGAGTAACTGACCAAATCGATTTTCATTGTTCGATCGAGTTTCCTCAGGACAAAATTGACCGATGGTATGAATATCGACATTATCTTTTACTCTATCAGTTGAGTTACCTTTATAGAAACTCGACCGATTGCACTGTACAGAAAAGTGCAGAAAAGTTCTTCTAGCCTTTGTGGAGTTTCAACAAGTGAAAATAGATCTGTTGCAAGCCACAAAATGGCTAGTTTTCTTTCTCAAGTGTTCCCAAATGCAAAGAGGCATCCCCATCTATAAATAGGACCCCTTGGGCTTCATTCCAAGGTTGAGCATTCATTGCAAACTCTATGTGAGGCTCCTATTCTATAGTTGAGTGCTTCCTACAACCTCGTGTCTCTCTCTAAGCTTAATCACTTGCTACATCCATTTGAGTGAGTAGTAAATCTGTAAGAGAGCTAGTCCTACATGTATATCTTGTGAGGCTCTCACTTCCACCACCTCCCTATCTCTCATTTCAATCATGAAGATGAAGGTTCTCTCTCTTGTCCAAGGGAGGTGATGAAAAACAAGGGTAGGAGTCCCTTGGTGAAGATCAAGGCTGAAGACTTGGAGCTAGAGTGGGTAAGTCCTTGGAGAAGGTAGAAGACTCAAGCTCAAGTGGGTAAGACCTTGGTGGAAGCTTCTCTAAGTGAAGGTGAAGTCAAAAGCTGAAGATCCAAGAATAGTGGGTGATCCCTACAAGGGTGAAGACGTGTGCTAGAGTGGGTAAGTCCTTGGAGAAGGCCGAAGACTCTTGCAAAGTGGGTAAGTCCTTGGTAAGGTTGAAGACTCTTTGTATTGGATAGGTAAGTCTTTTGTTTGGTCATGCATTGTATGTCTTATGAATGAATATAAGAGTGCAATAGTTTGGAAGTCCTAGAGGTTGACCTCTCTAGGCAAGTGGAGTGACACACTTCTAGTTTGAAGTGTGGAACCACTCTAAATAGCTTGTCTAATTGGTGCATGTTCAATCTCTATCTCCCTTGCTATGTATGTGTTAGTTGCACTCAAATTACCTATTTAGAAACCTTATCTTGTCATATATCTTGAAGGTTTATTGAATTTTGTTTAAGTGCTTTCAGCTATATTCACCCCCCCCTAGAGCATCTAATCACCCTTCTAGGATCCAACAATTGGTATCAGAGCGGGTCTTCTCCAAGCATACTTCCACAAGTAGGAGAATATGGGTGATTATGAAGATGGGCAACCTTCAAAGAGAGCAATAGAAGGAAACAAGATAAAAAGGGATCACAAAGGCTCCATCAACAAATGAAAGCACTAGTGGAAGATCTAGTGAATGTGAAGATGGAAGATGCCATTGCGCCCACATGACAAGCTCAATTGAAGATTTAAATGAGGTAAATTCAAGTGTTGAGATTCAAACAAATGCTTATCTTAGTCAACTGAATGCTCTTAAATTTGCAAATTCTAGCTTGTTTGATAAGATTAAGTTTTTAGGATCTCAACCTTCTATGACTATTTCATATATAGAGCTTGCTACTACTATTGTTTCTCTCTCTATTATTTCTTATGCTCTTAAATGTGCTTATGCGAGTCAACAACTTACTTTGCAAGGAATAGAATGTGTAGATAAAGTTTATCCTTCAAAGATTACTTGTCTTGTATATGAACTTGCTTCCTTGCATAGTAGTGTAATTGCTCTTGACCCTCGTACTATTTTTTCTTATAAAGAGAAAGTTTTTGATGCTCTAACTTGTGATAAATATTCTTATATGACTAAAGATGTTTTCTTAGAAATCTATCTTGTGCATGCTAGAGATGATATGAATATATTGTGTTTTACCTTTACTTCTCTTATGCATGACAATCATAGTTTTAGATCTTCTTTGCAAAGATTATTAGGTGATAAAAAGAATCTTAATCAAATCCTAGACCATACTACCAAACAAATGGGTAGAGATGGCATTGGAGTTGACTGTAGCAAAAGGAACAACAAAGATAACAGACCTCCAATATTCCATGGAAAATCCTCTAGTTCCAAGACTATGGGCACATGCAACTATTGCAATGAAATGGGTCATTATTCTACTTGTTGTCCTATTAGGAAAGCACCCAAGAGCAATAGGACTTGGGTTGCTAAACTAACCCCTCCGGACCCAAAAATATGATTGGGGACCATTTAATCTTTCTTCTTATAGAAACCTGCAAATGGGTTGACTTAAGATATTAAATTGCCAATTGACTTGTCAATTCACATGAAAGAAGAAAGCTGAGATGTGGAGAGGGTGACAACAAGTGCAAAGGGAACGGTAAGAACAAAGGTAATGTTTCTCTTTCATTTAACCAATCCTAATTTGTTTTGTCAAGTTAGTGTGTACTATGCATGTGGTTTTGAGTCAAAAGTAGTATTTTGTGTTTCTCCTCACACTCTTGTTCAAAAATTGTTACTAACTTGCTTGCATAGTGCGTTACTAACTTGCTTGCACATGTTTGGATATGGTTTGTATTTTTAGCATGCCTCTAAATATGTTTTTATGAAATATATGTGCTTTTTGACAACTGCCCTGTCGGTCGAGTTTGCCCTGTTTGAAACTCGACCGATAGGCACCAATGGGTGTTGCCAACAACTATTATCGGTCGAGTTGTCAATGCACAGAACTTGACCGATAACACTGTGCACAGAATATACATTTGGCTTATTGAATGAGAATTTACCTCTCAACTAGATTTTCTCAACCAATAGCCTTATTCTTTGGAACTCTCATTTGGTACCTTTATATATGCATATTTCCTTATTCTAAATTGCCAATCTTGCTTACAACTCTATCTCTCAAATTGCTCAAAATTGGTATATCTATATCTTGCAATTACTTGCTTTGAGATGTTTTGCAGGTTTTGATGATGATCTCTTTGGATCTCTTGGTTGTTTCTTAAATTGCTACCGTTGTGCTCTAACTTGATATATCTATATAGGTGTATATCTTGTGTTGATACAACCATGAGGTTCTTAGTGGTAATCATCTTATGGTAAGGATGCATATCTAGTGACTTATATCCTTTCATGCATATAAAATTGCATATCTCTTTGTTTGGATATATCTCTTCATCTACCCATAGCTTGCTTTATCTTGTGTATCTTTTGGTATCTTTTGCTATGATCTAGATCCTACTAGTAGTCCTAACTTGTGATATCATCTACTAGTAGTTCATATACATGTAGTTCTAACCTTGTTTATAATTGGCATCTTTGCTCATCCATATGCTATGCTTGTATCCTGTCTCACACATGCTCAAGCTTGTTTCTTTAATTACATATCTACAATCTTGAGTTTCTTGCATAACACTGTGATGTAGGGTACATAGATCTACATTATATGTAGAAATTGGAGTAATTTTGGATTTTATGTAGATTTTGCTCCAGTTTCAGCTTTTGGTGCATGACTAGTGTTTTTCATGCAGAAACAACCTTCTGAGCAAGACCCATTGCCTCGTGATGAGCTCTTATGGTTTTTGGTCAAATTCCATCATCTTAAGGGTCAAAATTATGTTCTATTGTTTTTGTGTAGCACTTTATCATGCATTTTGGGTTGTTCAAGTATATGTTTTAACTTGCATTTATTTCTATGCTTGGATAAGCCCCTATCTATGCTCTTCTACTCTCCTTATATATATTTGTGTTATCTCCTTTCTCATTAACAAGTGATGTTTCTTATTTCTTCATAACCCCACTTCTTGAAATGACAAACGGGGAGAAAGGTATCTTCTTTTAAAAGAGGAAGAAGGCATGTCTTACATGAAGATGAGAAGTATGTCCTTGTAAAAGGGAGGAGGTAAATGGGAGAAGACATATATGTATAGAACATATATGAGTAGAATACATAGTATTCTATAAATGTTGTGAAAGCTAACCATGCAGGAGAAATATCATCAATTTAGGGGGGGTATGATAACTCCATGCACATTAATTGAGGGGGCGCATATGAACTCAATTCCATTGAAACGCCTAGGTTGTTCCAAAGGTATGAATTCACTTAAATGCTTTCAATACATTTATGGAATGGTTTGTAATCTTTAAAAAGGGGGAGATTGTTGACTCAAGGTCAATTAGGTCAATGTTGACTCACGTCTAAATTGACTAAACCCGTGTTTTGATGATGACTAACCATTCCACATATTGGTGTCTAATGTATCTACTTGAGTGATTTCAGATTAGGTATAAACACACTCCAAATGCCCTAACTTGCGCCTCTCAAATTGGAGAAAAGCCAAGTCAAAGTCATACAAGTGCACGTTTTTGTAATATGATGTAAATCCATTAGAATCATGTTGTAAATCACTTATAATGATTGTATGACTTGTAATTAAGCTTAGAAAAATATCAGGAGCACTTAGATCGAATGTTAGAGCACTTTAGATGCAACTTTGAAGATTGATAATAGGCACTTTGTCGGTTGAGTTTCCCAGCCTGAAAACTTGACCGATCATCGTTGATCAATTTTCTGGAGATTGCATCGGTCGAGTTGTGTTTACACAGAACTCGACTGATGGAGTAACTGACCAAATTGATTTTAATTGGTCGGTCGAGTTTCCTCAGGACAAACTCGACCGATGGTCTGAATCTTAGCTTTGTCTTTTACTCTATCGGTCGAGTTACCTTTATAGAAACTCGACCGATTGCATTGTACGGAAAAGTGCAGAAAAGTGCTTCTAGCCTTTGTGGAGTTGCAACAAGTGAAAATAGACCTGTTGCAGGCCACAAAATGGCCAGTTTTCATTCTCAAGTGTTCCCAAAGGCTAAGAGGCATCCCCAGCTATAAATAGGACCCCTTGGGCTTCATTCCAAGGTTGAGCATTCATTACAAACTCTATGTGAGGCTCCTATTCTATAGTTGAGTGCTTCCTACAGCCTCATCTCTCTCTCTAAGCTTAATCACTTGCTACATCCATTAGAGTGAGTAGGAAATCTATAAGAGAGATAGTCCTACATGTATATCTTGTGCGGCTCTCACTTCCACCACCTCCCTATCTCTCATTTCAATCATGAAGATGAAGGTTCTCTCTCTTATCCAAGAGAGGTGAAGAAAAACAAGGGAAGGAGTCCCTTGGTGAAGATCAAGGTTGAAGACTAGGAGCTACAGTGGGTAAGCCCTTGGAGAAGGCAGAAGACACAAGCTCAAGTGGGTAAGACCATGGTGGAAGCTTCTCTAAGTGAAGGTGAAGTCAAAAGTTGAAGAACCAAGAAGAGTGGGTGACCCTTCAAGGCTGAAGACTTGTGCTAGAGTAGGTAAGCCCTTGGAGAAGGCCGAAGACTCTTGCAAAGTGGGTAAGTCCTTGGTAAGGTTGAAGACTCTTTGTATTGGATAGGTAAGTCTTTCGCTTGGTCATGCAATGTATGTCTTATGAATGAACATAAGAGTGCAATAGTTTGGAAGTCCTAGAGGTTGACCTCTCTAGGAAAGTGGACTAACACACTTCTAGTTTGAAGTGTGGAACCACTCTAAATAGTTTGTCTAATTGGTGCATGTTCAATCTCTCTCTCCCTTACTATGTATGTGTTAGTTGCACTCAAATTACCTATTTAGCAACCTTATCTTGTCATATATCTTGAAGGTTTAATGAGTTTTGTTTAAGTGCTTTCATCTCTATTCATCACCCTCTAGAGAATCTAATCACCCATCTAGGATCCAACAATTGGTATCAGAGCGGGTCTTCTCCAAGCATACTTCCACCAATACGAGAATATGGGTGATTATGAAGATGGGCAACCTTCAAAGAGAGAAATTGAAGGAAACAAGAGAGAAAAGGGATCACAAAGGCTCCATCAACAAATAAAATCACTAGTGGAAGATCTAGTGAATGTGAAGAGGCAAGATGCCATTGCGCCCTCATGACAAGCTCAATTGAATATTTAAATGAGGTAAATTCAAGTGTTAAGATTCAAACAAATGCTTATCTTAGTCAGTTGAATGCTCTAAAACTTGCGAATTCTAGCTTGCTTGATAAGATTAAGTTTTTAGAATCTCAACCTTCTTTGACTATTTCATATATAGAGCTTGCTACTACTATTGTTTCTCTCTCTATTTTTTCTTATGCTCTTAAATGTTCTTATGAGAGTCAAGAGCTTACTTTGCAAGGAATAGAATGTGTAGATAAAGTTTATCCTTCAAAGATTACTTGTCTTGTATATGAACTTGCTTCCTTCCATAGTAGTGTAATTTCTCTTGACCCTCATACTATCATTTCTTATAGAGAGAAAGTTTTTGATGCTCTATCTTGTGATAAATATTCTTCTATGACTAAAGATGTTTGCTTAGAAATCTATCTTATGGATTCTAGAGATGATATGAATCTATTGTGTTTTACCTTTACTTCTATTATGCATGACAATCATAGTTTGATATCTTCTTTGCAAAGATTCTTAGGTGATAAATATAATCTTAATCAAATCCTAGACCATACTACCAAACAAATGGGTAGAGATGACATTGGACATGACTGTATCCAAAGCACAACAAAGATAAAGGACCTCCAATATTCCATGGAGAATCCTCTAGTTCCAAGACTATTGGCACATGCAACTATTGCAATGAAATTGGTCATTATTCTACTTGTTGTCCTTTTAGGAAAGCACCCAAGAGCAATAGGACTTGGGTTGCTAAACTAACCCCTCCGGACCAAAAAATATGATTGGGGACCATTTCATCTTTCTTCTTGTAGGAACTTGCAAATGGGTTGACCTGAGCTATCTAATTGCTAATTGACTTGTCAATTCACATGAAAGAAGAAAGGTGAGATGTGTAGAGGGTGACAACAAGTGCAAAAAAGAATGGTAAGAACAAAGGTAATGTTTCTCTCGATTATAACCAATCCTAACTTGTTTTGTCAAGTTAGTGTGCACTATGCATGTGGTTTTTGGTTTAAAAGTAGTACTTTGTGTTTCTCTTCACACTCTTGCTCAAAAACTGTTTCTAATGCTTCTATAGTGCATTACTAACTTGCTTACACATGTTTGGATATGGTTTGTATTTTTAGCATGCCTCTAAATATGTTTTTATGAAATATATGTGCTTTTTGATAGCTACTCTGTCATTCAAGTTTGCCCTATTTGAAACTCGACCGATAGGCACCAATGGGTGTTGGCAACAGCTGTCATCGGTCGAGTATTCAATGCACAGAACTCGACCGATAACACTGTGCACATAATATACATTTGGCTTATTGAATGAGAATTTCCCTCTCAACTAGATTTTCTCAACCAATAGCCCTATTCGTTGGCACTCTCATTTGGTACCTTTATATATGCATATTGCCTTGTTCTAAATTGCCTATCTTGCTTACAACTCTATCTCTGAAATTGCTGTAAATTGGTATATCTATATCTTACAATTACTTGCTTTGAGTTGTTTTGCAGCTTTTGAAGATGATCTCTTTGGATCTCTTGGCTGTGTCTTAAATTTCTTCTATTGTGCTCTAACTTTCTACATCTATATAGGTGTATGTCTTGTGTTGATACAACCTTGAGGTTCTTAGTGGTAATCATCTTATGGTAAGGATGCATATCTAGTGAGTTATATCCTTTTATGCCTGTAAAATTGCATATCTCTTTGTTTGGATATATCTCTTCATCTACTCATAGATTGCTTTATCTTGTGTACCTTTTGGTATCTCTTGCTATGATCTAGATCCTACTAGTAGTTCTAACTTGTGATATCATCTACTAGTAGTTCATATACATGTAGTTCTAACCTTGTTTATAATAGGCATCTTTTCTCATCTATATGCTATGCTTGTATCTTGTCTCATACATGCTCAAGCTTGTTTCTTGAATTACATATCTACTATCTTCAGTTGCTTGCATAACATTGTGATGCAGGGTACATAGATCTACATATAGGTAGAAATTGGAGTATTTTTGGATTTTATGTAGATTTTGCTCCAGTTTCAGCTTTTGGTGCAATACTAGTGTTTTTCATGCAAAAACAACCATCTGAGCAAGACTCATTGCCTCGCGAAGAGATCTGATGGTTTTTGGTCAAATTCCATCATCTTAAGGGTCAAAATTATGTTTTATTGTTTTTCTGCAACACTTTATATTGCATTTTGGGTTGTTCAAGTATATGTTTTAACTTGATTTTGTTTCTATAATTGGACAAGGCCCTATCTATGCTCTTCTACTCTCCTTATATATATTTGTGTTATCTCTTTCTCTTTAACAAGTGATGTTTCTTATTTCTTCATAACCCCACTTTTTGAAATGACAAAGGGGGAGAATAGTATGTCTTCTTTTAAAAGAGGAAGAAGGCACGTCTTACATGAAGATGAGAAGTATGTCCATGTATAAGGGAGAAGGTAAATGGGATAAGACATATATGTGTAGAGCATATATGAGTAGAAGACATATTATTCTATAAATGTTGTGAAAGCTAACCATGCAGGAGAAGTAGCATCAATTAAGGGGGAGTATGAAAACTCCATGCACATCAATTGAGGGGGAGCTATGAACTCAACTCCATTGAAACCCCTAGGTTTCTCCAAAGGTATGAATTTACTTAAATGCTTTCAATACATTTATGGAATGGTTTGTCATCTTCAAAAAGGGGTATATTGTTGACTCAAGGTCAATTAGGTCAATGTTGACTCACGTCTAAATTGACTAAACCCATGTTTTGATGATGACTAACCATTCCACATATTGGTGTCTAATGTCTCGAGCGATTTCAGATTAGGTATAGACACACTCCAAGTTCCCTAACTTGCACATCTCAAATTCGACAAAAGACAAGTCAAAGTCATACAAGTGCATGTTTTTGTAATATGATGTAAATCCATTAGAATCATGTTGTAAATCACTTGTAATAATTGTATGACTTGTAATTAAGCTTAGAAAAATATCAGGAGCACATAGATCGAATGTTAGAGCACTTTAGATGCAACTTTGAAAATTGATTACATGCACTTTGTCGGTCGAGTTTCCCAACCTGAAAACTCGACCGATCATCCTTGATCATTTTTTTGGAGATTGCATACGTCGAGTTGTGTTTACACAGAACTCGACCGATGGAGTAACTAACCAAATCAATTTTCATTGGTCGGTTGAGTTTCCTCAGGACAAACTCGACTGATGGTCTGAATATCGGCTTTGTCTTTTACTCTATCGGTCGAGTTACCTTTATAGAAACTTGACCGATTGCACTATACAGAAAAGCACAAAAACGTGCTTCTAGCCGTTGTTAAGTTGCAACAAGTGAAAATAGATATGTTGCAAGCCACAAAATGGCTAGTTTTCATTCTCAAGTATTTCCAAAGGCTAAGAGGCATCCCCAACTATAAATAGAACCCCTTGGGCTTCATTCTAAGGTTGATCATTCATTGCAAACTCTATGTGAGGCTCTGGCCTATTCTATAGTTGAGTGCTTCCTACAGCCACCTCTCTCTCTAAGATTAATCACTTGCTACATCCATTAGAGTGAGTAGGAAATCTATAAGAGAGCTAGTCCTACATGTATATCTTGTGAGGCTCTCACTTCCACCACCTCCCAATCTCTCATTTCAATCATGAAGATGAATGTTCTCTCTCTTCTCCAAGTGAGGTGAAGAAAAACAAGGCAAGAAGTCCCTTGGTGAAGTTCAAGGCTGAAGACTTGGAGCTAGAGTGGGTAAGCCCTTGGAGAAGGCAGAAGACTCAATCTCAAGTGGGTAAGACATTGGTGGAAGCTTCTTTGAGTGAAGGTGAAGTCAAAAGCTGAAGATCCAAGAAGAGCGGGTGATCCCTGCAAGGCTGAAGACTTGTGCTAGAGTGGGTAAGTCCTTGGAGAAGGCCGAAGACTCTTGCAAAGTGGGTAAGTCCTTGGTAAGGTTGAAGACTCTTTGTATTGGATAGGTAAGTCTTTTGTTTGGCCATGCATTTTATGTCTTATGAATGAATATAAGAGTGCAATAGTTTGGAAGTCCTAGAGGTTGACCTCTCTAGGCAAGTGGACTGACACACTTCTAGTTTGAAGTGTGGAACCACTCTAAATATCTTGTCTAATTGGTGCATGTTCAATCTCTCTCTCCCTTGATATATAAGTGTTAGTTTCACTCAAATTACATATTTAGCAACCTTATCCTGTCATATATCTTGATGGTTTAATGAGTTTTGTTTAAGTGCTTTTAGCTCTATTCACCCGCCTCTAGAGCATCTAATAACCCATCTAGGATCCAACAATTGGTATCAGAGTAGGTCTTCTCCAAGCATACTTCTACAAGTAGGAGAATATGGGTGATTATGAAGATTGGAAACCTTCAAAGAGAGCAATAGAAGGAAACAAGAGAGAAAAAGGGATCACAAAGGCTCCATCAACAAATGAAAGCACTAGTCGAAGATCTAGTGAATGTGAAGATGGAAGATGGCACTGCGCCCTCATGACAAGCACAATTGAAGATTTAAATGAGGTAAATTCAAGTGTTGAGATTCAAACAATTGCTTATCTTAGTCAACTGAATGCTCTTAAATTTGCAAATTCTAGCTTGCTTGATAAGATTAAGTTTTAGAATCTCAACCTTCTATGACGATTTCATATATAGAGCTTGCTACTACTATTTTTTCTCTCTCTATTGTTTCTTATGCTTTTAAATGTTCTTATGATAGTCAAGAGCTTACTTTGCAAGGAATAGAATGTGTAGATAAAGTTTATGCTTCAAAGATTACTTGTCTTGTATATGAACTTTCTTCCTTGCATAGTAGTGTAATTGCTCTTGACCCTCATACTATCTTTTCTTATAGAGAGAAAGTTTTTGATGCTCTATCTTGTGATAAAGATTCTTATATGACTAAAGATGTTTGCTTAGAAATCTATCATGGGCATGCTAGAGATGATATGAATCTATTGTGTTTTACATTTTACTTCTCTTATGCATGACAATCATAGTTTGAGATCCTCTTTGCAAAGATTCTTAGGTGATAAAAAGAATCTTAATCAAATCCTAGACCATACTACCAAACAAATGGGTAGAGATGGCATTGGACTTGATTGTAGCCAAAGGAAGAATAAAGATAAAGGACCTCCAATATTCCATGGAGAATCCTCTAGTTCCAAGACTATGGGCACATGCAACTATTGCAATGAAATTGGTCATTATTCTACTTGTTCTCCTTTTAGGAAAGCACCCAAGAGAAATAGGACTTGGGTTGATAAACTAACCCCTCCAAACCCAAAAATATGATTGGGGACCATTTCATCTTTCTTCTTGTAGGAACGTGCAAATGGGTTGACTCGATCTATTGAATTGCAAATTGACTTGTCAATTCACATGAAAGAAGAAAGGTGAGATGTGTAGAGGGTGACAACAATTGGAAAAGGAATGGTAAGAACAAAGGTAATGTTTCTCTTGCTTATAACCAATCCTGACTTGTTTTGTCAAGTTAGTGTGCACTATGCATGTGGGTTTTGAGTCAAAAGTAGTATTTTGTGTTTCTCTTCACACTCTAGCTCAAAAAAATGTTTCTAATGCTTCTATAGTGCATTACTAACTTTCTTACACATGTTTGGATATGGTTTGTATTTTTAGAATGCCTCTAAATATGTTTTTATGAAATATATGTGCTTTTTGACAGCTGCTCTGCCGGTTGAGTTTGCCCTGTTTGAAACTCGACAGATGGACACCAATGGGTGTTTCCAACAGCTGTCATCGGTTGAGATGTCAATGCACATAACTCGGCCAATAACACTGTGCACAAAACATAAATTTGGCTTATTGAATGAGAATTTCCCGCTCAACTAGATTTTCTCAACCAATAGCCTTATTCTTTGGCACTCTCATTTGGTACCTTTATATATGCATATTGACTTGTTCTAAATTGCCTATCTTGCTTACAACTCTATCTATCAAATTGCTCTAAATTGGTATATCTATATCTTGTAATTACCTGCTTTGAGTTGTTTTGCAGAATTTAATGATGATCTCTTTGGTTTTATTGGTTGTGTCTTAAATTTCTTCCGCAGTGCTCTAACTTGCTACATCTTTATAGGTGTATATCTTGTGTTGATACAACC
This sequence comes from Alisma plantago-aquatica, assembly GCA_963693085.1. Lineage (NCBI taxonomy): Eukaryota > Viridiplantae > Streptophyta > Magnoliopsida > Alismatales > Alismataceae > Alisma > Alisma plantago-aquatica. Next base: position 309,409,031 of record OY856413.1, on the reverse strand, counting down.
TTGAGGTTCTTAGTGGTAATCATCTTGTGGTAACAATGCATATCTAGTGAGCTATATCCTTTCATGCGTCTGAAATTGCAGATCTCTTGGTTTGGATATATCTCATCATCTACTCATACCTTGTTTTATCTTGTGTATCTTTTGGTATCTCTTGTAATGATCTAGATCCTACTAATAGTACTAACTTGTCATATCATCTACTAGTAGTTCATATACATGTAGTTCTAACCTTGTTTATAATTGGCATCTTTGCTCATCTATATGCTATGCTTGTATCTTGTCTCATACATGCTCAAGCTTGTTTCTTGAATTACATATCTGCTACCTTGAGTTGCTTGCATTACATTGTGATGCAGGATACATAGATCTGCATTATATGTAGAAATTGGAGTATTTTTGGATTTTATGTAGATTTTGCTCCAGTTTCAGCTTTTGGTGCAAGTCTAGTGTTTTTCATGCAGAAACAATCTTCTGAGCAAGACTCATTGGCTCGCAATGAGCTCTGATGGTTTTTGGTCAAATTCCATCATCTTAAGGGTTAAAATTATGTTTTATGGTTTTTCTGCAACACTTTATCATGCATTTTGGGTTGTTCAAGTATATGTTTTAACTTGCTTTTCTTTTTATGCTCGGACAAGCCCCTATCTATGATATTCTACTCTTCTTATATATATTTGTGTTATCTCCTTTCTCTTTAACAAGTGATGTTTCTTATTTCTTCATAACCCCACTTCTTGAAATGACAAACAGGGAGAAAGGTATGCCTTCTTTTAAAAGAGGAATAAGGCATGTCTTACATGAAGATGAGAAGTGTGTCCATGTAAAAGGGAGAAGGTAAATGGGAGAAGACATATATGTGTAGAACATATATGAGTAGAAGACATAGTATTCTATAAATGTTGTGAAAGCTAACCATGCAGGAGAAATAACATCAATTGAGGGGGAGTATGAGAAATCCATGCACATCAATTGAGGGGGAGCATATGAACTCAATTCCATTGAAACCCCTAGGTTTATACAAAGGTATGGATTTACTTAAATTCTTTCAATACATTTATGGAATGGTTTGTCATCTTCAAAAAGGGGGAGATTGTTGACTCAAGGTCAATTAGGTCAATGTTGACTCACGTCTAAATTGACTAAACCCATGTATTGATGATGACTAACCATTCCACATATTGGTGTCTAATGTCTCTACTTGAGTGATTTCAGATTAGGTATAGACACACTTCAAATGCCCTAACTTGCACATCTCAAATTGGAGAAAAGACAAGTCAAAGTCATACAAGTGCATGTTTTTGTAATATGATGTAAATCCATTAGAATCATATTGTAAATCACTTGTAATGATTGTATGACTTGTAGTTAAGCTTAGAAAAATATCAGGAGCACTTAGATCGAATGTTAGAGCACTTTAGATGCAACTTTGAAAATTGATTACAGGCACTTTGTTGGTTGAGTTTCCCAGCCTGAAAACTTGACCGATCATCCTTGATCAATTTTTTGGAGATTGCAACGGTCGAGTTGTGTTTACACAGAACTCAACCGATGGAGTAACTGAACAAATCAATTTTCATTGGTCGGTCGAGTTTCCTCAGGACAAACTCGACTGATGGTCTGAATATCGTCTTGTCTTTTACACTATCGGTCAAGTTACGTTTATAAAAACTCAACCGATTACACTGTACAGAAAAGTGCAGAAAAGTGCTTCTAGCCGATGTGGAGTTGCAACAAGTGAAAATAGATCCATTGCAAGCTACAAAACGGCTAGTTTTCATCCTCAAGTGTTCCCAAAGTCTAAGAGGCATCCCCAACTATAAATAGGACCCATTGGGCTTCATTCCAAGGTTGAGCATTCATTGCAAACTCTATGTGAGGCTCCTATTCTATAGTTGAGTGCTTCCTACAACCTCCTCTCTCTCTCTAAGCTTAATCACCTACTACATCCATTAGAGTGAGTAGGAAATCTGTAAGAGAGCTAGTCCTACATGTATATCTTGTGAGGCTCTCACTTCCAACACCTCCCTATCTCTCATTTCAATCATGAAGATGAAGGTTCTCTATCTTGTCCAAGAGAGGTGAAGAAAAACAATGGAAGGAGTCCCTTGGTGAAGATCAAGGCTGAAGACTTGGAGCTAGAGTGGGTAAGCCCTCGGAGAAGGCAGAAGACTCAAGATCAAGTGGGTAAGACCTTGGTGGAAGCTTCTCTGAGTGAAGATGAAGTTAAAAGCTGAAGATCCAAGAAGAGTGGGTGATCCCTGCAAGGCTGAAGACTTGTGCTAGAGTGGGTAAGTCCTTGGAGAAGGACAAAGACTCTTGAAAAGTGGGTAAGTCCTTGGTAAGGTTCATGACTCTTTGTATTGGATAGGTAAGTCTTTTGTTTGGTGATGCATTTTATGTATTATGAATAAATATAAGAGTGCAATAGTTTGGAAGTCCTAGAGGTTGACCTCTCTCGGAAAGTGGACTGACACACTTCTAGTTTGAAGTGTGGAACCACTCTAAATAGCTTGTCTAATTTGTGCATGTTCAATCTCTCTCTCCCTTGCTATGTATGTGTTTGTTGCACTCAAATTACCTATTTAGCAACCTTATCTTGTCATATATCTTGAAGGTTTAATGAGTCTTGTTTAAGTGCTTTCATCTCAATTCACCCCCCTATAAAGCATCTAATCACCCATCTAGGATCCAACAATTTGTATCAGAGCGGTCTTATCCAATCATACTTCCACAAGTAGGAGAATATGGGTGATTATGAAGATGGGAAACCTTCAAAGAGAACAATAGAAGGAAACAAGAGAAAAAAAGGGATCACAAAGGCTCCATCAACAAATGAAAGAACTAATGGAAGATCTAGTGAATGTATAGATGGAAGATGCCACTACGCCCTCATGACAAGCTCAACTGAAGATTTATATGAGGTATATTCAAGTGTTGAGATTCAAACAAATGCTTATCTTAGTCAACTGAATGCTCTTAAATTTGCGAATTCTAGCTTGCTTGATAAGTTTAAGTTTTTAGAATCTCAACCTTCTATGACTATTTCATATATTGAGCTTGCTACTACTATTGTTTCTTATGCTCTTAAATGTGCTTATGAGAGTCAAGAGCTTACTTTGCAAGGAATAGAATGTGTAGATAAAGTTTATCCTTCACAGATTACATGTCTTGTATATGAACTTGCTTCCTTGCATAATAGTGTAATTTCTCTTGACCCTCATACTATCTTTTCTAATAAGGAGAAAGTTTTTGATGCTCTATCTTGTGATAAAGATTCTTATATGACTAAAGATGTTTGCATAGAAATCTATCTTGTGCATGCTAAAGATCATATTGTGTTTTACCTTTACTTCTCTTATGCAAGACAATCATAGTTTGAGATCTTCTTTGCAAAGATTCTTAGGTGATAAAAAGAATCTTAATCAAATCCAAGACCATACTACCAAACAAATAGGTAGAGATGGCATTGGAATTGACTGTAGCCAAAGGAAAAACAAAGATAAAGTACCTCTATCCATGGAGAATCCTCTATTTCCAAGACTATGTGCACATGAAACTATTGCAATGAAATTGGTCATTATTCTACTTGTTGTCCTTTTAGGATAGCACCCAAGAGCAATAGGACTTGGGTTGCCAAACTAACTCCTCCGGACCAAAAAATGTGATTGGGGACCATTTCATCTTTCTTCTTGTAGGAACTTGCAAATGGGTTGAGTTGAGCTATTGAATTGCAAATTGACTTGTCAATTCACATGAAAGAAGAAAGGTGAGATGTGTAGAGGGTGACAACAAGTGGAAAAGGAATGGTAAGAACAAAGGTAATGTTTCACTTGCTTATAACCAATACTAACTTGTTTTGTCAAGTTCGTGTGCACTATGCATGTGGTTTTTGAGTCAAAAGTAGTATTTTGTATTTCTCTTCACACTCTTGCTCAAAAATTGTTTCTAATGCTTCTATAGTGCATTACTAACTTGCTTACACATGTTTGGATATGGTTTGCATTTTTAGCATGCCTGTAATTATGTTTTTATGAAATATATGTGCTTTTTGATAGCTGCTATGTCGGTCGAGTTTGCCCTATTTGAAACTCGACCGATAGGCAACAATGGGTGTTGCCAACAACTGTCATCGGTCGAGTTTTCAATGCACAAAACTCGACCGATAACACTGTGCACAGAATATACATTTGGCTTATTGAATGAGAATTTCCCTCAACTAGATATTCTCAACCAATAGCCTTATTCTTTGGCACTCTCATTTGGTACTTTTATATATGCATATTTCCTTGTTCTAAATTGCCTATCTTGCTTACAACTCTATCTCTCAAATTGCTCTAAATTGGTATATCTATATCTTGTAATTACCTGCTTTGAGTTGTTTTGCAGAATTTAATGATGATCTCTTTGGTTTTATTGGTTGTGTCTTAAATTTCTTCCGCAGTGCTCTAACTTGCTACATCTTTATAGGTGTATATCTTGTGTTGATACAACCTTGAGGTTCTTAGTGGTAATCATCTTGTGGTAACAATGCATATCTAGTGAGCTATATCCTTTCATGCGTCTGAAATTGCAGATCTCTTGGTTTGGATATATCTCTTCATCTACTCAGAGCTTGCTTTATCCTGTGTATCTTTTGGTATCTCTTGCTATGATCTAGATCCTACTAGTAGTCGTAACTTGTGATATCATCTACTAGTAGTTCATATACATGTAGTTCTAACAGTGTTTATAATTGGCATCTTTTCTCATCTATATGCTATGCTTGTATCTTGTCTCATACATGCTCAAGCTTGTTTCTTGAATTACATATCTACTATCTTGAGTTGCTTGCATAACATTGTGATGCAGGGTACATAGATCTACATTATATGTAGAAATCAGAGTATTTTTGGATTTTATGTAGATTTTGTTTGAATTTCACCTTTTGGTGCAAGACTAGTGTTTTTCATGCAGAAACAACCTTCTGAGCAAGACTGATTGCCTCATGATGAGCTCTGATGGTTTTTGGTCAAATTCCATCATCTTAAGGGTCAAAATTATGTTTTATTATTTTTATGCAACACTTTATTCTGCATTTTGGGTTGTTCAAGTATATGTTTTAACTTGCTTTTCTTTCCATGCTTGGACAAGCCCCAATCTATGCTCTTCTACTCTCCTTATATATATTTGTGTTATCTCCTTTCTCTTTAACAAGTGATGTTTCTTATTTCTTCATAACCCCACTTTTTGAAATGACAAAGGGGAAGAAAGGTATGTCTTCTTTTAAAAGAGGAAGAAGGCATGTCTTACATGACGATGAGAAGTATTTCCATGTAAAAGGGAGAAGGTAAATGGGAGAAGGCATATATGTGTAGAACATATATGAGTAGAAGACATAGTATTCTATAAATGTTGTGAAAGCTAACCATGCAGGAGAAATAACACCAATTGAGGGGGATTATGAGAACTCCATGCACATCAATTGAGGGGGAGCAAATGAACTCAATTCCACTGAAACCCCTAGGTTTCTCCAAAGGTATGAATTTACTTAAATGCTTTCAATACATTTATGGAATGGTTTTTCATCTTAAAAAGGGGGGAGATTGTTGACTCAAGGTCAATTAGGTCAATGTTGACTCACTTCTAAATTGACTAAATCCGTGTTTTGATGATGACTAACCATTCCACATATTGGTGTCTAATGTCTCTACTTGAGTGATTTCAGATTAGGTATAGACACACTCCAAATTCCCTAAGTTGTGCATCTCAAATTGGAGAAAACACAAGTCAAAGTCATAAAAGTGCACATTTTTGTAATATGATGTAAATCCATTAAAATATTGTTTTAAATTGCTTGTAATGATTGTATGACTTGTAATTAAGCTTAGAAAAATATCAGGAGCACTTAGATTGAATGTTAGAGCACTTTAGATGCAACTTTGAAAATTGATTACAGGCACTTTGTCGGTCGAGTTTCCCAGCCTGAAAACTCGACCGATCATCCTTGATCAATTTTCTAGAGATTTCATCGGTCAAGTTGTGTTTACACAGAACTCGACTGTGATGATACTTCTCAGAAAACAAGATCAACGAATGAGGAAGCGATTAACGAACAGTGGAATTATTAAAAAATCACTAAAAATTAAAACTTTTTGTAACAAGATCTTTAAACGTAAAACTCTTTTCATAAAGAAACATGATAAGTTATTTACAAATTGATCCATCATTACATCTCTGTAAAATCACATCTCGGGTGATTACAACATCAATTGCCCTGTTATGTGTACAAGGCAAGATACAAAAATCTCGAGGCATTAAACCAAAAATCTCAGATCATCTTTAAACACCTACTGACTCATAGGACCTGAGAGTACAGAGACGACACATAGGACACTCTATCTACAAGACTTGACAGACAGTGTCTCCACCTGAGGATCACTGTTGTCCCAGATGTTGCTGTTGTTGCTGATGTTGTTCACCCTCTGATGGGTTCCTTCATCCTTGACGTCTACCTAAAAATTCAAATCCCACGCGGGTGAGACAATTGAATAATTGCCCCAGCGAGAGTTATAACTCTCCGCCAGAAGCATTATTATTGCAATAATGGAATAACATAAAGTAGTAGAACTATAAACATTCAACAGTAGGTTTAACATTATGTAAACTAAGTGAAGCAATATTCTATTAAGCAATCAATTCAATTATAACCTAATTGTATGACAAGACATATAACAATAAGGAATATGAAGAACATGTATACTAGTTATTTAACTAGAGGACTATAAACAATGTATCTTCAATCATTGTTTCTCATAGTTAAACCTATGCAGATATGCTACACAACTGATTATATTTTACAAACATATTTATGCCCTGAGGAGATGAGATATACCGCTCATACTCCAACCGACCATTACAAAATCACAATCCGTACCATACATAGGTCATCAAAAGAGTCAGATTCTTATGACCTCATCTTCCTCAGTCATTGTGAGGAACACCATGCAGGAAAACTTGTGTCTCTTCCATAATAGCTTTCCAAGGTATTCTGGCAACTTTGCTATTAGAGTTACAGTGGCATGTTGTACTCTCTTCTCCATTGAGGGATTTCTTGTTTATCTCACATCGATGCAGCATTAACAACATCATCGAGAGATTAGTGATACATCATCCCGAAATAAACATATAATGAAGGATTGAGAGATTAAAGTACATCTCACATCAAATCCTACATTAGGACGTAAGGATATTCGCGTCCATAACCCCCACATACTCAAAAGTATGCTCTCCAGGAGTTCCCTTAGGAAAACCTGTTTCACCATCATTTAACTTCTGACAATGATGGATCTATGGCCAGGGCTCTACATGATATCATTATACTTGATTATTTAAGTACATTATGGCATTATTTTAGCATCAGACATGTTTTCAAACATAAACCAATAAGACAACTGCTATAAAGAAAGAGTACTATTTGTATCAAGTTCACAACACATATTTTTAATATTGGGATATCAATCCCTAATCATCTCATCATTGTGATTCAGGAATATGGGTGTTCAAACCCTTAGATCATCAAAACACTTGTTACCAAGTGACATACTATCATCAAGTCATTTAATAACATGACCTTGATTGTAACAATGCATATACTTCTCATGACTTATACAGTCTATCAATCTCATATGTTACCTCATACTAGGCAACATAGTATATCATTATTTTTAAAGCTTATAAAGCGCTTTCAATGAATATGACATCATAACCCTTACCTGGCTATGATCACTTCTTGATAAAGACCTTCATGACTAATACAATTCATAACATGCACATTGTATCTATATCAGCACAATATAAATTGTTTCCAATTCAAGTATAGAACACCACAATTGGTTTCTAGGGTTAGGTTTTCTTTATATAATTCAGTTAGGGTTATTCAACCCCTTTTATTTACAAAGGCATATTGATTCCTCTTTTTATACTCAAGTATATAGTATCATGCTTAAAATCATAACCAAAATTAGGGTTTACTGTTCATATCATGACATTTCCCTAAATTAGGGTTTACTATTCACAATTCATCACTTTACCCTAGATTAGGGTTTACTATTCACATTATAATGAATTAATATCATACCATCATCATGTGTGAGGATTGCTTCCATTAATGCCCTCAAATTAGGTTAACATTCATTAACCATCATAATTAGGATTTCATGATCTAACTAACATGCATCATACCCTAATTAAGTATGTTCATACATATTGGAGGTTTATTAATTGATCCTCATTCATATAAGGAGTCTTCTCTCTCCTCTTTCTATAAGATGATGTTTACATCACCCTTGATTAGGTTAAGTCAAATCAACACTGACATCATGGGTTGTGTCACCATCATTATGGTCATTAGGGTTTACTTGATCAAGGGTTTTTAGTCACACTATCCCATCAAGGGTACTTTTATAATGTTCACCATTGATTATACATTAATAAACTAATGACTTGGTCCCTTAATCACTTTAGGTATCTATAGGGTTTAGGTTAATCTACCATTAAACAATCTTGACCCTAAGGCATCAAACGACCTTGACCATTTTAGACCTCAAACGGTCTTGCACACTAAACCCCCCCCCCCCAAACAGTCTTGAACACACCTTGAAATTGTTTGGTGGTGTTAACCGTCTGGTTTTGTTGACTTTGAAACCATTTGGTAAAGTGCACCCTCAAAACCGTTTGGTCATGAAGACTGTTTAGTCATGAAGATCGTTTGGTCATGAAGACCGTTTGGTCATGAAGATCGTTTGGCCAAGTTGACTTTGAAACCGCATGGACAAAACCGTTCTTGAAACTGCATGAGCACCAAACGGTTTGGGATTGTTTGGTCCCAAACGGTCTTGAGATTGTTTGGACTAAAATGGTCTTGAGACCATTTGCACCAAACCACCTCAAAACCGCATGGACCAGAAAGTGTCTCAACCATTCCAATTGAGTTAGGGTTTCGAATGTTGAACCCCTCAATCGATCTTGCAACAGTGTGCCACTCATCCATTGAGTCAATTAGGTCAACCCTCAACTGATTTGACCCTCAATTGACCATCAATTGATCACCAATTAGGGCTTGCAACCACTTGACCATAGTCAACCCTAGACCTCCAATCGGTCTTGGGTGACCCCCAAACGGTCTTGAGATCATTTGGACATCCTCCAAACGGTCTGGAGACCATTTTCCCATTATTTTATCAAAAATCAAGTCATTCACTCAAGGGTTGAACCCTAGGTTTAGTCACCAAATCTCCACTTAATTGGTCAACGACTTGATATCATTGGACCCTCAATTGGTCAACCCTCTTAACCCTAGACCTCCAAACGTTCTTGGGTGATCACCAAACGGTCTTGAGACCATTTGTGTGATCCGAAAACGGTTTTGAAACCATTTGGGCCACTCAACCCAAACTTCAACATGATTGTATTATTGGAATCAACAATAGACCCGATTAGGGTTTAGGTGACTAATGGGCCTTCAATTGGTGATTATCTTGGAATTACTTGATCAATTTTGGTGGGTTATTAGTCCATAATGTTTAAAAAAGATATCCAAATGGTCAACTCCTGGTCAATGCAGCCAAACGGTCTTGGACCGTTTGCTTCCATGAGTTCTTGGTTGAAATTGTTTGCTTTCAATCGGTTTGAAACCGTTTGCTCTCAAACGGTTTTGGAAACCATTTTTGCAAGAGGTGGGAGATCATTTGCTAAATAACGTTTTTGGATAAAATTTGGAATTAACATCATCATCTTCTACCTCAAGAATAGGGGCTTTTCTTCATGGAAACACTTGCAATAACACATACACGTGTCTAAAGAAGGAGAATAAGCAATGTTTCTATGAAAGGAAGATGCAAAAACAATACTTAAGGGTTAGAGTTTTAAAAACCACCTTTAGATCTGATCTAGAGCTCCAAGCTTCGTGGATTTAATGGTGGATGAAGCTCCAAATGTTTTCTAGGGTCCGTTCTTCAAGATTTGGATGGAGAAGATGGCTAGAAAGAAGAGTTGTGTAAAGAAAACTAACAAACCAACCTTGTATTAGGGTTTCCTCCATGAATTTGAGCTAGATGATTATCAAAGCTTACCCCTACCAGCTCGGTCATTCTCCTCTGCTTCTGGGCTTCTCCTTAGTCGGCCAAAGAAAGAAGATGAGAAAAGAAACTAAGGTAAACGTTCCCTTGCTTTGTGGAAAAAGGGTGCTTAAATATTTTTGGGTATTATCAAGGCAAAGAATAAGATAGTTATTTCTTTTATTTCTTAAACCCATCCACTCATGATCAATCCACCCTTGGCCACGTTTCTTCCTCCTTTTCACATCCAAAACATCTCACTTAGCCAAGGTTAAAGGAAAAGAAACCATATTTCTTAATAAGTTATGTATATAAAAAGCCCTTTTTGCTTAAAAGTTAGTTATTTAATCATTAAGGTTATCTTTCTTACTTAATCATTCAAATGAGATGCCCTCATTTTTTTCTTTGATCTACTTGGTGCCAAGAGACATGAGAGATACTCTAGAGGATATATTTTACAAGTTGCACCATAGATTTTGTGTAAATTGCATTTTACTTCAAAACTAGGTTTTAAAGCACAATGATTGCTCTACAAGCTATATCTTGGTGCTCAAGCTTGTGGAATCCATAACACTACATCATATTCATTCTTATGATGTCTCACTATCAGAGGAATCATCTTAGCATGTGCAATTTGCAAGTTAACCCCTCAACTTGGGTAATTTGCACATTAGTCCATATTTAACAAAACATTATTACAACATTGTTCAAAAAGGACTGAAATGGAAATATAAGTTCCTCAAAACTTTAATTAAATAACAAAAGATAACCACAAGCATCTAATCACATATTTAAGCAAAAAACCTAGGGTTAGTTCATAACCCAGGTTAGGGATGTTACAAATTATCCACCCCTCACAAGGATTTTGTCCCCGAAATCAACAAAACATATTAAGAGAAAAGAGCAGGGTATTTCCTTCTCATCTCTTCCTCTAGTTCCCATGTGGCTTCTTCAACACCAGAATAATTCCAGAGGACTTTCACTAGACTTATGTCTTTCTTTTTCAACTTTTTAATTCTTTTATCAAGGATCGACATTGGTCCTTCCTCATAAGATATATCATCATTCAATTCTACTTCCATAGGTTGCAAAACTGATTTTGTATCAGGGTGAAATTTCCTAAGCATGGAAATGTGGAACACAGGGTGTAACCTCTATAACTCTGGTGGTAACTCTAGATTATAGGCTACTCTTCCAATCTTTTCAATGATTGGATAAGGCCCCATAAAACTAGGAGCTAACTTCCCTTTCCTTCCAAATCTAAGAACTCCTTTCCAAGGTGAGACCTTGAGGTACACTCTGTCTCCAACTTGGAATTCTAAAGGTCTATGATGCTTATGATGGTAAAATTTCTACCTATCTTGTGTAATCTTTATCTGTTGTTGTGTTACTTTAATCTTTTCTTTGGTCTGCTGCACAAGATCATGACCTAACAATTGGTATTCACCAGTTTCATACCAACATAGGGGTGATCTACAACGTCTACCATACAAAGCTTCATAAGGTGCCATGTCAATGCTATGTTGATAGCTGTTGTTGTAGGCAAACTCTATCAAGCTTAGGTGTAGATCCCAACTCCATGTAAACTGAAGAACACATGCTCTAAGCAAGTCTTCCAAGGTCTGTATAGTCCTTTCTCACTATCCGTCAGTCTAAGGATGAAAGGTTGTACTAAACCTTAATTGTGTGCCTAAAGCTTTATGAAGTCGCTCCCAAAAATGACTCATAAACTGGGGACCTCTTCCAGAAACAATGGTAACTGGGACTCCATGCAGTCGCACTATCTCATCAACATATAACTGTGCTAGCTTCTCAGCAGAATAGGTTGTTTTGACAGGTAAGAAATGTGTTGTCTTCGTCAACCTATCAACTATTACCCAGATGGAATCATGTCCTTTGGATGTTCTGGGTAGACCAACCACAAAGTCCATGGTTACATGATCCCACTTCCACTGTGGTATGGGTAAAAGTTGCATTGTTCCTACAGGCTTCTGGTGTTCAACTTTAACTTGCTGACACACAGGACACCGCATAACAAACTCAACTACATCTTTCTTTAAACCAGGCCACCAATACATATCTTTCAAGTTTTGATACATCTTGGTGCTTCCTGGATGCATAACATACATCAAAGAATGAGCTTCTTCCAGGACTAACTTTCTCAAGTTATCCTCATTTGATGCTATCATCCTACCATGATAACAGGCTACTAGGTCATCTGAGTTATGAAAAACATCTCATTTATCACTGCCATACTCCGATCTAATCAGTTGCACGGAAGCATCAACTTGTTGTGCTTCCTTGATCTTCTCTCTCAGAGTAGGTTTTATGTGCATCTCAGCTAACAACCCGACTAACAATGATACTTTTAACTGTACATTGTTTTGCCTTAAGGTGATACGCATATCTCTTCTAGAGCATACCAAGGAACTTAGTTGTGCTCTATCCAAAGCCGGTGGTGTTGATTTCCTACTCAAAGCATAAGCAAATACATTGGCCTTCTCTGGATGGTAATCAATTGTATAGTCATAGTCCTTGATTAACTCCATCCAGCAGCGTTGCCTCATGTTAAGCTCATGCTGAGAAAAGATATACTTAAGGTTCTTATTATCAGTGAAAATCTGAAATGTTTCTCCATAAAGATAATGTCTCTAGATTTTCAAGGCATGAACCACAACAGCTAGTTCTAGATCGTGTGTCAGATAATTCTCCTCGTGTTTCTTAAGATGTCAAGAAGAAAAAGAAATCACTTGTTTATCTTGCATCAACACACATCCAAGTCCATTCTTGGAGGCATCACAGAAAACTATATATCCTTTCCCTTGCTCAGGTAAAACAAGCACTGGTGCACTTGTCAATCTTTCCTTCAACATCTAAAAGGATTGTTGACACTTATCACTCCAAACAAAAGGAACATCCTTCACGATCAACTTTGTCAAGGGTAAAGCTATAGAACTGAAGTTCTTAATGAACCTATGATAATAGCCTGCCAACCCTAAGAAATTGTGGATCTCCGTCGGTGTCTTTGGCTGCTCCCATTGCAGGACATATTCTACCTTTTTAGGGTCAACACGTATACCTCAAGAAGATATTACGTGTCTAAGAAAAGAAATTTCTAGTAACCAGAACTCACACTTGCTAAATTTATCATATAACTTATGCTCTCTTAGCAAAGTTAGAGCCTATCAAAGATGTTGTCCATGCTGTTGAGCATCTCTACTATAGATCAGAATGTCATCTATAAAGACAACAACACACTGATTGAGAAAAGGTTGGAAGATTCTATTCATAAGTTCCATAAATGCAGCTGGTGCATTAGTTAGTCCAAACGACAAAACTGTGAACTCATAATGACCATACCTTGTTCTAAAGGCAGACTTTGGTATGTCACTATCCTTAATACGCAGTTGATGATATCCCAATCTCAAATCTATTTTTGAGAAGATGGTTGCACCACGCAACTGGTCAAAGAGATCATCAATCCTCGGTAAAGGATACTTATTCTTTATTGTTACTTTGTTTAAATATCTACAATCAATGCACAACCGCATTGACTTGTCTTTCTTCTTAACAAAGAGGATCAGATCACCCCAAGGAGAAGTACTCGGTTGGATAAAACCCTTCTCAAGAAACTCTTGTAGATGTTTCTTGAGTTCTTCCATCTCAGCAGGCACCATCCTATACAGTGTTTGTGCTATGGGTTGCGTGTCTGGGACTGAATTGATTTCAAAATCAATTTCCCGAGGCTGTGGTACACCTGGACATTCTTCAGGGAATACATCTTCAAATTCCCTGACTACAGGAACTTCAGTAGGGTTAGCACTATCCATGGTAGTATCTACCACATGGGCCAAGAATGCATAACATCCTATCCTCATCAGCATCTCAGCAACCATAGATGACAATAAACAGGTGGGTAGAATCTTTCTTTCTCCTTGAAAGATCCATGTGTCACTATCATCAGTGAACACAGCTTGCTTGGACTTACAATCCAAAACAACCTTATACCTTTCTAAGGTATCCATCCCAAGGATTATATCAAATCCATGTATCTCAAGTGGTATAAGATCCACTTGAATGTGATGTTCAGAGAAGAAGAGGATGTTGGGAGAACATATCTCCTGTAACATAGCAGACCCCATCAACGGAGTTTCCAGCAACAAACTATCTACTCTGTGACTGACCGTCATATTGCAATTATGAATCACTCTTCGAGTGATAAAGGAGTGCATATCACCTGGATCAATTAAAACATATACAACACAAGATGTAGATATATCAAAATATAACAATTCCATCTGGCCTGCCACAACCCAAGAATATAACAGTGCATCTAGTGGATTCATCGCATAGAATCTTGTCGTTGTCTGTGGTTGATTTGGTGCTCGATGACTAGGTGTTGATGATCCAACTTGGGATGCTTGTCTACGTCCTCTAGCATTTCTTGAAAACTATCACCTTTGGGATCCTTGCTGACTCTGCCTCTGAGGTTGAGTCACACTCACTTCTCTAGCTCTACAATCCTTCATCAGATGTCCCATCTTACCACATATGTAACAACTTTTGTTCAGTTTTTGTGCTCTGGGTGGTCCTGTAACCGACATAGATACTGAACTGTGAGCTCCTTATAGTGGTAGGCTTCGTCCTCTACCCCTATTTGACGTCCACTACGTCTGGGTACTGAATCTAGGTGGTGATGTAGGTGTAGAAAACCTAGGTTTCTTGAAATCTTTAGATGAAGATCCTTGGAACTGGGGATACATCCTCTTGTTCTAGGTCTGTCTCTTTTCTACCACAAACCTCTGTATCCTCCTGACTGACTCTACAAAAGTAGCAAACCTTTCACTATTCTCCAGAGCAGACACAGGAGTAGTCAACTCAACGTTTAACCCTTTCTCAAAGCGCCTAATCCTTTCTTCATCTGTGGCTGCCATGTGTGGACAGAACCACAACAGCTCCATGAACTTAGCCTCGTATTCGCTAATGTTTTTTTTTTGGTGCACATAGGGTGTTGCCTTTTTATTATTTTCCAAAAAAGTACGGGTACTAGAAAGTAGCCATTTAAGGAAAAAACAAAAGCTGTACAGAAAACAACAAAAAACTAGCTACTCAAAGCTTTAATGTCAACTAAACATGCCTCCCAGAGCTTCCAACTATCTGTGCAAAAGCCCCTGAAAGTCCTTGTATTCCTTTCTTTCCAAATCGCATGTATAATAACATAGACCGCAATGTTTTCTCTCCCTTTAAGATTAAGTAAATCTGAAAAGGAGTTAAGAATCAACGGACTGTTACTGTACTTCCTCCAGTAACCCCAAAAACCAGCCGCAAAACTACAACCAAAGAAAAGATGGACTGCATCCTCTTCACAGGCACAACAGAGAATACATCTAGATGCCAGCTGAAAGCCTAATCCTTTAAGGTAATCAGTGGTCAAGATTCTTCCAAGGAAACACTTCCACAGCATCATAGAGAACCTCCTCGGCATACTCCTCCAAATCCAGTGCCCCCACTGAACCCTTTGATGTTTCTTCCTAACCACATTCCAACAGTCTTTCAGCCTGCAAGACTTCTTTAACCCAAACAAGATTTGGTCATCAACACCATCATGAATAAATGTATCCTCCACAAAGCCATTCAACAGAAGGGAACCACGAAAAGACGGGATACTCCACCTTCCATCTTTCAGACAAGCTTCGACTTTGCAGTTAAGGCCAAGCCCCATTCTAAACATTAGATCAGGATTTATCAACTCAATGAGCTTCCTTTTACCCCTAAGCCAAGGGTCCCTCCAAAACAGAAATTTCTTCCTATTACCCAAGCTGAAAACGATCTCTTCTAAAAGAACTTTTCTTAGCTCGAGCATCCTCCTCCACAGCCAAGAATTAGAGGCTCTAGTGCTCACAGACCAAACAAAAATTTCTTCCTTTTATTCGCTAATGTTCATTGGACCTTGACTTAATCTCTCAAACTGAGAGATTTTCTCGTCCAGAAACGTCTTAGGGAAATATTTGTTGATGAATTCTTGTCGAAAATCTTCCCATGCAATCTCCACACCATGCCTCTTTTGTTCTTCCATGGTCCACCAATGACTAGCACTCCCCTTGAGAAGATACACATCATGTTTGACCTTCTCAGATTCTGGGATGTTTAGGATTCCAAAGGCCTTCTCTAGTTCAGTTAACCACAAGTTGGCATCTGTTGGGTCAGCTGTTCCAGCATACTCTGTGGCTCCAACTCGGTGAAGTCGTTCAAACATCTTGTCGATTCCTTGTCCTACAGAATGGGTAGGTGCCCTAGGTGTAGGTATAGGCATCCTATCAATCATGTGTGTCATGGAAGTCATAAACTGCCCAAACATGGCTTAAACGACTAGGTTCCCCATGTCAGTTGGATTGAACTGGGGTGGTTCAGGCACATGTTCTTCTATTTTTGGGTCTCTTGCACTCCTCCTGGGTGCAACAATACTACTCTCTGCAACGTGTTCTTCGTGAGGTCCATACATCCTTAATCTTATCTTCTTCTCCTGAGGAGTAGAAGACACTATCAGACATACTGGAAGACACTAGAATAGACTCAACATCCTAAGTCATATGTCTCTGTAGACTTAGCGAACCTAGAGCTCTGATACCACTTAAATTGTGACGATACTTCTCAGAAAACAAGATCAATGAATGCGGAAGCGATTAACTAACAGCGGAATTATTAAAAAATCACTAAAAATTAAAACTTTTTGTAAAGAGATCTTTAAATAGTAAAACTCTTTTCATAAAGAAACACAATAAGTTATTTACAAACTGATCCATCATTACATCTCTGTAAAATCATATCTCGAGTGATTACAACATCAATTGCCTTGTTATTTGTACAAGGCAAGATACAAAAATCTCGAGGCATTAAGACAAAAGTCTCAGATCATCTTTAAACACCTACTGACTCCTAGGACCTGAGAGTACAGAGACGACACGTAGGACACTCTATCTACAAGACTTGACAAACAATGTATCCACCTGAGGATCACTGTTGTCCCTGATGTTGTTGTTGCTGCTGATGTTGTTCACCCTCTGATGGGTTCCTTCGTCCTCGGCGTCTACCTAAAAAGTTGAATCCCATGTGGGTGAGACAATTGAATAATTGTCCCAGCGAGAGTTATAACTCTCCGCCAGAAGCATTATTATTGCAATAATGGAATAACATAAAGTAGTAGAACTATAAACATTCAACATTAGGTTTAACATTATGTAAACTAAGTGAAGCAATATTCTTTTAAGCAATCATTTCAATTATAACCTAATTGAATGACAAGACATATAACAATAAGGATTATGAAAACATGTATACTAGTTATTTCACTAGAGTACTATAAACAATGTATCTTCAATCATTGTTTCTTGTAGTTCAACCTATGCAGATATGCTACACGGCTGATTACATTTTACAAACATATTTATGCCCTGAGGAGATGAGGTATACCGCTCATACTCCAACCGACCATTACGAAATCGCAATCGATACCATACATAGGTAATCAGAAGAGTCGGATTCTTATGACCTCAACTTCCTTAGTCAGTGTGAGGAACAACATGCAGGACGACTTGTGTCTCTGCCATAATATCTTTCCAGGGTATTTTGGAAACTTCACTATTAGAGTTACAGTGGCATGCTGTACTCTCTTCGCCATCGAGAGATTTCTTGTTTATCTCACATCGATGCGGCATTAACAACATCATCGGGAGATTAGTGATACATCATCCCGGCATAAATATATAATGAAGGGTTGAGAGATTAAAGTACATCATACTTCTAATCCTACATTAGGACGTAAGGATATTCACGTCCATAACCCCCACATACTCAAAAGTATGCTCTCCAGGTGTTCCCTTAGGAAAACCTATTTCACCATCATTTAACTTCTGAAAATGATGGATCTATGGTCACGGCTCTACATTATATCATTATACTTGATTATTTAAGCACATTATGGCATTCTTTTAGCATCAGGCATGTTTTCAAACATAAACCAATAAGACAACTTCTATAAATAAGGAGTACTATTCGTATCAAGTTGACAACACATATTTTTAATATTGGGATATCAATCCCTAATCATCTCATCATTGTGATTCCGGAATATGGGTGTTCAAACCCCTAGATCATCAAAACACTTGTTACCAAGTGACATACTATCATCAAGTCATTTAATAGCATGACCTTGATTGTAACAATGCAGATACTTCTCATGACTTATACAATCTATCAATCTCATATGTTACCTCTTACTAGGAAACATAGTATATCATTATTTTCAAATCTTATAAAGTGCTTTCAATGAATATGACATCATAACCCTTACCTGGCTATGATCACTTCTTGATAAAGACCTGTGTGACTAATACAATTGATAACATGCACATTGTATCTATATCAGCACAATATAAATTGTTTCCAATTCAAGTATAGAACACCACAGTTGGTTTCTAGGGTTAGGTTTTCTTTATATAATTCAGTTAGGGTTATTCAACCCCTTTGATTTACAAAGGAATAATGATTCCTCTTTTTATACTCAAGTATAGAGTATCATGCTTAAAAGCATAACCCAAATTAGGGTTTACTATTCATATCATGCTTAAAAGAATAACCCAAATTAGAGTTTACTATTCACAATTCATCACTTTACCCTATATTAGGGTATACTATTCACATTGTAATGAATTAAGATCATACCATCATCATGTGTGAGGATTGCTTCCATTAATTCCCTCAAATTAGGTTAAGATTCATTAACCATCATAATTAGGGTTTCATGATCTCACTAACATGGATCATACCCTAATTAGGTATGTTCATACAAATTGGAGGTTTATTAATTGATCCTCATTCATATAAGGTGTCTTCTCTCTCCTCTTTCTATAAGATGATGTTTAGATCACCCTTTATTAGGTTAAGTCAAATCAACACTGACATCATGGGTTGTGTCACCATCATTATGGTCATTAGGGTTTACTTGATCAAGGGATTTTAGTCACACTATCCCATCAAGGGTACTTTTGTAATGTTCACAATTGATTATACATTAATCAACTAATTACTTGGTTCCTTAATCACTTATGGTATCTATAGGTTTTAGGTTAATCTACCACTAAACCATCTAGACCACTAAGGCATCAAACGATCTTGACCTTTTTAGACCTCAAACGGTCTTGCACACTAACCCCCCCCCCCAAACGGTCTTGAATAAACCTTGAAACCGTTTGGTGGTGTTGACCCTTTGGTTTTGTTGACTTTGAAACCGTTTGGTAAAGTGCATCCTCAAAACCATTTGGTCATGAAGGCCGTTTGGTCATGAAGATCGTTTGGTCATGAAGATCGTTTGGTCATGAAGACAGTTTGGTCATGAAGACCGTTTGGCCAAGTTGACTTTGAAACTACATGGACACAATCGTTCTTGAAACTGCATGAGAACCAAATGGTTTGGTATCGTTTGGTCCCAAACGGTCTTGAGACCGTTTGGTCCAAACCACCTCAAAACCACATGGACCAAAAAGTGTCTCAACCATTCCAATTGAGTTAGGGTTTCCAATGTTGAACCCCTCAATCGATCATGCAACGGTTAGCCACTCATCAATTGAGTCAATTATGTCAACCCTCAACTGAATTGATCCTCAATTGTCCCTCAATTGATCACCAATTTGAACTTGGATCAATTGGATTAAGGTTTGAAATCAATCACCCTTCAACATGTATCATCATGAGTCTAATTGATTTGCAACCACTTGACCATAGTCAACCCTAGACCTCCAATCGGTCTTGGGTGACCCCAAACGTTCTTGAGATCATTTGGACATCATACAAATGGTCTTTAGACCGTTTTCCCATTATTTTATCAAAAATCAAGTCATTCACTCAAGGGTTGAACCCTAGGTTTAGTCACCAAATCAGCACTTAATTTCTCAACGACTTGATATCATTGGACCCTCAATTGGGCAACCACTCTTAACCCTAGACCTCAAAACGGTCTTGTGTGATCACCAAACGGTTTTGAGACCGTTTGGGTGATCCCCAAATGGTTTTGAAACTGTTTCGGCCACTCAACCCAAACTTCAACATGATTGTATTATTGAAATCAGCAATAGACCCGATTAGGGTTTAGGTGACTAAGGGGCCTTCAATTGGTGATTCTCTTGGAATTACATGATGATTTTTGGTGGGTTATTAGTCCATAATGTTCACAACAGATATCCAAATGGTCAACACCTGGTCAATACACCCAAACAGTCTTTGACCATTTGCTTCCATACATTCTTGGTTGAAATTGTTTGCTGTCAAACAGTTTGAAACCGTTTGCTCTCAAACGGTTTTGGAAACCGCTTGTGCAAGAGGTGGGAGATCGTTTTCTAAAGAAAGTTTGTGGATAAAATTTGGAATTAGCGTCATCATCTTCTACCTCAAGAACAGGGTCTGTTCTTCACGGAAACACTTGGAAGAACACATAAAAGTGTCTAAAGAAGGAGAATAAGCAATGTTTCTATGAAAGGAAGATGCAAAAACAATACTTAAGGGTTAGAGTTATAAAAACCACCTTAAGATCTGATCTAGAGCTCCAAGCTTCGTGGCTTTAATGGTGGATGAAGATCCAAAGGTTGTCTAGGGTCCGTTCTTCAAGATTTGGATGGAGAAGATGGCTAGAAAGAAGAGTTGTGTAAGGAAAACTAACAAACCAACCTTGTATTAGGGTTTCCTCCATGAATTCGAGCTAGATGATGATCAAAGCTTACCCAAACCAGCTCGGTCATCCTACTCTGATTATGGGCTTATCCTTAGTCGGCCAAAGCAAGAATATGAGAAAAGAAACTAAGGGAAACGTTCCCTTGCTTTTTTTAAAAAGGTGCTTATATATTTTTGGGTATTATCAAGGCAAAGAATAAGATAGTTATTTCTTTTATTTATCAAACCCATCCACTCATGCTCACTCCACCCTTGGCCACGTTTCTTCCTCCTTTTCACATTCAAAACCTCTCACTTATCCAAGGTTAAAGGAAAAGAAACCATATATCTTAATAAGTTATATATATAAAGCCCTTTTTGCTTAAAACTTAGTTATTTAATCATTAATGTTATCTTTCTTACTTAATCATTCAAATGAGGCGCCCTACTCTTTTTCTTTGCTCTACTTGGTGCCAAGAGACATGAGAGATACTCTAGAGGATATATTTTACATGTTGAACCCTAGATTTTGGGTAAATTGCATTTTACTTCAAAACTAGGTTTTAAAGCACAAGGATTGCTCTACAAGCTATATCTTGGTGCTCAAGCTTGTGGAATCCATACCACTACATCATATTCATTCTTATGATGTCTCACTATCATAGGAATCATCTTAACATGTGCAATTTGCAAGTTAACCCCTCAACTTGGGTAATTTGCACATTAGTCCATATTTAACAAAACGATATTACAACATTGTTCAAAAAGGACTGAAATGGAAATATAAGTTCTGCAAAAATTTAATTACATAAAACAAGATAACCACATGCATCTAATCACATATTTAAGCAAAACACCTAGGGTTAGTTCATGACCCATGTCAGGGATGTTACATCGACCGTTGGAGTAACTGACCAAGTAAATTTTCATTTGTCGATCGAGTTTCCTCAAGGCAAACTCGACCAGTGGTCTGAATATCGACTTTGTCTTTTACTCTATCGGTTGAGTTACCTTTATTGAAACTCGACCGATTGCACTGTACGGAAAAGTGCAGAAATGTGCTTCTAGCCGTTGTGGAGTTGCAACAAGTGAAGATAGATCTGTTGCAAGCCACAAAATGACTAATTTTTATTCTCAAGTGTTCCCAAAGGCTAAGAGCCATCCCCAACTATAAATAGGACCCCTTGGGCTTCATTCCAAGGTTGAGTATTCATTGCAAACTCTATTTGAGGCTCCTATTCTATAGTTAAGTACTTCCTACAGCCTCCTCTCTCTCTCTAAGCTTAGTCTCTTGCTACATCCATTAGAGTGAGTAGGAAATTTGTAAGAGAGCTAGTCCTACATGTATATCTTGTAAGGCTCTCACTTACACCACCTCCCTATCTCTCATTTCAATCATGAAGATGAAGGTTCTCTCTCTTGTCCAAGAGAGGTGAAGAAAAATAAGGGAAGGAGTCCCTTGGTGAAGATCAAGGCTGAAGACTTGGTGCTAGAGTGGGTAAGCCCTTGGAGAAGGCATAAGACTCTTGAAAAGTGGGTAAGTCCTTGATAAGGTTGAAGACTCTTTGTATTGGATAGGTATGTCTTTTGTTTGGTCATGCATTGTATGTATTATGAATGAATATAAGAGTGCAATAGTTTGGAAGTCCTAGAGGGTTGACCTCTCTAGGCAAGTGGAGTGACACACTTCTAGTTTGAAGTGTGGAACCACTCTAAATAGCTTGTCTAATTGGTGCATGTTCAATCTCTCTCTCCCTTGCTATGTATGTGTTAGTTGCACTCAAATTTCCTATTTAGAAACCTAATCTTGTCATATATCTTGAAGGTTTAATGAGTTTTGTTTAAGTGCTTTCAGCTCTATTCACCCCCCCTCTAGAGCATCTAATCACCCATTTAAGATCCAACAATTGGTATCAGAGCGGGTCTTCTCCAAGCATACTTCCACAAGTAGGAGAATATGGGTGATTATGAAGATGGTCAACCTTCAAAGAGAACAATAGAAGGAAACAAGATAGAAAAGGGGATCACAAAGGCTCCATCAAAAAATGAAAGCACTAGTGGAAGATCTAGTGAATGTGAAGATGGAAGATGCCACTGCGCCCTCATGACAAGCTCAATTGAAGATTTAAATGAGGTAAGTTCAAGTGTTGAGATTCAAAAAAATGCTTACCTTAATCAACTGAATGCTCTTATATTTGCAAATTCTAGCTTGCTTGATAAGATTAAATTTTTAGAATCTCAACCTTCTATGACTATTTCATATATAGAGCTTGCTACTACTATTGTTTCTCGGTCCTAGGAGTCAGTAGATGTTTAATATAGATCTGAGATTTTGGCGTAATGCCTCGAGATTTGTTGAAAAGTTAAAAGGGCAATTGATGATTGTAATACTCGAGATGTGATTTATAGAGATAATGAAGAATCATTTTGTAAATAACTCATCATGTTTCTTTATGAAAGAGTTTTACCATTTGCAAATCTCTTTATGAAAAGTTTCAAATTTTTAGTAATTTTCAATAATTCCGCAGCTAATTAATCGCTTCCGCATTCGTTGATCTTGTTTTCTGAGACATGTCGTCACACTAGGAAACAAGGCCTAAACAAGTTTTCCAGTGTCTAGATTGTCCTTTTGTATTGCACATGGGCATAGTGATGGTATGAGGTGCTAAATATTAGTTGTGTGTCATGTTTTTCTTGAAGTTTATTCCATAGTTTGCGGTGAAATTTTGATTGTGATCAATGATTTTTGAGATTGGAATCCCTTGAAGTATTTCTATCTCGATGATATAAATCTCATCCAAGTTAGATACCTTGGTAGAGGTTTTGCATGCTATTAAGTGTGTAGATTTGGTCATGCAATTGATTATCACCCATATGGAATCATACCCTTATATGTTTCTAGGAAGAACCAATACAAAATACATGGTGGTTTGGTCCCATTTACATTTGAGAATCAAAAGAGGTTGTAACAAATCACCTGGTATTTGACGTGTTGCACCTTCTAATGAGTAAGGGAACTAAGTAACAAAAAAGCTATCTCATGCTTCATATTTTTCCACAAAAAGCATCACAATAATTATTTGAATATTTTTTCTACAGGATAGACAATGAAATTAGAACCATGAACTTTTTGTAAGATGTGGTCCTTTGGAGATGAGTCTCCAAGGGCCTAGAGACATTGTTTGTATTGTATTCCCTCATCAATACCCACAAAGAGGTGGGTTTGGGGTTTGGGGAGGATATTTTTATCTAATGGATAGTAGGGATGGAGTTTTGATATGTGAGGAACTTAGTGAGCAAGTCAAATATGTGTTGGGTTTTAGGGGAGGCAGAAAAGGCAGCAGAAACAAAAAATTTCTCCCCCAAACCCATAACAAGGAAACGCGTCAACGTCTATACAATAGGAAAGGATGGTTTGTGGAATCATACCTTATCCCAAGGCTTGCTCGGCGACAATACCTCGCGACTTGCGCGGTCTTCACCTCTGGTCTTGAACGGTGTCTATGCAGCTCCTGGTCGCACCAGGACTGACGACTCCTAGTCTCACCGGGACTATCGGGATTGACAGTTGTCCTCCGAGCGGCAGAAACCTCCCGCCTCTGAAGTAGTCCACACGGACAACCTCGAACTCCAATCTCGAAAGGAGTCACACCCTCCTGTTGGCGTACTAGTCGCCAACACACTGTCCTACCACCTGTCACTTTCTACAGTTGTCCTTCCCTTGTTGTGTCTCCCTTTTCAGGTAGCACTTGCTCAGGCTCTTTCGGTTACCAAAACCAGAGAGAACGACAACTTTGCAGAGCAACTGGTTTGCACTGAGTTGTCTTTGAGAAGCCACCAACACCCCTATATATAGGAAGGTCATGGGATAGGCTTTTCCATCCCGGGCAATGCGGGACTAAAAGCAGGAGTAGAAGGGTTTGAGATTTTCCACAAAACAACCAACTCGCAACCTGAACCGATCGTTTCACAACTAAAACAGTCAGTTGGGTACCTGAGTTGGTCGATTGACATCTCAACCGATCGGTTGGGACCCATGAGATGGTCGGTTCACTTCTGAACTGATCAGTTCATGGTCCTGACCAGTTCTCGATTGACTTTCCCTCTTTTGTTTCTAATTTGTATCAAATACCAATCCTTTTCCCAATCAAATTGGGAAAGTGAAACGAAAGGAAAATTCTCACCAATCCTACTTTCCCAACTTGCTCAGTTGCACCAGTTGAATCGATCATTTCAACACTTGAAGCAATTGTTTAACCCTATCCATGAGCTGATCGACTCACCACCTGAGCTGATCAGTTCACCAAGCTGAGCCAATCGGTTCATCACATAAGCCGATCGGTTGGGAGTGCAATTGTGCAGAATCAGTCAATTGCGGTTTCAATCAATCCGATACTCCAATCAATGTGTCCAACACCTTGAACATTATAACATTGAGCTATCAATTGATTGAGTGTTTAATTGAACTACTAAACTCCTTTAGTAATCAATCTAAACATTGTTTGTGGACAAAACTCCTCTTCCAGGTTAAATCCTATGTGTGTGACCCTACAGGTCCATTTCACGTTGGCAATGAAAGTCCATAACACTTATGACTTCACAAGCAAAGAGCGGTGCCTAGTCACATAATAGTTCTACCCAAGTGAAATAGAAAGTTGGAGAACAACTTTCAATCCTACAATCCGTGAATGGTGTTACAGTGAATGTATAATTCCTTTGTCACTGATATCCCGAATGAACTCGAGGCATGGAACAGTCATCTTGTCAACGTTCATTCACTTTCTTGATCTCAGAGTAGATTGGAAGAGATATCTATGACATCAATATAACATAAAAGTAAAACACATGCGTGCACACCTTTCTCAATCCTACTCATCAAGTGGCCATGGATATCATACCCCCTCAGGAGGGACAAATCCCATATCTATCACTCACCCCTTAAAAGCCCCATGTGTCAAAGCCACCCAATCATCACCTTTATAACAAACCATGTTTCAGGACTACGTTTGATGATGTCAAAGTGTGCCCAACGACATGTGTTGATTGTAGTGATTTCAGGTCAAAGAATCACACTCACCAACATCACTATGAGTATTGACTGTGACTACCATGCCATGGTTCCAGGTGTCAAACTCACGGTGGGTCTGTCTGGTACACTTGTTCTCTAACAAGTACCTATGTGTTTGGTTTGATATCTCTATATCATGACTAATAAGATTATGTCATCAACCAACACCACAATCTAGTCCTGTGTGTCATTGTTGTCTATCTACCTTCCACAATGACATCTGACTAGGGACATAACAAGAATGTACAAACTCTTAGCATCCGTATGATCTCATCATTCAGGTCATCAACTTGAAAGCATATGTCATTGAGTATTGTCATTCTCTAGACATTCAATCTGTTCTACCACTATCTCATATGACTGAATCGGAAAGAATTGGAAGCTTGCCTTTGATGTTTATCAAATCAATCTTAATGTATCCCACCAATCATCCCATGATTGGCTCTCAGGGCATACATACCAACAGAATCCCACTTGCACTGCGAGCCAATCACCCTTGAATCATATTCATAGTGATCTTCAAACATGTCCCACATGTTACTCTGCTCTAGTGCGATCATAGTGAGTAATGAAAACACCTTGCCAAAGTCAGTATAAATTGCATGTCTCACATCTCTTCATTGTACGTCACACGTATGAGATGGAGTTGTCGTAATATGCGATCTAGTATTCCTTTGCTAACCTTTAGCCACATTGCATGATCAAGGATTCCATACTTGTCATCAATGAGCGGAATATCTATAAGTTCATCTCATGAACTTCCAGATCTATATAGTATCTACTGTTGTTCTCTAACACATAGATACTTGACATTTCCTTTTAAACGGTTTTATTGGAACACTTCCAATTATCAACAAACTTTCACTTTTATATATATCCTATATATATTTTGCGATTAATTTTCTATCCTTTAGGAAGTTCGCATCAATGTAACTCTTTACATTGAACTCTTCCTTATCTCCATAGAACTAGTACTTCACAAGTACTTATCAAGTTCTCATGGTATTCTAGTAACCCTTACTGGAAGTAGACAAACATCCACTCGTCATGTCCCACATACGAGTTTTCAGGATGAGCACATCATATTGACATGTCCTACATACAAGATGATGAATGCATTTTGTTCTTGCCATGTCGATACATGCAAGATAATGGGTTGATTACATACATGATAGATCCATATCTATTCTTCGTGTTCCCATTCTTCATAAGAATTGGACACTTGTCCTTGGGATACTAACTCCATGTAATATGGACACGTTTTCTATCACCGAATCTGTGTATACTAAACCCTTTAGTACAGATTGCCAATGTATTCTTTCTCTTTTCAGGTCAAGAGGTTTTTGAGAACTATCCCTATAGATCTATATTCCTATCACATAGGAAACATCTCTATCTTCCTTAAAGATAATTTCCACTTTTGGATTTCCATTCTAGAACATTTCCATTTCACATCAACGTGTGGAATGTGAACACACTCCCACTAAATCAAGAATCCCTTCTTTATCATTGACATATCAGTCAAACCCTTTGACTATATCATCAAAGTAAAGATCCAATTTTGAGTTGCTTGTACTCAATCAATCACATTGATTAGTCCATTGTAACTTATAGACTTCATTTGCATTAGTAGATTCTTAAACCTTATAGGTTGTGTCATGTACACATCCTTGTTTTATTCCTCATAGGAATGTGGTTTTAGTATCCATATGCCAAATGCCTTAGTCATTAAGTTGCAATAAACAAGAATCATCCTTCTCGAAATGTTATACATGTGTCTTAACACTTAAGACTCATTTGCACTTATGGATTTCATCCAATGGGTGCTACCATCAAGGTCATACCTTATGGTTCAAATGGATGTCATCTAGGATGTAATGGTCGTAAACCATAACTCACAATTCGGTTCCTCATATTCATCTAGATAGTTGACTCATCACATGAAAAACACATCACATAGATAAATGAGGTGTATCCGTCAAGGATATAAGAACTCACAACTCCATTATTAGTGTGGGATTCTTTTATTAAGAAGAATTCAGTTATTTGATAATCATTCTCTAACTCCTTTGAGTATGATTCCTTCTTGATTTAGACATCACCATGCCTTAATCATGAGTTCACTATGATACATTATCATAATCACTCATAAGGATCTCAAACATTTGGTCCAAGTATTTCATTCATTGATCTCATCAAGAATTAACACTTTACCAAATTTGCACTTCATCTATGATAATCTTGAAAACTTCAAGATATTCATATTGGTATTTCTCTAAACACCATATGAAGTATTAGCATTTGTTCCAATTGGTATGTAAATACATCACATGTATTATACCTAATAGGATAATCATTCTCCCACTACCATTAGTGAAGATTGATTAATCATATCCAAGATATTCATGTCTCTTACTGGTTCTCTAACCAAAAGAGTCTAGTTTTATCCATCACATGGAAACTACAAATGAATTTCTCATGATTGATGCTAATTTAATTTTTTGAGTTATTTATAACTTTTAGGTATCATTTTATCTTTTATGCATATCAAATACCACAAGACAAACAAGGCATTGCCACAATGATCATATCTTTAGAAATTGAAACATATCTTTATTAATTTCCATCATTGTCATACAATATGCAAAAATAAAGTGTTTCTATTTATTGGAAAATATGAAATAATAGTTCTCAACTCTATTTCATGCCCTTTAGGCTGAAATAAACTGAAAGGTACTCCTATCTATGTTAGCAACACTTTCTCCAATGATGGGTACTCCTTTCTTGGTCCTTTCACAAAGGCCATCACTTCTTTGTGGATATTGCATATCATATATGACATGTCCATATCTTAGTATCATATACCTCAGATAATGAAGAGGTTCATTTCATGATACCTTAGGTAGAGATCTCCATCCCCTCCTTCATCTTCTTTTGTTCTTCCAGATATAGAGGGCAATTCCCTCATACACTCTTTCCCCATGTGCCTTGAGGTTTAAGACAGCTTGGGATGCTGGCTAGCATCAGAATACTTCTTTGCTTTGACCTTGCCCTTTCCCTTAAGACTTACATTCATCAAAGATTAGGGTCAGTCTTTCGACATCTTTGCCTATACTATCCTCACCATGTCCAACAACTATGTCAACGCTTGTCAAAGTTGTTCATGTTGTAGCTTATCATGAATTGTATGATTCTTGCAACATTTGCAATATCATACCAATAGCCAACTCTTGGCTCAGAGGGAATTCTTTATTAGTCAGGTTTTCCATATACCCAATCACATTGAGTGTGTGAATACCTTACTGGATCTTCTTATGTCATGACATACTAGGAAAATTTCTTGGAGACACCATATGTCTCATGTTGTTTCTCACAACATCAAGCACTCCTCATCAATGTCATCCACAATATGCTTCCATAAGCATACTTTCAGCCATTGATATGGTGGGATCGCGTTCATCTGGTTCTCGTATAACTAGGACTTAGAGCTTTCACTCTATGATTGAGAACACTTCTCAATGTCCTAACCAGTTGTGAAAAATTCCCATTTAATTTGTCAGTCTCAAAGACTGATCGCAAATAAAAGTGATTGTTGTTTATTGTCATTTGTACTAGAAAAGGAAGTATGCAATTTTAGTCCGAAAAAATCATTTTTGACTTATTTGATTGATTTAAAAAGTTGACGATATAATTAGGCCTTTAATTAATTATCGCTCCCACTCTTTTACTTCAAATTGATATCCCTCACCATAAATTTGGAAGATTGCAGCGTACAACCTTCTAGTGGGCAAGATCCTGTAATCCTCTAAGTCATGGACCAACTAGGGCTATCACCCACAACTTAGATCTCTCAGGTAGGCAACTCTTTCCAATTGCATCATATGCAACTCTTGATGAATAAACATGTGCAACACCTTGCCATGAACATTCCTTGCCTCTGGGCTTAGACGCTCTAACAATCACTAGTTAGGTCTAACCCAAAAGCCGACACGGTAAACATGCACCCTACTTTGGCAGAACCTACATGTCTACCCTTCACACTTCCACAAGATAGATGACGCACCACGCTTTGGCATAACCTATGCTTGGTCGATCGATTTTTTTCATGTGTGCCGCTAATGGAAGGCATATAAGACTTAATATTTTGATGAGGGATTTGGTTTTTATATACATATACATATCCAATCACCACAATACATAGTATGTATCATATACATGCTATATCCCATAGAAAACATGCAAAACGATAAAAGCGATGATTATGGCCATCCTAATGTGATTCCTCGAGCCAAGAGGAATCACAGTCATCTAGGTCTACATCACATGTAACATGTACAAGATGAACTTTGTCCTTTTCCTTTTTGGGTTTGATCAACTCATCACATGACTGATCGACTCGCCATCAGGCCGGTCGGCTGGGTGCCACCATTCGATCCGTTGGCTCCTCCAACCAATCGGTTCGCCTGGTCGTCGTGCATCTTATCATGGCCGCCACCCGCTCGTCTCGCTCCACGCACCGGTAATCAACCGATCGTCTCACTCCTTGAACCAATCGTCTGGAACGTCAGCTGATCGGTTCACGCCTTGAACCGATCGTCTCAGCTTTCTTCAGGATGTCCTTCGTTCTTTGACATGACAGGAAATGAAATTCTATCCTATTTTACATTGTAAAAAGAGAAACCTCGAGTTACATTCGAGGGGAGCAAAGGTAGGAAAGAAATCTCGATATATTTCGAGTTACATCAGGAATAGGAGAAGGAAGATCAGTGCGCAGACCAAAATCCAAGCAACCACATACAGCCATACACATATAGGGTTTATTGGCCATAACCACGCTATACATCCATCACAAAACTCATTTTAAGGGCAACACATATCGTGTGCATTAATAATACATATCATATATGTAATTTGGGATTTGTGGATTTAGGATTGGACATGCATAAAGCCAATTTTATTCGCATCGTATGCAATAAATAAAGGCGACAAACCAAAATCGATCATATCAATAATCCTAAAGTATAGAGAAGTTGACGTGGTTCTGATACCACTGTTGGGTTTTAGGGGAGACAAAGAAGGCAACGTAAACAAAAAATTTCTCCCCCAAACCCAGAATAAGGAAACGCGTCAACGTCCATATAATAGGAAAGGATGGTTTGTGGAATCATACCTTGTCCCGAGGCTTGCTCGGTGACAATATCCCGCGGCTTGCATGGTCTTCACCTCCGGTCTTAGACGGTGTTTGTGCAGCTCTTGGTCACACCGGGACATACGACTCCTGGTCTCACTGGGACTGTCGGGATTAATAGCTGTCTTCCGAGCGGAAGAAACCTCCTGCCTCTGAAGTAGTCCACACAGACAACCTGGAACTCCAATCTCCTTGTCCCATAAGGAATTGGAAAGAGTCACACCCTCCTGTTGGTGTACTAGTCGCCAACACACTCTCCTGCCACCAGTCGCTTTCTGCAGTTGTACTTGCCTTACTATGCCTCTCTTTTCGGGCAACACTTGCTCGGGCTCTCTCGGTTACCAAAACCAGAGAGAACGACAACTTTACAGAGCAACTGGTTTGCACCGAGTTGTCATTGAGAAGCCCCCAATACCCCTATATATATAGGAGGGTCATGGGACAGGGTTCTCCATCCCGGGAAATGCGGGACTAAAAGCAGGAGTAGAAGGGTTCGAGATTTTACACAAAACAACCAACTCGCAACCTGAACTGATCATTTCACAACTGAAACGGTCATTTGGGGACCTGAGACGGTCGGTTGACATCTCAACAGATCAGTTGGGACCCATGAGACGGTCGGTTCACTTATGAACCGATCGGTTCATGGTCCTGACCAGTTCCCGATTGACTTTCCCTCTTTTGTTTCTAATTGGTATCAGATACCAATCCTTTTCCCAATCAAATTGGGCAAGTGAAACGAAAGGAAAATTCTCACCAATCCTACTTTCCCAACTTGCTCGGTTGCACCATTTGAATCGATCATTTCAACACTTGAAGCAATCATTTCACCCTGTCCATGAGCCGATCGACTCACCACCTGAGTCGATCGGTTCACCAAGATGAGTCGATCGGTTCATCACATGAGTCGATCGGTTGGGAGTGCAGATTGTGCAGAATCAGTCAATTGTGGTTTCAATCAATCCGATACTCCAATCAATGTGTCCAACACCTTGACCATTATGACATTGAGCTATCAATTGATTGAGTGTTTAATTGAACTACTAAACTCCTTTAGTAATCAATCTAAACATTGTTTGTTGACAAAACTCCTCTTCCGGGTTAAATCCTATGTGTGTGACCCTGCAGGTCCATTTTACGTTGGCAGTGAAAGTCCATAACACTTATGACTTCACTAGCAAAGAGCGGTGCCTAGTGACACATCAGTGCTACCCAAGTGAAATAGAAAGTTGGAGAACAACTTTCAATCCTACAATCGGTGAATGGTGTTAAAGTGAATGTATAATTCCTTTGTCACTGATATCCCGAATGAACTCAAGGCATGGAACAATCATCCTGTCAACGTTCATTCACTTTCTTGATCTCACAGTAGATTGGAAGAGATATGTCTGACATCAATATCAGATATTGATTCACACATGCGTGCACATCTTTCTCAATCCTACTCATCAAGTGGCCATGGATATCATACTCCCTCAGGAGGGACAAATCCCATATCTATCACTCACCCCTCAAAAAACCCATGTGTCAAAGCCACCCAATCATCACCTTTATAACAACCAATGTTTCAGGACTGTTTTTGATGATATCAAAGTGTGCCCAACGACATGTGTTGAGTGTAGTGATTTTAGGTCAAAGAATCACACTCACCACCATAATTGTGAGTATTGACTGTGACTACCATGTCATGGTTCCATGTGTCAAACTCACGGTGGGTCTGTCTGATACACTTGTTCTCTAACAAGTACCTATGCGTTTGGTTTGATATCTCTATATCATGACTAATGAGATTTTGTCATCAACCAATACCATAATCTAGTCTTGTGTGTCATTGTTGTCTATCTACCTTCCACAATGACATCTGATTAGGGACATAACAAGAATGTACAAACTCTTAGCAATCGTATGATCTCGTCGTTTAGGTCCTCAACCTGAAAGCATACGTCATTGAGTAATGTCATTCTCTAGACATTCAATATGTTCTATCACTATCTCATATGACTGAACCAGAAATAATTGGAAGCTTGCCTTTGATGTTTATCAAATCAATCTTAATGTATCCCACCAATCATCCCATGATTGGCTCTCAGGGAATACATACCAACAATATGATCCTGTCAGAAAGGGGTTTTAGGGTCCACCTGGAAAACTCCTCGAGTCTTCTTCACTAGGTGGGCAATGTGGAGCACAGTTGAGTTTCTTATAATAGATTGCATATTACACCACTTTCACCTTATTAGGGTGGTGGGATAATGTAATTGTTATCCTTTAGAAATTCTATCCATCCCATTTGACTTAGATTTAAGTTCTTCTAGACCAACAAATTCTTTAATCTCTTATGGTCGTTGAGATGTCAAATGTTCTATTGATCACTAAGCATGAGACGTCAAAATTGATTTCATATAAGTAATGCCGCCAAATTTTTAACGCATAAATGATTATGGAAAGTTCTATATCATGTGTCAAGTAATTCAACCCTTTGGATTTAATTGTTGTGAAGTTAAATGATAATATGTTTTTTTGTTCCAAGAAACATCCTAACCCATCTTCAATGTGTCAGTTATATGAGAAATTTGTCATTTCCTGAAGGTAGGTCACATGGTGAAGCAAAAATAAGCTACATTTTGAGTACTTCCCAAAAAACATTTTATCTCTTAGAATACTAAAGACATAAACCTAGAGAGGCGATTGGGTGTCGCTACCTTTAACCTTGAGTATATTGGCAGATCCGACGAAAGAAGGAATATCAAGAATTCTTGGAGCATCTTGATGTGTTCTCCTTCTTCTCCAATGACTCGAAGAACTAATTTGATGTTTTAAGATTTAAGAAGATGATGAAAACTACTTTCTAAACACACTGCAACAAAGATTGATAATGGAAATATTATTTACCCCAGATCTGAGGTACATGAGAACACTAGTAAATAGTAGAATTGTCTTACAAGATACATTTTGGATTTTAATCCTCACCTACAAATGTTGGAGAGATTCTTCTACTATCTTCGGAATGTTGTCAGTTCAATAGAAGTTACGGAAAGAGGGAATGGATTTTTCTTATCAGCATTTTCAGTTAGCAAGGATTTGGACTACGCTCTCAATGTTCGTTTTTTGTTAGTCAAGAATTGTTTTTTTGATTTTATCTAGATCGAGGCTAGACACTGAGATTTCAAATATAGATTTGAAAGAAGTTTTTTATTTGGGTCAGGTCACACAATTTACCTATTAAACTATGGGAAAATGTATGTTCGAGAGAATTGGATCATTCCTTGGAACTCATCGCTATTCGGATGGAGCTATCATATTCTTTTTAACATTAGATTTCTCTAGAATACATGTTCTTATTACTTCCTTCTCAAGTTTCTCTATTCACATTGATGTTGAATCAAACAACAGTGTGCATCAGAAAGTAGATTTTTATAATGAGCGCATCCCTCACATCTGTATAAATGTCATTTCTATGGCCATGAGGAAAAGGTTGTCATATATAGAAAAAACTAGTTAAACCATAAGAACCTGGGTAACAAGTCAAGAATAAGAAGAGTATTGGCATTGAGTTTAAATGAAAAATTAATGCCAATAAAGAGTCACGTAAAGTATCTTTGAATGCTTTAAGTACTATTTAATGCTAAATTGTTTGATTTTTTTGTAGGAGGTTTGGTAATCTACCTATCCCATCAACTCATATCTCAATTATTCAGTCATCCCCAAGTGTTTTAGAGAAAGACATTTCATCAAACAACGAAGTGAGGAAGTCTAAAAGATCTCCTTCAAAATTTAATATGAAAATCAATGCTAGGATTTTTCTCATCTGATCCAACTCATCATTCTCTTGTACGCATAACAATCTATGAGGTCTTGAACTAATAAATGAAGATAAATTGGATGAGGTTGACAACTCAACAACCTTGGGTTTCAAATGAACTATCCACTTCATATCTCCTCTTGGAATGTCGAACTAATTAATAATGAAATTAAGGGAGTCAACGAGGAGAATGAAAGACTGAGGTGTGATATTATGATTCTTGATGAAACTAATATTAAGAAAGTTAGAGCTAATGTTTGTATGGATAATGATGTTTTGAACTATGGATGATTAACTAATTATTATTTCTAAGATCTTGGAACAGTCCTTATTCTCTAGAATCCTAATATAGACAATGTGGAGAAACTTAGTGAGTCAGACTAGATCATCCATTCAAAGATTACTATAAATGACTATGTATTTTTATTGATTTTAATCTATGTCCATAACATTGATGTAGACAGAATGCATTTGTGGGATTCTAATGAAGATCTTAAGAATAATATTTCTAATCCTTGGGTCATCCTAGGTGACTTTAATGCAGTAAAAATGAAAACGAGAATATTGGGAAGCATCCTAGAATGTAGAGATTGATGAATGATTTTAAAACATGCATTCTTAATTGTCATCTCTTTGAGATTGATTTTGTAGGTCATTTCTTTCACATGGGACAATCATCAACATGGGTAGACTTTGCCACAACAATTGATAAAGTCTTGTACAATTTTGACTTCCTTTCTATTAACTTTGATATAAACCAAAATGTTATTTCAATCAGTGACAATAGAATTATTCTCTTAAGATTGACAATCCAATAGTATTCAGATCCCCTTGTAAATCTATAAGTTCTTGGACTACTCATGATGACACTATGGATCTTGTTAAAGAAGTCTAGAAACTTGAATGTCCTGGTTATTCTATGTATAAGATTTATATAAAATTATAGAATTTTAGATTGTTAAAAGAATGGAAGTGATTGCATCTTCAAATTTTTTCTAATGATGATAAAATTGCTACTACTACTACTAATGCTTCCCAAGAAGATTATAACCTATAAACTATGAATGATCAATTGTGGGACATTTCTAATAATAATATAAAAGTTTCTAAGAAAACATGATTCAATGAGGAGGACATTTTAGGCAGATATAAGGAGTCTAGTAACTTAAAGAAGGGGACTCAAACACCATGTTTTTATGCTTTTATGAAAACAAGGAGTCGTAATCATATCAAGGGGCTTGTAACATACTCAATTTTGAGTACTATTGAGTGATGATTCCTAATTTTCTTCTAACTTGGAGTCATTTACAAATGTGGTCCTTCATTCCAAGTCCTCTTGGGTCATTCATATCAATTCTCATGTACTTTGATAGTAATAAAGCCTTCACTTGAATTTCATATGTCTAAATAAATTCATTCTCATCATTGGAACATTTGTAATTTTGTGCTTGAACTTATATATTGGAATCACTTTGTCATCGCCTAAAAGAATTTGAAATCCTTATGCTTGAATATCCTCATTTGACCAAGTATTAAAATATCACACCCAATCCTTCGACCCTTGGCTTGGAAAACACCTTAAAATACATTTCGAAGAATTAAATATTAACATTATTGTATTTATGATAATACCTAAGTTAGTCATCAAAGGGGAATTAATTAGGAGTTAGTATTCTTAATATTTATTTTAGAAGAAAATGAACTCATATTTGAAATCCCAGGGATA
The DNA here is from genome assembly GCA_963693085.1 of Alisma plantago-aquatica. NCBI lineage: Eukaryota > Viridiplantae > Streptophyta > Magnoliopsida > Alismatales > Alismataceae > Alisma > Alisma plantago-aquatica. Next base: position 309,372,452 of record OY856413.1, on the reverse strand, counting down.
TTAGCCTTTAAATTCAAAATCTATCAAACATTTGATGAAGTAACAAATACGATAATGACTATGGTTATTAACCTTATATCTTGTATAAATGAAGTAATTGTTGGTATGTATGCCCAGTGAGCCAATCATATGATAATTGTAATGGCATAACTTGTAAACGATTTGATCAAATAAAAGAAAACCTTCCAATTTATTCTATTTTATGCAGTTATGAGATAATGATGTAACATACTAAATGTCTAGAGAATGATATTACTCAATGATGTATGTCTTCGCACTACTACAGAAACGGCCTTTGGCGTCGGTCTTTTAACCCCATTTGGCGTCGGTTTCCGACCGACGCCTATGTGGGCGCCGCTAAAGGTCGAACACTTCGGCGTCAGTTTTTTAACCGACGCCTATTTAACCTATAGGCGTCGGTCTTTTAGTAGATAACCGACACCCAAAGGGTTCGCGCCACAGAAAATGACGTCATCTAGGGCACTTTCTGCGTCGGTGATTTACTAAAAGACCGACGCCTATATTCCATGTAGCGTCGGTCTTTTATTAGATAACCGACGCATAAAGTGTCCTAGATGACGCCGTTTTCTGTGGCGCGAACCCTTTTGGCGTCGGTTATATACCAAAAGACTGACGCCTGGTTGTTTAAATAGGCGTCGGTTCGATACGAATATCCGACGCCATTTCCAGGACTGCTTTGGCCACATCAGGCGTCGGTTATCTATACATAACCGACGCTGTAGGTCTTTGCTGACGGTTTTCTATAAATAACCGACGCTTATTTATATTTTTTTTTTCATATCAGTTTGCAGGCCTGCTGTGGCTGGTCAGCAGGATGAGAACCTGCATTTCAGTTTTCTGAACTGCAGGTTTACGAAATCCACTGATATCAGCCTACAAACAGGCCGCAAACCTGCAAAAGTCACAAGGAAAATTTCACACAAGTACATACATTCAGACATCAATTCAATTCTCACATTCACACATATATAAAAATTCAAATAAATGTATTAACATTCAGAAATATTCATTTACAAAGTATCATTCATTATCGCTATCAACATCCCAATTATATCTTACAGTTGCCACTGCTTGTATGGCTTTTGCCCATTCTTCTCTTACTTCATTTAATGCTTCCATCGTATATGGAGCATGTATATTTTTTAAGCATTTACCTATAGTGTGGTCAGTTTTAAACACCTGCAAAGAGAATGATGTATATATATAAGTAATAATATAAAAATAGAATTGATATATTTCATACTAACTAATGAGACTATATATAATACCTCATGTATGCTATCGATGTCCAATGCGGCATGTTTGATAATCATCTGCATAAATCGCATCACATAGTATGTGCATGCCCAGCCATTGTCTTGTGTAGCACACTATAAATTGAAACATACAAAATAATACAACTAAGCACAATTCACATCAATGATATATACATTGGAGTCGGGGAGTCGGGAACTTACTTGTACGTTCTCCCAATTTATTGGCATGTTCTTTTTCCTTGGGACCTTTCCTCCAGCCTTTTTGAATGCATCTAAACCCCTACATGTTAATATAACACAGTAAATTGCATAAGTAAATAGTAATGTAATAAAAGATGTTAACGGATATAAAAATGAAATATTTCTCACCAGAATAATGGCATTCTCATTACGTGTCCAATTTTAGGGTTCAATGTACTCCCCGCAGGATCTAGATAATAAACAGTGAATGTCCCGGGGACAATAACTAGTAACTCCCAATGTCTACCGCTAGAGGTAAGAAGTTAACAATTAATAACTCAAAATGCAAAATAAAAATGGAATTTTCTTAAGTCCAAATTATAAATAAAGTAAACTTACTTGACATTGAATGGAGCTATTATTATCGTCTTCTTTTGCTGACCAAAAATTGTAAAAGCATCTATACAGTATTGTTGAACATTATCAGGGTCTTTAGCTACCAAACTAATCAATGATGGAATCAAAAATCCCAAATGATCAAATGCAAATTGTTTGCAATGATCTTCGACTAAGTAGCTGCAAAACATATAGGCGTATGCATTAATATATAAGAAACCAGATCACCGGATCTTACACAAGGTATATGGATGTATAAACAAGATATCACCTTATCCATGTCTCTATCATTGATGTATTCAGCCAATCATACATAAACAACTCAATAATATCTTGTATAAATAAAGAGCTATCGTATGATTGACCTGCATAATCTGCATCTAAAGAAATAATTATAGGGCAATGTACATTATGTGCCCGTAGCCAACATGCCATTCCCCTACAAGAAGGACCTAACAGGTATGTTAGGTCAGTTGGAACCCAATCGGGTAATGCGGGAAGTGGAAGTGGAGGCCTAGGTGCTCCTGGTGTCTTCTTTTTAACCTGTACATATAATTTCAGATCGGTTGACATCATATATACACATTAACAGTCTAAATCAATGTAAATTTATCTTACAATTTTAGTCGTGTAGACGACATCTGCTTTGGGCCACAATATCACCCCGCCTTCTGCATCAACAAGTCTATCAATATCCGGGTGGGGATATGGCAATGTAGCTTCTCTCCAATCGGGTAACACACGTATCGGGCTCACACGAACGTATCCCTGTGGCATTGGAGTCCCGTGAAACATTGCCCCAGGAAGGGACGGGTAAGCCTGTGCCTCTGCAACAACATAGTCTTGCATTCTTAAGCGGCATGGCTTCAATGCCTACAAATTTACGTAAAGTATATTATACATATATACATATCATCTTGAAAACATAACAACTTGAAAAGACTAACTACAATGTCATAAACAATACTTACAGCAGACGTGCTAGGCGATGGGTCTCCAGGATTACTCGCAGTCTGTGCATCAGGAGAAGAGTGGGTCGACATAGGCGTATTGGAAGCCTGAGATGCCTGCCACCGCAACAATTCTTCCTTGACCTTCTCAGCAACTACATCGTTGACCTTCTTAGCAACTAAATCCTCAACTCTCTTATTCTCCTATACATGGATAAAAGAAACATTAGCTTCTTATTAATGAATTTCCTTTTGCCGTAACATTCTTAAAAAAGAATAGGTTACCTCTTCTTGAGAAAGTCCCGCTCTGGGTTTGCGCTGGGATGGCCCAAAGAATGCTTTGATGCCAACACCAGCGCCGACACCTCTAATACGTCCAGGATGCTTTGGGTTACCCAGAGCAACTATCAATTCATCCCTTGTGCCCTGAGGGATGAACGTGCCTTGTTTCCTCTGCTCGTGCAGCTCCCGCTAATCACCATAAACAGAAATTGGTAAGTTAACACCACAAATAATCAATATTCAAACGATTTCTCTAAGAGTTGTATTTTACCATTTTTGCAGCCGCCTCAGCAGTTACAGGCTTCTTTATTTCACCCTTCTTGTTTTGCCTGCCAGCTATCCAGATATCATGGCGAGGCATGGGTGTAGCAGACTCCTGAGTAGGAGCAGACTCCTGAGTAGCCACAAACTCCGCCTGTAGTCTTTGGCGAACGCTTGCATAGCCTTTTGGACCCATAGTGTGGTCATGCACATTCAGTGCACGCCTTGCTTTTTGTGCGTCACTGAGGGCCTAGTTAGTATGCACATTAATGATTTGGTTAGTAGCACTAAATGTTAATCTTGAATAGGTGAATACAATGTATATTAATTAAATTGGGAGTGACGCCTAATACCTTGAATTCTTCAGATTTTCTTGAAGCAACAAAATTGTCCCAATCTTCTTTGTCCAAGAAGTTCCATTGTTCAAGGGCTGACTTCTTCTTCTTATCACCCTCTTTTATGTATTCTCTGTTCAGATTTGTCCTATAATTCCTAAGCATCTTTCCAATGCGTTGCATCACATTTTTACAATGCAACTTCTCATCCAATGCAAACAGATTCTGTAAAATAGAAATGTTATTAACTAGTATCCAAAATAGAATTGCAAATAATAGAATTTGTAATCTACAAAATAGAATTGCAAATAATAATAACTCACGCATAAATCCTTCCATATCAAGTCTTTTTTCCCTTGAGGAACTTTATGCCAATTATCATACTTAACACCACAATGGCTCCGAGTGGTACACCCAAGATAGTTTACAAAATTATTGCGGTTCACTCCAATTGGATTTCCTCCATTATCAAGCTCCACCTCCAATTTGGATCCACTACCACTTAGCGCTAATAACTTCTTCAACAGAGTGATGCCCCTTTTCTTGTTAAGTGTTTGGTGCTGCGCATCAAGTTGCTCCAGTGCTTCAGTGGGTACATGTATTAACTAGAAAATGTCATTTAAAATGTCAGCCATCAAGTCAGCCATCTGAAAATGTCATTTAAAAGGCAAACATTTAGCATTTGTATTAACTAGAAAAAGGCAAACATTTAGCATTTGTATTAACTAGAAAAAGGCAAACATTTAGCATTTGTATTAACTACAAAAAGGCAAACATTTAGCATTTGTATTAACATACATGTCTCTAAAATTGTGATCTTTTATCAATTAACAATCCTTCATTGTGATCTCCGCGCACATATAAGTCATCATTAGCTTCAATATTTTGTGGAGTGGGCAACCCAACTGAGAATGGACTGGAGTCATCATACTTATCATAGTACTCTTCTTCATCTATAGGATCTTCAATGAACTGTCTTTTACCATGAAGAACAACCGACCATTTATCATTCGCAGGATCATCGATATAGAATATTTGTTTTGCCTGTGATGCCAATATGAATGGTTCACCCTTCTCGCCAATCTTTTCAAAGTTCACCAAAGTGAAACCCAATTCATCCACTATAACTCCTTTGGTGTTATCAACCCAATTACATTTAAAGAGCGGAATTTTGAAATCTATGTAGTCAAACTCCCAAATGTCCTCAATGACACCGTAATATGACATTTTAGCTTCACGTGGACTCTTATCCTTTGCACTTGCAAAGTACATATTCGACGCTTGAAGAGTGACCCCACTATTTTGGACGACACTCTTATCATCTTGGCGCTTTGTGTAATATGTGAATCCATTAATGTCAAACCCTTCATAAGACATAACATTCGGTTTTGGTTTAAAGGTGAGGCATTTGATAGTTTCTGGAATATCATTTGGTGTTTGAGATAGTTGATGTAAGACTTTATCTTCAAACCACTTAGTAAAAGTCTTATTATGCTCTCTAGCAAGCCACATTGAACTTGCTCAAGGATGTTGTCTCTTTATGAAATTGGTATGTTCCTCGATATAAACACTCACTTCGTCCATATTGTGTAAAATATACAAGTGAGCTTGTTCCAACTGCTCACGGCTGATTACTTTCACCCGTGATCCCAAAATTCCTTTTCCCTCCTCAATATTCTTGTCATTATCAGGAGTGTCATTACCACTGAGAAAGTCATTGCAAAAATCCATAACCTCTCTCGCCACATAACCTTCAATAATACTCCCTTCAGGTCGATAATGGTTTCGAAAATCACCTTTAAAAACGCTCATGTATCGTTCAAAGGGATACATCCAATGCAAGAAAACTGGTCCCAACATTTTCACTTCCCTAGTCAAGTGGACAACAAGATGTACCATGATATCAAAGAACGAAGGAGGGAAATACATCTCAAGCTGACATAGGGTAACAACCACTTCTCTTTGCAAATTATCGAGAGTATCAGGGTCAATAACTTTGCTGCATAGACTGTTGAAAAAGAAACAAAGTCTGGTAATTGCAAACCTTACATGCTTTGGCAATATAGATCGAATTTCCACGGGCAATATTTGTTGCATTAGAGTGTGACAATCATGAGATTTAAGACCTATCAACTTCAGATATTTCATTGATACCAATCTACGGATGTTGGATGAGTAACCATGTGGCACCTTAACATTTACCAAGCATTCACAAAAAGTTTTCTTCTCCTTTCTAGACAACGTGTAACAAGCGAGAGGTAAGTATGTTCTTTTATTACCCATTTCACGTAATTCTGTTAATTCTGACCTTATTCCCATTTCACGTAGGTCCAGTCTGGATTTTATCCCATCTTTAGTCTTACCTGGTATATTTAATAGAGTACCAATGATGCTATCACAGACATTTTTCTCAACGTGCATTACATCGATACAATGCCTGACTGTCAAAGAACTCCAATAAGGAAGATCCCAAAATATTGACTTCTTCTTGAATGAAGAATTGTCACTCCGTGTGGCCATACTACATTGTGATTTCTTACCAAATTCATTGACAATGTCTTTTACTCTTTCCTAAACAACATCCCCTGGTATAGATTTAGGTGCACTCCGTTCATCATTCCATCCATTGAATGCTTTGCGCTTCCTACGATACAGATGGAATTTTGAAAGAAACCTTCGATGACCAAGATATACAGTCTTGCCGCCATGTTTTAGTCTTATTGAATCAGTGTTTTCTTCACATATAGGACACGCTTTAGCTCCTTTGACACTATATCCAGACAAATTCCCATATGCTGGAAAGTCATTAATAGTGCAAAACAACATAGCGTGAAAATGAAATGTCTCTCTTGCTGAAGCATCATAGGTCATCACACCTTCAGCCCAAAGTTTCTTTAAGTCATCAATCAAAGGTTCAAGATAAACATCGATATCATTTCCGGGTTGTATAGGGCCCGATATCAACAATGAAAACATAACGTACTTATTTTTCATACACATCCAGGGAGGAAGATTGTATATAACAAGCATGACTGGCCAAGTGCTATGTTGGCTGCGCAATGTCCCGTACGGATTCATCCCATCTGTACAAAGCCCAAGTCTTAGATTCCTATCTTCTTCACCAAATTTAGGGTACAATAGATCAATCTTCTTCCACTGTGGGGAATCAGACGCATGTCGTAGGATCCCATCATTATTTTTCTTAACATCTGCATGCCACCTCAAATTCTTCGCATCTTTCGGATTTGCAAATAAGCGTTGAAACTGTGATATTATAGGTAGATACCACAACACCTTGGCAGGAGAACCAGTTTTGGATCCCCCGAAGTCGTTAATTTATACCGTGACGCACCACATTTTGGACAATCTTCCAAATCTACATAGTCCTTTTGAAATAATACACAATCATTCGGGCATGCGTGTATCTTCTTGGCCTCCATTCCCATTGGGCACAACATTTTCTTTACCTGGTATGTTGAGATTGGAAGCTCGTTTCCTTCAGGAAGCATTTCTTTCAACAAAGTCAACAATGAAGTGAAGCTTTTGTCGCTCCATCTATTGTTAGCTTTCAACTTATACAATCTCAACACAGCGCTAAGCTTCGTAAACTTAGCACATCCTGTGTATAATGGTATCTCAGCATCATGCACAATGTTTGTAAAGATAGGAGGTGGATCGGTGTGCTCTACCCTACAACTATCCAGCATCGCATCAATGATGTCTGCTGGAACTGGTTCGTTCACATTTACGTCATCGGAGGCAATTTCTTCTTCCACCCAAGCACTGCTATCGACATCTACTGGTTTCGATTTTGAAATCTCTCCATGCCAATGCCATTCTGTATAGCCTTGTACAATCCCGTTGCACATGACATGACTTTTGATTTCCTCACCAGTGTTGACTTTCAAGTTGTTACCGCAATGCCTACATGGACAGTAGAACCTATCTGTAGGTTTTTTCCTATGTTCCTCGGCAAATCTAATAAACTGATCAAGACCAGATATAAACTCTGGGGTGCAACGATTACGAATGGACATCCATGATCTATCCATTCTATGATCAGAGAAAATAAGTATATATTAGGAAACAAGTATATATTAGGAAAAGATTAGGCAGCATTTCCCCGCTGTTCTCTAAGTACATATGTACTTAGAGAACAAACGGGGAAATGCCAACAAACACATTTGATGTCATTCTTATATATAATAAATGTGTACCACCTATCCCATCCTTGAACACCTAATCTCACTAGTAAGTGTATAATGTGTATTGGGTTTTCAAAAAAATTTCGGCAGCATTTCCCCGCTGTTCTCTAAGTACATATGTACTTAGAGAACAAACGGGGAAATGCTACCAAAATTTTCTCGAAAACCCAATACACATTATACACTTACATCCTAAGTGAGATTAGGTGTTCAAGAACAGTCCCAAACCGGGGACTATCCAAGATTTACTCCTAATGAGTCAATCTTGGACGGGTTTCTAGGCCAACAAACACAATAATAGATATCTACAATGAAGCCGAACTCCATACAAATAGTATATAATTTAGTGATTGTTCATTCTAATTTATACCAATGTACAAGTAATATAAAAAACAATGATTGTTCACATTCTAGGCCAACAAACACATGTGATGTCATTCTTATATATAATAAATGTGTACCACCTATCCCATCCTTGAACACCTAATCTCACTAGTAAGTGTATAATGTGTATTGGGTTTTCAAGAAAATTTCAGCAGCATTTCCCCGCTGTTCTCTAAGTACATACGTACTTAGAGAACAAACGGGGAAATGCTACCAAAATTTTCTCGAAAACCCAATACACATTATACACTTACATCCTAAGTGAGATTAGGTGTTCAAGAACAGTCCCAAACCGGGGACTATCCAAGATTTACTCCTAATGAGTCAATCTTGGACGGGTTTCTAGGCCAACAAACACAATAATAGATATCTACAATGAAGCCGGACTCCATACAAACAATATATAATTTAGTGATTGTTCATTCTAATTTATACCAATGTACAAGTAATATAAAGAACAATGATTGTTGACTTTCTAGGCCAACAAACACATGTGATGTCATTCTTATATAATAAATGTGTACCACCTATAACAAACACATTGTCCAACATTAGGTTCAACACTTGAAACATACATTCGTTTTCAACATAAAAAATTTGTATCATTAGGGTCCAACATGTGGATTATATGGGACATACACATCAAGGTGGTCATAAGGGAGGATATTTCCTTATTTATGAGTAAGCGATATAAGATTAAGATCCATATAAAAATTAGGGCAGAAGGAAGAAATAAATCTTCTTTAGGATACAATAGACCCTTATGGATGTATTTAGGGTCATAGGTACCATCATAGAACAAAAGGGGTACACTCTAGGATTTAAGATCACACTACATCATGTATTTTATACAAAATTACATGTATGTGTATATAAAAAATATATTTATAAGGAACTTCTATACATATCTAATCAACAAATAAGTAATTAACTAAGTATTCATCAATACTTACTATTAATTAGTATCTCTAATCATTAAAATCGGCAAGCAGATCAGTAATTGTAAATAACAAACTATGAATTGTTGAATTAAAGTAATCACTAAAGTAATACTAACCAGTAGTACCAATCATTAATCACTGAAAGCAACAAGGAAATCAATAAAACTAATCATGCATTACTAGTATATAAGAGCAATAGGATATTTACTTCGATGCATTACAACATTACCCAATTATTTCAGCTTACATACCTTTCGTTAGCGGCGGCGGACAAATAGGCGAGCTCCCAACAGTGGTGGTCGAAGCAGGAAGAAGGGGGTGGCGCCGGGCGTGAGCAGGAAGAAAGGAGCTAGGGCGGCGGGTGACGCTGGACGAAGCTGGTAGGTGGGCAGGCAGGTGGGCAGGCAGCGGCACACTGGGCAGGCACGCGGAGCGAAGACACCAGGCGTGGCGGCGGCGCCGGTTCTCAGGCGTGGCGGCGGCGCAGGGCGATTGGAGCAGCAGGGGCGGCGGAGAAGAAACTAGCCGGAGAGGGGCGCCAGAGAGGGGGCGCCGGAGATGGGGCGCCGGAGAGGGGGCGCCGGAGAAGAAACTAGCCGGAGAAATGGCGCTGGAGAAGAAATCGCCGGAGAGAAATCGCCACAGCAGAGAAATCGCCGCAGCAGAGAAATCGCTCGCAATGAAACAGAAGAAAGGGGAAGAGTCGGGCGATCGAAGGTTATGAAGTTCCCAAATAGCGTCGGTTGTTTACAACAACCGACGCCTAAACATCTTTAGCGTCGGTTGTTTGCAACAACCGACGTCCAATTGGACGATATTTTCATGAAAATGTTTTGCGGGAACCACCTTCAGCGTCGGTTATACAAGGATAACCGAAGCTGAAAGTGACATTTTCGGCGCAAATTTTCATCGCACATAGGCGTCGGTTTTCTAGGTATATAACCGACACTGACAATGACACTATTTTTTTTATCGAAAAATGGATTTCGCGGGCGACTTTAAGCGTCGGTTTTTTATAAACAACCGACGCTTAATACAAAGCGGTACCCGTGTCTGGCTGGTCTTCGAATATAGACGTCGGTTTGCTTAAACAACCGACGCCTTATATGATAGGCGTTGGTTTTCCTTAATAACCGACGCCCAGAAAAGCGACATTGAATGCTATTTCTGTAGTAGTGTCGGGTTGATGACCTGAACAATGAGATTATGCAAATGCCAAGAGTACATACATTGTTGTTATTGGATAAATTAGACATTATTATAATCTCTTTGTTTTGAAGATGACAAACATTTCCTAAATATAAAATAAGGAAATATAAATCAAATGAGTTTCATACCTGAAGTTTACCTTTTGTAGCCATTCTTGTTTTCTAAGTGGGTGTTGGCCGAGATATTATGAAACTCATTTTATTTTATGTTTTTTATTTTATATTATTTCTCCCCCTTTGTCATTTCAAAAAGATATCCAAGATAATCATTTAGTATTTTTAATCTTGGTTATGAAAATAAAGTAATCTACAAATTTCCTGAATGTGACATATATTTTGTTCTTAATGAAATTCTCTAAGAAAATTTGGGCTTAACATCCCATGTCTTTGCTTAGAGATACATGCATGTATTCTACTCTAAGCTTAAAGGATTCTCATATCATTTTTAGGGCTTAACATCCCTTGTAAAATGGATGAGAAATCTATACACATATGCCATAAACTTAGAAGGAACTCATATCATTTCAAGGCTTAACATCCTTTTCAAATGATTGAGCAATACATTGTGGCTAAATTGCTTTGCATTAATCCCTTGCCTTTACATTGAATATCTCTTTAAGGGGGAGCATAACATAAAATTAAGAGAGAGAAATAAAAAGTCATACTAAATGATTATCTTGGATATCGTTTTGAAATGACAAAGGGGGAGAAATAATTCAAAAACATAAAATAACAAGAGTTTCATAATCCACTTGCAAAACAAGAATGGCTACAAAAGGTAAACTTCAGGTATGAAACTCATATGATTTATATTTTCCTTATTTTATATTTTGGAAATGTTTGTCATCTTCAAAAAGGGGGATATTGTTGTCTAAATTGGATATTATCATAATCCCTTTGTTTTGATGATGAAAAACATTTCATTCTTGTGAATCTAACGTGCTACTTGAGTGTTGCAGGAACAAGGTGGATGACAAAGATTTGGGAGATCTATATGCTTGAATTATTGTTATTTCATGAATGTAACCAATTGTAAAACTTGTACAAATATATAATGTACAAGTACTTAGACATCATGTAAATCAAGCTTTAGATCTTCCCTAGCCAATCACTACAATTAGATAGGTCATCCCCTTCAATAGTTTCACATATGCACACTCATACATACACTTAGCACTTCATTTAAAACATTGAAATAGGGTCAATCTCGGTCGACAAAATCCTCGACTGAGACACTCTCAGTTGACAAACTCCTCGACCGAGAAAGACCCAAGTAGCCGTTAGACACAACAGACAAGGTAGTTGGAAGTTGAAGATGAACGTTGCATACACTTGCTCTAGACAGTCTTTCGGTCGACAAGTCCTCGACTGAGGAGGACTCTCAGTCGACAATTCTTCGACCGAGATGTGTTCTGTCTGCAACTTTCAGAATTAATTAACTAGTTGTTGCTAAAGAAACTAAAGTGTACCTAACGGCTAGTTAAGCACTTGGAACCCCCTAGAAAGTGTCTAGAACGTCCTTAAGCACTTGTAGGTCATTCCTATAAATAGGACATGCCTTAGGACACCTAAACTAACTAATATACACTTGTGCAATCCTTGAGGTTACACTTGCAATTAGCAATCTATTTTGAGAAATTGAGCAATACTAGTATTGGCTACTCATTCCCTTGCTCCAATTTTGTGTCCTATAAGCTAGCATCTACTATCCACAACACTTACACTTCTATATACATTGGTTAGGAGATCAAAATACTTGATATAGGAAATCAAGCCTTGAGCAACAAGTGGTATTGTAATTTCTATTTTTCCTTCTTGTTCCTTTTATCTTTTGTATTCTCCTTGCCACTCCTAGGGTTGGAGGATGTGGATTGGAGAAGGTTCTTCTCGGTGGAGAAGGTGGACTTCAGACTACTTCAACACGGTTATTACAATGGGAGGCTACTTCAAAAGGAAGGCTACTTCAAGGGGGAGCTTGAAGTTACTTCAAGAAGGCTGCTTCAAAGTTGGTGCAACTACTTCTAGGTGCAGGCTGTCCGAAGGGTTTGGTGAAAGAATTGTAATTTTATGTAAATTCCTTGTGAGGTAATAAAATTTGATTCTTTCAAAATCCCGGTTGGGTAAGCAATCGAGTAGTGGATTGACTGCCTTAGTATTTTCTAAGGTTGGAACCACTCTAAATCCTTGTCCCCTTGTCCAATATTTTTGTGGTTGGTTGTTTGAGTTGAAATTACTTTAAATAATCATAAAACACTATTCACCTCCCTCTAGTGTTTTTTCAGTTGTTATTGTCCCTTTTCAGATGTTATTCTGGAAGACTAATAGACAACAACAACACATACGACTATAGTGTGAGTTGGTTGATGACAAAATCTCATTGCTCATGATATGTGATATCAAACCAAACACATAGATATTTATTAGAGAAAAGTGTATTAAACAAACCCACCATGAGAGTGACACATGGAAACCATTACATTATAGTCAAAATCATCTCTCATAGTGTTGGTGGTGATTGTGGTTCTCAAACTAGAAATCACTACACTCATCACATGACGTTCAATGTACTTTGACATCATCCATTGTGACCTCGAATAAGGTTTCCCATAAAGGTGATGATCAAATGAACACATCAGCATGACTATGAGCGATGTAGATGGGATTTACCCCCCACAGGAGTTTGAAATTATGTCCACTTGATAAGAGAGACTGAGAAATGCATGGTCATGCACATGTGAGTCAATATGTAATATTGATCTTACACATATATAAGACAATCTTCTCTAGTTCAAGAAACAAAGATTGAATGTTGAAGAGGATGACTATTCCATGCCTCGAATTCAATTTGGATATCATTGACAAGAACTATACAAACATTATAACACCATTCATAGATTGTAGGTTGAAGTTGTTCTCCAACTTTCCATTTACTTGGATAGAAGATGTGTGCTAGATATCGTTTTTTGTATGTTATATCATAAATTGGTTATGGACATTCACCGCCAATGTAACATAGAAACTATAGGGTCACATACTTAGGATACACTTGGAATATAAGTTCCTTCCTGAATGATGTTTAACTTGTTTACTAAAGTATTTAGGTATTTGTCTTAAACAACAATTGACTGACTGAACTATGAATTGACTGATTCAAGTGGTCATCTGATAGGTTGGAGTGTTAGGCTGGTTGGAAATTGCATTGACTACATTTTGGATGAACCAGAGTATGAATTGATCGGTTCACTAAATGAACCAATTAGCTCAAGGTCGGCCAACAACCGGTTGATGTGATGAACTGCTTGATTCATGGATCAATTAGATTGGATCAAGGATTAGTGCTGACATCATGTTGTGTACTATTTGATTTCTAATTTCCAATACAATTGTAATTGGGAAACATGATGAAAAAACTAATTCAAGGGTTGAACTGATAGACTCACATGCCAACTGATGGATTCACCCGTGAATGGACCATATCGCCGCTCATCGGATGTGAAAATTTGTGAAATTCCATTCCCTTCCACTCCCACTTAGACTATGAACCTTGACCCTGACGCTCCTATAAGTTGAGGGGTACTAGGGGCTTCGTAGATACAACATCAGTTGCTATGACAATTGTTGTCTTATCTAGTTGTGGTAACTAAGAGAACTTAAGTAAGTCCTACCCGATATAGGGAAGGATAGAGAGGGAGAACAATTGTGGGAGACCAAGTTGGTGCTAGTACACCAATGAGAAGGGATACTTCCTTCTATTCTGTTAATCTAGAACAAAAAGAGTCCTTGGGGGTCTGTGTGGACTACTCTAGAGGTGAGGAGATTTTCCCTCTAGGAGGACAACATCAACCTGTTGTCCATGGTGATGAACCAGCAACTACAGCAGACGTTCTTTGAGTACGACTTGAGGAAAGGCACATTCTACAACGAGAAGATTGCCACTGGACTTTCTCCAAGACCAGGTATATCCTCAAAAACATCCTTATCATTATATAGTCATTGACACAATCTATTATAAGGGGAACATAGAAGTTATGTTTTTGTTTATGCTGCCTGCTCTACTGCCGTATTTCCCTATAGTGCTACCAGAGCCACACCATTTTACTATTTTGGGATAATCGATATAATTGGATTTTTTATTTTTCATTTATTTATTGCATGCATACAATGTGAATAATTAAACTGATTAATGTGCGTATCCGATTAAATATCATGCAAAATCATAAACATATATATATAAGTTTATGACTTTGTGTGATATTTAATCGGATACGCACATTAATCAATTTAAGTATTCACATTGTATGCATGCAATAATATATATATATATATATATATATATATATGATCTACATATGCAGTTTACATGTGTCGCCCTAAAAGTTGTATTTGATGGTGGATGTGTAGCATGGTTATAGACAATAATCCCAAATATATGTGCATGGTGGTTGTGTTTGAATATTCCTATTTTATGTCAGTTTGCATACTAAGCATCTGCCTTATCTTCTAATTGTGAAAGTATTATTGTCTCCTACCTATGCTCCCCTCTAATGTAGCTCAAGTTTTCTCTATTATTGTGTAATATGTAATAGAATTAGGATGGTTTAATTCTTGTTACATTTTAGAAGACGATCCATTTGGAATAAGGACCAAGGAGAAGCCAGACTGATCATCTAGAGTGCCAACCGATTGACCAGAGGTGAGCCAATCAGTTCTAGGGTTAAACCTATCAACCCAGATTGGCAAGCACAAATCTTCATCAATAAAATGTTTGCATGAGATGTAGACCCTAGGTGGTGGTAATTCCTTATGGCTCCAAGGAATTACATTAGGATGGCCATAACCATCACTTATGTTTTGTTGCATGTTTACTTTTGTGGGATATAACATGTATATGATATGTATTAAGTATGTGGTGATTAGATATTATATCTATTTATAAATACAACTCCCTAAATTACATATTAAGTGTAAGATGTTTTCCATTAGAAACACACATGAAAAGATTGATCGACTATGTGTGGGCACGCCAAGCATGGCGTGTTGTTCATCTTGTGGTAGTATGATGGTAGTTATGTGGGCCTGCCAAGGGGGGTGTATTACTATTTGTGTGGGATTTTGGGTCAGAATTAATTTGGTGTCCTTAATGAGATTAACCACGTAGAAGCATGTAGATGACTATGACTCATGTAGATGACTATGACAAAGAGTTTCACATATCATCTATCCAAGAATTGCATAAGATGTGCAATTGGAAAATGTTGCCTACCTTAATGATTGAATATGGACGTTGATGTTGGTTGGGTAATAATTGAATTGTTTTGGATATTGACTCACTAGAAGATGTTACTCTTCAGCCTCTTGAATTGATATGTGAGGGATATCAATTTAAATAGAATAGTAGGAGAGATAATTAATTAAAGGCCTAAGTAAATATCATCAAATATTATCAAATCCAATCAAATTGAAAGCATTTTAGCAAAATGCAAATTTTCTCTTGCAGAATCAAATGACAATCAAAGCATCATTGCGAGTAGTCCTTAGGAAGGAAAAACTTATTTGGAAAAATTACCAAAACTTGTTTTAGACTTTGAGTAGGGTTCTCGATGATGAGCATAAGCTCTATGTCCTAGATGAACCATTTCCAGATATACTTTCTCCTAATGCACCTTGGGTTGAGGTGGATGCTTCTGGAAGCATGCCAACAATGTCTTAGACATAAAGTACCTTATGCTGAGCCACATGAACTATGAATTGCATGAGAAGTGTGAGGACATGGGGATCCTTAAGATTGTAACACATCTTAAGAACATGAACCATAATCATACAAAGAAAGAAAGGTATTATGTCTCAAAGGAACACTTTAAGTGTAAGATGACATAGAGGGACTCAATAGAGACTCACGTGCTCAATATGATTGAACATGTGGAACATCTAAAAGAACTAGGATTCTCTTTGAATCAAGATTTGGTCCAAATATGATTCTACAATCATTTCCTAAATCATATAGCCATTTTTTTAGTGTTATCACTTGAATAACATGCCCAAACCATTGTCAAATTTTCATGTAATGTTGATTAATGTTGAAGCAAGAATGAAGAAGGACAAATCTACGATGATGATTAGAAAAATGAAGTCCAAGGATGATAGCAAAGCCATGAAGAGTTTTGAGGTTGAGCATAAATCCAGATATTCAACACATAAGATAATGAGAAAATATATTAAAAGAGGAATATGTTCTTTGTACTTAAAGGCATTTAGGAAGAAGAAGAAGATGGAGATAGAGATCTCCAGTTCAGGTATATACGTTATTGAGATAAATGTTTCTACTTCTTCATTTTGGGTACTAGATTCGAGATGTGGATCTCACATATGCTCGAATATGCATGATCTGAAATGAAGTAGACTTTTAAGGAACGGTGAGGTCAAACTGCAAGTTGCAAATGGAGCAAGAGTGTCTGTGACTGAAGTTTGAACCTATTGTTTATCTCTACCCAAAGAGCCTCTAATAGAGTTAATGAACTATTTGTATGTACCCACCATAAATAGAAACATCATTTCTATATCTTGTATGGACAAGGATATATTTTAATTTCATATTAAGAATGGTCAATGTTCTATTTCAAAATATGAGATCTTTTATGGTAGCACCCCAATGTTTTATGGTCTTTAATTTCTAGATCTAGAGACATATATTTATAACATAAATACCAAAATACTAAAACTCAATAGCTCAAATAAAACATATCTTTGGCATTGTTGTCTAGGCACATAAATGAGAATCGCATATCTAAAATCCATAAAGATGGTTATCTGGACTCTTTTGATTTCAAATTGATAGAGACATATGAATCTTGTTTGTTGGACAAGATGGCCAAGACTCCTTTCATTGGTAACAATGTGAGGGCTGGTGATATATTAGGACCCATACATACTGATGTATGTGGCCCTTTTAAAACAACTACTAGAGGTGGGTATCAATAATTTATTACCTTCACTGATGACTTTAGTAGGTACGGTTATGTTTACCTAATGAAACATAAGTCAGAAACCCTTGAAAATTTCAAAGCTTTCATGAATGCATTATGGAACCAACTTGGTAAAAGTATAAAGGAACTTCTTCTGATTGAGGTGGAGAATACTTAAGACAAGAGTTTGAGGACCTTCCGTGAGATTGTGCTATTGTATCACAATGTACTCCACCTAGAACACCTTCGAATAATGGTGTGTCAGAAAGAAGGAATTGAACATTGCTAGATATGGTGTGATCATTGATGAGTTTAGCTAAACTTCTGACTACCTTCTGGGTTTTTCTTCTTTAAACTATCGCTTTACACTAAACCGTGTACCTTCTAAATAGGTCCAAAAGACGTCATACAAAACATGATATGGTAAGCATCACAATGTGTCTTTCATGAAGATTTGAGGCTTTGAAGCTTATGGGAGAAAGCAATTTCTTGAAAAGCTTGGACCCAGATCACATTAATGCTATTTTTTGGATATTCTTTGGAAACCAAAGGATATTACTTTTATTCTCTATCTAACAACAAGGTGTTTGTTGCCAGAGATGATGCATTCCTAGAAAAAGAAATTTCTTTCCAAAGGTATCACTGGGAGGAAAGTAGTACTTGAAGAGGTTTGAGACCAACAAGAAAACATTGTACTAGTAGATGTACAAGAGGAATAAGGAGAATCACAAGTCATTGTGGAATATCAAATTCCTCAAGTAACAAAGGAACCTCATAGATCTAGTAGGACATGCCTTAAGCCTAAAAGATTTGGTTATATTGTGACTTAGGATGGTGGTGAGTTGGTCATAGACAATAAGACAACAACCTACATAGAAGCTACTAAGGGACTAGAGTCTAAGAAATGTCTCAAGGCCATGAGACCTGAGATGGAATCTATGTACACCAACAAGGTTTGGACCTTGTTGGATCCACCTAAAGGGGTAAAACCATTGGGTGCAAATGGGGCTTCAAGAAGAAGACTGGCATGGATGGTAAAGTACAAAACGGTAAGGACTGATTGGTTGCAAAGGGTTTCAGACAAGTTCACAGTGTTGAATATTATGAAACCTTTTCTCCAGTTTCCATGGTTAAGTCCATCAGGATCATGCTTTCCATTGCAACTTATTATGACTATGAGATTTAGTAGATGGATGTTAAAATCACATTCATTAATGAGAATCTTCTTAGGGATGTGTACATGTCATAGACTAAGGGTTTATAAATACAAAGGATGCAAACAATGTTTGTAAGGTACAAAGGTCAATCTATGGATTGAAGCAAGCTTCTCAGATTTGGAATCTATGATTTTGCAAACCAATCAAAGTGTTTGGATTTGGTCAAAATGAAGATGAACCTTGTGTACAAGAAGGTTAGTGGGAGCATGATAGTGTTCCACATATTGTATGTCAATGACATACTATTGATGGGGAATGATATCCCTACTTTATAGATGGTAATGACCTGACTTGGAAGTACATTCTCTATGAAGGACTTAGGAAAATCATCCTACATCTAAGGAATCAAGATCTATAGAGATAGATCTAGATGGCTTCTTGGAATAAGTCAGATTACATATAAATAATTTAATATCAAAACTTGGGGTGGTTCCAAGCATCAATGATGTAATTGAGTTATATTGTAAGGAACCCATATCACATCAACATTCCAAGCATATACAAAGGCGGTTACATCTCATATGAGAGACCGTATAGTGAGGAGATGTGAAGATTTGCATAGTTCTAACCGAGAACAGTGTGGCTAACCCCTTGACAAAAGTACTTTCGCAACAAAAGCATGATGGTCATGTTACATCACTTGGGATTAAGTTCATGGGTGATTGTCTCTAAGTGCAAGTGGGGGTTGGTTGGTATGTATGCCCAAAAAGAAAATCACATGATGATTGTAATGGCATAACTTGTAAATGATTTGATTAATAATAAAGGCAATCTTTCAATTTATTCTATTTTATTCAATTATGAGATAATAATGTAATATAATAAATGTCTGGAGAATGATATTACTCAATGACATATTTCTTCAAATTGATGACCTGATACAGGTGCCAAGAGTACATACATTATTGTTAGTGTCCGCAGTCAAATGTTATTGTGGAAAGATGATAGACATGAATAGAACATAAGACTAGAGTGTGTGTTTTTTTATGACATAATATCATCAACCATGATATGTGATATCAAACCAAACAAATAGATACTTATTAAAGAACAATGTATCGGACATACCAACCATGAGAGTGGTACATGGAAACCATTACATGGTAGTCAGAATCATCTCTCATAGTTTGGGTGGTGATTGTGGTTCTTAGACCTGAAATCACTATACTCATTAGATGTCTTTTAGTGTACTTTGACATCATCCACTGTGACCTTGAATAAGGGTTTCCATAAAGGTGCTGATTTGATGCACTGTGACAAATGGGTATGAGTGTGTGTTATTGATGCATGGTTTTTAGTCATTCTCACAAGCATATTTTCCTTAGTTTTATGTATTGATTTGTCATTTATTTGATTAATTATGCATGAAATGCTATCAACAACCCCTTCTATATAAATGCATCAAATTATGTGATTTATACTGCTTGAAATAGTTTATAGTTCATCCCCAGTGCTTATGTACATTCTTGTGCTATTTTAGGTACAAATGAGTTTCATAGAATCAGTACTACCAACATCAAAAGTCAGTGGTATTGAATTCACATTACTAGCAGACGAGGAACTCAACCAGACTTGATACTACTGACACCAAAAGTCGGTAGTACCAAAATTAGGTTAGAGAGGTGAAAGAAGTTATTCGTACAACCTCAGTACTACTGAGCACACCAGACTCAATACTACTAAGATGGCATAAGGGAGACAAAGTTAGATCCACCCACAGACTCGATACTATCAAGATAGTTCGGTAGTACCGACATTGTAGGAGTACATGTTCAACCTAAAAACTTGATACTATTGACTTTGCAGTCGATACTAGCTTGATCAGGCAATCTGAAGGAAGCTCTTTAATCCAATGGTTGGCATTATTTCGCACCCTAAGTGGCTCTCATGACTTGAGGGGAGTACAGTCAGACCTATTGACTCAACTCTTTTCTATTGCATGACAATAGAGAGAGAGAAGAGGAGCACAACACTAAAAGTTACATCTGAGATGATCCGAGCACCTCCGGTGGGTGGCACTACAACTAAAAGACAACAGATTGCGCGTACGTCAAATGGGATCATTCGGATTGGCTATTCTCTAGAGGTTACTTTAGATTTTCTAATGTTTCACATGCTTTTCTCCTTCTCTACTTTGTATTCGTCCATGGAAACCATGTAGGGCTAATCTCCTTGATTCCATAGGATCTGAGAGTAGCCCGGATATGCATTGTACCTAACTTTTATGCATTAATATCATTTTTATCCCTGTTTTTTGGATATAACTCTATGATATTGTCTTGTTCTATTTATGCTTGATCACCATGGTTATATTATTATATCTGTAATCATTTTAGGAGAAAGGTTAAGGGTTGGAAAAGTATACATTTACCCGTTTATTGCATCCTTTAGGAAAGGTGGAGTGTAAATGAGAGGAGAAACCTAGAAGTTATTCATAAAACACCTAACTAATTAACCAATTGCTATGGAAATGGGAATTCCATTAGAATAGGTAGTGAACTACACTACATGAGTCGGTAGTTCTTGCTACAAGCTCTTTATCTAGAGATAGGGGTAATAGAAGTTAGTGTGTAGAGTTAATTGCAGTGTTATCCGTAGTGAAACCATTGTCTTGAGGAAATCATTTAAATCTGAGTACTTATTTTTTAATCTCGTTTTGTTTTTGAATTTTCTTTTATTCAATCAAACCAAATTTGACTATTTTTATCGTTCTCTAAGTTAGTAGTAGTCTCTTGATTATGTTTCCTTGTGTTTGACTCAGGCGTCACAAGGTTTATATTACTCGATACATTCACTTCCGTTCAACACATGTTATATACGTGTCAAGTTTTTGATGTCGTTGCCATGGAGACGGAAACAACCAACACTACGAGTGATGTGGTCGGACATTCTAGGCCAAACCTTTTTAATTTTTACTTCATTTCATTCAAAAGCTAACTTATAATATCCCTATTGTTTCCACTACCAGTACCATACTCTTACAGTTATTTTACTACTTTTAGGTGCTAGTGCATTGTGCACATATGAGCCTACAATTATGGAGAGTCATCTTCATTGGGTTTTAGTCAAGCATAACTCCCTCACAGAGAATGGGAATTTGGAAGATTTGTAGACAGATTCAATTGAACTTCACCACCAACACCTCCGCCTAAAGGACCTAATCCACTTGAGGAACCTAAATTAGCAGAAATGGGTGATCAAGCAGAGGCAGAAGAATAGATAGTCTGGGAAAGGATCAAGGCTTCTTCTACTAGAGATAAAAAAGGGCCAATTAAAAGACAAATAATCAATGTCAGCAACTACAAGATTGATCCAAGATTGGTCTCATTAGTCAAATCACATGCCTTCCTTGTCCAACGTTCTAAAGACCCTAGGAAGCATATCAATAACTTCGTCGAAAGTTGTGATATGATCAATATAGATAGAGTATTAGCAACTGTCATTTACTTGAATATTTTCCCGTTGTCTTTCGCAAACAATGCCAAATCTTAGTTTCAATACCTTGATTATGTGTGCATCAAGACATGGGATCAAATGACTAACACCTTCTTTGAGTGTTACTTTCCTCCATAAAAGACAAATGAGTTGGTAAAGAAGATCCATAATTTCAAACAACAGGCTGATGAATCTTATTCTGAAGCATGGGAGAGATTTCAAAATATGCTGCAGAAGGTCCCTCATCATGATATTCATCTATTAGGGAAGGCAAAGATTTTCTAATACAGTCTCCACAAAGGAGAGAGAACCACACTTGATAGTGTAGGAGTAGGTTTCTTCCTCAACAAAAAACCTGCCCATTTTCATGATATTTTAAAGAATATATCCAAGAACCAGACATCGGGAGATTAGAGAAAGATCCCAACAACCATCAAAAGTGTCAGAAAATCCAAGGTCATCTCTATGTTAAATGAGAAGCTAGACCTAATTGCCAAAAAGTTGTGTACTAAGGACGAACCATCTTTAGAAGAAGGAATGTGAGTTTGTGTGCCAACAACAACAATATAGGAATAATGACTACTCATGGAGGAAGGATCCTAAGTTCTCATGGAAGGATCCTAACAATTTCCAACAAGACTCATCTCAAGCGTAATAACCCAAGCCACAACAGTTTGGTCGCAAATCACAATATCAACAAGAACAAAAGAAGATTGACCATATTGAAGAAATGCTTGGAATGCTAGTTAGTCAAAATGAGGTGCTTATTAGTCAAACTCAAAGAGAACTCCAGAACCAAGGGGCATAGATCCACAACATTGAAGCTCAAATTTCACAAATAGTAGTAGAAATGGTCACATTGAAGCAATCAAGCCAGTAGGGATTCCCAGCTAACACTAATGTGCCTTGGGGAAATCAACACGTCAAGGCAATTCTACTCCATAGTGGTAGAAAACTACTTAATGGTGCACCATCATGTTCAGATCCATATGACACTACAGGAGCAACAAATTAGATAGTAATAGTGGACTTAGATGAAATAGATGTTTTAGCAAAGGAGAAGATAGTTGAGCAGCTAGTTGATGATGTTGAGGGGATAAGAACAAAAGCATACATCCCACCTCACCAGAGGATACCAGTAACCCCAGTGCATTTTTCAAACATTTTGAAGGTGAAGAAAGTAGACCAGTAGTTCAAGAAGTTCCTAGATGGTTTTAGGAAATTATCTCTCAACATTCCACTTATTGATGCAATTGAGCAGATATCGTCGTACATCAAGTTCTTGAAGGATGTAATCACCAAGAAAAGGAGGATACCTGAATATGATGTGTTAGTGTTAAAGGAACATGTGAGCACTTTCATTCTGGGAACACTACATCTAAAAAGACAAGATTCAAGTTTCTTCAACATTACTTGCTTTATAGGGAAGACCAAGTTTGGAGAAGCTCTTTGTGATTCATGGGTAAGCATCAACCTCATGCCTTTGTCAACTTTCAAGAGGCTAGGACTTAAGGAGTCTAGGAACAATAGTATGACTATCCAATTGGTAGACAACTCTGTTGCCAAGCCATATGGTATTTGTGAAGATGTTATTGTGAAGGTGGATAGATTTGTCTTCCATGCTGACTTCATGGTAATGGAAATGCAGGATGATGGTGGCAATGAACTCTTACTAGGAAGGCCATTTCAAGCTACGACTGGTATGATTTTGGAGATGGGAAGAGGGTGCTTGACCATGGGCATCCAGGACGACCAGTTTGAGATCAAGATGCCTGAGAACTCAAAAGTTATGGGGAAAAAAGCATAATGCGGCATGCTTCAACAAGTGGAGGGAAAGATTTCCTTACTTCTAGGGAAGCCATTCCTAGATATGGCCCATGTGATGACTAAGGTAGATAAGGGCACATTAGCCGTTGATATCATGGAAAACACCAAGGTGATCTCATTAGAAAAAGAAGTGAGTTACCTCGAGGATGATGAAGAAGATTATTACTTGACAACCATAAAAAAAGTTATTGCGGTTTCCATTGTGTAGGCATATCGACAATTACGTTTGGAGGAATTTTTTATGAATATAGAGGATGACAATATACATAGCCTCTCTCTAGAAGAGTGTGTACAAATGCTGAAGGTGGTACCCTGTTACTACACAAAACATTTTGAAGATCTTGGACCACCACCTTCACCATTGGTCCCATATCTATTGATCCCACCTGAGTTAGAGTTGAAGCCATTACCGTCACATTTAAAGTATGCCTTCCTGACCACAGAAGAGAAGCTTCCAGTTATTATATCACAATCCTTAAGCAGCAAGGAGGAGAAGTAGTTGCTTCTAGTTCTTAAGAACCACTGGGCCACATTTGGATGGTCGATAGCAGACATAAAGGGAATCTCTCCTAGTTTGTGCTAGCATAAAATCTAGCTAGAAGATGGAGCCAAGGCGACAGTTCAACCTGAGAGGTGACTCAACCCCATCATGATTGAGGTAGTGAAGAAAGAGGCGGTCAAGCTCCTATTGACATGTATAATTTATGCTATTTCAGATTCAATGTGGGTAAGCCCAACTCAAGTAGTTCCTAAGAAAGGGGGGATCATTGTCACAACAAAGGTTTCTAGTGAGTTAATCTCGATAAGGATAGTGATGGGGTAGCGTGTATGCATCGATTACTGACATTTGAATGTTGTAACTTTAAAGGATCATTCTCCCCTTCCTTTCACTATTCATATTTTGGAGCAACTAGTTGGTCACTCACATGTTTGTTTCCTCGATGGGTATTCTGGTTATAATTAATCAGATTTACATCAAGCCAAAGGATCAAGAGAAGACTACTTTCACCTTCCCTTATGACACATTTGCATATAGATAGATGTCGTTTGGCCTTAGTAACTCACCTACCATTTTCCAGCGGTGTATGCTCACCATTTTTTCTAATATAGCGGAGCGGTGCTTGAAAGTGTTCATGGATAATTTCTCAGTGTATGGATAGTCATTCAATGATTGTCTGTATACTCTACACAAGGTTTTAAAAAGGTGTGAGGACACCCACTTTATCTTGAACTCAGAGAAAATTCATATGATGGTGAGTGAGGGCATAGTTCTTGGATACAAGGTGTTTCATAAGGGCATGAAAGTCGATCCGATTAAGATAGAAGTCATCTCCAAGCTACCTCCACCGACATCTATAAAGGGAGTGAGGAGCTTTTTAGGTCAAGATGGGTTTTATCAATAGTTTATAAAAGACTTTTCAAAAATCACAAAACCTCTTTCAGAATTGTTAGAAAAGAATGTCAAGTTCTATTTTGATGAAAGATGCTTGAAAGCTTTTTAGATGTTAGAGGAAAAATTAATCTCTACACCCATTGTGCAGGCTCCAGATTGGAGCCTATCATTTGAACTGATGTGCAACACATTAGACTATGTGGTGGGAGTTGTGTTGGGTCAACACCGAGACAAGGCTCCTACAGTCTTATATTATGCATCTAAAACCTTGAATGATGCACAACTTAATTATACAACCAAAGAAAAGGAACTTTTGGTGGGTTTTTTTGCGTTTGAATTTTTTTTCCAATACCTAGTTGGGGCCAAGGTCATTCTGTGGACAGATCACACTGTCATCAAATACCTTTCACAAAAGAAAGATGCAAAACCTAGATTGATTAGGTGAATTTTACTGTTACAAGAATTTGACATACAAATTAAGGATAAGGCGGGGGTGGAAATGTTGTAGAAGATCACCTATCTAGGTTGGAAAGGGCGAATGAAAAATATTTAAATATCCCTATTGTTGAGGAATTTCCTGATGAAAAACTTTTTTCTCTTCAGACTAAGGATCCCTGGTTTGCAGATATTGTCAACTATTTAGCATGAAAGGAGATGCCTGTAGATTGGGGATACCAAGAGAGGAAATTTTTTTTCCATTCATTGAGGTTTTACATCTGGGATGATCCCATTTTTCTTAAACATTGCAGGGATACAATTTTGAGCAAGTGTGTACCAGAATGTGAGTTTTAGAGCATTTTGTCGCATTGTCACTCTCAACCTACAGGTGGGCATCAAGCTAGCTCTAGGTCAGTGGCAAAAGTCTTAGAGAGTGATTTTTATGGGCCAACACTATTTAAGGATGCATACAGTTTCGTTCTTTGTTGTGATGCATGTCAACATGCAGGAAATATATCTAAACGACACAAAATGACACTATATGTTTTTAGTAAATTGATGTGTTTGATATGTGGGGCATTGATTTTGTGGGCCCTTTTGTGTCATCTAATTCTAATCTATATGTATTTCTTGTTGTTGACTATGTATCTAAGTGGGTGGAAGAAATCCCAACCTGCACCATTGATGCACAAGTTGTGTGTCGGTTCTTTAAAGATCATATTTTCTGTAGATTTGGTGTCCCCTGGTTGATCATTAGTGATGGTGGATCACATTTCACCAACATGCAATTTGGAGCCTTGTTGAGTAAGTATGGGGTGAAACACCGAGTGGGTACTCCTTAACACCCACAAATGTAAGGATAAGTTGAGGTGTCCAAAAGAGAAGTGAAGAAGATCTTGGAAAGGACAATCTCAACTAATAGGACAAATTGGAGATTTGTGTTGAATGTTGCTTTTTGGGCATCTAGGACAGCTGATAAATCACCTATAGGAACTAAGAAATTTAGGTTGGTTTATGGGCGTGCTTGACTTCTACCAGTGGAGCATGAGCATAAGGTGAAATGGGCCTTGAAAAAGCTAAATTTCAGACTGGATGAGGTAAGTAGGAAGAGGTTATTAGATCTGAATGAGCTAGATGAATTGAGGATGGATGCTTACGAGAGTTCTAGAATTTATAAGGAGAGAACTAATAAGATTCATGATCAGTTCTAGAATTTATAGGGTGTTTCTCCCAGGACAGAAGGTCCTTCTCTTCAATTCTAGAAGTAAGTTACATCCAGGAGGTCCACATGGAGTGGACCATTTGTGGTTTTGCAGGGTTTTCCTCATGGTGCCATGAAGATAATAGACGAGATTAGATCATTCCTTTATAATGGCTAGAGATTGAAGCATTATCTTGGTAGGGAAGTAGATAAATGAATAGAAGAAGTGCAACTCATTACACTACAATAGATTCTTACTCTTAACCATGTCTAGTATAGGATGATAAATAATGGTAGTTGTTGGGAGGCGACCCAACCATTCTTTCTTTTTGCTTATGTCTGATTTTTAGTTTCCTAGTTGTTGCTCCATTTTTGTCATACTATATTTGTTGGTATGTATGCCTTGAGAGTCAATCATGGGATGATTGGTGGGATACATTAAGATTGATTTGATAAACATCAATGGAAAGCTTCCAATTCTTTCTAGTTCAATCATATGAGATAGTGATAGAACATGTTGAATGTCTAGAGGATAATAGTACTCAATGATGTATGCCTTCAGGTTCAGGACCTAAACGATGAGATCATGTGGATGCTAAGAGTTTTTACATTCTCATTATGTCCCTAGTCGGATGTCATTGTGGAAGGTAGATAGACAACAATGACACACAAGACTAGATTGTGGTGTTGGTTGATGACAAAATCTCATTAGTCATGATATAAAGATATCAAACCAAACACATAGGTACTTGTTAGAGAACAAGTGTACAGGACAGACCCACTGTGAGTTTGACACATGGAACCATGACATGGTAGTCACAGTCAGTACTCACAGTGATGGTGGTGAGTGTGATTCTTTGACCTAAAATCACTACACTCAACACATGTTGTTGGGCACACTTTGACATCATCAAACACAGTCCTGAAACATGGGTTGTTATAAAGGTGATGATTGGGTGGATTTGACACATGGGGCTTTTGAGGGGTGAGTGATAGGTATGGGATTTGTCTCTCCTGAGGGAGTTTGATATCCATGGCCACTTGATGAGTAGGATTGAGAAAGGCGTGCACACATGTGTGAATTAGTATGTGATATTGATGTCATACATATCTCTTCCGATCTACTTTGAGATCAAGAAAGTGAATGAATGTTGACAGCATGACTGTTCCATTCCTTGAGTTCATTCAGGATATCAGTGACAAAGGAATTATACATTCACTATAACACCATTCATGTATTATAGGATTGAAAGTTGTTCTCCAACTTTCTATTTCACTTGGGTAGAACTGATATGTGACTAGGCACCGCTCTTTCCTTGTGAAGTCATAAGTGTTATGGACTTTCACTGCCAATGTGAAATGGACCTATAGGGTCACACACATAGGATTTGACCTAGAAGAGAAGTTTTGTCCACAAATAATGTTTAGATTGATTACTAAAGGAGTTTAGTAGTTCAATTAAACACTCAATTGATAGCTCAATGTCATAATGTTCAAGGTGTTGGACACATTGATTAGAGTATCGAATTGATTGAAACTGCAATTGATTGATTCTACACAATTTGCACTCCCAACCGATCGGCTCATGTGATGAACCGATCGGCTGAGTTTGGAGCACCGATCGACTCAGGTGGTGAGTCGATCGGCTGATGGACAAGGTGAAACAATCGCTTCTAGTGTTGAAACGATCGGTTCAACTGGTCCAACCGAGCAAGTTGGGAAAGTAGTATTGGTGAGAAATTTCTTTTCGTTTCACTTGCCCAATTTGATTGGAACAAGGATTGGTATTTGGTACCAATTCGAAACAAAAGAGGAAAAGTCAATCGGGAACTGACCAGGACCACGAACTGACTGGTTCAGAAGTGAACCGACCATTTCATGGGTCCCAACCAATCGGTTGAGGTGTCAACCGACCGGATCAGGTCCACAACTGATAGTTTCTGAAATGAAATGATCGGTTCAGGTTGCGTAGTTGGTTGTTTTTGTGGAAAATCTCAAACCCTTCTACTCCTGCTTTAGTCCCACATTTCCCGGGATAGAGAACCCTATCCCATGGCCCTCCTATATATAGGGGTATTGGGGGATTCTCAAAGGAAAACTCAGTGCAACCAGTTGCTCTGTAAAGTTATCGTTCTCTCTGGTTTTAGTAACCGAGAGATCCCAAACAAGTGCAACCCGATAAGGGAGGCACAATGAGGGAAAGACAACTACAAAAAGCGATTGGTGGAAGGAGATGTGACAACCTCAATTTCCTCTCTCCTCTATTGTACTCCTTCTCTCTCATCAAGTCTCTTTTACTCAATTTCATATTATTTTCATAATTGGATAGTTATGATGTTCCAATTTGGCGACTACACTGGTCAATTTTGCAGTTTGTGATTTTAATTTGTACTTTTAAACTAAGTATCTTGCCATATCACGTCACCTTCTTGCATATAATTTTGGACCTAAACTCCATGATCTTTTGTTAATCTGATATAACCACATTGTAGGTGACTCAATTATGAAATCAACGACACAAAAATCACCTCAATCGAAGGCTCCTAGCCCAAGATATGATAATTTGAAACTAACTTATTTTTGCACATGTTTTGATCAATTTCTTTTGGGTTTTGCAATATTATTGGGCCCAAATACAAATCGAGGCCCAATTTCTTGCCCCTTCTTCCTCTTCCGTTTTGGAAAAAAAAATAGCAGGTTGGGAAATTCTTCTGTAACCTCTTGCCAAATCGGGCAATGGAGTAACGCTCACAGCAGCTTGGGTTTCAAACCCTAGATCTCTGGCTTTATTTATAACCCACTTCTCTACCTCCTTTTGCTTTTGCCCTAGCCATCTCCAGCCGCCGCCTTGCTCCAGCCACTTTTCTTCTTCTTCTTCTCTCGTTCTTCCTTGCTCTGCCTTCGTCTACCTGTTCCTTCGAATACCAGTGCCCACACAAGCCCCTCCTTCCTTCACCACTCATTACCACCTCGGAGATGGAGGTTTGCGATGGGCTCCGGGAGCAGCAGGATCGCCGACGGCGCTCCCTGGACCTAAAAATCTTGGGATGGCCATCGCCGCCGGAAAGTGATGGGGGTGACCTACCCTGTTCGTCCACTGTTCCCGCGGGCGGAACAGGGATTTCGTGAAGTGGGATCGTGGGCCACTGGGGCGGCGGTTAGCACGGAGTCCTGACCTCCCAGCTGCGGTTGGAGGCGTCTCCATGCTGTGGAAGCATAGCTGAGGGAGCCGGATGGCAGCCCCTATACCGGCTCTGTTTCTCCGCGGAAACAGGGGAGCTGCGCATCGACGGGGTCAGGTGAAGAAAACACCCAAGCGGGCCGATCGGCATCAGCTGGGCTACAAAAGATAGCCAGAGGCCCATAACGAGGGAGATCAACGAACATATGGGTGCGATGTAGCTAACGGGCCCACATTCTGGTACCTACAAGTGAGGCAGGATGCTAACCGCCAGATCGGTGATCCACGGATCAGATCACAACATAAATCAAGGTAGCCCCTATGTCCCTCCATATAGTTAGAATGGAAATCTTAGAAAAATGATAACTCTCATTTCCTTTGGCCAAATATCACATATAATATATGAAAATTCATCTATTCAACGAGATCTACACAATGTACTAGGTTTCAGAGTCTAATTCTGTCTTTTGTTCCCTGCCTTTCTAAAAGATGCATATTTTAATCTTTTGGAATATAGTTGATGTATGATCATGATGCAAAATGGGATCTTGACTACTCGATCTATACCTTATTCTTAAAAGCAGTAAAAATAATGTCTTCGTAACCCTAATAAATTTCCTACTCTCCCTATTGCTCATAAATTACTCCTTTTGCACATATGTGCGTAGTTTGTACTTTATTGATGAACTCTGCCTAGATTGCTAAACTTGTTGCTAGTGGACAACTACCTAATTTTGTAATATGTTTCTTATGACCTAATGTTGCTGATCTAAACCATGTTTGATGATGGGTTCTCCTTCCTTGATGATCTTTGACCTTGACTACTCTATTGTGAGTCGTTTGACCCTAGAATGCATGTAAATGCCTTAAACCTTGTTATGATTGTAGAAAGTGCATTGAACGTCATAATGACATGGAACTTGAACCACACTCCTATGTTGACCTATAGATCAATACAATATCATATAATGAAACAATAAGCAACTTGGAACCCACCTTGGCCAAAACCCTAAAATGCATCTAATTAGGGTTAATGATGATAATCTAATGCATGTATATAATCTTGTTGTTAATCAGGTTTGGCATATGGCTAGATGGTGAAGGATATGTTAGGTTATGAATCTCTGAATCAGGTATGGGCCTTATCTAGTTATATGATTATCGATTTCTTGCTTGAAAATACATATATTGTATGCTTGTTTGTCTATTTTCTCAAATATTGCCATGTAGTATCGATATGTCATACTCGATGTTTGCTTCGTCTGTTTTATAACTTGAACACATATATATATGGAACTCCATTATAATATTGTTGATAAAGGGCTCTTGTTTACGACCTTGAGGTCCCTCCCGTATAAAAGGGTAGCTAAGCTTGAGCACCCTTACAGACCCTTCCGACGGGAAGATGGTCAAAGGCCTTAAACATGTTTGATATTGATATTGTTGGTATAATGGAGTGAAATGACATAAAATATGGTTTCACATTTGTTAAACAATTAACTTGTTTATTCTTGTTCGTTTAGTCTTAAAATCTTTTCAAAATTATGCAAAGCTTATATATATGTGTATCTTTCAGCCCATACTCAACACCTCGTGTGTTGACCCATTTTTCGTATGTTGTTTTTAGGTTCAGAGATGGCTAGAAAGTTGATGGGCTTGGTGAGCTATGCTAGGTGTACTTGTTGTAAGATCCAGATATAGTATACATGAGTAGACTGGTATAAAGTGACTCTTGAACATGTAATTTAAATCATGTAATATAATGATGTTTCTTAATATATCTTGTTGATTGTTGAGATTATGTTGGTGCATTTATCTTGTTATCTGTTCATGTGTGCTAAGCTTTACGCTTCCGCATTTCACCTTTGGTATACGTTTGGTTCATGGGACTGGGATTCCGGTTCCGTGATAGATGGTATCAGAGCATGAACAATAACTACACCAAACATTGCTCACATGAAACACAAACTAAACTCACCTTACATCTCAACCCTAGAAACTTAATAATATGTCCTTTGTGGACTAGGTTGACTTAGCCTCTAGGTTAGAACCTAGATGTTCTAGAACTAGGTGTAGACTTGTGTAAGTTACCTCCCTAGACATGATTCGCGACATGTGCTTAGGATGTCTACACAAGTGTGCACCATGTTCTTACTAGTTCTCTAGGTGGTATGATACTAGACTGCCTAATGAGTGTGGTAACTCGTTTTGGTTTTGGTTTTATTCGAATGGAGTAAGGTGGTTTTCATCGCCTGTTTAAACGTTGGAGAAAACATATTTCAAGTATTATTATATATACATATGAAAAATGGTGCCACACGCAGAAAGGCAGTGAGTTTCCATGCAACCTAAGAGAAAGAGATGTAACATCGAGTCTAGATGAGAGTTTAGAGGATAGTGATAGTCTCTAGAGTTATCTAGAGCCATGATATAGGTTAGGCAAGTGAACAGCCTAGAAACCTAAGATGATGATTATGATATTGATGATGATGTTTTATAGGACCCAAGATGCTTGAGGAAGGTTAAGTATGTCTGATGATACGAGATGAGTTTGATGATGCAACCCTAGCTAAACCTAGCACCACTGGGTTGATGTGCTAAATATAGCTAGTGGATGGACATGCTTGCTTGTACCTAGTTTTGTACATGCTGAGATATGGTATACAATTTGAGTCCAACACGGGCCTCAATCTCTTTACAAAGGAGGACCTCTAGCATGGGACATATGAATAGGATGACATGTTGATATGAGTTGACCCGTATCGGGAAAAGGTTAGAGTACCTAAACTCCAAAATATTTGAAATATTGAAAAATAGGAATGATGAAATACTTGATGATGAGTCCCTAGATAGAATACTTCTAAGTATATGAGTTGAGTGACCTAGCGTGTGTGGTTTACTTGAAAATGTTAAACCCTAGATTTCCTATGAAAAATTATTTAACCCTAGAAAAAGAGGCAATTGAAAAATGTGATGCTTGATATGTAGGTGAGGGAGATGTCCCAAGACCCAAGATGATGTATATGATGTGTGATATTCATGATGAGCCTCATACTCGGGTTAGTTGTATATAAAGGAATCTAGTGGTTACCTTTGTTTCTCGAATGATGGGTAGAAAATTTTGTTATGGGTAGATGGTTGTGGTTGACATGTCTTGTTGGACACATATATGTCTTAGATTGAGTGGCTTGAGATTGTGAAGCTCTTTCTAGATACAAGTGAGAAAGTTACAAAACCTCGATATTGATGATAATGTTGTTCCTCAAATGATGCTTGAATATCTCACTTATGTTTAAAAAAAAAAACTGATATATGCTAGATAAGCCACTCTCATAAGCTAGACCTAATATGAAATCATACTATACATAAAAGATGTAGCCTTGAAATTATGAAAATAATATGATGATGTCACAAAAACTTAGCCTGAATAATCAGGTGTAACATGCCTAATCTCGTACTCAAATGATCAACTTGATATGACAATACTCTTGGAGTCATAACTCAGATAAACATGATAAAAAAAAATTGTTTAATTTTAGATTTAAAAGGAAAAATAATGAACATAATTGAGTAGAGTTGGTGGAAATTTCGGGGAAAACAAAACCGTGCATGAAATCTAGAGTAAGATGAGATACACACTCGATGGTCTCGTTTGAAGTCATGACCATGAACATGTTCGATTAAGAATTGATAAGATAGACTCTTATGATACACATTGTTCTCATATGAAGAAAAAAGAAAACCCTAATATATATGGATACTAGGCAATGGGAAAACCTAATTCCATGATGATGATATTGTATGATGGAACCATAATCAAATCTGAATATCATCAATATGAGTACACCCTTGATGATGATAGCCTAAGTTTGCACCCCATTGTGGGGAATGCCTTGACAACCATGGTTGAATAACCAGACCTGATGGATCCTGACTTGACTCTTAACTATAATCGTGGATGAATTTCGAGGACAAAATTCCTTGTAAGGAGGGAAGGATGTGACAACCTCAATTTCCTCTCTCCTCTATTGTACTCCTTCTCTCTCATCAAGTCTCTCTTACTCAATTTGATATTATTTTCATAATTGGATAGTTATGATGTTCCAATTTGGCAACTACACTGGTCAATTTTGCAGTTTGTGATTTTAATTTGTACTTTTAAACTAAGTATCTTGCCATATCACGTCACCTTCTTGCATATAATTTTGGACCTAAACTCCATGATCTTTTGTCAATCTGATATAACCACATTGTAGGTGA
The DNA here is from genome assembly GCA_963693085.1 of Alisma plantago-aquatica. Lineage (NCBI taxonomy): Eukaryota > Viridiplantae > Streptophyta > Magnoliopsida > Alismatales > Alismataceae > Alisma > Alisma plantago-aquatica. The sequence goes on along the minus strand of OY856413.1, from coordinate 309,338,119 downwards.
CTCAATTATGAAATCAACGACACAAAAATCACCTCAATCGAAGGCTCCTAGCCCAAGATATGATAATTTGAAACTAACTTATTTTTGCACATGTTTTGATCAATTTCTTTTGGGTTTTGCAATATTATTGGGCCCAAATACAAATCGAGGCCCAATTTCTTGCCCCTTCTTCCCCTTCCATTTTGGAAAAAAAAATAGCAGGTTGGGAAATTCTTCTGTAACCTCTTGCCAAATCGGGCAATGGAGTAACGCTCACAGCAGCTTGGGTTTCAAACCCTAGATCTCTGGCTTTATTTATAACCCACTTCTCTACCTCCTTTTGCTTTTGCCCTAGCCATCTCCAGCCGCCGCCTTGCTCCAGCCACTTTTCTTCTTCTTCTTCTCTCGTTCTTCCTTGCTCTGCCTTCGTCTACCTGTTCCTTCGAATACTAGTGCCCACACAAGCCCCTCCTTCCTTCACCACTCATTACCACCTCGGCGATGGAGGTTTGCGATGGGCTCCGGGAGCAGCAGGATCGCTGACGGCGCTCCCTGGACCTAAAAATCTTGGGATGGCCACCGCCGCCGGAAAGTGATGGGGGCGACCTACCCTGTTCGTCCTCTGTTCCCACGGGCGGAACAGGGATTTCGTGAAGTGGGATCGTGGGCCACTGGGGCGGCGGTTAGCACGGAGTCCTGACCTCCCAGCTGCGGTTGGAGGCGTCTCCATGCGGTGGAAGCATAGCTGAGGGATCCGGATGGCAGCCCCTATACCGGCTTTGTTTCTCCGCGGAAACAGGGGAGCTGCGCATCGACGGGGTCGGGTGAAGAAAACACCCAAGCGGGCCGATCGGCATCAGCTGGGCTGCAAAAGATAGCCAGAGGCCCATAACGAGGGAGATCAACGAACAGATGGGTGCGATGTAGCTAACGGGCCCACATTCTGGTACCTACAAGTGAGGCAGGATGCTAACCGCCAGATCGGTGATCCACGGATCAGATCACAACATAAATCAAGGTAGCCCCTATGTCCCTCCATATAGTTAGAATGGAAATCTTAGAAAAATGATAACTCTCATTTCCTTTGGCCAAATATCACATATAATATATGAAAATTCATCTACTCAACGAGATCTACACAATGTACTAGGTTTCAGAGTCTAATTCTATCTTTTGTTCCCTGCTTTTCTAAAGGATGCATATTTTAATCTTTTGGAATATAGTTGATGTATGATCATGATGCAAAATGGGATCTTGACTACTCGATCTATCCATGATTCTTAAAAGTAGTAAAAATAATGTCTTCGTAACCCTAATAAATGTCCTACTCTCCCTATTGCTCATAAATTACTCCTTTTGCACATATGTGCGTAGTTTGGACTTTATTGATGAACTCTGCCTAGATTGCTAAACTTGTTGCTAGTGGACAACTACCTAATTTTGGAATATGTTTCTTATGACCTAATGTTGCTGATCTAAACCATGTTTGATGATGGGTTCTCCTTCCTTGATGATCTTTGACCTTGACTACTCTATTGTGAGTCGTTTGACCCTAGAATGCATGTAAATGCCTTAAACCTTGTTATGATTGTAGAAAGTGCATGGAACGTCATAATGACATGGAACTTGAACCACACTCCTATGTTGACCTCTAGATCAATACAATATCATATAATGAACCAATAAGCAACTTGGAACCCACCTTGGCCAAAACCCTAAAATGCATCTAATTAGGGTTAATGATGATAATCTAATGCATGTATATAATCTTGTTGTTAATCACGTTTGGCATATGGCTAGATGGTGAAGGATATGTTAGGTTATGAATCTCTGAATCAGGTATGGGCCTTATCTAGTTATATGATTATCGATTTCTTGCTTGAAAATACATATATTGTATGCTTGTTTGTCTATTTTCTCAAATATTGCCATGTAGTATCGATATGTCATACTCGATGTTTGCTTCGTCTGTTTTATAACTTGAACACATATATATATGGAACTCCATTATAATATTTTTGATAAAGGGCTCTTGGTTACGACCTTGAGGTCCCTCCCGTATAAAAGCGTAGCTAAGCTTGAGCACCCTTACGGACCCTTCCGACGGGAAGATGGTCAAAGGCCTTAAACATGTTTGATATTGATATTGTTGGTATAATGGAGTGAAATGACATAAAATATGGTTTCGCATTTGTTAAACAATTAACTTGTTTATTCTTGTTCGTTTAGTCTTAAAATCTTTTCAAAATTATGCAAAGCTTATATATATGTGTATCTTTCATCCCATACTCAACACCTCGTGTGTTGACCCATTTTTCGTATGTTGTTTTTAGGTTCAGAGATGGCTAGAAAGTTGATGGGCTTGGTGAGCTATGCTAGGTGTACTTGTTGTAAGATCCAGATATATTATACATGAGCAGACTTGTATAAAGTGACTCTTGAACATGTAATTTAAATCATGTAATATAATGATGTTTCTTAATATATCTTGTTGATTGTTGAGATTATGTTGGTGCATTTATCTTGTTATCTGTTCATGTGTGCTAAGCTTTACGTTTCCGCATTTCGCCTTTGGTATACGTTTGGTTCATGGGACTGGGATTCCGGTTCCGTGACAGGAGAGTGTGTCAGTGACTAGTACGCTGATAGGAGGGTGTGACTCCTTCCAATTCCTTGTGAGACAAGGAGATTGGAGTTCCAGGTGGTCCGTGTGGACTACTTCAGAGGTGGGAGATTTCTTCCACTCGGAGGACAGCTATCAATCTTGACAGTCCCGGTGAGACTAGGAGTCGTCAGTCCCGGTGCGACTAGGAGCTTCACAGACACCGTCCAAGACTGGAGGTGAAGACCACACAAGCCGCAAGGTATTGTCGTCGAGCAAGCCTCGGGACAAGGTATGATTCCACAAACCATCCTTTCCTATTGTATATATGTTGATGTGTTTCCTTGTTCTGGGTTTGGGGAGGAGAATTTTTTTTGTTTCCGATGCCTTCTCTGCCTCCCCTAAAACCCAACAGTGGTATAAAAGCCACTTCAACTACTCTATACTTTAAGATTATCGATATGATCAATTTTGGTTTTTCGCCTTTATTTATTGCATACGATGTGAATAAAATTGGCTTTATACATGTCCAATCCTGAATCCACAAATCTCAAAATACATATATGATATGTAATATGAATGCACTCAATACGTGTCACCCTTAAACGAGTTTTGTGGTGTATGTATAGCTTGGTTATGGCCAGTAAACCCTATCTGTGTATGGTTGTATGTGGTTTCTTGCATCTCGATCTATGCACCGATCTTCCTTCTCCTATTTCTAATGTAACTCGAAACAATGCGAGATTTCTTTTCTACCTTTGATCCTCTCGAATGTAATTCGAGGTTTCTCTTTTTACAAAGTAAAATAGGATAGAATTTTATTTCTTGTTATGTCAAAGAACGGAGGACATCCTGACGACAACTTAAACGATCAGTTCAAGGTGTGAACCGATCAGTTGACGTTCAAGACGATCAGTTCAAGGAGTGAATCGATCAGTTGATGACCGGTTCGAGGAGCGAGACGAGTGGGTGGCGGCCATGATGAGATGCATGATGACCAGGAGAACTGTTTGGTTGGAGGAGCCAACTGATCGGTTGGTGGCACCTAGCTGACTGGCCTGATGGCAAGTCGATCAGTCATGTGATGAGTTGATCAAACCCAGAAAGGCAAAGCATAGAGTTCAACTTGTACAGGTTGCATGTGATGTAGACATAGATGAACGTGATTCCTCTTGGCTTGAGGAATCACATTAGGATGGCCATAATCATTGCTTTTATCGTTTTGCATGTTTTTAGTGGGATATAGCATGTATATGATACATACTATGTATTGTGGTGATTGGATATATATATGTATATAAAAACCAAATCCCTCATTAAAATATTAAGTTATAGATGCCTTCCAAATGCGACACACGTGAAAAGTTTGATCGACCAAGTGTGGGCATGCCCAAGTGTGGTGTGTTGTCTATCTCATGGAAGCATGAAGGATGAATATGTGGGTCTGCCCAAGCAGGGTGCATATTCATCGTGTTTGCTTTGGGTCGGACTTAACAAGGTGATCTAGATAGGATCTAGTACCTTGAGGAATGGAGGTGATCATGGCAATGAGTTGCATATGACATCTTATCAAGAGTTGCATATGATGTAATTGGCAAGAGTTTCCTACCTGAGAGATCTAAGTTGTGGGTGACAACCCTAGTTGGTCCATGACTTAGAGGATTTCAAGATCTTGCCCACTAGAAGGTTGTACGCTGCAATCTTCTGAATCGATGGTGAGGGCAATCAATTTGAACTCAAATAGTGGGAGTGATAATTAATTAAAGGCCTAATTTATATCTTCAACCTTTCAAATCAATCAAATAAGTCAAAAATGAGTTTTGGACTAAAGTTGCATATTTCCTTTTGTAGTATAAATGACAACAAACAACAATCACTTTTCTTTGTGATCGGTCCTTGAAAAGGACAAGCTAAATGGGACAAACTTCCACAACTGGTATAGGACATTGAGAATTGTTCTCACTAAAGAGCGAATGTTCTATGTCCTGGATACTCCAATTCCAGAGGAACCTTCTCCTAATGCACCAAAGGCAGAAAGGGATGCTTACAAGAAGCATTATGATGATGCCATTGATGCAAAGTGCTTGATGTTGTGCTCTATGAACCACGAGTTGTAGAGACAACATGAGAACATGGGTGTCATTGAGATGATTCAACATCTCAGGAACATGTATGAAGATCAAGCAAGGCAAGAGAGATACGATGTCTCAAGGGAACTGTTCAAGTGTTTCATGACAGAAGGAGATCTAGTTGGTCCTCACACACTCAAGATGATTGGGTATGTGGAGAACCTGACAAGACATGGATTTCCAGTGAGCCAAGAGTTGGCTACTGACGTGATATTGCAATCGTTGCCAGAATCCTATAGTTAGTTTCTGATGAACTACAACATGAACAACTTTGATAGGCCACTGTCAGAGTTGTTGGGCATGTTGAGGACACCCGAGATACAGATGAAGAAGGACAAGCCTAAGTCTGTGATGGTGATCACAAGAAAGAAAGGAAAGTCCAAGAACAAGGTCAAGGTCAAAGATAAGGAAGGTTCTGATGCTAGCCAGGAGCCCAAGTCATCTTCAGCTCTCAAGGCCAAGGGAGGCGTGACCAAGAAAGGCAATTTCCACCATTGTCAAAAGCCTGCAAATTGGAAAAGGAATTGTTCTCTCTATCTGGAAGAACAAAAGAAGAAGGAGGTGACAAACGTCTCTACTTAAGGTGTCATGAAAGTAAACTTGTAACACTTTTTAGGTATATGATACCAAGATGTAAAGTGTAAATCACTCAATAAATGGGGCAAGTGTTGCCGCCATAGATAGGAGTACTTTAGTTTATTTTCATCCTAAAAGGCATGTAATATAGTGAACTGCTATTTCATATTTTCCAATAGATAGAAACACTTTATTTTTGCATATTGTATGACAATGATGGCAATCAATAAAGAGATGTTTCAATTTCTAAAGATATGATCTTTGTGGCAATGCCTTGTTTATCTTGTGGTATTTGATATGCATAAGATAAAATGATACCTAAAAGTTATAGATAACTCAAACAATCAAATTAGCATCAATCATGAGAAATTCATTTCTAGTTTCCATGTGATGGATAAATCTAGACTCTTTTGGTTAGAGAACCAGTAAGAGACATGAATATCTTGGACATGATTAATCAATCTTCACTAAAGGTAGTGGGAGAATGATTATCCTATTATGTAAGATACATGTGATGTATTTACATACCTATTGGAACAAATTCTAATGCTTCAAATGGTGTTTAGAGAAATACCAATACGAATATCTTGAAGAGTTCAAGATTATCATAGATGAAGTGAAAATTTGGTAAAGTGTTGATTCTTGATGAGATCAATGAATGAAACACATGGACCAAATGTTTGAGATCCTTATGAGTGATTATGATAGTGTATCATAGTGAACTCATGATTAAGGCATGATGATGTCTAAATCAAGAAGGAATCATACTCTAAGGAGTTAGAGAATGATTATCAAATAACTGAATTCTTATTAATAAAAGAATACCCCACACTAATAAAGGACATTAAGAATCACAAGGAGTTGTAAGTTCTTATATCCTTGACAGATACACCTCATTTATCTATGTGATGAGTTGTTCATGTGATGAGTCAACTATCTAGATGAATATGAGGAACTGAATTTTGAGTTATGGTTTATGACAATTACATCCTAAATGACATCCATGTGAACCATAAGGTATGACCTTGATGGTAGCACCCATTGGATGAAATCCATAAGTGCAAATGAATCTTAAGTGTTAAGACACATGGATAACATTTTGAGAAGGATGATGCTTGTTGATTGAAACTTAATGACTAAGACATTTGGCATATGGATACTAAAATTGCATTCCTATGAGGAATAAAACAAGGATGTGTACGTGACACAACCTATAAGGTTTATGAATCCACTAATGCAAATGAAGTCTATAAGTTACAATGGACTAATCAATGTGATTGATTGAGTACAAGAAACTCAAAATTTCATCTTTACTTTGATGATATAGTCAAAGGGTTTGACTGATATGTCAAAGATAAAGAAGGGATATGTGATTTAGTGGGAGTGTGTTCACATTACACATGTTGATGTGAAATGGAAATGTTCTAGAATGGAAATCTAAAAGTGGAAATTATCTTTAACGAAGATAGAGATGTTTCCTATGTGATAGGAATAGAGATCTATAGAGATAGTTCTCGAAAACCTATTGACCTAAAAAGAGAAAGCATACATTTGCAATCTATACTGAAGAAATCAGTATGCACAGATTCAGTGGGAGAAAACTTGTCCATGATTACATGGAGGTAATATCCCAAGGCTAAGTGTCCAATTCTTATGAAGAATGGGAACACTAAGAATAGATGTAGAACTATCATGTATGTAATCATCCCATTATATTGCATGGAAAGAACAAAATGCATTCATCATCTTGTATGTATGACATGGAAATATGATGTGCTCATCCTGATAACTCGCATGTGAGACATGATGAGTGGATGTCTGTCTACTTCCAGTAAGGGTTACTGGAATACCATGAGAACTTGATAAGTACTTGTGAAGTACTAGTTCTATGGAGATAAGGAAGAGTTCAATGTAAAGGGTTACATTGATGCGAACTTCCGAAAGGATAGAAAATTAATAGCAAAATATATATAGGATATATAAAAGTGAAAGTTTGTTGATAATTGGAAGTGTTCCAATAAAACCATTTAAAAGGAAATGTCGAGTATCTATGTGTTGGAGATATTATATGGATCTGGAAGTTCGTGAGATGGACTTATAGATATTCCGCTCATTGATGACAAGTATGGAATCCTTGATCATGCAATGTGGCTAAAGGTTAGCAAAGGAATACTAGATCACATATTACGGCAACTCCATCTCATACGTGTGACGTACAATGAAAAGATGTGAGACATGCAATTTATACTGACTTTGGCAAGGTGTTGCCATTACTCACTATGATCACACTAGAGCAGAGTAACATGTGGGACATGTTTGAAGATCACTCTGAATATGTTTCAAGATTGATTGGCTCGCATTGCAAGTGGGAGTCTATTGGTATGTATGCCCTGAGAGCCAATCATGGGATGATTGGTGGGATACATTAAGATTGATTTGATAAACATCAAAGGCAAGCTTCCAATTCTTTCTGGTTCAATCATATGAGATAGTGATAGCACATGTTGAATGTCTAGAGAATGACAATACTCAATGTTGTATGCCTTCAGGTTCAGGACCTGAACGATGAGATCATATGGGTGCTTTGACACATGAGGCTTTTGAGGGGTGAGTGATAGATATGGGATTTGTCTCTCCTGAGGGAGTTTGATATCCATGGCCACTTGATGAGTAGGATTGAGAAAGGCATGCACGCATATGTGAATCAGTATGTGATATTGATGTCATACATATCTCTTCCAATCTACTCTGAGATCAACAAAGTGAATGAACGTTGATAAGATGCTTGTTCCATGCCTCGAGTTCATTCGGGATATTAGTGACAAAGGATTATACATTCACTGTAACACCATTCACAAATTGTAGGATTGAAAGTTGTTCTCCAACTTTCTATTTCACTTGGGTAGCACTGATGTGTGACTAGGCACCGCTCTTTGCTTGTGAAGTCATAATTGTTATGGACTTTCACTGCCAACATGAAATGGACTTGCAGGGTCACACACATAGGATTTAACCTGGAAGAGGAGTTCTATCCACAAACAATGTTTAGATTGATTACTAAAGGAGTTTAATAGTTCACTTAAACACTCAATTAATTGATAGCTCAATGTCATAATGTTCAAGGTGTTGGACACATTGATTAGAGTATCGGATTGTTAAATTGCAATTGACTGATTCTGCACAATCTGCACTCCCAACCGATCGACTCATGTGATGAACTGATCGCCTGAGCTTGGTGAACCGATTGGCTCAGGTGGTGAGTCGATCGGATAATGGACATGGTGAAACAATCACTTCAAGTGTTGAAATGATCAGTTCAACTGGTCTAACCGAGCAAGTTGGGAAATTATAATTGGTGAGAAATTTCTTTTCATTTCACTTTCCCAATTTGATTGGAACAAGGATTGGTATTTGGTACCAATTCAAAAAAAAAGAGGAAAAGTCAATCGGGAACTGACCAGGACCACGAACCGACCGGTTCATAAGTGAACCGACCGCTTCATGGGTCCCAACCGATCGGTTGAGGTGTCAATCGACCGGCTCAAGTCCCCAACCGACCATTTCAGAAATGAAACGATCGGTTCAGGTTGCGCAGTTGATTGTTTTTATGGAAAATCTTGAACCCTTCTACTCCTGCTTTAGTCCCACATTGCCCGGGATAGAGAACCCTATCCCATGACCCTCCTATATATAGTGGTATTGGGGGCTTCTCAAAGGACAACTCAGTGCAACCAGTTGCTCTGTAAATTTGTCATTCTCTCTAGTTTTGGTAACTGAGAGAGCCCGAGCAAGTGCTACCCAATAAGGGAGGCACAACAAGGGAAAGACAGCTACAGAAAGTGACTGGTGGCAGGAGTGTGTGTCAGTGACTAGTACGTTGACATGAGGGTGCGACTCCTTCCAATTTCTTATGAGACAAGGAGATTGGAGTTCCGGGTGGCCTGTGTGGACTACGTTAGAGGCGGGAGATTTCTGCCGCTCGGAGGACAACTGTCAATCCCGACAGTCCCGGTGAGACGAGGAGTCGTCAGTCCCGGTGCAACCAGGAGCTGCACAGACACCGTCCAAGACCAGATGTGAAGACCGCAGAAGCCGCGAGGTATTGTCACCGAGAAAGCCTCGGGACAAGGTATGATTCCACAAACCATCCTTTCCTATTTTATAGACGTTGACGTGTTTCCTTATTCTGGGTTTGGGGAGGAGAATTTTTTTTATTTCTGCTACCTTCTCTACCTCCCCTAAAATCCAGCAATATTTTATGTAAAAAATGTACCTTGACTTGTTTTTTTGAGTGTGTTGAATCTTATAGAGTCGGTACTACGGAGTCCACAAGTCAGTAGTGCCGAAATTACATCAGAGGGACATCCGCAAAACAAAGGAAAATTCGGTACTATCGTCTAGGTAAGTCGGTACTATAATGACCCACATTTTTTAGTGTCTAAAAGACCTTAAAGTCGCATATCGTTAATCATAAATTCCAGGATCATATTCATGAAATAATACAGAATAATAAACAATTTCCATTAATGAACAAATATTTACATGTTTACATAAAAAGCTCCTGTAAGGAGTTACATTCTTTTTAAATAAAAATAACTTTTACATGTGTGAACATAAACAATTAAGACTAAACCTTCATGATTAAATTGTAGTGTCTTCAACATCTCTATCTATACCCTCATGTCCACGATTCAAGTATATCTGATACCTAAAATGCTGACAAACAAATCCACGGTCAATATATTACTATACTGGTACGTGAGTTCAAACAATAATCACAAGTACACATATAAGCAAACATCTTTATCTTGCATATAAGAACAGAAACTTATTTTCATATTCTAACCCATATCTGGTCTACTACCTCAGGTGTAATCATTGTCCCTCCAGGGCTCGTGTGCATTACCCTTAAGATCTATCTAACACAGGGTTCAAAATATTGTTATTTACTTATATGATATTCAAAGGAACTTTATAATTTGCAAGAAGTAAATAAATAAGCAAAAAAAATATTTTTCATTCAATCCTCATCGAGAAACATCCGCAATCTCATAATTCAATACATGTATTCATAAGCATAACCATGTACCTTATACATCACAGAAACCATGTAGAACATCATATACTTTACGAGTGTATCCAAACATCCAAGCAACTAAGAATATAATCAACAAGTATATGAAACAAAGAATACTACATATGCGTCACCATGTATTCATATTACATTACTCAGATCTAGATGCACTCCTAAACTTGGGTTTAGGGTTATCTTGTGTTTGGACTAGGGATTAGGGTTATGACCTTAATGTCATCATATTATGGATTCTAAGGTTACAATCCCAGTTATGCATATTATATTAAACCCTAATTATCATCTTAAACATATTAGACTATTCATGATATATAGATCACATTACTAACATTATGATCATAGCAAGATGTCTATATTGGTTTTAAAACCCTAAATAGCATAAATATGATTACTAATATGGAATCGTCCATTATTCATTATTATCAAGGATTTCTTCATCATATAGGTCTAGATAAGGTATTAGTTAACATGAACGAACATATTCAATTAAGCATCAAAATAAGGAAAATCTAGGTTTTCCCTTTTCATCAACATATTAGGACATGTATTGCATATACCTTTGGAACATGAACCTTAATCAAACTCTGATTATTTTCTTTCAATCCCTCTCATTTTTCTGATCAGTTTGATATATAGTTTCGTTATATTCCGAGTTATCAATTATTTACTAGAATTATTATAAAATTATCTTTATTGGGCCAATAGGAAGTCGCCACATCATCAGAAACATCCCTTTTCTAAAATTATGGATCAACCCAGAATTTCTAGAGAATGGGTCTCATGTGCCCTTCACTCTAAACGTGCATCGGAGGGGAAATTGAGTCATTGGTCTCTAACTCACCCTCTCCCTTGTGCCAGGGCGGCTCCCGCTCGCGGAGACGACGCCTGGTCCTCGTTCATGTGCGCCGCTAGCTCCGTCAGCTACTGCCTCCATCAAACCAAGATGTCCTCCTGGCATAGTCTGTGCAAGTCGTCACTTGTGTGGATGCGGCCTCCTGATGGAGCGCAGCTGCTCTCATGTGCCTTTGCCTCCCCAACTCCGCACATCAGCTCTGCCATCGCGGAGTCCAACCGGTTGAGACCTCAAGCTAGCCCTAGAGTTCTCGTCCCTTGATCTCGTAATAACATCAAGACCGCAAACTCTAGTCTTATTAAACCTTAGTTTGGAAGAGCATGGCTGTGGGCTCCGATCTCCTAACCACGAATTAATCCCGATTTAAACATGTGCGGAAGCAATCGATAAACAGCGGAAGACAAAAATCACGGGAAATTAAAACTTTTCGAGACAAGAGCCTGAAATCACAAACCTTTTCCATAGAAAAAGGATTTAACTGTTTACATCACTGACAATTACTTCTTGAGTAATTATATACAACATGATACAAAAATTCTCAAGAGTTCATACTCCAAAACACTCCACGACCTGAGAGTACAGAGGACACATAGGACTTTACTCTAACTACACCATGAAGCAGGCTAGATCTCCACCTGAGATATTTACTGCTCCTGATGCTGCTGTTGCTGGGATTGGTCACCTGAGTTCTTGTTCCTCCGTCTTCCACGACCACCTAAAAAGTAGAAGTCTACGGGGTGAGACAATTATACATAATTGCCCCAGCGAGAGTTATAACTCTCCACTAGGCTTTATAAGCAAAGCAAGGAATAACTAAAGCAATAAGAGCCTTCAAGATATTCACTAGCAGTTCTGATGATAAGCAAGAGTTCAATCAATATTAAAATATGAGAACATCTATGCTATTCAAGGTAACATCAATCAAATAACTCGTAGTTAACTCTAACAGATGTACTACGCTGTTGATTATGTTTTTCAAACATTATTATGCCCTGTGGAGATGAGGCATACCACTCATACTCCAACTGATCACTAAGAAGTCACATCAGTATCATACATAGGTCATTAAAAGAGTCGGATTCTTATGACCTCATCTTCCTCAGTCAGTTAGAGGATTGATTGTTTGACATCTGGCGGGATGTCTTTGTAATAGCTCACCAGGGTACTCTGGTCCTTCGCTATTTTTAGAGTTACAGTGGCATTCTGTACTCTCTTCGCTATCGGAAGATTTCTTGTTTATCTTTCACCGATACGGTATTTGTGTCTTTAAGGGAGTGTAGAGATACATCTCACCTTTAGGACTTTGTGGTGGGGTCTGATGGACTACTAGAATCTACATCATCCACTCACCCTTTCTTTTATAGTGAAGGTATGACGGACTACAAGAATCTACATCAAATACCTACACTAGGATGTCAGGTTCTACACATCCATGTACCCCACATACTCAAAAGTATGTGATCCAGGAGTTCCCTTAGGAAAACCTATTTCACCATCATTTAGACTCTGACAATGATGGATCTATGATCAGGGCTCTACATTTCACTTGATTAGTTAGGTACATTCAGTATTCTTATCATCATACAATAATACAGCTATATATGAGAATACTAAAATGTAGCAGGCCTAACTTTTCACAATCATCAGTTATTTCATCTCAAGTCATATGTCAAGCATGACCTTGATAACATTTATGGCTCTTACAGCCCATAAATCACAAAAGATGTCACTTAGCAGTGCATCAAGATGGTTCACTATTCATAAAGCTTAAAACATGCTTTCAATGAATATAACATGGTATTCCATACCTGGGTGTGACCATCATTTCATAATAACCTGCATGGTTAATTCGACAGATGACAGTAAACAATTCAACAATTGGGGTTTACTATTCATCTTTCATGTCATCACCCTAAAATTAGGGTTTACTATTCACTCCATGGTGAATTGTACTCATTACATCATCATGTAAGAGAAACATCATCATTAAGACTCTTAATTAAGATTAAGATCCATTAGATATCATAATTAGGGTTTCCATGACCTCACATAGGTGGGTCATTCCCTAATCATGCACATTCATGTGTATTTGAAGTATCTCACTAGAGTTTCCTCCTAAAAAGGGTACTTTCTCTCTCTAGGATACTTTCTCTCTCTATAAATACTTCCTCTCTCCTCTCACTAGTAGATGGTGACAACACCACTCTAGATCAGGTTGAGATAAGTCTCCATTGACTAACATGAACCAAAACATCAACATCATGTGATTAGGGTTTGATTAGAATAAGGTTTTACCCCTTTAGACCCCTCAAGGGTATTTTGGTAATTTGCCACATGATTACCATCATGGGTTAACTCACTAATCACATAGTCCCTTAATGACCTAGGTTACCATTAGGGTTTAGATTGAATCATCATTGAACTAATTACATCATCAAATGGTTAAGTACAAACCATCACCAATCTCCAAACGGTTTTAACCTTCAAACGGTTTCAACCACCCAAACGGTCTTGAGACCGTTTGACCCCAAACGGTCTTGAGACCGTTTGGATCCAAACGGTCTTGAGACCGTTTGGAGGTGAAGACTGTTTGGAAGGGTTGACTTCCAAACCGTTTGGAGCTTCAAACGGTTTGAGGTCGTTTGGACCAATCGACCTTGAGGTCGTTTGAGCCCAAACGGTCTTGAGGTCGTTTGAGCCCAAACGGTCTTGATACCATTTGGCCCCAAACGGTCTTGAGACCATTTGGTCTCAAACGGTCTTGAGACCGTTTGGTCCAAATGGGCTCAAACCGTTTGGACCTCCAAAGGGGTTCAAAAGTCACCAATGTTCATGGATATGTGTGTTGAAGCCCTCATTTGATCAAAGCTATGCTAACCACTTATAAATTGAATCAATTAGGGTTAGCCTTAGTCACTTAATAATCAAATTGACCCTCAATTGTAAGCCAATTAGGGTTCAATTGTTCTCAATTAGGGTTTCAAGTTGATTGGTCATCAATGTTCAACAATGTGAATCAATTCAAGGTTGAACCTATCAATTGACCTTCAATTGGGCTCAAACTTGGCCCAAACGGTCTTGAGGTCGTTTGGACATCATCCAAACGGTCTTGAGACCGTTTGCCCAAAGTTTGACCAAAATCCAAGTCGTTTTGACTAAGGTTGAAGTCCAATTAGGTCAAAATCAGCAATTTTCAACAATTCATCAATTCCCTACAATTGGACCCTCAAACCATTAGATTAACTCAACCCTAGACCTTCAAACGGTCTTGGGTTGTGCCCAAACGGTCTTAGGACCGTTTGGAGGAATCCACAAACGGTCTTGAGACCGTTTGGGTCCTTCAACCCAAAACTCAACAAGATCTATATGTTAAATCAGCACTTTTCCACCCGATTAGGGTTTCATGTTGAAGTGCCTTCAACTCTCAATTGGTTAAGAATTAGACTTTGATTCTTTGCAGAGATGAAATTCAATATGTTAGGAACAGACCCTCAAATGGTCGTCCCTTGGTCAACTCTTTCAAACGGTCTTGAGACCGTTTCAATCCAAATGGTCTTGCAAGACCGTTTGAGAGCAAACGGTTTGAAACCGTTTGAACCCAAACGGTTTACAACCGTTTGGACCAAAAGGGTCCAAGGTCGTTTGAAAAAGTAACATAGGGAATCACGCCCCTCATCTTCAACCTCTTGCAAGGTCAGTTTCTCCACTGATTTGCTTGCAAACGTGCAAGGAATAAGGGAGGTAGAAGGAGAATTTACCAAGCAAATTGCAAGAATTGAGCATACATATAAAGCATAAGTTTAGAGTTATAAAACCCGCCTAAAGGTTGATCTTAGAGCTCCAAGCCTTCAAGATCCAAGCTTTAATGGCGTCCTTGAGCTTCCACAACTCGGTCAGAGGTGAATTCTCCAAGGAAACGTTGCTTTGGTCGGCTAGAACAAGAAGACTAGGTAAGCTAACCATAAAACCAACCTTAGAAAGTGAATTCCTCCATGAATTCGAGCTAGATGGTGGGGTTCCCTTACCTAGAACAGGTTGGTCGTTCCCCCCCCCCCTGAGCTCCAGAGCTTTGCTTGGCCGTTTGAGAAAGAAAGGAAGAGAAGTGAAGGAAAGAAAATCCGTTCACTTAATTGCAAGGGAAAAGGGCTTATATACTTTAGCCTCTTTTACACTCTAAGGACCTCACAAGAATGGCAATCACATCTAGGTCCCTCCTTGCTCAAAGGCACGTCCAAACTCATCTATCCTTATGCAAATCTCATGAAATCTCAAGATCTAAGGGTAAAGGAATCCAACCTTCAACTAGGGTACATACATGAAAGGGTTTTATACCCATTTTAGGTGATTTCTATCACAAAGGTCATTTTTCTCATATGATTATTAAATGATGTATCCCTTTCATCATTTCTACTATAAATGATGACAAGAGTCATAAAAGATGTTCTAGATGGTGAAAATTACAAGTTGGACCCCTCAATTTGGGTAAATTGCACTTTACCCCAAATTAGGGTTTCTGAGCATGGGGATTGCTTCCACAGCTGCACCTTGGTGCTCAAGCTTGGGAAATCCCTCAAACTTCATCATAGACATCTTCATGATGTCTCAACATCAAAGGAACATCTTATCTTGTGAATTTTGCAAGTTCAACCCTTAAACTGGGTAATTTGCACATAGGTCCCTGCATACAACACAATGCTACAACTTTATACAAAAAGGAGCAAAATTGAAAGTAAATGTTCCTGAGGAACTTAATTACATGCCAGGGAGTGTTCACAAGTATATTAATTACATATTTAGGCAAAACTTCCAGGGTTAGGTCATAACCCAGGTCAGGGGTGTTACAAATTCTTTACCCCTTCAAAAGGAGTTCGTCCCCGAAATCGATAAAGCATATAATAAGAAAAGAGAAGGATATTTTCTTCTCATTTCATCTTCTAGTTCCCAAGTGGCTTCTTCAACACCACGATGGTTCCAGAGGACTTTTACAAGGATTATATCCTTCTTCTTTAACTTTTTAGTTCTGTTATCGAGGATTGACACTGGTCCTTCCTCATACGTTATATCTTCATTCAATTCTACTTCCATAGGTTGTAGAACTGACTCGGTATCTGGATGACATTTCCTCAGCATGGAAATGTAAAACACAGGGTGCAGCTTCTGCAACTCCAGAGGTAACTCTAGTCTATAGGCCACCTTCCCAACTTTTTCAACAATTGGATAAGGTCCCATAAATCTAGGAGCTAACTTTCCTTTCTTCCCAAAACGAAGGACTCCTTTCCAAGGTGAGACCTTGAGATACACTTTGTCTCCAACCTGGAACTCTAGGGGTCTACGACGTTTATCGGCATATGATTTCTATCTATCTTGTGCAGTCTTAAGCTGTTGTTGTATAACTTTAATCTTTTCTGTAGTTTGCTGCACAAGATCAGGGCCTAACAACTGGTGCTCACTAGTTTCATACCAACACAAGGGTGATCTACAACGTCTGCCATATAAGGCTTCATATGGTGCCATATCAATGCTATGTTGATAGCTATTGTTATAGGCAAACTCTATCAAGCTTAGATGTAGATCCCAACTCCCGGTAAACTGGAGAGCACATGCTCTCAACAGATCTTCTAAGGTTTGTATAGTCCTTTCTGACTGTCCATCAGTCTGAGGATGAAAGGCTGTACTAAACCTTAGCTTGGTGCCTAGGGCTCTGTGTAACTGTTCCCAAAAGCGACTTGTAAACTGGGGACCTCTGTCAGAAACTATAGTGACAGGAACTCCGTGCAAACGCACTATCTCTTGGACATATATCTGGGATAACCTTTCAGCAGTATAGGTTGTTTTGACAGGTAAGAAATGCGCTGTCTTTGTCAACCTATCAACAACTACCCAAATGGAATCATGTCCTTTGTTTGTCCTGGGTAGGCCAACAACAAAGTCCATGGTTACATGGTCCCACTTCCACTGTGGTATGGGTAAGGGTTGCATTGTCCCTGCAGGTTTCTGGTGTTCAGCCTTGACCTGCTGACACACAGGACACCTCAGAACAAACTCAGCTACATTCTTCTTCATCCCAGGCCACCAATACATATCCTTCAAGTTTTGATACATCTTGGTGCTCCCTGGATGCATAGCATACATCGAAGAATGAGCTTCTTCCAGGACTAACTTCCTCAGGTTGTCAACATCTGGCACTATCATCCTTCCATGATAGCATGCCACCTGGTCATCTGACTCATGAAAACCTTCTCGCTTCTCATCTCCAAACTTAGATCTAATCTGCTGTACAAAAACATCTACTTGTTGTGCCTCCTTTATCTGCTCTCTTAAGGTAGGTTTAATCTGCATCTCAGCTAACAGACCAGCTAACAATGATGCCTTCAACTGCACATTGTCTTGCCTTAAAGAGATAAGCATATCTCTTCTAGAGCATACTAAGGAACTTAGTTGTGCCCTATCCATGGTTGATGTTGTTGATTTCCTACTCAAGGCATCAACAACCACATTGGCTTTTCCCGGATGGTAATCAATTGTACAATCATAGTCCTTGATTAACTCCATCCAGCGACGTTGCCTCATATTAAGCTCATGCTGAGTGAAGATGTACTTAAGGTTCTTGTGGTCTGTGAAAATCTGAAAAGTTTCTCCGTAGAGATAATGTCTCCAGATTTTCAAAGCATGGACCACAGCAGCTAACTCTAGATCGTGTGTCGGATAATTCTCCTCGTGTTTCTTAAGCTGTCGGGAAGCAAAAGAAATCACTTGTTTATCCTGCATCAACACACATCCAAGTCCATTCTTGGAGGCATCACAAAAGATTATATATTCCTTTCCTTGCTCAGGTAACACAAGCACAGGTGCACTTGTTAACCTCTCCTTCAACAGCTGAAAAGATTGTTGACACTTATCACTCCAAGCAAAAGGAACATCCTTTCGGGTTAACTTGGTCAAAGGTAAGGCTATAGAACTGAAATTTTTAATAAACCTTCGATAATAACCAGCTAACCCCAAGAAACTTCTAATCTCCGTCGGTGTCTTCGGTTGTTCCCACTGCAGAACAGACTCTATCTTTGCAGGGTCAACACGAATTCCCGAGGCAGATACCACATGTCCAAGGAAGGATACTTCAGATAACCAAAACTCACACTTGCTAAACTTAGCGTATAGCTTATGTTCCCTTAGCAAGGTCAAAGTCTGGCGAAGGTGCTGCTCATGCTGCTGAGCATCCTTACTATAAATCAGTATGTCATCTATGAAGACGACAACACACTGATCAAGAAAAGGTCGAAAGACTCTATTCATGAGTTCCATGAATGCAGCCGGTGCATTGGTTAGTCCAAACGACATAACTGTGAACTCATAGTGACCATATCTTGTCCTAAAGGCAGACTTGGATATGTCACTGTCCTTAATGCGGATTTGATGATATCCAGACCTTAAGTCTATCTTGGAAAAGATTGTTGCACCACGCAACTGGTCGAAAAGATCATCAATCCTCGACAAAGGATACTTATTCTTTATTGTTACTTTATTGAGTTGTCTATAATCAATGCATAACCGCATCGATCCATCTTTCTTTTTAACAAACAAAACCGGAGCACCCCAGGGTGAGGTACTCGGTCGGATGAAACCCTTCTCAAGTAACTCTTGAAGCTGTTTCTTGAGTTCTGCCATCTCAGCAGGCGCCATCCTATATGGAGTCTGGGCTATGGGTTTCATATCTGGGACCAAATTGATCTCAAAATCAATTTCCCGGGGTGGTGGTATACCAGGAAGTTCTTTGGGAAACACATCCTCGAATTCCCTGACTATCGGAATTTCAGCAGGGTTGGAACTCTCCTTGGTAACATCTACCACATGGGCTAAGAATGCATAGCATCCTTGCCTCATCAACTTATCAGCAACCATAGCTGATACAAGACAGGTGGGCAGAATCTTTCTTTCACCTTGAAAGATCCATGTGTTGCTTTCATCAGCAAACACTGCCAGCTTGGACTCACAATCCAAGACAACTCGATACCTTTCCAAGGTATCCATCCCTAGGATTATATCAAATCCGTGCATATCAAGCGGTATAAGATCCACTTGAATGTGATGCTTAGAAAAGGAAAGTACACAAGGAGAGCATACTTCTTGCATAACAACAGACCCACTCAATGGAGTCTCCAACAACAACTTATCTGCCCTATGACTAGTTATCATATTGCAGATACGAATCACTCTTCGAGTGATGAAAGAGTGCGTAGCACCCGGGTCAATCAAAACAGATACTACACAAGATTTAGACATATCAAAATATAAAAGTTCCATCTGACCTGTCACTACTTGTGGATTGACCACTGCCTCTGGTGGGTTCATAGCATAGAACCTCGTCGTAGCCTGTTGTTGAGGTGGTGCTGATGATCCAGCTTGAGACGCTTGCCCGCGTCCTCGACCTGTTCCTTGAGATTTTCCTCCCTGTGATCCCTGTTGTCCTTGTCTCGGAGGCTGTGTCACACTGACAGGCCTAGATCGGCAGTCCTTCATCAAATGTCCCACCTTACCACAGTTGTAGCATCTTCTTTCTTGCGGTCTTTGTGGTCCGGTAGCAGACATTGATGTAGAACTCTGTGTCCCCCGAGGTGGTTGTCCTCTTCCTCTACCTCTACTAGGAGACCACTGAGTCTGAGGACTAGATCTAGATGGTGGAGGGTTAGGTGCAGAGGATCTAGACTTCTTAAAGTCCATAGATGAAGAACCCTGGAACTGTGGATACCTCTTCTGTGTTTGCCTCTTCTCAACCACAGATCTCTCTATCCTTCGGACTGACTCAACGAAGGTAGAGAATCTCTCTCGGTTCTCTAAGGCAGACACTGGGGTAGACATGTCAGCATTCAACCCCTTCTCAAATCTCCTGATTCTTTCTTCCTCTGTGGCAGCCATGTGCGGACAAAACCGCAACAGCTCCATGAACTTAGCTTCATATTCGCTAATGTTCATCATACCCTGTCTTAGTCTCTCAAACTGAGAGATCTTCTCGTCTAGGAAGGTCTTTGGGAAATATCTTTGGACAAATTCCCGCCGAAAATCTTCCCACGAGATCTCTATTCCAGGTCTCTTCTGCTCTTCCATGGTCCACCAGTGACCAGCACTTCCTTTGAGAAGATAGACAGCATGTCTAACCTTCTCAGATTCAGGGATGTTGAGGATTCTAAAAGCCTTCTCCAGCTCTGTCAACCATAGATCAGCATCTGCGGGGTCAGCAGTCCCATGGTACTCGGTAGCTCCGACACGACGTAGTCGCTCGAACGTCTTCCCGATACCTTGCCCCTCTGGTTGGACAGGTGCCCTAGGTGCAGGCATAGGCAACCTGTCGGTTATATGTGTCATGGCAGTCATGAACTGCCCAAACATTGTCTGGACTGCTGGGTTACCCATGTCAGCTGGGTCAAATTGGGGTGGCTCTCTGGGTTGTTCTGGTACAGGCTGTTCCACCTCTGGTGCTCCTGCACCGCCTTGAGGTGCACTGGCACTACTTTCTTCCACATACTCATCATGTGGCTCTGACATCTTAAATATCTTCTTCTCCTGAGGAGTAGAAGCTTCTATTAGATAAGGAAGGAATACTAAGGATAGACACGACTTCCTAAATCCTATGCCTCTGTAGACTCGGCGAACCTAGAGCTCTGATACCACTTAATTGTGGGCTCCGATCTCCTAACCACGAATTAATCCCGATTTAAACATGTGCGGAAGCAATCGATAAACAGCGGAAGACAAAAATCACGGGAAATTAAAACTTTTCGAGACAAGAGCCTGAAATCACAAACCTTTTCCATAGAAAAAGGATTTAACTGTTTACATCACTGACAATTACTTCTTGAGTAATTATATACAACATGATACAAAAATTCTCAAGAGTTCATACTCCAAAACACTCCAGGACCTGAGAGTACAGAGGACACATAGGACTTTACTCTAACTACACCATGAAGCAGGCTAGATCTCCACCTGAGATATTTACTGCTCCTGATGCTGTTGTTGCTGGGATTGGTCACCTGAGTTCTTGTTCCTCCGTCTTCCACGACCACCTAAAAAGTAGAAGTCTACGGGGTGAGACAATTATACATAATTGCCCCAACGAGAGTTATAACTCTCCACTAGGCTTTATAAGCAAAGCAAGGAATAACTAAAGCAATAAGAACCTTCAAGATATTCACTAGCAGTTCTGATGATAAGCAAGAGTTCAATCAATATTAAAATATGAGAACATCTATGCTATTCAAGGTAACATCAATCAAATAACTCGTAGTTAACTCTAACAGATGTACTACACTGTTGATTATGTTTTTCAAACATTATTATGCCCTGTGGAGATGAGGCATACCACTCATACTCCAACTGATCACTAAGAAGTCACATCAGTATCATACATAGGTCATTAAAAGAGTCGGATTCTTATGACCTCATCTTCCTCAGTCAGTTAGAGGATTGATTGTTTGACATCTGGCGGGATGTCTTTGTAATAGCTCACCAGGGTACTCTGGTCCTTCTCTATTTTTAGAGTTACAGTGGCATTCTGTACTCTCTTCGCTATCGGAAGATTTCTTGTTTATCTTTCACGGATACGGTATTTGTGTCTTTAAGGGAGTGTAGAGATACATCTCACCTTTAGGACTTTGTGGTGGGGTCTGATGGACTACTAGAATCTACATCATCCACTCACCCTTTCTTTTATAGTGAAGGTATGACGGACTACAAGAATCTACATCAAATACCTACACTAGGATGTCAGGTTCTACACATCCATGTACCCCACATACTCAAAAGTATGTGATCCAGGAGTTCCCTTAGGAAAACCTGTTTCACCATCATTTAGACTCTGACAATGATGGATCTATGATCAGGGCTCTACATTTCACTTGATTAGTTAGGTACATTCAGTATTCTTATCATCATACAATAATACATCTATATATGAGAATACTAAAATGTAGCAGGCCTAACTCTTCACAATCATCAGTTATTTCATCTCAAGTCATCTGTCAAGCATGACCTTGATAACATTTATGGCTCTTACAGCCCATAAATCACAAAAGATGTCACTTAGCAGTGCATCAAGATGGTTCACTATTCATAAAGCTTAAAACATGCTTTCAATGAATATAACATGGTATTCCATACCTGGGTGTGACCATCATTTCATAATAGCCTGCATGGTTAATTCGACAGATGACAGTAAACAATTCAACAATTGGGGTTTACTATTCATCTTTCATGTCATCACCCTAAAATTAGGGTTTACTATTCACTCCATGGTGAATTGTACTCATTACATCATCATGTAAGAGAAACATCATCATTAAGACTCTTAATTAAGATTAAGATCCATTAGATATCATAATTAGGGTTTCCATGACCTCACATAGGTGGGTCATTCCCTAATCATGCACATTCATGTGTATTTGAAGTATCTCACTAGAGTTTACTCCTAAAAAGGGTACTTTCTCTCTCTAGGATACTTTCTCTCTCTAGAAATACTTCCTCTCTCCTATCACTAGTAGATGGTGACAACACCACTCTATATCAGGTTGAGATAAGTCTCCATTGACTAACATGAACCAAAACATCAACATCATGTGATTAGGGTTTGATTAGAATAAGGTTTTACCCCTTTAGACCCCTCAAGGGTATTTTAGTAATTTTCCACATGATTAACATCATGGGTTAACTCACTAATCACATAGTCCCTTAATGACCTAGGTTACCATTAGGGTTTAGATTGAATCATCATTGAACTAATTACATCATCAAATGGTTAAGTACAAACCATCACCAATCTCCAAACGGTTTTAACCTTCAAACGGTTTCAACCACCCAAACGGTCTTGAGACCGTTTGACCCCAAACGGTCTTGAGACCGTTTGGATCCAAACGGTCTTGAGACCGTTTGGAGGTGAAGACCGTTTGGAAGGGTTGACTTCCAAACCATTTGGAGCTTCAAACGGTTTGAGGTCGTTTGGACCAATCGACCTTGAGGCCGTTTGAGCCCAAACGGTCTTGAGGTCGTTTGAGCCCAAACGGTCTTGAGACCGTTTGGTCCAAATGGGCTCAAACCGTTTGGACCTCCAAAGGGGTTCAAAAGTCACCAATGTTCATGGATATGTGTGTTGAAGCCCTCATTTGATCAAAGCTATGCTAACCACTTATAAATTGAATCAATTAGGGTTAGCCTTAGTCACTTAATCATCAAATTGACCCTCAATTGTAAGCCAATTAGGGTTCAATCGTTCTCAATTAGGGTTTCAAGTTGATTGGTCATCAATGTTCAACAATGTGAATCAATTCAAGGTTGAACCTATCAATTGACCTTCAATTGGGCTCAAACTTGGCCCAAACGGTCTTGAGGTCGTTTGGACATCATCCAAACGGTCTTGAGACTATTTACCCAAAGTTGGACCAAAATCCAAGTTGTTTTGACTAAGGTTGAAGTCCAATTAGGTCAAAATCAGCAATTTTCAACAATTCATCAATTCCCTACAATTGGACCCTCAAACCATTAGATTAACTCAACCCTAGACCTTCAAACGGTCTTGGGTTGTGCCCAAACAGTCTTAGGACCGTTTGGAGGAATCCACAAACGGTCTTGAGACCGTTTGGGTCCTTCAACCCAAAACTCAACAAGATCTATATGTTAAATCAGCACTTTTCCACCCGATTAGGGTTTCATGTTGAAGTGCCTTCAACTCTCAATTGGTTAAGAATTAGACTTTGATTCTTTGCAGAGATGAAATTCAATATGTTAGGAACAGACCCTCAAACGGTCGTCCCTTGGTCAACTCTTTCAAACGGTCTTGAGACCATTTCAATCCAAACGGTCTTGCAAGACCGTTTGAGAGCAAACGGTTTGAAACCGTTTGAACCCAAACGGTTTGCAACCGTTTGGACCAAAAGGGTCCAAGGTCGTTTGAAAAAGTAACATAGAGAATCACGCCCCTCATCTTCAACCTCTTGCAAGGTCGGTTTCTCCACTGATTTGCTTGCAAACGTGCAAGGAAGAAGGGAGGTAGAAGGAGAATTTACCAAGCAAATTGCAAGAATTGAGCATACATATAAAGCATAAGTTTAGAGTTATAAAACTCGCCTAAAGGTTGATCTTAGAGCTCCAAGCCTTCAAGATCCAAGCTTTAATGGCGTCCTTGAGCTTCCACAACTCGGTCAGAGGTGAATTCTCCAAGGAAACGTTGCTTTGGTCGGCTAGAACAAGAAGACTAGGTAAGCTAACCATAAAACCAACCTTAGAAAGTGAATTCCTCCATGAATTCGAGCTAGATGGTGGGGTTCCCTTACCTAGAACAGGTTGGTCGTTCCCCCCCCTGAGCTCCAGAGCTTTGCTTGGCCGTTTGAGAAAGAAAGGAAGAGAAGTGAAGGAAAGAAAATCCGTTCACTTAATTGCAAGGGAAAAGGGCTTATATACTTTAGCCTCTTTTACACTCTAAGGACCTCACAAGAATGGCAATCACATCTAGGTCCCTCCTTGCTCAAAGGCACGTCCAAACTCATCTATCCTTATGCAAATCTCATGAAATCTCAAGATCTAAGGGTAAAGGAATCCAACCTTCAACTAGGGTACATACATGAAAGGGTTTTATACCCATTTTAGGTGATTTCTATCACAAAGGTCATTTTTCTCATCTGATTATTAAATGATGTATCCCTTTCATCATTTCTACTCTAAATGATGACAAGAGTCATAAAAGATGTTCTAGATGGTGAAAATTACAAGTTGGACCCCTCAATTTGGGTAAATTGCACTTTACCCCAAATTAGGGTTTCTGAGCATGGGGATTGCTTCCACAGCTGCACCTTGGTGCTCAAGCTTGGGAAATCCCTCAAACTTCATCATAGACATCTTCATGATGTCTCAACATCAAAGGAACATCTTATCTTGTGAATTTTGCAAGTTCAACCCTTAAACTGGGTAATTTGCACATAGGTCCGTGCATACAACACAATGCTACAACTTTATACAAAAAGGAGCAAAATTGAAAGTAAATGTTCCTAAGGAACTTAATTACATGCCAGGGAGTGTTCACAAGTATATTAATTACATATTTAGGCAAAACTTCCAGGGTTAGGTCATAACCCAGGTCAGGGGTGTTACAATGGCAGCGCTGCCACCTTACCTACATGACGACGTAGGCTAGGAAGGATTCACATCTCCCTGCACCCTCCACGGGTCTTCCTCCTTTCAAGGTATCTCCCACCCTCCCTCATTATGTGACCAGAACTTGGCCACCAGGTGGTAGATGTCTGCCAGTGCAGTGCTTCCTCCGAGGGTGTTGTCCTCTTGACTCCTTTGATGTCACCCCTACTGGCACAGCATCTCCCTGTCTCTCTCTCTGGCACATCGTAGCTTGGTGTGCCTGGCATGGCGGAGCATCTCAGAGATCTAGTTGACCTTCAGACAAGCTACGACATGTTGAAAAGAGGAAGGATCCCTGGGTTCCTCTTGGTTGTTGTCTTGCCAGTTTATTGAGGAGTCTCTAGGGCCAGAGAATCAGAATAAGGCATTTTGGGGAATGAGCAATCTCCACAGGGCTTCTTCACCTGACTACTGAGGCTAGGGCCTTGTTCCATGATGGGCAAGGGTCCTTATACAATCTTCTATTTTTAAACAAGTTATGGGAAACTCTAATGGTTCTTATGGTGTGAGGATTAGGGAGAGTCTAGTTCCTTTCCTTATACACTCGTTGATGGGAGAAACCCAATGGTCTAGAAGAGGAATCCTTCCTTATACATGTTCTTGAGTGAAATCCAACATGAGTCACAATCTACCAAGTTCAGAAGGTGTTTCCATACATGATTGCCAAGGAATAACAAGGCAAGGAATTAAATTAAATCCCTTCTTTCTTTATGCATTAAAAGGATATTCCTTTTTACTCAACGATCCATTGCCAACTAGTATTTTCTCTTCCTCTCACAATTATGGTAATATTTTGTGAAGTATTTATATTTGTCAAAAGGAATGCAATTACATGATTCCCAATATATACACTAATGTCCATACCTCTTACACCAAAAACCCATAAAGGAAAGCATGACACATATTGGATAATGGATTATGGATAATTCATCTATTTCTCTCCTTGATATATCCTTGCATCAATTATAGGAACTTATGAATTTCCTTTCCAAATTATATTTATTTTTTTGGGATCGAAAGTGATACCTTTCCCATACAAATCTTGTTCCTTTTGAACGCTAATACCATTATCCCACAATATATCCTTTTACTAGAATTTTCCATTCTTTCTCTTGTTCAACATTCTAATGGATTATTGCAAACAAAAATCCTTTTATTCCTTCATCTTGTCACAAGGATAATATTATTCCACAAATAATACCATTCAGGATAATTAGTTTTATATTTATATCATTCAATTTTACAAAAATTTGGGATATAACATTCACCCCTCCTTAAAAGAAATTTTGTCCCCAAAATTCACACCCATTAAGCGTTGAGGTGAATGATAACTCATATAATTCTCAAATTTTAGGGTTAAAACCCTACTTAGTTATCTTTAACAACTTTTCTTAATAAACCCATTCTCATCTTATGACTAAGATTGGAACCTGAATCTATATTCAAGTATATCTACATCTTTAGTATACACATTTTATCATCACTTGATGATTTCATTATCATTGATGATTTCATTATTACTTACTGATTTCTCTTTTCACCTAGGTTTCCAACCTATTATCCATTATTTCAGATAAGGGTGAGGTAACACCTCTAACCCTAGATCATGTCGTCACACATTAAATGTAGGATATAATCCTCATTATCGCAATTTTAAGCATAACGTGTGTCTATCCAATCTCCCTCCCTCATAATGAGGTGAAATAAGCATTTGGCTGCAGCCCAAACACAAAGTTCAATCCTTTCCAAGAGAGGAGATGGTACATCCACACATCACCTTTCAATTCATATCTTAAGTTGAATCTTACTTGATATGACTCTAAACTTACTTGTTCTTAAATTCATAGCATACTTATATTCCATGAAGTTAAGTGTCCCTTTTCTTACTCTTAAGTTAGGGAATAACTTCTCTTAAGTTTCTATGACTTCCTTATATCTTTTATATTTACATCTCATGGATCATTATGATCCTTAGCCAAATCCTAGAGGTCTTTAGGGGTATAGTTACTTTTTGAGTGATCTCATCCTTATGCATCAAGAGAGTGTCTTTCACATTAACCCATTAGGCTACATGATCCTCATGGAGGTAGCTAATCTCCTGAGTCATGTACCTTGGATAAACCTATTTGTTACCTCCTGACCACGTGGTCATGTGCATTCAGGGCATATCAACTCCCAACCCATCAGTCCAATGTGCCTCTAATACACCCTACTTGATCCTAGGATTACATTAGGACTCTGTCCTCCCTAAGGGTTTCTTTTGAGATGTCACATCTTTTAAGCACATTATTCTCTTATTTAATTCTTTAACCCAGATTCCCTTCATCTCTCTCTTTCGAGTACACAAAATGTAGTTTGGTCTCATCATTGGGTTCGGGCCACCTTCCCTCCAGGGCTTGGTGCCATGTCGGTCTTCCTTCTTAGGCTTGACCTCTTTTATCTTCCCCTCTATGGGATTGATCCTAAACAACTACATTGTGGACTTTGGCCACCTTCCCTCCCATGCTTGGTGCCTACCTAGTCTTCCCTCTTGAGCTTGACCATTTCACGACCTTCCCTCCGGGGCTTGGTCGTCCACTTAGGCCACCTTCCCTTCTGGGCTTGGTGCCTTACTGGTCTTCCCTCCTGGGCTTGACCAGTTGTGTCACTTAGAGTTGGCATCCTTGGGCTCAAAGAATATAAGTACTTTCATTTTTTTATCTTTAACTATTCACTCCTCTAGGTGAGTCGGCTACTACCTCCATTAAACTAAGACATCCTCCCGGTGTAGTCTGTGTAAGTCATCGATTGTGCGGATATGACCGCCTGATGGAGTGTAACAGCTCTCATGTGCCTCCCAACTCCGCACATCACGGAGTCCAACCGGTCAAGACCTCAAGAAAGCCCTAGAGTTATCCTCCCTTGATCTCATACTAACAGAAACACCGCAAACTCCAATCTTATTAAACTTGGTTTGGAAGATTATGGCAGTGTTTCCGTCGTACCTACTTGACGATGCAGGCTAGGAAGGATTCACATCTCCCCTCACCCTCCACATGTCTTCCTCCTTTCAAGGTATCTGCCACCCTCACTCACTATGTGACCAGAACTTGGCCACCAAGAAGCAATTGTCTGCTAGTGTAGTGCTTCCACCGAGGGTGTTGTCCTCTTGACTCCCTCTTTGATGTCACCCCTACTAGCCCATCATCTCCCTCTCTCTCTGGTGCATCGTAGCTTGGTGTGGCTGGCATGGCGGAGCATCTAAGAGGTCCAGTTGACCTTCAGACAACCTATGGCATGTTGAACAGAGGAAGGATCCCTGAGTTCCTCTTGGTTGCTATTTTTCCAGTTTATCGAGGAGTCTCTATGGCCAAATAATTGGAAAGAGGTAGTTTGGGGAACGAGAAATCTTCACAGGGCTTCTTCACCTGACTACTGAGGCTAGGGCCTTGTTCCATGATGGCGAAGGCTCCTTATACAATCTTCCATATTTATACAAGTTAAGGGAAACTCTAATGGTTCTTATGGAGGGAGGATTAGGTAGAGTCTAGTTCCTTTCTTTATACACTCGTTGATGGGAGGGAGATACTGGATGGTCAAGAAGAGGAAACCTTCCTTATACATATTCTTGAGTGAAATCCAACATGAGTCACAATCTACCCAAGTTGGGAAGGTGTTTCCATATGTGATTTCCAAGGAATAACAAGTCAGGGAATAAAATTAAATCCCTTCTTCCTTTATGCATTAAAAGGATATTCCTTTTTTACTCAACGATCCATTTCCAACTAGTATTTTCTCTTCCTCTCACAATTATGGTAATCTTTTGTGAAGTAGTTATATTTTTCAAACGCAACGCAATTAATCGATTCCCAATATATATACACTAATTTCCATATCTCTTACACCAAAAACCCATAAAGGAAAGCATGACACATATTGGATAATGGATTCTGGATTATTCATCTATTTCTCTCCTTGATATATCTTTGCATCAATTATAGGAACTTATGAATTTCCTTTCCAAATTATATTTATTCTTTTGGGATCTAAAGTGATACCTTTCCCATACAAAGATTGTTCCTTTTGAATGTTAATAGCATTATCCCACGATATATCCTTTTTCTAGAGTTTTTCATTCTTTCTCTTGTTCAACATTCTCATTGATTATTTCAAACAAAAATCCTTTTATTCCTTTAACTTGTCACAAGGATAATATTATTCCATAAAAACACCATTCAGGAAAATTATTTATCAGGACATGTTTTATATTTATATCATTCAATTTTACCATAATTTGGGATATAACATTCACCCCTCCTTAATAGGAATTTTGTCCCCAAAATTCACACCCATTAAGCTTTAAGGTGAATGATAACTCATATAATTCTCAAATTTTATGGTTAGCACCCTACTTAGTTAACTTTAACAATTTCTCTTAATAAACCCATTCTCGTCTTATGACTAAGATTGGCAACTGAATCTAAATTCAAGTATATCTACATCTTAAGTATACACATCTTATCTTCACTTTATGATTTCATTATCATTAATGATTTTGTTATTACTTGCTGATTTCTCTTTTCACCTATGTTTCCGACCTATTATCAATTATTTCACATAAGGGTGATGTAACACCTCTAACCCTAGATCATGTAATCACACATTAAATGTAGGATATCATCCTCATTATCTCAATTTTAAGCATAACGTGTGTCTATCCAATCTCCCTTCCTCATAATGAGATGAAATAAGCATTTGGCTGCAGCCCAAACACAAAGTTCAATCTATTCCAAGAGAGGAGATGGCACATCCACACATTACCTTTCAATTCACATCTTAAGTTGAATCATACTCGATATGACTCTAAACTTACTTGTTCTTAAATTCATAGCATACTTATATTCCATGAAGTTGAGTGTCCCTTTTCTTACTCTTAAGTTATGTCACAACTTCTCTTAACTTTCTATGACTTCCTTATATCTTTTATATTTACATATCATGTATCATTATGAACCTTAGCTAAATCCTAGAGGTCTCTAGGGGTATAGGTACTTTTGGAGTGATCTCATCCTTCTGCATCAAGAGATTGCCTTTCACAGTCACCCATTAGGCTACATGATCCACATGGAGGTAGCTAATCTCCTGAGTCATGTATCTTGGATAAACCTAATTGTTACCTTCCGACCACATGGTCATGTGCATTCAGGGCATATCAACTCCCAACCCATCGGTCCTATGTACCTCTAATACACCCTACTTGACCCTAGGATTACATTAGGACTCTACCCTACCTAAGGGTTTCTTTTGAGATGTCACATCTTTTAAGCACATTATTCTCTTATTTAATTCTTTAACCCAAATTGCCTTCATCCCTCTCTTCTGAGTACACATAATGCAATGTCGTCTCATCATTGGGCTCGGACCACCTTCCCTCCAGGGCTTGGTGCCATGTTGGTCTTTCTTCTTGGGCTGGACCTCTTTGATCTTCCCCTCCAGGGGCTTGATCCTAGTCAACTACATTGTAGACTTAGGCCACCTTCCCTCCTGGGCTTGGTTCCTACTTGGTCTTCCCTCCTGGGCTTGACCATTTCATGACCTTCCCTCTTGGGCTTGGTCGTCCACTTAGGCCACATACCCTTCTGGGATTGGTGCCTTATTGGTCTTCCCTCCTGGGCTTGACCAGTTGTGTCACTCAGAGTTGACATCCTTGGGTTCAAGGAATATAAGTATTTTCATTTTTTTATATCTTTGACTCTTCACTCCTCTAGGTGAGGATTAAGGTTATCTCAATACTTAAATGCATTTATTCAATTACGTTTTAAGGGAAAGTCCTAGCCTAGGGTGCCTTCTTGGCTCATAGGAGGGGGTTAGTCTCTTTAGCCACAACCTGATCCCAAGATCTAGGTTTTGCCTCCCTCATAGGTCATCTTCCCCCTCTTTGGGTTGACCCACCCTAGGTTGGCATACTAACCCTAAAGGTTTCATAAATACTTTTTTATTAGGCATAACTTTTTATCATTATAACATATAAACCCATGTTTGTTCAATTCCTAGAATATCCCCTCATGATCCCTTTCCATTCAATGAACTTGGGTCACCTTCCCCTCCAGGGGCTTGGTGCTAGATCAGCCTTCCCCTCCAGGGCTTGGCCATCATCGTTAAACTTCTAGAGACAACATGAGGAGTTTGAGAAAGTTATACACACTTTCATTTTTCGCATATATATAACTATTGGGTTCATATATTTCTTAACACCTCTTACATTAGTATTATACTCCTTGTGCACACATGCATGGGAGACTAGGTCACCTAAACCCATCCCTTTATCTTTCTTATTCCTGATTTCAAGTATCACATGGGTAGTGTCGCATACCACCACACCATGTTCATTATTTAAGATTAAGGTTTTTATGGTTAGGGTTACAGACTATACTCTACCTCTCTGAGTTTTCGTATCCCTTGACTCTCTAGAGTTTTCATACCCTAATCCAAGTCCTTCCTCTATTAAAGGATTACCCATACATGTATCTTTCTAGTGTTTACCCTCTCCTACACAAAAGGTTACATCTTTTCACATTTTACTTCTCTAATTAAAATTTTCTTTTCAAATCTTATTAAGAAAGAGGTGAGAAGTAGACAACAATGTGAGATGAGAAACCTAAAAGATACATTATGCTTTACTATTTTTTCTCTTAGATTTCTAAGGATGATTTTAAATTATAAACTATTAATTATTAGTTGATGAATATGTGCTCTGATACCAAATGTAACGACCCACACTTTCGAGTGTCTAAAAGACCTTAAAGTCGTAGATCATTAATCATAATTTTTAGGATAAGATTCATGAAATAATACAGAATAGTAAACAATTTCCATTACTGAACAAATATTTACATGTTTACACAAAAAGCTCATCTAAGGAGTTACATTCTTTTTAAACAGAATTAACTTTTACATGTGTGAAGATAAACCATTAAGACTAAACCTTCATGATTAAACTATAGTGTCTTCAACATCTCTATATGTACCCTCATTTCCACGATTCAAGTATATCTGATACCTAAAATGCCGACAAACAAATCTGCGATTAGTATATTACTATACTGGTACGTGAGTTCAAACAATAATCACAAGTACACATATAAGGAAACATCTTTATCTTGCATATTAGAACATAAACTTATTTTCATATTCTAACCCATATTTGGTCTACTACCTTAGGTGTAATCACTGTCCCTCCAGGGCTCATGTGCATTGCCCTTAAGATTATTCTAACCCAAGGTTCAGAATATCATTATTTACTAATATGATACTCATGGACTTTATAATTTACAAGAAGTAAATAAACAAGAAAAAAATTTATTTGTCATTCAATCCTCATCGAGAAACATCGAAAATCTCATAATTTGATACATGTATTCATAAGTGTAACCACATACCTTATGCCATCACAGAAACCATGTACAACATCATATACTTTATGAAAGAATCCAAGCATCCAAGGAACCAAGCATATAATCAACAAGTATCTGAAACAAAGCATACTGCCTATGCATCACCATGTATTCATATTACATTACTCAGATCTAGATGCGCTCCTAAACTAGGGTTTAGGGTTATCTTGTGTTTGGACTAGGGATCATATTTCTGTTTCTAAGGTTACAAACCCAGTTATGAATATAAGGTTAAACCCTAATTATCATCTTAAGCATATTAGACTATTCATGATATATAGATCACATTACTAACATTATGATCATAGAAAGATGTCTATATTGGTTTTAAAATCCTAAATAGCATGAATAGGATTACTAATATGGAATCATCCATTATTCATCATTATTAAAGATTTCTTCATCATACAGGTCTAGATCAGGTATTAGTTAAAACGAACATATTCAATTATGCATCAGAATAAGGCAAATCTAGGTTTTCCCTTTTCATCAACACATTAGGACATGCATTGCATATAATTTTGTAACATGAAGCTTAATTAGACTCTGATCATATTTTCTTTGAATCCCTCTCATTTTTTTGATCAGTATGATATATATATATATATATATATATATATATATATATATATATATAGTTTTGATATATTTCGAGTTATTAATCATTTACTAGAATTATTATAAAATTACCTTTGTGGGGCCAATAGGAAGTCGCCACGTCATCAGAAACATCCCTTTTGTAAAATTCTGGATCGGCCCAGAATTTCAGGAGAAAGGTCTCCCATGCCCTTCACTCTAAACGTGCATCAGAGGGGCAATTGAGTCAATTGTATCTAACTCACCCCTCCCCTGTGCCAGGGTGGCTCCCGCTCGCGGAGACGACGCCTGGTCCTCATTTGTATGCACCGCTGACACCGTGGCTTTGTGCTTGACCTCTTCTCAACTCCACCGGCTACTACCTCTGTCAAACCAAGACTTCCTCCTGACATAGTCTATGCAAGTCGTCGCTTGTGTGGACAAGGCCGCTCGATGGAGCGCAACTGCTCTTGTGCGCCTCCGCTGCCCCAACTCTGCACATCAACTCTACCATCACGGAGTCCAACCGGTGAAGACCTCAAGCCATCCCTAGAGTTGTCCTTCCTTGATCTTGTACCAATAGTAAGACCACAAACTCTAGTCTTATTAAACTTTGTTTGGAAGATCATGGTAGCTCTATCGTCGTACCTACTTGACAACGCAAGCTAAGAAGGATAAACATATCCCCTCACCCTCCACGGGTCTTCCTCCTTTCAAGATATCTACCTCCCTCCCTCACTATGTGACCAGAACTTTCCCACCAGGCGGCAGATGTCTGCCAGTGCAGTGCTTCTGCCGAGGGCGCTATCGTCCTAACTCCCTCTTTGATGTCGCCCCTACTAGCCCAACATCTCCCTCTCTCTGGTGCATTGTAGCTTGGTGTGGCTGGCATGGTGGAGCATCTCAGAGGTCCAGTTGACATTCAGACATCCTACGACATGTTAAACAGAGGAAGGATCCTCGGGTTCCTCTAGGTTGTTGTCTTTCTGATTTATTGAGGAGTCTCTAGGGCCAAAGAACCGGAACAAGATAGTTTGGGGAACGAGCAATGTCCATAGGAATGCTTCAACTGACTACTGAGGCTAGGGCCTTGTTCCATGATGCTGAAGGTTCCTTATATACTATTTTGTATTTATACAAGTTAAGGGAAACTCTAATGGCTCTTATGGAGGGAGGATTAGGGAGAGTCCAGTTCCTTTCCTTATACACTCGTTGATGGGAGGGAGAGACATGATGGTCTAGAAGAGGAAGCCTTCCTTATACATATTCTTGAGTGAAATCCAACCTGAGTCATAATCTACCCTGGGAAGGTTTTTCCATACGTGTAAGCCAAGGAATAACAAGGAAAGGAATTAAATTAAATTCATACTTCCTTTATGCATTAAAAGGATATTCCTTTTTACTCAATGATCCATTGCCAACTAGTATTTTATCTTCCTCTCACAATTATGGTAATCTTTTGTGAAGTATTTATATTTGTCAAAAGAAACGCAATTAATTGATTCCCAATATATATACACTAATGTCCATACCTATTACACCAAAAACCCATAAAGGAAATCATGGCACATATTAGATAATGAATTATGGATTATTCATCTATTTCTCTTCTTAATATATCCTTGCATCAATTATAGGAACTTATGAATTTCCTTTCCAAATTATATTTATTCTTTTGGGATCTAAAGTGATACCTTTCCCATACAAAGC
This sequence comes from Alisma plantago-aquatica, assembly GCA_963693085.1. Lineage (NCBI taxonomy): Eukaryota > Viridiplantae > Streptophyta > Magnoliopsida > Alismatales > Alismataceae > Alisma > Alisma plantago-aquatica. The sequence goes on along the minus strand of OY856413.1, from coordinate 309,302,994 downwards.
TTGTTCCTTTTGAATGTTAATACCATTATCCCACAATATATCCTTTTTCTAGAATTTTCCATTCTTTCTGTTGTTCAACATTCTAATGGATTATTGCAAACAAAAATCCTTTTATTCCTTTAACTTGTCACAAAGATAATATTATTCCATAAGTAACATCGTTCAGGAAAATTATTTATCAGGATATGTTTTATATTTATGTCATTCAATTTTACCAAAATTAGGGATATCACATTCACCCATCCTTAAAAGGAATTTTGTCCCCAAAATTCACACCCATTAAGCTTTAAGGTGAATGATAACTCATTTAATTCTCAAATATTAGGGTTAGACCCTACGTAGTTATCTTTAACAACTTCTCTTAATAAACCCCTTCTCGTCTTATGACTAAGATTGGCACCTGAATCTAAATTCAAGTATATCTAAATCTTTCGTATACACATCTTATCATCACTTGATGATTTCATTATCATTGATGATTTCATTATTACTTATTGATTTCTCTTTTCACCTAGGTTTCCAACCTATTATCCATTATTTCACATAAGGGTGAGGTAACACCTCTAACCTAGATCATGTCATCACACATTAAATGTAGGATATCATCCTCATTATCTCAATTTTAAGCATAATGTGTGTCTATCCAATCTCCCTCCCTCATAATGAGATGAAATAAGCATTTGGCTACAGCCCAAACACAAAGTTCAATCCATTCCAAGAGAGGAGATGGAACATCCACACATTACCTTTCAATTCACATCTTAAGTTGAATCATAGTCGATATTACTCTAAACTTACTTGTTCTTAAATTCATATCATACTTATATTCCATGAAGTTAAGTGTCCCTTTTCTTACTCTTAAGTTAGGGCACAACTTCTCTTAAGTTTCTATGACTTCCTTATATCTTTTATATTTACTTCTCACGTATAGATATGATCCTTAGCCAAATCCTAGAGGTCGCTAGGGGTATAGGTACTTTTGGAGTGATCTCATCCTTATGCATCAAGAGAGTGCCTTTCACATTCACCCATTAGGATACATGATCCTCATGGAGGTAGCTAATCTCCTTAGTCATGTACCTTGGATAAACCTAGTTCTTACCTCCCGACCACATGGTCATGTGTATTTAGGGCATATCAACTCCCAACCCATTGGTCCTATGTACCTCTAATACACCCTACTTGACCCTATGATTACATTAGGAGCCTACCCTCCCTAAGGGTTTCTTTTGAGGTGTCACATCTTTTACACACATTATTCGCTTATTTAATTCTTTATCCCGGATTGCCTTCATATCTCTCTTTTGAGTACACATAATGCAGTGTCATCCCATCATTGGGCTCGTGTCACCTTCCCTCTGGGGCTTGGTGCCATGTCGGCCTTCCTTCTTGGGCTTGACCTCTTTGATCTTCCCCTCTAGGGGCTTGATCCTAAACAACTGCATTGTGGACTTAGGCCACCTTCCCTCCTGGTTCTGGTGCCTACCTGGTCTCCCCTCCTCGGCTTGACTATTTTATGTCCTTCCCTCCTGGGCTTGGTCGTCCACTTAGGCCACCTTCCCTCCTGGGCTTGGTGCCTTACTGGTCTTCAATCCTGGGCTTGACTAGTTGTGTCACTTAGAGTTGGCATCCTTGGGTTCTAAAAATATAAGTACTTTCATTCGTTATATCTTTAACTCTTCACTCCTCTAGGTGACGATTTAGCTTATCTCAATACTTAAATGCATTTTTTCAATTACCTTTTAAGGGAAAGTCCTAGCCTAGGGTGCCTTCTTGGCTCATAGGAGGGGGTTAGGCTCTCTAGCCACAACCTGATCCCAAGATCTAGGTTTTGCCTCCCTCATAGGTCATCTTCCCCCTCTTTGGGTTGACCCACCCCAGGTTGGCACAGTAACCCTAAAGGTTTCATAAATACATTTTTTATTAGGCATAACTTTTTATCATTATAACATATAAACCCATGTTTGCTCAATTCCTAGAATACCCCCTCATGATCCATGTCCATTCAATGAACTTGGGTCACCTTCCCCTCTAGGGGCTTGGTGCTAGATCGGCCTTCCCCTCCATGGCTTGGCCATCATAATTAAACTTCTAGAGACAACATGAGGAGTTTGAGAAAGTTATACACATTTTTATTTTTCACATATATATAACTATTGGGTTCATATATTTCTTAAGACCTCTTACATTAGTATTATACTCCTTGTGCACACATGCATGGGAGACTAGGTCATCTAAACCCATCTCTTTATCTTTCTTATTCCCAATTTCAAGTTTCACATGGGTAGTATCTCAAACCACCACACCATGTTCAATATTTAAGATTAAGGTTTTTAGGGTTAGGGTTAGGGACTATACTCTACCTCTCATAGTTTTCATATCCCTTGACTCTAGAGTTTTCATACCCTAATCCAAGTCCTTCCTATATGAAAGGGCTTACCCATTCATGTATCTTTCTAGTGCCCTCTCTAGAGGGACCTACACAAAAGGTTATATCTTTTCACATTTTACTTCTCTAATTAACATTTTTTTTCAAAGCTTATTAAGAAAGAGGTGAGAAGTAGACGGAAATGTGAGATGAGAAACCTAAAAGATACATTATGCTTTACTATTTTTTCTCTTAGATTTATAAGGATGATTTGAAATTATAAACTATTAAGTATTAGTTTATGAATATGTGCTCTGATTCCAAATGTAATGACACACACTTTTGAGTGTCTAAAAGACCTTAAAGTCACAGATCATTAATCATAAATTCTAGGATCAGATTCATGAAATAATACAGAATAGTAAACAATTTCCGTTACTGAACAAATATTTACATGTTTACATAAAAAGCTCCTCTAAGGAGTTACATTCTTTTTAAACAAAATTAACTTTTACATGTGTGAAGATAAACCATTAAGACTAAACCTTCATGATTAAACAGTAGTGTCTTCAACATCTCTATCTATACCCTCATGTCCATGATTCAAGTATATCTGATACCTAAAACACCGACAAACAAATCCGCATTCAATATATTACTATATTGGTATGAGTGTTCAACCAATAATCACAAGTACACATTTAAGCAAGCATCTTTATCTTGCATATAAGAACATAAACTTATTTTCATATTCTAACCCATATCTGGTCTACTACCTCAAGTGTAATCACTGTCCCTCTAGGGCTCGTGTGCATTACCCTTAAGATCAGTCTAACCCAGGGTTCAGAATATTGTTATTTACTTATATGATACCTATAAGAACTTTATAATTTGCAAGAAGTAAATAAACAAGAAAAAAATTTATTTTTCATTCAATCCTCATCGAGAAACATCGGCAATCTCATAATTCAATACATGTATTCATAAGTGTAACCACATACCTTATGCCATCACAGAAGCCATGTAGAACATCATATACTTTATGAGTGTATCGAAACATCCAAGCAACCAAGCATATAATCAACAAGTATATGAAATAAAGCATACTACATATGTGTCACCGTGTATTCATATTACATTACTCAGATCTAGATGCGCTCCTAAACTAGGTTTTAGGGTTATCTTGTGTTTGGACTAGTGATTTGGGTTACAACCCTAATTCCATCATATTATGGTTTTTAAGGTTACAAACCCAATTATGCATATTAGGTTAAACCCTAATTATCATCTTAAGCTTATTAGACTATTCATGATGTATAGATCACATTACTAACATTATGATCATAACAAGATGTCTATATTGGTTTTAAAACCCTAAATAGCATAAATATGATTACTAATATGTAATCATCCATTATTCATAATTATCAAGGATTTCTTCATCATACAGGTCTAGATCTGGTATTAGTTAACATGAACGAACATATTCAATTAAGCATTAGAATAAGGCAAATCTAGGTTTTCCCTTTTTATCAATACATTAGGACATGTATTGAATATACTTTTGAAACAGAAAGATAAATCATACTCTGATCATAATTTCTTTGATCCCTCTCATTTTTCTGATCAGTTTGATATATAGTTTCGATATATTCTGAGATATCAATCATTTATTAGAATTATTATAAAATTACCTTTGTTGGGCCAATAGGAAGTTGCCACGTCAACAGAAACATCCTTTTGTAAAATTCTGGATTGGCCCAGAATTTTAGGAGAAAGGGTCTCCCGTGCCCTTCACTCTAAATGTGCATCGGAGGGGCAATTGAGTCATTTGTCTCTAACTCACCCCCTCCCTTGTGCCAGGGCGGCTCCCGCTCGCGGAAACGATGCCTGGTCCTCATTCTCATGCGCCACTGGCGTCCTGGCTTCGTGCTCGACCTCTTCTCAGCTCCATCAGCTACTGCCTCCGTCAAACTAAGACGTCCTCCCGACGTAGTCTGTGTAAGTCGTCGCTTGTGAGGATGCGGCTTCCTGATGGAGCGCAGCTGCTCTCGTGCTCCTCCGCCGCCCCAACCCTGCACTTTAGCTCTACCATCGCGGAGTCCAACCTGTTGATACCTCAAGCCAGCCCTAGAGTTCTCCTCCCTTGATCTCGTACTAACAATAAGACTGCAAACTCCAGTCTTATTAAACCTTGGTTTGGAAGATCATGGCAGCGCTGTCGCCGTACCAACTTGACGACACAGGCTAGGAAGTAGGGATGGAAAATGGGTGGATATCAACAACCCATACCCATACCCACTATACTCATTTGACTTTTGACCCAATTCATACCTGCCCCATTTGAAAAAAAAATATAATAGGTTGTACCCATACCCACCCCAATGGATCATGGGGACCCATTATGACCCATCTTGACTAACTCCATGAATTACACACACAATGCAAAAAACAATAAAGAGACCATGTAATATATTTATTGTTGCACAATTTGCAATAAAACCCCTACATATGTAATATTTGTAAAGTAAATTTCTTTCAACTTTGGAAGTCAAGTTCTTTTTGTTTTCCAAGCTAGGCTCATTTATATATATAATTTCCAAAATCCTATAGAATTAATTGTAAAATTGCAATAAAACATAGCAACACACATGTTAACAACCAAGAATATAATACAAATTTGTAGATAATTTTCAACAAAAATGTGATAAATATACACATTTCTTATGTCAAGTACAGCCCGTAGTTCAACTGGACAATAGAACAAACATGTTGATTACAGTGAAGAGAAGGAACTAAAAACTGGTTAAATTATTAATGTCGTTATACATTCACAACGAGTTGCCTTCGTGATGGCTTCTTTGTCCTCCACTAAGAATCCTTATCCAATCTCTTGAGCAACTAGATCACCCAAACCCAATAGAAGAACAATCACTGCCCTCCCCACCACAAGGTGTAGTAGCCACCGTGACAACACTGACATGAAGTCCGCGATGGTGGAGAGAATAGGGTGACAATCTGGCAGAGTCAGCGGTAGGACTTGGCTGGGGACCCGACCCCAGAGCTGGCCCATGTTGAAGCTTTTGGAGAAGAGCTTGCTCAAGAAAACTGAAAGAATACTAGAAAGAGTTGGGAAACCAGCAACAACCAAATAGGAAGAGTCGGCAAGCTGTCTTAGCAACTGGCAAGGTGGAAGATGGCGAGAGTTTGGATCCAAAAATTGGATTGGAGTCAGAATGCCGAAGACCAACGACATCGTGTGTGACGGCAGTTAGGAGCAATTTTCCAGTCTCCGAAAACAATGATTAATCACACATAGATCACGATAATGCTAGTAGCACCTCCATCACGGCATGTTGTTGAGGTCTGTAGAGTCCAACGAGCAGAAGCCTGTATCACGGGGTTCCCGGAATCCAGTGAGCAACAACCTCCAACACAAAGGCCTGCGGAATTTGGAGAGCAGTTGGTCACGGCCGAGGAGATGAGGAAGGAATGGGCTTAAGGAGAAGATCATCACTTATGAATTCCGAGATTGGGAAGTGGGAGGGCATCGGGTCGGGGTAGGTCTGCATAAAAATTAGGTGTCGATGGGTATGGATGTGTTTCGATAGGTCTCCAGATGAAAAGTGGGTCATCAAATCTTGTCCCCATTTCATATCGAACTATCACATAAGACCCTATTTGACCCATTATATTTGGGTTCATATCATATTGGGTCTAATGGGTATGGGTTAGCGGGGACTTTTTCCATCCCTACTAGGAAGGATTCACGTCTCCCCTCACCCTCCACGGGTCTTCCTCCTTTCAAGGTATCTACATCCCTCCCTCACTATGTGACAAGAACTTTCCCACCAGGCTGCAGATATCTGCCAGCACAATGCTTCCACCGGGGGCACTGTCCTCCTGACTCCCTCTTTGTTGTCGCCCCTACTGGCCCAACATCTCCCTCTCTCTCTGGCGCATCACTTGGTGTGGCTGGAATGGCAGAGCATCTCAGAGGTCCAGTTGACCTTCAGACAACCTACGACATGTTGACCAAAGGAAGGATCCCCGAGTTCCACTCAGTTTCTGTCTTGTCAGCTTATCGAGGAGTCTCTAGGGTTAAAGAACCGCAATGAGGTAGCTTGGGGAATGATCAATCTCCACAGGGTTTCTTCACCTGAATACCAAGGCTAGAACCTTGTTCCATGATGGTGAAGGCTCCTTATACAATATTCTGTATTTATACAAGTTAAGGGAAACTCTAATGGTTATTATGGAGGGAGGATTAGGGAGAGTCTAGTTCCTTTCCCTATACAGTTGTTGATGGGAGGGAGAGACCCAATGTTCTTGAAGAGGAAACCTTCCTTATACATATTCTTGAGTGAAATCCAACATGAGTCACAATCTACCCAAGTTGGGAAGGTGTTTCCATATGTTATTTCCAAGGAATTTTAAGACAAGGAATTAAATTAAATCCCATCTTCCTTTATGCATTAAAAGGATATTCCTTTTTACTCAACTATCCATTTCCAACTAGTATTTTCTCTTCCTCTCACAATTATGGTAATCTTTTGTGAAGTATTTATATTTGTCAAAAGCAACACTATTAAAAGATTCCTAATATATATACACTAATGTCCATACCTCTTACACCAAAAACCCATAAAGGAAAGCATGACACATATTGGATAATGGATTCTGGATTAGTCATCTATTTCTCTCCTTGATATATCCTTGCATCAATTATAAGAACTTATGAATTTCCTTTCCAAATTGAATTTATTCTTTTGGGATCTAAAGTGATACCTTTCCCATACAAAGCTTGTTCCTTTTGAACGTTAATACCATTAACCCACTATATATCCTTTTTCTAGAATTTTCCATTCTTTCTCTTGTTCAACATTCTAATGGATTATTGCAAACAAAAATCCTTTTATTCCTTTAACTTATCACAAGGATAATATTATTCCATAAATAACACCATTCAAGAAAATCATTTATCAGGACATGTTTTATATTTATATCATTTAGTTTTACTAAAATTAGGGATATAACAGGTACCTCCGAGTCACTGAAGATTCCACATGCTTAATTGATAAGCGTTTGGTAGTATCGACTATCATAGTCAGTATTATCGACTTTTTGGGATCTCCTAGTTTTCAGATACTGAGATAATTCTTAGAAATACCATTCAAAATGGCCAATTTGGTACTACTGACTGACGTGTTGGTTGTACCAACTCATGACATCAACAATCTGTGTGGGCTCGATTCGAAAGTAGATGTGATCTTCATCGAGCGATCGGTAGTATCGGTCTGCACCACTATTCGGTACTACTGGCTGGAACTCGGTAGTACTGACACCGAGCAATCTGTTCTCAAGTCATCAACAAACATCAGTCATCGATACATCTGAGCCATAGATTCATGCCTAAATCTCATTATGGCTGACTCTACCTGAGTTGAGTGGGCGTTGTCTATATAAGGAGGGGTGGTGAGTTCATTTTCTTCACACCTTCACCCTCCACTCCTCCTGCAACTCTGAGAAAGACAACACTGGGCACCGACACTCTTCGTCGAGCTCCTTTTTCTCCATCATTCTTCTTGCATCATCGCCATGACACCAATGAGGGGTGCATCTTCATTAGTGGGGCAAGGAGAGTTGGTCCCTCAGCCAACCCACATCTAACATCCCACTCCAGATATTGTAAGAAGGTGGGATCACCCCCTTACTAAAATTTTGAAGAATTAACATTCATTCCAAACACACTCAAAGGTATGTAGGAATAGATATAAATTTTCCAAATTTATTATAATGGTATGCAAAAGACCAAAGTGTAGTATCTGATTAAAAATAACTGACTATAATCAACTTTCAAAAAATATTACACAAGTACTTCAAAATCTCCCATTTGGGTTTACAACATGATACAACAAAAAGGATCTAGATAGAGGGAAGTCTAAACTATTTCAAATTTTGTCTCCAGAACAACATCTCCAAGTCCAAGGTCCATGCCCAAAGCTATGTTCTCTTGATTCAAATCAATATCTTGTCCTAACTTGGGTGGTTAGGAAAGCACCCAGAAAAAGGGAAAAGAAACAAGGTATGTGTCAAAATATTAAACAAGTATAAAAGATAACAAAAACATTGAAGCATAAATATATGGATTCATCACATGATGAGAGGGCCAGGAGGATGAGGCATATAAAAAATATATTCTTGCCAAAAAAACAACAAATAATAATGAATTGCATGAATGATCAATATTGGACTACATTAACTAAGTAGGGTTGAGGCATCTACCGAACCTCAACCTATAGGTGAGGGGAGAATTAATACATTCCCAATCACCTGCAAACATTTTTATAAGGGGGAGAATAAGACGTTCCCTAGGGAAAATTAACACATTCCCTACTATGGGTGGTTGTACATAAGTACCACTATGATAGCTAAATAGTCAAATAAACCATCATGCATAAGAAGTAGTAAATTGGCAAGATAAATATTCATATAATTGCAATATGGTAGTGGGGTTCCATGACCCATGAAATAAAACATCAATACTAATTTTGAGGCAAGTACATCAAAAGATTCATGAGTAGAGGAAACCAGGTTCAATAAAGCCTCATTAGGGAAAGTAAGGTTGGTTCACAAGTATCCCGACTAAAGGGTTAGATATGCACATACATAAATAGGGATTGCACATAAATAAAGCAGGATTGCACATATATAAATAGGGATTACACATACATGAATAGGGATTTCACATACATGAATAGGGATTGCACATACATGAATTGGGAATGCACATACATGAATAGGGATTGGACATACATGAATAGGGATTGCACATACATGAATAGGGATTGCACATACCTGTCATATGATTTCAACTACCAACTTTCATCACTTTATTGAGTCCAAGACCAACTTCTCTTATTCCAATGTATAACCATGTATTAGGGTATGTTATATGCATTAATGTAAAAAATCCTATTTTTTAATTTTTGCACAAAACTTTGATTTAGACTCTGAAAACATCACCATTGATCTAGTTAGGTTCTTTTAATTAAGAAAACATATAGTTTTGCATATTTTGGAGTTATGACGGTTAAAGTGTATTTTTTTATTTTTAGGTAAATAATTCATTTTCTAATAACTCTTTTCAACAAAACTCCAAACAAACCTTAGAACTGTTTTTGTTGGAAAGAACATGTTTTTTAGAGTTCAAAACATTTTTGTTTGGACAAGGGAATAAATAGTTATGAAATTCTCAAAATTGATTAATAAGAAATTGCCACATCATCAAACCGATTGAGATAACCAAAGAGAGAGAGACAAAGAGAAAACATCATTTAACCCAAGATCAGGGCCTGGAGTTTCAAAGGTAACCAAACCAGATCTTCTAGAGAAGGTAAAACATCAAGAAACCAAAACCCTAGAAGAAGATGGTAAATAGATATGGAGATCATCGATTTTAAACATAGAAGCATGGGTTTTAAGCATGTAGTAAGCAATATATGAGAAGGGGGTTATAAAACTTGCCTTGATGCTTGTCTCATCTTCTAGTTGCATAACTTGCACACATAATATGGAACTCGTTTATAAAAATGTTGAAACATGGTTTTTCTCAATGACTTTGGTTATTGAGGTCCCTCACATATAAAAGGGTTAGCTAATTTTGAGCAACCCTACGGATCCTTCTGATGGGAAGTTGATAAAAGGCCTTACGAATACATGATAAATTGGAGTAAAATGACATAAAATACATGCTCTCATTTTGATAATCACTTAACATGTTTAATCTTGCTCATTTGTTTCTGAAATATTTTCAAATTATGCAAAGCTTATGTATATGTATCTTTAGCACTGTGTGTACCACCTTGTGTTCTTGATCCGCCTTATTTCACATATTTTATAGGTTCAAAGATGGCAAGATGTTTATGGGCTTGGTGAGCTATGTCAGGTGTACTTGTTGTAGGATCCCTAGTATACATGAGAAGACTGGTAAAAATTGTACTCTTGAATATGTAATTGAAAGCTTGTAATAAGACAATATTGTTAATATATCTTGTTGAATGTTTGGACTATATTGGTTCTTTTATCTTATCATCTGTTCATGTATTCTAAGGTTTACGCTTTCACAAAGTGCTTTAGTAATACCATGCTAGGGACGGACATCTAGATCTTATTGCCATTGACTTTATAGTCATTTGGAGTTAGGATTTGGGTGACAAATGGTTCTGAGACAAAAACCTCTTAAACACGACAATAATGTTGTGGTCCTTTGACTTGAAGTCACTACAATGGTGATATGACAATCATCATGCTTTGACACTACCCAATATGATCGTGAAGAAGGTTGCCATAAAGGTAGTGATTGGGTGTGATGAGAGTCATTTTACACATTGTGAGTGATGTAGAAGTAACTTGTCCCTCCCATATAACGAGAGTGATGTCCAAGGCATCTTGATAAGTGAGACTAGAGAAATGCATGGCCATGCTTATGTAAGGTTGTATGTGATATTGAGCTTATATGTATCATGCTAGTCTACATGAAGAATAAGGAACTTAGATTGAATGTAACAAAGATGATGTGTGACTCTAGTTCAATCTAGAAATCTATTACAAAAGGATTCTTAAAAATGGAAATTCTAGGGTCATTGTTGGTTTAGTCTTGTCTGATTAATCCTACTACTTGGGTAGTAATGATGTGTAGCTAGACACCTCTCATTGCTTATGGATCTTAATATTGATTAGTGAATCCAAATGGAAACATATTATGGTTCCTACATGGTGACATACATAGAGATATCCTTAATAAAGGTTGAATTTGACCTTATTGTGATTGTTATAATAAATTTATGAACATAAAAGTAAGTTTTGGGGACCTAAATAAAATATGGAACCAGACTAAAGAAATTAGCACTATAAGTCAGGGAGTTCACAATCTGACTAAACAAGGATTAGAAAACCTTATCTTTCCACACATCTATATATTTGATATGAGATGAGGCCTTCAAGGCATACACTTAAATATCCCATTGTTGCCTCCAAGGTTTTATGAAACCCTAAGAGCATCTTGGAGAGAAGCGAGAGTCGGAAATGCAAAGACTAGACACTTTGACCCTCGTTGAGCACTTGTATGGATACCATGGAGACAAGTTTGAATAGAGAAACCATTTTGGACAAGGATCTTCACCAAAAACACATGAATTGTGGTAACTATAGAACAACACCATCCACGATAATCCTAGGTAGAGGTAAAACATGGTCCATGTAGCATGCAAATTGACAAAGGGTCTCTCCAATGGAATGCCACAATATTCCACCTATGGAATGCAGATTGAGGTGATGATTCTCTATGGCGGAAAAGTGTGATAATTGGAACATGCTCATGGTAGAATGTTGTGATCTGCCAGGGTTGACTTCGGGATCAAATCCAGTGTCAAAAGAGCCTACTATGTGAGTATGGGTTTTGAGCCAACAACTAGCGTATTAACACAATCCACCACCCAATATTGTCCTCAGATATTCACAATTAGACAATGAAAAATTAGTTATGTGGACACATCCTGACTCTTAGAGCGTGAGAAACCCTGAGTCAAAGGAATTTTGATTGCTAATCTGGAGAGATTCAAATGAGGCTTAGATGGAAGGTCTGATATACATTGAGAGCTACAAGTATAATTGTTGGAACTTCTTCCATGATAAAGTATAAACTTGTAAACTGTAATATGGTTTTGTTGCATAAGATGGATCCTACTTGAAGGATTCATGGGGAAAAAAATTATTGCACTGTGTTTTTACCTCTCGAGATTCCTACACACATGAAAACAAGCCTATGATGATATCTATCTAATTAATACTCATTCTACCAAAATATGTGGGAACACATCAAGAGGGATTTCATGTATCTACTTCAATACATCTCCCTCCATGATCTCATATGAGCACAAATCAAGGTCTTTAATCACACACGCATCACACTCATTGAAAATGTTGAACAACCAAATTTTGTACACCAATTGACACTGATCAACCTTATCAGCTCATTCTAAAATATTATCACTAAAACACTCATCTCTATAATGAAACAACACCATACAACATTATTGGTCACGAACAGTATGCCTTCCTTAAAAATAGAATCGTCAAGGATGTGATATTATGGTGAACAAAACTATTCATACATGTCACATAAACAACACCACTCTCCTAGTTCTAAAACTTGATTTTGGAAAGGACTTTAATAACATCAACTAGAACTACCTCATCCAATACATGCATGGATATAAATTCCCGCAATGACGGATCCAATGGATTTATTTATGTATATTCGCTTGCAAATTTTCCATGACCATTAATGGGTCACTCGTTGGATACTTCTAAAACTCAAATAGGCTTTTAATAGGAGAACCCCTATCACCATACCTCTTCATTCTAGTGACCCATATCCTCACAAATATGATTAAACTAGGCACAATATAGGGACTAATTGAAACACCAAGAGAGTGTAAAGGAAACATCATACAATATGCAAATGATGCCATCATCTTCATCAAATCCAACGGTACCAGTGTCATATGCACCATTTGTATCCTTTTTATTTTCTTATACATTTTAAAAAAATATTAACCTCCATAAATATGCTATCATAGGAACCCATATGAATCATGAACTTACCAAATGGTACTAAGAACTTGTCAACTTCAAGGTAGAAACATTTACTTTCATATACATGGGTCTTCCAATTTCAGCACATGAACTCCTAAAAAATATGGAACCCATCATTGAGAACTCAATCACTTCCTAACATAATGGAAAAAAAATTTCCTCGACCTAGTGGGTAAACTCACTTTATTGAACAATTCACTCACCACATTTACCACCTACTATCTCAGCCACCCTTTCACCTATATCCTCCACACATTTGATAAAATTAAAAGAAGTTTTATTTTGAAACACTCTAGAAATAAAACTCACTTGTCCAACTGGCGAACTACTTCTTCTCCAAAAAAATATGGGGGATGGTTCATTCTAAACATCAAAACACATGCATTATGTATATTTTAAAAAAATTATAGCATCTTTATGCACAAATAGAAAATGCATTACTACCATTACAAAATCCTTGGTGGACCATTACACATAAAAAAATCACCACTTTGTAAACATATCAACCAACACGTACACTATATCCAAAGAATTATCCATACTATACCACATGTCGTGAAACAAGTCAAATTCTGGAATGACACATGGTAAAATGGGCTTTGTATTCAAAACCTCAACCCAAACATTCTAGTTCCACATAACATATCCAACATAACCTATGCATTCTAGTTCCACATAACATATCCAACATAACCTATGATAAATCCCTGAATCTTTTTGGAAGTCAAGGAAGTAACCCTCTAAAGTATACCATTTCCAACTACTTATCTACCAAAACCATCTTTGAAATTTATAATTATCATGAAAAAAATACCATAAATAATATTTCATGGATTTGGGTACTTCCTATAGGCCCAGAGCAACATTTGTTTTTTCTCCTAACATGGTTACTCCTGTCCTACTAAACATATCTGATACATCATTGGACCTCAAAACATTAAACTCATCTTATGGAACATCAGGAATGATAAAATACTAAATGAAAAACAATACTAGAAAAAGAGGATTCTTAGGATCTTCTAGTTGTCATATGTGCCACACACAATTACAAACCACCTTACATCTCTTCCTCTACTACTCTAGTTCTACAAATATCCAAGTGTTTTACTTTCCATAAGATTATCCACTCAACACCCAAGATATCAATTTCACCAATTTGTTCCACATAACCAAATCAAAAAATGGATACTTAACTCTCCATTAAACACCATTGCCTTCTATGATATGGATGGTCTAGATAGAAAGAAATAATAGAAGATACAACAATCTTAGAAACAATATTCACACACTCATCACACATGAAAAAGATATAACCAATATTTTTCATTATAGAGTCACAAGTCCACATGGAGGAGACCAAGGATAATGATAAGCAACTGTAAACGTTTGAAGGAGAGGGTTGTGGACAAAATACTTTCACCATAGAGTAGACCTAGTGGAGACCAACAATTTCTAGGCATATTTTTCATATATTTCTATTTGTATCATCTAGAGAGGCATAATGTTTAGGAATGCTCCCCCAATATTTACGTACTTTGCATCATCAACACATAGTACTTTTGTCCCTCCTGGATTTGAAACCACTATGGTTCAAACATCCATACTACTCTATTGGCATGAAATTTGAATGCTAATTTATCATCTCTATGTTAAAATTTTCATCAAAAAAATAATCCCCAGTCTGAAGCAATTAGATTTATGTGGCCTCAATGGTTTTAAGTTCGTGCTTTTCAAGATACAATGAAAGATTGATAATAGGTCGCAGCTGACAAACCTACTTACTTAGTTTCTCATCCTTTGATAATCTTATATTAATTCTAATGTTTTGTAATCTAAGATCTAGTTTAATTGAACCAAACATTTATGTTAAATGCTAGGACTTTTTTGGTTACTGCAATTAGTTCATTCTTGAAATAATTGTCCTTTGTGTTCAATACTAACCATAACGTGATATGATGTGTCCTCTTAGCAATAATATGTCATACTATTATTAGAGGTAGAAACTAGAGCTTCCATCATACTGAATTGAAGGTATGATTTAGACACATTAAAACTTTGGTTCCATTTCCAGGTTCAATGAATTTTCAAATACTTTTAACCATACTAGGTCTAGCTAGTATATTTTTCTTTTCAGAATACAATTGTGCATATCTCCTTGAATCTAACCTTATTCCAACCATTTACTTGTGACAAACTATCTTTCTTAGTTAATGTCTCTGGTGTTCGAAACTTTTTATAGCATTGATTACATATCTTACCTCAACCTTGATATAAAAAGACCTATTCATAGGTTCTCGACAAAATGAAGCCAATATGATAGAACAAGAGATCTATTGCAGAGTGCAAGTGATGTGTAACACACAGTCACATATACACATACAAACACTATATATATACATATACATATATATGGGTTTTCATTCATTACCCGCGCAGGTACCTACCCGCTCCAAAGTTGGTTACCTTTTCTAGAGTTTCTTACTTTACACATTAAATGGTTACTTTACCTTCCAAATTGTTACTTTATATGCATAAATAACTACATTTGTAACATATGTAACAAACATACAATGACATATTTACTCCAGAATTTTGATTGTGTATTCTTCCTGGTTTTACATTTTTAGTCGAATAGTTGCTTTTTGGTCAACATAGTTACTTTTTGTCCATTGAGTTATTTCTCTGACCAAATTGTTACATTTAGATGACACGGGTAGTGAATTCTGGGTTACGTGCGTGGATAGGAAATGGTGCGAGCAGCTCAAGAATTATAAAGACAAAGGAAGATAAAAGATTTATCTATTCACACATATGAAAATGTTTGTCACCCAATCGTCTAATCATCTCATTTCAATGCCAACTTAAAAAATAAAGATGCAACGGGTGTAAATGATGCAAAACAACAATTTTCTTGGCCAAGTTGGTGAGTACACACATGGTCATCTATATAAGTTCATAGATGTTTGTGTACAAAGAATAAATGTATTTGGTAAAGCCATAATGTTATGACTATTCTACTTCACCTTCTTTGACAAAGGAAACATGTATTACAAATTTATGAAGATGATATCAACACTTGAGAAGAACATCAAAATCATTTCTTGGAGACATTCTTTCCACTCTCTCACTTATTAGCTCTGAGTGAAAATAGACCAATTTTCACAACTCCTTGAAAATCCCCATTTAAAGCATGGGATAGAGATAAGGAGTTTATTTTTAAACTCCATCACCACATCATCTCCCCTATGCAACTTCTAAAAAACTTCTATAGAGGAGTGGATGACAACATAAAAAAAATTCTTAATGCATCTTCAAAAGATAATTGTAAGTGACAAGCCTTTGACAATATATGTAGTTGTTGGGATTGATGCAAAAAACCAAGATAAATAGAAAAGGACTGGATAGAGAGGAGTTCTCACTAGATAAAGAAAAAATAGAGATGGATGTAATCACATAATTATTTTAAAATTTTGCTATGAAACAATACAACATTGAATCTTCTTTTTAATGGTATGAGCATAAGAATTCTTTCTTTAAGTAAGACAAGGAAGTCAAGGATGTCTACCAAGTGTACTATGTAGAGGGGTGCACTAGCCTCAAGTGCAACCTCCACAATCAAGTTACAATGAACACACACCAACCACACTTTAATAACAATCCAATTGAACAATTTAATGCTATAAAATCAATCGAAGTCAGGGGTACTACAACTGTCACCAACTAACGAACCATCCATGTTTTCAGTAAGAGAATTGATATGGTGCTGAAAATAGACATAGGTTGAAAAACAACATGATAAATATTGAGTTTAGGGTTCTCCTAGTTTTCTTCAAATCAACACTTACTCTAGAACAACTTAAAATAGGGACAATTTTGTATTATATTCAACCAAGGGAACATTTATAGTCTAAGAGAGCATCTTCATTATCTAGGATAAAGGTTGCATATTCTATAACAATATCTGTACAATTATGTAGGAAAAAATATCCAAGGGAAAAAGAAACTAGCAGAACTCACTCTCCAATGCCATGATAACATTGTTATTATTGACAATATGTTGGAAAGTTAGAAAGTATACAACAAAGATATGGAATCTCAACTAGCCCAATTTTTTTTGGTGTTCATGCCCAGAAGGTTCATTCGTAGGCCAGCCAAAAATATCCCAAAGAATTAACAAAAACTAAAATTGGTGACTACATATTTAATCTCAAAAATCATAGAACCCATGGTTCCATTTGTGAGTAGATAATAATTTATGAAGATGAAAATGAAGATAAAGTGAAACAAAACAATGTATAGGTTTAATGGCTGATATTAAAGAGAAGATAAACACAGTCACTCAGTAGATCAGACAAGTGGCCCTATCTAGTGATACTCTTAATGTAATTCTTATGCAAACCACTAGAACATTACCAAACCTAGTTAGCTCAAACTTGGTTAGACACAATTTTTACAAAGTTCAAGAATGTCATGTAGAAGATACATGTTTCTATGCCTTTACTCTATGCTCTAGTAAAACTCCCTTTTTGGTCAAATTATTTACTAATATATTCACTCTTGAGTACACTATAGAAGAGTATAAGATAGTGAAAATGGACAAAGCTATGTATAGAATAGTCCAAAATATTGTTCTCCTCAAGAATGACAATCATTTCTTCTTTAGTATCTCTTGCTTAATCAGGAATATCACATATCAGAGAGATTTACTTGATTTTCATGAAATCTTCTTCATTATGCCCTATAGCATACGCAAAAGGGTCATACTCACTAACAATCTTCAAAATGATATTAATATAGCTTGTCGACTCTTCCATGATCACCCTATGGGAATCATAGAAGATGTCCCTATTAAATTGTGGAACAATTTATATGTATCCCTTGATCTTTCATCATGGACATCAAGGATATTTGGCACCCTCTTAAATTTCAAGCACTTATTTCTTTCCATCACTGAAGCAATCATTTATGTTAAATCTAGCATGTTGAACTTTATACTTGGGTTAAACACTCTTCAATTCAAGGTCTTGGTGATTGTAGAAGAGCCCACTATCTAAGAGGAGGTGTTCCACATGGACTGCACCAACAACATGACACAACTACAATTGTAAATGCCCTACTACGAACATAGCCTACATGTCACCCTTATAGACCATGGAGCCTACAACCTGGATGATGCACAAATGGAACACTTAATCCTCCACTTACCCATTCCAAAAGAGGAACATTATTCAAAATTATGAAACCTAAAATCTATGTCGCTCACTGAAGCAGAAACCAATGCACCCACTGTGCCACTAATGAAGACTATATTTTAGGAGATGATGTATGCCTTCCTAGATGAAGAAATGGTATGTCCAGTTATTATCCATGTAGATATTAGTGTTGAGTAGGATGACATGCTATGTACTAGATAAGATACCTTGTGCATGCATTAAACCAACAAGGTAGATGATTACAAGCCCTTCATATAGCCTAAACACCGACTAAATATGAATACAAAGGAAGTTGTACACTACGAACTAATAAAATTGCTACTACCAGAGATAATCTATGTCATTTCTAACTATCCCTGAGTGATCCACAACCAAGTAGTTCCCAAGAAAGGAGGGTCTACATTTGTTATCAATGAGAAGAGAAATTTTATCACCACCTATACTGTAACTGGGTGGAACATTTGTATCCATTACCACAATCTCAATAAAGCTACTTAGAAGATCCACTTCCCTCACCTATTTTTCGACCATGCCCTAGAAAGATTTGAACACCATGAGTTTGTTTATTATTTGGATGGTTAAACTATAGTCTTTGGCAAATTCCTATCCACTACACCAATCAAGAAAAGACCATTTCATGTTCGCGCTTGACATGTATGATTTCCCTTGAATAACCTTTGGACTATGCACCAAACTTGAAACTTTCTATGTTACATGTATGCCATCAATATGACTACATCGTGACAATGATCACAGTATTCATGGATGATTTTTAATCTATATATACACTTTGAAACATTCCTACACCATCTCTCCTATCTTTAAGTGTTGTGAAATTTGTGCATATGGTTCTCAATTAGTAGAAGTTCCACTTCATGGTGAAGGAGTCCATTATGATAGACCATCTCATAAGCTCTAGAGGCATCAAGGTTGACAAGGTGAAGATAGAAGAGATCCCAAACGAGCACCTATTACATGTATACCTGACCACTAGTACAACACCTTAAGATTCTTGTATATCTTAGTATTGCCTGGATGCATAGCATACATTCATGCATCTGCTTCCTCAAGAATCCTTTCTTTCAAATCATTGTCTCTAGGTACACACAACCTGTCCTGCTAATACAACAAACCATCATCTGAAAACTTGAACTTTGGTCTCTTTCCCTCTGTCATATCCTACATGATCTGTTGTAACTCACTGTCACTCTGTTGAAGTTCCTTGATCTGATCATAAATAGTAGGCTTCTTGCATTTGTGAAATCAAACCACTCTGCTCTGTCACTCCTAAGTCTAAGTTCAACTTCTGCATTTCTACTAGCAGGTATTTCTTAAAGCATGCCATAGAGAATACATCTACTATTGAACTTGACTTCCTACTAAGGGCATTTGCTACCACATTCGCCTTACCAGGATGATAATCTATCATCACATCATAATCCTTGATCAATTCTAACCATCTCTGATGTCTAAGATTCAGATCCTTCTGGGTGAAAATATATTTCAAACTCTTATGATCCGTAAACACCTGGCACACCATAAAGATAGTGACACCATGTCTTAAGAGCATGAACTATAATAGACAACTCCAAATCATGTGTCGGGTAATTCTACTCATTTTTCTTAAGCTATCTAGATGCATAAGCTACTATCTTGCCTTCCTACATCAACACACAGCCTAAGCCTCTCCTTGAAGCATCACAAAACACTATGTAGCCTTTATCTTCCTCAGGAAGTATCAACATTGGTGCTTTAGTCAACCTCTTCTTCAAGATCTCAAAACTCTTCTTATAGTTGTCTGACTAGACAAACAATGCATTCTTTCTTGTTAAGCGTGTCAGAGGTGACGCTACAACACTGAAGTTCTGGATGAACCTCCTATAGTAACCTGCCAATCCTAAGAAGCTTCTGATCTCAGTAGGAGTCTTAGGCTGCTCCCACTGTAGAACAGACTCGACTTTCTTAGTGTCAACACTTACTCCATCTCCAGAGATGACATGTGTAAGAAAAGACACCTCAGCTAACCAAAACTCACACTTACTGAACTTAGCTTATAACTGGTGTTGTCTCAACAACTGTAACACTATCCCCAGATGATGCTCATGCTGCTCATCATCTCCTGAATAAATTAGAATGTCATCTATGAAAACTACTATGAACTGATATAAAAATGGCTTGAAAATCTGGTTTATCATATCCATGAAAGTTGTTGGGGCATTAGTCAGTCCAAACGACATGACCAAAAACTCATAATGCTCGTATCTTGTTCTGAAAGCTGACTTAGGAATATCTGAAGCCTTTATCCTCAACTGATGATATCTAGATCTCAAGTCAATCTTAGAAAAGATCATCACTCCATGCAACTAATCAAACAAATCATCTATCCTTGGCAACGGGTACTTATTCTTGATGGTGATCTTATTCGACTATCTAAAGTCTATACATAGCCTCATAGTACCATCTTTGTTTTTCACAAACAAGACTGGAGCTCCCCATGGCGAAGAACTAGGTCAAATGAAACCCTTATCCAGTAATTCTTGTAACTGAATCTTGAGTTCCTTCAACTCTACAGGTGCCATTCTGTAGGCTAGTAGCACTATAGGTTGACTACCTGGAAACACCTAGATCTCAAAGTCTATCTCTCTTTCAGGAGGTAGACCTGGAAACTCATCTGGGAAAACATCTGGGAACTCACAGACCACTGGCACATCCCATAGGCTAACTATGCTCTTCTCTACTCTGGTATCTACTACATGTGCCAAGAACATCTTACAACCTTTCTGCAACATCTTATCATCTACATTGGTTGATATGATATACGTAGGCAAAACTTTCCCGTATCCAGAAAAGACACAAGAAAATCCACCCTATTGAAAGATAGCCTCCTTCTTCCAACAATCGATTTGAACTCAATACATCTCTAGGCTATCCATACCCAAGATAACTTGAAAAGAGTTAACATATAGGGGTATAAGATTAACTGCAATGTTGTAACCACCAAAGGTCAACAAAAATTCACGACAAAACTCTATCAACATTGTTAGTTCACCTAACGGAACCCTCAATAACAACTCAACTGGTAACTCTTGGGTTAACAGGTTAAGCTCACAAGGTAAAGAACTCTGTATAAATGAGTGAGTAGCACCTAGATCTATCAAAAATGTAACTAAATTGCTATTAAAGAAAAGCATTTCTCTTTTAATTACTCGAGAAGAAACAATACCTTCTTGTGGTGTCAAAGAGAAGAAGTGTCCTGAAGCTCTTCCTCTCCCACGATGTTCTCATTGTCCTTCCCTAGCACTGGGTGCTGCACCACCTCAGGAACCTGAAGCTGAAGAGGAACCAGGTCCTCTAGCTGGAGCCTATCTCAGGACATTCTGGTACTGTGACTGGGAACCCTGTGATGCTGACTACTATAACTGGGGGCAATTCCTCTTGAAATGTCCCATCTGTCTGCACTGATGACATCCTTGAAACTATGTTCCCCAACACTATCTTGAGTTTGGTATTCCATAGATATCGAATGCTCACGTGTCTCGCCTCGGTGGACATATCATTGAAACTGATGATCCAGCAGACCTAGTTGGAGGTGTCCATGTAGACTGTTTACTCCATCTTCCGGAACTGGGTCTTCCTCCACTTTATGAAAAACTAGATCCTTGTCTACCAAAAATGCCAAGTCCTCATCCTATCTTTGAAAACAAACCACCACCTCCTCTGTATCCACCACTACTTTGTCCCCTTCTAATAAAGTCTCCAGATCATTTCTTACTCACAGTTTGCTTATCAGAATTAACTAACACTTCTACACGTATTGCTACTTCTACAAATTCCCCAAAGTTTTCTCTATCTCTTTGACAAATGGCTGAAACGGTGTGTCTAATCTCTGATCTTAATCCTTCTTGAAATCTTATGCACTTTTCAACATTATCATGAACAAGTTGCGGATAGAAATTTGCCAACCTTGTGAAATGTGTCTGGTATTCACCAATTGTCAGACTTTCTTGTCGGATATTCTACAGATGTCTTATCTTTTCACTCAAAAAGGTAGGTGGGTAGTACTTAAGGTGGAATTCATCAATGAAATCCTTCCAAGTCAATACCATGTTCCTCCTTTTATCTTCCACTCCACGTCACCAGAGCTCTACATCACCTTTAAGAAAATAAACTATGTGCTTGATTTGTCTTTCCTCAGACAACTCCATCAGAAGGAACACTTTCTCTAATTGTCTCAGCCATTCATCTTCCACTGTAGGGTCTGTAGTTCCAACAAACTCAGAACTTCCAAGCTTCTTAACCAGCTCATAGGATCTCATCAGATCCTTGTTACTCGAGGTAGAAGCCCGCCTCTCCATCTTATACTTTTCCCTGGTCTCAAGAAACATCATATACATCCTTGATGCCTCATCCATATCATCTCCACCACTTAGACCCATCTCCTGAGGATCAGGTCCAATGTGGCTCTCATCTTGGTCCTCATGACCACATTATGTCAACATTAAATTAAGATAACAACTATTGCAAAGCTATATATACGATTAAATAACAGATAATACAAAATGTCATTTTAAGGACAACTGTTGCAAAACTAACTCAAATCTTTCTTAGCTCTTTAACTTATTAGAAACTCTGTAAACCTATATGAACATATTTTATCTTATGCATTGATCATATCCAGTGTACTCTACATATGAAGACTCATAGAGAACTACAATCCCACTGTATAAGACTTAGCTTAAAACTCCGGAAGCTAAGCCTAAAACTGAATCTAGATCTGGTTGACTCGAACTTTCACGTCTGACTAAGGCAGCTAAACAGCTGCCTTTAACTGGACCTCTCCTCTAGGCTGAGTACACAGGCGGAGGGTCTGAGATGCTCTATGGGCCTCATCTTGGTACGCTTCGTGGGTACCTACGGGTTACCACCAGGATCTACAGTTCATGTTGGGTAATCTATCTTCTCTTAGGAGACTTTCTCAAGGGCTTCGTCTTCCCGCACACTCTGTTGGTACGTTCTGATCCCCATATACTGGTCGCTGCCAGGGTGAATCGTTTCCTCCCTACAGTGCAGACATCCGTAGGGAATCTATAGTGTTCAGGGCACCTATGTCTTTTATTTTATTATTCTTGGAAAGCTCTTACTATATTGTATCTCTCTATTACTTATTCTTGACTCTGGTATCTCTATGGTACCAAGTCTATTCATCTGAAGCTTATAATACAACATGTATTTACTTCTAAACATGGCAGAGCAATATATTCAAAAATATTGTAATTTACTGAGTAATCCACATACCATGCATACAGACAGATTGAAATTTCTTAAATAAACTAAACTCATCTCAACTTGGCTCATACACGCTGGAATTATACAATTGATCATCGTAACACACTAACAAGAGTTAATTACTCGATATATTAGAAATCGTCAGTAGCACTTGTAAATTACCTATAATTCCTCAAAAATTGAGTACATCAACCCAAATTCTAAGTTATGCATCACATAACTCAATTAAAAGTCAATTACTTGTCATGGCATGAATTATTAATAATAATTGGGAATTCAAATGATATCTTTGAGGAATGTATCAATTTGTATAAATATTAAATCATTCACCTTACATATAACAAAGAGCGTACTATTAGGTTTTCTTTGAATATTTTTCATGTCATCATCATTTCTTTGAAATTGAGCATCTATTAACTTACTAAAAATGTACAACCTGGGTTTATACCCAAACTGTGTTGTTATTGGTCATGTGCTACTGAGTTCAACATTTAATTGAGTAATTAAAGTTTTGATCAATCGTGTATTTACACCAATCCATATCACACATATCAATTAACTAATTAGCATCGTGCAAACGTTAATAAATAAAATGTGCAAATTAGAAATCGAGCAGTGTCGGCACTACCTGACACCTGGGTAGACGCTGAAATCTGCGACTGATACTGATTTCAACCAAAATGTCTGATTATTAGAGTTATACTTGCTTAGAGAGTGAAATTCTAGTCACAGCGGGTGAGGTGACCACAATTCAATTGGAAATGCGTCGAGAGTTTGTTTTCGAGTGTCAGTAGGTTGTCTTTAACCTTGGTTCAGCCTGGGTCAGACCTGCTGCAAACAAACGGCTCACACACACGCACAGGTGGAGAGGAACCTTGGTTGGGTGTTGTTCGAGCGCTAGTTGGCTACGGATTCACGATCTAGACTCTCGGACGAACTCAAGGCGGCGTCTTTGCAGTGTTTCCCGGGCAGAACTGCCCCTGGTTTGGACCTGCTGCAAGTAGCAGCTTCCACCTCACGTACAGGTTGAAGAGAGAGCTCAGTTGAGTGTTGCTCATGGCTATTGGCTGTGGATTTGAACCTAGGCCTCAAGGCCGAAGTCGGGAGCACCATTTCGAGGTGCTAGCTGCACCAATCGGGATCCTAGCTGGCGTCGTGCAGCTGTAGCTGCTACTGCTGGCTGCCGCCCTAGCTGGTCGGGGTGTTGCGGATGGGGCAAGGAAGAGGAAGGGAAATGGATGAAGAAAGGAAAGGAAGGTGGCACCCTGGCTGGTCGGAGCTATGGAGCTCGAGAGTCGCTCCATTTTTCCCCTCTGCTGTAGCCGATTGGGCTGCTTTGGGCTCCGCTCAAGCGGTCGATCGGGGAAGAAGACAAGAAATGAAAAAGAAGTGGGGGGTTATTAAGCCAATTAATGGGTAAATTTTAGCTTCAACCCAAGATATTGAAAACATCATAACTTTTGCCTCATAGGTCCAAATTGAGTGGTTTATTTTGCACAATTCCAAGCACGGAATCCATTACAACCTCAAGGAATAAAACACAACAACTAGACCATCTTATCTAGGTTAATTATCTTACGTAATTAACTTAACAATTAACATTGTAGTTAACATTAATTACATCAAATAAATCAATCTCAACTATTGATTCACTTCTTAGCATATCTTGATTAACCATGATGTTTAACAAGGTACTTCATGCTAATTGAGATACTTACTGACTAACCTCGATGTGGGTTATAACACTGAGTGTTTTGAAAAGCGATAATCGGTGTACGGGCGGTCGGGGTACCGAATAGAGTATATATGATATGCGGGAGTATAAGCGGGAGATTAATCGGTTTTAATCGGTTTCATTTTTTTTAATAAATTTATGATATATTCACATAAATTTATATATTTACTGAGCATAATTATACATAAAGACAATTACAAATAAGGACAGTAAACAATTGCAAACCAAACAAAATACATACAAGACTACAATGACAACAATATAGGCTAATGTATGAAAGAACAAATCAAAACACATTGTTGCATTTGAATAAATGAAGTAAACATCAAACATTTAGTATTATTACTACTAACCAAGTTACAACTAATGAGTACCAACAAAGAAATTGAACAACCAATATTTGAAATAGAGATGAAAGGGGAGATAAAGTGGGGAATTGCACTGATCGAATAAAAATTTAGGAGCAAATAGGAGAAATGGAAAACATGGTGTTGGGATAAGGGAGAAGAATAAATGGTTTTCAATAAACAATCTTAGAGAAAGAGTATTTGGAGTGGAGGGGGAATTGGAGGTGAAACAGGGAGATGATAGGAGGGGGGAATCAAAGAGTGTGAGGGGGCGGAATATAAGAAAAGGGATAATAAGAGTGACGAGATTGAAGGGGGTAGAGGGTTATTTCTATAGGTATTATAAAAATAGAGAAGAAGACTTTATTGGATAAGTAGGAGGAAAGGAAGACAAATAGGGAGAAGATAAAGAGGGGGAGAAGAATTGAAGAGGAAGGGACTGAATAGAAGAAAATGGATGAACACGAGTAATAAACTGAAGGGAAGGAAGAAGAAGACGTGGTTAGGGGAATAGGAGAAAAGGACGGACAAATAGAGGTAGGGGAAAAGAATCAAGAGAAAATAGAGGAACTGGAGGGGGAGAAATAGCAGGTTACCTGTTGCTGCTGGAGAATCTCCTCCTGCTCCTACTTGAAGTCGTCGCTGCAGGTGCTGCTTCAAGCCGCATGTATAGATGCTACTTCAAGCCGTCGTATAGCTGCTGCTTCAAGCCTCCGGACCAGAGAGGCACCGGGGGAGAGGGAACCGCATGTGCAACCTGCACCAAGGTGGAGAGCCGGCGAGGGAAGAGACACCACCGTTGGAGGAGGAAGTCATCGCCGGACAGCTTAGGGGCCACCAGAGAGTTGAGGGGGAGATCACAGCCTTAGCGTTCCTAGTTCCACGGCGTGTGTTCGCGATAGAGAAGAGTCAGGGCGAGTCAGAGTGTCGGGAAGGTGGGGTGGGGAGTCGGGTTGGGGTTCACTGAAGTGGACCTTTTTTTCTTTGACGGGACTAATTTAGAAAATCGCAGAACATTCGGCTGTTTAAGTGCCCAGTCAGCCGAATAATCAGCCCATGCCGATTTTATGTCCGATTAGGCCTGAGCGGTTCGCTCCACCCACAAAAGTGAATATTCGGCCGATTAGGCCGATTTTTTTAACACTGATAACACCCACCCTCTCCCCCACCACCTCCCTTTGTTGAATCTGCACCAACTATTGCCACCCACATCTCTCCTAAATCTTCTATGATTGTTGTAGAACCTAAATAGTAAATAATAACACAAGAACATGAAACATTAGGAGCACAACTTCAAGAGAAAGAAACCCATGTCCAATCGAACACAAAGATGACCAAGGAAATAGCCACTACTCCAGACATTGAATTTGATTGAGAGGCAGAAGTACACACTATAGGAGATAAGTAAGAAAACCAACTAATAAAAGGGCCAGAACCAACAGACATGATAATGGCCACCTTTAATTTTTTTGACAAAATCACATGTTACAGGTTTTCGGTTGAAGAAGTTACCTTCATGTTGAACGATTTATAGCCAGGAGGGGACAGATTCATTACTATTTTTGAGTGAGAAAATGTCCAAATATTGTTACCAGACCTCCTAGATATCTTGACAAAATGAGGTTACATGACTATACATGTTATGGAGGCATGCCAATTACTTCTAGATGACGAACTCCTAGATGTGTACATGGTCACTTACATAATACTGGGGGTTATCATCCTAAAGAAAGAGTTAGGTGAACTGTAGTGAGTATTAGATCACTTCTAATACAATATACCAAGATGGATATTTGTTCTTAGTCTTCATGATGGGCATTAGACACTAATGTCAGTTGATACTGTGACCACAAAAACATCTTCTACAATAGCTATGAGGGTTTGTTCAGCCAGAAACACACAACTTATCATAAAACTACTAACAACGTCATAGAACAAAAGGATGCCTAAGTAGCCATTAAGATCGTGGAGCTGATAAAAACATATCAATGTGGCATACTAGATGATCTTAAGTCTGGGAAACCACAATTCTATTATAGAAGCCGACAACAAGAATCCATATCTAATGACTGTGGATTCTACCTACTCTTCTAGATGCACATGCTAGCTACATCAGACCAGAGGGTGGAACACTACCAAGATGATGAATAGCAACATCTTCAAGGCCAATACGCCATGAAGATATTAACCCTAGAATGGGCACTATTAAAAGATCAATACTAACTTTCTAGTTCTAGATCAACCTCATCCTATGACACCCCAAAGACAACCTTCATGATAAGTTTGGGGGGTGTCTGAACAAGAAAATGTGGTATGTCTTTACATTCAATCACATTTAAATTTTTCCTTGCTTAATTGAAAATGTTTGAACTCATGGCTTATTTTGATTAAAATTTTACACATGTATATATTCTCATATATGAAAAAAAAACTATGCATAAGAAGTTTAATAGGTAAATTTTGGATCCAATTTTCTTGGAAAATGTCATAACTGCCACTCTTAGGCTTACTTTTCTTCAGGCTAACACTTAGCGTAATTCTTTTAAGAAATGTCATATGTGGGCTATTTAATCCACATAAAATTTTGAGTGTAACAATGTCTTATTGTCAACCTTACTTCAAGATAATGTAGAATGCTCAAGAATGCTTGTCCCCCAAGATGAATCCACAAAGTAAGGAGGACTCAATCTAATACTCTCTTAATTGATCACCAAATTTTCAAGTACTATTAGGAAAGAACATAACCTTCACAAGGAGGAAATAACTACCCTTACTCATAAAAAATCATTCCTTTGGGATCTAAAGAGGCTTGGCGGCCCAATCAGTCCTTTAAAATACTATCATCCCCAATCAGTCCTTGAAAGCTAAGAGTAATAAAATCATGAGAGTTGTGCCTAGTAAGATGCCAAAAATCTTCACCTAGTCGGGGTATTTCTGCACTCAAGAATGTAGGTATGTTGTATTTGGTAGTGGAGATTGGAAGACAAAACATTTACACACCTTTCTTTTAAGGGAAACCTCTCAAAACCACCTAACACTACATCAAGACCATGTTTGGGTAACATCATCTTTACAACAGTAAACATGGTTGAGGGAACCTAAGAAAGGTAAAAAAATACAACCTTAACTCACCCAGGACAATAGCTAGGATTTCCAAAAAATAAAGTTGGGTGTGAAAGCTAACTCAGTAAAAATCGTGTGTAAGTATGACCTGGAAAAGGATTCTCAGAGTATCATGATGAAGAAACCCTTTTGTAGACAAAGGTCATAGTAGGCAATATGAGTGTCTCAACTTCTAATCAATGATGGTGAGTCAAGGGATCGACAAAAACCTAGTAGTGATACATGTATCTTCACTTAAGAATGACATTAAGACATTCTTCACACTCACAAAAATAATAACTTAATAAAGCCCTTTGAAGTCATTCGAGGCTTTAATGTTATTTGTTAGCCTGAGGATAGGCTAGACTCTAAGTTTGGGGGAGTTGATAACATCTATATTGGAAGATATTATATATCTTATCTCACCTCTTATTCCCTCTCATCATGTGAATTTATTTTCACTTCCCTTTGATTTTGCACATAAGTATTGTTTCTGCCCCTACTTGAGGTTGACAAGAACATATTTGTTCTGATGATCATGGAAGATCTCGCCATGTAGTAGGACCACCATCAGTTCACAACCAATGGATGCATTGGATCATTCAACAACATGACCATTAGATCACATCTAATGGACTCCACAGACAGTCTACATCAGCATCATTCAACACTCGATGGTAAAACTATGTGGCCATGATTTTTTCTATTGCACATCAATCGATGGTTGCACAACCTCATTAGGGGATGGTCTATCTGCATCATTAGGCAATGGTCACACAGGCCTTGACAACTAATAGCCACCCTTTCTCATCAACCAGAGGTCTGAGGTAGTGGCGACTCGGTGGCCTGACAACCAATGGAAGCTCAATAAAAGAATGATCACTCGATACCGTTGAGTACATGACCCAACAAGGATATTCTGAGGACTTGGGGCACACGTATAGGGCCCATGTGTAGGAACCTTTAAATAGAAGACTTACATGAATGTACTAGGGGCACATAAGGGTAAGGACACTAAAGTTGTTGGTATGTATGCCCAGATAGACGATCTTATGATGATTGGAATATGTCATTTAATACTTCATTTGATAAATCATAAAGGTTATTTTGTCTATTATTTTTGTCACAGTCATGAGATGATGACACAAACATAGTAGATGTCTAAATATTTATGTTACTCAATGACGTATGTCTTCAAGTACGTGACTCAAACAATGAGATCGTATGGTTTAGAAGAGTACATACATTCTTGTTATGTCCCTAGTCAGATATTACCATGGAAGCAAAATAGACGCAAAGTATTATTAGTCATGATAGGTGATATCAAGTCAAGCACATAGATACATGCTAAAGCACAGTGTATCCGACAGACCTACCATGAGAGTGATACATGGAGACCATGTAATGATAGTCAAAATCATCTCTCGTAGTGATAAGTGGTGATTGTAGTTCTTTGACATAAAGTCACTACATTCATCCCATGTTGTTCATGTACTTTGACATCATCCAACGTGATCCTAAATAAGGGTGCACTGTGACACATGGGGATAGAGTGTGAGTGATGTAGATGTTATTTGCCCATCCTACATGAGATTGACATCCAGGTCATCTTGATAAGAGAGACTGAGAAATGTACAGTCGTACTCATATGATTCAAGATGTGATATGTGAACTCATATGCATCTCAGACAGTCTTCTCTAGTTCAAGGAACATAGATTGAACATTGAGAGGATGATGATTCCATGCCTCAATTTCAATCTGGATATCAGAGACAAAGGAACTATAAAATCATGGTAACACTAGTCACAGATTGTTGGTTGAAGTTGTTGGCCAATTTTCTAAATTACTTGAGTAGCAATGATATGTGACTAGGTACTTCTCTTTGCTTTTGATGTCATAATTGGTTACGAACATTCCTTGCCAACGTAATTTTGGACCTATAGGGTCACACACATAGGATGCACTTGGATTAAAGGAGCATATTAATGAATGATATTTAGATTGAATACTAAAGGTGATTAGGTATTCAATTAAATTGAAGATCAACTGATTGGACTTAGAACCATCAAGTTCAACTGTTGAACTGACTAAATGGAGTGTCAAGTTGATTGAGAATTGAATCAGCTGATTTCTGCATGAGTCATGACACCAACCGATCGGCTTATTGGCTGAATCGATCGACTCAGATTGGTGAGATGATGGTTCACCTAGGGAACCAATTGGCTCAGCCAATCCAATTGAAGCTTCTAGTGATTTTCCTAAATCATGACAAAAGTTTACTGTTTCACTTGTTCAATTTGATTAGTAATGAATTAATGTTGGACATTAATTGGAAATGAATTGTGAATTCAATTGTGATTGGGAAACACTTTGAACTGATTGGCTCACTGGGTGAACCAATTGGCTCACAGTGCCAGCCGACTGGCACACTATTGAACTGATCGATCCACATGTCACAGGATACAAAATTCATGAAAATTATGGACCCTTCAACTCTCACACATACTGGGAACCTTGACCCCAGACTCTACTATATATAGAGAGGTACTAGGGGCTTCCCAATACAAAAAAAAAGAGAATTAGTTGCTCTAAAATTGTTGTCCTCTCTGGCTGTGGTAACCAATTGAGAGCCCAACCAAGTCCTACCCATTAATAGGAGGGACAACAAGGGAGAGAACAACTGAGAACAATTGTGGAAGTGCATATCGGTGACTAGTATGCTGAAAGAAGGGGACAACTCCTTCCCATTGTCTCTGGTAGCATAATTTAGAGTTCCTTCTGGTCTGTGTGGACTACTCTAGAGGCAAGATTATGTTGGTTGCTTCTAGGAGGATATCGTCAACCACTATTCATGGTGCTGCACTAGGAGATTGGTGGAGATGATTGTTTGAGTGTTGTTGTTGTTGAAGGAGTGTGTTACTACTTGAAGAAGAATAAGCACGATGGTAATGCAAGAGTAATTGTCACTGGACTTGCTCTGCGACCATGTATAACCTTGAAACCTTTCCTTCCTAGATACATTGTTGTTTACGAGATCTTGTTGTTTTGGGAAACAAACATTTAAATTTTTTGTTTTGACTTCCTGTATCTACGCCTGATTTCTTTACAGTGGTATTAGAGCCATGTCAATTTATAGTGTATCTAGGATTTAAACCGATATGATTGGATTTAGTTTTCCTTCTTTTATTGCATACAATGTGAATATTAAAATGATTAATGTCCATATCTGATTAAATTCCACATACGACTCCAAAAACTTATATATATATATATATATATATATATATATATATATATATATATATATATATATATATATATATATATATATATATATATTTGTCGCCCTAAAATTGATTTTGATGGTGGATGTTAGCATGGTTATAGCTGAAAACTAGGTTGTGGTTATTTACTCATGTTGTTACTCAAACTTTGAGTTGATCTCTCTCTTCTTTCCAAATCTAAGTCGATTCTTTTCTTCTTATTTCCCCTTGAAAGTAACTCAAGGTTTCCCTTTTACAATGTAATAAGAAATAGGATAGTTTTAATTTATGTTTCGACATGAGATGACGATCTGCACAAAGGCGAAATGAAAAACTCATGAGACGACACGATCAATTGGATTGTCAAGGAGGTCATATGATAAGAGGATGAACCAACTGAAGTAGCTCCCTCACTCTAGGAGCCTCCACCCTCCAATCAACCAAGCTTGTACTCTCTAGAGACCTTTGTGAGAAGAACCACACCACCAGTTGGAGCCACAAAGGCCCAGAGGCAGGGGTCAAAAAGTGACTGCGGACAAGCTACAAAGCTTCACCACCGGAGGAGCTGGGATATCCTTGCGCATTAGTAGGGCATGTGGATCATCACTAAACCTTGCACAGATGACCCTCAATTCAACTAGAGGGGAGGTAAACCTCTCAACTCCATTGTACCCCTTTTACACCTATTTTGATTGAAACCAGATTCATCACCCCCCTTCGATGACCAACTCAGGCTTGTTGACACCAAAAAGGCCTCGCAAAGTCAACCAAGACCACAAAACATCCCTATAGTCCCCTATCTTTCTCGAACCATCTCCCCCTCCACCTAGTTTGAGCTTCTTCCATGGCTCGAGTAGCCGAAAATTCCAACCAAGAAAAACCCTAGATAGGCCATACCCTATCATGCCCATTCATTTTTATCCCATGGGCATTCATGTCCATTCCTCACACCCCCACTTGACTTGTTAACCAAGGCTGGATCATGGGTTAAAAGGAGGATCCGAGGAGCTGGCCCGACCACCTTTTTTTCTCTTTTAACTCCTCTATCTTTTTTTTATTGGCCAATATTGTAAAATTGATAGTAAATATCTCTAGTATATAATAAATCCACATAAAACACCCAAATCCTCATAATAATGAGGATAACCTATATAAATTATTACTTGTACCTAAACACAATTCTAAAATCAATGTTTCCTTTGATGGCTTTAATTAAGGATCTTTTGTTTATTAACTTATAGAAAATGGATATAAAAATTGGGGATCAATATTTATGAAAAACCATGAGACATCAATATAATTATATGTCCTCTAACCAAAAACTCTTGGTCATTGATCAATAACGAACTTACCCTCTCTAATACCACGTGAATGGTCTATTTTATCTCTCTTTCAATAATAGTGATTAAGGGAAAATTAACCATCCTAAATACCTGAATCCACACTCTAATCCCTAACCTGAAGATCCTCTCTATAATGCTCTGATCTAAACCCAAGACATTAAATGAAAATGCTAATGAGTCCAAAACCCTAATATGAGGTGTTGAGAACACATAAATGACATTAGGTCTTTATTTTCTTTTAGGGTGATCTACTCTTTTATTCTAGACTTTTTGAATACAAAATCTCATAACAACATGTACGTGGGATTTTATTAAGTATATGACTAGTTTTCATGGATGCATAATGATATGATGTAGATTGGATGTTTGTATTTGCATATAAATTCTTGGATGAATACCAATATTATATGCTTTGTGAAACATAAAAGAACATAAAAGATTAAGATGAGTTGTAGCTACTGACGTGAAATGGTGTTCTCTCTCTATTCTAAATACTAAAGTGGATCACAACCCTATAGCCCAAGGGGTGGGGATCCCCATATCCCTAGGGGAGGGGAAGTTCCAACATGTATGTAAAATAAGGTACTGACACACTTAGTAGTACAACCTCATCTAAAGATACACATAAAAGGAATGTTTACCTGATTTTCTTCCCTAATATCATGATTTATTTTCTTTCATCTTTCTCAAATTTTTCATTATGAAAGTTACTATACAAGTAATTTTACCCACATACACAACTTTGTTTATTCATATATTTCTCGTATTTTCTAGTTTCCAAGAACAAGTAAATGCACTTCAACATACCAGAAGGTACATAATAAAGTTCATTGGAGGTTATCTAGATGGATGGATCTCTATATGATAATAGTTAGCTTCATTTATTTCTTATTCTAGTTTATGTATAGGATATATATGTCCTATGTATTCTCTTTCCTTATGAACTCATTTATTCTTCCAAGGAATAATGTATTGACATTTTATTTTTACAAATGATGGTTTGTGTATCTACTTAAATGATGCTTGTGAACAACGATCCAACTTCTTTATATGCTAGATGACAATCACAATCCCTTTTATTTTCCCTCTTGACATCTTATAGATATAAGTGCACGCATATCTAGGGAATGCCATCATGGAAAGTATATAGTCATTGAGGTCGTCACAGTTGGTATTAGAGCCAATGTTCCCACATCTTAGTCACATAAAACCTCATTCACCCCATTGTGAGTCTAGGGTACTCCTTGAGTTAGGTATATGAAGGGTGGAGGTGTCTAGGATAACATCTGCCATGGGTCTGGCTAAAGTATCTAAGCCACTTTGCTTGGCAATCAGGAGGTTACTTGTATGGAAGAATAAGTCTACTTGGAAAATACCCTAAGTGTCCCCTACTCCTCGGGAATACCTTAATTAATTGCCCTTATCATCTATAGATATTCCCTCTAACCTCCTTTATGGAAAATTTCCCTCTCATCTTTATTTTATATTTCCCTCTCACTTCTATGATATAAAGTCAGGAATGAGTCACTCTATTTAGAAGTTCTACGGACCGACTGATAGGGATTTTAGGATATCATCCACAAATCTTAACACTAAGATCATGAATACCTAATAAAGAAGAATAATGGGACATAATATAATTCAAAAAAAGTTAGAAAATAAACATAAAATATCTAATATATTTCACCTAATTTTCAAGATGCCTCCAAGAACTTGTCATTCCAAGGCTTCTGAAGAGTCGTCCTCTAAGAAGATAAATGAACTTGAAACTCCTGAAGAACTTGATTTTGAGAAAATGGCCAGGGATAGGTGGGAAGAAAAAAAGAAAATCCTCCTAGACTTCATGGAGACCCTTTCCCTAAAAGGAACCCCTGAACCTAGTTCATCTAGGAAGAAGGAAGTGACAGTGCTAGATTTTATCAAATTTAACCCCGACACCTTTTGGGTGGAAGAACAGCCTAAGGTAATGGATAAGGTTGAAGCTTGGAGCCTATCAGTGGAGAACACATTCCGTATCCTAGAAGTTCCCAATGAAAAGAAGGTAAAATTCTCAACAAACCTACTTAAGGGAGGGGCTAAAGTTTAGTGAAAACTATGGCGGGAATAGGGGAGAATAGGTAGATAACATGGAATGGGAATCCTTCAAAACCCTTTGTACTGACCATTTTATGCCTATAGCAGAGAGGAAGAGGAAGGAGAGGAAGAGGAAGGAGAGGAGAGGATGTATACTGAGCTTAAGTAGGGTAATCTCTCTGTGGTTGACTACACTTGTAAGTTTAGACTTCTGGAGCGGTATGAACCCATTAAGACTGAAGTTTGCCTCTTGGAGCACAATGTTGACTGCCTAGATGCCAACCGAAAAACCCTAGTCATCACCTCCCATCCTAGGAACATTGATGAATCCCTAGATATGGCCATTAAGCAGGATAGGGAATAGGGTTTGCAGAAGTCTTCAAGCATGGGATACCTAGGCTTAACCACCACTGAGGTGGATAAGTCTAGGAAGTTCCACCCAGGCCATAACAAGGGATCAGGAAAAGGAGGAGGTTTAGGGAAAGGAGGATAGATAAAAAACCAGAATTAGGTGAAGGCCTACTGCAAAAAATTTAAGACATATGGACAAGGACATGAAGGACCTTGTCACAATGTCAAGCATGTATACTACAATTGCAAGAAGGAGGGTCATTTCATTGCCAAGTGCCCTACTCTATCTACTTTTGGCAACCCTCCAGTAGATGTTCCATCCCCTCAGGGACACCACAATGCTAGATTATTTGCAGTGACTACAGAGGAGGTTAAGGCAAATCCCAATCAGCTTATTGAAGGTAACTACAATTCCTTTTGTTGATCTAATAAATTATTCAACGCCTTCACATTATTCATGACATAATTATCCTATGTAGGCATTATATTCCTAAATGATCACCCTATTAAAGCTTTATTTGATTTTGGGTCTACACACACATTCAATTCTTGAAATTTGGCATCTATGTTACATCTATATGTAAGAGACTTGGGTATATGCTTGATGTGTCAACTCTTAGTGGACAAATACTCACTACATTACGAAAATTTGATGTCCTACCTCTAAAATTGAAAAATAATGACATGCCCTTTGAATTCATCCTCTTGACTATGGAAGACTTTGATATTATACTTGGTATGGATTGGCTATACTAGTATCATGCCCAGATTTTACTATAGAAATAAGATGGTAGTCCTCTCTCAACCTCATTATTGTCCTGTGGTGATCCCTAGGGGAAGTGGATTCTATAATAATATTATAATTTCATCTCTTAAATCTAAAAAGATCATTTATAAAGGATGTTAAGTCTTCCTCACATTAGTCTCAAAGGCCAATCCTAGTAGCGGGCTTGTAGAAAGACTGGAGGGGGTGAGTAACTTTCTTGATGTATTTAGAGAGGTGCTTCCTAGGTTGCCTCCAAATATAGAAATTGAGTTATACATAGATCTTCTTCCTAGAACCACTCTGATTTCTAGGGTACCATATTGGATGGCACCTACTAAGCTTATGTAGTTTAAGAAACAATTACAAGAAGTACTTGACAAAGGTTTTATCCATCCTAGTGTTCCCCTTGGGGTGTGCTTGTTCTCTTTGTAAAGAAGAAAGATAGTTCTAAGCATATGTGTATGGACTATCACATGTTGAACATGGCCACTATTAAAAATAAGTATCGACTTCCTCACATTGATGATCTCTTTGATCAACTTCGTAATGCCAAAGTTTTCTCTAAGACTGACCTCTGTTCTGGCTACCGTCAACTTAAAGTTCAAGATCATGATATTTCTAAGACTGCATTTCGAACTTGTTATGGGCATTACAAATTTGTATTGATGTCATTTAGGTTGACCAAACACTTGGCATATTGATGAATCTGATGAATAAAGTCTTCCAACCTTATCTTGATGAGTTTGTGGTCGTCATCATTAATGATATCCTGATATATTCTGACTCTATGGAGAACTACTGTGAGTACTTGAAGGTAGTTCTTGAAGTCCTTTGAGCTTAGAAATTCTATGGAAATCTCTCCAAATTTGAATTTTGGATTGAAAAAGTCATGTTTCTTGGCCATGTCATTTCTGGGGGTAACATATTTGTTGATCTTGCTAAAGTATCTATTGTTCTTGATTGGCAACCTCCTTGAAACCCTTATAAGGAGCTTCTTGGATTTAGCAAGATACTATCATCGCTTCATTCCCAATTTCCCTAAATTTGCACTTCCTCTTACTAAGCTTCCTCAGAAGAACGAGCTTTTCATCTCGTCGGCTTCTCGTGAGCCCAATTTCCAAGAGTTAAAGAAAAAGTTGACACCAACCTTTGTTCTAGTCCTACCTTCTGGAAATGAAGGGTTTGTGATCTTCACTTATTCTTGGAGGAATGGGTTAGGATGTGTGTTGCAACAGGATGGATAGGTGGTGGTCTTTACATCCAGACTGCTAAAACCCAATGAACTTAATTATCCCACACACGATTTGGAATTAGTAATCATTCATGCTCTTAAAATCTTGAGGCACTACATGTATGAGGAAACATTTGACATCTTCATAGATCACAGAAGGCTGAAGTACATCCTGTCTCAAAAAGACTTGAACCTGTGACAACATCAATGGATCGAGTATCTGAAGGACTATGATTTCACCATTGCCTACCATCCAGGTAAGGAAAATGTAGTCGTTGATGGCCTTATAAAAAAAAGAATCGCATGTGCATCTCTGTCTATTCCCTAATGGAGGAACATGGGGGATTTCATGGAGTGGAAGTCATAGTTTCTCATGATTGTGTCCATGTCAAAAATATTTCTACCATGCATGATCCTTAGTCTGAACTTCTTGAGGCACAAAAAGCTAGTCCTGATCTTGAAGAGCTCTCATCTCTCCTATTAAAGCCTCAAACAAACCTATTTGTGGATCTCGATGGTGGTCTTTGATTAAGCATTATATGTGGGTTCCTGAGCAATCAACTATGGATACAAAGACTCTCTAAGAGACACATGGTTCAAAGTACATAGTTCATCCTGGCACAACCAAGATGTACAAAGACTTGCAACATTAGTTATGGTGGAGGGACATGAAGCATGATATTGCTGAGTTTAATTCTAGATGTCTGACGTGCTAGAGAATCAAGGCAGATCACCACATGCCAGGTGGTCTACTACAACCCCTTGAAATCTGATAATGGAAATGGGAACACATCACCATGGATTTCATGGTGGGGATACCAAGGACTAGAAAGGGATATGATGTTGCATGGGTTATAGTGGGTCATCTCACAAAGTCAGCTCACATTCTCCCAATGAAGACTAATGAAAAAGTATCCAAGCTAGACAATCTCTATATATGGGAGATAGTTCATCTACATGGAGTTCCAACATCCATTGTCTTGGACATGGACCCAAAGTTCACTTCAAAGATGTGGAAGTAGGTTCAAGAAGAACTGGGAACCAAGTTGAACTTCAGGACAACATACCATCCGTAGATAGATAGGTAGTCAGAATGCATAGTACATATTATGGAGTATCTTCTGCAAATTTGTGTTCTTGATTGGAAAGGCTCATGGGACCAAACTTTCCATTAGCTATGTTTTCATATAATAATAGCTATCAGGAGAATATTGGGATGCCTCCCTAT
Organism: Alisma plantago-aquatica; assembly: GCA_963693085.1. Classification (NCBI taxonomy): domain Eukaryota; kingdom Viridiplantae; phylum Streptophyta; class Magnoliopsida; order Alismatales; family Alismataceae; genus Alisma; species Alisma plantago-aquatica. The sequence goes on along the minus strand of OY856413.1, from coordinate 309,264,028 downwards.
GAAGCTCTCTATGGTTGACCCTACAGATCTCCATTACACTAGGATGATGTTGGGGAACACACCTTGATGAAATTTGAGGAGATTTAGTTGTACACAAATAAATTTTTTGATGATTAGGCATAAATCTGAGGAGATGCAACCGTATACAAACAAAGTTGCATTGATTCAGCAAAAGATGAAGTGGGCACATGATAGGAAAAAAATCTTACGCAAATGCTTGATGGAAAGAACATCAGTTCAAGGAAGGTGACCATGTCTTTTTGAAGATCAGACCTGTCTGATCTTTAGCAAAGAACAAGGGAAAGATCAGTGCTTTCTATGTGGAACCATTTGAGATCTTAGAATAGGTTGGTGAATTTGCCTGTCATCTTTCCTTGCCACCTCAGTATACTGTCATGCACAATGTCTTTCATGTATCAAATCTGAAGCCTTATGTCAAAGACCCCATCCACATTCTGAATCATGATCATCTAGAGCTAAATATGATCTATCGTATGTAAATCCCCAATCGAAATTCTTGATTTCAAGACAAAGGAGCTTCACAATAATCAGAGCATAGATATTGTGAGAGCTCTCTGGAGCCACCATGATCAGTTTGATGCCACCTGGGACCTCAAGTCTGAGGTTGAGCAGAAATATTTGCATCTCTTCCATGATGTTTAAAAGGATGGGAGAATGTGATGAAGTGAGTTTTCACATTACTTTCTCTCTCTTACAAAATTTTTCAAGTTATTTCCTAAAATACTCAACCATCTCACTCTATTATTTTGATCTTTTTGAGGATAGTTCTAATTCTTATTGCAAATAAGACGTCCTGCCTAGATAAGACACCTGTTTCAAAAGGTGGATCAATCGATTGGAGGGTAGAGGAGGACAAACAATTGGAGCCAAACCAATCGGATGGTGGCCCTACCATTTGATTGGAGGTGTCCGTACATCGAGTATTGGACTGGAGACCATACAATCGATCTGACAGACCAACCAACCTATCAAGAGGTGAGCCGATCAGTTCAAGTGTTGATCTCTCAACCCAGAGTGGTTCAAGCACAAATCTTCATTGACAACAGGCTTCTACATTTAATGCAAACATTAGGTGGTAGTAATTCTTTGTGGCTCTAAAGAAACACAAAATTTTGAAATAAAGCAAACCCGAAATAAATATTAGGGTAAATTATGTGTATTGATGTACTTAGTCAATAACCATGATCAACATTTGGATTTCAATCCCAATTTTATACCATAGGTAGATAATGGCATAATGAAGCTCCACCTAAAGTTTCACTTTAATTTAATAAACCATATTGGAGTTATAAGCAATTGAATTTAATGTACATAATATCATTTATTAAGTCTAATGACCTAAGTCCTTTGATTTATCAGCCACGTGTGACATTCAAAATGTCACATGGCCCATTCAAAATGACCTCCCATAGGACTCAACTTTTGCTCCAACAATTGAGTTGATCCAGTCCCAGTCCCCACGAGATATCCACCCACCTGATCACGATCCATGGGGGATATTTCTCCTCCTCGCATTGAAACCAACCCAGTAATGGCTTTCACATATTCCCTTGCCCATAAAATTGGGAGAACCAACTCCCAGATATCCAAACCTCTCACTAGGGGCAACACCCATTTTAGGGCTTTCTCTTCTACACCTCCTTTCACCTATTTAAGGCCACCCTAAGCTCCGCCAATCCTACTTTAGATGACCTCCACCTCGATTTGTAACCAAACCTGCCTCAACACCTCCACCTTTGAGCTACCTTCACTTCACCAACCTGGAGCACCTCCCTCACTCCAGGTACCTCCACCCTCCAATTAAATAAGTTTGTACACTCAAGAGACCTGAATGAGAAGAACCACACCACCGGTTGGAGCCACAAAGATCCAAAGGCATGGGTCGACAAGGACCTGTAGACAAGTTGCAAAGCTTCACTATCGAAGGAGTTGGGGTATCCTCACACATCAGTAGGGCTATAAAGGAGATCCCTAAACTCTCATCACTGGCCTATAAAGGAGATCCCTAACCCCTTAATTCAACTAGAGGGGATCTAAATCTCTCAACTCCATTCTACCTCCTTTACATCCATTTTGATCAAAACTAGAGTCATTGCCCCCCTCTTACGACTATCTCTGGCTCGTTGATACTAGCAAGGCCTCGTAAAGCCAACCAAGACCACAAAATAGCCCTGCAGTCCCCAATATTCCTCAAACCATCACCCCCTCCACCTACTTCAAGTTGTTTCTATGGCGTGAGCAGCCAAACATTCCAACCCGAAAAAACCCCAGACATGCCATGCCCTATCACATCCATTCATTTTGATCCCATGGGCATTTCTTACTTTTCTCATACCCCCACTAGAGAAGTTAGCCAAGGCTGGCTTATGGGTTAAGAGGAGGATATGAGGAGTCAGATCTCTCATCAGATCCATGAGGCCCGACCACATTTTCTTTTTTATTTTATTTTCTTTTAAATCCTCTACCCTTTTTCTGATGGCCCAATATTCTAAAATTGATAGTAAATAGATCCAATATATGATAAATCTCCATCAAATACCCAAATTCTTAAAAAAATGAGAAGAACCTGTATAAATTATTACCTTTACATAAACCTAATTTTAAAATTGATGTACCCTTTCATGGCTTCAATTATGGTTCTTTTATTTATTAACTTATAGAAAATGGATATAAAAATTAGGGATCAGTATGTATGAAAAACCTTGAGACATTAATCAATTCTATGTCATTTGACCCAAAACCCTAGGTTGTTGATCAATAATGGGCTAACCCTCTCTAATACCACGTGAATGGTCTATTTTCTCTTTCTTTCAATAATAGTGATTGAGGGAAAATTAACCATCCTAAATACCTAAATCCAGATTGATAACACCCACTTTATGACTGCTAGAGCTTATATTTGATTGTCGAAATAGCCTCCAGACTTAACTTCTTCTTCATTTATTCTATTTATTATGAAGAATCATGCCCACTACTCCCATGAAAATATTTCCCATCTTTTGTAGGGCTTTTCCTACTTTTCCACAAGAAAAGAAGCACCAATGGGCCCATCAGGCACATCAACAATGAAGTCCACATTCCAGCCAAGTAGCTCGCTGGCATCTGAGGCCGACACACCCTCTTACCCGTCATGGTCTCTACCTGCTACAATAGAAACCCGACGTGGGCGTGTCGTGTAAGAGTCCCCACCCTGATGTGGCCCTCTACCTGATATGGTGCCTAACTCATCATGGTTCACAAACTGATGAGGTTGTAACCTGACATGGCCACCCCTCAGTGTCGTATCCTAACAAGGATCCAACCTACCATAGTTGTACACGATATGTCTGCTACCCGACACTCTCCCATCCCAAATGTGTGACAGGTGACATCCGTATCGACCCTTCTAAAGCCTCGAGAATGAATCCACAGATGAAAGACATGTGGGCCAATAAAAGCTACAACTACCATCATCTCGCTTCCTATAAATAGCAGCTAAAAGCCTACGATGGGAGGGGTCAGACCCTACAAGAGCTAGTTCTTAGAGCAAGGGAGCTAGTGTGTCGAGTCCCCAGAAGTCTGTCGGGCGATAGCTAGGTGAGCACACCCCCATCCCGAGAGGGATGGGAGGAGTTCACTTAGAGATTGTTTCGATAGAAGCAAGCAGCATAACATGATCCTCAAGGCCACTTCAAGCATGTCAGGTTCCTATCTAGGCTTCAACCTAAGATGACCTGCCCACCTATACCTGACATGAAGAACCCGAGAGCCTTAAGATAATGTTAACCTGATATGTATCCTAACCCGATACAGTACCCAACCCGATACGGTCTATGCCCATCATGGTTGCAGCCCGACACAGCCAGCAACCCGACATGGCCGTATCAGGTGGAGGTCCTATCCTGATATGAACCTTACCCGACATGGTCTGATCGTGATATGGCCTCTACCCGGTACTGGGTTAGCATCACCTTAAGCATTAGTTATTGTGCATTTCGACCTCCTAAATCAAGGAGACTGATACTTATCTTCCCTTTACAACATTTACTTTCATTTAACTATAGCATTGTAACTAAACCTTTATGCTTCTTTATGATTATTGGAACCTGTGGAGTTTATCTCGTATCATTCCATGTATGGCTTTATTTCATTTGATGATTTCCTTCTGGCATCTGATTTCTAGTTTCTTCTTTTTTATTTATGCTTTAAACTAGCTATCAAATGTGTTTTTTGTTTTGACTCCTTCGAGAGAGGGATGTCGTAAACTTCTAGAGCTTAGTCTGATTCAGGTGTATAAGAGTACCCGAAATAAGAGTTGTGACTGGTTTATCTTTCTACGTGAGCCCACGCCTGGTACCTGTGAGACGAGGAACCCTGTGCATGGTTCGTTGGTGTTTTCTTTGAGAGAAGAAGATGATGGATGTAGGTCGTTGCCGCTTGTTACGATTAGTTTTCTTTCTTTTTGCTATTGATGTGGTTTTTGAATGCACTAACAAATTCACCTGGGGTTGAAATCCCAGAGTTTTTACCAAAACCAAGTGCAATAATACCACCCGCAAGCGGATGAGTCTTATCAAGTATAGTTGAGGATCAAACCCAAAGGACAACGTTCTTAAGAATCCTTGTCAGTTAGATCTAGCTCAAGTAAAACTAATATTTAGAACAATAGGTTGATTTGGGTTGTTTAAACTAATTGCAGGAAAGTAAAAGCTGAATTAAAGATAGGTTCAGATCAATGATATGGAATCACTGGGATGGTACCGGGTTTGACCACCGCTACACACACAAACATACTCCTTTGCAAACAATCCAGGCAAGATATAACACTTCAAGTAGAGCTACTGCAGAACCCCCCATACGGGCGTCAGGTCCGCGTAAGCATCACCATAGGCATCATATGTCTCGTCACCATCCGGATCACATGTCTTACGGCTCTGAAGATACAACATCCAACTAAGGCTGTGAACCCCCCATACGGGCGTCAGGCACACAGAAGCGTCACTGAAGGCTAGATAGCTCGTCCCCTTGCGGATCATACACTTATGACCTCAAGGAATCCCATCGGAAGTTCTCGTCAAGGAGTCAACCGTGTCAACCGTTAAGCACATAAGCGATTATAGTACGAGTAAACATCGACGAATAACAAGAAGATACAAAATCCAACTAAGGTTGTGAACCCCCCATACGAGCGTCAGGATCACAGAAGCATCACCGAAGGCTAGATGGCTCGTCCCCTCATGGATCATACACTTACGACCTCAAGGAATCCCATCGGAAGTTCTCATCAAGGAGCCTAACTTGCTAAACGACGTTCATACCCATGCATTAAAGTTATCGCAACATAGGGAGCACAAAGATGAAAACAAGCACATAACCAACCTACTAGCTTAACGATAAATGACAAAATGAAGAGTTATATACATTGCCATGGAAAGTTTAACAAAAGAACATGGTTTGCATGGGCAGCGGGGCTAGTCCCCGCACCCCAGCAAAAGAGGACTACTCGCTCATGATGCGAGATACAAGAAGGAAAAGAGAGAAAGAGAGATCCGCCATGAGCTCGGTGCAGAGGGTGGACGCAGCTCGATGAAGTAGATGCACTCCTTGCTCCGTCTTCTTTCTCTTCTTCACCTCCTTGGATGTAACACCAGCAGTAGATGGAGTGGAACTTGATCAGGGTGGTGCTCTGGCAGCCTATCGGCATCCGGATCTGATGCCCCGAAATGAGGGCCCTGGGGGTCTATTTATAGGCTCAGATCTGATCCCGAACGGTTTGGGTAAGTTGCTGGAAATATCTTCTCCAAACAGTTTGGAGATCGTTTGGGCACCAAACGGTTTGGAGACCGTTTGGGCACCAAACGGTTTGGAGATCGTTTGGGCATCAAACGGTTTGCTTCGATCGGTCTTGGCCTTGGCGTGGACGTGCAACTTCAGTTGTTCAATCGATCCTTGCACTTGTGTCGAACAGTCTTGGGACCGCATGGGACCAAACGGTCTTGAGACCGCATGGGACCAAACTGTCTTGAGACCGCATGGGACTGAACGGTCTTGGGACCGCATGGGACCAAACGGTCTTGAGACCGCATGGGACCGAACGGTCTTGGGACCGCAGAAGATCAAACGGTCTTGAGACTGCATGGGATCCAAACGGTCTTGAGACCGCATGGGACCAAACGGTCTTGGGACCGCATAGGACCAAACGGTCTTGGGACTGCATGGGACCAAACGATATTGAGACCGTATGGGACCAAACGGTCTTGGGACCGCATGGGACCAAACGGTCTTGAGACCGCATGGGACCAAACAGTCTTGGGACCGCATGGCATTCTTTGGAAACCGGTTTCGTCATTTGTTCTTCGTGTATTCCAGCAAACGGTCTTGGGACCACATGGACTCAAACGGTCTTGAGACCGTAAGGACCCAAACGGTCTTGAGACCGTATGCATGGAGTTGCTTGATTTTCCTGCATTAAATGAAATAAATTTAGTTAAAACCTTGATTATTGAATCAACTAAGTAGTTTTGTGCATTATGATTCATATTAGGGTGAAAAGATGTGGAATAGAGATGAAATTGTTCCAAAAAGGCAATAGAATTTCATGATTAGTATGCACTCATCAAAACACCCCAAACTTAAACGTTGCTCGTCCTCGAGTAACATAAAATTTGAAACTATTGCCTAATAAAATACTTTCAATCCATGTGATTGCTTCATCTTCACATCACTGATGTTTTCTTTTTGCTCAGTATGAATCAGTATTTGAACCTCCTGGGACCACTAAACACGTCTTACCATAGCTTTGTTCCTGAGTTCGTTTTCCAACATCACTTCCTCCTCACTTTTTCCAACAACAAGCATGTCAAAGAGTTTTGTAGAGTCCAGAGATACCCGTAGAATAAACAAATATGCATTCGATCTGACACTTGTGTATTTTGGGAAGGTGGAGGCATGTATTGTGCCCTTAGGTAGAAAAAGGAGTGAAAGGTGGTATGGAAGGAAGAAGTAAATCTCTCCTATATTCGACTCGAGATTTTTATTTGTTTTGCAATTTCATTTATTGCATATTTTTTTGTGTGCGCTATGGCATCTTTTATTGCAGATCTCTCCTCTATTCGACTCAAGATTGCATTTCTTTTTGTGTGCACTATGGCATCTTTTATTGCAGATCTCTTCTCTATTCGACTTGAGATTGCATTTTTTTGGTGGTATGCCCCTATTTATTGGAAGGGGTATGGAAGAAGTGGACAAGGGGGAAGGGGCGTGCCACCCCGAACTTAGGTTTTGGCACAAATTCGGCTATTTTGGTGGTATTGATTGATGGAGGGATATGAAGATGATAGAAGAAGTGTAGAAGAGAGTTCAGATCAGAATGCAACTTGATTTACAATTCGAAACTGAGTTATTCTCTTTGTCATACTCTGCTCAAATAATGACTTGATGCGGATCCAGTGGGGATTTTGAGCCATTGTTCCACTAGTCAGTTAGGAAGCGTGACATGTTTGATCCCTATCAGCTTGGCATATACTTATCATTTTGTAAAAAGTATTATGATGTTAGGAATCATAAGCTTCACAGGATGATTTCAGGCAAGAGGCAAGTTTTAAAAATTAGTCATGTTGAGGATTTACTTCGAATAAGGAGGATATTATGATTGAAAATGCATAGCAAGATAGTTCGTTACATTTTTATCGACAAGTGTCAAAATTTCATCAGGTATTTGTTTAAAAATTTGAAACGTTTTATGATAAAGACAACTTGGGTATGAAAAGAGGGTGTATGTGGAAGTTAAGTACGTACCACCCACCTTCCACCCCGAACTTAGAGATTTGCTCGTCCCGAGCAAACCTTAAATCCAATATGGATGGGAAAGTTTATACCAGGTATGACTACCAAGAATGATTTCGTTCTGATCAGTGCCACTCCGATCTCGTGTTCTGAAAGAAAACTATCTCATAAGGCAAAATTTTTTTACGGAAAAGTTAACTATAAGGTAAAAAACAAAATTTGAAAGGAGAAGTAAAACAAATTTATTGATTGGGTTGCCTCCCGACAAGCGCCTTTGTTTTATGTCGCTGGCTCGACAGAGTCCTTCAGCTTCATGGTGGGTCTTTTAGGTCGGTGAGTTCCAGCACTGATTTGGTTCCCATGTCTATTGTGGTGAAGTATCTCTTCAGGCGGTGCCCATTAGTTATGAATTCTCCTGACTCTTCATTCCATAAAGAGAAGGTGCCATGAGGAGAGATGCTTTTGACGATGTATGGTCCAGACCAGCGTGAGCGGAGTTTTCCAGGGAATATCCTTAATCTTGAGTTGAATACCAAAACTTGATCTCCCACTTGTATGTCTTTTCTTTTCAGATGTCCATTGTGCCAGAGTTTTTTACGTTCTTTGTAAATTCGTGCATTCTCATAAGCTGTCATTCTGAGTTCATCCAACTCATTGAGTTGCATAATCCTGGCTTGCCCTGCTTCTTTCATATCGAAGTTCAATTGTTTAATTGCCCACCATGCCTTATGTTCTAGTTCGACTGGCAGGTGGCAAACCTTTCCATATATCAATCGAAAAGGTGTAGTACCAAGGGGTGTTTTATAAGCGGTTCGATATGCCCATAAGGCGTCGTTGATTTTTGTTGACCAGTCCTTTCGATTACGTCCGACGGTTTTTTCAAGAATAGCCTTAAGTTGACGGTTGGATACCTCTACTTGTCCACTTGTTTGTGGATGGTAGGGTGAAGCTACCTTGTGTGAGACGCCATATTTTCTTAGAAGAGCTTCAAAACTTCTTTCAATGAATTGGGAGCCTCCGTCAGATATCACGGTTCGCGGTACTCCAAACCGTGGGAAGATGATATCTTTAAATAATTTGATGACGGGTTTTGAGTTACTAGTGATGGTTGGGATAGCTTCAACCCATTTTGAAACGTAATCCACTGCCACTAAGATATAAGAGAATCCATTGGAATATGGGAATGGACCCATATAATCTACTCCCCAAACGTCAAATATCTCGACTTCTTGCCATAGGTTCAATGGCATTTCATCTCTTTTGGTTATATTGCCAGATCTTTGACATTTATCACAGGATAGGACAAAATCGTAGGAATCTTTGGATAAAGTCGGCCAGAAGAACCCACGTTGCAAAAATTTTAAAGCTGTCTTCTTTGAGCTCATGTGCCCACCTACAGGCCCTGAGTGGCATTGTTCCAAAATAGATTGGGCTTCTTCTTCGGCGATGCAACGTCTATACAATCCATCAGTGCAAAGTTTGAAAAGATATGGTTCATCCCAATAGTAATGCTTCACATCATGCATAAACTTCTTCAGAGCGTTCCCGGTATATTGTGGATGGATGACTTCGGCAGCCAGGTAGTTTACGAAGTCGGAATACCATGGTAACACTTACGAGACCCTCATAATCTGATCATCCGGTAGGGAGTCATTTATCGGAATCTCTTCAGCATCTAGTGTGTGGATGTGACTGAGGTGATCTGCTACAACATTCTCCGTCCCTTTTTTATCTCTTATCTCCAGGTCAAATTCTTGTAGAAGGAGTATCCATCTGATCAGCCTTGGCTTAGCATCCTTCTTTGCCATAAGGTAACGGATAGTAGCATGGTCTGTGTAAACGATGACCTTCGAACCAATAAGGTAGGATCTAAATTTATTGAAGGCATAGATGACTGCCAGAAGTTCCTTCTCAGTAGTGGCGTAATTCCTTTGAGCTTCATCGAGGGTTTTCGACGCATAATAGATCACATAATGTTTCTTCTCTATGTATTGCCCAAAGACAACACCCACCGCATAATCACTGGCATCACACATAATTTCAAAGGGGTGGTCCCAATCGGGAGCTCTAATGATGGGGGTAGTTGTAAGGGCTTTCTTCAGCGTAACAAAACTTTTGATGCATTCTTCATTGAAATTGAAATCAGCATCTTTTAAAAGTAGGTTGGTCATCGGCTTTGTTATCTTGGAAAAATTTCGTATAAACCTTCTATAGAATCTAGCGTGACCAAGGAAACTGCGAACTTCTTTCACATTTGTGGGAATAGCCAATTTAGATATGACTTCTATCTTGGCTTTATCAACTTCAATTCCTCTATTGCTAACCCTATGGCCCTGGACAATGCCTTCCTTTACCATAAAGTGGCATTTCTCCCAATTTAGCACCAGATGTGCTTCTTCACAACGTTTGAGAACCATGGAGAGATGCTTAAGACAGGAATCAAATGAGTCTCCATATACAGAAAAATCATCCATGAAGACTTCCATAACAGTTTCAGTAAGCCCCGCAAAAATAGCAGCCATGCAACGTTGAAAAGTTGCGGGGGCATTACACAGACCAAACGACATCCTTTTAAAAGCATATGTCCCGAAGGGACAGGTAAAAGTTGTTTTTTCTTGATCATCTGGATGTATGGGGATCTGATAGAATCCAGAGTAATGGTCCAGGTAATATAAATATTCTTGATGGGCCAATCTTTCTAAAACTTGATCGAGGAAGGGCATAGGAAAATGATCCTTTCGAGTGGCCTTGTTTAATTTTCTATAATCAATACACATCCGCCACCCATTGACTGTTCGAGTGGGGATGAGCTCATTGTTTTCGTTTCTCATAACAGTTTTCCCTCCTTTCTTGGGCACCACATGAAATGGGCTCACCCATGGTGAATCCGATATCGGGTATATTATACCGGCTGTGAGAAGTTTGATGATCTCACGACGGACTACTTCCTTCATATTCGGGTTCAATGTTCATTGATGCTCGATGGTTGGCTTATGGTCTTCCATCATGGGGATCTTGTGCATGCACAAGGCTTTACTGACCCCTGTGAGATCTCTCATCTTATAGCTTATGGCTTTCTTTCTTTCCCTTAATTCCTCCAGAAGTTTCTCTTCTTGTTCAGTTGTTAAATCAGAGTTTATGATCACTGGACAAGCTTTGAGATCATCTAAAAACATATACTTCAGTCCTTCAGGTAGGGGCTTGATTTCAGGAGGTTCTGGTTTTTCACTGATTTCTTCTGTAGTTCCGGTAGTCTTTAATTCTTCGTAAGTAGCTCATTTTCTTTAGAAGAGTTGGGGGATTCGATGCAATCCTTAGCTTGTTGGTCAATAGGTTCGCCATTAAATAAGTCAGATAGAGAAATTTCCAAGGTGACACATGACTCATGGTATTCTCGAGTCAGTTGTGACATTTGTTCAACACAATCAATCAGATAGACTTCCTCCTGTATACTTGGTCTTCTCATACTTTCAAAAACTTTGAATTCCAAAGTCTCTTTGCCTAACCATAGCAGTAAGGTTCCCGCTTCGACGTCAATAAGGGCTCTTGCAGTAGCGAGGAACGGGCGGCCGAAGATAAGAGGGTATCTAGTGTCTTCTTTTATGTCCATAATGACAAAATCACATGGAACATATGCATCCTTGCCTACCTTGACCGGGATGTCTTCGAGAATTCCTAACGGTCTTTTTATCGAATTGTCCGCAAGTTGAATGGTCATAGCAGTTGGAAGCAACTCTGTGAACCGTAATCTCTTGCATAGACTAAATGGCATAATAGAAATACTAGCGCCAAGATCCGCCAATCCCTTTTTGCATGATGAGTCACGAATGTGACATGAAATTCCAAAGGATCCTGGATCTTTCTGTTTCTTTGGTATCTTGCTTAGTATGATATTTGATGTGGTCGTAGCCAGTTTTACAGTTTCATACTCTTCGGTGATGTACTTCTTTGTGAGAAGCGACTTTAGATACTTGGTCCAGGCTGGTATCTCAGCAAGAGCATCTAAGAAAGGTATATCAACATGGAGTTTCTTCATAGCTTCTTTGAATTTGATGAATCTTGTATCAAGCTTGATTTTCCTTAGACGGGATGGGAAAGGTATACGAGGCTTATATATAGGAATATCCGACTCTGGTGTCTCAACTTCTTCATCAGCATCCTTTTCAGAACTTTCTTTATCAGTCTCGTTTTCCCTTGGTTGCGATTTTGGTGTTGTCAAATTTTGAATCATAGGTTCATCTTCGTCAGAAATAACAACATGTGTCTCTATTGGGAGATCCGAGTAATCTTTTCCTGATCTGGTGGTGACAACCTTTAACTGCTCGGGATGTTTCGGATTGTTCTCAGGTTGACCGGCAAAGACTCCAGTTGGTGGCTTTATGCTACCAGCAAGTTGAGCTAGTTGCGTTTCAATAGCTTTCTGTTGGGCTTGTTGGTTTTCTATCATCGTTTGTTGAGTTTGCAACAATTTTTCAATGGTTGATAGCTTGTCATCAGAAGGGATGTGTCCTGTTTGTCCTTGTTGTTGGTTTAGGTTCTGATATTGAGAGTTGTTCTGATAATTATTGTAGTTTCTGTTCTGAAAGTTTCCTTGATTCCCAATGTTCTGTTGTTGGTTAAAAGGGTACCCAGATGGGCCCCTCGGTTGATTGTTCAGACCGAATTGATGTGAGTTCATAGCTCCTGAAGGGTTTCTGTATTGGAAGCCTGGGTGATTGCTATTTTGATTTGGATTGTAATAGTTCTGCCTAGGGATGGTGTTAATGGCATTAAGATTTTCCATTTGGCAATTATCTCCTTGTCCACAGGCGTTGCTTAGAACAACATCGTAGAGAACATTGCATGACAATGTGGAATGATCAGTGCCTTTGCATGCTTCACAAAACAAAGAAGTGGACTTAACCTGTTCTTGTTGCCTAGTGGGAGAATGTCCTCTTCCAATTGCAGCAAGGGATGATTCTATGTGATCTTGCTTTGCAACTAAGACCTTCAATGTTTCATCTATAGACTTGTATTCTGGAATAGCTTCAGCCATGGCTACCTTTAAGGGCACGTTTGCTTTGCAGTAGAATGTTGTATTGGATTGCATTCTTAAGCCCGGCAGCCATGAAGTTTATGTTTGCTTTATCGGAGATGGAGAAACCCGAAAGTCCTGCATTTTCGGTCATTGAACAAAAGCTGTAATTTGCCATCCAGTTCAAAACTGCCGGGCACCGTAATCCTGCAGGCGTCCCGTGCAGTTCCAGTTCATCACCCTTGATCAAAAGCTTCTTTACCCCACATCTATCCACCTCAAACAAACATAAACTACCGATTTACAGAATTCTTCAAAACCTGCATTTTTTTGAATTGGGATTACGAGAGTGTAGGATTCAGGTGTAATCCGGCGGAACCCATCAATCCAAACGTGCCCTAAAAATCCTTTACCTATGGATCTACCCCAATTGGCTTGATTTTCAGCTCCCAAGGTGATGACTCTCCATGTGCTGTCGTAACTTTGACGCATGAAGTTTCCGCCAGATGAGGAATCTAGAAACATCTTTACGTCATCATCCACACCTCTGTAGAAGATCTCTATCAGTTGGTTCTTAGGAATTTCGTGGTGTGGGCATTTGCGTAGGAGCTCCTTGTACCTATCCCAAGCTTCGGCAAGGGTTTCTCTAGGGACTTGAGTGAAATTTGTGATTCGACCCCTGATTTCATATGTAAGAGATGGGGGGTAGAATTTTTCCAGAAAAGCATTTTGGAGCTGCTCCCAGGTGGTGATATGTACTTCCCTCTGTAATAAATTGTACCAACTGATGGCTCTATCGGCAAGAGAGTACTTGGAAAGACAGAGTCGAATGGCATCATCAGAGACTCCATTTTGCTTCGTCATAGCACATAGGTCGATGAATCTCAGAAGATGACCTTGGCTGTCTTCAGCTTGTTTGTCGTAGAAGGGGTTGTTTTGAAGCAAAGTTATCCAATGTGCTCTAATCTCAAAGTTGGCAGCTTCGATGGGAGGAGGCAGCACCGGGTGATAGACATTCGCATCCTTTGGGATAGAGAACTCTCTAAGATCTTTCTGAAGTTCCACTGCTTGCACTGCTACCTGTGCTGCTAAGATCTCCTGTTGAACCACAACTCTAGCTTCTTGCATGAGCCTCACTCTCTGCGCATTGATGGCTTGAGCCACTCTGCGGGCTACTTCTTCTTCTTGCGCCATCCTTGCTTGATTTTCCCTGATCTGACGATGGAAGGTTCTATCTATTTCGGGATCGAAGCTCGCAGTGAGTCTGGGACTGTCTGAACGGTGCATGCACTAAGCGTTGAAGAGCATCTAAAATTTGAAAAGATTTGAAAGTGAGATCCACAAAGTAGAATAAAATTAAAGAAGATAGGCGATAGTTTCAAAAGAAAAGAAAAATCCTAGATTAGTCTTAGAAGAACTAGATTTGACTGACTGATTCCGTTGTCCCCGGCAACGGTGCCAGAATTTGATGTGGTTTTTGAATGCACTAACAAATTCACCCGGGGTTGAAATCCCTGAGTTTTTACCAAAACCAAGTGCAATAATACCACCCGCAAGCGGACGAGTCTTATCGCAGTATAGTTGAGGATCGAACCCAAAGGACAATGTTCTTAAGAATCCTTGTCTGATAGATCTAGCTCAAGTAAAACTAATATTTAGAACAATAGGTTGATTTGGGTTGTTTAAACTAATTGCAAGAATGTAAAAGCTGAATTAAAGATAGGTTCAGATCAATGATATGGAATCACTGGGATGGTATCGGGTTTGACCACCGCTACACACACAAACATACTCCTTTGCAAACAATCCAGGCAAGATATAACACTTCAAGTAGAGCTGCTGCAGAACCCCCCATACGGGCGTCATGTCCGCGTAAGCATCACCATAGGCATCAGATGTCTCGTCACCATCCGGATCACATGTCTTACGGCTCTGAAGATACAACATCCAACTAAGGTTGTGAACCCCCCATACGGGCGTCAGGCGCACAGAAGCGTCAACGAAGGCTAGATGGCTCGTCCCCTTGCGGATCATACACTTACGAACTCAAGCAATCCCATCGGAAGTTCTCGTCAAGGAGTCAACCGTGTCAACCGTTAAGCACATAAGCGATTATAGTATGAGTAAAAATCGACGAATAACAAGAAGATACAAAATCCAACTAAGGCTGTGAACCCCCCATATGGGCGTCAGGCGAACAAAAGTATCACCGAAGGCTAGATGGCTCGTCCCCTCGCGGATCATACACTTACGACCTCAAGGAATCCCATCAGAAGTTCTCGTCAAGGAGTCTAACTTGCTAAACGACGTTCATACCCATGCATTGAAGTTCTCGCAACATAGGGAGCACAAAGATGAAAACAAGCACATAACCAACCTACTAGCTTAACGATAAACGACAAAATGAAGAGTTGTATACATTGCCATAGAAAGTTTAAAAAAAGAACATGGTTTGCATGGGCAGCGGGGCTAGTCCCCGCACCCCAGCGAAAGAGGACTACTCGCTCATGATGCGAGATACAAGAAGGAAAAGAGAGAAAGAGAGATCCGCCATGAGCTCGGTGCAGAGGGTGGACGCAACCCGGTGAAGTAGATGCGCTCCTTGCTCCGTCTTCTTTCTCTTCTTCACCTCCTTGGATGCAACACCAGCAATAGATGGAGTGGAACTTGATCGGGGTGATGCTCTGGCAGCCTATCGGCGTCCAGATCTGATGCCCCGAAATGAGGGCCCTGGGGGTCTATTTATAGGCTCAGATCTGATCCCGAACGGTTTGGGTAAGTTGCTAGAAATATCTTCTCCAAACGGTTTGGATACCGTTTGGGCACCAAATGGTTTGGAGAACGTTTGGGCACCAAACAGTTTGGAGATCGTTTGGGCATCAAACGATTTGCTTCGATCAGTCTTGGCCTTGGCGTGGACGCGCGGCTTCAGTTGTTCAATCGATCCTTGTGCTTGCGTCGAATGGTCTTGGGACCGCATGGGACCAAACGGTCTTGAGACCGCATGGGACCGAACGGTCTTGGGACCGCATGGGACCGAACGATCTTGAGACTGCATGGGACCAAATGGTCTTGGGACCGCATGGGACCAAACGATCTTGAGGACCGCATGGGACGAAACGGTCTTGGGACCGCATGGGACCAAACGGTCTTGAGACCGCATGGGACCAAACGGTCTTGGGACCGCATGGCATTCTTTGGCAACCGATTTCGTCATTTGTTCTTCGTGTATTCCAGCAAATGGTCTTGGGACCGCATGGGCCCAAACGGTCTTGAGACCGCAAGGACCCAAACGGTCTTAAGACCGTATGCATGGAATTTCTTGATTTTCCTGCATTAAATGAAAGATATTTAGTTAAAACCTTGATTATTGAATCAAATAAGTAGTTTTGTGCATTATGATTCATATTAGGGTGAAAAGATGTAGAATAGAGATGAAATTGTTCCAAAAAGGCAACAGAATTTCATGATGAGTATGCACTCATCAGCTATACTCCAAAGATAGTTCTATCTCCTCAGTTTCTAATATGCAAAAACTACCATAAAAATTGCTAAAACCCAAAATACCCAATGTTTTAATCTTTCTGGTAACTCGCCTTGGAGATAGGTTTTAGTTTAATTCTTTGTGAGTCATTTTTGTTGCAACAAACCTTAATCCCTTCACTCTCTGACGTTCTTAGACAAGTAAAACTTGGGTTCTGAAGCACTATTCTCCTAGTCCCTATGTTTGAGCCCCAACTACTCCGACCCTATGCTAGTTGCAGGAGCAATTGATTTCCAATGTTTGTTTCTTTTCCGCTCTTGGCGACTAGGCTCTCTTATAAAGCATCAACTTGTATCTCATATTACTCTTGGGATCGCCTTGCGCTGTATGCTTGATGCATTGAGGAAGTCAGTGGACTCAAAGGTGGTCTAATGTTCACTGCTATCTATCAACTATTTCTTTTTTCTTTTGACTATTTTGTTTTATATGTAACGTATATTGGGTTTTTGAATGCAGATGTTCTTATTTGGTACCAAAGCATTGGAGCAATTCATGGATAGTCTGATTGAGTGGCCTCAGTACTGTAATCACATTGTTCAGATATCTCATTTGCGTAGTACACATGTTGATCTTGTTTCTTTCATTGAGCGAGCACTTGCAAGGATTTCTTTAAGTCAAGCAGACTCTAATGGCATAACTAATACACACATTGACCAGCTGCAAAGTTCTGCACCTGCTTCTGCAGATAATGTTGAGGTAGCCTTAAGTGGGTGGTTGTTGTTTGCAACTTGCTATTAAAGTCCACATTATTTTCTTTTCAACTAAGCTTTCTTTGCCACAGTTGATGATACAAATATTCATTTTGTAATTGGTTATCTGCTCTAGTTAGCTAGAAGGTGCATATATTGGTTCGTGGGAAATCTAGTCTGAGGTGCCTAGCATTTTTATTTCCTACGCAAGATAGGAAATCTAGACTCTCGGCCTTAGTATCCTAGTCACCAAATATATTGTAACTAATTCCTGAAATTGTTGTTAGGGTAGTTAGAGTTACACAGAGTTTGAGTTCCGTAATTTTACTTTAAATGTTACTATTTTTATTTGAAAGAAAATGTTATTAATTATGTATATTGCAGCAGATTTCTGTTTCTATATTTGCAGATTTCTATTTCTATAATTGTAGATTTCTATAATAGCAGATTTCTGTAATTGCATATTTCTATAATTGCAGATTTCTATAATTGCATATTTCTATTTCTATAATTGCATATTTCTATAATTGCAGATTTCTGTTTCTATAATTGCAGATTTCTATTTCTATATTGCAGCAGATTTCTGTTTCTATAATTGTAGATTTATGTTACAAGCTAGGAAAATTTACAATTAGTAGGAATCAAGCATTAAGGGCTCGAGAAATAGACCCCAAAGTCTTGATCATAGAGGTACACATTGTTTGCATCACTTGTATGTTAATCTAATTAGGAAACCACCTCATTGTCATTTGTGAGGATTTTTTTAGCACCCACAGTAATCTTCCATGCAGTTTTATAAATGGGTTGGATTTAGAAATTGCTATCCCGATTTTATTATGTTAACTTCCAATGTTTTTTCATGTACGTAATATTTACATCTTGTCTCCTGCAATGATGATTTGAATGATATTTTGAGCATTTGTGACTTTTAAGTATGTTCAGGCATATGAGAAGGGTTTGATGATTGTTTTTATTCCTTTCACATCCAAGGTAATAATATCCTCTCTCTCAACTATGAGCATCCTTGCTATTTTTGTTCTAGTTCCATCTTGCTTATAAGCTAATATTGCTCTTCTATAGATTTTGGAACCATGTCAATGCAGTCTAGCATATCAACCTCCAAATCCCTGGACTATGGCTATTCTTAGTTTGTTGGTAGAGATATACAATCTGCCAAACCTTAAGATGAACCTGGAATTCGATATTGAGGTATGTAAGTTATATAAGGTTCTGTTACATCTAGTATTAAAGATTTTTGTATCATCTTCGTTTTGGCTGTTCAGGTTCTGTTAAAAAATCTTGGAGTTGATTTTTGTATGGGGAGTGACATTTTAATTGTTTAATTGAGTCATGGGTGAAGGAGGACTCTACCAATTTCACCTACCTACGTCTGCTTCACAACACTCCATCCACATCTCCTCCAGTCATCAACCTAAGTATGATGTACTTCTAACTATACTATGATACTTATGTATATAGTTATTGTTTATATTTTGAGATATATGTTGTATTTTACACAGGTCATCTTAAAACTTATGCTTAAATTTGGGCAAGGCAGTTCCCCAGATTCTCCTCTTGGTCTTGAGTACGACAACTTGCAGTTTGTAATGCTGGAGTTTTATTGTATACCCAATGAAGAAGGTAGCTATTGCACTTTCCAGTTGGTTCATTTGGTGGTTTTCTTCTCCTCGACATGTTTTCATGATATACTTATGAAGTGTAATTGTCTTACAGGGGAGCCTTCTTTTGGCCCATTTTTGAGACTTCCTATTGATTCCCAAGAACTGAGCCTTTGTTGCTTGTATTACTTCTCATGCTTGACTGTGGAGTTACTGGAAGCATTGGCCAATTGTTGTCTCAGTGAGTCTGTGAACTTGTTTGGTTGTTGTATATTGGCAAAGAACAAAGATTTATTATTTTGTCTTGATAAATTTCTGTATTTGTAGGTCTAAAACTGATCATATCTTCTCCTTTCTCTAGCTCATGTTCTTCTACTTATATTTCTTCCAGGGTGTAAACCCGTATCTTTAAGGGTTGTGGATGCATTGAGGTCAGCATATAAAGCAGGGCGTATCAAGATTGCAGAATTTATCAATTTTTTAGTCACTATAGTCACAAAATCAGACCCACAGGATGGTATATATTGCTCGTAAGCATAATGGTAATCTCATTCATCCCCTGTAATAGATGTTGCCCGTGAATGATGCTTCAAAATGTCTCGAGGACCCTATACATGATGAATCAATAATGGAGATAGATGATAATAAAGGTCAGTTTCTTTTATTGCTTTGAGCTATAGTGGTGTTGTGATGTTCTTTGCAGCTCTTCATAGATTGTTCAACCTACTGAATTGCTATTGATAATCTTCCATTGGTTGACATGTTTCTAATAATGTTTGTTACAAAACCGAAAAAGTTATTCTCCGCTACCTCAAAGCAACAAAGTATCTGCAGTTAAGACGACACCAGCTAGAGCCAGTGGCAGAGGGAGAGGGAGGGGCAGAGATGTTCGTGTTCTACCAAAAGATACCACAGCTGAAGCCAGCCTTAATAAAGAGAAAGATTTAACACCTCAAGATATATTGAAAACCTTTTCTACTCAATAGTAGTGGAGCATGAACTCTATGTTGGACAAGGCCTGATGTCCAAACTTCCTCTCAACATTATCAAAGTTGGTCATTGGCTAAATGAGTGATAAAGTCAAAATGTCGATATATACTTACATTGAAATTTGTATCGATTAAGGGGAAAAGGTTGATGTCCTCCCCTATGTAATGAACAATTTTTCTATGTAAAATAAAAAGGAATGTTTCAAAAGAGTGATTTGTTTTGGTTGTTGTGTCTTATTAACTAAATTTATTTATTAAAATATTCTTTGTGCCTGATAGAAGCCACAAAAATATTACTTAAGAAAGTTAAAACCTGATTGACAAATAGGAAAACATAGATCACAATTGTAATTCATGATAAAATAAGTATATTTATGAAGGCCCTAGAACTTCATTGAAAGTTGTGAAATTAGCCTTCACAAATGTATTTGGGAGGCTTGGGAATTGTTTTTGTGAAGGTCAAATAATCCTTCAATAAATGTATTTGTGAAGGCCCTAGAACCTCATTGAAAGTTGTGAAATTAGCCTTCAAAAATGTATTTGGGAGGCCTGGGAAGTTTTTTTGTGAAGGTCAAATAGTCCTTCAAAATTGTATTTGTGAAGGCTAGAGTCTCTCATCAAAGTATTTGTGAAGAGGCTTTTAGAGTAGGACGTTTTGTGAAGGAATGGCCTTCAACCAAATTTTTTATTGAAGGAATTAATGTACATTTGTGAAGGAATCATCCTTCACAAATAGCCAATATTTCTTGTAGTGTTGGTGGCGCGGGTCGTTTTTCCCCTTTTTTGCTTGTTTTTCTTTCGGTTAGGTTTCTGTTGGTTTCTGAATAAGGGTTCTAGCCCTTCCGTTATGAAGGCTTCCGAGCTCTGGGTTCTCCCAGTGTTTCGGCCCCATTTTTTTCTCGTTCTGTATTGGCTTGTTTAGCCAGTGGTTCTGGCAGTTTATCTGCCTGTTTGTCGCCGCTAGTCGGCGTTTTATCTCTCGCGCTTTGCTGCGACCTCTCTTCGGGAGAGCGATGAGATATCTAGCTACGACTAGATCTCATCTTTGCTTTGGATTGATCTTATTAGTCAATTGTATGACTTCGTTTGAGTTGATATACGAGCAGAATACCGTCTTGTTCCAGCCCCTCTACCACTACCCGATGCTCAGGTTGAATGAATTCTACATGAAAAGCTACTTAAGACAGCCTCAAGAAAGAAGAATCAATGCAGAAATGTCTCTCTCTCATTCCAATATGAGTTGTAGTGCCCTTGAGTTACTGAACGTAATATTTGTATATTCTGTTTGTATCTTTCTTCGCAATTGTAGATGTTGTGTGGCTAACAAGTAATGAATCGATTATTTTGCTCTGAAAAAAAAAGGAGCGGGAGATCAAGGAATTCTTTTATCCCCTGATCGCAGCTTTGTGGCTCAGAAGAGCCGAGCCATCATCACTCGGTGAATATCAGAGGATGTTGATGAAATGATGATTTTATAACCTCGTAAAAATAATAAGTGACTAGCTGCTTTCTACATTTCTACAATTGGGTTTGTTGTGGACGTACACGCAGTCACAATACCCAGTCCTACGGCTGGGTTCTATCGTCATTGTTGACTACAGAAGCAACCACTCACGGCAGTCGGAATATAGCAGCTCCGACACGTTCCTGATTGAGAAATCTACTGCGACAACCAACATCTATTTTGACGACGAGAACGGAGCGATCTTGTCAGTTGGATGAGGTACAAGTTTTCGGGTGTTGCTTCAGTGCCACCCACCGCATTAGTAGTTGCCAAAGCTGTCGGAGTACCCTGTTTGGTCACAGCACCAGCCAGAGAGTGTGGCAAGAAGCGATATGGTGGCAGAGGCATCTGCGGCTCCCTTCCTCAAGTTCCTGCAGATGAAGTGCATGTAGTTGGGACCGGATCTTCCTCCAAAACGGTGAATTTCTATGGCAACACTGGTTAGGTAGAAGACTGAAATCATTTCCAATCTATTCTGATCCTTGATTAGTATCCTTTTCTTTTCCATCATGTCATCCAAACGCTGATAGAAATCATTAAGAACATACAAAATTCAAATTAAAATTATACTCGTAAAAGTGTTAGACAGTGATGGGCACATATATATGGCCCATATTCAATATAGGGTAGTTGTCCGCCCTCTATTTTGGTTATTTTTTTAAGAATTTCTTAGTTTACACATGTAGAGCGTTACTTTACCTTATAAACTATTACTTTTTATGCATAAACAGTTAAATTTATAACAACTATAAAAAATATATAATTACATATATATTTAATGTGTATCCTACCCGATTTTACTTTTTAGTCATATAGTTACCTATTTATCAACGTAGTTATTTTTTTTTTATCCAGAGAGTTAGTTTTCTTACCATATGGTTGCTTTTCGAGATGCACGAGTAGTGAAAATTTAGGCTACCAGTCGGGCAACGAATGAAATATATATATATATATATATATATATATATATATATATATATATATATATATATATATACATATATATATATGTATATATATATCGTTTATCATTTCCGTGTATAAATTATATATATTTTGTAAATAATATGTATGTATCATATATTTATATATCATGTAGTGAGTATTTTCTTAAATTAAATTGTGCTTGTAAATAAGTATCATGCATGAAACAATTTCATAACAACTTATCATTCTTTTTAAACAACATCATAAATGTTTAATAATTTATATTGCTAACACACACAAAATATCAAAATTTTAAGAAATGCCTTCAAAGAGGCACAAACAACAAATTGGGCAGACAAAACTTTTTGAATGGTGAATCTCAATGATCTAAAGACAAAATCTGAAGATAAAGAAGACAACATCATCACATTCATGTTTATGATGTGTTGGATACGACATAAGAGAGAAACATCATCATCAGCTAAAAACCCAAACATATCAAATGAAAATAGAGTGAAATGATGATTGTTGGTTTTACATGCAGCACCATGCTTACACACTTTTTGTACGGTCACGTCACATGCAACATGAACTGCCTTGAAGTGGTTAAAACTACCAGTATTTGGCAATACCCCGGTAAGATCAACACAAGTGTGCTTTCCTTCAAAACAATCATATAACAAGATGCAGCATGCCTCTGGGTGCGAGAGATAATGTCGAAAAGATCATCTCGAATAACATCATAGTAGAACTTGAATCCTGGGCGAATGTGACAGTGTACAACATGATCACCAAAGGAATCATGCTCTACACAATGACAAAGGGGGCAAAGCTCATTGCCAGGATATAAAGGGACCATTAGTCAGTAACATAGAATAGGACGATACTCAACATGTGACATAGATAATCTAAGGTCGTCAATAGGAACAATAAGTAGAAAATCTTATTCATGGTCATCATGTAGAAAAGCAAGAACAACTTGTTGACATAGAGATAACCTTGAGGCCAGGAAGCACTGGAAGAACATGTTGTAGTAGGCATCTTCAAGAAGAGAATGTGTCTTTGGGGTGGCAGAAGGTGTACATGACAACTTGGACCAGAAAAAAGATGGCAGAAGACCACAGATGGAAATATAAGCATTGTCAAACAGGGCACCATCATGAATAGGACCAACCTCATGAAGAATGTGATCCTGAAGCTTCATGGTGTGAAGTCAAGAGGTGACATAAGAAAAGATACCAACATCTTGGGTTGTAGAAATACCCAACCCTCAAAATGCATAGGCAGGGTGGTCAGACATCATTGCAGATCACCAAATCATTGGCCTTCACCAACAACAATGTGTGACAAGCATAGAACGATGCCCACGATCAAAATCTTCTAATGTTGAAGCAATATAATCAGGTGACGTTGTTCGAAGAGAAAATAAAAACTTTGCAAATCAACACAAGACATGAGGAGGGGGAGTTCACTCTGTGGGTCATCAAGGGTAGAAAGAAGATCCATCAATACTATGGATTTGACCACGCAATTCTGCAACAATTCCAAAGTGAAGCTCGTATCAACAGAAATCAGACCACCAAAAAGCTTCACACCCCGCATAGGATGAGATATGTTTGGAGGAAAAAGATCACAACTTGGGGCTCTTCTAGAGTCATCAGAAGGACAAAAGATTTCTGTTTTTGTTATGTTGAGATGAAGATAAAAGCTTGGGACCTAAGCTTGTAATAGAGATAAGGCCTTAGCTACTTCAACAGTATCACCTATGAGAGAGCTATTGTCGATGTAGAAAGATAACAAGTCAAGATGACAAACATCCTTAAAATTCAAAATCAACGGATGAAGAGCTAAAGAAAAAAGAAGTGGCCCAAGTGGATCACCTTGTTGAACCCCAGCTGAAGACAAGATAGGCTTGCTCTAATCTAAGTAAAAATGAGAAGGCATATAGTAGCAAAATTCAACCCAATGTGCAATCGTCGGGCATTGAGCACGGACTTCACGAAATATGATTGATTTATCAACTATATTGAAGGCGTTATAAAAGTTCACAAGAGACAAAGTGTGAGTATGAAGATGTCGCTTGTCATTGATAAGGAGGGTCATTGCATGCATAAGTGCTTCAGCACCACTAGAAATTTCCAACACCATAGTGGTGGTCTTGAAGATAAGAGACAATGTCAAGTATAACTCCCTTTGTAGTAATTTTAAAAATGAGATGACGCCAAATGATACCAATGGCAATAGGACGAATGCCATTGTCGAAACTGAGAAAAGGTGTCAAGGGAGCACTAGCCACATAAAGTTCCAATGAGATAGGGCATTTTTTGACCAGCCAAAGATTAACACCAGTAGAAACAACATCTAGGAACACATCCTTTACTGCAGCGGCTGCACAAGAAATACATTTATGAAAGGACAAAATAGCATTCTCAACCGTTTTACGAGAAGCAACAAGTGGAGATGATGGTAGTTGGGGGGCATGTAACACTGTAGAAAGAAGAAATTGAGGATGCATTGACTCAAGATCCAACTGAATATCAACGTCATAAGGTATAACAGCGTCATAAGGTGTAACGCTAGAAGACAAGATCTGAATTCCAACTGCAAATTGGCCGTGTTTGGCCTTGGATTTGGCACGAGAAACATTTGAGGATGGAACATGATTCAATGGTATTACGAATCAATATGTATTTTTAAGATAAGCAATATTAATTTATAAATATTACATTATCTACTTTAGACATAAACAATGCTAACAAAACATGTATGATTTCTTGAGTAGTAATCTTTCTTCATCCACTACCTATCTCTTTGTATTTAGTATACTTTTTTCCATCAACTATCTCATGCTTCTTATTTATTACATCTTCTCTCTCCTTCTAGTCTCTTCTACTTTTATTTATTACACAGTCTCTCTCCGTCCACTATATTCTTTTTTATTAATTGCACACTCTCTTTCTATCCACTAACGAGGTGCATTGTGCTATTATTATTTTTTACATATTTCCAAAGTACAAATGTAGTTTTAATTAAAATTGTGTTGTATTAATCAATTTCCATTTCATATTTGAGCATGAGAGTTAGAGATTTCCACCGTTTCGTTTCCTCAATTGTGGATGTCACGCACAATCAATCCTCCTGTCATATTATTATGTACACAAACATAAATAACTGAAAATACACCAATAATTATATTAATCATATTTTTGTGTTCGAATCCTTTCATTTGCATATGAATTAGCAAAATAATCACACGAAAACAACTCCCGTCCTCTTCCTTAGCTCCTCCCATTTTCAATTGTCTAGGTTCTTTTTTTTTGGGGGTGTAATTGTCTAGGTTCTTTGCCTAAATATTTTCTCTTTTTTTTATTCCGATAAATAGAGCTGCTATGTACAATGTTACTCAAGCAAAGCATGCAACAAAATTGCACCTGCATGCCAGCTGAAACTGTGGTAAATATATTATTCATTACCTGTCCCCTCCTAGTTAGAGCGTGGATGAAGACAATGCTAATTAGGAGCTCATATTAGAAGGTTGAGATCAGAGATATTTGAAATCTAGGTAAAAACACGAGTAAATAAAAATATATAATGGTACTAACATATATGGTCGCTCGGTTATGAGAGAAGCAATGTTATAAAGAGTATTTATGTGGGTATTGATGAAGGATGCCAGGACAGTAAATCGGTATTGTGGCTACTTAGAGCTAACTGGCCCGCATAACCCAATCCAGACCCGAACCTAATTTATAATATGGATGGGCCGGACCTAAAATTTAAAATCATATTTTATTTGGGCCGGGTACGGGCGGAGGAAAACCCATGCCCAAAAACCCGAATACCCAAATTAAACTTTATGTACATTATATACGTATACATCTATCTTTGTCCTGAAAGAAAAATATACGAATTTCTTGATGCAATATGTAGTATGTACCTAACCAATGGCAATATGGATACTATGTAATCAATCAACATGATTAGTGAATTCATACTAGTAAGATAACCATCATTGACATGAATATACATACTTGATTTCTTTATTTTGATCTCATTGTGTCCACATGTAGGAGACAAATGATCTTTTGCTTAGTGCATAGTAGATTATGCTCATCTTTTTGCTCATATGCCCACATGTAGGAGACAAATAATCTTTTGTCCATTCAAAATTCATTTCATTATATATACATATAGGATGAGGAAGCAAAAAGGCATAACGTTGTGGAATCCATGATTTTTTAAGTCTCATACATTCACATATACAAGAAAATGATTTTTTAATCTTTTAATATCCTTTTCGTTGCTGTACGGGATCACACAACTACGGTATACATATTCTGGCTACATATCACAAACTGTATATACATTCTTTTGAAGGTTTATCACAAAATCCATATCATACTAATTTAGTTTTCATGTTAGCAAGTTAGATATAGCAAATTTTGGTATGCTCATTTGATGTTATATGGGAAAATCCAAATCCGGCCTGAAACCCAGCATTCTTATAGTGGCCGGGTATGGGCTGACATTTTTCAATTTTATCCAGGCCCGAACCCAACCCTTGGCCCGCTTTAAAATGTGGTTTGGGTTTGGAACAGGCAAAATCCGATATAACTCAGTCTGATGCTCATCCCTACTTAGGGATGGTACAACAAGATTTGATTCGAATCCAAAAATTTTAAGTAGGATAAAATTAAAATTTTTTAGGACCAATACATAATTGAGGTTAACCTAAAGAATTCAAAATTAATTAGGGTTAGGTTCAAGTTTGGACTTTAGACTTGAATTGATACAATCATATATTTAAATAATATTACAATTACTAAAATTTAAGACACCTAATGATCTATTAAATTACAAATTCAACACGCACGAAGTTTATTTTGATAATTCTACATAGTTTCGTATTGGTTTGTATGATTTATTACGCTAATTATTTTATAAATATTTATAATTTCACGCTAAGAAACAACAATACATTTTATATATGTTTTTCAATCACGTTGTAAATTTGTCCACATAAGTAGTATGTATGATGGGTCTTAGGTCACTTAAGTGGGGGAGTCATGTTATAGTACATTGTCCACTGTGTACTTATGTATTTGAAATTTGTTGACAACACTTGGTAACTATGAACGATAGATAAGTATTTGCATTTTTTACTTTGTTCTCTTATATTTAGATTTATGAACCAGACCCAACAGACCCAAAAATATATACGGGTTGGGTTAGAATCAAGGATTTCTATCCAAAAATCCTTCTCTTATAACTTTGGATTAATTTCATACAAATACATAACGTTTGAGTGTGGTAAGAATTTTTTTTTAAGGTAAAGGTCATAGCATATATTTAAAGCAAAGCAAGCAAACACCTACTTTGATGAGTCGTACATGATGATAATACGAAAGAAAATGTTCTGTTGGGTGAAAAAAAGGAGTGATGTTTAAAAGATTTAGGGGGAGGCACCCCTTAACAAGCCTCTTGTAAAATTAATCCATAAATTTTCCTGAGAAAAGTGCAGCTACTGGACAGAATAGAATCACCGATGTTGTTGCAACAAACTAACTCTCGTTTCATCGTCCACCATAGACTTCAGATCGTAGAGAAAACAGGCTTCAGATTCACCTTCTTCGGAGTCCTCCTATCCATCAAGGACATGTTTACCTACATATGAAGAGCAAGTGAAGGTCTGCATCTATTTGTGAGATGATATTTTGCCTCAGTTTTGTAGTGTTATTGAAGATTCTGTTGTTTCTCTCAAGCCAAAGGTTCCAGCTGATGATGATGAAAATTTCGTTTCCCATGAAGGAGTTGTAGTGTCTGTTTGGTGTAATCTGAAGGGGAAAGGTAGTTGATTTTAGATCTAACTGGTAATTTTGTGTGAAGTGTGAGATGATGTTTAGTGAGATGTTACACTTAAAGAATATGTGTTCTACCAAATCAGTGTCCAATTTGCATAGAGGGCATCTGGAAGGACCAATGAAGCCCTTCTTGGAAAGGTTTTCTCCAGTAAGCAGCTTGTTGCGAAGGAGCAGCCAAAGAAAGATTTTATGTTTTTGTTTCCATTTTTTTTCATGTTTTTGTTGTAGGGGGGGATAAACCTCTGTAAGATAGGTGAGTGTAAGCTTTTTTAACAGTGTAAGAGTTTCCCCATCGCCAAGTGATATCGTTTGAGGAATTATATTCAAGTGTTTTCTTTAAGGCATAGAGGTCGACAGGTTTGAGATGCATGAGAATGTATCTTTTGAGAGAGTTTGTTCTGTTGCTGGTTAGAAGGCGGATGGCCTTGACAATGTTGATCTTGAGGAGATTGTTTGGGATGGTCCAATTTGTGTGCAAGTTTAGAACATAATTTTTTTCAAACCAGGGATCGTTCCAGAAGGATATTTTTAGGTGGAAGTGTGGAGGAGTATTGATGAGTTGGATTATAATTTGGATGTTTTTATTTATGTATTTCCAAAGGGGTGAGGCTAATTTTTTTGGAACTTTGTGTGAGGGAGGGGATTTTTTATAGTATTTGTAGTTGATAAGGCTCGTCCATATTTTTGTCTTGTTTTTAACTGGAATGTTGATGATTTTCATTATGAGGTAGAAGGCATGGGTTTCAATGTTTAGTATACCCCAGCCACCCTGGTCTAAAGGGGAAGCAATAGTGTTCCAATTTACAATATGGTAGTGCTTTCTGGATTTAGTGGATGGACGGTAGTTATTCCAGAGGAATTTCCTTCTTGCTTTGTCAAGGAGTGTTTTAGTTTTAGATGGAAGGGGTATACAACTCAGATAGTGTGTAGTGATAGGAGTGATGACACTATTTAGAAGAGTAAGCATTCTCGAGAGATTTCGGAAGTTATTTGTCCAATGAGAGAGTTTTTTATTTATTTTCCCAATGATGGGAGACCAGGTAGAATATGTGATGTTGTGGGGGGTAATTGGGAGACCTAGGTATTGGATAGAGAAGTCATCTATCTTACATCTAAGGATGCCTCTGTACCTTTCTAGGATAGATCGTTCAAGGTGGATCCCAAAAATGGATGATTTTTGGAGATTTATTTTAAACCCCGAAATGTAGGAGAAAATGCCTAGGATTCTAAAGATATTGAGTAAAGAGGCATCCTCTGGGGAGGAGAGGATTATGGTAACATCGCCAAATTGTATAATGTTCTCTTTGCATTCCTCTGGTGAGTTAATGAGGCCACTGGTTTTTCCAAGTTGTATCATACGAGAGAGGATGGTTGTGATGATAATAAATAGGTAAGGGGAGAGGGGGTTGCCTTGTTTGAGGCCATTTGAATTATGAAAATAACCAAATGGAACTCCATTTATGATAGTTGAAAAGTGGTTTATGGATATGCAAGCAAGGATCCATTTGACCCATTTGTGTGGAAATCCAAAGCCAGTGAGTGTTTTTGTTAAACAGTTCCAGTTTACAAAGTCAAAGGCTTTTCAAAGTCCAATTTGATGGCTAGCAGTGGTGTTCTATTTTTGTGGCAGAGATGTATTGTTTCGTTGACCATCAGGTATGCATCTTGTATGCTTCTACCTTTGAGAAAGGTGTTTTAATTGAGGGGAATGATTTTGTTCATGTCTGGTTTTATTCTATTTGCTAGAGTTTTTGCAAAGATTTTGTATGATGTGTTGATAAGGTTGATGGGTGTGTACTGGGAGATAAGGTCGGGTTGATTGGTTTTTTTTATTAGGGTGATGAAAGTTTGGTTTAGGTGCTTGATGATGTTGTAGGGGTTTTCAATTTCATAGAAAGTCTTAAGCAAAGCCAGGAACTCAATTTTGTAGTGATTCCAGTTTGCAAGATAGAATTCTACATTAAGACCATCAGGTCTAGGAGATTTATTTAATCTTAGTGTAGTTATGGCCAAGTCCAATTCCCCTGGGGGAAAAGGCTTTATAAGGTCTTGAGGATTTTCTATTTTTGTAGGGCAGATCATAGTCCAGACCAAGTCGTTTAGGTAGGAGGGATTGTGGTTTTTGTTGAAGATTTTTTTTAAATGGTCAGTGATGTGGTTTGTGATAGATTGTTTTTGGGTTGTGATCCTTTCATTTATCATAAGGTATGTGATGGAGTTTTCTCGATAATTTTTGTTGCAAGTTTTATGAAAGAACTTTGTGTTTTTATCCCCTTCTTTAGCCCAAGTGATTTTTTCCCTCTGTCTCCACCTAGTGTCTATACACTTTTTTGTGAAGTCAATGTCAGCTTTAATGGACAGGACAAGAGCAGGGTCAGCTGTAGGGTCCTTGTCCACAAAGAGGAATTCTTCGTCTAGGTTTTTTTGTGTTTCAGAGAGCTTGTTTGGGTTTGTGTATTTCCAGATTTTGATGCTTTTTGTGTTTTGGAGAATGTGGAGGCCTAAGTTTGTGGTCTGGGAGTCGGCCAAATTCCAATGCTCTACACATATGGTGGTAAAGTTATTTATGGAGAGCCAAAAATTGTCAAATTTGAAAGGTCGCTTACCCCATGAAATGGTTTTTGTATCGAGAATAAGAGGGAAATGGTCAGAATTGGCTCTGTGAGAGATGTGAATTGTGGAGAGTGGGTGTTTGTCTTCCCAAGGGGTGGAGCAGATGAAATGGTCGAGCCTGGAAAAAGTTTGATTTCTTGACCATGTTAAGGATGCATTTGATGGTTTAAAATCAATTAATGCATGTTTGGTGAGGAGATGGATAAATAGTTTGTCAGCTGCAGACATGGTTTGTGCGGAATTTGTGGGGTTGGATCTATCAGAGTTTTGGGTTATCAAATGGAAGTCTCCGCTGATAACCCAGGGAGTCAAATGGTAATTTGTCATAAGTGATTTTATTTCAGTCAAGAAGGCTGATTTATTTTGTCCAGGTTCTCCGTAAACCCCAGAAAAGTTCCAACAAAAACCATCAGATGTGTTTTTAAAGGCGATGGTTATGGAGTAGTCGAGAGCAGTGGAGTTTAGGGAGGAGAAGGTAAGATTGTTGTATCCAACTAAGAGCCCTCCTTTAAAGCTAGTGGGGGGATATGGACCCAGTCTGTGATTCTGTTACCTCCTATGGTTTTGAGAGCAAAAGGGGAAAGTCTAGTTTTAGTTTCTTGGATAGTGACCATGTCAATTTTATTCTTGTATATGTGTGAGTGGATTTCCTTACGTCTATGGAGGTTTGCAGCCCCACAGACGTTCCAAGAAGAAAAACACTATGTGGTGGATATGCTAAGCAGGGAGAAGGTCGGTTCTAAAAAGCAGGCTAGTTGATTTTGAGAAGTGCAAATTCTTTCTTGGTAGTTTCCAAAACTCTTTTGTTTGTCCACCCCATAAAGGGTTCTATATCATCTAGAGCTTTATGTGCCTTGTCTTCATCTTCAAGATGTATTCCTATATTTTTGGCAAATTTTGTAAAGCTAGTGATGTTTGACCATGATGCAAGGTCCTCAGTGTTATCTATGTCATAGTTTTTAGACTTTGTAAAGAGTGGGGAGGAGGTATCAAGAATTGAAGATTTTGCACAGGATGAAGTGAGAGAAGTGTTTTTGGATGTACCTGAATCCGGCCTGTTGATGATGATTTTTTTGTTTGCCTCTTTTGGACCTTGCATCATAATCTTCTGGGTATGGCTGTCTTCTGGCCTTTGTTTTAAGCTCTACTGCTGAGGACTTTGTGAAGAGTTGACATTCTTTAGCATGGAGGGTTTTTTTTCTAAAAGATTTTTGGTTTGGGTTCTGTGCTTGGCAACTTTTCTTAGTAGATGTTAGGGAAGGAAAAATGGTGTCTAATGGTGGAGAGGTGTTTTCATGCATGGAGGGAGTGGAGGTTCTGGTTCTTTTTTTGCTTGTGAGGAGGTTTTTGTAATCGGCGGAGGTGGTGTTTGAGTTTTTTCTTTCCCAAACATGGTGTCTATCACCTGTAAATCGGGTAAGAGTAGGTGTCTTTCTATCTTTGTTTGGGCAGAACCATGAAGGTGGATGGTTTGAAAGATCAGAGTAGGTTGTTATATTTTCATAAGGATGTTCGGCAGACAGTTTGATGTTATAGATAGATTCTCCGATCCTAATATTGATGGAAGGTGGTAAGGAAATGGTTGCTTTGACTGTAAAGAGGCAAAAAGCTTTTATGTATTGGGTAGGATGTTGGGTTTCTGGGCTGATGTATTGGAGAGTAGCCCCGATGGAGTGGGCTATGCCTCTGAAAATCTCATCTTCCCAGAGGTGGGGTGGGAGGTTGGTGATTGCAACCCAGTCTGAGTCGCCATCTAGAGCTGGGAATGCTCCAAGGTCATCCGTCCATTTTGACAATCTGGCTATAATAAAACTAGATCCACATGGTATAGTGAGAATCTGGTTGAAGAGATGGTTGATTTCTGTACCTTCAGAAACAATGTATATCAGTTGGGTTGGAGAAAAGATTTTTGGTTTTAGGATTGTCTGTCCAGGGATGAGGAGGGCTAGAGCCCGGGTGATATCTAGGAAATTTATCAGGTTGTTGTCTATGTTGTTTTCAATGGATATGAGGATGCTTCTCAAAGTGAGGACTTTGAGAAGTCTCATGGAGTTTGCAGGTAGGTCAAGGGCTATCGCATATTCAATGTTTTCCGGAGTTTTCATGGTAGATAGTGTAGGGTTGGTGTTTGAGCTGTGAAAGGAGGTATCAGAGGAAGTGTATGAGGAGCGGGGTTTCGGTGGTGAAGCTAAGTGGTTTGGTGGCTTGTGGTAGGGTTTTGAGAATGGCTCAAATATGGTGTCTATATGTTGGTGTTGAGATTTGGGTGTGCCTGCATGTTCAGGCGGGAGGTTTGCAAGGCATGCAAAGTCATTTCTTGTGAGTGGAGGAAAGGGAGGGGGATGGTTGGGGCGTCTATAGTCTGTTTCTCTTTTTTTTTTGGAACTTGCTGGTTTTTGTTGTAAGTTGAACCTTTTTCAGAAAAGTGCCTAGGGAAGAATTGCTCAGGGTCTGCATGAGTTCTGATCTTTGTTATGGGAGAACAAGATTTACAAAACCTTTTAGTGTGTCCTACTTGGTGGCATCTAAAGCAGGTAAAGAGGGAAGGGCATATGGAAGCTGAATGGTGTTTACTTTTACAAAGAAAATAGTGAAGGGCCCGAAAAGGTTTTCTAGGAGGGGTTGTTCTCCAGGTTTGGGCATTGGGGTTTACCTCTAGGAGTTTTTTGATGAGGTGTGTAGATTTTTCTTGTCCTAAAATAGGAAAAGTGCGGTTTAGGAGTATCATGTCTTTTGGGATAATATCATCCGCTGTGAAGGATCGAGGGTTTAGGGTTTTGTGGAGCATAGAGAGAGTGAGTTTTGTAGTCGTTTTTTTCTTTTGGGGAGAAAAAAGATGGTACCTTGCTGTGATGGAGCTTGTATGATGTGGTGTTGACGCTGTGTCTGTGACATCTTCCTCCTCTGAGCAAGAGGAAACTGAGATGGGCAAAGATTTTGTTCCTACTGGGGGTTGATGGACATCCTGAATGAAAAGTTGATCAGCCAAATTTGATGAAGTTGAGCTTTCTTGGTCATATTTTTATAGAGATGTGCTAGCTTAGGTGGAGTGTCAGCATTGAAATCCCTAACCCAAGTCAGGAATTTTGGATTACTGGTCGACTTGATGAAGATAGTCCATTCCGGCTTGAGCTGGAGGTCAGAGATCAATAGGTCCCAACCCTCAGAGATGTGGAGGGTTGAAGCTTTGTTTTTCCAGTGGTGATCAGCCTGGGAAGACCAAGTGACCATGAACGGGAAGGAATGGTGGCCATTGTTGATCAAACTTGCAGTAGATCCAAGCTTTCGGTAGGGGAACACTGGTGGAGTAAGAAGGGTTTGAGAGTGGATACTCCATGAAGGTGAATCGCGAGTCCATGTCTGGAGGTGTGTCTGAAACCCTCGAACAGTCATCAAACGTCGAGGCTTTTTTCTGTTTTAGGACACTCCTTAAGATTTTGTTTTGCCTTTTTTTTGATAGTCGAGTCTTGTTTATGCATGTGGCCAGGGTGAGCAGGCCGCCCGTTCTCATGATGTGGTCTTGGCAGAGAGAGAAGGTGAGTAAATTTGAAATGGATTTTATCTAGGAAGCAGAGAATCAGGACCGAAGAGACTGCAGTTAAGGCATAGGGAGGGAAAGCGATAGCCGCCAGAATGATTTGTAGCTAGAGAGACTATTAGAAATGGATGTTTTGAAGCATCAGACAGACCTGGGCGCAACAGTGAGAGAATGTGCCCCAGCCGCTTTTGATGGGGAAAATCATATATTAAGGTGAAATGGTTTGCATGTTGCCATTTTATCTTGGGTTTGCAAGCTAGGTGCCTCGGGAGTGATCCAAAACTCCAGGATTAATTGTAGAGGAGTGAAGAGCGTCGAGGGGTTAAGAGGATGCACCTTTTACGCTGTCGTGGAACACACCATACAGGTGAGAAATCATTGGGGGAAGAGGGAGGGGAGGATGTGCCAGATCTTTTACCTTTACCTGATATGAAAAAAAAACTCCCACCATGCTGGGAAGATCAAGGGCGGAGCTCGACGGATAGGGAGGCGAGAAGACCAAGCTCCACAGAAGCGCTACCCGAGAAGGACGGGGGAGAGGATGCTAGGGCTCGCCGGACTGGGGCTCACCATGGTGGAGAGGATGATAATGTGATCTTGGGGTTGTTTCTAGAGAGAAGTTGGTGCTATCTCTCGCTTATCACCCATTGTCGATTTTGTGTTCGGAGAAAAAGCAGGGTGGAGCTCAACGGATAGGGGGGAGAAGGTCGAGCATGGTGAAGCCCTAACCACAGAGGCACTCACTGAGGAGGGCGGAGGAGTGAAGGCTGGGGCACGCCGGACTGAGGCTAACCAGAACGGGGGGTGAGACCTAGGGGATGTTTCTAGAGAGAAGTTGGAGCTTTCTCTCACTTACCGTCTGTTACTTTCGTTGAGTGTGGTAATAATAATATCACATCCTTTAAAAATTACATACATATAATGACTTGTATTTTTTTTTTCAAACCTTACATAGATCTGCAAGGAGTATAAGGAAAAAAATGCAAAGTTTATGGTTCTCCTGGTCATGTACTGGACCTGGTGTGCTAGAAACTTATTCATTTTTTAAGATGTAACTCCGGTAGCTAGCTCTAACTGGAGTAGAATCTGTGCTGATTATAAAACACTCATGCATAGATAGGTTTTCCTATTTTTGCCTATACTCACACCACTTGTACATACAATAGTTGGAAATAAAAAGGAGTAGCATGCTTACTGATCAAAAAAAAATTTCTTAAGTAAAAGTAAGTGGTGGCGATGGTGATGATGATAGCATCCCTGCATCTAATCAGCAGTTGTTGGGTAGTAGTAGAAGTATAATTACCAATGATGAGACATCTAGTTTGGATATGTTGTCCTTCTCGTAGGAATAGAACCACCTCTTCTTCTCCCCTCCCCGTCGTAGCTGATAACTCTCTTTGTAAAGATATGGTCCCATCTCGGACTTGCCCGAGTACTAGAGTACCACGCATCCGCCCTCCACGTCGCCATGAAGAAGAGGCCACAAGGTCCACGTCTTCACCATCACCCACAAAAACACAATTGCTGATGCTTCTTCCTCTTCTTCTTTCCCATCCTACCCAGGTGCCAACATCCATTTCCACAGAATCCATGTCGCGCGCAGCCGAATACCTGAATTTGGACCTGTTCCAGCTCCAAACTCCACTTGCAACCACCCCTTTGACGTAGTCCATAGGGAGAGTGTGGCGCTATACCACACCCTCATAAAGAACATCAACAACCATGCGGCGTTGTGGAACGACACCGAGTAGGAGAGCATCTACTCCAAGTGCAGGATCTTGTCCTCCACAACGATACCACCTCGAAAAAGGCCAGGCAGCCGGTCATGGTAGAGCGACTACCAAAGTGGTCGAGGAGCGGGGAAGAAGACGGTAAGCGGTCAGGACTGTAGTGCACTGAGTAACCCAAGCACATCATTGAAGAAAGGAAGCAGCACAGCTACGACGAGCGTGGTGACAACAATGAGTGCCGACGGCGGACTGCATCACTACAATCTTGAAAGGTGTGGATCATACCGTTTTCTTCTTCGTGGGACTAATGTCGTCCCCTGCTCCGAACACGGACTGCACTGCAGCTCGCAGCTATAGTTTACAATCTTCTACATGGGCCACCTCCTTGGCACATTCCTCGCGACGCACGTGAAGATTGATTGCAACCAAGCAGAGGGCAAAACACCAGATTGGAGTGCTCAGAGTTGACGGTGTCAATCTGCGCCAGATTTGAAATAAAAATGGCAAACTGTGTATATACTTGTAATTTTTTGAACGTTGTGATATAAATATTAGCACACTCAAACGTTGTGTATATTTTTAAAATTAACCCTATAACTTTAGGATCTAGTAAAAAATATTAACTCAAAATGACTCAAAATAAAACTCATTCGACCCGAACCCGATGGCAGCCATTTTCGTTGTTTACGTAGTATACAATTTTTTTTGTCGGCGTGATGCATGAACTCATGAGGGGAGATTGGCTTAATTATTTCTCCAGCCATTGACAAAGACGAGGACAACAACCAAAAGCGGCAAAAATAAAAACAGAAAGAAAAAAGAGCACGATTATTTTTTTATTTTTTAGAACTTATTCGAGTGGACATATGCTTTGATTTATAGAAGAATTTTATAGTTGGTTAATAAATAAACAGGATGCTTAGAATATCTAATTGAGGTGGCAGTTTGGAATTTTATGAGGAAACATTTGTTTCAGGGAGGTCGGATTTGTGTCCCCTTTGTTTGGGATGTGACAAGCAATGATACATCTGTTAAGAGTGTTTTTGAAGAGGACCGGTCCAAGCCCAATTAATATGCCCACCTTTGGGTGTGAAGCGTGCGTTTCTTTTACCTTGTCAAATGACCAATGCATAGTGATTCGTATAAAAAGAGGAGGAAAGTTTATAGCTATCCATGTGGTATTGAAGCCCCCTCGACTTTGCAATACCACTTGTATACAATAAGGATGTCAATGATGTAAATAAAAAGCTATATATGTAGATAATTGCATTGTTTTTCCAATAGCATTACAATCAGTGGTTATGATGCACATGTGGATTCTACTTCGAGTATATGCTATGGGACTTTGTGGTTATGATTCTAGGAAAAACCATGGTCAAAAGATGAATCGTTGTATTTTAAAAGAAAAGTTTTTAATTTAAGAGTGAAATGTATATACTATTAAAAATATAGTATCCAAATATAAAATATGAAACAGAATGATGATGTTTTTTTTAATTTATCATGATTATAGTATTTCACATAAATAATATTACTTTAGATGAATTACGTATGTTGTGGGATGTATACTTATTCGAATTTGGATAGCATTCATCTCTACCAAAAATTTATGGTGCATTATAAAGTCCATTTATTGCAAATAAGATGCAATATCAATTGGTTTATTCAAATTTGAAGTTAAGATATTACACTAATCAATTCAAATTTGAATTGTTTATATGCTAATGAGATAGATTTGTGGTGCAGAGTATGTGAGGATGAAATATTAATATAAACTAACATAGTCTATGTTGATGTAGATGGAACACACTATAATGGTACAAGGGTACTAGACCAACATGGAAAGTCTCATGATTACAATGAGGTAACAAAAAATAACTACAATATGGTGATACCTAGATATCTGCTACTAACATATGGTGAAAACATAACCAACTTATACTTATTAGGTATTAGGTCTCATGTCAGACCTTTTAAAATCATCGCTCTAGGTAGTTACATGCTAGATAGTATTGACAGTCTACTTGAATATCCATATTGGGAGAGGTGTCCAATGTGTAGTGGCCAAAAAAAATTAACTAATGAAGCCATATGTGTTTGGTCATGTGATTTACTATGAAGCTTATTCTTAGTAGTCTTAGAATTCCTAGATCGTTTACTATAAGATTGTTATGGTGAGTGATTAGATTATGTACATGGCTTTTACATCAGTGGTACACCTCATATGAGTTTGGAATAGTATATCAATTTAATGATTGTTTCTTAATAGTTGTTATTGTTATAAATATTTACCTTTTATGCTTGTGTACATTTTGTTCTTAAATACCTACTACAACAACTTAATTAACTAATAATTGTTTATTAGGTAGATATTTTAACTCGCTAACTCTAGCTCACATTCTACTAAATATTATCACAATTAACACTAAGATGCAGATCCCCAATATAATTATTGCTATTTGATCAGAGATGGTGCATTTTTTATTAACAAGGAGTCCCTCCCAAGTAGGGCCACTATCGGACTCATCCCAGTAGGGTAAATCTCAAAACTAGCCGCATAAACTACAAGCATCACGACACACTCAATAATGTAGGGCCTTGTTTTACCTTGAGGGTTAGTAGTCGGATCCGAATCTAGATACAGAATTGGGCTATAGCGTCAGTTATTTTGGTATATCTCATCGTTATAAACTGATAATGAAGTGGGCAACACTTAAACTCAAGACGTATGTAGTCGGTTCTTTTGGAAAAAGCAAATCGATGACATACACATATATCTCCGATTATACGTTACATCCAAATTGACAAAATAGCACTTGGTGTACAACGGAAAAGTAATTCTCTTGGCGGTTTCTCATGGGTAATTTCAAGTAGAACAGACGAGGTGATGCATAATTTATCATCAGTTTATAAGGAATGGAGGATGTAATGTTTAATTTGTGGTTGGTTTCTTATGTAATAAGTGACAAGATTTTAGTGAATAAACTATGAAAGTAAGGGATTTGTCGTCTATTTCATTCACAAAATTGATGAAGTGTGTATATTTAGTCAACTTCTTATAAAATAACCAATGATATATGTCTGTATTTTTTATATAGTATGTCCGCAAACCTATTGTCCAACTGCTAGCCTTTCTGAAGTCTATAGTTCATGAGAACTACAGGCTCTGCAAGCATCCCAACATAAAATAGGCCATAAAACCTACAAGAAGAAACAAATATAGATACGAACTCAATCGATTCTGCTCAACATTCTATGCATTTTCACTTCCATACACACACATGTGCATTAACTCATAGTTCAATTGATTCAATTCTCAATCACACATTCAATTTCATATATATGCACTAATACACATCAGAAGGTAGACTCGATAACATCTGATCCTCCTCATGCACATCACATTCAATTCACACACACATACGCATGAAGACATATACATGTTAGTTGCCATGGAGTTTAATTCCACATGTTAATATATAACACAAAGCATTTGACATTAAAGTTTGAATATATATATCAATAAACCGTCATGATTAGCTGACAAGTCCACATGCTCATGAAGTATTTTGCACATCTCTTCACGTAGGTCATTCAACCTCTCCAACGTATAGGGTTCAGTAATGTCAAAGGCAAAATAGATTGAGATGCAATTCTAATTAGATTTGACTCTTTTTATTATCAAATGAGACTATTTTGATGTTTATGATCCAAGACTGATAAAAATACCCTTGATATACATTTAATATCTAGTAATGCATGCCTGACAAGGTTGTCCATGTACAACATCACATAATATCCACATGCCCAATCACTATCTTGGACATGACACTATAGATTTATAATTACATTAATAAATGTAATTAAGCAGATTTGATATTATATATACTTTGGAGTAAGAAGACTATATACACTAACACTCCTCCAAGCTACTGATTTCTTTTTTGTATCTACTTTTCCTCTGCCTCTATGGAATTCTTTCATACTCCTATAAGTTGAATTAACAAATATTTTTCATTATTATACTATCACATGATGCAAAAATTAACAAACATGTTGTGCATAGAAAAAATATACTTACATGTGAATCATAATTTTCATTTGGTACCCCTCATTTGGAGTTAATTTTATACCTGAAGGATCAAAGGAATGCATAGTATCGATCTTGGGAACAATCACTAACAACTGCAAATGCCTATTTATGAGTGAATAGGAAAATAAATAAAAATGAAATTCCATAATAATTTGTATATTCATAGGATAGAAATATAAACAACAACCTAAAACTTACATAATGTTGAAAGGAGCTATGATCACAGCCTTGGAAGTACCAAAAACCTTCATCGTGGTATTCACATAACCAATGACGCCACTCGTATATCTCTATGCATTGCTAATCATTGATGACATTAGAAATGCCACATTTGATAATCCAAACTCAACATCTATGTAATACATATGAATAACTATATATATGCAGTAATCAATTTATATATAACAAACAATTATAAGACATGTATTTTTCACATATAATGAGGTATTCAGACTCATCATATCCAAAGTTCTATCACTGATGTGTTCATCAATTGATAGTGAAATAGCTCAAAAACATCTGCAAAAATTATAATAGTATCGCAATCTATACCTACAACCTCCTCGTGAAGGTCGATCATCATGGTATCTGATGGATTTTTATTGTCTAACCATATTGTCAACGCCTTACATTTAGGGCCTAAGAAGTCAAACTACTCTTGTGTAATATAATGTGGGGAGTCTTACGAACCCTAGGGAGCTTCTTAGTTGTTGTGGTGTACATGCGTGTATTATCATATTTGAATCTGATTATATATAAATTCAATAGGACTAGTGGCATACCTCAACAAATATAACGAGATGTTTCGGCCACCCAATAAAGCCGCCTACTACCTCTTTGAGTGTGGTGGCATCTGGGTGCTCATATGAGAGTGAGGCTTCTTTTTGTGATGGATCAACATGTATGAAGAACACAGAAACATGATTAGCGGGAAGGAGAACACCATGAACCATATTAGTGTGTGGAAAAAATCAGCATCTACCACAATGTTGTATGATGGAACATCAATAGCAAGACAATATTTTCTAGCCACCTACAATTTTATGAAACACAATATTTAAATTGACACACATATACATTGACTTGTGGGATTATTTCATCACAATGTATAAACATAGTATATAATTGACTTAAATTTAATATTAAACCTAACCAGACACGTAGGTTAGAAAGAGTAACATGAATACCCTCTTCGGAGGTGTAATGTTGTAAAGATTTTGTGACTACTAGAGGAGCTCGTGCTACCTACAAAGCCTTAAATTGCTTCAATCTTGCAACTATCGATCTTTGCACCTCCTCATGGTCCACTCCCATTTCTTGGCATATTTGTTCTTTTGTTGGGGTGAGCAAAAAAAATATTTTTGCCCAAACCCAGCTCTAGTGGTCCTAACACATCCAAGATGCTTTTCCATCCCTAGAAAAACCATCTATTCATCTTGTGTCACCTGAGGAATGTAATTGTCCTCCTTTCTTTGCTCACCTAGCTCCAACTATATATCATTGAAATCAACTCATCTAGTAAAACTTAACAATCTAGGGATAAAAAGAACATGGAAACGCATTATGAAACCAAACAAATTACTAGTTTTGCAGCCACCTCCAGGGTTTCTTGGATGGGGATTTCTCTAGCTTTGTTTTCCTTACATTTTTCCACTTCAAGTAGCAAGGAAATCATCCGGAAGCACAAGAAGACTCGGTAGTAGAAGGGGTAGAAGGAGAAGAGCCTTCTTCTTTCTCTTGCGCTCTCAACAAGTGTGCTTAAGACAACCACCTAAACCCAACTGATGGTTGTGTAGATTCTTGTCACACCTTTTTTTAACATCATGAATGGTTTGATTAATTCAGTATAAATATTGTTAATGAATCACAATAAGTCATAAGAATGTAAATAAGTCAATACCTTGAACTCATCTATTTGTCTCTCCTCAAGAAACTGCTCCCATTCTTTTTTATCAAGAGAGGGCCCTTGCACCGTGCGGTCCTTTTCCTTCTTGGATCCATAGATGTAGTCTCTTGTGAGGATTTTCTGCCAATCTCTATGTCTTCTCTTGATAAGTTGTATAACATTCTTGTGATGTGACTTTTCATCAGGCTCATACATGCCCTAAAAAGGTTCAACATTCACTACTTTTAGAAACATGAAAAGAAAGAATAGGAAAAGACTATAAAAATGTAAATCCATATATCTCACCTCTAACTTCTTCCAGATGATGTCTTTAGTGGTCTGATCCATGTGCCTCTATCCTTAATACGGAGAGGCACTTTGCTTTGACAAAGGACCCCACAGTAGTTGACATGCTCTTTAGTAATCAACATGCATACTTCATTAAATTCAATGGAAGTCTTCTTCCCTTTACCCCTAGCTAACACTTTTCTTATCAAGGATATCCCTCTCCTACTTGTAAATTTGGAAGCACCATCATCGCCCTATTCAGGAAGCCCAGTAGGATCCTCACGCTCAGGATCGTTGTGCTCCTGGTCAGATGCCATTTATAAAATCAAAAGTAAACATATGAAAATTTTAGTTCACATCTAAAAAATTTACATGTGATATAATGCAAATATAACATATGAAAAAAGATAGATCACATATGAAAAAAAATTATATAATGCAAATATAACATATAAAAAAGAGAAATCACATATGAAAACTAAATAGGTTTAATGCATGTATATACCTGAAACTAATATCCCTTTTTAGTGATCCTCACATGCATAGTCATCAGTGTTAGATTCAATATCTACACTTGGTAAGCCAGTAGAGAAAGGACTATAGTCATCATACTTGTCATATATATTATTGTTATTCATCAATAGAATCTAAAATGAACTGTATTATCCCATGAAGAACGACAAGATAAATTTTCTTTTATACGATGTCGATATAGAATACCTATTCTGACTATGATTCCATAATGAATGGTTCATTCTTCTCGCATGTCCAGTCAGAATTCACTATTATGAAACTGAGTTCATCAATTAAAACTCTTTTTTGTTATCAACCCATTTACACCTAAATAATGGAATCATAAACTCTTTGTAGTGAATTTCCCATATGTCTTCAATGACACTATAATAAGACATATTTCGTTCACGTGGGCTCTTATCTTGGCACCAGAATAATACAATGAAGATGCTTGAAGGGTGACAACATTGTTTTGGATGACACTCTTATCATCTTGATCATTATTGTAATATGAAAATCCATTTATGTCAAACACTTTGTAAGATGTAACGTGCGTCTTTCGCTTATACACGAGCCATTTGATATTTTTGTATCATTATTTGGTGTTTAAGATAGTTTACTAAATATTTTCTCTTGAAACTGCCTAATAAATGTCTAATTATGCTCTCCATCAAGCTACTTTGAATTGGCTCAGGGATATCTTATCTTGGTCTTATTGATGTGTTCGGTGATATATATGCTCACATAGTGAATGTTGTGTAAAACATAGAAGTGTGCTTCTT
This sequence comes from Alisma plantago-aquatica, assembly GCA_963693085.1. Taxonomy (NCBI): domain Eukaryota; kingdom Viridiplantae; phylum Streptophyta; class Magnoliopsida; order Alismatales; family Alismataceae; genus Alisma; species Alisma plantago-aquatica. The sequence continues at coordinate 309,220,654 of OY856413.1, read as the reverse complement.
CTCACTGATCACCACTGATATCTATCTTTCATCCTTCTAAAGTACTTCTTCTAGAATAAATGTCAAGATTCATAGTATTAGCAGGAGTTATGTTGCAACTCAAAAGGTGACTACAAAGCCCATAACCTTTATAGAAACATAGAACTCAATGATACTCCCTTTGGGTCAACACCTATTGTGAACATCACCTTTAAAAACACTCGTGTGCCACTCAAAGGGATACATCCAATGCAAGAAAACGAGACCCAACATTTCCACTTCCCTAGTCAAATGGAAAACCAAATGTATCATGATATCGAAGAATTTAGGGGGGAAAATACTACTTAAGTTGGCACATGGTAGAGACTGCTTCTCTTTGCAACTTATCTAGATTCTCATAATCAATGACTTTGCTACCTACAATGTTGAAAAAGAAGCAAAGTCTAGTGATTGCAAACCTTACATACTTAGGAAGGATAGATTGAATAGCCATAGGACGTATATGTTGCATTACAGTGTGAAAATCTTGAGATTTAAGACCTAGCAACTTCAGATTCTTCATTGATACCAATCTTCAGTTATTGGTTGAGTATCCCTATGGTACCAGGCACTCGCTAAAAGTTCTATTCTCCTGTGTAGACAAGGTGTAACAAGTAGGAGGTAAATATGTGTGGTGACCCTTGATAACTTTTTTGTTAATTCTTTCCTGATACCCATTTCACGTAGGTCCATTTTGGATTTGATGTCATCTTTAGTCCTGCCTTTCATATTCAATAGAGTACCAACGATGCTATCAGAAACATTTTTCTCAATGTGCATGAGATCATACAATGTCAAACTATCAAAGAACTCCAATAAGGAAGATCCCAAAATATCGACCTATATTTGAATATATACTTTTCATCATAGGAGTAGTACATGATCTCTTACCAACATGATTTACAATATTGTTTACTCTTGCATAAACATCCTCTCCTGACATAATTTTAGAGGCACTTTTATTCCTCGGTTGAGCCATGAAATATTTTCTGCAACTTTAGGTAAGGATGCACCTTTGGCAGAAACCTTCGATGACAAAAGATATGCAGTCTCACCACCATGTTTTAATTGGATTGAATTAATATTTTCCTCACATATAGGGCATTCCTTGGTTCCTTTGACATTGTATCTAGACAAGTTCCCAGAAGCTAGAAAGTCATCAATAGTGTAAAACAACATAGCACATAAATCAAACATCTCTCCGCATAAAGCATAATAAGTCATCACACCTTCTCCACAGATTTTCTTTAGGTCATTAATAAGAGGTCTAAGGTAAACATTAATATCATTACTAGGTTGTTTGGGGCCTGATATTGCAAGGACATCATGATGTATTTACACTTCATACACATCCATGAAGGAAGATTGTAAATAAAAATCATGAATGGTTGAGTGTTATCTTGTCTTCTTAAAGTTCCATACAAATTCATTTTGTCTATACATAGCCCATGTCTCAAATTTATAGATTCTATTCTAAACTTAGAGTACAATAAATCATCCTTCTTCCATTCTGGGAAATCAGACGCATGTTGTAGCATACCATCATCATTTTTCTTTACCTTTGCATGCCAAGATATATTTTGTGCATCTAACATCTTAGAAAACAAACCTTGAAACCATGATATTATAGGAATATACCACATCACCTTGGTAGGAATCTCAATTTTGATCTTACCCAACGTTGTCATTTTGTACCTAGAAGCCCCATATTTTGGACATTCTTTCATATTGATATAGTCTTTTTGAAACAACACACTATCATTGAAGCATGCATGTGTCTTCTTAGCCTCCATTCCCATTGGATACAACATATTTTTTGTTTTGTACCTTGAGAATGCGATCTTGTTGCCTTCTGGGAGAATTTCTTTCAACAAAGATAATAGAGAAGTGAATCTTTTATCATTCCATCTATTGTTAGCCTTTAGAGTATACAATCTCAATAGAATGCTCAACTTCATAAAATTAGTATAACCAAAGTATAATAGTTTCTCATCATCATACATGACGTTTCTAAATAAGGGAGATGGATCTACAACATTTGCCCCACATCTGTCTAGCATTGTATCAAACATGTCTGATGGAGTTGGTTCTTTCACATCAATATTATCATCCATTTCTTCTTTGACGCAGATACCACTACCAAAATCTGGTGATCTCATACTAGGAATCTCTCCATGCCAGTGACATTCTATATAGCCCTGTACTATCCCACTCCACATGACATGATCTTTGATCATGTCAACATTGTCAACTTTCAAGTTGTTACTATAATTCTTGCAGGGTCAACATGACCTATCTCCAGGTTGTTTGCTATGTTCCTATACAAATCTTACAAACTGGTTGAGACCATATAAACTCTAGAGTGCAGTGATTTGTAATTAAACATCCATGATCAACCCAATTCTATGATCAAATGGGAGACGCGTAGGTTGGACAACAATGTGACTTATTGGGTTACTATTCTTGCAGGCGGGGTAGTGTCTCATGAGTCTTACCTTGCCAAGATTGGTCACAAGTGTGGCTAGTAATGAGGAGGGGTTCCCCAGTCATCTAAAAAATGAGAGACGAGTAGCTCATCGGGTATTATCTAATAACTTAATTTTGGAATAAAATAATTTTGAATTTAGACTTGATCATCTATTAGCATTCACATTGGTGAATTTGTACCACCTATGCCATTCTTGAGCACTTCATCTCACAAGTAAGTATATAATATGTGTTCAATTTCAATAAATTTCGACAACATTTCCCCACAGTTCTCCAAGGACTCTGATGTAGAAGGGAAAATACCCACACACATTTGTACCCTAAGAACAAAAGGGAAAATGATGTCAAAATTTATTGAAATTGAACATGCATTATACATATACATCCTAAGAGAGGTTAATTCTTCAAGAACAATCCCATATTGAGGAATATCCAAGGTTTACTCCTCACGAGTAAATCTTGAATGGGTTTCTAGGCCAATAACATGGTTTAGAATTTAGGGTTTAGAATCTAAGATTTATAAATTAGAGTTTATATAGTATCATTTACATATTATGGTTTAGAAAAAATTAAAATTCTAATTAAATACATAGTTACATATATGCGTTTTTAGTGCAATCATATAATTCTTCACAATCTCCATACAAACCATCACAATTTTCACACAATTCATACATTTTTTATCAATTTCATCACAATTCACCACAATTTAAAGCATATACAAGATTTCTTATAAATCATCGATAATAGAAATTTGAAAAAACATGTATCTTCTAGTCAAATTTCTCATCTATCATATAAAATAGGTAGTTAATTATCTCCATATCCCTTCCCCCTACCCTCCTTCCCCTACCGTACAAATGATTTCTTCTAAATATTCAGAAGAAATCATTTGTACGGTAGGGGAAGGAGGAAAGAGGAGGAAGGAGGAGAGGGGGAAGGGAGATGGAGATAACATCATGGAAAGAGAGTAGGTATAATAAGAGGAAGAAGGAGGAGGGCATGTACATGTGGAAGTATCATATGAGGAGGAGGGAGTGAGCAATGGTGTCGGAGGAGGACGAGGTAGTGAGAAGTTGTGGCCGGCAGAGAAGTTAGAGGTGTTGGAGGTTGATGACAAAGAGGAAGAGGCAGTAGTGGCACCAGAGATGTAGCAATAGATAAGATGGAGGCTTCAGTGGTGGCATTTATAGAATGAAATTGTTGGAGGTCTAGAGAAATTTCTCTAGCGGAGGATAAAGAGGGGTTTCTAACGGGGTTTAAGTAAGATAAACCTCATCAATTATTGTATAAAATAGATGACGTAACCTAAATCATTGATTAAGATAAAAATACTTCCAAAAAAACTTGTGACTAAACAAACCTATAGCGTTGGTCTACTACGTCAAAATAAAAAACTAACGATGTGACCTAGTAACACCTTCAATGTCAGTTTTTGTAGCAAAAATTGACAGGAAATTCCAATTTGGGTGGGGGAGTTTCGCAGGACGTTTGGCGAGTAACCTTTCTCGTTGGCTACTGTCCTTGAAACTGACAATGTAGAGTCTAAGTGTTATGCTTCTATCTTGTCAGTTAGTTTACTAGGAACCAAAGAGGTAGGACTTTTGGAGGGAAGTGAAATCTTTCAATATTTTACATGAACTTTTAATTTCATAGGCGGTCTATGTCATTGGCTTCTTTATGTATTAACCAAAAAGATAAATAATGTTTAGGTTGTGTTTTCTCCGTCAATCGATAGTGGTGATTTTTTAAGAAGAACCAATGCTATATATCATGGCATCAATTTTCCTTGAAAAAAGAAACCAACAACATACATCATATCTATAGTCGTGGTCCCTTCATTGAAGATTGTTGATCCGCACCACTAGGATACCCCCTCACCCTAGAGTTTGTGTATCTTGTTTTAGCAATAAGAGTAGTTAGGTGTTCTTTTTATCATTTTGGTCCTAGTGAATAAGACAATAACACCCTAAAACTCGGTCAAAAATAGTCATCACCCATGCCATGTCTAATAAATCAGAGGGGCTACAAGCACATTGTCCATCTAGAACATGACACTTGAAACATGGCATAGACTTGTAAAAAACACATGACACATGAATAGGATCCTAAGCCAATGGGGCATACATATATTCCCAACAAAGGTCAACAGTCCGCACTTGGAAACCCATCTAGCAAGTACTGCTAGACTCGAGTTTCTCTTAGGATCCAATTAATTTGGTGTAGTCATAAGTTATGTGGAACTCATATTTTGGGAACTCAATTTAGTTTCTTGAACTTAAGTTCCATTTACTTCCACATTATTGGTCTGTTGTAAGTGTAAATATGAAAATCAATTAAAATATATTGTAGATTTATATTGTGTAATATATAATAAGTAAGTATGGCAAAGAAATAAATAAAGAATCATATTTGTAAAATTCATATTATTTCAAGCATAATAACCTCAACTAGTGGTCATGAATTGTATGTTTCTCCTTTAAAAGTATTTTAATATGGTCTAATTGTAATTCTAATAAGAATATTTTGGTTTAAATCATATCATATTTTTATTTCACTTTGTATGTACTAACTATTGTAATAATCTCTATGTTTTGTGCATTTATAAATAGAAGTTTGTGTTAGTCATTGTTTAAAAAAGGTACAACATTACATTTTGGTATTATCATTCATGTACGATTATAGTTAATTATCATTTTTCACATCATATTGTGTAAACATGAAGAATAAAAATATGTCAGATAAATCACATCATTTGTCACATGGTGCGGTCTGACTACTTTTTCATAGTCTTCATATTTTTTTATTTTAAAGAACATAATGATAATGGTTTATGAAAATATGGCGACAGAGATGGTAGAGGAAATAAAATTTCTTGCCATATTCCCCATGAAAAACACATTGCATCAACTATAGAATGGGAAGGAAGGTTTGCAAGGCATATACCTGGTCCGGAAGCATGTCCAATGACTATCCTTGCAGTGGCATGCTTCCAATGCAAGAAACACCTGGAGGCAGCCTCCTGGTGCAGCTCCACTGACGATGATGGTTATTGCCCTCCTAGCATGACAACAACAACCTCCATGCTTCTATATAGTTCACACAAACCATCAAGAACTCCATGTTGTCTACTAGAGCCAATAGGAAGGAGTTGTCCCTCTAGACATCAAAATGCTAGTGTTGATTCTCTCTCCCTTATTATCTCTCTCTTATTGTCTCTGTCTTTTACGATTAATACTTTCTACTACTTACCACAACTAGATAGGACAATATTGTATTGTTGTGTCTTCTCAAAGCCTCAACTACCCCTCTATTTGCAAGAGGGTCAAGGTTGGGGTTTCTAGATCAACTGGGAGTCGAAGAGACAAAATTTCATGAATTTCTCAGAAACTACCAACCATGAACCTGTGGGTTCACCGTTGAATTGATTGGTTAACATGTGAGAGGATCAGTTCAACACTTCAATAGATTGATTATCCATGTTTCCTATTCACAATCATATTGTCTTTTAATATTCGATTAATGCACAACATGACGTCAACATCAATCCTTGATCCAATCATATTGATCATCCAATCAGTCAGTTCACAACATAAATTTGTCATTTCACATCTTTGAACCTGTTCGTTTATTTTTGAACCGGGCACTTCAAATACCAATTCAGCCAATATTGTTCAAATTGATCTAACACTTGAATTGATCAATTCAACACTTGAATTGATCGTTTCACAATCTTGTAAGTCAATTTAAAGTAATCATTATTTAAAATGAATACCTAAACACTTTAGTAAGCAAGTTAAACCATATTCATGAATAAGCTCCTTTTCCAGGTGTATCTTATGTGTGTGACCCTATTAGTCCCAAGTTACATTGGAAATGAATATCCATAAATAATTTATGACATCACAAGCAATGAGTGTCATATGAAAAAACATCATGAGTACCCAAGTAATTGGAAAATTGAAGAAAAACCTCAACCTACAATCTATGATTAGTGTTACTGTGACTGTATAGTTCCTTTGTCTCTGATATCTAGATTGAACTTGAGGCATGGAATTGTCATCCTCTCAACATTCAATCCATGTTCCTTGAACTAGAGAAGATTGTATGAGATACATGAGAGTGCACATATCACATATTGAGTCACATGAGTATGGCCATACATTTCTCAGTCTCTCTTATCAAGTGGCTAGGATATCAATCTCATGTAGGAGGGACAATTCCCATCTATATCACTCACACTCAATCCCCATGTGTCACAATGAACTCAAGCATCATCTTTATTCCAACCCTTGTTCAAGGTCACAGTGAATGATGTAAAAATACATTGAATGACATGCGATGAGTATAGTGACTTCATGTCAAAGAAACGCAATCACCACTATCACTATGAGAGTATATTGTGACTATCATCCCATGGTCTCCATGTATCATTCTCTAGGTGGGTATGTCTGGTACACTCTTCTCTAACAAGTACCTATATGTTTGACTTGATATCACATATCATGACTAGTGAGACTCTATCCTCAGCCAACACACACTCTAGTCTTTTGTATTTTTGTTGTCTATTTTTTCTTCCATAGTATATATCCATCTGGAAACGTAATAAGAATGCATGTATTATTATCACACATACGATCTTACTATTCAGGTCCTCAACCTAAAGACATGTGTCATTGAGTAACATCATTCTTAGACATCTATTATGTATGGGTCATCATCTCATGATTGAGACAAACATAATTGACGGAGTTACCTTTATAATTATCAAATCAAGTATATGATGCACCATTACAATAGTCATAAGATTGGTTCTATAGGCATACATACCAAGAGACTACACTGGTACATAGAGCCAATTACTTGTGAATATTGTTCCAAGTGATGTTAACATGTTCATCATGTATGTACTACGTATGAGATTTTGTTGTGGGTTAGCAATGTTTTCTTGTAGTCGGTATTTTGCAAGTTTTTCACATCTCTTTGTTGTGTGACTTCTCGCATGATATGGAATTTCTGTAGTTTTTGTACATATCTAGTAGCTCCATTGTTGTCAACATATTTCTACTATGTCATCAATGATTGGAACCTCTCGCACTTTCATCTATATGAACTTCTTGATCCATACAATATCCTTTGTTGTGTGTATAACACCAAAATACTCGTCTTATGTGGTAAAATTAAACAACTATCTCATGCTCTAAACTTTTCCAAATTACAATTCTCATTTTAAGGTCTAACACAAATTTAGATTGTGATCATTAATTTTTTTTTGTCATTTTGGAAGCTTGCATCAGTATAACCCTTTCCACCCAACTCTTTTGTATTACCATAATTAGGGAACTAATCCTTTTAGAGCTTCTCAAGTACTTAAGGATGCTTTTTATGGAAGTCTAGCGACTTTCACCAGGATTTGACAGATAACGACTCATTGTGTCCAATACATATGAGATAACATGATGAGTATGTAATATTGTGAATGCAATTGGCATCTTACTCATGTATTCATGTTCTTCATAAGAGTTGGGACAGTAGGTTCTTAAGAGACTAATTCCATGTAACATGGACAAATTTTCTCTCATTGAGTCATGCGGGATGAAGCGTTTCAGCACCTTGCCAATGTATGTTCTCTTTATTTAGGTCAAGAAAATTTCTAGATATATTGATGTAGATCTTAATTCCTAACATATAGTATGCTTCGCCAAAACCCTACATAGAGAAGGTAATTTCCTTGCCAAGTTTTAATTTTTGTAGGATAAGGATGTTATTCCCCCTCATTATGTGGGATGTTAATATACTCCCACCAAATTCTTGTATTCACAAATTTCATCTTCATTTCAATTAAAGTCAGACTCTTTTACTATTCTAGCTCTGATATGCTTACTTCAATCCACAGATTGACCTTTGTAGCTTACAAACTTTATTTGCATTATTGGATTTATAAAACCTTTGGTTGTGTCATGCACACATCCTCATAATTATTCTTGTTAAGGAATGTAATTTTAACATCCATATGCAAAATCTCATAGTCACAAAAATCTATAGTGGCAAGCATGATATAGATGGATTTAACCATGACAACTGGTGAAAATATTTTGTCATTCAACACCTTAAACTCATTTGAAATTATTTACCATCAGTCTGTCCTTATAGGTTTGTGCATTACCATCCATGTCAGTCTTCTTCTTGAAGACCCACTTGCAACCTATGAGTTTTACCTCTTCAGGTGGATCCACCAAGGTCATACCATATTGATGTACATGGATTCCATCTTAGAGACAATGGCTTCAAGCCATTAATCAGACTTTGGTCTCTCAATAACTTCTAGGTAGATTGTTGGCTCTATCGTCTATGAACAACTCATTGCCTTCTTGAGCTATAATATATCCTAATCTTTCAAGCTCATGGCATGTTCTACTAGATCTATAAGTTTTGTGTTACATGAGGAACTTGAGATTCCACAACAATTTGTGATTCTATTTGTTCTTACATTACCTCTTTAGGTTCAATGTCTTCTTGTTGGTCTCTATTTTTTTTAGTTCTAATTTTCTCCCATTGATTCCATTGGAAATAAATTCCTTTTAGAAATACATCTGACCTAGAAGCAAAACACTTATGATGTCGGATTAGAATATAAAAGTAGTATTCAACAATATACCATTTATGTGATTTGTGAACAAAGCTTTTCAAGAAATTGATTTCTTATATAATTTTTCATTCTTGATCTTTATAAAAGAAATATTGGCACAATTTCCATTTCATCACTCATATGATGTCTTTTGAACCAATTTAGATGGTACATTTTTCAGTGTAAAGTATGTGCCTCAAAACAAATTGATAGATTAGCTAGATTTATTCATTATCACACCATGACTAATAGGGTGTGATTTCTTCATTTTGATACATCATTATGTTTAAGTTGGAGTTTATTGTGATACTCTATAACGGTCTCCCATTAGGTCCTCAAACTCTTGGTTTAAAATATTTCAACATTGATCATATAGAAGTATCTTAATACTTTTACCAAACTAGTTACTTTCTTCATTCATGATCTTCTTAAACACTTCAAGAGATTTAGACTTGTATTTCATTAAATACAATCTACCATATCTACTATAATCATTAGCAAATATAATGAGGTACTTTGTAGCAACTTCTAGCATTTGTTCCAAAAGGTCTATATTTACATCAATATGTACAAACCCTAATAGAACACTCACTTTCCCACTACTATTAATGAAAAGAGATTTTGTCAAATTGCACAACAAATCAGATTTATATGTCTCTGTTGATTCAATAACCAAAATAGTCTAGACAACCATCTTTCTAGATTCTAGAAATGCATTTCTCATTTATGTTCTCTCGATGACAATGCTATAGGTATTCATTGTTTGAGTTATAGAGTCATTAAACATATGTGTTGCATATATTTGTCTTTATAACTATCACATATAGTTTATGAGACACATGGCACTTCCATATAAGATCTTATGTTTTAAAATGAAACATCAATTTGTTCATAATATTCTTGTCGATAGAATATACATGACGTTTTCATCAATGGTAGGTAAATAATAGCAATTCACTAATTCTATTACATGCCCGTTAGATGAATGACAGATTCCAACTGTAGTGGTAGCAACTCTTTCTCCTCATAGTTCTAGCTTACTTCCTCTAGGTCCTAAAGTGGATATCTCTATCTCCTTCTTACAGAGTTCTATACAAAGAGGACAGTTCCTTTTCCAGTATTCAGACTGGTGACAATGGTGGCACTTTCCTTCCTTATTCACTCCTTCCTTAGATTTTAGTGCAGAAGACTTTGGTCTCTAGATATCTTCAGAAATCTTCTTATCTTTGCCTTTTTCCCTTGGACTTCCCTCTATTTATCATCATCATAGATTTTGGTTTGTCCTTCTTCATCTGTGCTTCAGATGTCCTCAACATGCCAAGTAATTCTGACAATGGCTTGTCAAAATTGTTCATGTTGTAGTTCATGACAAAGTAGTTTTATGATTTTAACAATGACTACAGAATCACATATATGGCTAAGTCTTTACCCAAGGGAGATCCTGGTCTAGCAAGGTTCTCCACATACCCAATCAACTTGAGTGTTTGGGAACCTACTAGATCTCCTATTTCCATGTTGCATTTGAACAATGTCTTAGAGGCATCATATCTCTCTTGTCTCGCCTCATCTTGCTAAATATTCTTAAGTTTTGTTACCATCTCAATAACATCCATATTCTCATGTTGTCTCTATAACTCATAGTTCCTTGAGCACAACATCAAGCACTTAACATCTACGACATCTTCAGAGTGCTTCTTATAAGCATCCATGTCATCCTTAGGCATGGTGGGAGCATGTTCATCTGGCTCTGGTGTTTCCAAGACATAGAGTTTGTTCTCTTTAGTGAGAATGATTCTCAACTTCCGAAACTAGTCATGAAAGTTGTTCCCATTCAGCTTGTCCTTCTCAAAGAATAATCACAAAGAAAACATGCTTGTGTTTTCCATTAGTTTCTACAAAAGAAATTTTGCAATGTTTTCAAAAAAATTATTTGATAGTATAATATTTATGATATTAATTATGCTTTTAATTAATTATCACTCCCACTATTTTGTTCAAATTGATAGCCCTTACTATCAATTCAGAAGATTTTAGTGAACAACCTTCTAGAGAGCTAAGATTCAAAATAATTAAGTCAATATCCAGCCAATGTTGGTGCTTATAACCAATTATTAAGGTAGGCAACATGTGCCAACTACATCTCAAGTATTTCTAGTATAGATGGTATGCACAACTCCTTTCTATAATCCATCAGTATGCTTCTAGGCACTTATTCCTATTAGGGTCACCTAGTTAAGCCTGACCCAAAAGCTAACATGATAGAATATACAACCTGCTAGGGAAGACCCACATATCTACCATCACACTTCCACGAGATAGACGGTGTACCAAGCTAGGGCATCCCACACTTGGTCAATCAAACTTTTAATATGTGTCTCTTATGGAAAGCATCTTAGATTTAATATCCATTGAGGCATTTTATATAAATGCATATACATATCCAATCACCACCTACTTGTAGTACGTATCATATACATTTTATATCTAGAGACAAAAAACATGCAATCAAAAATATACAAGTGGTTCTTATAGCCATCCTAATGCAATTATTTGGAGCCAAAAATAACTGCTACCACATAAGGCCATACATCTCATCTAGGAACTTGTACTAGATAAGTTATGTTAGCCCTCTCAGTTGTATGAACCCTTCATTCAATTGATTGGCCTTCAGTTCGATCAGGTGGTTGCTCTGTTGGCCTCCTCAGTCCCCCCCAGTCGAATGGTTCAAACTCTCGGTCAGTTGATTCATCGAGTGCAGAACATCTTCTTAAGAATAAACATAAATTATAACTATCATATTGCATATTATATTGTAAAAGGGAAAACCTCAAGTTACATTCGAGAGAAATATAGAAAGAGGAGCATTAATTTATATTTATAAAGGAGATAAGAGGTTTGGTATGCAAACCTAATAACAAGAATGAAAAAACCAAAGAACCAAGCACACAATCCATATGGGTTTTGGTCATAATGACGCATACATCCACCATCAAAACATTTTTAGGACGATGCATATACATTGCATATATATCATATCATATATATGGATCGTTTGTGGTATTTTTTGTATATGTATATTTTTTTTTAATATTAACATCATATGCCATAAATAAATAACAAAGCAAAAATATGATCATGTCAATTAAATCCCAGAACATAGTGAATTGGCATGACTGTAATACCATTGTAGGGAAATATGGTGACAGAGATGGTAGCGGAGATAAAAAATCTTCTAGACATATTCCCCTTGAACATCAAATTGTGTCAATAACTATATATTGGAAAGGAAGGTTTGCAAGGGATATACCTGGTCCTAGAGCAAGTCTGGTGATTATCCTTGAAGCAGAGTGCTTCTTTCTCAAGCAGTACCAGACAACCTCCTGGTGTATCACCATAGATAATGGTGGTTGTTTTATTCCTAGCATGACGGCATCGACATCCATGCATGTACATCATCCACATGGACCGCTAAGAACTCCATGTTGCACTACCAAAGCCAACGGTAAAGAGTTGTCTCTTAGAAGGTCAGCGTGCTATGTTGATTTTCTCTCCCATGTTGACTATCCCGTTTACAGGTAAGACTTGCTATAGCCCTCTAGTTTTGACAACTAGAGAGGACAACACTTGTTAGATAGTATTGTTGTGCCTTCTAAAATACTTAACTATCCCTACATTTATAGGAGGGTCAGGGTCAGGGTTTCCTGATCAACTGGTAGTCAAAGAGACAGAATTTCATGAAATTTTCAGAACCTGCAAACCATGAACCGGTGGGTTCACCATTGAATTATTCAGTTCGCATGTGAGACGATCAGTTCAACACTTGAACTGATCGATTCACCATATTTTATATTTGCAATCAAATTGTTTTTTAATATTCAATTAATACGCAACATGACATCAGCATAAATCCTTTATCCAATAATATTGATTATCCCACCAGTTGGTTCAAACCTGAATCAATCATTTCACATCATTGAACCAGTTGGTTCATTTCTAAACTGGGCAGTTCAAATTCCAGTTCAACCAATGTTGTTTAAATTGATCTGACACTTGAATCGATCGGTTCAAAACTTGAGTCAATTTTTAGTCATTGTTGTTTAAAATGAATACCTAAACACTTCATCAATCAAGCTAAACCATATTCATGAGTGAAATCCTTTTCTAGGTGTATCCTATGTGTTTGACCTTATACCAAGTTATGTTGGATGTGAATGTCCATAACCAATTTATGGCATCACAAGCAATGAGTGGTATCTAGCAATACATCATTGCTACCCAAGTAATTGGAAAGTTGGAGAACAACTTTGACCTACACTTTGTGGTGAGTGTTACTGTGATCATAGTTTCTTTGTCTCTAATATCCATATTGAACTTGAGGCATGGAATCATTATCCTCTCAACATTAAATTCATGTTCATTGAACTACAATAGACTGTAAGAGATGCATGTGAGCTCACATATCACATATTGAGTATTACGAGTGTGGCCATACATTTCTCAGTCTCACTTATCAAGTGGCTAGGATATCATTCTTCTATAGGAGGTACAAAACCCATCTACATAATACACACTCAATCCTCATCTTTCACAATGAACTTGAACATCATCTTTATGGAAACCCTTATTCAAGGTCACATTGGATGATGTCAAAATACATTGAGTGACTTGTAATGAGTATAGTGACTTCAGGTCTAAGAACCACAATCAGTACTATCACAATGAAAGTTGATTATAGCTACCATTACATGGTCTCCATGTATCACTGTCAAGGTGGGTTTCTTTGGTACACTATTCTCTAACAAGTACACATGTGTTTACTTGATATCACATATCATGACTAATAAGACTCTATCATCGGTCAAAACACACTCTAGTCTTAAGTATTACTCTTGTCTATTTTTCTTCCATATTAATATCTAACTAGGGATGTAATAAGAATGTATGTTCTTTAATCATACATATGATCTCATTATTCAGGTCCTCAACCTAAAGGCATATTTCATCAAGTAACATCATTCTTAGACATATATCATGTTCATGTCATCATCTCATGATTGAGACAAACATAATAAAAAAACATTACCTTATAATTATCATATCAAGTATATTATGCCTCATTACAATCATCATATTATTGGCTCTATGGTCATACATACCAAAATATAGTAGCTGTAGAATAAAATATATTACATGGTGTTGCTAATATTATATATATATATATATATATATATATACAACACATTCAAAGTATATTGGTCCTCTTATACAACTTATTTTCTATTGTTGGATGCTTGATTGTGTAGCTACTTTTAGATGGAAATATCATTTTGCTACTCGGTGAATGTCGTACCACTCCTTCATCTTCTCTCTCTTAAAAATAAATATATCATATTTCTATCCCTACATTGTCACTACTTCCTTCCTTCTTGGACTCTTTATCTATCTCATAGATCCCCATTCCCAGATGCTTAAATCCAATTTTGATGGCAATTGCGAGGAGGAGTGACCAACTTCCTAGGGGCATGCGACACTGGGCTAGAGAAATTGTTGTGAGGATGCACATACTATAGTAGGTTATGAAGTGAGGGCTCATGGATATGAGGATGTACTACTCACTGGCCTTTTAGTAATAAATATAGAGAAGTAATTGTAGATTGTAGATATAAAGTGATGTGGAACTATTATAAATAGAGTGTATGTCCGCCCTTCAAGAGCTTCAACATCTGTCATTGGTGATCAGGAAGATGAGGTTGTTATAAGGATAGATGTTGGATATCCCTTTGCTATGTCACCTTCCTGCATGGGAACCTCTAATGAGAATCCTATCAGGGAGATGTAACTTCTTACTATTATTCATATTGGACTTGAGTTGTCTTTGCTTGTCCTTATGTGGCCATTTAAATTCATGGATCTTGTTAGAAAGTACCATCCCTTCTCTGTCCAAAAAAGCAAAGTATAGAAATTGTCAATCTAGTATTTGAGATGTAAAGTTTGTACACATAGTTGCAAGACCAAATTAGTATAGAAGAATATGGAACACAAGTGAAATGTGTCATATATTTAGTATATTGATTTTTATATAAGAGTCATCTAGCATCTTCCAAACTCTGTAAACATTTAATTGGTTACCTAACCTCTTTAGTAATTGCAAATCATGAAGATGTGAACCCCATTGATTGTAGTAATATTTAAACATGGTTGTTATAAACGGTTCTTACTAGTTAAATAGTTTATATATGAACCAGTGAATATCTTTCTTTACAACTTTTGTTGTATTCTCTTGGTTTTTTTTGGTTCCTTTATTGATCTTCTTGTTACCAAGTTATCTTGTTTTGGCACATATATTCATGAAAAGGACATATATGGAACACATTAGTTCAATCTAACTATATGGATTAAATCAACATTCAATATATTACATGTGTTAAAAAAATCACAACCATAACTCATGTATATTATGAGATAACAATATATCATTCAATGATTTTTGCAATTTTGACAACTTACCTTCAGTTAGAAAATATGCATTTTTTAATTTGATGATCTAGGAGTGTCAGTTGGAAGTGATTTTCGATATACATGTTATGTAAGGGTTATGCATCACATACATAATGTTAAATTATTTTTTATACTTCTGCAATCATCACAAATGATGATGGGTACATGTAAGCTACACGTACTCAGGAACACAATTCTTTTAGCCATAGAGGCTTACATGTACCCATCTTCATTTATGATGATTATAAAGGTACAAAAATCAATCTAAACTTATGGATGTGATGCATACCCCTTAGATAACATGTATATAAAAAATTACTTCCAACTGACGCTGCTAGATCATCAAATTAAAGAAAATGCATATTTTCTAACAGATGATAAGTTGTCAAAATTGTAGAAATTGTTGAATGATATATTGTTATATCTCATAATATTCATGAGGTATGGTTGTAATTTTGTGAACACATGTAATATATTGAATTTTTATTGAACCCATATAGTTAGATTGCACTAATGTGTTCCATATATGTCCTTTCATTGCTGGTACACATAAGTTTCATGTACCGACCGGTACACATAAGTTGCATGTACCGACCGGTACACATAAGTTGCATGTACCGACCGGTACACATAAGTTGCATGTAACGACCGATATATAATGGCTAAAAGAATTGTGTACATGAGTACATGTTGCTTACATGTACCCATCTTCATTTGTGATGATTGCAAAAGTATAAAAAGCAATCCAACATTATGGATGTGATGCATACCCCTTAGATAACATGTATATCAAAAACCACTTCCAACTGACACTCCTAGATCATCAAATTAAAGAAAATGCACATTTTCTAACTCACAATAAGTTGTCAAAATTGTAGAAACCGTTGAATGATATATTATAATATATTCTAATATCTCATAATATACATGAGGTATGGTTGTGGTTTTTTGAACACATCTAATCTATTGAATGTTTATTGAATCCATATAGTTAGATTCAACTAATGTGTTCCATATATGTCCTTTTCATGTCCGGTACACATGCGTTGCAGGTATCGACCGATACACATTTCCTGACCCCATATATATATACATACATATATATATATATATATATATATATATATATATATATGTATGTATGTATATGTATATATACATTTAGTTACATACATACATATATATGGTAATGATCTAGTGAGAAAAATTCTATGGTGAGAGAATAAGAGACATTTGAATAACTATAAATGTATAACTTGTTTTTAATATCCAATCCTTATAGATGGGAGAAACATCATTTCATTTACCTTCATGCAAAAAGCATTGAAATCAAAAAATCTCTATATGTCCATATGTCCAATAGAAACAAGTTACATCCATTGCTCATCCTGAAATTCAACATTGAGCTTTGAAAAGTATTCTCTTTTTTTGCATGCAATACAAGTCTGGTGGTGATCCAATTTTGTAGGAAGGTAAATAATAAGGTATATTTTCAATTCATATGGTTGGGCTATGAAAATTTTATTGAATGCAAATGCCTCTCATGCTCTTACTAATGTATGTTTATCATTGGGTCGTTATCATACATACACACACACTTATATATATATATATATATATATATATATATATATATATATATATAGGGCATTCATTGAATACCCTTGCCGGTAGACTGGATATTCGCTACCTGTCAGTCCCGAATGTAACCATATGGAAAACAATGTAACTAGAAGGACCAAAAAGTAACTATGTTGATAACAAAGTAAGTATATGACTAAAAAAGTAAAATCGGGCAGAATATACATGAAATATATATGTAATTGTATTTTAAAATCTGTTGTTGCAAATGGAACTATCTATGCATGAAATGTAACAGTTTGCAAAGTAAAGTAACCTTGTACATGTTGAAAGTAAGAAACTTGAAGAAAAAAATAACCAAAATAGAGGGTGGTAGCTACCCACGCGGGTATTAAAATATATATATATGTTTATTTATTTATTTATTTATTTATTTATATATATTGATTCTAGAATACAGTCAACTATATTCGATCTCTATACACTAAACTTTTTAACCATTTGATTGAGATCCATTAGCACATTCAAAATCCACTCACTGACTCCATTCAACCCCAATCACTTTCATCTCCCTCTTATTCATTTTTATAACCTCAATTTTTCAAATTCATAATTGAAATGTAATTTCTCCTTTTAAATACATATGAACATGTAATTGTTTGATTTGACTTGAATGTATGGGTTTCATTGACAAATAGCCTTGCTTGTTTGTTTTCATAGGCCTTATTGGCTATTGGGCCCAATAACAAGAAAAAGATAGAAAAAGGAAAAAGAAATTCAGTTAATAAATGGATAATTAAGAAAAGGAGAAAAGAAAGAGGTAGAGGCCTCTAGAAGGCTAGGAGGCAGCCTCCAAAGGTGAAATTTGTATCTTTGGGATTTCTTGGATCTCAAGGAGCCCAAGTTGCCAAAATAATAAGGAAGGAAAGAGAAAATATCAATTAAATAGGCTTTATTAAAAGATAACTTGCTTATGAAAGAAATACTCTTTTCCTTTGGAATTAGGGTTTCAATTTTGGTATACAAGTAGATAATGTCGACCCAAAGTTTCCTTTAAAATTTGGTTGAAAAAGGATAAATCAATAATGAATTATGATTTTCTGAAGTTATCCTAAAATAGAAAGGAAATCATGACACAATTTAATTTGGATTAGAATTCTAAAATTCAGTTCTTAGATGTGCACTCATGACCATTGGATCAGTGATCCATGGCTTGGGTTCAGTCCCGCTCTCGCAAGGACCGGGACACAGAGTCCCTACTGCGTGGAATTTTGATACGAGATTCCTCAAATTTGTGGCAACCTGCGAGATTGTGGAGGAGTCCATCTCCTTCAGGAGATCGTTCCAGACCAAACCACCCTGAGGTCGGTGGGGTTTCATTGTGAAATGGGGAAGTCCCCAATGCACACCAGGAACGTGATTGTTACCCTATATATAGGGTAGGGCGTGTAGCAATGTGAGAATCCCCCTAATCTACCCTCTCCTGACCGCAGCATAGCAACGATCATCATGGTGCCTTCAATTCAAGGAACCATTCTAACCAAAGACCTCGTCGAGGAGAAGATAGCACCAGGAAAGATTCACCTAGTTTGCGGTGAATGGGCGGAAAGGAGGAATAATTGGACCGACGGTCGAGTGTGTGGAAAGGAGACAAAGCTACTGATAGACTTTGTTTTCTCACAGCAGCCCAGGAGCACCGAGTCAACCAGTGGGGTTGATCATCAGTCATGCACGGAACAACCGGAGGTTGAAGACAACCTCTAGGGAAATTACTAGATCGCCTTTCCACTCCCACATCCCAGGTAAGGGCATTCTCACCCTTTTCTTTTGTTTGATCATGAGTGAGGCATGCGATCGTGGACCATTGGATCCCGCGTGGTCCAACAGACCATAGATCGAACGGCTGATGTTTTATGGTGACCTTTCCTTTCTGCTAGAAAATCCAGAAAATGCTTTTTCTTTGCAAAAATTGTGGAAATCGATAGGAAGGTCAGATGAAGAAACTTTATAAATGAAAAATGATCAGAAAAATATGAGTAATTTGATAAAAATAGTTTTAGCATCTGATTTTGTTCCTAATTGCAAAATTACCTTAAGTTGATCATAAATTGCATTAAATTTAGGTTAAAAATCCTAATGATGATTAAAGATCAAATCTAAGGTGCCTAATGGCTTAATTCGAGTATTAATAACCTATTGAGAGATAAAGTGAGGTTTAGATCTGATATTATAGAATAATTGGTTTTTTTTAGGGTTTTAATCCATGAATCTGTGATGATACATGTAGAAACCCTAATCTAGGGTAAAGAAGGAAACTAACTTGAATAATCCAAATTATTTGGGATAATGATGTTATTTATTGATCCTAAGCTTGTTAGGAGGCATATGACAAGTTAATTAGGGTTTATACTTTGATTTGCTGAATTAGGGTTTATAGTATCAATAATGAGGATGAATCCTAATGAAACCCTAAAAGGAAGTAGGAAACCCTAGGAAGCAAGTTCATATGAGTGTAATATGAGGAAGTGAATAGTAATTAAATTATATAATTGTTTCAGAATCTTTGCTTGTGTGAACTACCTGCTTGACTGGATATTTCATTACTTGGATTATTATTAGTTTGTTGAATCGACTGAACAGGTATGTGGTTATTTATGAATAATCTATTTAGTTTCACAGTGTTTTCCAAACATTTTATCGATTGGATGCAACCTAAACTGATGGATGTTTAATTCTACAATCCTATAAAGTCCCTATGATTTTCACAATTTGGTATGTATGTGTATTCTCAAACCTATATGCTACCCTAATGTAAGTTGCAAGACCAAGCCCCGAGGGAAGGTCTGAATTGGTCAAGCCCCAGAGGGAAGACCATTGGGCACCATGAGAGGTGACCCCAGGCACCAAGATTAGGATGGATAAGGTGTCCTTATGTCCCTGGCAAGGAAAAAACCCTAATAGAGGGTAATCTAGGGTTTAGGGTAAAAGCGGTTGAGATTTCACATTGAAAATGTAATTTGGATTGTTATTAACTTATTTGTGATAATTAGATTGTTAGAAACTATTTTTGGAAATTTTGATTGTCCCCCACATACCAGTATAGAAATATACTGACCGGCATTTTGTTTGTTGGCATTTTAGGTACAATTCTAAAAATGGACAAACAATAAATCGAAATATTGTGAAGATATAAATATTTTTTGCAAGGAGGATTAGTTATCTTAGACTTTTACTATGGATAGAAGTCTAGATCCAAATTTTATAAGGTATGCAAAAAGTTTTATTTTATTCTATCTTTGTAGCTTTGTTTTAGTAGAATTTGATAATTATCATTGATTAAATGTCAAACCACTTATCCAAAAATATTGAGATAATGTCTTTGACCTTCTGGTCTCCCTTAATTGGGGGTTACTAGGAGGCGGGGTCGTTACATTTGGTATTAGAGCCGTGGTTTCTCATTTAATCCTTAGTAATTATTAAATTTTAGAAACTCTATAGAACCGAGGGAGTTATTAGAGGATTTTCTAAAAGATGGAGGTGTCTAGAAAAGGATCATAGTCTGGGGGCTGGCAATATTTTCCTCCACCCCGTTAGTCAGTCACGAGGACTCCCGAATGCAGTGTGACTGCCTGGACAATGTCTGAGGTTTTGACTCAAAATAAGATACCTTTAGGACTCTCTCATCTATGTCATCCATTCTCAACCCTAATTCAATTAAGGATTCTAGGATTTAGGGTTTTTCTCTCTCTTCCCCACCCTCTTGAGGTTAGGGTAAGTATGATAAGGATTAATGAATCCTCCATCAAATTAATAAAAGATAGGTAAACAAGATGTCATCGGCATAAGTATAATTAGTTTAAACGTAAAGTAAAGTTTAATTGTATGCTTATGTAGATGGCTCGTGTGGAGATTGTAGCTATCCCGAGGCCACCGAGAACCCTACTAAGGGTTGACCTGCCCATAAGAGGAGGGGATCTTCTAAGAAGAGGAAGAGGGACCAGAGTGATGGGTCCTCAAGGAAGAGAAAGAGACCTGAGGGAGCCCCATAAGAAGGCCACAATCCTAAGCCAGTACCCTTAGACAACTCCGAGATGGACCAGGAAGAGGAATACATGTCTGAGGATGAGGTCAAGTTTGAGGAGAACCAAACTGGTGGTCCATGACTGGAAATGACAATTCACACCCCTGATGCCCTATGGATGGAACAACATAAGAGGCTAACTGATGCCATTAGTACCCTGACCCTCAGGGATATAGCTAGAGATGAAAATGGTGAGTCACTTTCTATTCATTCCCGACTCAGAGTCACCATTTTGGACTTTGTCAAGCTGAACATTGAGAGATTCTGGGGAGAGCATAAGACCGAAGTGGTCGACAAAGAGGATGCTTGGTTGTTGGTAGTCTAGAACGGTTTCTACATGCTTGAGGTACAACCAAACAAGAAGGTTCTTTATGCTACTCATCTCTTGGAAGGAGCAACCAAGATTTGGTGGGAAAACCACATCATGGGACGAGATCTAAGTGAAGAACCAATAGCATGGACAAACTTCAGGTCTATCTTTACCGCTAGATTCATCCCCACTACAGCTGAGAAAGAGAAGGAAAGAGAGTTAACCAACATGATCTAGGGTAACCTATCCATTATGGATTTCAGTCGCAAGTTTTGCATCCTGGAGCATTTTGGGCACATGATGGATGATAAAAGACGGGTGTGGACAATGTTATGAAGCATCTTCACCCTGTAACCAAACTACATGTGATGGCAAGTAAACCAGCAACTTTCTTTGAAGCATACAACACCGCCTTAGACATGGAGAGGACAGTGATGCCTGATCAGAACCCACCCAAAGGATATATGCATTTCACTAAAGGTACTCAAGGATAGAAGAATGACCACAAGAAAGGACAATAAGTGCAAGCATGGACACAAAGGAAAGCCATGTGGTGAGAATTGCTTTCAGAAGTGTTGTACCTGTGGACACACACATCCTGGGAAGTGTCGCTTCGATAAGAGGGTGTGCTTCCGTTGCTAGCAAGAGGGACACTTCATCACCAACTATCCTCTGCCTGATCCGAGAGGTCCCGTGGCAACACAACCAGTGGCAACAACACCCCCAGCAGGAGGAGGAGTACCAGCTGGCGGTCCACCTATTGGAGAGAGAAGGCAAGCAAGATTGTTCTCCATCAACAATGAAGAAGCCCAGGCGAATGCTAATAGGTTGATCAAGGGTAATAACCCATAGAGTTTTCCTTTCAGTTTAGTTTGATCATGTAATAACAGTCTGATACAATATGAAACTATGTAGGCATGCTTGAAGTCATGGGACAAAATGTAAAAGCTCTTTTTGATTATGTTTCTACTAATACTTTTATTTTGAGAAATTTCGCAACTATGCTTTGTTTGGACATCAAGGTTTTAGGCTATGTTTTGGATGTCACAACCCCAAGTGGTCGAATATATACATCTCTTTTAAAAAACATTGTCTTTCCTGTTAAGTACCTGTGTCACGAGATTCCCACTGACTTCATCCTCCTCTATATGAATGATTTTGATGTAATCATTGGTATGGATTGGCTTTACACCTATAGAGCACATATTGACTGTAGAGAAAAGAAGATCCTTAAGAGGAAACTTTGTCATCTACACTTTACCATTCAAGGAAGGAGAGATGCAACTACCATCCCTTATGTGTCGGCTTTGAAGGCTGAGCAGATGATATCCAAAGGATGTCAAGCATACTTAGCCATAGTCACAGATCCTGAGGCCAGGGTACGACCCTTAGAGGAGATAGCTGTAGTTTGGGAGTATGCGGACGTGTTTCCAAATGATCTACCAGGGATTCCCCATGAGAGGGAGGTATATTTCTCCATTGAGTTAGCTCCCGGGACTAGCCCTATATCTAAGGTACCCTGTAGAATGGCCCCAGCTGAGTTTCTTGAGTTGAAAACTCAGTTGCAGGAGTTGCTAGATAAAGGTTTTATCCAACCGAGTACATCACCATAGGGAGCACCAATCCTTTTTGTGAAGAAGAAGGATGGATCACTCCAGATGTGTATTGATTACCGGATGATCAATCAGGAGACCGTTAAGAATAAGTACTCCCTACCCAGAATAGATGACCTTTTTTACCAGCTCAAATCGGCCCGAGTCTTTTCCAAGATCGATTTGAGGTCAGGATATCATCAAGTGAGAGTAAGAAGTGAGGATATACCTAAGACAGCTTTTCAAACCTGATATGTCCATTATGAGTTTTTGGTCATGCCATTTGGGTTCCAATGCACCCATTGTATTTATGAACCTTATGAATAGTGTGTTCCAACCCTTCCTTGACTCCTTTGTGATCATGTTCATAGACAACATCTTGGTGTATTCTGATGACCTAGTTCAACACTGTGACCATCTCGATAGAGTCCTTCATATCCTGAGAAAGCAGAAGTTCTATGAAAAGTTCTCAAAATGTGAGTTTTGGATAGACCGAGTAATGTTTCTCGGACACATCATCTCAAGAGGAACGATCACCGTAGATCTAGCTATAGTGTCAGTAGTTCGAGACTGGCCTGCACCAAAGAACCCCTTTGAGATTAGCAACTTCTTGGGGTTGGCCGAATATTATCGGTGCTTCATCAAGGATTTCTCAAAGATCGCCTTGTCGTTTAACATGTTGACTCGGAAGGATGTGAAGTTCATGTGGTCTGATATATGTGAGGCTCATTTTTAGGAGCTAAAGGAGAAGCTGACCACCGTTCCAGTATTGACCCTACCTTCCGGCAATGAGGGTTTTGTGATATTCATCGACACTTCAAAGATGGGAATTGGTTGTGTGTTGGAGTAGAATCGACATGTGGTTGCATATGCCTCCTGAAAACTCAAGCCCAATGAGGTGAACTACCTAACGCATGTCTTAGAGTTGGCTTCTATCATCCATGCGTTGAAGATATGGTGGAATACATGTACGGTGCTACCTTTGAGATCCTCATTGACCATAAGAGTCTGAAGTACCCTTGGAGATCCTCACTGGCCATAAGAGCCTGAAGTACCTCATGACACAGAGAGACTTGAATCTATGACAGTGACAATGGATGGAGTACATGAAGGATTATGACTACACCATCGCCTATCATCCTTGAAAGGCAAACGTCGTAGCTGATGGGTTGAGTCAGAAATAGCTCAGGTGTGCAATTGTTTTGTCTAGCCAGTGGAAGAGCTTAGGAGAGCTCGTGGAGTGGACTCTGCAGCCAATACAGGACCAAGTTCGATTGGCCAATATTTAGATTTAGTCAGAATTGTTGAGCGAGATAATGGAAGTACAATTGACCAGTTCAGAATTTAGAAAAAATGAAGGGCTTGATGAAGAAGCCACAGACCTGTCTCACGGTGAGAATAGATGGAGGAATCAAATTCAAGAACCCTATATGGGTTCATGAGGATTCACCATTAAAGCAACATATCTTGCAAGAGGCTCATGGTTCAAAGTATATGGTACACCTGGGCACTACAAAGATGTTTAAGGACCTGCAAAGGTATTTTTGGTGGCCAAGAATGAAGAGAGACATTATGGCATATGTGGCCAGCTGTCTTACGTGCCAAATGGTGAAGGATGAACACCAACGACCCAACAGACTTTTACAGTCGATGGAGATTCTAGAATAGAAATGAGAGCATATCACCATGGATTTTGTGGTGGGTCTACCCCAGACCAAGAGAGGTCATGATGCGATATAGGTTGTGGTAGATCACCTTACCAAGTCAGCACACTTCCTTGCCATGAAGACCACTGCCAAGGTGTCAGACTTAGCCGAGCTATATATTAGGGAGATAGTACGTTTGCATGGCATAACTGGTTCCATCATCTCTAATAGATACCCGAAGTTCACTTCCAAGTTGGAGAAGCAAGTACAAGAGGAACTTGGTATAAGATTGAAGTTCAGTACCGTGTATCACCCCCATACAGATTGTCAGTCAGAGAGAACGATCTAGATGTTAGAGGATCTATAGAGAGCTTGTGTGCTTGATTGGGGTGGATCATGGGAACATTACTTACCTTTAGCTGAGTTCACCTACAACAAAATCTACCAAGCCAGTATTGAGATGCCTCCATATGAAGCTCTTTATGGGAGACTCTGTCGGTCACCACTTCATTGGGATGATGTCGGTGAGAGGACCTTGTTGAGGTTAGATGAGCTCCAAGTGTATGCAGATAAAGTCACATTGATCAAGAAGAGGATGAAGAGAGCCCAGGATCGACAGAAGTCGTATGCTGATGTGAAGCGGACTGACGTGCAGTTCACTGTGGGAGAGCATGTATTCTTGAAAATCAAATCACTCTGAGCTATAGCCAAGAATAGAGGGAAGTTGAGTCCCCAATATGTGGGTCTGTTTGAGGTGTTAGAACGGATTGCTGAAGCTTCATACTGTTTGGCGTTACCCCCACAGTATAGTATGATGCATGATGTGTTTCACGTGTCCAATATGAAGCGATATGTGCAAGATCTGAGCCATGTGCTGAGCATTGAGCCTATTGAGCTTCAAGGGAAGCTGACCTATCATGAGTCACCTTTGTGGATTCTAGATACCAAGGTGAAAGAACTTAGATGTAAGAATAGAGAGATGGTAAAGGTTCTTTGAAAGAACCATGGAGAGGATGAGGCCACATGGGAGCTGAAGACGGACATGGAAAAAGAATATCCTGACTTGTTTGTTTGATTGTTGAATTTTGAGGGCAAAATTCTTATAAGGAGGGGAGGATGTTATAACCTCAATTTTTCAAATTCAGAATTGTAATGTAATTTCTCCTCTTAAATACATATGAACATGTAATTGTTTGATTTGACTTGAATGTATGGGTTTCATTAACAAATAGCCTTGCTTGTGTGTTTTCGTAGTCCTTATTGGCTATTGGACCCAATAACAAGAAAAAGAAAGAAAAAGGAAAAAGAAATTTAGTTAATAAAAGGATAATTAAGAAAAGGAGAAAAGAAAGAGGTAGAGGCATATAGAAGGCTAGGAGGTAGCCTACAAAGGTGAAATTTGTATCTTTGGGATTTCTTGGGTCTCAAGGAGCCCAAGTTGCCAAAATAATAAGGAAGGAAAGAGAAAATATCAATTAAATAGGCTTTATTAAAAGATAACTTGCTTATGAATGAAATACAATTTTCCTTTGGAATTTGGGTTTCCATTTTGGTATACAAGTAGATAATGTTGACCCAAAGCTTCCTTTAAAATTTGGTTAAAAAGGATAAAGGAATAATGAGTTATGATTTGTTGAAGTTATCCTGAAATAGAAAGGAAATCATGTCACGATTTAATTTGGATTCAAATCCTGAAATTCAGTTCTTAGATGTGCACTCATGACCGTTGGATCAGAAATCCACAGCTTGGGCTAAGTCCCACTCTTGCGAGGAATGGGACACAGAGTCCCTATTGTGTGGACTTTTGATCTGAGATTCCTCAAATTTGAGGCAACCTACGAGGTTGTGGAGGAGTCCATCTCCTTCAGGAGATCATTCCAGACCTAACCACCCTGAGGTTGGTGGGGTTTTGTTGTGAAATAGGGAAGTCCCCAATTCACACCAGGAACCTGGTCGTTACCCTATATATAGGGTAGGGCATGTAGCAACGTGAGAAACCCCCTAAACTACCCTCTCATGACTGCAACACAATGACAATCGTCGTGGTGCCTTCAATTCAAGGAACCAACCTGATCAAAGACCTTGTCGAGGAGCAGATAGCACCGGGAAAGCTTCACCTAGTTTGCGGTGAAGGGGTGGTGCAGAGGAACAATTGGACTGACGGTCGAGTTCGTGGGAAGGAGACGAAGCTACTGATAGCCTTCATTTGCTCACAGCAGCCCAGGAGCACCAAGTCAACTGGTGGGGTTGACCATCAGCCGCACACGGAACAACCAGAGGTTGAAGACAACCTCTAGAGAAATTACGGCATCGCCCTTCCACACCCTCAGCCCTGGTAAGGGCATTGTTGCCCTTTTCTTTAGTTTGATCAAGAGTGAGGTGCACGATCATGGACCGTTGGACCCCGCGTGGTCCAGCGGACCACAAATCGAACGGCTGATGTTTTATGGCAACTTTTCCTTTCTGCTAGAAAATCCACAAAATGCTTTTTCTTTGCAAAAATCATAGAAATTGATAGGAAGGTCAGATGAAGAAATTATATATATGAAAAATGATTGGAAAATATGAGTAATTTGATAAAAACAGTTTGTGCATCTAATTTCGTTCCTAATTGCAAAAGTACCTTAAGTTGATCATAAAGTGCATTAAATTTAGGTTAAAAACCCTAATAATGATTAAAGATCAAATCTAAGGTGCCTAATGGGTTAATTCGAGTATTAATAACCTATTGACATATAAAGTGAGGTTTAGATCTGATATTAGAGAATAATTGGTTTGTTTTAGGGTTTTAATATATGAATCTATGATAATACATGTAGAAACCCTAATCTAGGGTAAAGAAGGAAACTAACTTGAATATTCTGAATTATTTGGGATAATTATGTTATTTATTGATCCTATGCCTAAGGAGGCATATGACAAGTCAATTAGGGTTTATACGTAGATTTTCTGAATTAGGGTTTATAGTATCAATAATGAGGATGAACCCTAATGAAACCCTAAAAGGAAGTAGGAAACTCTAGGAAGATATTTCATATGAATGCAATCCAAGGAAGTTAATAGTAATTAAATTATATAATTGTTTCAGGATCTTTGCTTGTGTGAACTACCAACTTGTTTGGTTATTTCCTTACTTGGAATATTGTTAGCTTGTTGAATCGACTGAACAAGTATGTGGTTATTTATGAATAATCGATTTAGTTTGATAGTGTTTTTCGAACATTTTATTGATTGGATGCTACCTAAACTGATGGATGTTTAATTCTGCAATCCTATAAAGTCCATGTGATTACCAAAATTAAGTATGTATATGTATTCTCGAACCTACATGCCACCCTGATGTAAGTTGCAATACCAAGATCCAGAGGGTAGGTCTGAATTGGTGAAGCCCCGAAGGGAAGACAATTGGGCACCATGGGAGGTGACCCCAGGCACCAAGCTCAGGATGGAGAATGTGGCCTTATGTCCCTTGCAAGGACAAAACCCTAAGAGAGGGTAATCCAGGGTTTAGGGCAAAAGTGGTTGAGAATGTCACATTGAAAATGTAATTTGGATTATTAATAACTTATTTGTCATAATTAGATTATTAGAAATTGTTTGTGGAAATTTTGATTGTCCCCCACATACCAGTATAGAAATATACTGATCGGCATTTTGTTTGTCAGCATTTTTGGTACAATTCTAAAAATGGACAAATAGTAAATCAAAATATTGTAAAGATACAAATAATATGTTCTAGGAGGATTAGTTAGATTAGACTTTTACTGTTGATAGAAGTCTAGATCCGAATTTTATAAGGTATGCAAAAAGTTTTATTTTATTCCAGCTTTGCAGTTTAGTTTTAGTAGAATTTGATAATTATCATTGATTAAATGTCAAACCACTGATCTAGAAATATTGGGATAACGTCTCTAACCTTTTGGTCTCCCTTAATTAGGGGTTCACGGGATCCTTGAAGTTGTGGTTAAGTGATGAATGTGGTCTATAAACTAGCCACGATCCTTCCTTGACGCCTGATGATCGCGATCTCTAAAGATCTCTAGAACCACAATCGCAGTTGAGATATAAGTGGACCTCGGTCGCAGCCCCTGAACTGTGACCTAGGTTGTGAATGTTCCTGAAACAATGTGAGGCTTTAGTCAAAACGATAGAAAAATTATGTGAAAAGCTAACAGAAGATATACTAAAGTGGTGTAAAATATATACATAAAGTACGTAAAATAGAGTGTTATCAACTCCCCCAAACATAGAATCAAGCATGTCCTCAGGCTAAGTGTTGGTTTGAGAACTCAGAGAGAGAATGAACAATCTTAGAAGACAACATTATAACATGACTACAATATCTCATTCTTGCATCAAGACTGTTGTTGCATGTTTTCAAACCCTTAGATCTCATTCCTCCCCCTCAACCGGAGTTGCACAACTTCATTTCCCTGCCATTACCTTCAATTGTAAAAGGATCCTCCTTCTCAACTTATCACCCCCTTCCCTTAGGTAATGACCGTACTAATGCTCAATCTTTTTTGAGGGGTAGCTTCCACACCAATTCTTTATTTTTCAGTTGGCCCTATGCTAATGTGTTCGGGTAGGCTTAAGGCTTTAGGTGTTTTCCTCTTCCTTCTGAACTCCTCACCCACAACTGTCGTAAGAATAGTGTTGCCCTTTTTGGGCTTCTGACTTTAAGTCAGGTGGTTTTGTGAGTTTTCATTCAGGATTGGAGGTGAGTAAACTTGGCTTCAAGATTCTACTTATGGGCATGACATATCTGCATTCATGAGTGCAGCAATATACCGGCCGTGTGGAAACTTTTGGCATCTTTTGGGCACAGCTCTCATTATTTTTTTTCTTTCTTTTTGGCTTTTTACATCTCCTTTTAGGATTGGGTGCGGGGGATTTTTACTTTGTCTTCTGGGAAGCCAAGCCTCTTTTAGATATTCTTTGAAGAGGGCAGTTGTTTCCCTTTCTATGGAGATAAGGATTTTTTGGTCAAAAGAATCAGGTGAGGGTGGTTGGTTAGGAGTATGACTAGGTGAAGTTCTCTAGACTCCGAGGGTTTCATGAGTTAAGGTTGTCACATTTACAACATCTTATTGCAAGAATGAGGTAGAGTAGTATTGCTATGACTTATTTTACTCATATATACATGTATATGTTGCTCATGTATTTCTCTCTAAGAGGGCAGAAACACTATAATCAGAAAATTTAGCAAAGGAGGAGGCGATTCTTAAAATTAAAAGTTAGCTTTAGCAAAAATTCAAAATTTCGAAAAATTTCATCAAAATTTTTAGAGGTAAAAAGATGGTAAATGTACCTCTGTATCCCGTTTATGACTCCTCTCCCAAACTTATCCTACACCACATCTCGGGGTGTCAAAATTTGAGCAAGATGTATATATGGGCTTTCTTTATTTGTTTTTGTTGTTGGTGGTGGAGGCCCACTTGGACTCAAGGAGCATGCTTGCGTATATACCTCTTAACGCGTGGTATTGTTCATATTGCATGTTTTCCACCTTCAAGCCAATGGTGTCTGTGGCCACCATCCAGGATAGATAGAAGAAGCCACACTCGTTTGATAGGGGCACCTGTTGGGGGCTCCTATGGAAGAATTGCATCTTCTTGAAGTTCTTGCCTGTTGTGTGGTCGTACGCTCTGCAATGACTTCTTATCATGTCGACGATAGCTTCGGCGCATGTTGCCTTTTCTTCTGTGGGCGTCTTTGCTGTTGTCATATTAGTCTTCTTATTAAGTGCAAAGGCTGCATCAGAGCTGTTGTAGATGTTGGGTTTTAGGGGAGACAGAGAAGGCAGTGGAAACAAAAATTTCTCCCCAAACCCATACCGAGGAAACGCGTCAACGTCTATATAATAGGAAAGGATGGTTTGTGGAATCATACCTTGTCTCGAGGCTTGCTCGGCAACAATACCTCGCACCTTGCGCGGTCTTCAACTCTGGTCTTGGACGGCGTCTGTGCATCTCCTGGTCGCACCGGGACTGACGACTCCTCCTCCTACCGGATTGTCGGATGACAGTTGTCCTCCTCAGCGACAGTGTCCTCCCACCTCTGTAGTAGTCCACACGGACCACCTAGAACTCCACTCTCCTTGTCCCACAAGGAAGTGGAAGGAGTCGCACCCTCTTGTTGACGTACTAGTCGCCAACATACTCTCCTGCTACCAGTTGCAACTGCAGTTGTCCTTCCCTTGCTGCACCTCCCTTTTGTGGGAAGCACTTGCTCGGGATCTCTCACGGTTACCAAAACCAGAGAGAACGACAACTTCGCAAAGCAACCGGCTTGCATTGAGTTGTACTTTGAGAAGCCCCCAATACCCCTATATATATAGGCGGGTCATGGGACAGGGTTATCTGTGCCCGGCAATACGGGACTAAAAGCAGGAGTATAAGGGTTCGAGAATTTTCCACAAAAAGCAACCGGTTCGCAACTTGAAATGATCGGTTCACAACTGAACCGATCGGTTCGGCCATTGAGCCGATCGGTTGGACCTGAGCCGATCGTTTGGGGCACTCCAACCGATCGGTTGGTGCCCTGAACCGATCGGTTCATGGTCCTAATCCGGCTCAAAAAGACTTTCCTCGTTTCGTTCTCAATTGGTATCGTATACCAATGTTATTCCCAATCGAATTGGGCAATTTGAAACCAAAGGAAAATTTTTGCCGACATGACTTTCCCAACTGGTCGGTTGCACCAGTTGAGCCGATCGGTTCAACTCTTGAACCGTTCGTTTCAACATGGGCATGAGCCGATCGGCCTAGACACTCCAGCTGATCGGTTCAGCACCTCAGCCGACCGGTTCATCACACGAGCCGATCGGTTGGGAGCACAGGTTGGGAAAAATCAGTCAATTGCGGTATCAATCAATCCGATACTCCAATCAATGCGTCCAACACCTTGAACCATATGATATTGAGCTATCGACTGATTGAGTGTTTAATTGAACTACTAAACTCCTTTAGTAATCAATCTAAACATTGCTTTGTGGACAAAACTCCTCTTCCAGGTTAAATCCTATGTGTGTGACCCTGCAGGTCCATTTCACGTTGGCAGTGAAAGTCCATAACACTTATGACTTCACAAGCAAAGAGCGGTGCCTAGTCACACATCTTTGCTACCCAAGTGAAAGTAGAAAGTTGGAGAACAACTTTCATCCTACAATCCGTGAATGGTGTTACAGTGAATGTATAATTCCTTTGTCACTGATATCCCGAATGAACTCAAGGCATGGAACAGTCATCCTGTCAACGTTCATTCATTTTCTTGATCTCAGAGTAGATTGAAGGAGATATGTATGACATCAATATCACATATTGATTCACACATGCGTGCGCACGCCTATCTCAATCCTACTCATCAAGTGGCCTTGGATATCAAACTCCCTTAGGAGGGACAAATCACATATCTATCACTCACCCCTCAAAAGCCCCATGTGTCAAAGCCACCCAATCATCACCTTTATAACAACCCATGTTTCAGGACTGCGCTTGATGATGTCAAAGTGTGCCCAATGACATGTGTTGAGTGCAGTGATTTCAGGTCTAAGAATCACACTCACCACCATCACTGTGAGTACTGACTGTGACTACCATCTTATGGTTCCATGTGTCAAACTCACGGTGGGTCTGTCCGGTACACTTGTTCTCTAACAAGTACCTATGTGTTTGGTTTGATATCTCTATATCATGACTAATGAGATTCTGTCATCAACCAACACCACAATCCAGTCTTGTGTGTCATTGTTGTCTATCTACCTTCCACAATGACATCCGACTAGGGACATAACAAGAATGTACAAACTCTTAACATCCGTATGATCTCATCGTTCAGGTCCTTAACCTGAAAGCATACGTCATTGAGTATTGTCATTCTCTAGACATTCAATCTGTTCTATCACTATCTCATATGACTGAACCAGAATGAATTGGAAGCTTGCCTTTGATGTTTATCAAATCAATCTTAATGTATCCCACTAATCATCCCATGATTGGCTCTCAGGGCATACATACCAACAGTAGAGTGATGTAGTCCTTCTGAGGATGTTGACATGCAACAAAGTCCAATGATTATTGTGAAGAATAGGCATGAAAATGTGGTCTAGTGGGGATGTCACAAGGAGTTGTTGCAACTGCTCCTTCTCTCCTGATCGTTTGTCTTTTAGGATGTCATCCACTAGTAAGAACTATGCCAAGTGGGCATTTGGCATGGTATCACCTAGATCGCCTGGTAAGATGACATCGTACTCATAGAAAGGTATCCTCCTATTTTTAGCGTTTCTCAAAGGTCATATTTTAGCACGCAAATGCCATCTCTCTCGAAGATGACATCTCCCGGAAAATTGTCTTCTTTCAAAGAACTCACAATTATAGTTAGTTCTTCCAGAGACAGACTAAAGTAGCTCCATCTGTCAAAATTCTTGTAAAAAGGTGTAATTTATCTTACTGGTTCATCTAGTCTATCATTGCCTAGATCTTCGTATTCAACCTCTCCTTCCTCAGGATGTTCTCTTGGAGGTTGATTTTTAGGGACTTCTGCTACTGGAGGTTGCTTTGTTTCATAGTCTGAAGTCTGTTGTGTTGCTTATCCAGAGCTTTCATGTCAGCCTTCTTTCCATGTTGCACCTGTGGCTGGTTCAGTTGGATCAACCCACATTGTCTTTAGCTGCTCCCTCCAAGTGACCTTTTCAGGTAGAGGGATCTCCATGTGAAGCCTCTGGGGTACATCTTCTGTAGGCATTGCCGGGTCATTGAATAACCGATGATCATAGATGACCTTCATAGAATACATACCCCACAGTCTATGCAGGTCTTCATTGTCTAAATTCTCCAAGGGGATGATCGTGTTGATGGCCTCCATCATTCGTAGTACTAGGAAGGCGCAATCCCCCAAACTAGCCTCTTCTTGGGGGACTTTCTTATTGATTGAGAAGAGCTTCCAGGATCCTTAGAACTTGTTATCTGCATCCTTGATAGCTTGTTGTAGGCACAACGGTATCTTTAAAGCATCTCTGGCATCCTTCCTCTTGTAAACCAGCGAGGTGCTATCCAGTTCGGCTGCACAACAATTGAGCACCATCATTTTCCACTCATACAGATCAACGACTCTCAATACCCAATGTTTTGTATTCCTTATGGGAAGCACCACATGTCTTGTTTCCTTCCGCCAGACTGCTGCCTTCAGTTCAGCTACATCTGCTGCCTTGTAGTCTTCATTGTAGAGGAGGCTGGCTAGATGTGTTCGCCCGTTGAAAACCAGTTGTAGCTTTCCTGGGTGCAAGAATTCTTCTAGGAGGGTGGCGCAGAGTACCTTGAATAGTCGTTTATGTACTCCTACCTTCTTCATGAATATTCTCCATAAGTAGTCTCTGGACAGATGTCTACCCTTGTTATTATATAGTATGTCTGACCCAGGTAGATCGTCACTGAGGACATCTGCCAAGATGTGGATGTCTCTGATTGTGATCTGTGATACCACAGTCATGTCCATATCTTTCATCTTGCAAGGAAGAGGGGGAGCTGCTCCCAGTGTTTCTGCTTCAGCCGGTGCAATCCTCTCCCTGGCAGGCTCATTTGTGAAGAAGGTTGCCATTCCACCATCCTCATCATCAGATGTTTCCTATGTCAAAGGTTTCAAAGCTTCATCTATTGTCGGCATGGCCTTGGCCACTTGTTCAGTCACCTTGTGTGATGGTTTTGTGGTGGCTTCATGTTCATCTACTTATGAGGAAGCTTCAATAGCTATGTTGTCTTTGACATGGCTCTCCTCAGAAGTTTGCCCCAGCTTGGCTTCTACCATCATTGCGAGGGTTGCCTCCATCTTCCCATCATAGAGAGAGTCGCTGCTCTCTTGATGTGGTTGGAATAGGAGGAACTCACTGCTCTCCTCGATTATGGCCCCCACCTCAGCTAGCATTCTGTTGAGCTTTGTCTCTCCTGCTGCACTAAGTTAAGTGACCACTTCTTCTAGATGTGCATCAGCAATCTGCTCTTCTATCGTCATTATATGCGTAGACGGGGAGAATTGAGGCTCTACTAGTTTCCCAACGTCTTTAACAGCTTCGTCTTGACCTTCTTTTGGATTGCATTTTAGGTCGAGCCCCCTTGAAAATGTTGCATTTTTATTTGTTTGTTTTTCATTGTGGGAGCTCGACCGTTGTGGTGGCTAGTTTCTCCCTTACTTAGTTGTAGGTGCCTCCTTTGTGTTGGAACTTCCTTCTTTTGGCGTGCCCACTCCGGTGCCTGCTCATCCCACGTTTTCATCGTCAATGTCTTCATGGCTAGAGGGGGTGGCTGAGGAGTGCGTCGGGCTTGCTGAGCGCTTGGCCTTCCTTTTCTTCTGTCGGTTCTTGAGTTCTTTACGTTCCTTGTCGAGCTTTCAGTGGTCTTCTTCTAAGCATTGGCGCTCTTCTTGGAGGTTACCATTTCTGCGTCATAGCCCCTACACATGTACTCATTGTCAGTTCAGATGACATGCCTCTCTTTTTGTATGTCTTCCATTTCGTCCTTCATGTTCTTTAGCATCCCCATCATCATTTATCGGTTGCTTATAACTTCTTGGAAGAAGTCAGGGAGTGCTTTTTTCCTTTCATCAAGAACATGTACCTGCATGGTTAGCGCAAATAAAGAAGAAGAGATGCTTTTATTTATTTTTTTAGTTTGATGCATGTGTTCCACATAGCATCAAACCATGTACCTAATGCACCTCCAAAGGAAGGTGCACGTTGTTTCTACTGGTGTAGCTGATGCTCCATGCACGTCGTTAACAAGCTTTGCATCGTAGGTTGTGGAGGCGGTGGCAGTGGACCTTGTTCTTTCTCATTTGGTTTTTCTAGTGGGTCAACCTATGCTCCATTAATTACCATATCTGGTATGGCTAGAGAGCCTTGTCCTTCTAGCTCTGCCTCTGGTTCGTTGTCGGGCTATAGGTTGGCTGTTGCACCCTTCTCTTTTTCTACCTCTGGCTCCACAGTAGTTGCTTCTTTGTGAGGTTCAAGAAGTGTGAGTTCTGGAAATCCCACTGTTACTTTTGGAGGTGGAGCTATGGGGGTGGGTTGTTCTACAATTTTCTCCCTCGTGGTTGGTGGAGCAGTTGTTTCGGTTGTCTTCTTTTTTTCTACTGCCAATTTTTTCTGCGGCTATGTGCTCTTCTTCTTTTCTAACTAAGCTGGGGCATTGCTTTTTCCATCCATAATCACTGGATCTGTATTTGTTCCGGCTTGCAGTACCCCAGAGCATATCTTGTCGATGTCATCGTGGGTTGGCCGCATCTTGTAGGTGTCATAGAACACCAATTCTGAATGGGAAAGTACTCTTTTTTACCCGCTCTGCTTGAAGTACAACTTCCCCCCCTTCTGTGCCAGAATGCCCGTGCTGATTAGGGACTTGACGTCTATTCTTTATTGTCCCACCATTTCTTTATATTTCAAGACTTCTCCTTTGTCCATTAGGTATTTAGAAATTTGTGTTATTTGGCCTCCCATGCAATTTGCAAAATTTCTCTTTGCATCCCCTCCTACTTTTGTTGCTAAGCGCTCGATTAATATCTTCCCAATATTAACCAACTTTCTATTGATTGTTGACCAGATGAGGAACAAATCTCCCTTGCTAACTGTTCCTATTTCTGACCTCATGTAAATCATGTAGGCAGTGATTTTCAGCATCGTATGAATAAAGCACAATGTGATCAACGAGGCCTTAGAGTTCTTTGAGTTGTGCTCCTCCTCCCCAGTCAACTCTTCCCACATATGGTTGCTCTCATAGGTTTCCTCTTCTCTTTCACTTGAGGCAGTGGAGAAGGCTTTGGCTTGTTACTCTGTCTCAATAAAAATTTTGTTCAGCATTGCTTCCGTGATTATGTGAGGCTCGCCTCTTAGCCTCACTTGTAGTTTATAGTCTCCACTTCCTACCCTTCTTTGTTCACTACTGGTAGCGACCTTCTTTAATGAAGATAGGAATTCTGTGGTCAGCTTCTTGTAGGATTTCACCTCTGGTATGCATAAGGTGCGTAAGTTTGCACCTTCTAGGAATTTCACCGTCCTGTCGTAGATTCCCATCTTTTTGAAATCTTCTACATCCATGTAATGGGTAGGGCAGAACTCCTTGTTTTGGTACATCTAGTCATAGATATATTGGTGCACGACGTTCTTGGGCATGAATGGGGGTTCTATGGATTTCGCAAGTATCTCCCCCACGACCTCCTTGGACTTTCTTGCCTCCTCCTTAGTTGGTTTATCATGAACCACTCGCTTCACCTTCTTGTTGCCCTTGGTTTCCTTGGGTGCAACTTTTCTTTTATTGCCTTGTATTTGGCTCTCTGACTCTTCTGGTTGGTACTCAGAGGTCTATCCATGCTCCGTTTGTTCTATTTCTTGTGGGGAGTCCTCCTATGGAAGTTCACCCAATATCCTTTGATATTGTTCCAACCTCAGTTGTATCTCCACACGTTTGGGAACTGGTAGAGAAGTATCCCTCTTCAGTGTTGTTGTTAGGTCATTTACTATCTTCTCTATCTCCTTCAGGGAAGTAGCCTTCTAGTACAGGGGATCACTGGTTGTTGGAGAAGACATTCTGTAAATTTTCAATGAATTAGTTTCTAGTTGAATTTAATAAAAATCACCATTTTTGGAAATTATCTGAGGAAGGTATTTCTTGCACAGGATATGGTATTCAGTAAATTATTTAGTGTCAAATTGAAGAGTGTGCATAGGGACCACACTCGCGGTTTTTTTAGCAACTTTAGAGGAAACGGTGGTAACAGTCTTTCAAAGAAGTTCATGGTCGTGGTCTATTGAGTAGGGACCGCGGTCACGGTTAACATTGCGGTCGTGGTTTTCTCCTTGTTTTGGGCAGGTCGCTATTCAGGGGACCGTGACTTTGAGTATCATTCTTCTACACCGTGACCCGTGAAAGAACTGGTAGTCGGAGTAAACACCACGGCCAGTGTTAGGGTTTTAGAGCACACCGCGGTCGCAATTTTAGAGGTGATGACTGCGAGCCGCAGTCTTTCTTCTTCCAACTATTCTGATTCCTCTCTCTGTTCGTTAATATGTTCTTCATTTTCACCAGTAGCAGTTGTCCCATTATTAATGTTTTAGGGTTTTTAATTGTTATTTGTAAATTCCACCATAAGGTGGTTAGGGTAAAAAGGAAACTTGGGCAATCCATTGACGGTGCGACTTACGGTCGTCAAAAGATGGAACGAAAAGAATCGGTTCATGTGACGGGTTAAATCAGAGGTGAAAAGGTGATTTGTCAATTTTAGAAGTGCAAAAGGGATTTTCATGTTACCTTTTCAAAGGTTGCGATGGCGGAATCAAACACAGTGGGCTTGGCAATCGGCTTCACTACAGCGGCAGGTCGTCGATCACAGCCAGAGCAATGGTTAGGGTTTATCTTAAACTCAGGAAAGCTAGGAGTGAAAAGAGTCTGAGAGACGAGGGTTTAAGGAAATTTATACTAATGTAACCGCGACCAAACAATCAAAAAGTGGGGGGGGGGGACCACGGTCGCGGTGATCATAAGAAACAACTGCGGTCGTTGTATGTTGTGAAGCACAACCACGGTCACAGTATGTTGTGAAGCACAACTGCGATTGTGGTTCTCTGCTGCTTCAAAGACGACCTCAGGTCACGGTCGAGGTGCCTGGTAGCATGTATCATGCGTCGCGGTCTTTTGTGATGTAAGTGCTATAGCGCGACCATGGTCCATACCGCGATCAGATCAAAACAAAGGGTGTTTCCTTAGATAAGTCATCAACTACATAAAAGAAGATGGATATATACATTACTGAAAAGGGGAGAAAACTAAAAATGCAAAGGGAAGAGAAAACAAGGCTTAAGAAAAAGTCAAAAACTTGGGTTTCCTCCCAAGAAGTGCTTGCTTTAAAGTCTCTTAGCTAGACTTCATAAATCTTCACTCCTTGGTTCCTACAGTTGGGTGTGGCAACACTTCATTCCGTCTCTCATTTGGCTGGCCTGATTCCTCCAAATTGATCTCAAATCTTAGCACAAAGGCCTCGTTTTCGTAAAATCTTTTTACATTGTGGCCATTAACCTTGAAAATCCCAGTTTTCTCTCCTTGAATCTCCATCATTCCTAATGGGTAGATCTTCACCACTGAGAAGGGTCCTGACCATCTTATTCTAAGTATTTTGGGGAAGAGCCTATTCCTATAATTGAAGAGTACTTTGTCTCCTTCATGAACATCCTTGTTCTTTAGGTGGGTGTCATTCCACACCTTAGTACTTTGTTTGTAGATCCTCAGGTTTTTGTAGGCATGTAATCTCAGCTCCTCGAGCTGTTGTAGATGTAGAAATCTTTTATGTCCCACCTTTTCTAGGTCCATATTTAGAAACTTGATTGCCCAAAGGGCCTTATGTTTGAGCTCCAAAGGTAAATGGCAGGAATTGCCATAGATTAATCTATATGGAATCGTGCCTATAGGTGTCTTATAAGAAGTTCTATAGGCCCCGAGACCATCGTCAAGCTTCATGGACCAGTCCTTTTGAGTGCGGCCTAACCATCTTTTCTAGAATATGCTTAATCTACCTATTAGATACCTCTACTTCTATCGAGGTTTGAGGGTGATAAGGTGTAGCAACTTTGTGCTTTACCGCGTACTACTTTAATAGCTCTTCAAACTAATTCTCTCCAAAATGTGATCCCCCATCGCTTATGATAGTGTGAGGCACTCCGAAGCATGGAAAATGGTTTTCTTGAATATCTTGATCACAGATTTGGAATCGCAAGTTTGGGTCGCTACGACCTCTACCTATTTCAACATGTAGTCAACTACCACTAAAATATACTGATAACCTTTTGATGATAGGAAAGGACCCATGTAGTCTATCCCCCAAACATCAAAGATTTCTACTTCTACACAGTCGGCCATAGGCATCTCGCTCCTTTTACTGATATTGTCAGTAAGTTGGCATTCCTTGCAAGATTTGACAAAATACATTGTGTCTTTGAACATGGAGGTCTAGTAAAACCCAGACTGAAGCCCTTTTGCAGCTATTCTTTCCCCACTATGATGCCCCCCATATGGTGAAGAGTGGCATTCTCTCAAGATCAATGGGACTTCCTCCTCTAGTATACATCTTCTATATAAACTGTCAAAACATTTCTTAAATAGCAGTGGGTCATCCCAATAATAGTTTTTGACATCGGAGAAGAGATTCTTTTTCTGGTTGTATGTTATATCTAGTGGCAGTTGACCACAAGCCAGATAGTCATAGATATATGCAAACTACGATAGACTTGGCTCATCAGATTGAGCCATTAATAGGGCTTCATCAGCATGATTGTCATTTATGGGCAACTGATTCTCTTCATCGCAAACTATTCTTGACAGGTGGTCTACGACCACATTTTCTTTTCCTTTCTTATCAATGATTTCATGATCAAATTCTTGTAACAACAGGGCCCACCTTAGCAGTCTTGGCTTTGTTTCCTTCTTTTGCATGAGATAGCGTATAGCCCCATGGTCAGTATAAACCTTAACCTTAGCTCTTATAAGGTATGATCAAAATTTATCAAACGCGAAAACAATCACTAACATCTCCTTCTCGATAGTGTTGTAGTTCACTTGGGCTTCGTCTAGCGTACGATTGGCATAACATATTACATGGTGCTTCCGGTCTTTCTTCTGCCCTAGGAGTGCACCTATAGCATAGTCACTTACGTCACACATTATTTCAAAAGGTAGCTCCCAGTCTGGAGCTTGCAAGATCGGTGCAGAGATTAATGCCTCTTTTAGGGTCTCAAAGGCTTTTGAACACTCGTCATCAAACTTGAACACCGCGTCCTTAATCAGCAAATTTGAAAGGGGCTTTGATATCTTTGAGTAACCTCCAAAGATACTCAATAACCCATCTAGTCTCCTTATGATAATTATGATCCTTAGTCATAGTCATGTGACATATGGATGTACCAAATTGATCGAAAGAATATCACTCAACTATGCATATGGATAACAAAGATAAAAATTTTTAAAGCCATCACAAGATCATTTGGACTCACATCACCTTCTCAATTCATCATATATTTCCAAATAATTTCTAGATCATGATCTATGGTGTCAAGGTTCTTAGTAATGATTCTTATATATTAATCTAGTATTTTGAACACACACATCCATCATATATCCATTTATATCCAATGGTTTTATAACTATAGAATTATAAGATATTACATTCCCCCACCTTATATCAAATTTTGTCCTTGAATTCAACTTATCTCAGAGCTTGATTGTTGATGAATGATAAAAAAATGTATAGTAGAAATCTACATGCCAGAGGTCACTAGAAGATGTCATTAGAGGATAGAAAATCTTGATTACTAATGTATGACAAAAAAAGATACATTTTCTGAGATGAATACTGACCCCATCATCTCTAAAGAGGAGAAACCAACACAAAAACAGGGATGAAGATTCACACCCTTAGGGGTCCCTCTCAGTAAGGATCTCTTGTTGGTCGAGGACCTTGTGAAGTTCCAGACCATAAGGGAGCCTCCGAATTCCTAGCCAAACATACATAATCCCAACATCCTTTGTGATTTTTGTCACACTAGGGGACACAAATAGACACATGTCTAGTCCTCAATAACAATGTCAAAGAACTTATTGAAGTCACTTTGGTCAAAGTGAAAACCCTTTAATAAGTCAATCTAGATCCTACTATCGAATGATCAAATAAAATCACCAAATTGCTTAAATCTCCACTCAAGCCAGAGCACAACATGAGCACCACAAAAAATGTAGTCACTCTAGATCCTATTTCTGAATCGCTAGATACAACCACAAAAGCATTTGAATATCTACTCAATCTAGAGATCTATATTAGAACACAAACATGCACAATTGTCACAAGCCCAAAACCAATAGAGGATCATGAAGTATCTATGTATATTTTTTACCTTGAAAGAAAATGAAATAAAGTTAAAAATATCAAAACAAAGAAAACCCCACCTAATTCACTTAACACCCCCACTATGTTTCACATGAATTCTAAAGTAGTGGAAAATTAGAACTAATGAGACGATGACCAAAGGATCACGACCATCATGCAGGGGGCAAATGGATTGCAAACCTAATCTCATCCATAAGTATCACTCAATTAATGAAATGCAAAAGCATCTAAAGCTAAAATTTAAGGATGAAATTACACCTCAAAATCAATAAATGTCTGCTTCTAGGTATTCTTAAACTGAATACCCCAAGCATGAGTTGTAACAAACCCAAAATGTTAGGACATTTTGTAAACAAACTTAGGGGTCACTCCCTACATGATCATTAATGTTTTAACATGACAAATGACCTGCTCATGGGGTACGACAAAGACATGTGGATTGAAGGATGAGGAGATTCAAATCCCTTGAGGAATTTTCCATATCGCACAAATGTTCCATGATGATCTAGCATGAGGACCAAAAATAAGATCTTCTTCTAGGAGACTTCCATCAATCCATAATTCAAGTCCCCATATGAAGTCTATGAGTATCAATTTCTATAATATCAAACGATTCACTAAATATACATTGATTGTGAAACCCAAAAGGCACCCATGCTAGGACATGTGCTTCTGATAGTTTGTTTCTGCTAAAAAGTGTTGATGACAGAGGTCATGGGGATGTCCATGATGCATGGTTCTTTAACTCAATAGGGTGAGGAGTTGTCAATTGAGTACTCACTACATGACATAATTGAGCTCAACAAGTGTGATATCTAGGACCATTACATCTCAAAAATTCTTTTTTGAGGATCAAAATCTCCCATCCTAAGGTTATGACACTGATGCCTAGGAATTTAAATGCAAAAGGACCAAAAATATGAATAATAAAGTCCATGGGACACCTAAATGAGGATGGATGCATGCTTGTGACAAATTTCATACACTAAGAAGTGTCAAGAATAGAGCCCATAGGGGTGTCTCTAATGTCTGGACCCTTAACCAAACTTAATAGGGAATTTTCACTCAAACACTCACTACATGGAACAATGTGTATCGTACATGCATGAAATCAAGAGCTAGTGGACATCAAGTCTAGCCTAATCAAATATTACCTAGTGGTACATTTGTCTATGATCATCAAGAAGGAAGAA
This sequence comes from Alisma plantago-aquatica, assembly GCA_963693085.1. Lineage (NCBI taxonomy): Eukaryota > Viridiplantae > Streptophyta > Magnoliopsida > Alismatales > Alismataceae > Alisma > Alisma plantago-aquatica. The sequence goes on along the minus strand of OY856413.1, from coordinate 309,177,703 downwards.
TCAACATGCTCATAGTAGAAATTGGGATAGCTTAAACATGCTTGGGATCTTGAATCACTCTAAATTCTAGTACAAGAAAGTGGAACATAGGGTTAGCATGATAACTATCTTTCACCATTTGATAAGAAATAATGATTGCAAGACCACATCTCACATCTTGAATATACGCCTCCTTACTAGTGTGGGTTACCCCCAACTCACCAAAAGGATCATAGTCAAGAAGATCTTGACATTGACCTGTGTCCTAAGCCAAAAAAATTATCTACGGTCCAATTATGACATATTCCATGGTAAATAAAAATATAAAAGGTTGTAGATGATACTAAAAAAACATAATAAATAAACAAGTTCAAATACCTTTTATCGTAATAACATAGTCACACAAATGCTAAGAGAAGAATTCAAAATTGTTGAAAAGAATCAATGGGGGAAAATGCTACCACAATACTTCAAATCTTCTTAGTCAGTCATCCCAACTAAAATGAATGCATAAGTGAAATCTTATATATATAGGCTCACTATGCATAAGTATCACAAACCATTTCAATGATAAGAAGGCCTACTTTGACAATCATGTCATATATTCACTGACAAAGTACATCAGATTTTATGAAATAAAGACATGATGAACTGTTGAACTATGCAGTGCAAAGATAGAACATAACCTAAAGCTAGATCTATAAATGCATACATACATCTTCATATAAATAGTCAAATAAGTTGCATCATCTCCTTAGATACTAAACACCTTACCTACATTCTAGGACAGATCTACAATCCACTAAAGGGAGATACCATCTTATCAGATGTGGCCTCATCTAAGAAAAAACATAACACTTTCAAGGGCACATGTGAGATGCTCTCCATGCAACTAAAAGTAAATTAGAAAAGGACATTTGTTCCAAAGACCCTGAAGAAGGACAACTTAGCTACAATGAGCTCATTTCACCTCACAAAATTTCACTCACATCCAAAATGATACAGCATTTATTGATGACAATCATGAGAAACTTCAAGACTCCCAAGCAAGATGCATTGATCAAATTTAACAAGTCACTAGGGACCTATCAGAACTGCAACACCAATACACATCACCTAAGAATAATGAGTTATATGGTGTACCTTGATTCTAGACCAATGTTGTCATCATCTCCATAACACTGATATTCATTAATTCCATAGTAGTTGGAAGTAAGGAATTCAAAATTCAATACAACCTACATCAGATTTCACAAATAAAGCATGACCTAGAGCCATCAACCACGTGATCAGTGGGAGAACACTTGACTGAGATTTGCTTCAAATTATAGGTCCTACACTCTATTAGGAATCCTCAATCATTGCCACATGTTTAGGTGGATTTTCCAATCTTTTAGGGTTTTGTACCAAGACCTTAAACTATATCACAAGCGCTATCCTAAATAGACATCTCTCCTATCAATTACCCAATATTGTAGGTCACGGGATATGACCTTTAAACAAGACCATATCCAATAATAAACATCTTTGGGCCTAGACTAAGACCTTCAACTAGATAACTATCTGAGACCATCTAGTGAACTTCTTTGGTTCTAGGATCATGACATTAACCCATACCCACCAACATTCAAGACATACCCTAGCTAGGCACCCTTCTTTTCAAGTCCTACCCTAAGTAGGTGACATATATTTCAATCCCTACATGTGTGGAAGACATGAACCCGAACCCTTTCCTAGGTAGGCACCCCACATTTTAAGACATATCCTAAGTGTAAAACCTAACATCTTCAATTATTTATCCCCAATGAAATCTCTACTCTTTGTTTTGAAGACCTACCCTAATCAGACACTCATCATTTTCAAATCCTTATCTTGAATAGGCATTCCTCATTTCAATCCCTACCCTGAGTAGGAACCCTTCCATTTTAAAGCCCTACCCTTATTAGGCACCTCACTTTTTTAAAAATCCCTACCCTGAGTAAGGACCCTTTTATTCTCAAGATCTAATCTAAGTATGCACCTTTCTTTCCAAATCCCTACTCGAAGTAGTCATTTTCCATTTTTTAAGACCTATCATGAATACCCACTTCTTATTTCAAAACATTATCCAAAATAAGAACTTCATTTCTAAATGGCCTACAATCAAATAGACATCACTTTCAAAGCCTTGTATGTGTTAGTAACCTTCATCAAATCCCAATCCCAAATGGAAATTTCCTCCAATTTCATTCCTACTCTTAGTAGGTTCCTATGGTGAAAGCCCTAGTCTCATGTAGGCATTCTCTCTAGAAGCCTATGTTCAAAATAAAACCTTGATTAAAGTCATACACCAGGTAGGTACCCCAAATCATAAGCCCTACAGTCAGGGAGGTACCTCCTTTGTTGAAAGAGATATTTAAGTGGGAACCCCTTTCATAGGCCCTACATTCAGGTAGATGTTCTCTTATTTGACATACACCTATACTCAAATAGGCATCAAATTCAAATCCCTACGTCTAGGTAGGAATTCGAGCCAAAATCCTACATTCTGGTAGGTACTATATGGGAAACCCTACACCCATCTCCCAGATTTAGGCCCTATCCTAATTAAGAATCTACCTAGATCATAAGTGCTAATTTTAGGTAGGAATTTTAATTGAAGCCCTATACCCAGTTAGGAATCTATGTTAAATGACTATTTCAATTTGACATACCTCAACCAAATCTAACAATCTAACAATCCCTTTGCTGAATAGGCATTTTTCATGAATCAAGTCCTATCCTAAATAAACATCCACATTCAAGCCCTGTTTAGAATGAGAGTCACCTTTAAAGCCAACAAAGTCATGTATTTAGGTAGGGAATCCTTATGAAGGCTTTGTTGGTATGCATTCCTAGAGAGCTAATCATATGATGATTGTAATGGGGCATCTTATACTTTATTTGATAATGATAAAGGTAATACTATCTAGTACGTTTGTCTCAATAATGATATGATGAAATAGATATAATATATTTCTAAAGAATGATGTTACTCGAGACATATGTCTTTGGGTTGAGGACATGAACATGCAATGAGATTATATCAATGATAAGAGTACATACATTCTTGTGATGTCCCTAGTTGGATGTTACTGTGGAAGAAAAATAGAAAAAAGTAATACACAAGACTAGAGTGTGTGTTGGTTGATGACTAATCTCACTAGTCATGATGTGATATCAAACAAACACATAGGTAATTGTTATACAACAGTGTACCAAATAGACCCACCTTGAGAGTGATGCATGGAAACCATTGAATGGTAGTCAAAATCAGCTCCCATAGTGATATTTGTGATTATGGTTCTTGGACCTAAAATCTCTACACTCATCACATGTCGTTTGATGTACTTGGACATCATCCAATGTGACCTTGAATAAGGGTTACCATAAAGGTGATGCTCAGATACATTGTTACACATGGAGAATGACTCCAAGTGATGCAGATAGGATCTATCCATCCTACTAGAGTTGATATCTTGGCCACTTGATAAATGAGACTAAGAAACATATGATCATACTATCATGAATTAGTATATGATATGTGAGCTCACATGCATCTCAGACAGTTTGCTCCAGTTCAAGGAACATGGATTTAACATTGAGAGGATGATGTTTCCATGCCTCGAGTTCAATCTAGATATCAGAGATAAAGGAACTATACAATCACTATAACAATGATCACAGATTGTAGGTTGAATTTGTTCTCCAACTTTCCAATTACTTGGGTAGAAATAATTTGTTTCTAGATACCACTCATTGCTAGTGATGTCATAATTTGGTTATGGACATTTACATCCAGTGTAATTTGGGACCTATAGGATCACATGCATAGGAAGCACCTGGAATAAGATTTCACTCATGAATGAGATTTAACTTGATTACTAAATTGTTTAGGTATTCAATTTAAACAACATTCATTGAAATTGGCTTAGTGGAATTTGAATAGGCCATTTCAAAAATGAACTGACTAATTCAGAGATATGAACGGACCAGTTCAGATTGTGAATCAATCAGTTGGACGATCAATAAGATTGGTTCAAGGATGGATCACTAGTACAAAAAAATATCTCTATCGTCGGTTAAAATAACCCTATAACATCGATTATAGACCGACACTTAAGTGGGCGACACAACAACCACAGGTCTAAGACATTCATTTTTTAGGGTTGGCAAAATTAATGCCAGAGATCCAGCCTTAATTATGTGGATAAAATAAACTGACACAGATAGGAGTCTGAGGTGTTGGTTATATTCCAAAAACTGATGTTTCTAGAGCCATATCAGGTCACATTTGTAACTGGTAAAGGACCCTACATCACTAGTTTGGTATCAACCGATGCCTTTCATGATGTACAATGTCAGTTGCATCCCAAATAACTGATGACTATGGTGTAGAATGATAGTTAGATCTACAAAACTGAAGACTATAACACCCAGTGATGTCACACTCTCCAACATGGCCATTTTGGTTGTGTCCTTTAGTGTAGGTTATTTTACCGCAACTGATGACACAAGCCTATAGTGTTGATTTTTTTGTTACATCTAACATCTTTTTTAAATAGCAGACCTATAGACCTGCTGCCTGGCTGGTTAGTAGGATGCAGACCCTACAGTTCAGAACTAGAGTTCTGAACTATAGGTTAACAACATCCTATGAGTTCATCTTAACAATAGACCACCAGACCTGCAATAACAAACATAATATGCATATAATTCTATTCATTCTCCAATTCCATTTCATCACATGTGCAAACATAAATCTTCACATTCATTCACACATGATACTTCATTTACATATACACCAATTCCATTCTCATGACATGTATAAACACAATTAATTCATTCACACACAATCCATTCATTCATCTTCACACTCACACACATGTATATGGATCATCATTCACATATGCACCTATAATTTACTCGCATCAAATTTAAAGTTGCAAGAAGTCATAAGCACCACATGTATATAGAAATAATGACATCAAACTTTAGAAAAGTCACCCAATAAAATTCAAAGTTCACTTCCTTTTCAAAGGCTTCTTCTTAGTTGTTATGTCGTATAGGGAATTTTTATGTCTTCTAGGTTTTCTAGTGTATTGAAGTCTTTCATTTTAAACACTTGAAAAGATAATGACATATATAATTAATAAGTTTGATATTTTTATATTATCTAATGAGACTATATAATTATGATGATCAAGACTATATATATATATATATCTATATATATATGTAGATTACATTGTGTATCTCGTCAATGTCTACTGCCGCCTATCTGACAATCATGTCCATATATTGCATCACGTCATATCCACGTTTGAATAATTGTCTTGTATAGAACATAATAAATTTCAACATACAAATTATAAATAAAAAAATTAAGCATAGTTCGCATAAATATGCATTGGAGTCAGAAAACTGCCTCAAAATTCTCCAAACTATCGCTTCCTTTTTCTAGTCCACCTTTCCTCTAGCTTTTTTGAATTCTTTTATAGACCTATACATTAATCTAATAAATGGAATTGCATTAGTAAATAGTTATGTAAAATATATGTAAACATACATAAATATAAAAATTTACTCACGTAAATAATGCTTTTTTTTTTAAATTGTGTCTCCCACTGTCTATTTTGTCACCCTTAGGATATAGATAATACTCAGTTAGCATCACGGGGACAATAACCAGTAACACCGAATGTTTACTCCTGAGTGATAAGAAGGCAAACAAAATATAACTCAAATTCCACAATGAAATGTAATTATTAAGTCAAAATCATAAGCAGAGTAAGTAAACGTACTCAACATTGTATGGAGCTAACATCACGCTCTCTATTTTTACCTAAATATTTAAATGTGTTAGAGCAGTATTGGGTAAATGATGCAAGGTTTTTAATTACACGGCTAAACAAGGATGGAACTAGAAATGCCACATGGGGTAGTGAGAACTCTGTACATACCTTATATAAGGGGATGGAAAATATATATCATGTATGCATTAATACATAAGAAAATAGATCAACATATATAAAATGAGGTATATAGATATATAAATCTCACCATACCTAAAGTTTTATCACATATTTATTCAACCAAGCATAACCAAAAAACTTCAAAGAATCTTGCAGAAATATACTAGTATCATGAGGTTGACCTACAACATCCTCCTTAACAGAAACCATCATAGGCAACCATTCATCATGTTTTCGTATCCATAGTGTCATACCCCTGCAATGAGGACCTATCAAGTCAAATAAGTCCTTTGCAAACCAACCAGGTATTTGAGGAGGAGGTGGAGGAAAACCTATAAGGGGTTTCTTAGGCGCTATATCATGCACATATATAATCTTATATCAGTGGTGTCATGTATATAAAGATACAAACACAATGTAAATTTACCATACATCAATATAGATAACTCTGGATTTGGGCCACATTACTACACTGCAATCTGCATCACCTATCATGTCATGATCGAGGTGCTCATATGGTAGTGGATTCTACTTACAAGGGATGTACACAAGGTTCAGTGTCACACAAACTGCTTCGGAAGGCAATGGTGTACCATGAATCATGTCACCTTCAAGGCGTGGGTAAACTGCGCCCACAACGATGACATATTCTTATAATTTAAGACGTCCTGGCCTCAACGCCTACAATTTTCATAGAGTGTTATATATATTATAAAAATCATTATGAATGACTATCATGTTATAAAAATACTTACAACAGACGTGCTAAGGGGAAGGTCCACAAGATTACTCCCAACAAACTCTTTCATAGGGGGGTCCACCTCATATGAAGAGCGGGGTTACACAAGAACTATCTAAGAAGCATGATGCTGGCTTATTACGTCCTAAATTCCCTTTGCAATCAACTCATGTACCTCCTCTTTTGAGAATCCCCTTTCTGGATAGATTTGTGCTTACTCTCCAAAGGTCCAAATAACATTGTTATATCGACGCCAGTGCCTTAGACCTAACACACCCAGGATTCTCTGGGTTACCTATAGCAACTGTCAATTCATCCCTTGTGCCCTCAGGGATGAACTTGCCATGTTTCCTTTGCTCATAGAGCTTCCTCTAATCATCATCAATAGCTTGGAATGGAAATCCATGATCTATCCATTCCATAATCAAAATAAAAACAAATATTAGGATATAGGGCTTAGATGATTACAATTTAGGATTTATAGATAGATTAGGGTTTATAATTTCGGATTTAGAGAAAAGGGTTTATAGATTAGGGTTTATGGTTTATAGATTAGGATTTATAGTTTACAAACAAGGGTTTAGGGCTCAGTAATAAATGTGCGTACCACCTATCCTATTCTTGAACACAATCTCACTACTAAGTGTATAATGTGTATTCAATTTTCAAGAAAATTTTGGTAGAACTAATGTAGATGGGCAAATGTCCACCAACATATGTACTTAGAGAACAAACATGAAAGTGCTGATGAAACGTCTTGAAAGTGAAATATACATTATACACTTACATCCTAAGTGAAATTAAGTGTTTAAGAACAGTACCAAATCGGGGACTATCCAAGATCTACTCCTAATGAGTAAATCTCAGACGAATTTATAGAACAACAAAATACATGTATATATGTTGTCATTACTATATTCATGATCATGGTTTCATCATTCATATCCTAGGTTTTATGTAACATCATTTAATTCAATTCATTCTTCCATTTGGGTTAGTTAATCAAGAGAGAAAGCAAGCAATATTAATGAATTAATATAAATTAGTAATGAGACTAAAGAAACAAGTAAGAAATAAAGTAAGCAATTAACTAAACAAATCTAACTTAAGAAACTAAGGAAGATGTACTTACTCCAATAAGAACTAATTATCATGAACAAGGCAATCAAGTTAATCAGAGAGCGGCATCCAAGCTATGAAAGAGAACACCTAGTCAGCTCTCTTACCTAGGACTAGGGGAACCAAAGGCAGTGAGTGGCAGAGCACGGAAGCTCCTCAATCGGGTCTAAGTAGAGATCTTCGACATTCAAGCTCTAAGAGGAATCAAGGCGGCGGTGGCGTCCAGTAATAGTAACAACAGTGGCAGTGAGAAAATCAATATTCAAGAGGCATCCAAGCTTCGACGACAGTGGCATCCAATAGTAGTAGTGGCAATGGTAGCAAGCACAACAGTTCCTCAGGCGGCAGCGGCAACAAGTTCACTTAATGATGAACTCCAAAAAGACCATGATAGAGAACCACAACTAGAGCACAAACACAGTGAAGCATAAATCTCCTTAGTGAGGTATCGGGTAAGAAATGAAATAGAGAATGAGGGAAGGGGAAAGAAATTTCATGGGTTTTAAGTGGGACATAGTCATCAGTTGTATAAAAAATCGATAACTAAGTCAGTAGTCATCGGTTATATGAGAAAAATTAACACAAAACCTAGTGACTTAAACGTCAGTTTCATCTAAAAAACTAATGCAAGAGGTCATAATCCAAATGAAAAAAATTGGCCTCAATAATGGTGATAGTCGTCAGCTGTATATGTAAAACACGACACCAAACCTAGTAACATGGGCGTCGACTCTACTTTACCAAACTGGTGCTAGAGGCAATTATCCAGATGAAACAAAATCGACTTCAGTAATGAATGAGGTGTCGATTTCTAGAAAACAAACCAACACTTGAGTGAAATTTGGTGAGGAACAAATTTTCACGGGGCCGTGGTGTGAAAACTAATATGTCAGTTTCTTGACGAAAAACCAACACATATTATACAAATTTTCACAATTTTCATGTGAATTAATGTCATTTTTTGGAGAAGAAACCTATGCCAGAAGTATTTTGAAGGCAAAATTTATTTTGAGAGATGATGTTTGCCGTTGGTTCCAATGAAACCAACATCCATCTTAAAATTTTTGGAGGCAAATATTTTCCTCCAAAAATTGTATTTCGATTGTTACTTTATACGTTAGTTTTCTGAGAAGATAACTGACATTAATGAAAAAGTGGTACTTGCATCTTTTCTTAATTGGCCGGACTACATCTATGGTAACGTTTGTGCTAGACAACCAACATTATTTAGTATATGGTGTCGGTTTTCTAGTGTAGCCGACGTAAGGAAAAGTGACATTAGAGGCCAGAAATGTACTAGTGGATGCTAACGTCATGTTGTACATTACTCGTCATATTAAAAGCCAATGTGTCTACGAATAGGAAAGTAAGTGAATCAGCCAATTCAAGTATTTAATCGACCGATCCACATGCAAATGGACCAATTTATACAACCGAGCATTTCATGATTCACAACTTCTAGAAAATGCATGAAATTCTACCTCTTCAACTCCCATATGATATGCAAAACCCTGACCCTGACCATCTTATAAATAGGGGGCAATCAAGGCTTTTAAGAGACACAACAATAAGCTTTGAAAATTTATGTCATCTCAAATATTGTGGTAACTAGGGATCTTGAGATAGTCTTACCCATAAAGGGAGAGACAATAAGGGAGAGAAAGTCAATGCTAGCACGTTGATGTTCGAAGGGACAATTCCTTCTCGTTGGATCTGATAGCGATACATGAAGTTCCCGGTGGTCCACAGGGACTATGGATAGGTTTGGAGGCAGTTGACACCTACTAGGAGAATGTCATCAACCACCATTTGTGGTGCTATACCAGGAGGCTGCCGTCGACAATCATCTGGGTGTTGCTTGCGAAGGAAGCATGCCACTATAAGGATAGTGCTAGACTTGCTCTAGGACCAAGTATATGCCTTGCAACCTTCTTTCCCAATCTATAGTTGTTGACGTGATCTGCTAGTCAAGGAAAATATGGCAAAAATAATTTTATTTTTGCTTCCATCTCTATCGCCATATTTCTCTAAAGTGGTATCATAGCCACGTCAAATTACTATATTTTGGGATATAATTGATATGATTGTATTTTTGTTTCATCATTTGTTTTATTACATGTGATGTTAATATTTTAAATGATTAATGTCAATATCTAATTAAATACCACATACTATCCCAATATATATATGATACGATATATGCAATTTATACACATCACCCTAAAATTATTTTGATGGTGGATGTAAGCATAGTTATGGCCAATACCCCCTAGATATTTGTGCATGGTTGAATGGTTCATTCCTATCTTTTAAATTCAGTTTACCGAGCCTATCTCTCATTTTTCATATGTAAGTTAATGGTTTCCTCCCTATGTTCCCCTTGAATGTAACTCGAGGTTTCACTTTTATATGTAATAAGTTTTATAGTAATAGGATATTTTAATTTCCTATTTTGGCAAAAGAAGGTGTTCTGCACCAGATGATCGACCGACTAAGAAGTCAAGCTGGTGGACTAGAAGACCAAGGAGGTCAGGTGATAGGAGGAGTCGATCGATTGACTAGTCGCCCAACTGATCGACTAGAGGAATCCAAACATTGCTTGAGCCAGAGACCAGTCAACCGATCTATGAGACCAATCGACTAACTAGGATGCCAACCCATGGACTCAAGGGTTGATTCAGCCGATCCATCTGGTTCCAGCATAGATGTTCTGCATGAACAGGCTGCTACATATGATGTGGACCTTAGAAGGTAGAAATGCTTTCTAGATCCAAAGAATTATATTATTGTGGCCATAACTATCACTCATATTTTATATTTGCATGTGTCATTTGTGGGTATAGTGTGTATGTGATATATATTATATGTATGTGGTGATTCAATATGTATATGTATTTATATATAAATAAGATCCCTTTATCAAATATTAAGTCTTAGATTCTTTCTATAAGCAACAACTAAGCATGGGCATGCCAAGGGCGGTGCGTTGTTCATTTGTGGAACTGTGATGTTGTTTTGTAGGCCTGCCAAGTAGGGTACATTGCTATTGTAATGGCTTTTGGGTTAGGCTTAACTAGGTGATCTTATTGGGATTGCATATCTAGAAGTATATAGATTGACTCTGGAAAGGAGTTGTGCACTCCATGTATCTAAGAATTGCATAAGATGCAATTTGCAAATGTTGCCTACCTTAATAATTGGTTATGGACGCTGGCGTTGGACGGGTAATAACATAATTATTATATATCTTATCTCACTAGAAGGTTGTTTGCTACAATATTTTGAATTGGTAGTGAGGGATATTAATTTCAAAAAAATAGTGGGAGCCATAGTTAATTATAAACCTTATAAATATCGTCAAACTTATCAAATGAAATCAAATCAAAAGTGTTTTGACAAAAGTTGCTAATTTTATTTTGTAGAATCTAATGACAAACACAAACACATTTTTTTGATATTGGTCCTTGAGAAGGACAAGTTATATGGGAATAACTTCCATGACTATTTTAGGATGTTGAGAATCATTCTCACTCAAGAGCACAAGTTGTATGTCCTAAAGACACCAAAGTCAGATGAATCTTCTCCCACTATGTCCAAGGTTGACATGGATGCTAACAAGCACTCAGAAGATGTTTTGGATGTTAAGCAACTGATGATGTGCTCAATGAACTATGAGTTATAGAGGAAACATGAGAACATTGATCTTATTGAGATGGTAATACATCTTAAGAACATGTGCCATGATTAGGCAAGACAAGAGAGCTATGATGTCTCAAAAGCATTATTCAAGTGCAGTATGGCTAAAGGAGATCCAGTACGTCCTCATGTACTCAAATTGATTGGGTATGTGGAGAATATTGCTAGACTGTGATTTCCCTTGGTTCAAGAATTGGCCACAGATGTGAATCTATAGTCACTACCAAAATCATACAACTGGTTTGTCAGGAACTACAACATGAATGATTTTGACAAGTCGTTGTCAAAAGTACTTGTCATATTGATGACAGATGAAGCATAGATTAAGAAGGACATACCCAAACCTCTGATGATGATCAATAGAGGAAAGTCCAAGGTAAAAGTCAAAGCTAGGAAGAGTGCTAAAGCTAGCCAGAAACCAAACTCTTCTGCACTAAAAGCTAAGGGAGGAGTGAATAAGGAAGGAAAGTGCCACCACTGTCACTAGTCTGGACACTGGAAAAGGAACTTCTCTTTTTATATAGAGGAACTCAAAAAGAAGAAGGAGATCGAGATCTCCACTTTAGGACCATAGAAGAAGTAATCTAGAACTATGGATAGCAAGAGTTGTTGCCATTGTAATTGGAACCTGTCATTCAGCCTGATGGGCATGTAATTGAATTAGTGAATTGTTATTATGTACCTGCCATTAATAACAAAAACATGTATATTGTATGGATAAGAATATTATGAATAAATTGATGTTTCATTTTAAAAGATAAGATCATATATGGAAGTACCCTATGTCTCATGATCTATAATAGATAGTTGTAGAGAAAAATATGTATAACACACATACTGAATGACTCAATAACTCAAACAATGAATACCTAAAGCATTGTCATCTAGAGCACATAAATAAGCAATGTATTTCTAGAATCCATAATAATGGTTTTATAGACTCTTTTGGTTTTTGAACCAATAGAAACATGCGAGTATATATGTGGGGCAATATGACAAAAGCACATTTCATTAGAAGTAATGGGAGAGTGAGTATTCTATGAGGACTCATACATATTAATGCATATCAACCTTTTAGAAAAAATGCTAGAGGTGGTTATTAGTACCTCATTATATTTACTAGATGGTCTCAGTAGATATGGTAGTTTGTATTTAATGAAATACAAGTCTGAATCTCTTGAAGTGTTCAAGGAGACCATGTATGAAATACAAAACCAGCTTAGTAAAAGTATTAATACATATTGATATGATTGATGTGGAAAATATTTTGAACCAAGAGTTTGAGGACCTTTTAGGAGATTGTGATAATGTATTACAATGAACTCTACTTGAAACATAATAATGTATCAAAACAAAGGAATCACACCATGTTAGTCATGCTTTTTGGGCACATGCTTTATACTAAACAATGTATCGTCTAAACTGATCATGAAGACAACATATCAGATATGGCATGGGAAGTGCCCCGATATATCTTTTATGAATATTTGGAGTGAGAAGGTTATATAAAAATATATTTTATTAAAATTCTTAGTCCCAAATCAAAGAAATGTTATTTTTATTGGACATCCTAGGGAAACCAAAGGATACTACTTTTATATTCCATTTGAGAACAAAGTATTTGTTTCTAGGATGGTTGTATTCCCAAAAGGGAATTTAATTTCAAATAAATCAGTGGGAAAAAATAGAACTCAAAAAGTTCATGACGAATAAGAAAACATTGAATCTATAGAGGGACAATAGGAACAAAGAGAATCACAAATTGTTGTGGAATCTCAAGTTCCTCATGTAACACATGAACCTCATAGATCTCATAGAACATGTCTTGAGCCTGAAAGATTAGGATATCTTATGACTCCAGAAGGCGGTGAGTTGGTCATAGATGATGAACCAACAACCAACCTAGAAGCTAGTGAGGGATTGAAGTCTGAGAAATGGCTTAAGCCCATTGGATCTAAAGATGGATTCCATGTACACCAACAAGGTATGACCTTGGTGGATCCACCTGAAGGGGTAAAACCCATAAGGTGCAAGTTGGTCGTCATGAAGAAGGCCAACATTGATATTAATGTACTAACCTATAAGGACAAATTGATTGCAAAGGATTCAAAACAAATTCAAGGTGTTGAACATGTTGAAATCTTTTCACTAGTTTCCATGGTTAAATCCATGAGGATCATTCTTGCTATTGTAGCTTATTATGACTGTGAGATTTATAAAATGGATGTTAAATTCACATTCCCTCTTGGGAATATTGTAGAGTATGTGTGCTTGAAATAACATGGAGTTTTACAAATCCAACTAATGCAAATAAAGTCTATCAGCTACAAAGGTCAATCTATGAACTGATGCAAGTGCCTCACTACTAGAATTTTGGACTCTACAAGACAATCAAAGGGTTTGATTTTAGGCCTAATTTGGTATGGTGTAATCAGGTGTGGTTTCGTGATTTAAAAAATAAGTCATAGATAGTCAAACATTTGGGGCAACATTGATGCCATTTGGCACGATGCACTTCCGCTTTAGTACTTTGGCTCACAACGATTTGGTAGGTAGAAAAAAACAGGGAAACAACTTGGCAGATGTAGCAAGAAAAGCATGCCTCCCCGTAGATAGATCCTGCAAAGCACCACGAGAACGTGCCATTACATACAACCACTCGCATTTTCAGTGCGGTACAGATCTTGTGTTTTGTCGGCAAAAAATAAAGTTGGATGCAGAATCAATTCAACCAACTACACCTGAATATACCCAACCAAATAAAATGTAAAATTGAAAAGTTGGCATTTAATTGCAATGAAGTGTAACCATTCCCTACCAAATAGGCCCTTAGTCAAAATGAAGATGAAACGTGTTCTTACAAAAGGTTAGTGGGAGCATATATGTATTCCACATATTGATGGGGAATGACATCCTTATGCTACAAATGCTAAAACATAGCTAGGAAGTACCCTCCCTATGAAGGTTTATGTGAAGCATCATATATCTTAGGAATTGGGATCTATAGAGATAGATCTGTAAAGCTTATTGACCTGAGACAAAATACATACATTGACAAGATGTTGAAGGGGTTCAACATGCATGACTCAATGAGAGAAAATTTGTCCATGTCCCATGGGTTTAGTCTCTCAAGAGTTTAGTGTCATGGTTCATATGAAGAATGGGAAAAAAAGAGTAAGATGACATATGCATTCATAATTGGATCTATCATGTATGTAATATTACATACTCATGTTGTTATCTCATTTGTATTTGACATGACGAGAGGAGATGTACTCATCATGTTATCTCATATGTATTGGACATGATGAGAGGACATTTGTCAAGATTCCAATGAAGGTCATTGGAATGTCATAATGAACATCCTTGAGTACTTGAGAATCACTAAGGATTAGCTCCTTGTTTATGTTAATAAGTAAGAGTTGGGCATAAATGGTTACACTGATGCAATATACCAAAATGATAAAAAAGATTCACGATCGCAAATCTAAAATTGTATTTGACCTTAAAATAGAACTATAAGCTGGAAATGTTCTGAGTAAGAGACAGTTAGTAATTCTACAATAGTTGAGTATCTTAGTGTTATGAACACAATAAATTATACTTTATGGATCAAGAAGTTCGTTTAGATGAACTTGTGGGAGGTTCCAACCATTGATGACATAGTAGAAATACTCTAAAAACAATGGAGCTACTGGATAGGCAAAGGAACCCAAATAGCATACTACGACATTTCCATCTCATAAGAGAGATCATAAAATGAGGAGATGTGAATACTTGTAAAGTATTGACTAGAAGAAAAATGTTTCTAACCCGTTATAAAAGCACTTGTATGGTAGAAACATGATGGACATGTTAAGATCACTTGGAATAGGATTCGTGGGTAATTGGCTCTAAGTGAAAGTAGGAGTTTGTTGGTATGTATGCCCAGAGAGACAATCATATGATTATTGTAATGGGGCATCATATACTTGATTTGATAATGACAAAGGTAATTTCATCTAGTATGTTTGTCTCAATCATGAGATGATGACACATATATAATAGATGTCTAAATAATGATGTTACTTGATGACATATGTCTTCAGGTTGAGGACCTAAACAATAAGATTATATGTATGGTAAGAGTACATACATTCTTGTTATGTCCCTAGTTGGATAGTATTGTGGAAGAAAAATTGACAATAATAATATACATGACTAGAGTGTGTGTTGGTTGATGATAGAATCTCATCATTCATGATATGTTATATCAAACCAAACACATAGGTACTTGTTATGGAACAATGTACCACATAGACCCACCTTGAAGTGATGCATGGAAACCATTGAATGGTAGTCAAAATCAGCTCTCATATTGATAGCAATGATTGTGGTTCTTAGACCAGAAATCATTGCACTCATCACATGTTGGTGAATGTACTTTGACATCATCCAATGTGATCTTGAATAAGGCTTACCATAACGGTGATGCTCAGATACATTGTGACACATGGGGAATGGTTGTGAGTGATGTAGATGGGACTTTTCCCTCCTACTAGAGTTGAAATCCTGGCCACTTGATAAGTAAGACTGAGAAACCTATGGCCATACTCATGTGAATCAATATATGATATGAGATCTCACATGCATCTCAAACAGTCTAAACTAGAAGGAACATGAATTGAACATTGAAAATATGACATTTCCATGCCTCATCTTCAATATGTATATCAGAGACAAAGGAACTATACAATAACTATAACACTAATCATGTATCGTAGGTTGAAGTTGTTTTCCAACTTTCCAATTACTCGGGTAGCAATGGTGTGTTATTGGATACCGTTCATCTCTTGTGATGTCATAAATTGGTTATGGACATTAATTGCCAACATAATTTTGAACCTATAGGGTCATACACATAGTATGCACCTAAAATACAAGTTTACCCATGAATGGGGTTCAACTTGATTACTAAAGTATTTAGGTATTTAATTTAAACAACATTGGCTGGAAATTGGCTGATTGGAATTTAAATTGCATGGTTTAGAAATGAACCCACCAGTTCACAGATATGAGCCTACTAGTTTAGATTATGAATTGACCGGTTGTGTGATTAGTAAGACTGGGTCAAGGATTGATGTTGACATCTTTATGTGCATTAATCGTCATATGAAAATACAATGTGTTTGCAAATAGGAAAGAAAGTGAACTGACTGATTCAAGTGTTTAATTGACCGATTCACTTGTGAACTGACCAGTTCATGTATGAACTACCCGTTTCACGATTTGCATCTTACATAAAATTCATGAAATTTTGCCTCTTTGACTCCCAGATGATCTAGAAACCATGGCCCTGGACATCCTATAAATAGGGGGACAGTCATGGCTTTCAGGAGACACAACAATAAGCTCGAACAACTGTTGTCCTCTCATTTTTGTAACTAGAGAGCCTAAGAAACACTTACCCGTGAAAGGGAGAGATAGCAAGGGAGATACAACAAGCTCGAGAAAGTCAATGATAGCACATTGACGTTCGAAGGGACAACTCCTTCCCTTTGGCTCTGGTAGTGCAACATGGAGTTGGAGTTCTCGGTGGTCCATGTGGACTATGTAGAGGAGTGAAAGTCGTTGGCACCCACTAGGATGACATCGTCAACCATTATCATGGTGCTACACTAAGAGGCATCCACTAACAATCATCCAGGTGTTACTTGCAAAAGAAGCATGTCACTACAAGGATAGTCACTATACTTTCTCCAGGACCAAGCATATGCCTTTCAACCTTCTTTCCCAATCCATAGTTGTTGACCCAATCTGCTAGTCAAGGGGAATATGATAAGATTTTTTTTTTCTTTTTCTATCTATGTGCCATATTTCCCAATAGGCCCTATGAATAGATTAGAACCTCGATTAAATCCCTATATGTAGTAGGTATCTCATAGAAATCCTTTTACATAAACAATCACCATTATAAGCCCTATTTAGAATAAGCATTTCATGTTTCTAAATCCCTAGCATGGATATTCATATTTTTTCCAAGCCTTATATTAAATAAGCACCATGTTTCAAGACTTACCCTTAGTTGGCCCATCTCCAAACCCTTCCCTAAGAAGGATCCATGTTTCCAAAAGCTCTACTTGAGTAGCCAACTGATTTTTTATCCTACGTTTAAATCCCTATCCTAAGAAGGAACTTCTTTTCATTACAACTTTCAAACCCTACGTTGAGTAGGAAACTAATGCTTAATTCTACATATAAAGCCCTTTCCTAAACAGGAACCTCTTTTCAATTTTTCTTTCAAATCCCTAACCGGAGAAAGCCACCCTTTTATTTCCTATATAGAATCCCTATTCCAAGTAGGCAACCTCTTTTCAATCATGCCTGACATAGGTAACTCACTTTATTTCAATGTTCCAACCTTATTCTGAACAAGTACTAAACCTTTCAGTTCCCACATATGATAAGTAATCTTTCAGAGGATCCTAGGCTATGACTGTAAAGTAGTCCAACTTAAATTTACATCTTTCCTGGGTCCTATATCATGACCTTAATTAGTATCATTTGTGTACATAAAATCCCATCCAAAAAGGAAATGTTTTCACTTGAACATCTAAGCCCTGCATAAAGTAGGAAAACCTCACAATTTCCTTCATCATTTTTCTGTTATGTAATAAAGACATGAGAAAAGTAGGGAACCTCATATTTTCATCCATCACATATCTTTAACATCCAAGCCCTGTACAAAGTGGAAAAAACTCACATTTTCATTCATCACATTTCTTTTTTACATTAAAACCTTGTTTAAAGTAGGAAAACCTCATTTGTTGCATTTCTTTTTTGTATTAAAGCCCTGCAAAAAGTTGACAACGTTCATCATTATGCAAGAATTGTGATCTAACGCCTAACCATAATGTAAAAAAAATTGATGAAAGTACTATATTGAGTAGGAAACCTTTATAATTTCTCTTTTGTATAAGTCCAACTTCTACTAGGCATCATGTGCTAAAATTCTAAGTCCTATCTTTAATAGTCACTTAATTTTTAGAAAGCAATATCTTGCATGGGAAACTCTCATTATTTCTACCATACGTGGTATTGTGGTCCTAGTACTACAAGTTGGAACAATTCGTTAGGTCTCATGATTGACGTAGCTCACTCAACCATTTGATTGTAGAGAAATAGAGACAATAATTCTTCAATATCTATGATCTTTGATGGCTATACTCTTTGATTTAACAAAATACCATTTGATGAACCTTAGTCATATCTAGCCCACTTTTACATTCATTTTTTTTACTAAGACATGAATTAGTGAGAGAATTAGATATGGACTAAATAAGAACTAGATCAGTTGTGGGAGGCACTTTCATAGTACTAAGATCTTCCAATGGCTCATCACCACTATAGGGGAATGCATATGACTCAGGTGCATGCATAGACCTTGTATATAGGCTAGCTAGCCTCATTTATGGTTGGAAATGTGTACCCAACCTCATTCCTTTTTATAAATGGTTTTCCCACCACTGCATCCTTATAAGGAAAAGATATCAATTAAACTTTTGAACTCAACCTTTTCCAATCCATTACCACTTCTACCTTTAATCTCTAAGACATGAGATAATTGAACATGGTTTGTACAAGAACTAGAGTATTCATGGGTGGCACGTTTCCGTCCTAAATTCTTCAAATGGCTCATGAACGCCCTAGGGGATTGATGATCAGTTAGGTGTAGGTATATACCTTTTTTATAGGCTAACCTCATGGATAGATGGCCATTTGTACCCAACATAATTCCTTTCATGAATGGTTGTACCACTAAAATATCCACAGAAAGAAAAGAAACCATTTACACTTTTTACCCTAATCCAGTACAAAAAGGTAGTTATGCATTCACCTTACCTCATTAAAATCATACACATAATGTATGGGAACTAGAGTGTAAGAGGAGTTTTCCTCAAGGATCCTAAAGAAACCTAGATCTCCTTGAACAACTCATTTTCACTCTAGGGGATAGATGATCACCCATATATAGTCCATGGCCTTGGACAATCGGGTGACTCCCAATATTATCCTTTTATGAACAATTCCCAAGAAGGAAAAGAGATCACCTCACTTTTCATCCTTCACAAGGTTCATCAGAATATCCTTGATGAATATCACTGATTCATCCTCTGTGACCAAATACGGGGTCAGACTTGGCTCAAGCATGTGGTTCTCATTCATATCTGGAACCTTGTCTTGAGAGGGGAAACTATTGACACCCCATATCTCACTCAATCAAAACCCAAGATAAAATTTTCTCTCTTTCTAATGACGGGGTTCATATCTGTTTACGGTTATACACAATGTTTCACATTGAATGATAACCCTTGTTTTCTCTCTTTACATAGATATGGTGTATAGAGCAATAATAGATATTATATTTACTTATGTTGTAGATATGCTCATAATGTAGATATGTACATGC
Source organism: Alisma plantago-aquatica (assembly GCA_963693085.1). Lineage (NCBI taxonomy): Eukaryota > Viridiplantae > Streptophyta > Magnoliopsida > Alismatales > Alismataceae > Alisma > Alisma plantago-aquatica. The sequence goes on along the minus strand of OY856413.1, from coordinate 309,157,728 downwards.
TGTAAACATGTTTATGCTACTAGATTGGTCTATGATGTCAGCTATGCTTATGATTGAAGAAATTTACTATCAATGTTGGCCATGATCATGATATCAGTTACCAAATGTTGTTAACCATACTTATTATGCTAGCTATGCCTCTATTAGTTAGAGATGTTGTAGTTTCTAGCTATGCCTCTATTACTAGAGATGTTTAAATTGTGAAACATGCTTATGCGGATGGAGGTACTTATATCGTTAGTTCTACTCTGATGTAGATCTGTTTAATCTGACAATGTTGGCCATGATCATGATATCAGTTACCAAATGTTGTTAACCATACTTATTATGCTAGCTATGCCTCTATTAGTTAGAGATGTTGTAGTTTCTAGCTATGCCTCTATTACTAGAGATGTTTAAATTGTGAAACATGCTTATGCGGATGGAGGTACTTATATCGTTAGTTCTACTCTGATGTAGATCTGTTTAATCTGATAGACATGCTAATTCTATTATCTATGCTTTTGTTTCTGAGCTTATTCATGATGTTAGAGATGTTCATGTTATTATACTCCTTATACTATTAATAGGGATATGAGAATAGTCTAGCTAATGATGATAGTTGTTATCTGGTCATTTATGTATCTTGTTTATCATATCCTTTGCTATGTCTTTTTGTTTAACATACTCATCTGGCTTAAACTATTTAATTACTTAAATTGTTATAATCAATAAGCGTTGTTGGAGGTTATATCTCTTGCTGGACATGAGTCTGACTATGTGGGTCACGACATCTTTTTTAGGTGATTGACAACAACGGAAGCAGACCCATGACATCTATGAAGAACTTTGGTATTGGACCTGTGAGAAAGTTGTTTGTTGTCTAGTGTGTCCTATAGTTGTCTCTGTACTCTAATGTCTGAGAAGAAAAGTTTCTAAACAGTGTTTCAATCGAATCAAATTTTTAGTAGCATGTTATATGTTTGTTCAAGTAATAAATGTAAAAATGCGTCGTGTCTAAAATGTATATGTGTTGGCTGAGGCCATGCAACAATTGTAAGAGATTCTTAACATAATATGTATACAAGTAAGTTGTTGCGCTCTTATGTAATATTTCAGAGCATGTTGATTATGTTGAATCATTTTTAATTTACCCTCTTTTCTAGAGATGTGATTAATTAGCGATCGATTGTATTTTGTATTTTGAGTAATGTCGTTTAGTATAACGGGCTCTTACATTAAGCTCTAGAACGATAGTTGGTATACGGTGAGAGAAAAAGGTAAGGGCTAATTCACGTGCCAATAGGAACTAATCTAGTATCTTCCTACATTTTGTGAAGTTATATTTTTGGAAACTCGGTTTTCCCAAGATGGCATGAAATGCGGAAAAAAAATGTAAGATAGCATTATCCTAGATATATCTTCCGAATTAGTTGACATAGGGCGAGTTCATCATTTCATAGGAAAGGTTTTTACTTCCTACCCTGAAGTCTCCAATCAAGTTAGGAGGACACAATTTTTTTCTGTTTCAATTAATTATCACACAATATGAGATAATGTTTACATGGATGATGCAATTCAAGCGGCAATTCCATGTTTATGTATCAAATTGTTTTGCAAACTGTCACTTTTTAATACTAAAAATGAAGTTAGGTACTACAAAGTGGCAGAATTAAATGGTGATTTTAATTTGGTGACTAATGGATGAGTTTGTGTTTACAAGCGCTCAACCGAACAACTTATTTACTTGCTAAGCATACATATATTTGAGTCGCTAATCACCATGTATTTCTGAGGACAATGGTATATATGATAATTGCAAATCCTATCATTTTGAATGTTCTTCTTTTTCAACAAGAGCATACACGTTGTCCAGCTAGAACTTAATTGATTGCAAATCCAGCTAGAACCTAATCTCACTAGTAAGTGTATAATGTGTATTGGGTTTTCAAAAAAAATTCGGCAGCATTTCCCCACTGTTCTCTAAGTACATATGTACTTAGAGAACAAACGAGGAAATGCTACCGAAATTTTCTCGAAAACCCAATACACATTATACACTTACATCCTAAGTGAGATTAGGTGTTCAAAGACAGTCCCAAACCGGGGACTATCCAAGATTTACTCCTAATGAGTAAATCTTGGACGCGTTTCTAGGCCAAAAAACACAATAATAGATATGTACATGTTAGGGTTTCATCACAATTGATGTTAGGGTTTCATATATGTTAGGGTTTAATCAAATCAAACCCTAGAATGGGTCAAGTTTAAATCAAACCCTAGAATGTTTGCAGGCATTAGGTACATGAAAAGGATCTAAAATCCAAACCCTAGAATGGGTCAAGTTCTAGTCAAAATGGCTACAAGTGTGCGTTTGGGTTTTCTATGTAAACGACCTTAGAACATCTATGTAATCACTTGTAATGATGAATTGACTTGTAACTTAGAAGAGAAAAAAGTATTAAGATATGCATGATACAATAACTATTTTGCATCACATTGCAACAGACTTATCATTGATACCTTACTAACTTATTTCTACATTTACATATCATCACTTGATCAAAAATTACAGCAGTACATTTAACCAAAGTATGCATTCTAAAATCTATGTCATGATTAGTTACATGTAATTTACTTGGATATACAGCAGTACCCGATTACTATGTATTACATACAAAGTATGCATATTAAATTAACTAAGGCTTATCATAGAACATGTATTGTATAGACAATAGAGGATTCAGCTCAGTAGAAGCACAAAATCAGTACCTAAACCCTAAAATCACACCGTTTTAGCATTTATTCTAACAAGTTTATGTACATCAATATGTATTGTATAGACAATATACGTTTATTTAATCAAAATATGCATTCTAAAAATTACAGCAGCAATACATTCAAAAAAAAATGCCATGCAGCAGTCTGGGGGCGTGCATTGGCACCGCCCAAGCAGCCGCCTAGGCGGACGAAGGAAGGAGGAAGGAGGAAGGGCGTACCTGGCCTGGAGCATGGAGCGCCGACGAGCACAGAATTCCGACGAGCACGGCCACCGGTGAGGGAGCAGCGGCGGCGGCAAAGCACGGACGGCGGCAGGGAGCGGCGGCGACAGGAAGCAGCGGCACGACAGGGAGCGGCAGCGGCGGAGCACGGACGACAGGGGCAGAGCACAGACGGCGGCGGAGCAGCGGGGGCGAGCAAAAATCGTCGGAGCAGCTGAAATCGGGAATGAAACAGGAAAAGGGGAAGAGTCGGTCGCGCTGGTGAGCTATTAAGTTGACACTAAGTGTCGGTTATTTAAAAAAACTGACAACTAAACCAACAGTGTCGGTTCTTTACCAAAAACCGACACCTATACTAGATTATAGTCGTCGGTTTTTAACTAAAATACAACCGACAACTATTCTTGTCTCGCGAATATCCTTTAGTCGTCGGTTATTTATTTATGAACCGACACCATATGTCAAATTTTGGAGGTAATTTTTTCGCTGGAATTTTGGTTTTGGCGGTTGATTTTAGGTGTCGGTTTTTTATTAATTAACCGACACTTAATAAAAGCGGTCCCCATGTCTGGTCAACCTTCACAGATTGGATGTCGTTTTATGTTATAAACTGACACTGTAGAGTTTAGGTGTCGGTTTATGTATACAACTGACACCTTGAAAAGTGACTTTATAAGACATTTCTGTAGTATTGATCAAACAAAGAGGAAAAACCTTGCATTGGTATTATCTACTCATATACCATGCTTGAGTTCCAAAAAGATAAAGGTATTTTCTTCTTATGCAAGTTAATTTCATTCATATTTTCTCTTGCATTAAATTTTATTTCCTTATTGGGATTCCCTTTTATTCAAGAATCCAGGTGGATTCAAAATCCACTCCATAATTAAAAGAAATGCTTAGTCTTCTATAAGACTATTCTTAGTATTAATTCAATTTATTTTACTATTAGATTTATATCCATCATTATCCTCTTAAAAACATTTTGGGCTTTGTTACTCAGTAAGGCCCACGAAACATTCATGTAAAAGGGTTCATTATCAAAGAAATCCATTCATTACACATATAATTTCTATAATTCTCATAATCATACAGTTATTGGGAAAATTGTATTTTCCACCATATGAACCCAATAATTGGGGTTGTAACATCCTTCCCCTCTTATAAGAATTTTGTCCTCAAAATTCCATCAAGCAAATAAACAATTCAGGATAAGATTTTTCCATGTCCATCATTGGCCCCTATGTGGCTTTACCTTACTCATGGCGCTTTCAAAGAGCTTTATCATCACATATTCTTTTCTCTGAGTTCTTTCATCCTGACATCTATAAACTGCATACGTGGACTCAGGCCATTTCAGCCTCCCTTAGGGCTGACTAGGTTCATTGCTCAGCACATGGTCGGGTACCTCACATAGTACTCTAAATTGGACACATGGAACTCATCACACATTACTTTATCCTGAGGGGTAAGGTCAAACTTAACCTTCTCCACCAAACCATGTCAAAAGAACCCATGCATCAGGGACTCATCTCTCTTAGCTATAACTTAGAGGAGTCGGATTTTCATATCACATATTTCCCACAGTGAGCTGCATGTCAGTCTACCTTGCATCCGCCCACGACTCTCATCATCTCTAGGCTCCTTTCAGCCATTACACGATCAAAGTGACTTCATCGACACACACAGTGGCCCTTTTTTTTAACCATCACATGGTCCTTTCACCAACATCACCTTACTGAAGTGGTGACCAACACAACCTCTCTTTCAGAGCTTCTTTAAATCCCGATACTGGCTATGGTGGTCATCATCACATTTTTCCTAGGACAAGAACTGTCTCTAGCCATCACCTTGAACAAGCACATATGCTCTCATCAAACCCCTTTAGTCTGGATCATACTAACCATTAGTTAGGGGTGATAAACTATACTAACATCAAGTTCTTCATGTACCTATTTCCACCTTTTGGAAGGGAACCTTTAGGCCAAACTCAAGAACCTTTGAACTCACTTCATAGTGTAGTTGAACCATCTCTCTCATGGGTAGTTCAACCAGATCTGTCCCTTAATAGAACTCTTTCTTTCCTATGTTATCTAGGTAATGCGATCTACCATAACCCATATTGCATCTTGACCTTCCTTGGTCTAGGGAAGACTTATCACAACATCCATAGTGATGAACTACCATTCCCTCTCGGTAATTCTTTATCCTCTATATCAATGCACTGGGTTACCGAAGTTCCTCCTTCACCTTCTGTTATGCATGGCAACATACCACATGCAGCCTCATCTCCAGCATCCGTAGTACTGCTGCCACTCATTATCTAAGTAGTATTATGGTGTATGGTGATCTTAAAATCACGATCTCTTGTATATCATTATTCCTCAAGATCAATACCTTAAAAACCCTAAACCATTCTAGTCAGGGTTTCATCACCTTCTTTTCCCAAGAAGGGCATCTGAGGTTCTACCACCATCCTTTCATTGCATCAAGGACTAGACTGGCTAACCAAACAACCATTAACATATCTCATTACATCTGAGTGTTATCCAAACACCTCTCCTTTCCGAACTTAGGGTTAGCCAAACAACCTCTTCTAGCCAAACTAGGAAGCTATATCTCAACCAGAACATCCATTACTACTTCACATCCTTAGGTATTAGGTAACATTGAAGACATCCACTTCTATGTATTTCACTTATCGTCTCACCTCAAACTCTATGTCTATCTTCATTAAGAACACTCTCTAATTTCATCATCATGGTGATCAAACTCAATCTTGTATGACTCATATCTCATGATAAAAACATCCTCATAAGGTGACTACCTCATTCCTCTTAATGTTTGCAAACCATCCAGGTATCATTCACTTCACCAGGGTATGTTATCATCTCTATCCTCATACCTCATAATACATTCTGACATCAATTTTATCCTTGGTGTATGGCATGCGTGTTGTCTTATCTCTCACCCCCATAACAAGAGGAAATCAGCATTTGGCTGCAGTCCAAATACAGATTTCTTCCTATTCCAAAAGTAGAGATGGTACATCCCACCTTACCAATTACCTTTAAATCTAAGTTGAGATGTGTCACTTATGTCTCTACATCTCAATCATCTCGATATCAAGGTTACTTCCATGGAAAACTAGTCTTGAACCTACTGAGGTTTACACACATCCCTTGGTCATCTCCTCTAGTTCTATAGGGTGTCAGCACTTTTGGGGTCATCCCTCTTCCCTCATGCATCAAGAGAGTGCCATACTAATTTTCCCTTTGGGTCCCATGAGTTCATGAAGGTGATCAATCTCCTAAACCATGGCCTTCAGACAATGATAGATGTTACCTCCCGACCCTATGGTCATGTGAAACTTAGGGAATTAGGTAACTCCTACTTCCATCAGTCTTATCCCTACCTGACCCTAGGATAGACTGAGGATTCTATTATAGTACATGTCCAACTTATAACCTTACCCAAGCCTTCATCATCTCCATTTCTGCATTCAAGGGCTGACTTTCATCCTTTCATAGGGGTCATGGTGACCTACCTACCTTGGTCAAGCCCCTTACTGGTTACCTCCATGGTAACACATCCTCATGCACTTAGAGATGGATATCTATGGTTCTACAAGTTCATTCTCATACCATGTACTTTTCACTTAGCTTCTCAAGATCCTATGAGACCTTTTTAGGTTTCCTCAACACCCAAAAAACTAGTATACACCCTACTAAAGGGTCGCTCTCCTAGGATGGGAGGAAACCAAGACTCTTGTCAACAAGGTCACAAACATCCTTAGGGTTTACATCCATATGAGCATGCTTAACCCAACAACTACTAAAGCACAAGCAGACCACCTACTAAACCATGCTAGGTCATACTTGTTCTCTTTCCTCAACATTGGATCAAGATCATACCTTTCCATGTCATCAACTTAGTTGGGAGGGGTTCATCTTAAACTTAAGGGGTTTCCCTTTCCTCTCAACATAATAAGTACCATGCTTGCTTCTATAGGAACTCGGCTCTCATCATGAGCATTAGGTACACCACTTCCCCTCTTAGGCCTAGGAACCCTAGGTTCACTTGTAGGTTTCCAACTGCATGCTCTATCTCTTAACCACGAACCAAGCATGCAAAAGGCATGACAAGCACTTCTTGTCATCCTTCAACTCGAGCAACACTTAGAGTTGGGTCCTCCTTAAGGACAACCAACAAGGTACAAGGCCTCATAACCTGTTACTATACCTCTCCAGGTCTAAGGAACTCTTCTTCTTATCTATACCATAGGTACAGAGGTACCAGTAGACTCATCCTCTCTCTAGGGTTTGGTTCCTCTCATGGCAATGAAGACATCAGCAACCTCTAGGGATCAAGCATGTGGTGACCACTATCACCCACTCAGGTTGCATCATCCTCAACTCCCTACATATCTCAGAGTTTAGGATTCCAACCTTCTTGTCTGGTTTTTTCTCTCTCTTTCTAGAGCTAACCCTACAACCAACCTCACCATTAGAGTTCCTCTCTTCATGAAGGGTCCACCTCAAAAGCATGCCCCTACCTGGATGAAGCCTATGTTCAGATTATGTTTGCTCAAGGTTATCCATGGTTCTTTATGCTTATTTCATAAGCCATCCTTCATACTCTCTTGGTCAGGGTTTCAACCCTTTTCTCATTCTACTAACGTATCCTGGGTGCATGCTATGCCCTACTCGCATAAGCCCATAGGGTTTCTACAGGGCCTTCACTAACATCATCATCTAAGGAGCTATCCTTTACCCTAACATGCACGACCCTTCCCAAGGTTGGGTTGCCAAAGGTGCTAGGTCACCCATGGATCATATGGCATCCCAAAGGCATGTCCTTTCAAACACTTTGTCTAACTCATCTATCTCTAATCTTCACTTAGGGTTAGGGTTAGCATCATCCTCAGAGGATGTGCCAGGTCTCTACTTGCAACTGAGATCTCTATCTCCAAGACTAACTTATCCTCCTGACTAGAAGGTCTAGCCGCAGGTCTCTTCTGAGGACATGAAAACTTATGTCATATGACCTAAGCATGTATCTATTCTTTAGTTTGTACTTAGTCTATTAAGCTTATGTCCATGACATCTTATTTACATACTTTTCATTAATTTGGTGGAGGATTCCTTAGACCTTATTAACCTTACCCATACCTCAAGAGGATGAGGAGGAGAGAAAACCCTAATCCTTAAGGTCCTTAAAAGAATTTTGTAATGAGAAGGGATGAATAAGATGAGAAAGTCCTAAAGGTATCTTATCTCGATTCATACCCTAAGGCTTTGGTCAGACAGTCACACAAATCTGGGAGCCCTCGTATTCTGACTAGAGGTGTGGAGGAAAATATTGCCAACCCTCGGTCGTGATCCATTTCTAGACACTCCATCTTTAAGATAATCCTCTAATATTCCTTTGAGTTCTATGAAGTATGTAAAATTTAATAATTATTAATGGTTAAGTGAGGAACCTACACTCTGGTACTAAATGTTAAGACCCCACCTCCTTATAACCCCCAATTAAGGGAGATCGAGAGGTCGAAGCCGCACCCATCACTTTTGGATCAAAGTTTTGACACTTCACCAAGAACAATTATTAAATTTCAACAATCTATACTGAAAAGCTGTAATAAAATTTTGCATACCTTTTGAAAATTGTGGATTTCTAAACTTCCATCCATGTATGTATTCTACTCTAACTAATCCTCCTTGCATTTTACTTCATGTATTTCACAATATGATGATTTATTGTTTGTCCTTTTGGCTTGTACCTAAGACGCTGACAAACAAAACGTCGGTCAGGAGAAGCTAGTATGCGGGGGAAACAATAATCATGAAATTATTCATAATAATGTATTGTAACCAATTACCATTTAACAAACAATTATACATTTTAAATATAAATGTGTGATCCATGCATTTCCTATCCTCTGTGATGTCCCTGCAGTGGACATGGTTACTACTTTCCTTATAGTAGATCCCCATTAAACCCTCATGGTCCCACCCATAGGTGAACCAGTTTCTAGGGTTGAGTCACATGGAACTACCCATAAGTAGCCCACTCCTTAACTCATGGCATGCTAATGAGTCTCATGGCACTACACTTGGTAGCCCAATTTCTAACCCACGATAACCTAAACCTTACTCTAGGTTACCCATTTTTAGCCTTTACAGGCCACAAAGGTGGACCCAGATCTAGCCAGTTATATATATATGATCATATTGATAGTCATAGTCACTCTATATAGTTGCATGAAATAAAAGGCATCCAACAGTTAATTTCAAGCAACCAATAAACACGTTCAGAAATCGCCGTGAAACTAAAGCGATTATTCATAAGCGTAACCACATACATGTTCTGCTTTCATCAAGATCCTTCTTTTGTGATAGAGTCAACCATAGTAGGGAAAGCCAATTAAGCAAACAAGTATGCAAAAGGATTGTGAAATAATCATACAATTTTCCTTTTATCAAGATCTATCCAATCCAACTTACTTCTTAGGATTTCTATTTCTTTTTAGGGTTTCATTTTGTAATTAGGGTTTTGCCTCTACTTATAATACCATAACCCTAATTAGACAAAACTACATATAATCATTAGCTTCTCATCCTATTTCTCCTAATAGGATTAAGATCATCATTTAACAACATATTTCCATATTTTTGAATTAAAATACGATCACCTCTTCTTTCACCCTATGTTAGCCAACTTTTCATGTGAAATAGATTGAAACTGAACTTTAATATTTAACAAGTTAATACTTCTCAAATTAACCTATTAAAACACAAAGTCTCATCCTTTATAATCAATTAGGGTTTCTTAGGTTTCTTGTTCATAAAACCCTAATCATCTCAATTATCTTCATTGGAGGTCATTATATTTTAGTTGTATACTTGCAATTTCGGATTATGACCACTAAAAACTCATATTTACCCAAAATAGGGTTTTTAGTTCATTAAACCATGTTCATGATCATAAAACCCTAAAAGAAACATATGAATCATCCTTTTATTATTTCACTCTTCCCTCTACTCTTAACAGGTTAATGTTGATCAAAAACAACATTGAGATTCATTACAATTGTGTTTATCTCTTTCTAGCATTTTTTTGTCATTTAATGCATTAAAAGATGTAAAACCCTATACTCTTTTAATAGCATGCAAAATTAGGCCTCAAATAATTTGTTTGTATTCCTCTCATTCTGAGGATCAATTTTCATATATGACTTGTTTTAATCCGAGTTTCCTAGAATAAGTTATAATTTTTGCAAATAAAACATAAAGTGACCAATAGGAAGGTGCCACGTAGGCAACACACTCCCACACACATACCTTACGGGCCGGATCAGGTGGAAAGATGCCCTCGCCCTTGATTCTTAAACCTGCTCTCAGGGGCAAACTGGTATTTTGCCTCTTTCCTTCATTCTTCCTTGTGCTAGGGCGATTCCCTGCCCGATGCAGAGAGTCCAGCGCCTCGTCCGCGCATCCTCCTCCCCACCCGATGGCCACGCTGCCTCCACCTACATGGTTCCACCATCCAGCCGCAGAGGTCGGCCTCCTTCATGGCCTCCAGGGAGCGCCACTCGGAGGGAGACGCCCTCCCTTGGGTACCGAGTGTTGCAGACATCTTGGGCGGTGGATCGCTGACCTTGGCCTCACACCAAGGTTTTGTAGGAGAGAGGAACTATGGATCAAGCCCCTTTGGCAATGTATGATCACCTCTGCAGGCCTTGGGCCATGAAAAGAAACCACTCATCTTCCACCTCACGAGCAACCCTAGTGGCGGCCTGCAACTCTTCTGACGGGTCTCCTCCTCATACCCCCGAGGCATGCGAGTGCCAGGGAGGGTTTGGGCACTTCCTGCACCTCCACGCCACCCTCCTAGAGTGTGGGGTTCATCTCCAGTAGCACAATAAGGGGGCTGCACAAGATACTCCCATGTTGTTCCTAAGTGGACGAATAACCATGGATCCAGACCTGTCGTCAACATGCCTTGAACCAGGGTTCGTCTAGGGCACAGAATAAGTGATGATGAGGACCGGATGGTCATGAACCATGGTGGTGGATGCTCTCTCTCTATATGTGAGGGCTATAGAGGATCCATATATATATATATATATATATATATATATATATATATATATATATATATATATATATATATATATATATATATATATATATCATGGAGAGCACCCTAGATAATACTTGAAGAATCAAGAAGGGAGGAGAAATAACATGGCTTCAGCTTGGTTCTCTTTTCCTCTGGTCAAACTCTCCTCCTAGGTCGTGTGTATACAACCTGTATCCTTCATTCCTCTTAAACACTTTCCAAACCCATCATTCCTTGCTAAGGAATCCAACTCATGGCTTAATCCAAAGATTTCCTCTTTTTATTGTATATTAATTCCTCTTTCACGATGTTGTTACTCAAAACATGCCTATTGGATACACATGAGTGTTAAGGAAAGTCATTATCTCCATCTTACACATAAAAGAAACATAAAGAAAAGGCACATATTGGATAACTTATCCTTTTTTTCCAAAATGACTCTCCAAACCCTTCTCTTTTGCGAACTCACTTTCCTTATCAAACAAAGAGAAAAAACCTTGCATTGGTATTATCTACTTGTATACCATGCTTGAGTTCCAAAAAGATAAAGGTCTTTTCTTCTTATGCAAGTTAATTGCATTCATATTTTCTCTTGCATTAACTTTTATTTCCTTATGGTATTCCCTTTTATTCAAGAATCTATGTGGATTCAAAATCCACTCCATAATTAAAAAAATGCTTAGTCTTCTATAAGACTATTCTTAGTATTAATTCAATTTATTTTATTATTAGACTTATATCCATCATTATCCTCTTTTAAACATTTTGGGCTTTGTTACTCAGTAAGGCCCACGAAACATTCATGTAAAAGGGTTCATTATCAAAGAAATCCATTCAATACACATATAATTTCTATAATTCTCATAATCATACAGTTATTGGGAAAATTGTATTTTCCACCATATGAACCCAATAATTGGGGTTGTAATAGTTTTCATGTTTTTCAAAATATAGTATAGAAAAACAAAAGACTAATCATAGGGAATAGTAGCTCATCCAAGTAAGTAGCCAAGTATATAGTAAAGAGATACATAAAAGTATCTTCAATACAATCAAGGAGGAGTTATATAATAGCATACCTTTCACCGAGGACTTCGAGTATGATCAACAAGTAATACGTAGACCCTTTGAGTTAGATCCTAAATCACAATGTTTGGATCAAGGGTCAAAATCATGATATTCGGATACCATGTTTCAATATTTTGATATTAGGGTTACACTTTTCCTATGTCAACCTTAGGGTTGGGTCACTCACTTATATTCAACCCATATTTCAATATATCCAACATTATTTCCAATGTCAAGTATTTTGAGTGTGAATGACTAACCTAGGTTTTATAGGATCATATGTGTTAACCCTAGTTTTCATGATCGATATTCAACTCATAATCAAGTTCCTAGATCATCATCATGATACTTAGTATCATTGGTGCTCAAGATTAGATTAAGCTCTGATTAGTATCATGAGTAAATCAGAGATCAACTTTTAGGTCAATAGATCAAGATATGCCACAAGATTTAGATCAATCATATTATTAAGATTTCATCATGATATTCAAGATTAAATCAAGTCAACAAATATAAATCTAGATCATTAATGAGTCAATTATGATTTTAGAGTCTCAATATGAACATTAGATTCAAGAATTAGGGTTTTTAGTGTTTAGTCAAGATTAACCACAAATAGAGTCATTTAGACCAATTACATAAGCAATAGATCAAGATTTAGATATATCAATGAAATATATTAAGAATTGTGCTTAAACAATATTTTTAATGGGTTCGTTAGATTTTTCTAATCAGAGTCTACTATTTACTCGAATTATTTGGAGTCAGGATGCATTAGATACGATTTTTGCAAGGTTTATCCATTTATTTGAATTTTGAGTAGGGATAAGCAAAAATACCTTAAATAGAAAAAAGGATGGTTGTCCGATGCACCAGGAATTGCCGAGATGGAGCCACGCATGTGGAGTGTCTCGCTTGGTTTAGGATCTGGTTCAAGGCTTGATTTCTGGGTTCAATCAGGTCTAATCATTGATTTCATTGGACCTTTGGACCGGGTCAAAGTTGCTTTGACTGGAGGTTCACAGGTTTTGTCCCCCTGTCCGCACAGGCTTGCGTGAGCCACAAAGGCAGGGCAGAAGGGCTCGCCAGAGTGGAGGAGGTCTGGGAGCATGAGAGGGTAGGAGGGAGCACAAGAAGGTCAATGGAGCTCGCCTAGGCCCCGCGAACCTGATGGGAGCCAAAGGAAGAGGAGAAGAGGCGAGGAGGAAGGATGCCCAACCAACCTTGGTGGTGGCACTACTTGACACAGTAGGTGTTTAGGAATGAGTTGGGGGAGCTCGAGACTGAGGGAGTGAGCAAGGGAGGGTTTTGTGGCTTGGTGTGGTGATAACGAGCATGAGGGGCCCTTTTTATAGCACTCGGGGAAGGTTTTAGGGCCAATGAGCTTGGGGCAACAGCCATGGCCGCCGGAATGAGAGGGGAGAGTGGGGTAACATTTTGGCGGCTGGATAGAGCATGAATGGTGGTCAAATTAGGATTCAATCCGTTTGAATTCATGAGACAAACGTTCCCTCTCGATTGGAATTTCAAATCGGGTAGTATAAGGGTTGATTGTCGTTTTCGATCGTCATTACTCCTCCCCATTGATTGTGGGAGGTAGAAGATGGGTCTGTAGCTACTGGATCGGGCCGATATTCATGAGAGGCAGATCCAAGGGCTGGGATCACCCCCGGATCCTTGCCTTGGATCGCTGACATGGAAAAAGGTCAATTAAAGGACAAAAATAATGGTTTTCAACACATTAACTTCAATACTCCATAGAAAAACGTAGGAATGTCCAATTGTTCTAAAATTTGGACCACAGCTTCAAAAAAAAGTGGAGAAGCTTTATAAAAAATTTTAGGACCCAAAAATGAAGTTTGATGGAAAAATTTACTTCATTGTACAAAGTAAAAAACTAAATAAATATGTGGTGTCAGAAAGTATAAAATTCACATTAATCACCATATTTTGGACTTGACTATCAATATTGAGTATGAAGCCAAGAAAAATGATTTGGGACCATGAGTGAGTATAAAGAGGTCAAAAGAGTAATTATTTCATACTTATCAAAATTCCACTTTATCACAATTAACTTGTCATATAATCCTATCTTGCATAGTAGAGCTAAGCATATAGAGGTTCACCATCATTTTCTTCATGATCACATTGCCAAAGAGGATATTAATTTCACACATGTGGATATGGAAATCAGTTGGCGGACATTTTCACTAAACCTTTAGCTAGAGAGCAATTTAACTTTATTAGATCTAAATTGCTCATAACTTCTTTGAATGAATGTGATATGCTTTCTAGCTAGTTGTCATCTACCCTATATGCTCTGCTTGTGTTTTGATCACCGTTACTTGCTAATATGCTAAATATAATTATTTCATGTTCTTTTTGCCTTGTTTTTTCTTTTTTTTTGGTTATTTTTTGCAAATGGTTATTTTATCACAAATAGTACCCAATGATGAGCAACATGTGCCTAAGTATGTTCAATATACAAAATGGACTTGAAAAATAAATTTAATTAGCACTCATATGGCTAGAATTAGGATTTCTAATGTTGGTCTAGGTTGACCGTCGGCTGAGTTGCCAACTCGACCGATCAGTGGCCGAGAGCTTTTTTAAAGAGCCTATCAGTCGAGTTTCTGAGTCACAAAACTCGACTTATGTTCGGGATGGAGAAAACATAAGTTAGGTTTGGCCGACTTTTCTCCCTCTCAACTAGATAAAAATCGACCGATACAACCTCTAGCTCCCTCAAACTCTCAACCCTAGCCCCGCCCTTCCTCTCCCTAGACCTAGTTCGACCTTCATTGACCTCCTTCCTATCAACCCTAGGTCTATGGATGAGTTTGGTGGTGTTCTTCTCACTTTTTCTCTCTCCTTCCTCTCCATTTTATTTCCATGGCATCCAATAGGAGAAAGAGGGCCGCCCCAGCTAGTGCACCATCATTGTCTACCAACTAGCGTCTCATACCCTTTGATGACACCTTCTTTTTCTCCAATGAGGCTTTTAATAGGAACAAGGAGCTTCTCCCTAGGAACCCATTTCTGTTTAGTGCCTTGTTTGACCCATGCCCATGAAGACAAGAGGTGATTGATCAAGTAGTTGAGTTGTTGTACGACCACCACCTCTCTGTCTTATGTGTCGAACGCTTGTGCCATAATAATTCCATAACTAGAACAAAAGTGTTTCATGAATTCTATGCTAACTTGCAATGGAATTACGACACACTCATACCACCACCCAATACTCAAGTAGTCATTACTTCCATGATCATCGGGAAGAAATTCCAAGTCTCTAAGGATAGCCTAAACATCTTCTTTTTGGGTACTGAAGTGACTAACACCTGGAAAAAGGACTATCTTGAGTATTTTGACTAGTCGATCCTGACGCCTTCAACAAGAAGTATGATCTTACTCTCCTTGATTATCATAAGTTCTTGAAGAAGTCTCAATTCCCATATAGGAAGAAGTGTACCCTTACCTCGTCCGTCTTAGATCTAAAGAACCACATACTTACTTAGTTGTCAACTATAATATTCATCCAAAGAAAAATCAGACTAAAATTGTAGAAAACACTACGGTAATTATGTAGCGTCTCTTGAAGAACATAGGAATCAAGTGGGCAAGATACATTCTCCACAATATGAACTACTTTGACTCAGGTAAGAACACCCATGGCACCCACCCACCCTACCCAGCCCTGATCTGTGGTCTTATCCATCTTGCCACTAGCAAATCTCTTTTCCATGACCTTCACTAAAAACCTGCCCAGAAAGGAGTTTGTATCAATGAGACCACACTTTAGAAGCATGTGCCTATCTCATCCTCTACCACACCTGGTGCTACTCTTTCCAGTTATTCTCCTTCCTTTCCACGGGCCAATGAGCTCCATGCTCTTGGCATGTGTTGATCTGAGAAGAATTCTTCATGGCCCGGTCGTGGTTTTGGTTCTCTTGCTGATGAGGAGATGCCAAACTAGGTTGATGAGGTGGCCAATGTTGATGAGGAGGATGATGAGGATGATGGTGATGCTTTTGATGATGGCTCTACTGGTGACTGTGGTGATGAGGATGTTGCGGCCTCTGTTGCACCTTCAGACGGAGATGATGACTATGAGCAAAAAACCTCAAATGTTGATGTTGATGATGTTGGACTTAGATGACCTAGATGTTTAGTTTTTCTAGTTTTTAGTCTAGTTGATGATCATATATATCTTTCTAGGCTATTTTGTATTAAAAACATTTGGGCACATTTTTTGAGTTGTACTATTTTATCATCTAGTTTTCATCCCTTTGGCTTGTAGTTGTCTTTTAGAACATGCTTTCTGGGTTTTAATCTTAATCTTGTGTACAATTACTCTTTGATTTACTATATCTTATGAGTTGATTCCATGTTTACCATATTTTGATTATGACTTAGATGGTCTGTTTCTCTAGTTTCTTAGAGATTGCATATTGTGGATGTATGTTTGGTTGTGTTTGGAGAAGACCCATTTCTGTTTTCTTCTACTCCCCTTCCTTTTTGATAATGTCAGAAGGGGGAGAGAAGTTCAAAGTTTTAAATCTCAACCATATTGCTTTTATTGCCTATGTGATCCTTTTCTTGTTCATTATATGCTTTATCATGTGACTTGCTAAAGGACCATATAGTATATATGTCATGTTGCTTTGTGTAGATAGACTAACTATGCAGGTAAGAGTAAGCATAGACTGAGGGGGAGAAATTCACATTGTTCAAATCATGAATCACCCTGCAATTCACAAGGCAACATTAGAACTTTGCATATCCTTTTCAATATGATCGAGGAATGGCTTGTCATTGTCAAAAAGGGGGAGAATGTTGACTTGAGAGTTATACATTGCCCATATTTTGATAATGACTTAACCATTCCATTCCTATGTATCTAATATGTTTGTTCAAGATTAATTTTAGACTTTAGGTCCATGAAAATGATCAAATTACACAAGACTTGGCTTGTTCAAGTTCAAGTCAAAAGCAGTGCAAGTGTGCAATTTGGGAAATCACTCCAAACGACCTTAGATGATTTCTTTAATCACTTGTATTGATGATATGACTTGAAGCGAAGATGAGAAAAAATTAGGGACACTTAATTCCAACGTTTGATCACTCAAAAGTAAAATTAGAAAATTTGTTACAGACTGTTATCGGTCGAGTTGGAAACTCGACCGATCCAGTGATGGATTTTCTGAAGAGGCCAATCAGTTGAGTTGCACACACACACATAACCCAACCGATTGACTCACTGAGAAAAACTGATTTTAGCTCATCAGTCATGTTTCCCATAACAAACTCGACCAATAGTTTGAAAATTGGCTTTGTCTCTTAGTGGACCGGTCGAGTTACCTTTAATGAAACTCGACCGAATGTATTGTATGGAAAAGGCAGAAAAAGTGATTATAATCATTGGAGATTTGTTTTGAGTGAGAAAAGATCCATTATAACCTAGAAAATATCTATATTTAACCCTTAAGTTATCCCATACTCAATGGAACACTCCCAGCTATAAATAGGACCCCTTGGACTTCATTCCAAGTTTACTCATTCATGCTATTCTAAGTCCTTGCTATAGTTGAGTGTGTTGCAACTCCTTGACCCATTTCTCTCTCTCATTTACATAGCATTCCATAATTATGAGTGAGTTAGGCCAGTTGTAAGAGAGCTACTTCCTTGTGCTTGTAAAGCTCTCATTTCATTCCATCTTCCCTACCACTTTTCTCAAAGAAGCAAAGGTGAAGCAAGATACTCCAAATGAAGGTGAAGTTGTTGTTCTTCTTCTTCAAGGTAGAAGAAGAGGTGAAGATCTTTTCTAGGTGAAGGAGAAGGAAAAGGCTTAAGATCCAAGAAGAGTGGGTAATTCCTTGAAGGCTGAAGACTTGTGTAAGAGTAGGTAAGTCCTTGGAAGAAGGTGGAAGACTCTTTGCAAATTGGGTAAGTCCTTAGTAAGGTTGAAGGCACTTTGTAATGGATAGGTAAGTCCTTTGGTGGGTCCTGTGTTGCAACTCTTATAAGTGAATATATATAGGAAAGCACTTGCAAAGTCCTAGAGGTTTACCTCTCTAGGTAGTGGATTGACACTCTCTTAGTTTGGAGAGTGGAACCACTCTAAACCACCTTGTCCAAGTGTTTGTTTCATTTTCTCTCATCCTTGCTATGCTTGTTAGTTAGGACTTCAAATTACACTTAAGCTATTATTTTTTATTGATATAATTTGAAGGTCTAACTTATCTTGTGAGTTTTTGAAGCTCTATTCACCCCCCATCTAGAGCCCTAGATCCAACATAAGGTCTAGTGGGAAGCGGGGTGCTCTAGGAAAGAAGAAAGGATAAATGAAAGACTGTAACATATTGAAAAATATGGTCGGAGCGTCCAAGAGAGGCAACTAGCATTACTTGACTAGCAGGGGCACAAAGAAAGAGAGAACATAGAAAAAGATGAATGTGGAGGTGGAGGGGGAGAAGATAGGAGTTTGTACCCTAATCTATTATGATTTGGCTCTGATACCATTTGATGTGGAACTCATCTTGAAGAAGAAGAAGAAGAATGAAAAAGGTAAACCAAAATTCTCAAAATTCAATTTATATTCAATTTTCTAAACAAAGACCCTAAGGCTGATTTTTATAAAACTACATGACTTGACCCACAAGCAATGGAAATAAACTCCTATTCAATAAAATTCATAATTAAATAAAACCTAAAACAAAGAAAAGTATAAAATATTTATGACTAAGCACATTAACTAGATAATTTACACTTAGATGATCCTAAATATGAAAATAAAGCAAAAACAAGTAGAATAAAGCCTAATATGTCTTACATCACTTACAATACCTTATCCTTTAGTGAAAAGGAGACAATGACCAAAGTTTGTTTGATGACTTTTAGTTTCACAACATAAGTGTGATATATGACCTGGATATACTGGGGAGGATATAAGGGCTCTAGAAGATTGCTTTCAGCTAGTCTTACTATTGGCTTGAGAAATACTTTACATAATCATGTATTTATTTTAGTTCTAAAATTGTTTTCAACTTGTATGAATGTTGAAATTCTACTTGAAATGGACCTATTCACACAATTTAAACTGAGAAAGAGCTTATTCATGGTAGTTAAGTTGAGAAACATTCATTTGACTCATGCATTCACTTCAGTTTTTCAAATATAGTTGAAAGTATTATTATACATAAAATTGGAGTTTACATGTTACTTTGAGGACAACGTGGTTTTTGTGTATCTTTCCATGTTCGAGTGTGTTTAGATACTTGAATTATTTGTAATCATTGAATGACTTACTTTGAATGTTCCATAACGTCCATACTATACTAGTTGGTTGGCAGTTAAGCCAATTTGGCATGGTTGTCCAATGTTACAAAAAACATAAGTCTGCATAACATATAGCTCGTTTTTTCCTATTTTTATCCACAGAATGTTTGCACTACCATATCTATGGGTTTTTTATAGTAAAAACCCTACCAGGGACACCTTGTTAAGTTGAGAGGGAATGATAGAAATAGTAATAATTTGATCGAAAAAACTTACAAGTGCTTGGTCATGGTTGTATACTCTACTTTAGTGTTGGAACTAGTGACGCTCTTGCATTTTGCTCTTAAAGGTGATTAATTTTCGTCCCAAAAATAGTATCAATTATGCATAATTTTCTATAAATGACTCAAAATAAATCAATATGGGAACATCAACAAAACATTATGTCTCAAAGCTATATCTATATCATCCTTTCCTTGAATACCATACCAAATTCCTTAATATAAGACAGACAACATCTTGGTGGCATGGTATGAACGACAACAAATCATTAAAACCATGTATAAGTAGCATTATCTATAACTACAATCACATAGGTAATGCTTTTTAGTAAGTGTCCTACCTCTTTGTATGTAACAAAGGAAGGGACTGGTCATCATCTGATACAACATTTATGTCTGAAGGAGTATCACCTGGTTTGATTTTCAACGCGAACAATTGCAAATCAAGGGTAACCTTCCTCTAAGATAAACAAATAGAAGATTGGTGTGGGACACCCCATCTACAAAAATTATGTTAGTTTACCCACATTAATGATAGTGAATTGCATTGACAAATCATCTTTATAGCTTAAATACCATTGCTTTCATTACCTGATATTATATAATATAATATCAAAATTGAAATAAAAGGATGACTAACCTAAGTCCTCCTTTCTTTACACAGTCTTAATGATCAAATATGAGAATGCAAAATCAACAAAATCACAACTTTCCATAGTTTACCAAAATAGAGTTAGGAAATTGATTGACACGAAATATTTGATTCTCATTGATTATTCTTCCTTTAAGAAAAATATTAGTCCAAGTATACTTTATCTAAAGACTTTCATGTAAAGTAAAATGAATCACATCAAGTTCATAGAGAGATGAATCGAGACTAAAATCAATAAGAATAGTAATGACCTTAGACATAAGAGAAAAAGTCCAAAAGGAACAAACTTTGTAGGCTAAGAGTAGAACCTTATAGTTACATTAACCTAAAGTCTTTCAATGTCTTTCAATGGTTAGATTTGAAAGATATTGTATAGTTTACAACCAACATGAAAAAAGTAAATCCTACATTAGTCGATGAGTGTATTCATTCTTCCATTAGTCAAATGTTGGCAATATGAAAATAGATTCCTTAATAGTTATGTTAATAGAATATAAATATACATACATGAAGAAAAAATGATAGTTGAAACTATGTTAGAAGGAAAATATTGAGAAATATTTTAAGATACAAACAAGTGTGCCTTTTCATAAAGCACTAGGAACTTGTATACTTAGGAGTGGGTTATATTCCAATCCTTAGTCCATCCAATCAACATGGTTAACTATAAGGATATATGGTAGGGTCAAATACGCTAAGTAGCATTTACCTTCCTTCCTCTTTGTACCTACATAGAATTCATAGAGGCCATGTAAAACACATGAATAGGTGAAGGGAGAAAAATTGTGGAGTTAACGCTATTGAAACTCATAATTATCAACTGAAACTTGATTATTAGGGATTATCTTGATGTGATAAAGAATTTTCCAAAACATCATTCCAAGAGAATTATCCTAAACATCACCCCCAAGGTAGTTAAGCAACATCCTATAATAATGCAGAACTTAAAATTTCTAGAAAGAGAGGATTTAGCATTTTCACATGATCTAAATAAAAAGATTTGAAATATATCATTTACAATACTTTAACAAGCATCATAAGCGGTTCAAGAAAATAGATAGGAATTTATTTCAAGATACACATCTTTTAAAAAAAACACCCATGACTATCCCAAAGACCCTAGTACATGAAGCTTTCATGCAAACATGAAAAGACTCAGGCTTCAATCCCAAAGACCCTAGTACATGAAGCTTTCATGCACACATGAAAAAACTCAGGCTTCACCTAGAAGTAAAATGACACAGGTTTTCTAGCAGGATGAGTAGCATAAGGATTAACATATGAACCTAAGATATTATTCATGGTCAATTATTCATGTCTAAGATAACTGATAATATATAAAAACTTGAAACACAAATTTATCTTCATTTCTATTAATTAGATCATTTTTAGTCCAAGATATTGGATATACATGAATATTATCTAAATTTATAGAGTACTTGACCATTAAAGTGTAGGGAAATACGGCATCAGATAGGAAGCAAAAACAAAAATTTTACTGACATATTTCCCATTAACCAACCAATCGCGTCAATAACTATGCAATGGGAAGTATGGTTTCACGATGATATACCTAGTCCTGGAGCAAGTCTAGAGACAATCCTTATTGATGTAGATGTGCACTCTGTCTTGGATGGTGTCTGTGCAACTCCTAGTCACACTCAGACTCGTCTGACTGCTCCTCCGAAGACATCAGACTCAGACAACTGATGCAATGACTCCTCATATCTCGCCACAAACTACAAGTTGACGTTGCCCTCCTAGCAGCAGCCAACAGACTCTTGCCTCCAGAGTAGTCCACACGGACCAACTAGAACTCATGTCATCCTACAGGAATGGATAGGAAGAAATTATCCCTCCCATTGGTGTACTAGTCACCAACATGCTCTCCTACAACAATGATCCTCAGTTGTTTCTCTCCCATGGCTATCCCTCTCTAGATGGGTAGGACTTTCCTGGGCTCTTTTGGTTACCACAACTAGAGAGGACAACACTTGTCAAAGCAACTGATTCCCAATTTTCTGTGTAGTAGTTGTACTCTGGGAAGCCCCCAGTACCCCTCTATGTATAAGAGGGGTTACGGTCAGGGTTCCCAGTCCCCAGTCAATGCGGGACTAAATCGGGAGTGGAAAGAACAAGTAGATCTTGAATTTTAGCAACTTTTCTAGAAGTTTCACAACCTACGTGCGAAAAAATGGTCATCTCGCCAAGTGAGACGATCATCTCACATGCGAGACGATCATTTTCCTAAATGAAATGGTTGTTTGGAATGCGAGATGATCGTCTCTCTAAGTGAGATGGTCATTTTCTTCTTTCTATAAATTGGCAAATCAATTAATGTCATACATTAATTTACTTGCACCCCAAGTATGTGCAATTGAAATGAGTTTAAAAAAAACTCTAGAACTTTTGTTCATCCTAACTGCGTCATCTCACACAAGTGATATGCCCATCTCACTTACCCAGACGTCTGTCTAGTGAGTTCAAGTCAAGCCAATCGGTTCAAAAACTTGAACTGGTCGGTTCATAGGGCAAAACTAATCCAATTCAATTTCTGATCTACTTGACTCCCCAAACGACCATCTCAACACTTGAGACGCCCGCCAACACATTGATTTGTTTTGTAATTAAGTACCTAAACACTTGAGTACTTAATTTAATCATCATTCAAGATAAAACTCCTCTTCAAGATGAGTTCCTATGTGTGTGACCTTATAGGTCCCATATCACATTGGCAGTGAATGTCCATAACTAGTTTATGACATTACAAGCAAAGAGTGGTGCCTAGTCACACGTCATTGGTACCCAAGTGAATGGAAAGTTGAGGAGCAACTTCAACCTACAATCAATGTATGGTATTACATTATTTTTATAGTTCCTTTATCACTGATATCCAGATTGAAATAGAGGCATGGAGTAGTCATCTTGATTATTATTCAATCTTTTTCCTTGAACCGGAGCAGGCTGCATGAGATATATGTAAGATCAATATCACATATTGACTCACATGCGTATGGCCATACTTTTATCAATTTTTCTAATCAAGAGGCCTTGGATATCATACTCCTATCAGAGGGAAAAATCCCATATCTATCACTCACTATCAATCCCCATGTGTCAAAGTCACCCAATCATCACTGTTATAATAACCCATGTTTCAAGACTAAGTTTGATGATGTCAAAGTGTAACCAACGATAGAGTGTAGTGATTTCAGGTCTAAGAACCACAACCACCACCATCACTATGAGACCTGACTATGACTTCTATGATGATGACTTTCATGTGTCAGTCTCACAGTGGGTCTGTCAGATACGTTGTTCCCTAACATGTATTTGTCATGACTAATGAGATTTATTCATTAACCAACTCACACTCTGATCTTATGTTTTATTGTTATCTATATACCTTCCAAAATAACAACTGATCAGGGACATAAAGAGAATGTATATACTCTTAACATCTGCATGATCTCATTCTTCCAAGTCACGTACTTCAAGACATACGTCATTGAGTAATATCATTCTCTAGACATTTATTATGTAATTCATCATCGCATAACTGAATATAAAAAATAAATTGTAAGCTTGCCTTTATTATTATCAAATCAGGTATCTAATTCCATATCTCAATCATCATATGATTGGCTCTCTGGGCATACATACCAACAAAAAGTATAGAAAAATGAGCATGTATAAGGATACAATCAACATATATTTTATATTCTTTTCCATTTCAATTTTAATCCATGAAACTACTTGAAGTGTACCTAACCAAGTAGAAGTTGACATAGTGCACTAGAGTTCATGACTCACCATCCATGCCTTAGTGTTAAATTGGATACGGTAAGTCAACGAAACCAGCCTAGAGTGTGTCTTAGATTCTACCTTGCAATTTCCAAACCTTAGTACAAGGCAATGTCATACCTCATCCCATATCACAACACTTTTCATACAATTTTGTATACATTTTACATTTCATTAGATTGGGGTCTCTATCCTTAGTCTACTTTTTCACTTATATCACATTAGGAGAGTTGGGGCCTCCATTCAAAATTGTGTGGGTCTCGCTAAATCCTTAATATGCTTAGGATATAACGTACTCTATGTCTTCTTCTCTTAGATAGAATACAAACAAGACATATTAGTCTCCCAAAAAAGGCATCATGGAAGGTTCATGATATTCTGGACTCATAGATAATCCATCTTTGTTAATATATTAACCAATATCTAACCATCCTTTAGATTTGTTGATAATATAATTTCATGAAGTATTTCATATAAATCAATATTGTCAGATATGATAGAGTTTTATAGAGCTATCAAGCATAAAAAGAAATCAAAATTTAAACGTCATTTTGCAAAGAGATGTATATTCATATAGTAATTAGTTAAAACCGATTCCTATAAGATATACACAAGTACCATATTTATGTCCATATTTTCTTAATTCCCACCAGTAGTCCAATTTCTTTGCATTTTCCATTGACTTTTGTCAATTATGGTAAAATTCAATAGGTAAGCATATAATCAAGATACAATAGAAAGGTAAATAGTAAATATGTCATTTCCATATATTAATGTCCATCCGTAGGAGTCAGAATTGGAGCAACAAATCCCTGAGGAATTGCTCATATATTCTCTATTAGCTAGAATTGTGAATTTTATTGATTTAGGGTGAAAACGAGGTCAAATTATGCTTAAATACTTTGATATGTAGTTATTTACTCACATTAGTCTAGGAGGAGGATATTAGTGATGATTCTTTAAGGGCCAGCAAGAACTCCTCAATCCTCTAACTTTGAGGTTTATTCCACCTTTAGTTCTCTAAACTAGTCGAAAGAAGAAGATTGGGTAAGAAAAGAAGGAAAGATCATGAATTGTTGCTCCACTTTTGGAGGAGGATGACATATACCTTAGGGAATAGGAGGATGGAAAAGAGTTGAAGGAATATTAAAGGTCATATTATAAAATCATGTCACCAATGATCTAGGGAAGCTTCTTGAGTTCAAATCTATAAAAGTTTTCTTGAATTCTACCTTGACTCTTTTCTTCTTGGGTGAAAATTGCATAAGTGGGATTTATGAAGTAATGACCAGAGAAAAGTCTGGGTTGGAGGGAATCAAATTCAGGTATATATTACATATATTTATTTTTAATCTACTAGTATTGCAAGTCATTTGACCTTGTAGAAAGTTGGTCCAACATACAAGTTCCATGGGGTCAAATCGCTCACTGTCAGGATTCTATCTAAAAAACTCTAGGTTGAGTCCCATTGATAGATTTTTGGACCAGACTTCAAAATAGATCATTTGATTTCTGCACATGGATTTTTATAATCACTTTTACCCCAAAGTTTGATATGACCATCGTAGAAGTCTGTGACTATTTGGTCTGACTCTACAACGTGGAATATTGACCTCTAAAACACCCTATAAAGATCCCTAAACCTTAATATAATTCCAATGTATGTATTATCTATAAAAGTATTAAGTAACAATGTTATACCATTGTTTTACAACATGTAGCATGCTTGACTACTAATCATAGAGTTAAAAGATAGCCCTCGTATTAACTATATTTGTTATTATCTTAATGATCTTGCGTATAATTTGTATCATTAATGTTTAAAACAAGTTGTAGAATTGAAGTATGGAGAATAAAATTTTTGATCCATAGAGATAATAATGAACCAAATCAAGGTTGAATGGAAAAATTATAGCCTTTTTAATCTTCAGTAGGATCTTGATTGGTTGACAACCGAAGGACTAAGGCTAAAGGTTATACATGTACTTAGATTGAAGATTTCTCTTACTTCAATAAAATGATGGTTATCGTGATGGCTATGAAATGAAGATTTCACTGAGTATGGAGATTAATGGTTTCATGGAGTTCTTAAGTTGATGGTCTTTATGGATTAATAGAATTGTTACCCATAATCAAAGATTTGGTCAATACGTCTACCAAAGGTCGAGCTAACCTATGATTTCTTGGGGAGTACCTTTCAGAGGCTTCATAAGGTGCCACCAACTGAGGGATGGATTGATGAGCTTCAACCAGAGACTGGACTCGTGAGTGTCTACTGATGGTTTGACTAATAACTCCAACCAATGATAGACCAGACTGATGTTTCTAGCAACTTATGGTCACACTAGCAACCATCAAATGAAGGTATGATGGTCAAATGTGATGACCAAAGGTTTTCCAGACATAAGGATTGTTCCTACATAAGGTCAAGTAATTTAAGGTTGCACATACCATCGGTAGAGACAAACAAAGGTTTTTCTACATTGCCTCCCAGCTCAGCAAATCACATAGAGTTCTAGTCTTTATATATGCTATATGAAAATTGATGGAAAGAGATTCATTAGCTTCATTTTAGTTTCTATTGTCTCCTGGAAACATTTGAGTGGATAAAGAAGGGCGATCACAGAGGTCACCTTGGATGACATCTAAGGAAGAAAGGGATTAGTGACGGAAACGAAAGGTTCTTGTGTAGATCTAGATTAGTAAGTAGGTTTCAATCTTATATCTTCTTATTCTCTTTGTTTCTTCTAGTGTAAAGATGTCTAATTCATAAACAAAGGTTTCTTAACACTCATTCTTCATCTTCTACCTCTCGAAGGTTCCAGTTCTGGCCTATGAACTAGTGATAGTTTGACTAGACCTAATCTTGGGCATTCTAAATCTTAAACCCAAGCTTTAAAGTTGGAAATCCAAGTTTAGCTTGTGCAAATTTGAGATCAATAAGTGAGATCACGCGCTTTTGAGTGGAAAATCACCTTCTACCCTTGATTTATAGCATAGAAGTTTGAAATAATGATGTTTTTGTGTGTGGATTCTTACTGAGTAATTATTTTTTACAAAATTATTGTGTATGCATAGTATTTTTTAGTAAAGGAAATATATTATTCAGTATATTATGTGCTACGGTATTAACATGTTCAACTTTTATGTGAACTTCATGGTAATGGGGTAGATGGAATGGTGGATTTAGATGCACCCAAAACTTCAAGTTTATCCTAATCTCAAATGTAAAGATTAAACTATGAATTAGAAAGAACTCTGTTAGTATCATTTAACTAGATTATTTCGGTGATTAATTTCAAATGCTCAATTATTAAAGAAAGGGTAATATTGGCAAAAATGAAAATGTTATGTGGATAAGTTAAATATTATTAGATGACAGATGCCCTAAATGCTTCAAATTTTTCACAGGGAGCCTACACTTTGAGGAGGAAATGTGCTTCCCAATTGGATGATAAGTCCAAATCAAGATAGCCATATCGTACCAGAAAAAGATGTGGATGTCTAGGCCAGTGAGTATAGTGTGGTTCCAAACAATAACCATAAATGTTGGTGGCGCCTATGTTTTACTAATTAGTTGGTCATCTCTTATGGAACCACCAATTATGATTAAGCCAAGTGCTTTGACTCTCTGCTTGAGTACCCATGTTTAAGGAGGAGTCCACTTATCTAGTAGCTCCCGCTATCTACCAAGGCCAAACGTGGCAACACCCATTATGGTAGCTAGAGATTTCAGACTTAGAATCATGCATATTCTTCTAAGTCTTGCACAGTGAGATTGTAGCTAGTTGCAATATATTCACATGTTGTGGTACACCACATGTGACTCTAGGGCATGTAATAAATGAACTAAAGAGACAAATGGGTATTCAATGATTTACTCTGATCAGCTATTGTCAATACTTATTCTATGTTTGGTCAATATAATAGTTTTAAATTACTTGTTAAATCTACTTTTATCCTAAATAGTAAATATCTTACAACTTATTTATCATGGTTACATGTTGAATTTATACACACTAAGACAGTATCACATCAACATGCTAAAATATTTTTAGGTAAATGACCAACTCCTCTACAAGAGACAAAAGTCAACTTTTACCAAGAATAGAGTAGATGTCTTATGAATTAGTTGGATTAGTTAATTTGTCTCTAATCCTTTCTTGAGATCTCAGGAATGGGTGTGAGATATGAGAGAATTTTGGTATTATGTGATACAATTTGTGTTTATGAAACAACTATTTCTTTTATATAAAAGTCAGACTCAGTTGTAACTTTTCATGTATTGCATAAAAAGATGTTATCTTTCTAGTTACCATGAAGTTTCATTAGTTCTTTAAACTTGAAAAAAGTGAAGGGTGAATTTCAATAAATGATTAGAAGTGGAGGGTTAGCCTAATCCTTTCTTGGTAGGACTAAACCCTGGTTATTGTGTTTAGTTAGCATTAAGTTAAATTGATATGAGATCAAAGGTTTAAACTTAAGAATTTAGCCTAAGTTCGGGATAGAGGCAATAAGAGACCAATAGGTTAGGATGTTTTTCTCTTTAAGATACACTTGGTTAACCAATGTGTTCTATTATGGATTATGCAGCTGATAGGAAGAGGACATGGTCTTGGTAAGGAAAAAGTTTTGATCCATTATTACCCCTCACACAATGGATAAAAAAATAATAATAAGACAGGGATGATGTAGCAAGAATGTACTATATATTCTTGGAAACAAAAGATAAATATAAGATGGATAGGAGGAATTAATCTTCTACTAAAAGAACTAGTAAAGATGCTTTATTAGATTGAGTTTTTAGGAACTACATACCTAGCTCTGGTAGACATGTGGATCCTATAAGTGGATAATGTTTATTGTTTAATGAAGTTAGCAGAAGATAAGTAGATAAATCATGCAATATGTCTGCTTAAAGGAGATGATGAGTAATGGTGGCATGGAGTAGAAGATAAGAGGAGAAATACACTAATGACATGGAAAGACATTGTGGATAATTTCCACTAAAAATATTTTCCTCCTACCATTCTAAGTGATAAGATTAGGCAAATCGAAAATATCAAGCAGGGCGAAATGACAATTGGAGAATATTGGGAATACTTCACAAGATTGGCTAATTTATATCTATAATCGATACCAGATGATATATAAAAGTTCTTAATATTTTAACAAAGCATTAATATCGTAAATTAGGCACAACATATCAATAGTTAGTCAAAGGGACAGAGCAAACTTTGGGGATTTTATAGAAAACATATAGAAGAGTTAGTAAATGTTGATAAGCAATTAGAAGGTAGGAAAATATCTAGATATTTTAGTGGAGGAGGACATAGTAGTGGTGGATGTAGAGGATGTGGTGGTTTCTTTCCCAATATAGGATGATGTCATGGTTCTTTTGGAAGACAAGGATCTGGTTCTTCATATAGTGGAGGAAGGTCTAGCTCTAGTAGATCACGTATACTGCCTAGGTGGGCACCTTCATCAAGGCATTCAAGGTTATCAACATCAGTGATAGGTCCGCAGTGACAGTATACAATAATGTGTCACAAGTGTAGTAGGAAACATTCTGATCAGTATTTGGGAGTTAATACTCGAGCCTATTTTTATTGTGCACATACGACACATTTTTAAAAGGGACTACCCAAAGTTGTAGTCTACATCTGAAAAGAGTTCTCAACCTCAATTTTAGACTCCTCAGAGATAGGATCTAGTTAGAGGGGTAAGTTCTTTAGTGACTTCAGGTTCTAGAGGGGAAGCACCTAGTAGTAGAAGTAGACAGTGAGGACACTGTAAGAGAGGGAGAGCTATGGATGTTTCTTTTTATAAATCAATATGAAGACATTTCTTTTTTATGAATCAATATGAAGGAATAGTCTCGCCTAGTGTTGTTACATGTGAGATGCTTTAATGGCATTCTAGTTACAATTTTGATAGATCCTGGTGTGATACATTCTTTTATTTTAGATCAATACTTAGTTGATTAACCTCATATCATTCGTAATTCTTTTGAAATAATTTTTTGTATGAATTGTCATGAGATATACCATGTTAAACTAGATTTTGGGAAGAAAGAGGTTGTATTTCAACAAGGTAACTTTTCATGTGTCTTCACTAGAAATAGAAAAGGCTTACCCACAACCATGATATCAACTATTGTAGATGGTAAGATGATGAGGATAGGGTGTGGGGCATTTTTAGTGCATTTGGTAGATATAAAGGATGAGAAAAGGACAATTATGCTAGTGGATATTCACATAGTGTACGACTTTCCAATGTTTTTCCTAATGAGTTACCAGGCTTACATCTTGAGAGAAATGTTTACTGTAAGATACAAATTCTACTTGTAGTCACCCAATAACATTACCAACCTATAGAATGGTATATGGAGAGTTAAAGGAGTTAAAAACTCAGTTACAAGAGTTACAGGATAAGGGTTTCATTTAACCTAGAATGCACCTTGGGAACACTAGTGTTTTTTGTGAGAAAGAAGGATGGAACTATGTGGTTAGGCATAGATGATAGGAAACTGAATAAGATAACCATCAATAACAAATATCCTTTGCCTAGGATTGATGACCTATTTGATCAACTGCACAAAGCAACAATTTTTTCAAAGATAGATCTCAGGTCAAGTTGTTGTCAGTTGAGGATAAAGACATCAAATGTACCTAAGTCGGACTTCAGGATAAGATAAGGACATTATGAGCTTGTAATTATGTATTTTGGACTAAAAAAATCCCTTACAACTTTACAGACAAGCTGAATAGAGTGTTTAGATCTTATCTGGATCAATTTATATTAGTGTTGATAGAAGATATTCTTATATATTCTATAGATGCAAAATATCGTGAGCAACACATGATAATAGCTTTGTAGTTGTTAAGAAAACATCAATTATATGCTAAGTTCCACATATGTGAATTTTGGCTGGCTGAAGTATCCCTCCTTGGACATGTCACATTAGGAGAAGGAGTCAGTGATGAAACTAAGAAAGTAGAAATCTTCTACTTTGGGAGTAGCCTACAGCTCCTACTAAGATCAGGAGTTTTCTGGGGTTAGTTGGATATTATAGAAGGTTCATAAAGAACTTCAATGTTCTAGAGGAACCATTTACATGTTTAACAAAATATGATGTGCCTTTTCTTGGTCTAATAATTATGATAAAAGCTTTCAGATACTAAAGCAAAGATCAACCTCAACACCAGTTTTGATAGTGTCCAATGATGCATCCAGGAGAGGTTTAGGATATGTTCTTATGCAGGATGGAAAGGTGGTGACTTATGCTTCTAGAAATCTCAAGAAGAATGAAGAGAATTATCCAACACAAGATTTTGAACTATAAGCAGTAGTATATGCATTAAATACATGGCATCTATCTCTATGGCGAGTCATATCAGGATTTTACTGACCATAAGAGCTTAAAGTACATTTTGTCACAAAATGATCTTATCCTAAGCAATGCATATGGTTTGTGCTCATAAAAGACTATGATTTAACCATTGATTACCACCCTGAGAAGGATAATGTTGCGACAGATTCTTTGAGTAGAAAGTGTACATCATTTGTAGACATGTTTTCTGTGGCATGTGTGAAAAGAGACTTATTGGTCAAAATGAGAGAGATTAAAATAATATTGAGTGTGTCAAAATAAGGGGATAATTGCACATATGCATGTTAAACATACATTCAAGGAGAAAATTTAAGAGCTTCAAAACATTGATAGTGAATTGATGTAGATCATTGATGATACGACATAAGGTAAGAGGACATAGTTCGATATTCATGTTGTATCAACATGATAGATTGTGTGCCAGATGACATTAAGTTAAAGAAGAAAATTCTTGTGTAAGCTCACTCTTCTATGTATGTGACGCATCCAGACAGTTCTAACATGTACATAAATCTCAAGGAATTGTATTGGTTATCTGGTATGAAGAAACACATGGCTGATTATTAGATAAGTATGGTATATGTTAGAAAGTCAAGACTAAAGATCAAAAGACATATTCTTCAACCAATCCCCATTCATGTGTAGAATTGGGAACATATCAATATGGACTTTGTAGTTGGGTAACCAAGGACACCACTTGGATTTGATTCTATATGGGTAATACCAGATACACAACATGAAATACTAGTTTTTGTAATATCATACATAGACCCAAAATTTACATCTATACTCTGAAATCAATTGCATTGTTCGTTGGGAACAAGATTGAAGTTTATAATAACATTTTGCCTCATACAGATGGATAGTCAGAACAAATAATTCAAACTCTAGAAGACATGTCGAGAGCATGCATTTTACAATTACATAATAAATGTCTAAAGAATGATACTACTCAGTGACGTATGTCTTTAGGTTGAGGACATAAATAAACAGATCATATGGATGTTAAAAGTATATGCATTCTTGTTATGTCCCTTATTAGATGTTGTTGTGGAAGGTTGATAAACATTAATAACACATAAGTCTAGAGCATGTGTTGGTTAATGACATAATCTCATTAAGTCATGATATATGATATCAAACCAAACACCTAGATACTTGTTAAAGAATGGTGTATCAGACAGACCCACTGTGAGAGTGATGAATGGAAACCATGAGTGGTACTTAGAATCATCTCTCATAGTGATGGTGGTGATTGTGGTTCTTACACCTGAAATCACTACACTTATCATATGTCGTTCAATGTACTGTGACATTATCCACTGACCTTGAGTAAGGCTTGCCATAAAGGTGATGCTCGAGTGCATTGTGACCCATGGGGATGATTATGAGTGATGTTGATGGGATTTGTTGCAGATACATGAGTTTGATATCCTAGCCACTTGATAACCGAGCCTGAGTAACATATGTCCATGCTCATGTGAGTCCATATGTGATATTAAGCTTACATGTATCTTAGACAATCTGCTCTAGTTCAAGGAACATGGATTGAATGTTGAAGAGGATGATGATTCCATGCCTCGGTTTCAATCTCGATGTTAGTGACAAAGGAACTATACAATCACTATAACACTAATCATAGATTGTAGGTTGAAGTCGTTCCCCAACTTTCCAATTTCTTGGGTAGCAATGATGTCTTGCTAGATATCACTCATTTCTTGTGATGCCATAAATCAGATATGGACATTCATTGCCAATGTAAATTAGAACATATAGGGTTACACACTAGGATACACCTAGAATAAAAGTTTGTTCATCAATGATGTCTAACTTGATTACTAGTGGTATTCAATTTAAACAACAATGTTTGAAAAATGATTGACTGGACTTTGAACCGACTGATTCAAGTGTTAGTCAATTAAACCAACATTGTCAATTAGAAATCTAAAACGACCGGTTCACAAGTGAACCAATCAGCTCAAGTATGTAAATCGATTGGTTCAGGTTGTGAACCAACCGTTTGGTTGATCAATACATTTAGATAAACAATTGACGTTGATATCATAATGTGCATTAATCAAATATTAATTGCCAATACAATTGAGATTGGGAAACATAATGAAATGATTAGTTCAAGGGTTGAACCGACCGCTTCAGTAGAGAACTAATCAGTTCAACGGTCACAGATTGCATAAATTTCATGAAATTTCTTTTCTTCAAGTCATGTGTTGACTAGAACTCTTGACCCCGACCCTCCTATAAATAGATGGGTAGTTGAGGCTTTTTGGAGACACAACAGTAAGCTCTGACAATTATTGACTTTTCACAATTGTGGTAACATGAGAACCCAAGCAAGTCCTACCCGTCAAAGGGAGGGATAGCAAGGGAGACACATTTGTGAGAGCAAGTCGGTACTAGCACACTGACTATAAGGGACAACTCCTTATTGTCTGTTCATCTAGAATGACAAGAGTTCTCAGTGGTCTGTGTGGACTACTATAGAGGTGAGAAGGTTTTGCCACCTCCTAGGAGGATGCAATCAATTTTTGTCCATGGTGATCAACCAAGAGGCCAACGTCGATCGTCGTCTAGGTGCAACTTGAAGAATAAGCATGCTTTAACAAGGGATAGTCATTGGAATTGCTCCAAGACCAGGTATTACCTTACAAACCCTCTTTCCCAATACATAGTTGTTGACGTGATCTGTTGTTCAAAGGTAATATGATAGTAAAATATTTATTTCCATTGTCATATGTGATGACATATTTCCCTATAGTGGTATCAAAGTCACATCAATTTACTATGTTTTGGGAATAAACCATTTGATCGGATTTTGGGTTTTATCATTTATTACATATGATGTGAATATTTAAAATGATTAATATGAATATCCGATTAAATACCACATACGATCTCAATTAAAATATATATGTGGTATGATATATATATATGCAACTTACACACATCACCCTAAAAGTTGGTTTCGATAGTGGATGTTAGCATGGTTATGGCCAAAAAACTCCTAGATCTTATGTGCTTGGCTAAATGGTTTTATTCCTATTTTATATCTTTATTTTTGTAATGACCATCTCTCTCCTTTTTTTCATTTGAAAGTCTTAATTATTTCCTTCCTATGTTCTCCTCAAATGTAACTCGAGGTTTCTCTATTACCATGTAATATGTAAAATAGGACTAGGAAAGTTTTAATTTTTGATATGGCAAAGAAGACTTTGCACCAGACAAACTGCCTATTTTGGAAGGCAAACTGATTAGTTGGAGGACTGAGGAGGCCAGATGATAGGAGGAGCCAAACTAATCAGTTGGTGGCCCAACCGATCAGCTAGAGATATCTAGAAGTCACTTGGACCGGAGACCAGATGATCAATCTGATAGATCAACTGGCTAGTTAGGAGGTGAACTGGTTGATTCAAGAGTTGAAATCGGTCATCTCGAACTGGTTCCAGCACATATATTCATCATATGATGTGGACCTTAGGTGTTAGTAACTCCTTGTGGTCCAAGGAATTACAATAGAATGGCCATAATAATCACTTGTGTTTTATAATTATACATATCATTTGTAGTTATAGCATGCATATGTTATGTATTATAAGTATGTCATGATTGGATTGGTATATGTATTTATATAAAATCTCTCAATCAAACTTATTAAGTCTTAGATGATTTCCATAAGAAACACACATAGAAAACTTGATTGACTAAGCATAGGTTACACCAAACCATGGTGTGTTGTCCATCTCATGGAAGTGCACTGGCAGTAATGTGGGCCTGCCAAAGTAGGGTGCATTACTATCGTGTTGGCTTTTGGGTCAGACTTAACTAGGTAATCTTAATAAGATTAAGTACCTAAAAGTATGCAAATGACTGTGACAAAGAGTTGTACACACCATCTATCCAGGAGTTGCATTTATATGCCATTGGAAAAGGTTAATTTACCTAAATAGTCAAGTTGTGGGTGATTGACCAAAGCTGACTCATGATTTGATGAAAAATGGATCTTGGCTCACTGGAAGGTTGTATGTTGCAATCTTTTGAATTGATATGTGAGGGTTATAAATTTGAACAAAATAGTGGGAGTGATATTTAATTAAAGGCCTGATTAAACATCATCAAAATGTATGTTAATCAAATCATTCTATTACTGGTTTAGGACATTGAGAATTGTTCCCACACAAGAGAGAAATCTCTATGTGTTGGAGACACTAGAACTATATAAACCTGTTCCCACTGCACCTAAGGCTGACAAAGATGCTTACAAGAAGCACTTTGAAGATGTTTTAGATGTCAAGTGCTTGATGCTATGCTCAATGAACTATCAGTTGCAGAGACAAAATGATAATATGGATGTGATTTAGATGGCAGCACAACTTAAGAACATGTACCAAGATTAGGCAAGAAAAGAGAGATATGAGGTCTCCAAGGCGTTGTTCAAGTGAAACATGGTAGAAGGAGATCTAGTAGGTCCTCATGTGCTCAAGCTTATTGAGTAAGTGGAGAACCTGCTTGGATGTGGATTTCCCTTGGGTCAAGAGTTAGCCACATATGTGCACTCACTTCCAGAATCATATACCAGGTTTGTCATGAACTACAACACGAACAATTTTGACAACATGTTTTTAGAATTACTTGGCATGTTGAGAACAACTAAAGTGCAAATGAAGAAAGACAAGCCCAAGTCTGTGATGATGATCAGTAGAAAAGGAAATTCCAAGGAAAAAGTCAAAGCTAAGAAGAGTTGTAAAAAGCTAGACCGAAGCAATTTTCTACACTTAAAGAAAATGGAGGGGTGGAAAAGGAAGGCAATTGTCACCACAGTCACCAAACTAGACATTAGAAGAGGAATTGTCCTCTCTACCTAGAGGAATTGAGGAAGGAGGGGATTGAGATCTCCTCTTCAGTGTATATGTTATTGAGATAAA
The DNA here is from genome assembly GCA_963693085.1 of Alisma plantago-aquatica. Lineage (NCBI taxonomy): Eukaryota > Viridiplantae > Streptophyta > Magnoliopsida > Alismatales > Alismataceae > Alisma > Alisma plantago-aquatica. The sequence continues at coordinate 309,121,210 of OY856413.1, read as the reverse complement.
TTTTTCTACTTCATCTTGGGTACTAGATATCAGGTGTGGATCCTATGCATGATCTAAAAAGAAGTAAGCCTTTACGAAAGAGCAAGGTTGAACTGTGTGTTGCAAATGGAGCAAGAGTTGTTGACACTATAGTTGGAACCTACAATTTATCTCTTCCCATGGGGATTGTAATAGAGTTGAATAACTATTATTTTGTACCTACCATATATAGAAACATTACTTCTATATCTTGTATGGACAAGGATGGATATGAATTTAATATAAAGAATGGTCAATGTTCTATTTCAATAGATGAGATCTTTTATGGTAGTGCCCCTATGTCCTATGGTCTTTACTTATTAGATTTGAAGACAAATATTTATAACATAAATACCAAAAGATTAAAATTGAATAACTCAAACAAAACATATCTTTGGCATTGTCATCTAGGTCACATCAATGAGAATCACATCTCCAGACTCCACAAAGATGGTTATCTCCAGACTCCATAAAGATGGTTATCTAGATTCTTTTGATTTTGAACGAATAGAGACATGTGATTCTTGTTTGCTGAACAAGATGACAAAGACTCCCTTAACTGGTAACACTGATAGGGCTAGTGATCTATTAGGACTCATACATACTAATGTATGTGGCCCTTTTAGAACAAATGCTATAGGTGGTTATCAATACTTCATTACCTTTACTGATGAATTCAGTAGGTATGGTCATATATATATTTGATAAAAAAAATAAGTCAAAACTCTTGAAAAGTTCAATGATAAAATGAATGAAGTACGAAACCAACTTGGTAAAAGTATTAAGGAACTTCATTCTCGCCAAGATGTCTTTTATGCCTTAAGCATGATGAGCATATATCAGTCAGATCCCAGTGATGCTCACTGCTGGAATGTTGTGAAAAACATTCTTAAGTACTTGGAGAAGAACTTAAGGATCAATTCCTAATCTATGGTGGAAAGGACAAGTTAGTGGCAAAAAGTTACACCGATGCAAGCTTTCAAACTGAAAAATGTGACTATAGATCACAATCTAGATATGTGTTTTTCCTTAACAATAAATTCGTAAGATGGAAGAGTTATAAGAAAGAGAAAGTTGTTGATTCTACAACAGACGTCGAGTATATTTCTACATCCACTGTAGCAAAGGAGGTTGTTTGGATCGAGAACTTTATCTCAAAACTTAGGGTGGTTCCAAGCATCAACGATACAATTGAGCTATATTGTAAAAATAATGGAGCTATTGCACAACATAAGAAATCCATACCGTATCATCGTTCCAAGCATATACAAAGTTGATTCCATATAATACAAGAGATTGTGTAGCAAGGAGATGTAAAGATTTGCAAAGTACCAACTGAGAGCAATGTGGTTGACTCCTTGACAAAAGCACTTTTGTAGTCGAAGCATGAGGGTCATGTTAGATCACTTGGGATTAAGTTCATGGGTGATTGACTCTAAGTGAAAGTGGGAGTCTGTTGGTATGTATGCCTAGAGAGCCAATCATATGGTGATTGTAATAGAATATCTTGTAAACAATTTGATTAATAATAAAGGAAATCCTTCAATTTATTGTGTTTTATTTTGTTATGAGATAATGATATTACATAATAAATGTGTAAGAAATGATATTACTCACTGAAATATGTCTTCACATTGAGGACCTGAACAATGAGATCGTGTAAATGTTTAGAGTATATGCATACTTGTTATGTCTGTAGTCAGATGTTAATGTGGAAGGTGGATAGACATCCATAACACATAAGACAGAGTGTGTCTTGTTTGATGACATAATCTCATTAAGTCGTGATATATGATATCAAACCAAACACGTAGATACTTGTTAAAGAATAGTGTATCAGATAGAACCACCTTCAGATTGATGCATGGAAACCATGAGTGGTATTCAAAATCATCTCTCGTTGTGATGGTGGTGATTGTGGTTCTTAGACTTGAAACCATTATACTCATCACATGTCATTTGATGTACTTTGACATCATCCACCGACCTTGAGTAAGGGTTTCCATAAAGGTGGTGGTGCGGGTGCATTATGACACATGGTGATGATTGTGAGTGATGTAGATGGGATTTGACCATTCTACAGGAGTTTGATATCCTGGCCACTTGATAAGAAATATTGAGAAGTGCATTATCATTCTCATGTGAGTCAATATGTGATATTGAGCTTACATATATCTCATACAGTCTGCTCCAGTTCAAGGAATAAGGATTGAACGTTGAAGAGGATGATAATTCCATGCCTCAAGCTCAATATGGATATTAGTGATAAAGGAACTATACAATCATTATAACACTAATCACGGATTGTAGATTGAAGTTGTTCTCCAACTTTCCAATTACTTGGGTAGAAATTATGCTTCGTACATACCAATCATTTCTTATGATGTCATAAATCAATTATGGACATTCACTGCCAATGTAACTTGGAACCTACATGATCACACACATAGGATACACCTGCAATAGGAGTTTAATCATGAATGATGTTTAACTTGATTACTAAAGTGTTTAGGTATTCAATTTAAACAAAAATGGTTGAAAATTGTCTGAATGGGTTGTGAACTAACCGCTTCAAGTTTGAACACATCGATTCAAGTGTCAGGTCAATTTGAACCAACATTGGAAATTAGAACTGTGAAAGGACTAGTTCAACAAGTGAACTGATCGGCTGAGGTCTATGAATCAATCACCTCAGGTTGTGAACTGACTACTTAGTTGATCAATGCGATTGGATCAAGGATAGATGCTGAATTCATGTTTTGCATTAGTTGAATATTAATTTCCAATACAATTGTGATTGGGAAGCATAGTGAAATGACGGGTTCAAGGGTTCAACCGATCCACTCACATGCAAACTTATCGGCTCAGCAATGAACCGACTGTTTCAACGGTTGTAGGTTCTAGAAAATTCATGAAATTGTGTCTCTTCAACTCTTGCATTGACTAGAACTCCTGACCTTGACTCTCCTATAAATAGAGGGGTAGTCGAGGCTTTCTAGAGAAATAACAATAAGCTCTGACAATTGTTGTCAAAATAACTCATAGATACATAGGCTCCTATTCAATCATTCACATGGTTAGTGTAGTTGCATACAAACTTAAGTTACCTCCTATGCCATTAAACTTACATGATGTGTTATTTGTATCTATGTTGAAGAAGTTTCTTCCAGGTATAAGAAAGATTATAGATCTAGAGCTAGTAAAATTAAGAGAAGATGCCTCCTATAGAAAGACCTATAAAAATACAGGATCATAGAATTCAAAAACTAAAAAAGAGGAAGATACATGTAGTAAAGGTTTTATGAAGGAAACATGGAGTAGAAGAAGATACATGGGAATTAGAGTCACAAATGTGTTACAAGTATCCCTTTCTGTTTAGTATTTAGGAACAAAATTTTGATTAGAAGGGGAGATCATTACAACCTATATCATGCTTAACTAGACTTCATAGAGTTTAAAGATAATTGTAGCATTAACTATTCTTGTTATCATCTAATTATCATGTGAATAACTTTTAGCTTTGATGTTTAAAGCAAGGTGTGGCATACAAATGTATGAAATTAAATTATGAATCTATTAAAATAAGAATCAATCAAATCAGAGTGGAAATGGAGAAGTTATGACCTTTTTAGTCTTCAACATGATTTCCATCGGTTGACAGTCGAAGGACTAACATTGAAGGTTCTACATGTCCTTAGATCGAAGGTCTATCTTACTTTAACAAAATGACATTTAGCATAATGGTTATGAAATGAAGGCTTTGTGGAATATACATTGATGGTTTCATGTAGCCCTTCAGTTGATGGCTTTTATGGATTGATGAAAGTGTTATCCACAATTGAAGGTTTGGTCAATGACATCTACTAAAGGTTGAGTAAACTGATGCTTTAGCGGGAGTACCTTTTAAAGGTTTTGCTAGAACCCATCAACCGAAGGATGGGTTGGCTAGTGTCAATTGAAGGCTAGATTGGTGAGCGTCTACTGTTGGTTTGACTGATTACGTCAATTAAAGATAGAGCAAAACTATAGTTCTAGAAACTGATGGTCGCACTGACAACCATAAACCAAAGGTGTGGTGGTTTAAGGAAACAACCAAAGGTTTTCCATACCAGAGGCTCATGCCTACCAAAGGTAATCAAAGGTTGCAAAGACCATTGGTAGAGCCAATTAAAGGCTTGTTTGCATCACCACCCAGCTCAGTGAATCACAAAGAATTTTGATCTCTATATATACTAGATGAAAACCAATGGAGAATATATTCATTTTAGTTTATCTTTTCTCCTGAAAATCTTTTGAGTGGTGGAAGAAGGCTTATCACAGAGGTGACCTTAGATGATGAAAAAGGAAGAAAGGGATTAGCAGTAGAAACTAATGTTATTGTATATATCTAGCTTGGTAAGTAGGTTTTAAATCTTATAAATTCGTCTTCTCTTTGTTTCTTCTAGCGCAAGACCTCTGATATGTAACTTGAAGGTTTCTTCACATTCCTCCTTCATCTTCTACCTCTAGAAGGTGCTAATTTTGTCCTCTAAGCCGTCGATAGTTCGGCTAGAGCTAATTGCAAGCATTCTGAAGCTTAAACTTAAGATTTGAAGTTGGAAATTTGAGTTTATCTTGAGCAAATCTGAAACCACTAAGACAGATCAAATGCTTGTGATAGATAATTACCTTTTAACCTTTATTTACAATATATAAGTTTGAAATAATGATTTTTTTCTATGCGGATTCTTACATAATAATGGTTGTTGTAAACTTATTTTGTATGCATAGTAGTTTTCAGTAGATGAAGTATATTATTCAATATACTACATGTTATGATGTTGATACGTTCAATTGAGATGCATGGAAATGGGACCAATGGAATTGCAGATTTAGAGGAACTGAAAACCCCAAGTTTACCCTAATTCCAGATTTAAAAGATTGAACATTGAATTATAGAAAACTCTGATAGATGATTATTTCAATGACTAATACCAAATGCTCAATTATCAATGGTAGGGTAATATAAGAAAACATAAAGATCTTATCTGGACATATTAAATATAGGAGGCTCACACGTTGAGGAGGAAATATGATTTTCAACTGGAGGATAATTCCAACTCTAGATAGCCATATCATACTAGATAAGGGTGTAGGTGTCTAGGCTAGTGGGGGCAGACTCCATATTATAGTGTTTATCCAACAATAATCACAAATGACGGTGGCAAATCACAAATGACGGTGGAACCTATGTTACTAGTCAGTTGGTCATCCTTGTGGAACCACTTATGCAGATTAAGCCAAGTACTTTGACTCTTAACTTGAGTACCAATGTTTAGGGATGAGTATAGTTATCTGGCCTCTCCCATTAGTTATCGAGGCGAGACGTGTGGAGACCCGTTGCAGTAGCGAGATATTTTGTACTACGATTCCTGAGCATTCTTCTAAGTCTTATACAATGATATCATAGCCTGTTGTGATATTTTCACATGTTGTGATACACCTCGTGTGGTTCTAATCATGTAATAAATGAACTAAAGAACCAAATGGGTATTTAGTGATTTACACAGATCATCTATTGTCAATAATCATACTATGTTTGGATGATATGATAGTTTTAAGCACTTGTTTAATCTACTTGTATTCTAAACATTATATATTTTCCAACTAACTTATGATGGTGAAACGTTGATTTTCTATGCAGTGAGTCACTAGCTCGTCGACATACTGTAACATTTTTGGGTAAGGACCAACTCCTCCAGAAGAGATAGAAGCCAATTTTTATCAAGAGCGCAACAAAGGTCTTATGAAGTAATTATATTAGTTAGTTGGTCTCTTATCCTTTGTGTAGATCCCAGGAATGAGTGTGAGATATGAAACTAGTCTTGCAATATGTGGTACAAGTTGTAATGCTAAAAAACTCTTTATTTTATGTAAAACTAGAATTCTATTGTAAATTTCCATGTATTGCATTAACAAGATGTTATATTCGTAGTTAAAATGATATATCATTAGGTCTATTAACTTAAAAAAATTGGATGAAATTTAATAAGTGAATAAAAATAAAGTCGTTAGTAATACACAAAAATTATATTGTAAATTTTCATGTATTGCATTAACAATATGTTTTATTTATGGTTACAATGATATATCATTTGTTTGATTAACTTAAACAAAGTTTTGGGTTGAATATCTATAAGTGAATAAAAGTACATTGGTTAGTATAATCCTTTCTTGGTAGGCCTAGACCCCCGTTACTGGGTTTGGGTCGTGTCAGTTTTAGAGGAGTTTAGAGGTGATTTCCACATTTATTCCTCTTTAAATTTCATTTACCCTCAAAAACAATTATTAAATAATTGATTCAAATTCAAATATCATTATAGTAAAAATTTGCACACCTTGATATTTTTTCAAGCATATCATTGTCCATACAAGATGTACAATTAGATTCTTATTCATTTAATTTATTTTACAATACCATAATGTTTGATCTAACCTTTAAAAATAAGATTGATGTTTTGTTAAATTCTAAAGGGGTCTTTTAGACATTGTTTCATAAACTTAGTGATACATTTAACCTAAAACATGATTAATAAAATTCAAAAACATAATCTTAACTTATATACATTATTTCCAATCGAGGAAGCTACATGATAATCAAGGATAGGATAAATGATGGTTCTTGGAGTATTTAGTTCATCTTGAAGCTATATTAGGTTTTGTTTTTCTTTTTGTTCTTGGTGATTTCAAGAAACAAAAGTATATTTGGTAAAACCTTCAATTTTTCTTTGCATCTAGGTTCCATAAACCTTTATTCTCATGTAGGGTTCTTAAATGACCTATTATCTTTTCCTTTTCTCCATTCTAGTATTTATGAGTCAAGTGGAGCTTTTAGAGGAAAAACATGAAAGAATGTTTTTATCTTTGTAAGCATAGAGTAGTGGAGAGTACAACCTTGATTTATTGGATCTCATGTCCAGTGGTTTAAATCATGTCTATTGATTTTTCATATATATATATATATATATATATATATATATATATATATATATATATATATATATATATATATATATATATATATATATATATATATATATATATATATATATATATGTGTGTGTGTGTGTGTGTGTGTGTGTGTGTGTGTGTGTGTGTAACTAAATACTAGTGAAATTACTAGAATCAACTAATTTTCAGTCAAAGTGTGGACTAATGGATGCTTTTACAAAAAACTAATATTCATGTAGATATTATAATGTTTATCTTTTGGCAAACATAAATAAACTATAATATGGTTTCTACATCTTAAATTGGAATTACATTACTTAAGTAAATTATGTATGATATATAATTGTGTTGTTTTCTCATTTATTGGTTGAGTTTGTAGTGTTTGGTCAAATGATGAAACTTTTGCTTTATTTGGTAATTTCTCTAGGTGTGAAGATATTTTTTGATTGTTATGATAGGAAAACATAAAATGTGTTAAATATGAACCTATCAATGTTATATATCATATGATTAGTTTACAAATTATGCCATTTACTAAGTGTTTCCAATAATGTTTTCGACATTTCTATAAGGGAAAATACTCACCTATTGGCCAATTACATTTGTACATATGTTGAATTTTTTGAGGTTATAAGATGGTGTTATATTTGTAAATATATCCAACATACTTAAAATATATTCTAATTTTTTTCTTCATTTGATCAACATTTTTGTCTACTTTGTCTATTTGTATGATGATTGCATTTTTAGACAATGTAAATGAGTAATGAAACTTAATGTAAAGTAAAACTATAAAATATGATAATCTTAGATCTCAAACACCTTGATCTCCTCTCAAGGATGGCTCGAGGAGTGAAACATTTTTTCCTTGTAATGGAACAATATGGATGATAAGAAGGGACATAAATGATAGTCCAAGCTCAAAGTGATAGAAAGGATAACAAATAATTAGAGGATAGCTTAGTTGGGAAAGGAGCTACCCTCATCTATGTGCCTTGTGTCACTTAGGTATTTTTTGTCATGTATTTTACAGATGGATTAAACAGGCCTTCAATTGTTATAATAAAGTAATCTACATCCTTAATAGGTCAGAAACAGTTATATTGTACATTTTTGTTTGGAATCCTTCCTACATTTTAAGGATAACGAGATAATGTAGAAAAGTTGATGTGCCATCAAGATTTCATATAGGCTAAGATTTATTGTTTGTCTTAGGGTAGCCAAATTAGCCTAATGATGAAATTTTGGTATTGCTGACCAATTTCATGACGAGTATCACTTGATCAATACGAATCAAGTAAATCTAGGGAAAAATTTTCATAGGAAATTCATGTTCATTTTTATATATTCTTTAAGAAAATTACTATTAGATTGTTTTGAGTTTGGATAATGAGATCAATTGTTACATTTTTAATTAAATATTCATGTTTGTAAATCTCTATTTCTTAATTGAGATGACTGCTACTTTTTATAATTGCATACTCATATATTATTTATGTGGTAGAATTTTATCAATCAATGAGTTAGTAAAATATCATCTACTGAATCTTTTTAGATTTTGAGGTTGACGTGCTGAAGGATTTAAACCATGATCGTATAAAAGTAGTAGTAGTTTTCATATGTGTCATTTGAGATGGTACGAGTTGTGGTGTTTAGTGTACACAGTTAGATTCTCCATGTATATTATATCCATGAAATGTGTTTTCTAAATAATATGATGTATTATGTAGTTCTTTCTCGCAATAGTTTTTGATATTCTGGAAACTACTATTTTTCTTGCACATTTGAACTTTTTCTTATAGTTAACTAAATTGAAATTGAGTTATGATGTGGATAATGTGTATGAATATTTTTTTTCCTATTTTTGTTTTTCTTCCTATTGTCACTTTGTTCTATCTAAAGTGAATGAGTGCTTTTAGTTGTTGCCCATCATGATAGTCACCTTCTATATTACATATATATATAAACCAAGATGTTGGTCCCACATTCGTGTGTGATTAAGTGGTGGTTTCAATAATAGAAATAGAAATGAATATACTTGAAGAAGATAAAATTATCAAAAGATTTCAAAATTTTATGCTTTGTCATGTTGGTCTAAGTATTTGAAAGAATTTTTTCAAAACATCCCATGCATGTTAGAAAAAAGAGACTGCTCTTCCACATGTATCCTTCTTATTTCATGAGATCTTGTGTGAACAAGAATGTGGAGACCAAAATGTGAACAAGGATGTTCATCAATATGCACTAGGCCTTGCCACTTAGGAATGACAAACTAGGAAGAAAACCTAAGATAGAAAAATGTTCATGAGTAGGTGAGCTAATAGTGTGTCTCACACCAAATGGAATGCATACTACCACTATGCATGAAGTTATGACCATATACAAAAATATGTATAGATAAATACCATTTTCAAGAACATGCATAACTACATAGAAAATGTTCATGTGGATTCAAATTACATGAACTCAGTACAATATTTTTAAACCTGGTTACATACTCTAACATGTAATGAAACTTATATAATAATATATAAATTTTTTGGAACAATTTGTGGGTAGGGAAATTTTTTATTCATGACTATAGAAGAGGTTGTCAAGTCAAATATGTAGGATACATTCTAGGACTTCTCATTCTAGACTTCAAGTTGTTTCATGTGATATTGATTATTCTTTAAATGTACGGTCACCTTTGTGCCTCATCTATAATCATCATTTCAGCATTTAGATCCATACATGCAATTTACTCCCTCAATTTATTCATCGTTCTTAAGATGATTGGATGAACTTCTTGTCTAGATGAATAGGTGAAAACAAATATATGGAATTGTATTAGTAAAGGTTTAAATTTTGCTATATAGTTTTGACTTATTATATCTTAATATCAAGTTACATCATTTCATGTTTACTTAACTAGTTTAAGACATTTTATGGAAGAAAGGATAACAATAGTTCATTTAATCCATTACATACGGAAAGATGCCATTTCCTCTTCCACATGAATCATAACCACAAACTATGCCACATATGTGATGACCCCTATGTAGTACTAAATCTCTCTTTAATCTGAATGACCTTTATGTCTTGGATCATCATAAGGATATACACACTATTTTACTACATCTATCGATCTTGTAACCTTATATTTCCCTTAAAAGACTGGAAGACAATTTCTATGAATAGTTCCTATCATTTTCTTTTGGTGGATTGTGTTCTGTCTTATATTATATACATCATGTGATAACTACACTAATGCTTTATAGTCCCCTTCCACTAAATTTCTTGTTTGATACTTATAATACTTTTAAGTCATATAATGTAATATTCCTCATCATAAACATGTTCCTCATGTATTGTACCCTATGTCCACATGTAACAAAGTGTGATCTATTAAAAGGCATACCACATAGGTTGTAGAGACTACTTTGTACTTATTAAGCTCATGAGTTTCCCACACATATTGGTTGAAATGGATAGATTATTGCTAAACAAACCCTCATTGTCTATTTTGGTGAATTGATAAACAACTTGAATATTGCAATTTTATTAGGAAAGAAAAAACTAAAACACCATACATGTTATTTTATTATGCAAGGTCTCTTGTCCCCATTGTACGTGTTGTGAATCAAGGTGTCAAGAACCCTATTGAATTTTATACCTACCAAGTATTAGATCTCATATTTAATGATGGTATCCTCATTATTTTATAGACGATGTTTATAATTATAGAATACTTGTGAGATTTTCTCTAAGTTCATATTAGGTTTCAACCTCTGTAAAAATCCTATGAGAGTCATGTATTCCTAAGTTCCTAGGAATTCACCAATATTATTGGCAAGTTGTCTTCAAAATTTTCTATTTGGAACCTCAAACTTCCCTTGTCCACATGTACACTCAAGATGAATTTATGCACATCAACAATGGACAATATTCAGTCAACACTGGAATCATACAAACATTTGGTATTCATGGTTGCTTCTATAGAAATTTCATATCTAATTTGTTTTCCTAACAATTATTTTTTTCCAACACCTTCCCTCTTTCATCTAGAGTTATTAAAGAAATATGGAATCTTCTCAAACTTACAGAGGTTATTCTGAGACTTACAAATGTTTTTGTCAATCTTTTTCTAGAGTGGTTGAAAAGATAGAAAACATGTTTTAGATTGATCCACGAACCAATATGTATAGCCTTAAAAATATAACCATATAGGTGTAAGATGTGTTGTTGACTAGTCTAAATAGCACATCCTAAAATGACCCGGAACATCCCAAACATCAAGGAATAACTTTGAATTTGTTGTGTGAGTTTTTAAATATCAAAAACCCATTGGAGACATCAACTCACGGAAATACAATTTTAATTTTAATAGCGCGTTCTGAATAACATCGATACCACCATCTAGTTTCATCTTAGGAAATGGCCACCTCACATGAGTCTAGTGAGACGCTTGGCTTCCACAATATTTTCTAACATTAGTGGCCATCCAAGATTTTTTTAATGTTTATATCTCTTAAAGATGTTTGATAAATACTTTTTCTCCATGATGGTAGGTGTCAAACTTTGGATAGCAAGTATGTACCTTTCTCCTTGATCTATTACAAACCCTAATCGGGCTCAAAGGTTGTTTGGTTCCTTAAAGAATGGAGATCCTAGATGAAAACATTTTCAAGAGATGCTCAATTAATGCCAAATTGGAGGAGGTGACCATTGATAGTAGGTTCCCTTTTTGCAACATTGATACAATATCTAACACCCACATCTATAGTTGCAATATTGTGTCTCACTAGTTATTTGAAATCACTATGATACTTTTCAATCTCATCTTATAGGACTATGAAGACACCCTTTGGCATACTTCAAAGAGAAAACACCTCCTATGCCTTTTTTGCATATATCATATTTTAGGAGTCGATAGTAGAATCAATTTTGAAGAATGCTATTTTACTGAATACTCCCTACATTGATGTAAGCCATTTTTTATAGATTTAACTTGTACATATGCATTCTCACTTGATATTTTGGTACGTAAATAGGTAAATGACCCATTTTTAATAGACATGAAATATGGATCATGCTTAGAGAATAACTACACATTTATGGTAATTTATTAAAATGGACATATGTGGGTAAATACTAACTAAATTTTCAAACCATGTAAAATTCATATGTATAGATAAAAAGCTCTATACAAAATAAGCTCATGAAAATGTAAACATTTTCTAAATGAAGAAAAATAATCCATATAAGAGGAATCAAGATACACAAGAACTAGGACATGTCTAGATATGAGACTCAATGTGATTATGTGTTTATTGGAGAGCATGAAGGTTTACTACCAAAACTCACACAGGAACAAGGTATTGATGATCATACCAACATTAGCTTACTATGAGTGTCAAAGAAGGAAACATGATCTTTAATTCTACTTGTAGGACATCTTATTTCCTATAACTCGTTGTCTTGTTTACTGAGTTATATGGTTTATACCTAAATTGAGCCTTGAAGATGCAGGAAAAAGTTATGGATAATGAATCATAAAAAGACACTAGTTTCATGTTGACTATGGATTCAGAAAAAATTAAACCCATTTATTCATGGTGCCATATTGAACAATACATCATAAAGATTTTACTTAAATGCTTTAGTTAGTTTAGATGTAAAATGTGGTTTGTTTATATGTTTTATCAAACATAGAAGATATCTAAATTAAATCAAAATGGATGGAAGAAAAACCACTTTTTCCTTATAAAATAAATAAATTGTATAAAAAACTAGAAGGCTGGATGATCGACTAACATATGTAATATTTATGTAAGATATACAATTACCACTAAATATTGTGAAAAAAATATGGTTCAAAAAGAAAATGCTTATATAATAAGATGGAGTCAAAACCTAATTTATACATAAACATATGATAAAAACCACTTAAAATTCTTGAAAAATCATGAAATTGGATATCCCAAGGAAATTTGTTGTATTGCGATAATGGAACAGAGGTGAAAATGTATTAGATTTTTTTCTAAAACTGGATAAGGATATGATAAGGAAGAGACAACATTAAAGGAAAATAAATTATGATTAAATTCTCATCGAATTTTGGGCATGGGGGTATAAAACATGAGAAAAAAAAACCTTGAGTGTTGTATAACCTATGAGCTCGATTAGGTACCCTCCCAACCCTAGATTAGGGTAGGGCTTATGCCAGAGTTGAAGTGAGTTAAAGCATCCTTGAGTATAAACAAAAAACATCTAGTGAAAGGGCTTATTATCACAATGGTTATTGGGACACATTATAGGGGAAGACGACAAAATTTTGTAAACTATAAATACAAGATGTTTTTTAAACCAATATTCATTAGAATTAATTTTTTGCAGGGACACAATGCAAATGTTGATTTTGCAAGAGGGCTCTCAAATATGACGAATTGGTGGTTGCAAATAGAAACTATGAGTAGATGACCATCATTAGATCCAGTCTTCTTTCTTAATGGAGGTTTATTATAGTTTTGGGATAGCCTAATCGTATTGTTAGAAATTGGACATTTTGAAAATGTCGGAGAAATATAGACCTTGTTGTGTGGTGAATATTGGGTACACCAAGTGAATTCCTATAATTGGATGACACAAAGTAGTGAATTTTGAGAGCTTTCGTGATTCAATAGAATTGCAACTATGGTATTTTAGGGATTCTAAACATGAATATAAGTCTAAAGTCTCTAAAAGTTTGTTAGGGCTTTGGAATGAGCTTGAAAATTTGATCATGGATGGTAGAGGTGAATTCCTATAATTGGATGACACAAAGTAGTGAATTTTGAGAGCTTTTGTGATTCAATAGAATTGCAACTATGGTATTTTAGGGATTCTAAACATGAATATCAGTCTAAAGTCTCTAAAAGTTTGTTAGGGCTTTGGATTGAGCTTGAAAATTCGATCGTGGATGGTAGAGGAATGTAGATGTTCAAATTTTATTGGATTTACTTTTGGCATGTGATTTAGCAAGTACGATAATCCACATTTATATGTCAATTGTAAGGTAACAAAAGATGAGTTGTGTAAAGGCTAACCCTCTATGGATTGAAGTGTGTTGTGTTACACAATCAAACTAACTAGAAACTTTTGGAGAAATTCTGCAATAAAAGGATTTGAAGTTCGAAATCCTTTTATCACATAACATGATGAGATTCTGAAATCGCAAAATAAAAATTTGGCAAAAGGTTTATAAGTATAACCTTACAGTTACACATACAAATTAGCACAAACCATTCTGCTTCACCCAGACGGCTTTTTTCATCAATTTATCCATTTTTAGAAACTGGGTATTCACCATCAATTCCCTCCAAAAACCAAAAACAATGTATGTTCTTTTGTAAGCGGATCTTGGAGCACTTTGTGCACGGCATCCAAAATGGTCAAGTTAGCTGCCATTTCCCTTTCTGAAGATTATCTAATCTTAAAAGATGTTGCCGGTGTAGGAGTTGTCTATGCCAAACGTGAAAAACAGGATAACTTGATGAAAGATACAAGTTTCTCTTGTCAAGCTCGCACACTGGTGGGCACTACCTATTGTCTCCTTTCAAGGATACATCAGAGCCCCGCCAACGGAGTTTAAAGAATTATACGTACACCAAAAAGGCAGGTCCCCTCACCCCTTCGTCATTATCCTATCACGAGACGACTTGGAATGGCCGATCTCGTGGGCAAAATTGCAGGCGGGGTCCTTACGTTATTGTATTTAAATTGACGCGATATTCTATGAATGGTTTGTATGAGGGAGGGGAGCAAAAATATCAGATGTTATTTTACTGACATATAATATAATAGGTTTTTCTTGTCAAAGATCTTTCTGTTTGCCGGCATATGACGAACAGCCTTCCTTTTGGGATCCTTCTGCATCTGTAGCCTAAAAAGAGAAGGTCAGGGTCTTGGGTTTTCTTCTGTGGTATATCCAGTCTGGATCAATATTTTGGTCCAAAAATGCTTGTTCTCCTTAGTAAGAAGCTCCACCTGTAGACGGTACTATAACTCATCTAAGCTGGAGAATCACGCCTCCCTTCCTAGATGAGTCGGTCAATGAGAAGCCCTGAGAGTTATTGTTTCTTCTACTACCAATAGATGGAAAAAAGTAATCAACGATCATTTCTTCTGTTCAAGAATCTGGCAGGGGAATCTCCAGGGCATCGAACTTTAAGTATTTCCCTCGTGGTACACATAAGAGGGGTGATGAGGTATGGGAGAAAAAGAATCTCACGTGTGGAGTTGGGAGGAGAACAAACTGTTCGAGGTGGCCTTGACAGTCGTGGACGAAGGAAACCCAAACCGGTGGGAACAAGTGGCTTCCATGATCCCAGGAAAAAGCGCAGAAGAGGTCCAGAGGCATTACAATGTGCTTCTGAAGGACTTGGAGTCTATAGAGTCTGGTAAATTCGACTTCAGCCTCGAAGATTGGCAGAAACTTCTTGGCTCACGATACTGGTGAGAAGCTTTTTTTCAGAAGTCAATAGATTCTTCCGTTTCCGATTTTGTTGCCACAAGTTGAAAAACCAACAAAATTTGGTGGTTAAATGGGATCTTCTCTCTTTTAATAACATATATTGTAGCCGCCTACTGTTTTTTTTCAATTGCTGAGCAATTTCTTCTTTAGAGTTGGATACTCGCATCAACTTAGACTCTCTTGGTGTTCAATCTTTTTAATTGTTTGATCACTCAATCTGGTGGTGGGTAAACAAGACAAGAGTGGATGCGCTAAGTGTATAATTTACGCAACTGATTACGTCACAGGTCACCAATGCACTTATGATTCAACCCAACAAATCATTCACAAGGAAATGATAACTACAGGCTATTCTTTTTATAATTTAGCATATTGTTAATCTTATCATTGTTTAACTGAGCATCTCTGAGTGTGAATTCAGATATTCTCCAGTTTATTATTTTTAGCACACATCTGGATTTTCTTCTGGACAATGTTTTGAGAAATGCTAAAAGTCTATATTGTAAAAGTTGTAGGGAAAATTCTTTCCTCCCAACAGTAGGGTTCCATTTCATTTTGAGGAACCGTTTTTGTTCCAATCAATTACATGTATGCTTTTTTTTCGTACATGCACAGGATACTGAACTTAAATGTTACATCAATTATTGCTCGCTCCTTTGATTGTATATAAGTAGAAGGGTTATGCGCATATTTGATAGTATCTTTAATCCACAAATTTAATGGTATCTTCAGTACACAGTAAAGAATCATTTGATGGTATCATAGTAGAAGGATGATGCACTGCAGATACAAGTGTGGGAGATACATTAAAGAATAATTTGATGGTATCTATTCAAACTTATATAACGAGAAATGTAAAAGGAACCGGTAGCCATATGCTTCTTGTTAAAAGCCTGGTGTATGACATCTGTAAACTATGACTGAATACCATTGTTAAGTCGTAACTACGAATATATTGCCATGTTACTTTTCAGGCCATTAGCTTTTGGCTCGAGATAACGCTCAGTAAAATGCTTTAAGCTATAAATCTACTTTTCTTTTCCATAACCCACTTCTCACCACATTCCAAATATCCTTGTGTATTTCTGAGTAAACACATACGAAATATTAACAAAGAGTTACTATTTTAAGCAGATATATTGTTAATAAACTGAAGTAACCAACAATTAATATTCGACTGAAATAAAACACACAAAAAGATTGATCCTGGAGTAAAAGTGTGTCCGAAGCTCAATCTTGTTAAGACAAATTCCTTCACTCCTATTTATAAGTTTTTGATGGCTTGCATGCACTTATCAGTAATTCATGAATTGTCTAGCAAGAGAACAATGCAGAACAACTCATGGCCCTTACTTCGTCACAGAGAAATTGTCGCTGAAACCACTTCGCAGTAGAAGGGTAATGTACTTATTTGATGGTATCTTTGGTACACACTAAAGAATCATTTGATGACATCAAAGTAGAAGGATGATCTACAGTGTATGAAATCTGTAAACTATGACTGAATATCATTGTCGTGTGGTAACTGCGAATATCTTGGCATGTTATTTTTCGGCCATTAGCTTTTGGCTTGAGATAACGCTCAGTAAAACGCTTTAAACTATGAATCTACTTTTCTTTTCCAAATCCACTTTTCACCACATTCCAAAGATCCTCAGGTATTGCTAAAATTATTCTTAGTACCACATCGGAAAGATTAGCAAATAGTTATCGTTATAAGAAAATATATTTTTATCAAACTGAAGTACACAACAATTGATATTCGACCAAAAATAAGGTACAAGATAAAAAGTTTGATCCTAGAGTAAAAGAGCATCTGAAGATTACTGTTGTGATGACAAATTCGCGCTTCTATTCACAAACTTTTTCACTGTTTGTATCCACTTCCGATCAACTCATGAACTGTCACTTGGTGCTAGCAAGAGAGCAGTATTGTTCCATTGGCCCTTACTTCGTCAGAGAAGGAAACTGCTTTGTCGCACAAGGTAGAAAGTGGGGGATGGAAGAAAAAAATGCTACGCGGGTGGATCTCAAGAATGTTTGCATTGGAAGCAACAAGGAATAGGAGGTACTAGAACAATTCCCACACAATAAGAGAAACGATGCTAAGAAGAATGAATTATTTCACGAATTTGTTAAATGTTAATTGTTTCTCAAATATGTGTGAAGGTTGTTTGGTGTGTCAAATGACAAAGAAGATGTCGAATTACATAAAATGAAAGACGAGGAAGAGGTGCTCATGATCTGAGTTATTATTTTTTTTATAGAGTAATTCCTCTTCATGTTCTAAAAATCATAAATGATTCGACAAATAGAGTTGAGGGGTCCCCAGAAAACAACACCCAATAAATGACAATAAATGCCAAAATTGAATTGGTAAATTTGGTCGAATATGGATTAGATCCGTCAAATATAGCTCAAATAGCTACACAACGGAGAAAAACTCTTTGGTGTATCCCATCAAGTAGTCCATGTATCTTGTCGTATAGTGGCATGTAGGAACTCAAATACTAGTCAGATACGCACAATCCTGGATTGTAAAATGCCATTGTGCTCAAGTCAAGAAAATAAACGACTATAAAAATAAATAAGATAACAATTAAAAGAATGGAACAAATGATTCTAGTCAAGTCAAGTTAATATTGTGCGACGTTGGGAACCTTAATTGATAAATATTAAAATAGCATGAATGAATTAAATAAAACAAATTGCTTTAAAAGTTGAAATGCCTTCATTGGTTTTGAATTACCTCAAAACAAACCAAGAATCCAATAATCACCCACATGTTTAAAACTTAATAAAATCATTAAATGAAAAACTTCACAACTAAAATTATATCTATCAACATAGGTAGCTTGTTGATTTGAACATTGTTTAGCAATAACTGAACCTCATTCGAGAGAATGTGGTGAATAATGTCTTGAACCAGAATCTCTAATTCATATTTATAATAATACAAATATTGAAGGATTACGAGAACATGTTCATATTGGATGTATGCATTATGTACTTCACAAGAATCTATTTTGTTAGTGAACTAAAGATAACCCAACTCCCATAAGCCCACACATAGGGTCATACTCACGTTGTAGGAATCTCTAAACATGTATTATCCAATATTATATCGTACCACATATGGCTTGAGTCCCTTCAAAGCTAATCTCCTCCTCTACCATGACAACAATGATGCACAAGAGTCTTAGGGAAGGGTCTGAAGTAGAACTCCTAGGTTGTGCTTCTGTCTAACCATAAGCATAACTTGGTTTTTCCTTTAAACTAGTCCTCATAGTTTCTCTAATTTTGGAATGGTAGAATCACCACTATGTCATTCAAATCATGGGTAGAAGATGCATCCCCTTTGATGCACTCGTACTAGTTAATTAGCTACACCCTTTATGGGAGGATCAACAATATTCTCTACACATTTTACATAGTTTCTAATGTAATATCTCACCTCTTCATGTCTTCATCTCATAAAGTACTTACTTGGGTTTCCTTTAGATTATCATCTAAATTTTTGTAGGGCTGATTTGTTATCACAATGAATAGATACAAAAAACCACTTTGAAACTATAGGAAGATTAAGCAAAAAGTTTCTAAGCCAATCAACATGACAACAAGTTGAATCTAGAGATATAAAATCAGGCTCCACAGTGGATCTTGTTACACAATTTTCTTGGATGATTTCCAAGAAACATCTACACCACTAAGGTTAAATAAATAACCACTAGTAGCTTTGGTTTCATTAGAGTTGGCAATCTAATTTACATCGGTGTAACATGTTAACATATGTAGGAAATCACAATCATAGTTATCATGCTAATGGTACCTTTAAGATACCTAAAGATTGGAACCAAATCTGTTTAATGATCACTGTTAGGATAGCTAGTGTACCTACTAAGCATACTAATAATATAGACAACATACGGCTCAGAAAAAAATTCTAGGTACATCAGCCTTCCTGTCACTTTGGCATATGTAGTTTGATTCATGGGAGTACCTTTATGTGCCTTAGAAGAACTAATGGGATCATGGCGTACTAATAGGCACATAATGTTACATATCAAAACTATGTAAAGCCTTATCTACATAGTTAGACTGATTTAAAAAAAACTAGAAGAATGTATATACTCAATTTTATATCAACTAGAACATCAAAAATCTATAAATATTCCATATCAAGTTTACTACACTAAAATATATAGTTTCAGAAACGATTACAGCATTAGATCCAAAGATTAAGAAACTAGAAACATAGAAGCACATAACCAAAGTTCATTATTAACAAAGCTATTACAGATGTATCTATTAGTTTAATTGGCAATATAACCAGTAAATAAAGTAATTTATTAAAATATATCATTCCATAACTTAGGTATCTATTTCAAATCATATAGAGATTTAACCAATATAGATAATATTTTTTCTTGTCTAGGAACTACAAAACTTTTATGTCTGATTCATATAGATTTCTTCCTCTATCTCCCCATTGAGGAAAGAAAACTTAACATCCATTTATTGGATTTTTTTATTATAGAAAGTAACTAAAGTGATAACGATACTCATGAAGAAGATCTTGTTTATAAGATAATGTGTGTTAGAATAATCAACCCCTTACTTTTGTTTTTAACTTTGGCTACATCATGGCCTTAAACTTATCTGTGGAATGTTTTGTTTGCATCTTCTCCCTAAAGACCCATTCACATCAATGGTCTTGTATCTGGGAGGAACATCGGTAAGAATCCATGTGTATTTATTCATCAAATGTCATTGTCAAATTCTTCCTTACGGATGTCATAGTCTATGGACTCCATGACTTCATCATAGGACTTGGGATCTTCTTATACTAAGAAACTGTCGTGACTTCATGACTTCATCATAGGTTTTGAGATCTTATACTAGGAGATAGTCAAATTCGAATCCAAATTTGTTAGAAACTTGCTCTTTAACCCAGATTAAGGTCACTAGGAGGTTCTACAACCTTAAGGTTTAAGGGTTCAAATTCTTCATGTTGACACTCCATTATTTAGCATGTATGATATACTTGCCTGATGAGTTGATATTGTGACAAATATTATCAAAATGATGAATGAATAAAATATATATATGTGAACAAACCCTGAATCCAAATTAGATCTGGTGATAATTGTGGATCTAACCATAGTTATCAAAATTTTGCCGAGAGACAATATAGGTGAATTTGGAGTAGGAGAGAGAAATATTAGTATCTTAAGTTTGTGAGTGAATTCATTATCGACATTACATATATAAAGATAGTTTAGTACAATATTTAAAGCATTTGACCTATGTGATATTTCTGACTGGATTCATGATCAAATACCAAAATACAATTCAATAAGTAATGTGGAAACATTCATTAAATGAATTGATCAATACCAGTCATATTTTCTTGTTATCAGTGGTCATAATCATGTAATTAAGACATCAAGTTCCTACCAATGCAAAAGTTGTCAATCAGAATAGACACTCAATTGAACTAAGTTTTGTTACTTACTACCTTGAGTGGATGTTGCCATCGAGGGCCTAACCCAAGTTAGTCCCATAACATGGTATATCTGGATCAAATCCATATCTTGCACCTCTAACGCACACCGTTCATGTGATCCCTATTCATATCCAGACTCACAGTCCACCTCATCTTCACTAAGCTCCTATAAAGATTGAGGTTAGGTGTGACTCCTACTAGGCATGCGCCCCACTTTGGGGAACCAAACACCACCAAAATTTAACCAATGGTATGACCCTCAAACCAACCCAAGGCCCGAAAGGCAGGGTGTGCAACATGAAAGCGTCCCACCTTCCCCACTTTGACCATTCAACAATGTGCCATTCAAATGTCCCAAAAAGCTTCTAGAATAAGGGACATGCACTAGGAAAGCACATCTCCTTCCAATCTTTGATTAGTCACATTAGGTTCATTAAACACCTATAATGTTCTAGAAGGTAGGCCTTACGCTTGATGTGCACCCTATTTCCTCCTGACCTCCTTCCTCGAGAGAGGCTACAATTATATCCTAACCCTAGGTACCCTTATTCTTCTATATAAACACCCCTTGATCAACATTTAGGAAGATCCTAAAAGAAGAAGTTGACACCCCTAGACTAGAGAATCTTGAGAAGAGACTGCACCCTAAGAAAATCCTAGTGTGTAATCTCCTATCTTCAAATCCTAGATATAACCCCCATCTCTCTCTAAGAAACAAAAGAGATGAAGATCCACTTTTACCTCCTATGACTTCCAAGTACGGTAGACCTAGTCTAGCAATAATGTAGATCTTTTCTCCAGTTATATTTTTTGATCCAAAATGGTGTGGATACAATCACCGAGGATAGACAATTATCCATTTTATTCACATTCTTACTTCATTCTTGCATTGATCTTTTTTTAGCATACATTCAGATTCCATAGAACAAAAACCTAGTTTATATTGTAGGGAGAAATAATATCAAAATAGAATCATGGAGGTGCAAACACCTTCTCCACACATAACATGGTGCCATTATCTTTTATTTTGTCAACACTTTTCCTCATCCATCTATGTTTTGAAGCTTTTTTCACAGTTTCACTCATTTTTTTCATACACGTGGTTTGAATTTATTTTTGAACTGAAAAATTGGAATCCACTTTTGGTTTTAGAAATCCAATAAAAGTACACTTAAAGGACAAGTATTAAAATTGGATAGGTATCTAACAATTCAAGATTTGAGGAACTTTCTCCAACTTGTCTAGGGACACAAGGCTTAAGAGGAAATATTCCCTTATAGTAAATAATATTTACATTTCTTACTTCTAGAATATGGTTAGCCTTAGCGTCGGAGAAATCTGATGTATAACAAGAAATTTGTTAGCATTATTGTTTTACATATCCTATGCAAACAATATCTATGATGTTGGTACTGGGTTTTCTATTATATCTTTCTAGTATCTTTAATTTGTCTAATCACCCACAAACTACAAGGTACTTTAAAACATATTTCTCATTCAACAAAAAATATAAGAAGTTTTTTGTATGTGTTGAGAAGTATATGGTGTAAGAGATAGTTGGAATTAAATACTCCTCCACTCACAAATGTTGGTAAGACCATACTCGTCTAGCATGGCTTATACCATATCAATCAATGTCCAATTCTTTCTTATGACCACACTATTTTTTAGGGTTGTACGTGACAATATTTTATTGTAAGGTCATATTCCTCATAGACTTGATTAGTTTCATTTGAGGTAGATTCACCTCATCTATATGGTTGAATTTCCTTAAATATCATCTTAGTTTGGCTTTATACTTGGGTCTTTTAACTATGAACATAGCCATTTGTTCATCTTTAGAATTCAACAACTACACATAACACTATTTAAAAAATTAATCAGTAGAAGTTACTAAGTAAATCATATCATCTTGTGTAAGAAAACTATTAAGATTGCAAACATCTACACGAATAATCTCAAGAATGTCTTTCAACTAATCAGAACTGTTTCTTAGGAAAATTAGCTTGAACACAAATTTAACATCTATCATTTAAAAGAAAAAAAATAGTTTTAGGAACTGAATCCATGTTAACTATGTGCTACATGGTATTCTTGTTCACATGTCCTAAACGAGCATGACAAAATACAAAAATATAGAAATAGAAAGAGTAAACATCCAATGATTATTAATAGAAGGAGTGCATTACATGAAGAAATACTAATTTAATTAGACCACCATTTATGTACCCTACACCTTGATTGTTATTAACTTGTGATTATATCTATTGTTTTTATGCAGATTAAATGGAATAATTGGTCTTGACCAAGCGGTTTTCCCATTTGGTCTGCTCAATCGATCTTGACCATTCGGTCCCGATCCATTTGGTTTCATTCAATTAGTTTGGACACCATTTGGTCTCCACCCCTTAGTGGTTTTGCCCTCACGGTCGTCCATTCGATCTTGGGCCTTCTCGCAACCACACATGCAAGCTTTATCTTACCAGAACCCACGACTCCTGTCACCATGACAAATGTCCAAGGTGCTAAGCATAGCGCAGGTGCCACTCAGAATGATAAGACCGACAAGGCAAGTTCTGAGGAAACTATTGTTGTTGATACAGAAGACTCTCCTGAGCCATTTGTTCCTGTGTATAAACCCCGTGTACCATTTCCAAGTCGACTGAATTTTACCCAGCTCGATACTAGGTTCAACAAATTCAAGGAAATCATGGAAAAGTTGTATGTTAATATCCCGCACTTAGATGCCATGGCTGAGATGCCCCAATGGTCAAAGTTTATCAAACTCCTGCTCATTCAGAAATACAAAACTGAAGAACATCATACTGTGAAATTGGCAGAAACCTCATCTTATTTAGTTATTGATAGGATGCCTTGCAAACATAAGGATCCAGGAACCTTCGGAATTAACTTCTCGATAAGCAATTTTGTCAACCGACCAGGCCTAGCTGATCTCAGAGCTAGCATTTCTATCGTTCCTCTTAGCCTATGCAACAAACTGGCCTCACCAACATCTTGCCCACTAGAATGTCCATAGAGCTTGCTGACTCTTCAATGATCAAGTCAGTCGGCATTATAGAAGATATTCTTGTAAGGCTTGGGGATCTATATGTCCCACGTGATTTTGTAGTTATGGACATCAGGGAGAATCCACACTATCCCCTCCTTTTTGGAAGACATTTCCTCTCAACTAATAGAGATCTGATTGATGTTGAAGTTGTAATTTTGACCCTAAGAGTGGGAAACCAATCTTGTGATTTATATGCATCCAAAAGTGCACAGGAATGAACTGTAGAAGAAGAGGCATATTTTGTCAACTGTGTTAATCAATTCACTCAGATGCAGCAGAAATTCCTTTCTTTAAAATCTAATGTTCCCTCAGAAAAAGGCTATGATGAAGAAAAGACAGAGAGTGAACCAGTCTATGTAGAAACAAAAGAAACGTCATAAACTATGGAGGAGACACCTCTCAACCCTGTTGTTACACATACCGAACCTTCTGCAGGTGTCCATGAGCCTCCTCATCTAGAAACAATTATTCTCTAGAATGAACCAGTAGCCCAACAGACAGAGACTATTGATTTCATCTTCCCTCTACAACAAGATTTGGTCTGTACTTTCTACCGAGAACATCCACCATATCCATATTTGATAGACATCGGTGAACAACATTGCAATGATGAAGTTATATGTGTGGTCCGTATTTGAACAAACATACATTTTCACAAATAAATTGCCCAAGGATAATTATTGGGGATAGTTCCCATCAACCAATGAACTTTTCCTCTGCACCTCAACTGCACTACACCATCAATGATGCAACTCAGATCCCCTACAACTATTCTTCACCTTGAATTGAGAAACAAAGAACAAGTCAACATAACTTAGGATGTTTCCCAATATGTTCTGACAATGGTCACTCCATATGGGGAAGAATACAAGAAGCTAGAATCAAATCGAGGACAAAAGAATGGCTGAGAAAGAAACCACCAAAAGAACATGTCAATCCAACTCAAGTTCCACCTAGAGCCCCACCATGGTGATAGTATCCACATAGATCCATCGACGTAAAACAAAGGCGCTTGTCGGGAGGCAACCCGATCAATAATTTCGTTTTTTCTTTTAATTTTGAATTAGAAAATTTCCTTAATTTTGTTTTTACATTTCAAGAAAATTTTGCACTGAAAATCGCATCGCGAGATGCTATCTTAAGGCCTGATTAGTCTTCATTTTTGAGATTTTCAGATGGAGGACACACACTGATTGGAACGCAACCACATCTTGTGGACCAACCGACGCAAATTTTCCCCTCCATCTCAGACTTAGAGTTTGCTCGGGACAAGCAAATTTCAAAGTTCGGGGTGGAGGGTGGGTGGTACGTATTTCACTTTCAACCTACACCCATCTTTTTCATATTAAGATTTCATCGTTGAGTTTTGATCAAAATTTTCAAAAATTTTAAGTTTTCAAAGAAATTGAACAGAAACTTGATGAAGTTTTGACACTTTTCGTTTCAATAAAAGTCATTACCTAGCTGGCTAGTTTCTCTCTCTATGATTTTTGAATCATTATACCCTATTTATTCAAAGAAAATCCTCAAGAGGACCACTTTTTGAAACTAGCCTAATGATTAAAATCATCTTGTAAAGCTTATGAACCCTAACATCAAGATCCTTTATGCAAAAATGGCAAGTGTCTATCGAACTCATAGGGATCAAACACATCGTGCTTCCTAACTGACAAGTGAAACAATAACATGGAACCCCCATCGGATCCTCATCAAGTCATTATTTGAGCAGAGTATGATAAAGAGAACCACCCAGTGCACTGAATTGTAAATCAAGTTGCATTATGATCTGAACTCTCTTCTACACTTCTTCCACCATATTCTTACCCCTCCATCCATCAAAAAGAAACCAAAAATAGCCAAAATAGTGCCAAACCCAAAGTTTGGGGTGGCACGCCTCCTCTCTCTGTATCCTCTTCTTCCATACCCCTCACTATTTAATAGGGGCGTACCACCAAGAAAAGATGTCAATGTGAACACACAAAAAATGCAATCTCAAGTCAAATAGAGGAGAGATTCACACGAAAAAATGCAATCAATGAAATTGCAATCATATAATAAAAATCTCGAGTCGAATAAAGGAGAGATATACAATTTCGTTCCATACCACCATTCACTCCTTCTTCCACCTAAAGGCACAATGAATGCCTCCCCTACCCTAAAAAACACCAGTGTCAGATCAGATGCACACTTGTTGTTCTGCGGGTATCTCTGGACTCTTACAAAATTCTAAGAAATGCTTGTTGTTGGAAAAAGTGAGGAGGAAGTGATGTTAGAAAATAAACTGAGGAACGAATATATGGTAAGATGTGTTCAGTGATATCAGGAAGTTGAGATGCTTAGTTATACTGAGAAGAAAGGAAACAATCGTGATGTGAAGATGAGGCAATCACATGACTTGAAAGTATTCATTTGGCGACTATTTCAGATTTTGTGTTACTCGAGGACGAGCAACATTTAAGATCGGGGTGTTTTGATGAATGCACATTCATCATGATTTTTAGTCACCATCGTGGGCCCAATTCAACTCAACCCATTCACTTTTATCACTTGAAACCCTATAATATTCAATTTTTCTTAGTTTGCTGGATTGTTATTAACTTATGATTATATCTGTTGTTTTTACATAGATTAAATGGAACAATCAGTCTTAACCAAGTGGTTTTCCCATTCGGTCTACTCAATCGATCTTGACCATTCGGTCCCTATCCATTAAGTTTCATTCAATTGGTTTGGACACCATTCGGTCTCCACCCCCTAGCAGTTTTGCCCTCATGGTCATCCATTCGATCTTGGGCCTTCTCCCAACCACACGATCTGCCCTTGCGGTTTGCTCTCTCTGTTCTGCCTTAACGATTTTGACCTAACGATCTTGGTCCTTAGCCTAGAGATCTCATGGCCATGCAAGAGGACAACTCATAGAGGCTTCTTGAATATCAAATGTTGGTTTTGGACACTTATAGTCCATCCCAACCGACCTCAAATCAAACAAATAACCCCATTGGTTGATAGCTTCTAAAGATAAGCTCATTTATAAAGAGGAAATCCCTAAAATGCCCTTGGAAAGAAACACCTTCAAACCAAGGTGCAACTAGGTTCCCCATGGTTCAAAAACTCGAGAATGGTAAGGGAATATTTAAATATTCAAATGCATGTGACAATTTACTAAGAAAACCTCCGAATTGGGTAAATTGCATAAAAATTCAAAATTTGCATATAATTGCATAACTTGGACAAACAAGATCCAAATTAGACCAAACTTGAAACTTAATCTTGTCTCATGATTTAAAAACACCTCAACAGGTTATATTAAGGTTTAGAGTATTTAATTATGGTAGTTAATCTTGTTCAATACATTAAGGTTTGGGACCTTACACTTCTAACATGGATTTACTTACCATTGTTCCACTTAAGCGGTGATTTTACATTTTAGATCCTTAAATAATATTTCATTGAGGTATTTGTGCATAAACCCTTCCATTGGTATCATTATTGAACAAATGTTCACCAAACCACTATAAATTCACAATTTAAGCATCGGGCCAAAAAGGATAGAAATGATAGGAAAACATTGGGAAAGGGTCAAAAAGAGAATATGTCGAAGTTTTGGTATGTTACACTTATTATTCCATATTTGAAGTTAATCTGTCAACATGTTTGGACATATAAGTGGACACATATTCATCTACAATAGGTGCATGTACTCAAATTTGGATGTGTGTTGGCCCAGTAATGGGCACACATCTACACACAAATCAATAAGTGGGTGCATTTTCATTTATAACACATGTCATGTTATCAATAAGTATGCACGTGTATCCACATAAATGGTTGGATATTAAGTGCATATACACATATTTGGGGACATGCTATAAATAATGGGAACTCATCTACCCAAAGAAATTAATGTGTATTGTGGTCAATCAATAAGAATGTATATCTAGAAAAGTAGGTGCATATACACATGTTTGGGTGTTGGCCCAATAAAGAAGAAACAAATTAATATGTGTTGTATGTGTATCTAGATAAGTAGATGCATATTCATGTATCATAGGTGTAGGGAAATATGGTATTAGAGATGGTAGTGGAAAAAAATTCTTGCCAAATTCCCTTTTTCTAGCGCATCACGCCAATAACTATGAATAGGAAGGAAGGTTTGCAAAGTATATATCTGGTCATGGAGCAAATCCAGCAACAATCCTTGCAATTACGTGCTTCTTTCTTAAGCAACACCCGAACTTTTGTCACCAATGGCCTTCTGGTGTAGCACCATGGATGGCGGTTTACGATGTAATCCTAGAGTGGTCGAAACATCCTTCAAACCTCTACATAGTCCACACGGACCACTGTGAATTCCAACCATTATTCTAGAACTGAAAAGAAGGAGGTGTCCCTTCAATGTTAATGTGCTCGTGCTGACTTGTTCTCTCTTACTGTCTCTCCCTTTTACGATTTAGACTTACCCAGGATATCACGTTACCACAACTATGAGAGGATAATGTTTTTCAGCATTATTTGTGTCTCTTGAAATCTTGACTACCCCCTATTTATATAACGGTTGGGATTAGGGTTTCTAGATCAACTGGGAGTCAAAGCGACAAATTTTCATGAATTTTTGGCTGTTGAGGTCACAAATCGGTCATTTCACAATGGAATCGGCCGACTCAAAATTTTAATCGATCGGTTCAGTATATTTCATATTGCAAATATATTAGCTTTCAATGTGACGATTATTGCACATGACGTCAGCATCAATCCTCAGTTCAGTCTTATTGATCATTCAATCAGTCGATTCACATTCTAAATTGGTTGTTTCACATTCTGAATCGGTCAGTTCACATTCTGAACTGGTGGATTCACATTCCAATTCAGCTAATGTAGTTTAAATTGACTCAATGAGTCATTCAACTCAACACTTTAGTCGGTCGACTCACATTCTCAGATAGTCAATTTTTAGCTAATGTTGTTTAAATTGAATACCCAAGCATTGTACTAATCAAGTTAAACCTTGTTCATGCATAAACACCTTTTGGGTGTATAATATGCATGTCACCTTATAGGTTCCAAGTTATGTTGGCAGTGAATCTTCATAAATAATTTATGACAACACAAGCAATGAGCATTATATAGAGAAACATCATTGTTTCCTAAGAAATCAGAAAGGTGGAGAACAACTTCAACCTACAATCTGCGATTAGAGTTACAATGATAATATAGTTCCTTTGTCTCTGATATCCAGATTGAACTCGAGTCATGGAAAAGTCATCCTCTCAACGTTCAATCCATGTCTCTTGAACTAGAATAGACTGTCTAAGATTCATGTGAGCTCAAATATCATATATTGATTCACATGAGCATGGACATATGTTTCTTAGTCTCGCTTATCAAGTGTCTATGATATTAATTCTGATAGGAGGGAAAAATTCCATCTACATCACTCACAATCAATCCCCATGTGTCACACCAAATCTAAGCATCACATTTACGCTAACCCTTACTCAAGGTCCAGTTGGATGGTGTCAAAGTACATCAAACAACATGTGATGAATGTAGTGACTTCAGGTCTAAAAACCACAGTCTCCGCTATCACTATGAGAGTTATTTCTAAATATCAGTCAATGGTTTACATGTATCACTCTCAAGATGGATCTGTCTGGTACACTATTCTCTAACAAGTGCCTATGTGTTTGGTTGGATATCACATATCATGACTAATGAGATTTTGTCATCAACCAACCCACGCTCTATGTAACATCCCTAACCTAGGTTATAACCTAACCCTAGAAGTTTTGCCTAAATATGTAATTAAACACTTGTAATTATCTTTTAGAAGGTAATAAAAGCTCCTAAGGAACATATGTTTCCATTCCTGTCCCCTAGGAACAATGTTGTAGTATTGTTTTGCAATGTAGGGACCTATGTGCAATTATCCAGTTAAAAGGTTTAACTTGCAGAGTTCACATGTTAAGATGTACCCTTGATGATGAAACATCATAAGATTGAATCTGATGAGGCATGATGGATTTTCCAAGCTTGGGCATTCAGATGCAGCTTGTGGAATGATCCTGGTGCTTAAAAACCCTAATTTGGAGTAAAGTGCATTTTACACAAATTATGGGTGAAACTTGTAAAGTACACCATCTAGAGCATCTTATATGACTCTTGGCATCATTTAGAGTAGAAATGATGAAAGAGATGCATCAATAAATAATCAGATAAGAAAAGTAATCTTTGTGCATAAAATTCACCATGTATGTGTATGAAGACCTTCATATGTGTACCCTAGTTGAAAGTTGATCTTTCCTACCCTTAAATCTTGATCTTTGATGAACTTGGATTAAGTTTAGATGGCTTGGACGTGCCTAAGAAGCAAGGAGGGACTTAGATGAAATCCCATGCTTTAGAGGTCCTTATGGTGTAAAATGGCCTAAAGTATATAAGCCCTTTTCCTTGTAAACCAAGTGAACGATCCTTCATTTCTCTTCACTTCTCTTCTTTCTCAAAATGTCTAAGGCAAGCTATGGAGCTCAGGGAGGCGACCAAGTAGTTCTAAGGTGAGAAGAACCATCTTCAAGCTCGGATTCTTGGGTGAATTCATCATGCAAGCTTGGTTTTGTGGATAACTCACTTAGTTTTCTTCTTCTAGCCATCCATTCCTACCTTTCTTTGGAGGAATCACCCTTCACCAAGTTGTGGAGTTCAAGATGCCATTATAGGCTTGAAGCTTGGAAGCTTGGAGCTGCAAGAACATCGTTTAAGGTGGGTTTTATAACTCTAAACCTTTTTCTTTCTTATGCATATCTTTGTACTTGCAAAAGTAGCTTGTTCTTCTTTTCCCCATCCTTCCTTGCTTTCCTGCAACTAAAACCACAAAGAACAGACCTTGATCTGGAGGTAGAAGAAGATGGGAGTGATTACCAATGTTACTTTATCAAACGGTCCTGTCCCCCCCCCCGACCAAACGGTTTGGGGCAAACGGTTTGCAAAACCGTTTGAAGGGCAAACGGTTTCACAAGGTCGGTTGGAGAAAACGGTCTCCAAGACCATTTGAGGGTGTTGACCAAGCGTGGACTGTTTGAGATTTCTGTTCATAATTATGTAGGCTAATGACCCACCAAATTTGAGGGGTTAATTCCAAAGGAATTGTAGGTTGAAGGTCAATCAATTAGGCAAATCAAATTGAATTAAATGCTGATTTTCAATCTGATTAACTTGAACGTTTTGGGAAAATGGTCTCAAGACCGTTTGAAGGCATTGACCAAGCGTGGACCGTTTGGGATTACTGTTACTAATTATGTGTCCTAATGACCTACCAAATTTGATAGATTAACTCCCAAGGAATCATGAGTTAAAGGCTAAACAATTAGGCAATCGAATTGAATTAAGTGCTGATTTTCCAATCTGATTAACTTCATCTTTTTGGGAAAACGGTTGCAAACCATTTGAGTGAGTTGACCAAGCATTGACCATTTGCGATTCCTGTTCATAATCATGTTGGTTAATAACCATCCAAATTTTGGGGATTAACTCCAAAGGAATCGTGAGTTGAAGGCTAATCAATTATGTAAACCCTAATTGGATTAAGTGCTGACTTTCAACTTGATTGATATAACTTTTTGGGTTTTCTTGCCCAAACGGTCTCAAGACCGTTTGGGGATCACCCAAACGGTCTCAAGACCGTTTGGAGGTCTAGGGTTGAATATGTTTAAGTGTTTGAAGGACAAAATATATGGTGTTAACCCTAATCGACTAAGTGTTGGATTTGCATTGAATTGAGTTGATTGTTTGGGGTTGATTGGCCCAAACGGTCTCAAGACCATTTGGGGATCACCAAAATGGTCTCAAGACCGTTTGGAGGTCACCCAAGACCGTTTGGAGGTCTGGGGTCAAGTATAGATGACCAATTGAAGGTCCAAAGGAACACAATTACAAGGCAATCAATTGCTGATTTGATGATCGACTCAATAGCTCAAACCCTAATGATTTTTTCACTAGAATCCAAGGGTTGGGTGAGCCAAACGGTCTCAAGACCGTTTGGGACTCATCCAAATGGTCTCAAGACCGTTTGGAGGTCACCCAAGACCGTTTGGAGGTCTAGGGGTGAGTATGGTTAAGCAATTGATGATCCAATGATACTAAGTTGGAATGTAATCAATTGTTGTTTTGGTGATCAATCCAATGATCCAAACCTTAATTGGTTGACTTGGATTTTGATGATATGATGGGCAAACGGTCTGAAGACCATTTGGAGGTCATCCAAACGACCTCAAGACCGTTTGGGGTAAGGTCATGTCCCATTTGATTGATGGTTCAGTAGGTTCAAATCAATTAGACCCACATTGAAATATGTTGAAGGGTTATTGATTTCAAACCCTAATTCGATTGAGTTAAACCCTAATTGATGGTCAATTGAGGGTCAAGTGAGGGACAAATCAGGGACTATGTGATTAATGAGTTGACCCATGATGGTGATCAATGGGGCAAATTACCCTTATACCCTTGAAGGGTACAATTGAAGGATACCTTGTTTTAATCAAACTCTAATGTCTTGTTTTTGAAGACTTAGCTTATGTTGATCAATGAGGACTTAACCCAACCTGTCTTGGAGTGATGTAATTATTATCCACCACATGAGGGGAGAGAAAGTCACTACATGTTAGTGAGAGGAGAGAGAAAGTATCAAATATGATTGAAACTCAAGTAAAACACCTTCAATGTGTTTAATTGTGCACGATTAGGGTATGATCCACCTATGTGAGATCATGGAAACCCTAACTATGATAATTGATGAATCTTAACCTAACCTGAGAGCATCAAAGGTGATGTTTTCTCATACATGATGATGATATGAGTTCAATTAAATGTAATGTGAATAGTAAACCCTAATTCAAGGGTGATGACATGTAATGTGAATAGTAAACCCTAATTCAAGGGTGATGGCATGTAATGTGAATAGTAAACCCTGATTCTAGGGTGAGGGCATGTAATGTGTGCCTTAAAACACTATTTGATGAAAACCAGGGAAACCTAGCTCTTGTAAGAGTAGGGAGATACAACTTCTTTAAATGAGTTATTTACTGTTATCAGTTGAATTGACCATGCAGGTTCTTATATGAGGATGATCATATCCATGTATGGATGATGATGCTATATTCATTGAAAGCATGTTGTTAGCTTTATGAATAGTGATATATCGTGGTGCCTTGTTAGTGGAATCTTATGAGATTGATGGGCTGTGAGAGACATGAGTACCATCAAGGTCATGCTTAACAGATGACTTGTGATGAGAGAATTGCGAAATGGTAATTGATGTAAGTTAGACTTGTTACATTTAGTATCCTTATTTCTTAACTGCTATGCTAATGTTTAATGTTCAAGAACATGTATGTTATCTGATAAATGATAACTTATGAGTTTGATAGGTTGAATGAGTCATGAGTAATATGCGCTGATGATCATCAAAGGTCATATTATTTAGATGACCAGATAAAATAAGATGTTCGTGGTAATAAATGTTATAATTAGTCCAGGGGTTTGGACTCTCACTTTCTGGATTCTCAGTGATAAGATGTTTAGGGATTGATGTCCCTATGTTAAATTATGAAATGTGATCCTAATATAGAGTGTTACTATGTGAAATTCTATTACAAGATAATCCTATGAAAGGCTTAACTGCAGACTTATGGGTGATGAATGTAAATAACCCTTGTGTCACTTGAGTATGGTTAAGTATGATTTCATGTGTACTAATCATACAGTTATGTTGTGGATTTGGAATCCTAACACCTTGTAGGAAAGGGTATGGCTACAGACCATGATATCCTTTATTATAATGCCAGGTGATGGATATATGATCTAAGCCTGAAGAGAGCCAGTGTGGTGATGATGGATTTATAATAAATAGATGTTATACATGTCCTTTTATTTCTAAAAGAAAAGTGATATGTGGGTTTATCTTAGAGATGCTTTGCTTCTAGTAGGAGGAATAGATTACAATATGTGAAACATTGTTCTAACTAATCCTAAAATATATATGACTTCTTTGTGTACTTTTATTCTCTTATTCTGTAATAATCATGTTTCTGGCGAAGAGTTATAACTCCCGCTGGGACAATTATTTTAAAATTGTCTCACCCCGTAGATTTCAACTTTTTAGGTGGTCACCAAGGACGAAGGGACCAATCTCCAGGTGACCAGTATCAGCAGCAGCAGCACCCGGAGCAGCAGTAAATCTCAGGTGGAGATTCAGACTGCTGAGTTATATAGATAGATAGTCAGTCCTATGCGTCCTCTGTACTCTCAGGTCCTTGGAGTCATGGTCTGAGTTTTGATTCATCTCTTGAGATTTTGTAGCATGTTGTGTATAATTACTCAAGAAGTAATTAACAAAGATGTAAACAGTTTATCTTGAATCTATGAAAGGGGTTTTTATGGTTTCAATGTCTTATCTAAAAAAGTTTTAATTTCCTCTGATTTTTGGTATTCCGCTGCTAAACGAATCGCTTCCGCTATGTTTACTTCGAAGTTCATGTGTTCATCTCGGATTTTGGAGATCATAGCCCACAATTAGTGGTATCAGAGCTCTAGGTTCGCTGAGTCTATAGAGACATAGGACTTAGGATGTCGAGTCTATCCTTAGTGTTCCTTCCTTATCTAATAGAATCTTCTACTCCTCAGGAGAAGAAGATATATAGGAATGTCTGAGCCACATGAAGAGTACGTGGCGGAAAATAGCGTTGCTACACCACAGGGAGGTGCAAGGCACCCAGAAATAGAGCAACCCTTACCTGAACAACCCAGGGAGCCACCCCAGTTTGACCCAGCTGAGATAGAAAACCCAGCTATCCATGCTTTATTTGATAAGTTTCTGACAGCTATAACACACATAATAGATAGGGTGCCACCATCTGTACTTAGGGCACCAGCCCATCAGGAAGGTTATGGAGCCGGCAAGACTTTTGAGAGACTTTGCCGGGTGGGAGCCATAGACTATTCTGGTACATCTGACCCAGCAGATGCTGATCTATGGTTGACAGAGCTGGAAAAGGCTTTTAGGATCCTTGATATTCCTGAAGCTGAAAAGGTAAAACATGTGATATACCTCCTAAAAGGGAGTGCTGGTAATTGGTGGATGATAGAGGAGGATAAGAGACCAGGCGAAGAAATAGGATGGGATGTTATCCGACAAGAATTCGTCAATAGATACTTCCCTAAGATGTATCTAGATGAGAAGATCTCTCAATTTGAGAAGATCACACAAGGATATATGAACGTTAGCGAGTATGAAGCTAAGTTGATGGAGTTACTACGGTTATGTCCACAGATGGCAGTTAGTGATGAAGAAAGAATTTGGCGTTTCGAAAAAGGATTGAACTCTGAACTAGCCACTCCTGTGTCTGCTCTAGAGAATAGAGAAAAGTTTGCCACCTTTGTGGAGTCAGTGAGAAGGATAGAGAGGTCGGAAACCATGAAACAACAGACAAGTAGTAAGAAGATGTACACCCAGCCTCAAGAACAAAGGCCTGAAAGCTTTAAGAAACCAAGATTTTCTACACCATCAGCAATGTCAGGATTTCCTACCCAGACACAATGGGTGTCAAGTGGAAGTAGGAATCGTAGTAGTATTCCAAGAGGATCTTTCGACATAGCATCAGCATCGGTAACTGGATCGTATAGACACTTTGCACCCAGGATCTGTTACCTATGTAGACAACCAGGACACCTGGCAAAGGATTGTCCAGACAAGAGTACAATAACGACTCAACCCCAAGGACATAGTCTGCAAGGCTCACAAGGGAGGCTCTATTATAATAGAGGACGTGGACAAACGTCCCATACAGGTCAGATGAAATAAGTTTTGTTTTAATATTACATATCAGGATTCTATGTGTTAAAAATATGTAATTTTGCTGCTTCTAAATTCCTTGACTAAGTCCTGGAAGAACACAAGGGAGATAAGAACTTGTATCTTACTCAGTATTCTTTAAAATAATTTATAATCTCCCTTAACTGTGTATGAAAAGGATGAAATATAGATGTGATACCTGAAGAATAATCTAGTATGGTAAATTCTGTGTGTATAATGATATGAAGAACGAGGAATATGTTGATAAGTAAAATACATACTACCTAATCTCAATACTTATATACCCTGGCCAGGTATATAGTTATTGTAGATAAGGCAAGTATGAAACTCCTAGAGTGTTATCTTTTGATTACTCTGATCAGGTAATTATTCTAAAACAATCTAGAGAGTATAAGGAAAAATTAAATGAGAAAAGCTAAGTGAATACTTAGTGAATATGCTCAGTGAATATACTCAGTGAATACTTAGTGAATATACTCAGTGAATACTTAGTGAATATACTCAGTGAATACTTAGTGAATATGCTCAGTGAATATACTCAGTGAATACTTAGTGAATATGCTCAGTGAATATACTTAGTGAATACTTAGTGAATATGCTCAGTGAATATACTCAGTGAATACTTAGTGAATATGCTCAGTGAATGTACTCAGTGAATACTTAGTGAATATGCTCAGTGAACATACTCAGTGAATGCTTAGTGAATATACTCAGTGAACATACTCAGTGAATACTTAGTGAATATGCTCAGTGAATATACTCAGTGAATACTTAGTGAATATGCTCAGTGAATATACTCAGTGAATACTTAGTGAATATACTCAGTGAATACTTAGTGAATATACTCAGTGAATACTTAGTGAATATGCTTAGTGAATATACTCAGTGAATACTTAGTGAATATGCTTAGTGAATATACTCAGTGAATACTTAGTGAATATGCTCGGTGAATATACTCAGTGAATACTTAGTGAATATGCTCAGTGAATATACTCAGTGAATACTTAGTGAATATGCTCAGTGAATATACTCAGTGAATACTTAGTGAATATGCTCAGTGAACATACTCAGTGAATGCTTAGTGAATATACTCAGTGAACATACTCAGTGAATACTTAGTGAATACACTCAGTGAACATACTCAGTGAATGCTTAGTGAATAGTTAGTGAACAAACTTAGTGAATATACTTGGTGAATTTCCTCAGTAACTACTTAGTAAGCCTTTCTCAATGAACTCCTTTAGTGAAGCCCTTGAGACAATATACAG
Organism: Alisma plantago-aquatica; assembly: GCA_963693085.1. Taxonomy (NCBI): domain Eukaryota; kingdom Viridiplantae; phylum Streptophyta; class Magnoliopsida; order Alismatales; family Alismataceae; genus Alisma; species Alisma plantago-aquatica. The sequence continues at coordinate 309,084,001 of OY856413.1, read as the reverse complement.
AGTAAATTATCTGTGTTAAGGTATGTATATTCCTCTGTTGGTAAGAATTCTTGAGTGATATGAGAAGAATGTTCTTTTATGCTTTTTCCTTTCAAAAGTATGGACACATTATGTTAGGGGTTTATGCTTTACACAAGCATAAATAGTGATAAGGGATAATTAATGAAAGGGACTTTGTGTGAATTACAGACCCATAATATCATCATAGTGACTAATCTGTTCTTCCTTTCCCTGGGATTTCGAGGACGAAATCCTTGTTAGGGGTTTATAATTTGTAACATCCCTGACCTGGGTTATAACCTAACCCTAGAAGTTTTGCCTAAATATGTAATTAAACACTTGTAATTATCTTTTAGCAGGTAATAAAAGCTCCTTAGGAACATATGTTTCCATTCATGTCCCCTAGGAACAATGTTGTAGTATTGTTTTGCAATGCAGGGACCTATGTGCAATTATCCAGTTAAGAGGTTTAACTTGCAGAGTTCATAGGTTAAGATGTACCCTTGTTGATGAAACATCATAAGAGTGAATCTGATGAGGCATGATGGATTTTCCAAGCTTGGGCATTCAGATGCAGCTTGTGGAATGATCCTGGTGCTTAAAAACCCTAATTTGGAGTAAAGTGCAATTTACCCAAATTATGGGTGAAACTTGTAAAGTACACCTTCTAGAGCATCTTATATGAATCTTGGCATCATTTAGAGTAGAAATGATGAAAGAGATGCATCAATAAATAATCAGATAAGAAAAGTAATCTTTGTGCATAAAATTCACCATGTATGTGTATGAAGACCTTCATATGTGTACCCTAGTTGAAAGTTGATCTTTTCTACCCTTAAATCTTGAGCTTTGATGAACTTGGCTTAAGTTTAGATGGCTTGGACGTTCCTAAGAAGCAAGGAGGGACTTAGATGAAATCCCATGCTTTAGAGGTCCTTATGGTGTAAAATGGCCTAAAGTATATAAGCACTTTTCCTTGTAAACCAAGTGAACGATCCTTCATTTCTCCTCACTTCTCTTCTTTCTCAAAATTTCTAAGGCAAGATATGGAGCTCAGGGAGGTGACCAAGTAGTTTTAAGGTGAGAAGAACCATCTTCAAGCTCGGATTCTTAGGTGAATTCATCATGCAAGCTTGGTTTTGTGGATAACTCACTTAGTTTTCTTGTTCTAGCCATCCATTCCTACCTTTCTTTGGAGGAATCACCCTTGACCAAGTTGTGGAGTTCAAGAAGCCATTAGAGGCTTGAAGATTGGAAGCTTGGAGCTCCAAGAACATCGTTTAAGGTGGGTTTTATAACTCTAAACCTTTTTCTTTCTTATGCATATATTTGTACTTGCAAAAGTAGCTTGTTCTTCTTTTCCCCATCCTTCCTTGCTTTCCTGCAACTAAAACCACGAAGAACAGACCTTGATATGGAGGTAGAAGAATATGGGTGTGATTACCAATGTTACTTTATCAAACGGTCCTGTTCCCCCCCCCCCTTTGACCAAACGGTTTGGGGCAAACGGTTTGCAAAACCGTTTGAAGGGCAAACAGTTTCACAAGGTCGGTTGGAGCAAACGGTCTCCAAAACCGTTTGAGGGCATTGCCCAAGTGTGGACCGTTTGGGATTTCTGTTCATAGTTATGTAGGATAATTACCCACCAAATTTAAGTGGTTAACTCCAAAGGAATCGTAGGTTGAAGGCCAATCAATTAGGCAAATCGAATTGAATTAAATGCTGATTTTCAATCTGATTAACTTGAACGTTTTGGGAAAACGGTCTAAAGACCATTTGAAGGCGTTGACCAAGCGTGGACCATTTGGGATTACTGTTCCTAATTATTTGTCCTAATGACCTACCAAATTTGATAGGTTAACTCCCAAGGAATCATGATTTAAAGGCTAAACAATTAGGAAATCGAATTGAATTAAGTGCTGATTTTCCAATCTGATTAACTTGAACTTTTTGGGCAAACGGTTTCAAACCGTTTGAGTGAGTTGAACAATCATTTACCGTTTGTGATTCCTGTTCATAATCATGTTGTTTAATAACCCTCCTAATTTGAGGGATTAACTCCAAAGGAATCGTGTGTTGAAGGCTAATCAATTATGTGAACCCTAATTGGATTAAGTGCTGACTTTCAACTTGATTGATATAACTTTTTGGATTTTCTTTCCCAAATGGTCTCAAGACCGTTTGGGGATCACCCAAACGGTCTCAGGACCGTTTGGAGGTCACCCAAGACCGTTTGGAGGTCTAGGGTTGAATATGGTTAAGTGTTTGAAGGACAAAAGATATGGTGTTAACCCTAATCGACTAAGTGTTGGATTTGCATTGAATTGAGTTGATTGTTTGGGGTTGATTGGCTCAAATGGTCTCAAGACCGTTTGGGGATCACCCAAACGGTCTCAAGACCGTTTGGAGGTCACCCAAGACCGTTTGGAGGTCTGGGGTCAGGTATCGATGACCAATTGAAGGTCCAAAGGAACACAATTACAAGGCAATCAATTGCTGATTTGATGATCAACTCAATAGCTCAAACCCTAATGATTTTTTCACTAGAATCCAAGGGTTGGGTGAGCCAAACGGTCTCAAGACCATTTGGGACTCATCCAAACGGTCTCAAGACCGTTTGGATGTCACCCAAGACCGTTTGGAGGTCTAGGGGTGAGTATGGTTAAGCAATTGATGATCCAATGATACTAAGTTGGAATGTAATCAATTGTTGTTTTGGTGATCAATCCAATGATCCAAACCTTAATTTGTTGACTTGGATTTTGATGATATGATGGGCAAACGGTCTGAAGACCGTTTGGAGGTCATCCAAACGACCTCAAGACCGTTTGGGGTCAGGTCATGTCCCATTTGATTGATGGTTCAGTAGGTTCAAATCAATTAGACCCACATTGAAATATGTTGAAGGGTTATTGATTCCAAACCCTAATTCGATTGAGTTAAACCCTAATTGATGGTCAAGTGAGGGACAAATCAGGGACTATGTGATTAATGAGTTGACCCATGATGGTGATCAATGGGGCAAATTACCCTTATACCCTTGAAGGGTACAATTGAAGGATACCTTGTTTTAATCAAACCCTAATGTCTTGTTTTTGAAGACTTAGCTTATGTTGATCAATGAGGACTTAACCCAACCTGTCATGGAGTGATGTAATCATTATCCACCACATGAGGGGAGAGAAAGTCACTACATGTTAGTGAGAGGAGAGAGAAAGTATCAAATATGATTGAAACTCAAGTAAAACACCTTCAATGTGTTTAATTGTGCACGATTAGGGTATGATCCACCTATGTGAGATCATGGAAACCCTAACTATGATAATTGATGAATCTTAACCTAACCTGATAGCATCAAAGGTGATGTTTTCTCATACATGATGATGATATGAGTTCAATTCAATGTAATGTGAATAGTAAACCCTAATTCAAGGGTGATGGCATGTAATGTGAATAGTAAACCCTAATTCAAGGGTGATGGCATGTAATGTGAATAGTAAACCCTGATTCTAGGGTGAGGGCATGTAATGTGTGACTTATAATACTATTTGATGAAAACCAGGGAAACCTAGCTCTTGTAAGAGTAGGGAGATACAACTTCTTTAAATGAGTTATTTACTATTATTAGTTGAATTGACCATGGAGGTTCCTATATGAGGATGATCATATCCAGGTATGGATGATGATGCTATATTCATTGAAAGCATGTTGTTAGCTTTATGAATAGTGATATATCCTGGTGCCTTGTTAGTGGCATCTTATGAGATTGATGGGATGTGAGAGCCATGAGTACCATCAAGGTCATGCTTAACAGATGATTTGTGATGAGAGAATTGAGAAATGGTAATTGATGTAAGTTAGACTTGTTACATTTAGTATCCTTCTTTCTTAGCTGCTATGCTAATGTTTAATGTTCAAGAACATGTATGTTATCTGATAAGTGATAAGTTATGAGTTTGATAGGTTGAATGAGTCATGAGTAATATGCGCTGATGATCATCAAAGGTCATATTATTTAGATGACCAGATAAAATAAGATGTTCTTGGTAATAAATGTTATAATTAGTCTGGGGTTTGGACTCTCACTTTCCGGATTCTTAGTGATAAGATGTTTACGGATTGATGTCCCTATGTTAAATTATGAAATGTGATCCTAATATAGAGTGTTACTATGTGAAATTCTATTACAAGATAATCCTATGAAAGGCTTAACTGCAGACTTATGGGTGATGAATGTAAATAACCCTTGTGTCACTTGAGTATGGTTAAGTATGATTTCATGTGTACTAATCATACAGTTATGTTGTGGATTTGGAATCCTAACACCTTGTAGGAAAGGGTATGGCTACAGGCCATGATATCCCTTATTATAATGCCAGGTGATGGATATATGATCTATTCCTGAAGAGAGCCAATGTGGTGATGATGGATTTATAATAAATAGATGTTATACATGTCCTTTTATTTCTAAAAGAAAAGTGATATGTGGGTTTATCTTAGAGATGCTTTGCTTCTAGTAGGAGGAATAGATTACAATCTGTGAAACATTGTTCTAACTACTCCTAAAGTATATATGACTTCTTTGTGTACTGTTATTCTCTTATTTTGTAATAATCATGTTTCTGGCGAAGAGTTATAACTCCCGCTGGGACAATTATTTTAAAATTGTCTCACCCCGTAGATTTCAAATTTTTAGGTGGTCGCCAAGGACGAAGGGACCAATCTCCAGGTGACCAGTATCAGCAGCATCAGCACCCGGAGCAGTAGTAAATCTCAGGTGGAGATTCAAACTGCTGAGTTATATAGATAGATAGTCAGTCCTATGCGTCCTCTGTACTCTGAGGTCCTTGGAGTCATGGTCTGAGTTTTGATTCGCCTCTTGAGATTTTGTAGCATGTTGTGTATAATTGATCAAGAAGTAATTAACAGAGATGTAAAAAGTTTATCTTGAATCTATGGAAGGAGTTTTTATGGTTTCAATGTCTTATCTCAAAAAGTTTTAATTTCCGCTGATTTTTGGTATTCCGCTGCTAAACGAATCGCTTCCGCTATGTTTACTTCGAAGTGCATGTGTTCATCTCAGATTTTGGAGATCAGAGCCCACACTCTAGACTTACGTATTATTGTTGTTTATTAGCTTCCAGAAAAACATCTGAATAGGAACATAACAAGAATGTAGTATTCTTATCATACAAATGATCTCACTATTTATGTTCTTAGTCTAAAGACATATGTCATCGAGTAACATCATTCTTTACACATCTATCGTGTTATACCATTATCTCATAATTATATAAACATATAGACAAATATTGCCTCTATTATTATTCAAATAATTTACAAGATATACCATTCCAATCATTGTATGATTGTCTCTCTAGGTATACATACCAACAATAGGCTCATATACACATGTTTGGGTGTTTGTTACCCATAATGGGTGCGCATCCACACACACAAAATAATATTATCTATCAATTTTTAGGCACCTATTTTTTACAAATAAATGTCTACTTTGGACATGAACCACAAATGGGTAAAAGCACCCAAAAATAGTGAATATGCACCCAAAAATAATGAACATATTTTTGATATGTGTGTGCCTATTCTTGATGAATAAGAACATATATATTACTTTGGACATGCACACAACACCTTGCTGTCCATGGAGGTTAAAGAAGGAAGATAAGCATAAAGAATGCCTTATTGCTAAAATAAGTGAAGAAGAATAAGAAGAAGAGGTAAGCCTTTTTGATTTATCAAAAGAAGATTTAATTGCTATCCAATAAGAAACACATGATAAGTATATTGAGTGCAAGAAGAAATTAAAGAAATCTAATAAAGCAAATGATGAGTTACATGAAAATCTTCTTGCTCTCACATCTGAAAATGAAGATCTTAAGGAGACATTAAACTTAACAATTAAAGACCATGATATTAATCTGAAATCAATAGAGGCAGATTGCAATCTTCTATCTCTAGAAAAGACAAACTTGCAAGCCCAAATTAATGATCTTCAAAAACAACCAATCCTATGCAATCATCTAGATCATGATACTATTGTGAAAGAAAGAGATTCTTTATTATCTAATCTAGATCAAGCAAAGTTAGATATCAAAAAGAAAATGGATGAGATTGCTAAGTTACAACAAGAAGTTAGTAGCTTAAGAAGCAATGATGTTCTTGATAAGATCTTAAATGATTCTCATGGTCAAATTGGAAGGAGAGGACTAGGTTACAAGCCTAAAGGAAAATCATATCAAAAACCTAGTGGGGGAAGGACTCAAGTGCCAAAGACTCAATCTATGTATGTACCTAAAGACAAATATACATATGTACCCAAGAACAATGTAGATCAAACTCATAAAAAGAGAAATGAGATTGATTTTATATGTTGCCATTATTGTTTGCGTCTTGGACATTATTCCTTCTCATGTCCTTACAAGAAAAAGGATGTTGAGTTGGTATGGGTTCCAAAACCCCCAAACTAAATAGATTAAATTAAGTTGAGATATTACCAAAAGATTCTAAATTGTATATCTTCATGTCTATCTCAACTTAACATAATCAGATCACAAAATTGATTCAAGTAATTAAATTTTCTAACTTGAAAATACACATTTTAAATAACTTGTCTTAGTTCCTAAAACCTAGAGATCTGAATATGATTAGTTGAGATTTGACTCAAATGTTACTTTGATACTTAAATGTTTTATCTCAACTAAACTGAGTTTTAAATTGCATAATTGAATTGGAAGTAATCTATCTTTTACTTACATATAATTACTGAAAAAATACAGAAACATTATCGGTCGAGAAAATGTTTGACCGAGAACATTTTTGATCGACAATTAGTCGACCGAGAAGGTTACTATTTTTAAAGCTTGTAAAAATCTGATAAAACATGTACAAACAACAGAATACTCAATCGAGCAAATCTTCGACCGAGATAAATTCGGACGAAGAAAAGTTTGACCGAATCAAGTTCAGTTGAACATGTTTAAATTGATCTAATTTGCTATCAATTTTCTATGAATGTTGATTTAATATGCAAATCAAGAATGAATCTTGGAGAAAATTCTTTAAACATATGGCATAAATTGCAAACTTATTTTTAATTGCTATAATCTCCTACATGGTTTGGCTTAAAACAAAAAAATTATGAACCATGTTGATTTAATTACTATTTTATAATAATCCCCATTGTTTGTTCTAAGTATTCCTTGGTCTATCTATATAAAAACCATGTGTCTTGAGATTTGCTTTTAAACGATCATAATCATTGTAGATATGCTTCTATTGCTCTATCATGATCATTATGTATATACCTTTACTGTTTTATCATAATCATTGTGTTCCATCTTTTACTTGGTATGCCTAAAATAATCTTTGATCTATATATACAAATTGTGAATGGAAATTGTTCTCAAAATGATCATTGTGATTCAACCCATTACAAAAAAAGATGTTGTTATCATTGAAAATGCCATTTTGCATAACAGTAAAACTCTATGGCACAAATGCATCTTGACATGATAGATAATGATTATCGTGTGCATGTCTTGTATCAACTCGTGTAATAAATGAATGATTTTTTCTAGATGACACTACGGTGAGCTAAATTGTTTTTGTTTCCTAGAACAAGAATATTAATGTTGTATCTAGTTGCAAAAATCTTGGCTTTAAGATATTAATCTTACTTTCAAGGATATACGTTTCCAAAGAATCTTATGATTAATATGAAAATAAGGGTACTAGAAGAAATGGGATTTGATATTTATGTACCCATAGCAAAACTTAGGAGACATCATTCAAAATAAATGTAAAACATGCATTCTAGGAAAATCAAGGACAAAGACTTCATTGTGATGCCTATATTAAGTTTTTAAATTGATAAAACGTATTCATAATAGGTATCACTCAAAGTGCTTCAAATTGATATTCATTTAATCAAGTTTCCTACATATATACTTCACATTTTATTGTTTAAATTGTAAATATGTAGGAAATGCCTCTTTGTTGAAATAAAGTTCAACCATGGGGCGCTATGGTCGAAGTCAAGGTCGACCTAAAATAAGCTTGAAAAATGCTTATTTGAAAATCATTTTATTGCATTAATCTTAGTATCTTGCTTCAAAATGTGTTCATAATATTGAAAAACATGATTTTAGTGCAAAAGCTCTAATAAAAGGTCAAAATCAAATCTTAAAAAACTAGCTATGACCTTAGGATTATTGAATTATCTTGATCAATACCTTAGAAAATGATTAAATTATTACTCCCCTAGAATATATATATATATATATATATATATATATATATATATATATATATATATATATATATATATATATATGTTCTACATCTCTAAAAATATAGTCTCTCACTTGCATTAAAAACTAGCTTAAAATTTCATCCACAATGTTCAATCACAGCAATTTTGTCGGTCAGCAAAAATATCGACTGAGACATACTCGGTCGACAAATTCGTCCACCGAAGACATCTCGGTTGGTTATATTTCTTGACCGACACTCACCAAGTAGATGTTGCACATTCGAACCCAGACATATCCCCAGTCGACAAAATGTACGACCGAGTCTACACCGATCGATAAAATTGTCGACTGAGACAAACTTTGTGAACCCCCCATTCACGTGAATTAAAAGGCAATCTTCCGATTAAAATACTAATTAAAAAAAATAGCTAATTTTTAAATTCTTGATCGACTGTTGGACGACTGAGAGGAGCGTCTACAGAAACGACCATTACGGTCGTCGGTTGACGAATGGTCGACCGAGATGGGTTCTGTCTTTCTATAAATAGAGCCCAAAATGACCCCATTCTTCACCAATTCACATCCTCACTTCTCTAGCCCCTCTCTAGTGCATTATTGTGCAAATTTATAGCTCCTCTCCACCCAAATCTTGCCTTGCTTCTTCTCCACTTCAAATCATCAAGATGGCTTCCTCATCATCATGTGGAAAGAAGCAGGTTGCAACTAAGAAGGGAAGGACGGTCTCCCCGGCGCTGACGATCATCAACGACATTCCATTCAACGATGTAGCTGTCGGCTATCGCTACCTCAGGCTATCCTCAAGGACCCCTCTTCCACGATGTCCAGTCGACGTTATGGACTTCAACAACATTGTTGATCTTGAGGAACTCTTTGAGGTGCAATACCTTTCTGAATTTCTAAATCCTTCCATCCGTTCCTACTCCTCCCAAGTAGTCAATGAATTCTATGCCAACCTAACTACACATCTTGACCATGGTCATTCTTTCTCTTATATGGTTAATGGGTATGGATTTTATTTGTCTGAGGAGGACATTCTTAACATGATTAACATAGATGTAGAAGACTATAAAGAGTTTATTGACCTCACCATCAGTAACCCACTAAATAAGCTTTCTCAAGATGACACTACCACTTGTTTAAGTGACATTAAGAAAGCCATTTTTCTATCAAATACCACTTGCCATAAAGACAGGGGTACATATTCTGCCATCAATTTAAAACCCAAAGCTAGGATAGTAAACCTAATTGTTGCCACAAATATCTATCCTAGGGCAAATAAATTTGAAGTACCCACTTTTCACATGTATCTTATTTATGCCATCCTAAAACGTATACCCATCAATTTTATTCGTCTCATTCTTAAGAACATGATTGAATTCTCTGGAAATCTACCTTATGCTGATTTTGTTTGCCAAATTACTCAACATTTTCTTAAGAAGAGTATTGAGGACCTAGGTTACAAATGTGATAGGAAACCCCAAAAGATAACTAGAAATACAGTAGCGAAGATGGGGATCATATTTTGGACACAAGAGGGCTAGGACTGAAGGGGATCCATCCACCCAAGACATGCCTCCACCACCTCCTCCTACTAGCCTACCTTATGATCCTATCACAAATACTTTGATATATATTGCTGGTTCTGAATATCACCTAAGTAGGCAATTGGATTACAATCATCATGCCATGTCTTATTTAAATCAAAGGATGCAAGACCTCTCTCTTGAACAACTTTATGAATATCCTTATTCACTTAATCCTGGCATGCTAAACCCCTACAATCCATCCTACAATTACTATAAAATTCCACCTCCACCATCTTATGACCTCACTCATACTCAATTTTCTCCAATCCAACTCCAAGATATTGTTGCCCACTTTCGATTCGATCGTGTTCCTACCTTCTTGGAGGCTTATGCTTTGACCAAGACAGGTGCCTTGGAGTGGCAGGCACTGGTCAAATACTATGGAGTTGAGACCTTTCTTGGGAAAGACCCGGAAATTGATGTAATTCTTTGGTCTTTTCAGCGAGATCATGAGATTTATGGCTATCTTTGTAATGTTTGCAATGGCTATCTTTTTGTTATAAGCTAGTATGTTATGATTTATGGGTCATCTTATGAGTTGTATAAGCAATGAGTTGTTATGAATAAAAGTGTTTCCTATGTCTTCAATTGGATATATCCTTGTTAAAAAGAATATTATAGGGGGGCATAACAATCAAGGGGAGTAATATATGCAATGAATCTAAAAGGATCTCATATCATTTCAAGGCTTACCATCCTTTGCAAATGATTGAGAAATAAATTGTGGTTAAATTTGATAATAAATGGTTTGCATCCCTTGTTTTTAAAACTGAATTTCTTATCAAGGGGGAGCATCTAATTATCAAATTAAGGGGGAGTAATAAAAGTCATAATGATTATCTTGGTTATCTTTTTGAAATGACAAATGGGGAGAAATAATATAAAATCAAAAATATAAAATAAAATGAGTTTCATAATCATTCATCCAGAACACACTTGCAAACAAGAGAATGGCTACAAAAGGTAAACTTCAGGTATGAAACTCATATGATTTACATTTCATTATTTTATATTTTGGAAATGTTTGTCATCTTCAAAAAGGGGGAGATTGTTAGATAAATTGGACATTATTATAATCCCTTTGTTTTGATGATGACAAACATTTCATCCTTGTCCATCTAACGTGCTACTTGAGTGTTGCAAGAACTAGGTGGATGACACAACTTGGAAGATCTATATGCTAAAAATGCTTTAATTCATGATTGTAATCAAATGTAAAAGCTTGTACAAGTATATAATGTACAAGTACTTAGATATTATGTAAATAAAGCATTTAGATCTTCCCTAGCCAATCACAACACTTAGATAGGTCATCCCCTACAATAGTGTCATAACTGCACACTGATACACACACTTAATACATAGTTTAAAACATTAAAACAAAGTCAGTCTTGGTCGACAAACTTCTCGACCGAGACACTCTCAATCAACAATCTCCTCGACCGAGAATGACCCAAGTAGCCTTTAGACACAACAGACAAGGTAGTTGGGAGTTGGAATCGAACGTTATACACACTTGCTCCAGATTGTCCCTCGGTTGACAAAAACTTTGACCGACAGGATTCTCGGTCGACAATTCCTCGACCGAGAAGAGCTCTGTCTGCACTTTTTAGAATTAATTAACTAGCCACTTCTAAAGCAATTAGTAGACAACTAACGGCTAGTTAAGAACTAAGAACCCCCTACAAAGTGTCTAGAACGTCCTTAAGAACTGATAGGCCATTCCTATAATTAGGACATGCCTTAGGACACCCAAAATATACTTGTGAAACACTTGAGCATACACACTTGCAATTGGCAATCTGTTCTTGTGAGCAATTGAGCAACTCCAACATTGACTATTCATTTCCATTGCTCCAAATTCGTGTTCTATAGGCTAGCATCTCCTACCCACTGCACTTATAATTCCATACACATTGGTTAGGAGATCAAAACGCTTGATATAGGAAATCAATCCTTGTGCTACAAGCGGTAATTGTAATTTCTATTTTCCCTTCTTGTTCTTTCTTATTGATTGTACTCTCCTTGCTACTCCTAGGGTTGGAGGCTACGAATTGGAGAGGGTTTGATCTTCTCAGTGGAGAAGGAGGACTCTGGACTACTTCAAGAAAGCTGTCTTAATGGGAAGCTACTTCAAGAGGAAGGCTGCTTCAAGGGGGAGCTTGAAGTTACTTCAAGGAAGGCTGCTTCAAGGTTGGTGAGACTACTTCAAGGTGAAGGTTGTCCAAAGGGTGATGAAAGTGTTGTAATTTTATGTAACATCCTTGCGAGGTAATAAAATTAAATACTTTCAAAATCCCGATTGGAAACAATTGGGTAGTGGATTGACTCCTTTAGTTTTTGCTAAAGGTAGAACCACTCTAAATAGCTTGCCTCCTTCTTACTATCTCAATTGTGGTTGTTTGAGTTGAATCATTATTAAAATTTTTATAAAACCCTATTCACCCCCCTCTAGTGTTTTTTCAAAGAAGAGAGGACATGCCACTATCTATGATAGAGTTAACACAAAGGATATCAAAATTCCTATCCCTAACACATATTTCCATAGATATCTCTTTAAACTTGTAGTTCTTGTAGGGTTCCTACCTATCAAGTTATAGGAACATACATTCCAACTCCTTGACTTACCATCCTCTATACATATGTTTTCTATAATAAAGGGAGGGATCAAAGCGATACCTAGGAAATCATGAGAAAAGCCTGGTGGACAACTATATTTTTAACTTTGACAACATAATTATAACACCCTAAATTTTAAAAACATACAAATTACTTAACAAAATCTTAATTCTCATCGGTATGTCACAAAAATGATTTCATTTCATAAAAATATACTCTAATACAACTGACATAGGAAAATTAATGCAATTCCCATGTCTCAAGTTCCAGAACATAAAACATCAACTCTAAACTAAACTAAACCAACACATGGTATTTATATTGAATGAAAAATAAAATAAATTCCATAAAATAGTTTCCCCACAATGGCTAAACTTCTAGATTTATCTTGAGGTAAAAGCTCCTTGATTATTCTACGTTATCCTTCTCTTCTATGGACATTGCATCTCTCTCCATGCAAAGTAAAATGGAAAATATTTTAGCATAAGTGGCATATGTAACATTATATGAACTCAAAATAAGTTTACTTTTGAGAAATAATAAATTAAAAAATTATAAATATTGGATTCTTTTCATGTTATTTGTCTTCACTTTGTATCTTAATTGTTTAACATTATTGTTTTGAGCTGAAAATATTGTCATTCATCTATAAATGCTCACAAGAGATCATTGCTCACACTTATGCACCCAATTGCTCATTGCTCACAATGCCTTGGAAGGAACAACATCATCATTTATCTTATTCTTGACATTATTCTTGAGCATAAAAACTTGAAACCATTAACTTTAACTTTAGAAAAGACATGTATTTTATCATCATAATCTCTTTTTTTTGGTTGGTCAAAAAGCGTGTTACTATAAAACCGAAAACATTGGGCACAGAGTACCCCATTACATCACAAGGAGCTAAAAAGATAGACCAAGGATCATATACCCCACACAGGGGGTATTATACTAGACCTAAACATAACAGTCACTGAGATGAACATCAAAACTAACAAGACTAAATAGCAGGCATGCCTACCAGGAGAACGATTTATTACAACCTGCAGATACATGCAATAAGCCCGCCCACAAATAGTAACTACATATTACAATATGTCATCCACCAGGGAATCATGTCTGGAACAACATTACTAGCTTCAGATCTTCTTAGATCACTAAAACCATCACATTCCACCAACAGAGAATAGCAAGCCTAAGAGGTTTGAAACAATCCTATCATTCTTGGCACGGTACCAACTGTCTAATAGAAACACCCACAAAGAGTGGTCCAATGCCAACAATTAGAGGATTCAACTAACATCTGAAACCACACAACCACACTATTCATGTCCTGCAATAGAACTAGCAACCAACTTCTTACAAAGAGGCTGCTCGTCAACACCTTAGGGGTGTTCCTACATCCACCAAATAAGGGAGTCAGGATGAAGGATCCGATCCCAGCAGCTCCTTGTTGTAGATTAAACCAGGAGAAAGCTCCGAGGAGCATAAGGTCAAACACCTTGAGGGTACTCTACCTCGTAGCAACAAGAGCCAGCCACTCAAGAGCTCGATGCCCCTATTTGTACAGGAGCATTTCGTCGAGCAATCGAATGACGTTCAAGCAACAACATCAAATGGAAGACATTCAGGGAATGAGACCTAAGCGAACTCCACTTATCATGGACACCGGAGCAGTAGGGACCTACCGCCAGGAGCTGAAACACACCCACATATCAAGGACACCATGCGAGGCAAGTGCCTGGAACCACCCTACTGTCAAACACCTGGCCTGCACCCAGAAGGAAGAAGGCAGGATGCCCACAAGCCACAAACCTCCTTGCTGAATCAAGCAGCGAAAGCTGCCTGAATAGAGATCCCATCGAGGAATCCAACGGGGAGACCCATTACGCTCTGCATTGTCATCCAGTGTCAAATAGTGAATGCGACACTACACCTGGAGAAGGAACCTCCGTCGAGCATCAGGAACTCCCATCCACCTATCGATGATCTGCCACCGTGGTGCTAAAGCAACATCCAACCACAACCGAGGGTCGCATCACCCTGGCAACCAAGTACTCAGGAGGAGGAGACAAGATGTCACTAAATAAGGGGTGAATCACCCCTTTCTTCACCAGTGATGGCGGTAAAATGAAACCTAGATCTGGAGGGAACGACCCCTCTCCAACCATCACTCTAGAACGGTGTGGAGTCAACCAGGTCACCATGCTGCCTCATTTCCAGGTCTAGATTCTTCGCACGCCCCCATCTCTCGTCCACTTGGGCTTCCGAGGAGTGCCCTATTGATTCGGCTAGATCTCTCCCTAACTCCAGAGTAGCCACCGCATCCTTCATCTGCAAGCTTCGACCAAGTCATTGGAGGTCAGGGGGAGGGACGTGCAAAGACGATGTACCCTCCCCCCAGCGGTAGCCGCCAGGGAGATCCTAGAGAGAAGGCAGAATAGAGATCCTAGACAGAAGGTGGAGAGATACCTTTATCATCATAATCTCAATTAGAACAATATATTAAAAATTCATTATCTGAATGTATGCATTAAATCTTGCAAGAACTAGTTGGGACTATATATTGAATATCATTTTAAGTAATTTTTATAAATATAATCAAACAAAATTCCTTTATCAATATGTATTGCTCAGAGCTCATGATCCACTTATAGATGAGATAGAAATTCCCCTAAATTTCCTTAAGGTTGATGAAACCCTAATATCCCAAAGCTTACATACTTTCCTTCAATCAATCTTGATAATCATCTAAACCCTAATTTAGAGTCTTAATGAGAACATGATCTAATATGGTCCAATTAAGGTTCAAAATTAGTAAAAACATGTTCCTTATTCAATAATCATTTCAATGACTATTCAAACTTTTTTCGATAAGTGGTTATATTACTATGAAATGTTCAAGTCCTGGAAAATTAGGAAAAATATTACATATAGGGTAGAATTTGAGGAAAAAACTGAGTCACCCTCTCATCATGTGCCAAGGATTGGATGTGTGTCAGTGCAACTAAGTAAATTTTCATGATTAATTATTTCATGACTTAAATTTCATTCAGGACAACAAAGGTAATGCAAGTCATGACCAGGCATAACAAGAAAATTAGCCCCATAAGGGAAAACACGGTAATTCTCCACTTCCTAACTTCTTTCTCCATTGAGAATGACGAGCAGTGATGACCAGTAGAACCTCAATGAAAATCCTACTATAAAGATGACAAATAGTGGGCTATTACATAAGGGTTGGGTTCCTCAAGTTCTGCTAGTCTCATAAACCCCTTTCTTAAGGTTCAAGGATGTGTGCGGTGGAAAAGCAAGCCTTTACCATGATTAGTTGGAGGTAGAAATTGAGAACTATTGTAAGCAAAAGATTCACCCTAAACCAGTAGTCATGCAACCTCACGACATCAGGGCAGAGCTGACAAAGATGGAAATTGGTTAAACAGAAGTCTAGAATATAGGGATTTCACACATGATAAAAAATGAAAAAAAGTGGAAAAGAATCCATACCTAGAATTAGGAAAAGGCAACTAATTTATGACCTTTAAGGAGGTTTGAGGATGGAAAATGAGATGTGAAAGAGGATTTTTATAGTGGAGACTTAAACTCTAACCCTTATTTTGTAGGTCTACAAGGAAGGGTTTTCTGAGGTAGCTATAGGGTGATAAAGGGGGTATATGTGATGGGAAAACCTTGGGGCATGATAGGCAGAGGTTTAGGAAGCATTCTATTCATTGATGATGGTGTGGGGAAGCATAAGCTAAACACAACCAAGGTGTTAACTTGGAAAATGGACATTGGGTTGAAAATTGATCTAGAGATGTTGATTCCCTATTGAATTAGGGGTCACCGAGTTTGTCTTTCAGTGACAAAGATGGATAGAGATTCAGTTTGGTGTGGTATATACTTGTTTGTGAGATAGAGAAGGAGGGATATCACATGATATATAGTCTTGGAAAAGATGGGGTTGGATGAGAGGGATGAACCACGTCTCATATTTGTCCAAGATTCTAAGAGTTTGGCTCAGAGTCTGACTCTATCCATGTGACAATCATGGTACAAAAAACCAAAGTACAAATGTAAATAGTTTTACATTATCAGGTGTTTTTAGATGTTTTCTTTCTAATTCAAATTGAGTCAAAAAGAATTGTCAGAGTTTAATGAAAATTCATATTTTTGGTAATTGGAGGGTCTAGAATCTAAAAACCCAATTAATTTATTGATTTGAGAGCTAACAACTATTTGTCATTGAATTTTTAGGATAAAATATATTTAATTGTCTAAGACTATCTAAAAATAATAGGGGACTCATATTTTGAAAAAAAATAAAGTATTATTTTATAATTCATAATTTTTGTTGTACATTATATGCACATCTAGTGGACAAATTTCAATTTACTCCTCACATGTTACTTTATATCATTATGAACTACAATTTGTGGAGCTATATATTAAGACCTAATCCTCTATAAAATTTAGGGGATGTTACATTGTGGGTTTCAAATGAATAGAAAATCATTGGCAATACCTATTAGGAATATCTACCAAAGGCCATGCAATAGTTGTACCCTCCTAACAATCATCTTAGCCTCTATTGTGATGTCATCCACTTGAGATTGGTGAAACAAAGCTCATGGTGGTAGTATTGAACACACTACAAGGTAGATGGCGATCTCTCTATCAAGGAGTCTTATCCATGATCACATTACAAGGGCGTTTGTTGGATGCGACACTTGTTGAGGGGAAAAATATATGATAAAAAACAAGTTTTACTATAAGGAACATGACCTGAGTTTTGGGTAACCTTATTTGATTTGGCTTTATCATGTCCTTAGAACCTTTCTTTAATCTTTTGAAATGTAATTAGGGCTTGTGATGTGCTTAAGTTTCAAGTTTGAGCTTGTTTGGATGATGTTTGTGCTTTTTATGCTAGTTGTGGTGCAAATTGCAGTTTACCCTGGGTAGGGGGTTGATGTGCAATTTGCCACATCTAGAGTGTTCCTTATCTCTTGGCTTCATCAAAGAGAGTGTGGTGCTTTGCGGTACTTTGTTTGACCCTTGGTTGAGTGGTGTTACCCTTAGTGGTGATTAGGGTTTTATAGGGTTGGTGTGCTTTGACCTTGTAGCCTTTGTTGGTTTGTCTCGACCTAGGTCGGGACCTAGGGTTTTTTTTAAGGGGTGTCACTATTGAGACACTTTCCCTTGGTGTGGTGTTCACAACCAAGGTTGTCTTGGGTTAAGACAAAGGCTTGGAAAGGTGCGTTTTGACCTAGGTTGCTTGTGGTGGTCTTGGTGTTGTGACCTAGTGGTGTTGTTATGGTGTGTCATGACCATGGAGCCCCTTGGTGTGTCATGGTCACAATATATAGGATGGAGTTGCTTATGTGGTCAAGACACTACCTAGAGTGTATCACCATGTCTTGCATGTCATGTTTAAGTGGTTTCGTGTTGGTGCTTTGTGAGAACAAATGTCCCTTGGGTTCCTTAGTGTGTTGACACCTCATCATTTGTTCTCTCTCTCATCCTTCATCTATATAACCCCTTATCCCTTCTTACTTGAAACCCTTTTGGCCATATATTTTCTTCCTCATTCTTTTCTTGTTCTTGGAGCTTGGTGTAGTAAGGAGGTTCATCCTTGGAGCTTGAGGAACCAATCTCTTCTTGCATGCGTATGTGGTGGTGATCCGAGTTCATCTCCCATCTTTGGTAGGTGTTTACCTTCTAAGTTGATGTTCCTTTGATCTCCTACCTTCATATTCTTCCACTTTTTCATCCTTAGACTGTGTTTTAACATGGTGGTCGTTCTTGAGAGTAAGCTCCTCATCACAAGGGTAATAGGCCATGTTTTGACAAGGCAACACCTAAGTGAGAGGGAGTTTCATCTCTCTTTCCCCCCTTCTTTCCTTTGGTTCAATTTTGAGGTTTTACTATTCATCTTGATCTAACATTTGACCTTAGGGTTTCCCCTTTGTTGAGGTGCTCTTGAGGCTGAGTGTGTAGCTTTTAGTGAAGCTTCTTCAACCCTTGGATCGTGTGCTTGGAGCTCTTGATCTTGAAGTTTGGAGCTCTTGTTGGTGATAATCTTAAGGCAGGTTATATAACACTAAACCTACTCTATTATTGCACTTATTTATGCTTTTTATTACTGTCTTCTTCCTCTAAATTGCCTTCTTACCATGTTTGTTCCTAGTGGTAATCTCTAGAGCTTGTTTGGTGGAGATTCCTTGCTTTGTTGATAGAAATGTGAAACCCTAATCTATTGTACCCATTTTGGTAGATGATGTGTTATGAAGGTTTCTATACATGTATTGCTCTTTACCTTTCCCTCATGCATGGTGTTTGTATACCTAGAGGTTGGAGGTATGTTAGGATCAATTTTGGTTATCTTCAGCATGGTTTTTTCTTCCTTGGCTAAAGTTCTTCCTTGGTAGTTTCTTGACCATGACTTAGGGTCTTGGTGACCATTTGTATGTGACCTTTTCTTTATGATAACCATAGTTACACCCTTGGTTTTAGTTCTATTTTGGTGAACTAGAGGGTGCATCTTGGGAGGTCACGACCCTCCCCTCATGATGGACCTTCATAGCATTTGGTCGAGATGCTCCTTTGAGGTTGAGTTAGACCTAGTGTTGTTAGGTCAAGGCTTTTTGTGTTAAGTAGCCTAGTCACCCTTGGTGTTGGACCTGCCTTGCTTTAGTTGAGACTCACCCTAGAGAGTAGGGTCATGACCATGATGGTCTTGGGTTGCGACATGGGTGGTGGTTTATCGTCTTAGGATGCAACACATGCTGGTGCTTGAGGTTGTTTGGTCGAGACACCTTCTGGTCGAGATGTTCTGGTGGAACCCTAACCATAGTGTCGAAGGCGCGACATGACCTAGAGGGTGGAGGTCATGACATGTGATGGATGGTCGAGATACAAGAGGGTCGCGGTCATGACATGGACCATAGTAGGTGTTCATGACCTATGTTGTTATGTGGTTACATTAGGGTGATGGTAGGTGGATGAGAAACACATGTAATCACCTAATGATAACCATATATGTATGATATATAAGTCATAAACAATGCTGTTTGGAATGTTATCTAATCAACTTTGATGGTGCTTTCTAATCCTTGTGCATTCCAAGATGAGGGAGGAGGATGGTTCTACAGTTGATGGTTGAACCTATTCTGGTGGACCCTAATCGATTAAAAGGAAACCCTAACCCTAAAAATAATGAACGATGATAGTGCTTGTTTCTCCATCATGGTATGGTTGTGATATTATGTGGTTACCTATCCTATTTATAAACTTCGAACCATACATGTGTTATGAGTTTGATAATCATAGCTAGTGTATGCTATGGTGATGATACATAATATAAGTTGAATGATATAGAAATATTGATCTGAGGGATTGATATCCCATAGCATGTGACTATGGTATTGATGATGTGATAAACGACAATAATACATGCATCATGTAGTGATAGTGTGACAAGTTCACACCCTATGTGTTTATATCTATTGGTAGAATGCTATTCCCTTATCTTTGTAGAATTTGTTATGATTTTATACATTGTAACTTGATTGATGATAAAAGACACTTAATTGACTTAAATAATACAGTGTAACCTAATCATGTAGTTTTTCTCTGTGCCATAGATCCATCTCAGTGCTAGCACTTCCTAGATGGTGAAATGGGTTTTCCCTTAGAAGAAGCCTGGAGTCGTATACTATTGAGTATATGCATTCACATGATTGGTTACGGGCCATACCCTGGCAAGAGTGCGGCTGCAGGCCATAGCTTAGTGATATGATGTTTATTAGGTTTCACAAGATTGGTTGTGGGTCAAACCCTGGCAGGAGTGCAGCTGTGGGCCATAGTTCAATTTCACTAGTATCGTGATCTATACCAAGGCGGGCTAGGAATTTCACTGTTGATCATATGTCACAGGTTGTAGCTGACTAGTATGTGTCTACTGTGTAGTCATGTAGTGACCATGGGTTTGGTGAGGTCGTCGATTTCAGCTCTTCCATAGAACTTGTTTGGCACCAATTTTGACTTAGTAGTGGTCAGTTGGATTTGAGTGGTACGACTCAAAATCTCGGGGCATAATAAAACACATAAATAGTTGTGTAGTATCTTACTTAGGTTCAAATATGAAAACATTGGATGATGCCTTGTTTGCTTTTGCATGATATAATTGGTAGTGAATATACATGTTCTTCATATTCGTTTTATGATGATAATATGTGTCATAAACTAATTGCAATTTCTTATTATGTTAGTGATGATTACCTACTTATCATAGTTGTAGCCTTACTATTGTTCCTTAATCATCTTATCTGTGTTGACAATAGTATTAGTGGAGAGTTATATCTCCCGTTGAGATTTGGAATCTCACCCTGTGGGTTCCTCACATCTTTTTAGGTGGACATGTACAAGGAGGTTGAGATCGTGCAGCTGAGACTAAGTAGCAGAATTAAGGCTAGTAGCTGACAAGGTTGGAAGTGCTAGCTATGGTCTTTTTTTATTGTTAGAGTCCTAGAGTCATCCCTGTACACTCAGGTCTTTGGGATGGTGTTGGGACATGTTTTGTAGACGTTCTTTCAATACATGACTTTGGCTAATGTGTTCCTCTTGATGTAAAGTTACAGTGGATATATATATATATATATATATATAT
The DNA here is from genome assembly GCA_963693085.1 of Alisma plantago-aquatica. Lineage (NCBI taxonomy): Eukaryota > Viridiplantae > Streptophyta > Magnoliopsida > Alismatales > Alismataceae > Alisma > Alisma plantago-aquatica. The sequence goes on along the minus strand of OY856413.1, from coordinate 309,062,828 downwards.
ATATATATATATATATATATATATATATATATATATATATATATATATATATATATATATATATATATATATATATATATATATATATATATATATATATATATATATATCTGTGTGTGTGTGTGTGTGTGTGTGTGTGTGTGTGTGTGGAACATGTTTTCTTGTAAGACGCTGATGGCATACATGATAAGTACTTAGTGACATGTAAGGAATCATATGTAAAGGTTTTATTGTTTGGGAGCTTAATGAAAATGGTTTTAATTTCCAATGCTTTTTGGTAATCTATTTGTTTAAGTTTTTTTCCTGCAGTTAGTTTTGAGTTATGTTATGGTTTGTGGTGTGGGGCATCACAGTTTGGTTGGTATTAGAGATTTAGGTTTGTTGAGTCTATAGGGACCTAGGACTAGGGTTTGTGTATATTCTTATATCCTCCATTTTGTCTTATAGTGACTTCTAGTTATGCAGAAGAAGAAGAAAGCCTAAAGATGTCTAGAGAACATGAAGAACACACTGCTGAGAGCAGTGTTGTTGCTCTAGGTGTTGGTGTAAGGAACCAGGAACGAGAAGATTGGGTGCACGAGGGTCCCCAGTTTGACCCAACCAGGATTAAAAACCCTGCCTTTCAGTCTCTTTTTTGGAAGTTTATGGTTGTGATGATGCATATGGCAGACTGGATTCCCACATCTCATCCCAGGGCACTGATTCCCAATGTGGAATCTTCAAGAATTGGGATGACTTTGAGCGTATTTGCCATGTTGGGGTGGTGGAATATGCTGGGATTGCTGTTCCGGTGGATGCTGATCTGTGGCTTATTAATCTTGAGAAAGCCTTTAAGATCCTCAACATCCCGGAGGTGGATATGGTTAAGCATGCGTTGTACCTTCTGAAGGGGAGTGTTGGCCATTGTTGGGCCATGGAAGAAGAGAAGAGACCTAGAGTGGCTGTTAGTTGGGAGAGTTCTGACAAGAGTTCGTCACTCGGTACTTTCCACAGACCTATCTAGACGAGAAGATCAGTCAGTTTGAGCATATCTGGTAGGGATCCATGTCTATCAATGAGTACAAGGATAAGTTTATGGGGCTTCTTTGGTTCTGTCTGCACATGGCTTCTACAAATGATGAGCAGATTCTTTGTTTTGAGAAGGAGATGAACGTTGAGTTGACTACCCCGACGGCTGCCTTAGAGAATTGAGAAAGGTTTTCCAAGTTTGTGGAGTCTGTTTGGAGGATAGAGCGATCTATGATAGAGAAGCAGGAGGCAAGTGTCAGGAAGAGGCCTGCACAGTTTCAAGGACATTTGTTAGGAGGCTTTAAAAAGTCAAGGTTTTCTACACCGCTAGCGTCATAGAGGTTCTGTGTTCAGACACAATGGTCACCTAGTAAAGGTAGAGGTCATAGCCTTCCACCTGCTAGAGGTCACAACAAAACGTCAGTGTCAGTCATGAGGCTATCTAGGCCATAGTTTGAGACCAGGGCTTGCCACAAGTGTGGACATGTAGGCCACCTGAGGCGGGATTGCCTAGTGAGAGACAAAGAGGTGACCCAGCAACCAAGGCAGAGCCAGTAGGGCTCATAGAGATAGGAGAATAGTAGTACAGGAGGACGAGGACGTGGCTAGGTGTCATAGGCCAGATAGTCTACTCAGGGAAGTAGAAGATGAGGGCGACAATAGGCAATGACTAGATTCTATGCTATGAGTCAGCTAGAGGCGGTAGTCAATCTGCGAGTGCTGATAGGTCAGATGATGTTATTTCATTCTAATTTGTCTTCTTCTTACTTTGTATCTATTTTGTTTGACCCAGGTGCAACACACTTTTTTATCACTCGTGAAGAGCTTGATAGTTGTCTTTTTCCTATTAGACATAGGAGAGATAGTTTGTTGTTAGAAATCCCATTAGTTGGTTCTACAGTGTTGTAGGAGGTGTGTCCTTCCTATGCCCTTTCTTTTTTAGGGCACAACATTCAACTTGATCTCATACCACTTGACATGCATGGATTCGATGCAATCCTTGGAGTAGACACCTTGGAGAAGTATAGAGTGTTATTGGATTGTAGTTCCAAGTAGGCGATGTTTGTAGATGGCGGTAAGATGTGGATCATCCAAGGAGATAGGAAGATTCTTCCGACGTGTCTAGAATCGACGATGGTGGCAGGGAAGCTGTTGAGACAGCGTTGTGAGGCATTCTTGGCACATGTGCTGGATACCGAGGTGAGGAGTCCTAGTACTTATGAGGTTCCAATTGTCAGAGAGTTTGAGTACGTGTTTCCTGAGGAGTTTCCAGGTGTTCCCCAACCTCAAGAGATTGATTTTGAGATCAATCTGGTTTGCGACACACAATCGATAGCCCAGGAACCATAGAGGATGGCTCCAATAGAGTTGGTAGAGTTGAAGAGATAGTTGCAAGATCTACTGGATAAGGGTTTCATCAGGACAAATACGTCACCTTAGGGTTCTCCAGTTGTGATAACCCGAATTTTAGGGTTTAGATACCCCATATAGAATTTGAAGACCATTAATCTTATGTAGATGTTTAGTACCAAATTGAAAAGTTTTTATTCAATTTTGGACTCTTTTCACTCAAAAAGGGTAAGCATAGATGCAAATAGAGATTATTAGATCTAGTTGACATCAAGTGCAATGGATAGCTTCTTAATTATCAAATGAATACAAAAGTTCCATTTAGTAGTCATAATGAAATCGAGTGGTCAATTGATGAACCTTGAGGTATATTAGGATTATTACAAGTGTTTTTGGACTTGTAGAATCAAGATTTGATGACTATTTAAGTTGAATTCAAGGTTTATACACATAATTCTAAGGTTGTTTGAATAATTATTTGCATGCCCAAATAATGGATTTTGAGTCTCAAACTTTGTTACAAGCTTCTTTAAGATATTAAGAGACTATGTATAAAATCTTAGAATGGTTGGAGATTCCTAACAAGATATAAATTTCTTTGAAGTTGGGGGCATCATTGAGATAAATGTTTAGAAACCTTTGTCATTCAATTATTTAGTAAGTAGGCTTCAGTAAATTGATGTGTCATGCGATCCATCTCTAGTTGGCGCCAACGTAACAGACCTAGTCATATCTGGACCGTTGATTTTACCTGATCCAAAGACTAGTTGGTCATCCTCTACCTCTGAATTAAACGGAACAGATCTGAGACTTGGCTGCAATCCTACTGACCTCAGAGCGCCTTACTTGCAAATTATCTAGAAGGAATGGAGGATAAAAAGGATCAAACTCATCACAAGCTTCAGGAGTACCCATTGCGTGAAGTTTTTGGTAGAGAGAAGTGAGAGATCGACCCACACTTTCCAACCCCTTCTCCATCACTATTCACAGAAACCAACCTAGAATGATCGAGGGTTTAAGGAGACAAAATGGTGGTGGTTTGGACTACAAGGAAGCACCACTGAAGGCATAGGATGAGGATATGAGGTCGTATGGGGAGCCACTAAGCTATGTGGAGCACATCCAGAAGCTCATCAGACTCGTCTTCTCCAGCCATGAGGGGTGACCTTGGAGACATGTATGTAGACTTCCTCACTACCCATGAAGATCACCTTCATGTTCGTAAGAGATATGCGGATCTTCCTGGTGCCTCATATGGGCTCAACAACCGCAGGGTATCAGATCCCCAAATCTGCGTCGGCCTCTTCCGCCGCGGTTCCAAGCGACAGCTCTCGGCAAACCATGGATCTATCTCCAATAGCCAAGGGTGACCGTCGAGGTGCGCCCATACCTAGAAAGTGTTTTAGAACCAGCAACTGATGACAAGATCACCAAAACGTGAGGGTCTCTCTCACCAGAGTTCCCTTTCTACGACGGCGACAATGGGAGGCCGGCGAGCTAACTGCCTTATGGATCTAGGGCAGTTACCATCTCTGTGGGTGACTAACAACCTCTTCACCCCCCTCATGAAGGCGACACTTTGGTTGAAGCACATCGTCAAAGCCGGAGCTCCTCACTGGAGTTCTAGGTTTCGGCGGCACCCCGATGGGTCTCAGAACTGAAGATCGCAAAGCGGAGAAAGAACGGGGGGGGGTGTTGGTTGGGCTAGCATTTACACGAGAGCAGAGAGAGAAGATCGGGTCTGGGCAAACCAAGGGTGGACCGGCCGGGTCAAACATCCCAGCGTGAGCATTGCATCCATGAGGAGCCACATGGCGTATCAGGAATGGTCCATAAGGTAAATCATCCTCTAATTCCATAAAAATACCATGAATACTGGAAATAGGATTAAAAATAACTCCCTTGGACAATAAATCCCCCAAAAATATCCATAGATTTAGAAAAATGTGTAGAACACAGTAGAATGATAATATCAGGCTTTTGATGCATTAATATTAGTAATATCATATAAGATGTGTAATGCTTGTTTGATGGATAATAATATCAAGCGAAGTTCTAAAATTATGATAACATGTCAGTAAGTCTATAATCATGTATATAATGCATATGCTGTTAGATATGGTCATGTTGATGCACGAAATCATGTAATTTCCTCCATATGGCTAATTAGGGCTAATAACCCTAAGTTAAATGCAATAAATATATATATGCTCAATAAATGATGAAATTCATAGAACATTCCCATATCTATAACTGAAGGATAATATGTAAATATGAGACCAGTTTTGTACATGAAATTCATGTTGTAAGAAGATGAACCTTGATACATGGGTTGTAACCCTAACTTGAATAATGTATATAAACTAGGGTTAATATGTACACCAAAAAGGATATGGAACCTAATATTCAGATAATGAATCATAATTTGGAAATGACATCAGTAAGATAAATATAATACAATAATGCAAGTAAATGTGGGAATATCCTAATGAGATAATATAAACCATAATGAACACGACTAGGGATAAGATGATGAGAATCTGATGATAGTATGTTGTTTTGTTATTAATCAGGTGATGACCAGATTGTCTAGATGATCAAGGATATATATGGTTCTCTGAACTCAGGTACGTGGATATAATTATATGACTAGATTTGCTGGATGTTAAATATATGTACTTGCTTGTTTGTACTTGAAATACATTGTTGGATGTAGATCTCTATGTATTGTCATTTACACTTTGAACAATAAGAACACAAAAGAAAGAAAATGGAATGTAGTTACTGATGGTTCATTAATCTCCCTATTAGAGAGGGAAAGTATTAATGTTGACTAGCACCTCCCTAATGGTACGAGGTACGTGGGGAGATCCCTAATGATACAAGGTATGCGGGGATAGGGCCCAATAATATATGGTTGTGCTAAGTCCACCATAGTAATACATGTCCATTGAAATATGATTAACAACTTGGGTTTACCTAATTTTCCACCATTAAATAATGTTTCTTTCTCTCTTTCTTCTTTTTCAAGTATTTTCAATATGCCAACATAGTATAGCTCTTTAATTCCACGTACCAACTTTTGTTGATGTTTTTGTTTCTCATATTTTCTAGGTCCAGAGCTAAAATGGGATAAAGGATTAGGATGTGAGAAAGTTGTACAGGTTGTACCTATTGTCTAAGATCCTAGATAGCATACATGTTTATAGACTGTAAAATTTTCTGTTCAATAGGTAAATGTAAATCATTGTGTAATAATTCATGTTGTATAAATATACATGTTGAATGTTGAGAAATGTTATGGTTATATGTTCATGTAAGCGTATTATGTTTCCGCATCGCTTTCTGATATGATTGGATGACGTTTTCGGATTCTGACATCTCATTCCCAATAGGGTTTGGAGAAGCCAAAATCCGGGGACATCACAGTTGGTATCAGAGCATGAACAACAGCTACACCTGAAAATTGCTCACCATGAAACATAAACTAAAATTTACCTTTCACTTGAACCCTAGAGACTTAGTAAGTTGTTATGTAGGAATAAGGTTTGACTTATCCTCTAAGTTAGAACCTAGATGTTCGAGAACTAGGTTCAGATAAGTGTGTTAAACCCTTTCCATATAGAGCTCATATGTATTGGGTAGCTACACTAATCTACACCCTGTTCTCACCATTTCACTAGGTGACATGGCACTGAACTATCTACTATGTGTGGGACACTCATTTTGCTGGTTTGGTTTTGTTTTCCAAACGGCTCGAGCCTTGACAGTTTTCTCTAATGTCTTCTTTCTCGGAGAAAAATTATATAATATTTTATTATATATATATATATATATATATATATGTAAATATAAAAATGTGTCCCTCACACTGGAGAGTAGTTAGTGTTCATACAACCTAAGTGAAAGGAAGTGACATCAGTCTAGAAGAGAGAGAAGTTCTAAAATAGATGTCTAGAGCCTTATAAGAATATGTGATAGATAGATAGACAATAGAATGATAGATGATGTAAGCAAGGATGATCTAATATAATTTTGATCTCTGAGGTATATGTTGTTTATAAAGATCTAAGTTGTAAATGAGGTTTGAATCCAATTTTGGATAATCTAAGCTAAGTCTTGATGATAAAAGTGCATACTCTTTCTTACTTAAGATGATCTAATATAAGATAAGGTTGAATATGCATAAGCCTCAAGCTCTTTTAAAAAGGAGGTTCCCTGCGTTAGGACAAGATATGTGGTGAACTTTAGAGACAGTGAGACCCACAGGGAGAGGGTCATAGGACCTACCCTACAATATATAAAATATGAGATAATGTGAAATGATGTGTCCTAAGCTGAGTTACTCCTGAGTAGATGAGTTGAGTCTTTTTGCATGAGTTGGGTTATAAAAAAATGATGGTTAGAAATTCATGATGAGAAAGTCAATTCTTTGACTAAGTTAGTTCCTAGATTGAGTGACTTAAGTTGATGATGCTCATCATTAGCTACAAGTGATGTACTATATGAAATGAAAGTTCTTGGAGTAAAATGCATTATGCATAAGATACTCACACATGTTGTCCTTTCTTCTTCTTCTCTTTCTTATTATATGATGCTAGAAACCTCACTTGAGCTAGATAGATGATGTATATATATGAGGAGTCACTCATAGAATCTTGGCCTATGATATATTCTTTTCCTATGTGTATGTGTAATATCCAAATTTTTTTTATCATGATAAGATTGACTTAGTATATCCTCTTTCCCTTCATTACATACATGAAAGATATAAATTTGAAATTTTGAGCTTGAAATAGAGATATATGTGGATCATTGAGTACATGATCACGAAATAAAGTTCCTAAACTCAATCTTACAACTCTAAGCTTTTAGCTTGATTATAAATCTCACACCTTAGGGTGAAATTCTATATTCATGCATGTAAAGTAAGCTCTTCTATATTGATGACATCTAAGTAAGATGTTGATCATAAATCCATTTTTAATGATGTCAAATGTGATGATTTTTTTTGTAACAAATGAAAGGAACACTTGATGTCACTTTGCATGGTTAAATGGGGTGAAAGATGAAACCCTTAGTAATACCTTCTCAACTTTATATGTGTAAACAAATTCCTTAATATTAGGGTAACAATACATGTAAATCCCAAATGCTAGAATGTCAAGTTATAACTGGACTACGTGAATGATACTTCCATCTATATAAGGTGGGGTGGGTACACCCTAAATGCTCTATATATGAGAATCACCACCTAGGGTGCATGTAGAAATTTGTCAACTTCAGAACCTAGAAGTGGCAACCAATATGAAGTTAGACTTTATGATTACCACTTAAGTAAGGCATTAGCTGAATTTTGAGGCCAAAATTCCTTTTAAGGTGGGGTGAATGTGATAACCCGGATTTCAGGGTTTAGATACCCCATATAGAATTTAAAGACCATTAATCTTATGTAGATGTTTAGTAGCAAATTGAAAAGTTTTTATTCAATTTTGGACTCTTTTCACTCAAAAAGGGTAAGTATAGATGCAATTAATGATTATTAGATCTAATTGACATCAAGTGCAATGGATAGCTTCTTAATTATCGAATGAATATAAAAGGTCCATTTAGTGGTCATAATGAAATCTAGTGGTAAATTGATGAACCTTGAGGTATATTAGGATTATTACAAGTGTTTCTGGACTTGTAGAATCCAGATTTGATGTCTATTTAAGTTGAATTCAAGGTTTATATGCATAATTCTAAGGTTGTTTGAATAATTATTTGCATGACCAAGTAATGGATTTTGAGTCTCAAACTTTGTTACAAGCTTCTTTAAGATATTAAGAGACTATGTATAAAATCTTATAATGGTTGGAGATTCCTAACAAGAGATATATTTCTTTGAAGTTGGGGGCATGAATAATGAGATAAATGTTTAGAAACCTTTTTCATTCAATTATTTAGTAAGTAGGCTTCAGTGCCAAAGAGATGGCACCCAGATGGTAAAAGTACTAATGTAAGACCGAGAGGTCTCAAGTTCGAAACCCCCCGGCCACGGGATGAATGAATGGCCATTTAAAAAAAAAAAAGTAAGTAGGCTTCAGTAAATTGATGTGTCATGTGATCCATATCTAGTTGGCGCCAACGTAATATACCTGGTCATATCTGGACCGTTGATTTTACCTGATCCAAAGACTGGTTGGTCATCCTCTACCTCTGAATTAAACGGAATAGAGATGAGACTTGGCTGCGATCCTACTGGCCTCAGAGCGCCTTACTTGCAAATTATCTTGAAGGAATGGCGGATAAAAAAGATCAAACTCATCACAAGCTTCATGAGTACCCATTGCGTGAAGTTTTTGGTAGAGAGAAGTGAGAGATCGACCCCCACTTTCCAACCCCTTCTCCATCGTTGTTCACATAAACCAACCTAGAATGATCAAAGTTTTAAGGAGACAAAAAGGTGGTGGTTTAGACTACATGGAAGCACCACTGAAGGCATAGGATGAGGATCCGAGGTCGTATGGGGAGCCACCAAGCTATGCGGAGCACATCCAGAAGCTCATCAGACTCGTCTTCTCCAGCCATGAGGGGTGACCTTGGAGACATGTATGCATACTTCCTCACTACCCATGAAGATCACCTTCAAGTTCATAAGAGATATGTGGATGTTCCTGGTGCCTCATATGGGCTCGACAAGCACAGGGTAGCAGATCCCCAAATCTGCGTCGACCTCTTCCTCCGCGGCTCCAAGTGACAGCTCTCGGCAAACCATGGATCCGTCTCCAATATCCAAGGGTGACTGTCGAGGTGCACCCATACCTAGAAAGTGTTTCAGAACCAGCATCTGATGACAAGATCACCAAAATGTGATGGTCTCTCTCGCTGGAGTTCCCTTTCTGCGGCGGCGACAATGGGAGGCCGGCGAGCTGACTGCCCTATGGATCCAGGGTAGTTACCATCTCTGTGGGTGACTAACAACCTCTTCACCCCCCTCATGAAGGTGACACTTTGGTTGAAGCACATCGTCAAAGACAGAGCTCCTCACTGGAGTTCTAAGTTTCGGCGGCACCCCCATGGGTCTCATAACTGAAGATTTCAAAGCAGAGAAAGAACCGGGGGGGTGTTGGTTGGGCTAGCATTTACACGAGAGCAGAGAGAGAAGGCCAGGTCTGGGCAAATCAAGGGTGGATAGGATGGGTCAAACATCCCAGCGTGAGCATTGCATCCATGAGGAGCCACATGGCATATCGAGAATGGTCCACAAGGTAAATCATCCTCTAATTCCAAAAAAATACCATGAATACTGGAAATAGGATTAAAAATAGCTCCCTTGGCCAATAAATCCCCCAAAAATACCCATAGATTTAGAAAAATGTGTATAACACAATAGAATGATAATATCAGGCTTTTGATGCATTAATATTAGTAATATCATATAAGATGTGTAATGCTTGTTTGATGGATAATAATATCAAGCAAAGTTCTAAAATTACGATAACATGTCAGTAAGTCTATAATCATGTATGATAATGCATATGTTGTTAGATATGGTCATGTTGATGCACGAAATTATGTAATTTTCTCCATATGGCTAATAACCCTAAGTTAAATGCAATAAATATATATATACATATGCTCAATAAATGATGAAATTCACAGAACTTTCTCATATCTGTAACTGAAGGATAATATGTAAATATGAGACCAGTTTTGTACACGAAATTCATGTTGTAAGAAGATGAACCTTGATACATGGGTTGTAACCCTAACTTGAATAATGTATATAAACTAGGGTTAATATGTACACCAAAAAAAATATGGAACCTAATATTCAGATAATGAATCATAATCTAGAAAATGACATCAATAAGATAAATATAAGACAATAATGCAAGTAAACATGGGAATATCCTAATGAGACAATATAAACCCTAATGAACACGACTAGGGATCAGAAGATGAGAATTTGATGATAGTATGTGGTTTTGTTATTAATGAGGTGATGACCAGATTGTCTAGATGATCAAGGATAGCTATGGTTCTCTGAACTCAGGTACATGGATATAATTATATGACTAGATTTGTTGGATGTTAAATATATGTACTTGCTTGTTTTTACTTGAAATACATGATTGGATGTAGATCTATATGTATTGTCATTTCTTCCTTGAACTATAAGAACACTAAAGAAAGAAAATGGAATGTAGTTACTGATGGTTCATTAATCTCCCTATTAGAGAGGGAAGTATTTATGTTGACTAGCACCTCCCTAATGGTACAAGGTACGCATGGAGATCCCTAATGGTACAAGGTACACGGGGATAGGGCCCAAAAGTATATGTTTGTGCTAAGTCCACCATAGTAATACATGTCCATTGAAATATGATTAACAACTTGGGTTTACCTGATTTTCCGCCATTAAATAATGTTTCTTTCTCTCTTTTTTCTTTTTCAAGTATTTTCAATATGCCAACATAGTATAGCTCTTTAATTCCACGTACCAACTTTTGTTGATGTTTTTGTTTCTCATATTTTCTAGGTCCACAGCTAAAATGGGATAAAGGATTAGGATGTGAGCAAGTTGTACATGTTGTACCTATTGTCTAAGATCCTAGATAGCATACATGTTCATAGACTGTAAAATTTTCTATTCAATATGTAAATGTAAATCATTGTGTAATAATTCATGTTGTATAAATATACATGTTGAATGTTGAGAAATGATATGGTTATATGTTCATGTATGCGTATTATGCTTCCGCATCACTTTCTGATATGATTGGATGATGTTTTCGGATTCTGACATCTCATTCCCAATAGGGTTTGTAGAAGCCAAAATCCAGGGACGTCACACTAGTGTTGTTCATGAAGAATAAGGATGTGTCCATGAGGTTGTGTATAGACTACATGCAATTGAATAAAGTGACGATAAAGAACAAGTATCCCTTACCAAGGATAGATGATTTGTTTGACCAGTTGTGTGGTGTGACAGTGTTCTCAAAAATAGACCTGAGATCATGATATTACTAATTAAGGATCAAGGGGGATGACATACCTAAGTTGGCTTTTAGGATGAGGTATGGTCACTATGAGTTCATGGTGATGCCGTTTTGGATGACCAATGCACCGATAGAATTCGTGGACTTAATGAATAGACTGTTCCAACCATTTCTTGTTCAGTTTGTGGTTGTCTTCACAGATGGCATCTTGATATACATTCGTGACAATCAAGAACATGAGCATCATGTTTGTCAGGCATTGACCGTGTTGAGTCAACATCAACTTTATGCCCCAGTTTAACAAGTGTGAGTTCTGGTTAAAGGAGGTAGCTTTCTTGGGGCCTGTTATATCTGCCGAGGGAGTTTGTGTGGATCCCAAGAAGGTTGAGTCAGTGAGAAGTGGGAGAAGCCAAAGACACCAACATAAGTGTGTAGCTTTCTAGGTATGGTAGGATATTACAGGAGGTTTATCAAGGACTTCGGTGCTATCGCTTTGCCCCTAACTAAAGTTGACAAGGAAGGACATGTCACTCATCTGGGATGACAGATGTCAGCATGCTTTTTAGACATTAAAGGAGAAGTTGATAAGTGCATTAGTTCGGAGCAAGGAAAAGGATACATAGTCTTCTGTGATGTGTCCAAGAATGGCTTGGGTTGTGTGTTAATGCAAGACAAGAAAGTGGTGTCTGTTGCTTCCCGACAGCTTAAGAAAGATGAGAATTACCAAACCAATGACCTAGAGTTATTTTTTGTAGTCCATGCCTTAAAGATATGGAGACACTACCTTTATGGTGAGAAGTGTCAGATCTTCACAGATCACAAGAACCTGAAGTACATCTTTTCACAATAGGAGTTGAATATGAGGCAACGATGCTGAATGGACTTAATTAAGGATTACGAATACATGATTGACTATCATCCATGTACAAAAAATGTTATGGCACATGTGTTGAGCAGGAAGTCTTCATCTTCGCCTATGGATAGAGCCCAATTGAGTTCTTTGGGGTGCCACAAGCGATACATGCTGATCTCCTTACATCAGATGAATGTTAAGATGGAATTTTCCTTGCTAGAAGGATTGTTAGCATAGTTACAGGTGAATCCCACACCAAGACAATAGATCAGAGAGGCACAATAGGTTCATTCCATGATATAATAGATTACGTTAGAGTTTGGCAGCGAGAAGTGTGATGGATTCCATGAGTCAGATGATGGGATAGTTTGTTACCATGGCAGAGTAGTGGTTCCTGATGTAGCACTAATATGTATCATAATCTGAAGGATATGTATTGGTGTCCTGGCTTGAAGAAGGACTTGGCTAAGCTCATTGTGAGATGTGCTGTTTTTCAGTAGGTTAAAGTTGGGCATCAGAAGCCTCCAAGGGTGTTACAACCATTGCCTATACCATAGTGGAAATGGGATCATATGACCATGGATTTGTGGTTGGTCTGCCTAGGATAGACAAAGGTCATGATTCCATTTGGGTGATCGTTGATAAGTTGACCAAATAAACACATTTTATATATGTGAAGATGACATATACAACTGAGAAGCTTGCCCAAATCTATGCTTCTGAGATAGTGCATTTTCATGGTGTTCTTGCAACTATTGTGTCTGATAGGGGTCCTCAGTTTACAAGTCACTTTTAGGAGTGAGTGCACATAGCTTTGGGTTTGTAGTTGAGGTTCAACACTACCTTTCACCCACAGATAGATGGTCAATTTGAGAGGATCATTCACAAATTGGAGGATCTATTGAGAGCTTGTATTCTTCAACTATTTGATAGTTGGGACATGCACCTCAATTTGATGGAGTTTGCTTAGAACAAAACCTATCAGAGTACCATCAACATGGCCCCGTATGAGGTGTTGTATGGGAGGCATTGCAAGTCTCCGTTATATTTGTATGAAATGGGTGAGTATCAGCTTTTTGGTCCTGAGCTTGTGTAGCATATGATAGAAAATATCAAAGTGATTCAACATCAGTTGAAGGAAGTACAAGATTGGAAGAAGTCATATGCATACAACTGTCGTACACCCTTGGATTTCCAAGTGGGAGACAGAGTGTACCTCAATGACTCTCCCTAGAAAGGTGTTTTGAGGTTTGGGAAGAAGGGTAAATTGGCCCCCAAATTCATGGGACCTTACCCTGTAGTGGCACGTGTTGGGAAGGTGGCCTACAGGTTGGAGCTTCCACCTGAGTTGTACAGGTTGCATCCAATGTTTCATGTGAGTAAGTTGAGAAAGTATCATCCTGATACATAGTTAGTGTTGCAGCCAGTAGAGGTCGAGCTTGATGGGGACATGCCCTATGTGGAAGGTCTAGTATTGATCCTTGATAGAAGAGTGAAGAGGTTGGAGAAGAAAGACATAGTGCTTGTGAATGTTCTGTGGCTTCACTATGGTGTTGGGAATCCACATGGGAGCTCAAGGAAGAGATGAGGAGGAAGTACCCCTATCTTTTCTCTTAGGATTTTGGGGGTGAAATCCTTATTAGGGGTTTAGGGCTTGTAAGGACCCTGACCTGAGTTTTGAGCTAACCCTATTTTCTTTGACTTGATCATGTTCTTATAACCTTGGTCTAATATTTTTAAATGTAAATAGGGCTTGTGGTGCGCTTAAGTTTCAAGTTTGAGCTTGTTTGGATGATGTTTGTGCTTTCTATGCTAGTTGTGGTGCAAATTGCAATTTACCTAGGGTAGGGGGTTGATGTGCAATTTGCCACATATAAAGTGGTTCTTCTCTCTCTTGGCTTCATGAGATAGAGCATGGTACTTTGGGGCACTTTGTTCGACCCTTGGTTGAGTGATGTCACCCTTAGTGGTGATTAGGGTTTTCTAGGGTTGGTGTGCTTTGACCTTGTGACCTTTATTGGTTTATCTCGACCTAGGGTTTTTTGAGGGGGTATTATGGTCAAGAAACTTCCTTTTGGTATGGTTCTCATGACCAAAGTTGTCTTGGGTTGAGACAAAGGCTTGGAGAGGTGTGTTTCAACCTAGGTTTCTTGTGGTGGTCTTAGAGTTGCGACCCAGTGGTGCTGTTAGGGTGCGTCATGACCATGGAGCCCCTTGGTGTGTCGCGGTTGTGACATAGATGGTGATTTTTCTTAGGCGGTCGAGACACTACCTAAAGTGTATCACCATGTCTTGGATGTCATGATTAAGTGTTTGCATGTGGATGCATGTTGGTCATTTGGGAGGACAAGTGTCCCTTGGGTTCCTTAGTATGTTGACACATCACCCTTTGTTCTCTCTCTCATCCTTCATATATATAACCCCTTATTGTTGGATCCTAGTATGGGTGATTAGATGCTCTAGAGGGGGGGTGAATAGAGCTGAAAGCACTTAAACAAAACTCATTAAAACTTCAAAATATATGACAAGATAAGGTTGCTAAATAGGAAATTTGAGTGCAACTAAATCATGCATAGCAAGGATAAGAGAGATTGAACATTCACCAATTAGACAAGCTATTTAGAGTGGTTCCACACTTCAAACTAGAAGTGTGTCAGTCCACTTGCCTAGAGAGGTCAACCTCTAGGACTTCAAACCATTGCACTCTTATATTCATTAATAAGACTTACAATACATGGCCAACAAAGGACTTACCTATCCAATACAAAAGAGTCTTCAACCTTACCAAGGACTTATCCACTTTGTAAGAGTCTTCAGCCTTCTCCAAGGACTTACCCACTCTTGCACAAATCTTTGGCCTTGTAGTAATTACCTACCCTTCTTGGATCTTCCGCCTTTGACTTCACCTTCACTCGGAGAAGCTTTCCACCAAGGTCTTACCCACTTGAGCTTGAGTCTTTTGCCTTCTCCAAGGGCTTACCCACTCTAGCTCCAAGTCTTCGGCCTTGATCTTCACCAAGGGACTCCTTCCCTTGTTCTTCTTCACCTCTCTTGGACAAGAGAGAGAACCTTCATCTTCAAGATAGGAAATGAGAGATGGGGAGGTGGTGGAAGTGATAGCCTCACAAGATATACAAATAAGACTAACTCTCTTACAAATCTCCTACTCACTCTAATGGATGTAGCAAGTGATTAAGCTTAGAGAGAGAGAGAGGAGGCTGTAGGAAGCACTCAACTATAGAATAGGAACCTCACAAAGAGTTTGCAATGAATTCTATCAACCTTGGAATGAAGCCCAAGGGGTCCTATTTATAGCTGGGGATGCCTCTTAGCCTTTGGGAACACTTGTGAATGAAAACTAGCCGTTTTGTGGCTTGCAACAGATCTATTTTCACTTGTTGCAAATCCACAACTGCTAGAAACACTTTTCTACACTTTTCCGTACAGTGCATTCGGTCGAGTTTCTATAAGTGTAACTCAACCGATCAAGTAGCAGGCAAATCGATGTTCAAGGGATCGGTCGAGTTTGTCCTGAGGAAACTCAACCGACCACTTCAACAGGAAATGGCCCACTACCCAATTCGTCGAGTTCTGTGAGTGCAAAACTCGACCGATGCAATCTTCAGAAAATCGATCAAGGGTTGATCGGTCGAGTTTCAGGGTGTGAAACTAGACCGACCAAGTGCTTGTAATTGATTTTCGAAGTTGCATTAAAAGTGCTCTAATAATCGATCTAAGTGCTCCTGGCATTTTTCTAAGCTTAATTACAAGTCATACAATCATTACAAGTGATTTACAACATGATTCTAATGGATATACATCATATTACAAAAACGTGCACTTGTATGACTTTGACTTGTCTTTTCTCCAATTTGAGATGCGCAAGTTAGGGCAATTGGAGTGTGTCTATACCTAATCTGAAATTACTCAAGTAGAAGCATTAGACACCAATATGTGGAATGGTTAGTCATCATCAAAACATGGGTTTAGTCAATTTAGACGTGAGTCAACTTTGACCTAATTGACCTTGAGTCAACATTCTCCCCCTTTTTGAAGATGACAAACCATTCCATAAATGTATTGAAAGTATTTAAGTAAATTCATACCTTTGGAGAAACCTAGGGGTTTCAATAGAATGGAGTTCATATGCTCCCCCTCAATTGATGCACATGGAGTTTTCATACTCCCCCTCAATTGATGCTATTTCTCCTGCATGGTTAGCTTTCATAACATTTATAGAATACTATGTCTTCTACTCATATATGTTCTACACATATATGTATTCTCCCCTTTACCTTCTCCCTTTTCATGAACATGCTTCTCCTCTTCATGTAAGACATGCCTTCTTCCTCTTTTTAAAAGAAGACATACCTTTCTCCCCCTTTGTCATTTCAAAAAGGTGGGGTTATGAAGAAATAAGAAACATCACTTGTTAAAGAGAAAGGAGATAACACAAATATATATAAGGAGAGTAGAAGAGCACAGATAGGGTCTTGTCCAAGCATAGAAAGAAAAGCAAGTTAAAACATATACTTGAACAACCCAAAATGCAAGATAAAGAGAGATTGAACATTCACCAATTAGACAAGCTATTTAGAGTGGTTCCACACTTCAAACTAGAACTGTGTCAGTCCACTTGCCTAGAGAGGTCAACCTCTAGGACTTCAAACCATTGCACTCTTATATTCATTAATAAGACTTACAATACATGACCAACAAAGGACTTACCTATCCAATACAAAATAGTCTTCAACCTTACCAAGGACTTACCCACTTTGCAAGAGTCTTCGGCCTTCTCCAAGGACTTACCCACTCTTGCACAAGTCTTCGGCCTTGTAGGAATTACCTACTCTTCTTGGATCTTCCGCCTTTGACTTCACCTTCACTCGGAGAAGCTTTCCACCAAGGTCTTACCCACTTGAGCTTGAGTCTTTTGCCTTCTCTAAGGGCTTACCCACTCTAGCTCCAAGTCTTCAGCCTTGATCTTCACCAAGGGACTCCTTCCCTTGTTCTTCTTCACCTCTCTTGGACAAGAGAGAGAACCTTCATCTTCAAGATAGGAAATGAGAGATGGGGAGGTGGTGGAAGTGAGAGCCTCATAAGATATACAAATAAGACTAGCTCTCTTACAAATCTCCTACTCACTCTAATGGATGTAGCAAGTGATTAAGCTTAGAGAGTGAGAGGAGGCTATAGGAAGCACTCAACTATAGAATAGGAACCTCACAAAGAGTTTGTAATGAATGCTCTCAACCTTGGAATGAAGCCCAAGGGGTCCTATTTATAGTTGGGGATGCCTCTTAGCCTTTTGGAACACTTGTGAATGAAAACTAGCCGTTTTGTGGCTTGCAACGGATCTATTTTCACTTGTTGCAAATCCACAACGGCTAGAAACACTTTTTTGCACTTTTCCGTACAGTGCATTCGGTCGAGTTTCTATAAGTGTAACTCGACCGATCAAGTAGCAGGAAAACCGATGTTCAAGGGATCGGTCGAGTTTGTCCTGAGGAAACTTGACCGACCACTTCAACAGGAAATGGCCCACTACCCAATCGGTCAAGTTCTGTGAGTGCAAAACTCGACCGATTCAATCTTCAGAAAATCGATCAAGGGTTGATCGGTCGAGTTTCAGGGTGTGAAACTGGACCGACCAAGTGCCTGTAATTGATTTTCTAAGTTGCATTAAAAGTGCTCTAATAATCGATCTAAGTGCTCCTGGCATTTTTCTAAGCTTAATTACAAGTTATACAATCATTACAAGTGATTTACAACATGATTCTAATGGATATACATCATATTACAAAAACGTGCACTTGTATGACTTTGACTTGTCTTTACTCCAATTTGAGATGCGCAAGTTAGGGCAATTGCAGTGTGTCTATACCTAATCTGAAATTACTCAAGTAGAAGCATTAGACACCAATATGTGGAATGGTTAGTCATCATCAAAACATGGGTTTAGTCAATTTAGACGTGAGTCAACTTTGACCTAATTGACCTTGAGTCAACACTTATCCCTTCTTGGTTGAAACCCTTTTTTCCATATATCTTCTTCCTCCTTCTTTGCTTGTTCTTGGATCTTGGAGGAGCAAGGACGTTCGTCCTTGGAGCTTGAGGAACCAATCTCCTCTTGCATGCAGAGGTGGTTGTGATTTGAGTTCATCTCCCATCTTTGGTAAGTGTTTACCTTCTAAGTTGATGTTCCTTTGATCTCCTACCTTCAGCTTCTTCCTCTTTCACAGCCTTAGACTGTGATTTAACATGGTGGTCATTCTTGAGAGTAAGCTCCTCATCACAATGGTCATAGACCATGTTTTGACAAGGCGACACCCAAGTGAGAGGGAGTTTCTTCTCTCTTTCCCCCCTTCTTTCCTTTGGTTTGGTTTTGAGGTTTTGCTCTCTTTCTTGAGCTACCCTTTGAACTTAGTGTTTCCCCTTTCTTGAGGTTCTATTGAGGCCGAGTGTGGAGCTTTTGGTGAATCTTCTTCAACCCTGGGATCGTGTTCTTGGATATCTTGATCTTGATGTTTGGATCTCTTAGTGGTGATCATCTTAAGGAAGGTTATATAACACTAAACCTACTCTATTATTGAATTTCTTTATACTTTTTATTACTATCTTCTTCCTCTAAATTGCCTTCTTACCATGTTTGTGCTTAGTGGTAATCTCTAGCACTTGTTTGGTGAAGATTCCTTGATTGATTTGAAAGCAATTCAAAACCCTAATCTATTGTACATGTTTTTATAGATGATGTGTTATGAAGGTTTCTCTCAATGTATTGCTCTTTACCTTTCCCTCATGCATGGTGTTTGTGTACCTATAGGTTGGAGGGATGTTAGGTTCAGTTTTGGTTATCATGATCTTGGTTTTCTCTTCCTTAGCTAAGGTTCTACAATGGTAGTTTCTTGACCATGACTTAGGATCTTGGTGACCATTTGTTTGTGACCTTTTCTTCAGGATAACCATAGTTACACCCTTGGTTTCAGTTTTGTTTTGGCAAACTAGAGGGTGCATCTTGGGAGGTCGTGAAACTCCCCTCATGATGGTTTCAACCTTGATAGCCTTTGGTCGAGATGCTCCTTTATGTTGAGTTTGACCTAGTGGTGTTAGGTCAAGGCTTTTGGTGTTAGATAGCCTAGTCACCCTTGGTGTTGGACCTACCTTGCTTTAGTTAAGACTGACCCTAGAGAGCAGGGTCACGACCATGATGGTCTTGGGTTGTGGCTTGGGTGGTGGTTGATCGTCTTAGGCTGTGACATATGTTGGTGGTTGAGGTTGTTTGGTCTAGACACCTTCTCCTCGGGATTTTCTGGTAGAACCCTAACCATAGTGTTGTGGGTGCGACATGACCTAGAGGGTGGAGGTTGCGACATGTGATGGATGGTTAAGACAAATGAGGGTTGCGGTCATGACATGGTTCATAGTAGGTGGTCGTGACCTATGTGGTTATGTTGTCAACATAGGGTGATGGTAGGTGGATGAGAAACACACATAAACACCTAATGATAACCACATATGTATGATAAATAAGCCACATACAATTCTGTTTGGAATGTTATCTTATCAACTCTAGTGGAACTTTCTAATCATTATGCACTCTAAGATGAGGGAGGGTGATGGTTCTAGGGTTGATGGTTGAACCTAGTCTTGTAATTCCTAATCGGTTAAAAAGAAACCCTAACCCTAATAATAATAAATGATGATCTTGCTTGTTTCTCTATCATGGAATGGTTATGATATTATGTGGTTACCTCTTTTGTTTATAAACGTCTAACCATGCAGGTGTTATGAGTTTGATAATCATAGCTAGTGTATGCTATGGTGATGAGACATGATATAAGTTGAATGAGCATGGAGAGGCATGTTGAGGCATTTGTGATATAGAAAAGCTGAGCTGAGGGATTGATATCCCATAGCATGTGACTATGGTATTGATGATGTGATAAACAACAATAATACATGCATCATGTGGTGATAGTGTGACAAGCTCAAACTCTATATGTTTATATCATCTAGTAGAATGATATTCCCTTATCTTTGTAGAATTTGTTATGATTTTATACATTGTATCTTGTTGATGCTAAAAGACACTTAATTGACTTAACTAATCAAGTGGAACCTAATTATGTAGTTTTTCCCTATACCATATATCTATCTCAATGTCAACACTTGCTGGATGGTGAAATGGGTTTTCCCTTAGAGGAAGCTTGGAGTCGTATATTGTTGAGTATATGCATTCAAAGGATTGGCTATGGGCCATACTCTGGCATGAGTTCGAATATGGCCCGTAGCCCAATGATATGATGTTTATGAGGTTTCACATGATTGGCTATGGGCCATACCCTGGAAGGAGTGCAGTTGCGGGCTGTAGCTAAGCTTCACTAGCACTGTGGCCTATACCAAGGCGAGCTAGGACTTTCACTGTTGTTTATATGTCACAGGTTGCAGCTGACTGATATGTCCATGTTGTGTACTCGTGTACTGACCATGAGGTTTGGCGGGGCCGTGGATTCTGGCTCTTCCATAGACCTTGTATGGAACAAATTTTGACTTAGCAGTGGTTGGTTGGATTTGAGTGGTATGACTCAAATCCTTGGGGCATAATAAAACACATAATTAGCATTGTAGTATCTTACTTAGGTTCAAATATGAAAACACTGGATGATGCCTTGCTTGCTTTTGTACAATATAATTGGTAGTGAATATACATGTTCTTCATATTCCTTTTATGATGATAAAATGTGTTATAATCTAATTGCAATTGCTTATTCTATTAGTGATGATTACCAGCTTATGGTCCTTTTTGTTGTTAGAGTCCTAGAGTCATCCCTGTACACTCAAGTCTTTCGAATAGTGTTGGGACATATTTTGTGACATGCTTTCGATACATGACTTTGGCTCGTGTGTTCCTTTTGATGTAAAGTTACAATAGATATGTATATATGTGTATGGAAAAGGCTTTCTTGTAACAGGATGATGGCATACATGATAAGTACTTAGTGAGATGTAAGGACTCATATGTAAAGGTTTTTTCTATTTGGGAGATTAATGAAAATGGTTTTAATTTCTAGTACTTTCTGATAATCTGTTTGTTTTAATTTTGTTCCCACGCTTAATTTTGAATTATCTTATGGTTTGTGGTGTGAGTCAGATTTAACATCAATATGTTGGCTCTAGTATGATTGTTACATATACATATTTTATAAGAAGCATCATGTTAAGTTATTTTGCCTTATAAGGGACAAGGAATGATTTAGTTTTCATACATTATATAGGTACAACTTGCCAAGTATATGAGAAGTCTCTCCATATCTTATTCTATAGAACATAATGTTTTATATTACTGCCAATCACATTGTTCAATTCTTCATAGTTACACATGAAACACTTTTTTTTTTTCTATACGTAGGCATAAGGTGACATGAAAAATAAGAAAATAATGACCCCAAGTCTTCAATAAATATTGATACCTACATTCTACATTATTAGTAGTCGTATATAGGGTTCCATACACTAATATCCTATATGTCCTTTACTTGTAAGGAGTATTCAAGAATGAATATACTTATAGCTATTACTAGATAAATGAGGCAGCTTTTTATTGATTAAATTATTGATTGTTGTGGTTTGGACTTCGTTATTAGTTTTCGCTCATTTTGATATGAACGATTAATTTATCCATTTTCTCCTCTTTAAATAAAAATAAGTATTTAATCATTTAGACATTATTTGTTAACTATGTCACACAATTCATCTAATGACACATTTGGAACTACCTTTTTGGTTGTTATCTACAACATTTTGGAATTCTAAGGTTTAATTGTGTGACCATCAAGTTGGACAACTACATTAATTTGAAAGTAAACTCTCACATAGAAGTAGTCTTCATAAGATTTATTTTGTTAGTAATATTCATAACATTTGAAAGTTGTTATATTTTTTGTCATACTTTTAACTCCTTACTATATTATACGTGTATAATATTTAACATTGTATTTATGTATATTTTGAAATTCATACAATCTAATGTCACTAAATGACCACTTATTAATTAGGACTCTTCAACTTGCACTTTGAATTCAATAATATGGCTATATGACCGTATGAACTATTCAAGAATAATAGTTTGACCATCACCAGATCTATGAAATCTTTATGTAGAGAAAAAAATTAGGTTTTATTAGTAGCCTTTAATTTCACCAAACGAATTATATGTATTGATTCAAGAAACAAAGTCAAATATTTATTTCATTTAGACATTTTTTTAAAAGGAAAAAGTCCGGATACACATTCAAATAGAAATATAGCTCGTGGGTGAATATGTATTGGTATTTATAATAATCAAACAGTCAATGTGTTCCAACCTACAAGTGAGTAGTGGAATGTGTTTTTTTTCACATTTATACCTAATTGTGACGGAAGAGTCAAAAAAGAAATTTGAACAACTTTTAAAAAGTGGAGAGTAAATGTACTAAGAATGAATCCAAGAATTCAACAAAACAATTTTATAATCATTGACCTGCATATGTCTACCACATTCATCAAAAAGGGCATTTCACAAGTCATGTCATGTTTTATCGTAACCTAACATTTGGTGAAAAAATATCATTATCACTGAATTAATATCATTGTTAACTACGAGTTTTTGTATGAAATGTTATAATTGCACAGAACTATTAGGCTATATAGATTGTTCTATTGCATCACTTAAGTCACAATATGAATTCTTGATAACATATAAAGCCATATTCATAAACCTTGAAAGTATGCGACTATTTTGTGACGTACTTCAAATGCGTCCATGTACTATATATGTATTGTGATTAGCATGGTAATGAAATACAATAATTAGATGTTATTATCAATTATTACTCAGTTCTATTTATTATAGTGAAATGCACTCAGCGTGATTTCACCTAATAGATAATACACTCACTCAATGACTCACATATGAGTTGTTTCGATGATATCAATATAAGTAATTGAGCGGTACTAATAATAGTTAAATTCTAAGTCCAATTTTTCTTGGATACCAAGAACTTCTATCATTACCATTTACAGATCTTGTTTTTAGTAGGATTGACACTCTATTTTGGTCCCTCAATTGATGATCAAGATTTAGCCAGCCTCCTAGTATATTGTCAGAATATTCCACATGTTCTGTATTTTTGCATATTTTAGTAGCATCTTTTCTACATATTCCACCTATTGAATCTGTCCATATATCCACTTTCTTATCATTGGAGGTTCATGTGTTCATAATAATATTTATTTATAATTACATGCTTTGAACTCTAATTTAGCTTATGCATACTATTATTGTTACATTTCCAAATTAATTTTTCTATGAATACAACATTTGATTCAAAATCATAATTGTATCTTCCAGTATTTTTTTTGAAAATCATCATGATTATACAAAAGGAGAAGAGAATGGAAAAATATGATACCTAGACTAAGAGATCTACCTCTAAATTATATTTCCACCTTATTTTCCTACGGTAAAGGAAATCCACCAATAGAAAGATCAATCCCCATGCTCAAATGAATGTTCATATATCAAATTAACCTAAAACAAAAAAGATAAAAAAATTGAAATTGGGATTGATTTTATTTGCCTTAAGAAGCACCCTAGTAAGATCAAGCTAACCGACCAAATTTGAGCTACATGTATACAAGTTTACACACATGTACAAACATACTTTATCAAGCAGTCGATAAACCAACTGATCATATCTGATGGCACCTCAAGAAGCATTGTAGGTTTGAATCTCCATGGAGGACTAATGTTAATTTACACATCTCTGGAGCATCTTGGATCTACTTCCCAGGTCATATAGATGGAGAAGGAACCTTCTTTTATATCCTATATACACCCTTACTTTTTCTCTATGCATACAAGCTCATGACATGCATCCATGTTGCAGAGTCATATGTTCATGTCCCAACTTGCTCTCACATAATCTTGTCACCTTGACCCAGTCCACTCTAGAATGATTACAAACTCACTCTAGATTTAGGATGAACTTACTATTCCCATGTCATCAATTAATCTACCTTACCTTGTGCCATAAGACTATAATATTTGAACCTCTGATGAAGCATCCAGGCTTCATGCGTTTCAATGACAATCTCATGACATTCACCATCTAATCAAATCTCAATACACCGTGTGATGGCCTAGCTACCTAAATTTCAAGTGTCATCCTAAGACATTAAATTGGACCACTTTGTGTCCTAGAATGTGACCTAATAGTAGACCAAATAATTACATTTTGCATCCTCCACTTGCATATTGGCTCAAGAAAATAAACTAGTCCATGTAAGTCTTAGTTCAAGATAATAAACTCGACCAATCATTTTCTTCACCACCTCTGTAACACCCTCCCTAAGTACACAGATGCACCTAGTGACTGCACCACTGAGTTATCTATAATTCATGTACTCAAGGAGGGAATTACATAAAACTGGCATTCACAACAACAACATAATCAATCACACAAGTTTGAAAGTTAAACATTCTCATCACCGTTCTTACAAAAGGAAGCTTAAGGGCTATCACACAGAAAACATCTTGAGATAAAGTATCTAGTTTAGAATTCTAAATATAGAAACATAAATCTGAATTTATAAAGCTAAGGATCATCTTATAGTTGGTACCAAACCAGATCTGATCCTTACTCCATCCCTGTGCTCCAAGTCTCTGGGTACTACTACTCCTGCTACTCACATGTGGACATCTCATCCCCAATCATGAATTAAAAAGATGGTCATTAGAGTAAGTGTCATGAGTATTCTAACATAAACATTATTCAAGTAAAATATATTACAAAATATTCTTAAATATTATTACGCATAACTATTATTAAGATCTATAGTAACTCTTAAACATGAACAAGTATTCTATATTTACTCTTAATTCTTTCTCTTTATGTATCTTTCTATGGAGATATGTACTCTGGTACCTAGGTTTCATGACCTGAAGTAAGGTGCGTGGGTCACATAACCTACACTCTAGGTCTGGGTTATATTTTTGAATCGGCCTACACTAAGGGCCTAAACCTCATGACTTGTGCAAATCACCTCAGTGATGTCTCCCCTACATTGGCCTACACTAGGGTGCTTGGGCCATATGACTTGCACAAAGGGCCTGGGTCATATCTTTCTTGAGTTGACCTACACTAGGGCATAGGTCTAATCTCTAATTTGATGTCAACTTATCAAATATAATTTTAACTTCAATCTCAATACATTCTAATCTTATGGTTTTATCATGAACTAATATCTTAAATATTAATACATCATTAATCTTAATAGAATCTTACCATGAAATCTAAAGCATACATCCTAAATGGACTTACACATCATTAATCTTAAAGCATTATCTTCTCATATTCTTATCATGACTCAAATCACATATCTTAATAAAATCTTATCGTGGAACTTAGTCATGACTTAATATATACTAATCCTATAATGTTATCATGGACTGAATTCTCAATACATTTTGATCTTAATAGAATCTTATCTTGAAAAATTAATCAGGTATTAATATGTTCAAAACTAATATTCATTTATCATAACCATCTATTCAATCTTAATCATTATAAGAAATCTAAATAACTTCTTAGTTGTGAGATCTAAATCTCTTGAAGAAATCATAATAGCATATTTCTACTTGAAATCTTAAATGCAACATTATCTCACATTATCAAGTGAGTATGACTATTTTTCTTCCATATCTTACCTTGTAGTCTTATTTGTTAACATGAACTTTTACTAAGAAATCTTATAGGAACATGATCCTTTCATTTTCTCATGAACCTGGTTCATGAATCCCCATCATTCTAAGAAATCTAAATATGCATATTTGTACTTGCGATATTGGGTGTATGTGAGGACACAATCAAGAAGGTGAAAACTTTAATTGCATATCTTAAAATCTTAGAACAATAGAACACATAAATCATAATGTCTTGCTTAAGAAACATGTAAATATACTTAGCTTAATAAGTATGGATACTCATGGACATGAACTACTTCCCTAGTTCAGTAGGAATAAGCTCCTACAATTTCCCTTTTCCTTGTCTTATAATCAACCTATGAAGAAAGTGCAAAGATCTGATTAAGGTTACCCTAATTGCATTAAATCTAACAATTTGTTAAACCAACCTAAAACATGTCTTTAAACCTTGACCACTAGCTACTTCACAAAAAATTGAACCCTTAGATTTATTTCACAACTTGAGTGTGACAAGGGCTATCATAGTCATTTACAAGCTATATCAATGGGCAAATGATCCCCAAGAGAAATGCAGACAGCCTGGGATTTCCCATCTAGGTGTGACACATTAAATCAAAATGTGAGGGCATCATAGTATTCTTCCCATCACCATTGTTCCTGCACATGAACACCACAACAATGGTGATCAGGCTCTAGTCATGGATTCCATTCATGATCATGGAGCATAATCTCATGAAAATCAAGATTGGAGGTTATTCCATGAAGGTTTCAGATTAGAGTGATCCCCTTTTGAAATCTTGGTGATGTTCGAGTTATTAAATAACACACCCTGTCACCATGGTAAGGAGGTAGGTTTATAGCCAAGTTCCCAGTCTCACAACTCAGGTCACAAGCACTTGATGATGCCTTAGATGACTCCACGATAGATGCAAAATACTGAGGAACTCGTTCATCATCAACTGGACACGCCACGACCCTGTCCCAACTCTATTGTTCCCAAAAGCATAACATCAAGGCTCAACAAGGATACCCACTCAAACTGCAGTAAAGCTCAAGAAAGGTGATAGATAAATCTTTGTAGTGACATCTAAGACAGTTAGGAACAGGAATGGAAGAAAAATATGGGACACAAGAGGGCTCAACATGTACGTCGACGATGACCAAATGGCATGGTCCAGGGTGGAATAGGCGGGTTCATCACACAAAAAAACTAGTATGACGGTAAGGAAGATATTGTTCAAAGGAAGCTTATTGCACATCAAATATGGCTGAGGTGGCCGAAGCTACTATGCCAAGACTGCCATCATCATGTAAGAAGCATGAATTGGGGGGAGGCTTCTTCGGTGATCACCACTCCAAATTGGCAATCAAGAGGGATCAGTGAAGGTCATGCAAAGTTATAGGGATCGTCGCTTGTCACCTTTGATTGCCAAAATATCCATCTCAGGTGGCACTGATGAGGAGAGGATAACTAATATTTGGGTATCTTATCAAGAGGGTGAACTAGGGTTTTACCTGGGGTTTAAAAGGAGATGAAGGAATCCCCAAATTCAATGGGAGTCTCAAACCTTAATAAGACTGATTGTATCGCTAGAAAAGAAGAGTAAATTAGAGTCCAATCTACCGGGGTTCATGTTCCCAACTGTGCTCTCATACTCACGAAGAAGAAGATGATGGGCTATCCCTCAGATCCCCATCCAATGGCTGGGTGTGGGTCAATTTTACTAAGCCAATGCTACAACCACATGAAATATGTGTGATATCTTGATCCATCCAAAACCAAGGTCTGACTTAGGTCATGTGGTTTAATTGTTCGTATAATTGAGATATCAAGGAAAAAATAATGTATAAATACATCACTTTCTTTATAGAATTCATTTAAATAGCTAGGGTCATCTAAACATAATGAAATTATGTAAGTTAACTAATTTGACTATAAAAAAACTCAAATATTCAGTTAGATTTTATGTTTGAGAAAGAAATCATGTGATTTATAACATTTGGCACCTAAGACAAATCATGCATTAATATTCATTAAAAAGGGAGTTATATTATAATGACAATTGACGGAAGTTCTTCTATCTCATATATTGCCCATAAAGGAAACCAAGGAACAAATTATGCATAATTTTGAGGTAAAATACCATTGAAACCCTAACTAATCATCATGGCATACTTAGATCTACATATTGTGCTTTAGTTGACTATGATGCAAAATAAGGTATCATCGTAATAATCATGGGTTACTATAGGGTTTTACAATATTAGAAGAAACTAAATTTTTAGTTTAGCATTATTGGTTATGCTTATTCTTTATTGAAAATTTTATGATGTTACAATTCTACCCAACTTATAGGAATTTTGTCCTTAAAATTCTATTAGTCTTCATTTCACATATTCCATGGTCACTAACTCTCATTATTTTCAATAGTAGCACTTTTCAAGGTGTGACCTTTACATGGACCACTATTTATATGTAACATCATTATTAGAATCACTATATGCATATATTACTAATGGATCTTGAAATCTAAATCATAACTTCATCATCTACCATGGTGAAGACTATAGCTTGCCTCTTCCCTAGGGAATCTACATTAGGGTTCTTGCTAACTTGACATTCGTTGAAAAGGATCTTGGGGTAGTATCTCTTGACGTGCCTCTCTTCATTATAATAGTAGCATGCAGTTCTACCCATCCTATAAGATCCACCATGGGTCTTGCGACAAAGCTGGCACCTGAAACATTAAGGAGCATCTTCCTCAGGAGCCTTCCTTTTCTTCTCAGGAATGTTTGCATGATGTTTGTTTCCCTTTGTGCCAATTTCGTCCTAGATGGTCTTCCAATTCCAAGGCAACCTCAAGTGCCTCATGTACTGCCCTGATGTCATGTCCCGCCAGAATAGCCGAGGTCAAGATTCAAAAAACTCATAAAATTCTTAGCTAGACGCACCTCATCATTATTTTTGCAACATATAAAACTTCATTGCATACTGGCCGATGGCAGAGTCATACAGCTTGAGGTTCTTGAACTCCAACTCCTTCTTTTTGACCATATCCTCTAAGATGTAATAGTTCTAGAATGTGGTGGTCAACTTCCCCAAAGTCAGCTGTGTAGCTTCTGGTCCTCGAGCATTGATGAAGTTCTCCCACCAGATGTGAGCAACACTCTTGAGTAGATGAGTCCCAAAATAGACTTTGGAATGCTTACGACATCCCAGATCATGGAAATAGTACTCGATATTTAGAAACTAATCCTCATTGTGAGTGACTACATATATCTCATCTTTTCCATGGAAGGTTTCTGCTTGATCTTTAGGATATCAATGAGGTCCAACTCATGGTTTCTTGGTTGTGGTTTACCTCTGTGCGGGCCAATCAGGGAGTCAGTCAGGGCCTTGAGGAGCACGTCAAGAGGAGGATTGAGCTTGCCACTGGGGTTGTATTCTCCAGGCATATTTGTAGTCATCCCCTATGATGTAGGAGCATTCTTCTCCATCCATGTTGTAAGGAGTGGTACATGAGAGGGGAACTACCGGTACTACATTTGAGGAAAATACTCATCGAATCAAAACATACCAAAAAGAAATGTCAGAACAGATGTAAGTTTTCATTTCTCAAATAGAGGTATATAAGACCAAATGTTCAACAGTGCAAAATAAAAAAATCTAACTATTACATTGTTTTCTATTATCATCATCCTTCACCACACAGGGTGTTACATATGAAAATTAAACTATAGCGTAGGACTGACAGAGGATTATATAACCACCTCGAATATATCTCCCCATAAGGTTCACCTACTCTTGAAGTTATCATGGTCAACCTTGGTTTCCTCCTTTCTCTCTACCTAGGGGTTGGAAGCATACCCCACAAGAGGAAACAAATATGAAATTTATCAGCATGAAAGCCGGTATGAGAATATTAATCAGGGATACAAGCAACATTAGGAAAAAGAAAATCAAATGTAAAATCTTCCCATAGAAGAGGAAAAGTACTATCCAAGTGGATTTAAAGAGAATATGAATCACATAAAGATGATTTATAAGAGAAAGGAATCCATCTGCTTTACACATGACAATACTAGAACAATATAAACACGTTGGTAGGAAATAAAACATCTACCATAAATATAGGGTGAGTAGGAACATATCCACATCTTCTCTAAGCAGGACATGATATACATCTTCTCTAATAATATTACATATAAGAATGATCACCTCTGCTTTATCCAGTGTTGGAATTTACACATCTATATAAAGTAACACATGTCACATTATACTAGTAGTCATTAGATTATTCATATCAAAAGAGTAAGAAACTCTAAATCAAATTATGAGGGATGAGAAACATCCATTTAATATTAAGTTAGGTCAAAGGACCCATAAACAAATATCCAACAAACTCCACAAATAAGATGCATAAGAGTCCATATTTAAATCAATGTCTCAAATTAGGGTTCCACAAGGAATAAGAACATGATAAAAATAAGAGTCCAATAAGAATATCCAATAAAGTAAAATGATCAGAAGATCATAATCAATATATAATTTTTCAAATCAAATAAGTTCTTAAAAGAGAGAGAAATGGTGTAGACTAATTTGTCCA
This sequence comes from Alisma plantago-aquatica, assembly GCA_963693085.1. Classification (NCBI taxonomy): domain Eukaryota; kingdom Viridiplantae; phylum Streptophyta; class Magnoliopsida; order Alismatales; family Alismataceae; genus Alisma; species Alisma plantago-aquatica. The sequence goes on along the minus strand of OY856413.1, from coordinate 309,032,279 downwards.
TATGACCAAGACAGTGAGATGAAAAATAAGTGATTGCTCAATAAAAATAATATGGAATGTAACATACATCAGGATGAGAGAAAAATCAGATTAATATCTCAATAGAACTCATATGGGATACAACATACCTCAAGATAGTTGTCAACATGTCAAAGTTTAATACCCAAATCCAATTCATGATTCTAAGGTTTGAAACTCCAGTTGTTGAGTAAGGATCACCATATGAATAGTTACGTGAAATTATAAGGCTTTGAGAGTTCATTCAAGGGACTTGATAGGAGGATATGGGAAAAGGTTAGTAGTCATATCCTATTAGTCAAGTGATTTTATGTGTGTGAAGGCCATGAAGAGGGATATATAAATAAATAAATAAATAAATAAATAAATAAATAAATAAATAAATAATATATATAATAAATATAGAATAAAAGATCATTCCCCTTCCATTTCTTTATGTTTACATTTTTCAATATATTTACCTTTTACAAAAATCTGGTCAAATAAATATTAAGTACTTAATCTACAATTAAGAGACTTCTAAATATCTTGATGTGTAATTATTTACTTAATGTAAACATGTAATTTGATGTACAATTGTGTATGATATGTTTATTGGCTTCCTTTTCTATAATTTCATTTATAAACCTTTTACGTACACTTATTAATCCCATTATGGAATAACCTTCTTAAAATGTTTCTCTTCTCACTTGAAAGTCATTGAAAAAAATGTATAACAATTTATCACAATAAAAGACATCTATTTAATAACCTCCAATTAGAACCCAAATTTCCAAATTTGAGGAAACCATACATATTGCTAATATATTTTATATGAATTATTTGTAGAGTAGATAGGTGCTAATAAATTTATGTATCCAAAACTAATTATTATAGACACATGAATTCAAATCGAAAGGGTGAAAACATTATTTATGGAACCATTTTCCTTATTTCTGCATCATTAACAATTTTTATCAGGTAATAGGGAGGTTGACTAAGCAAATCATTTAGTCAAGATGATTCTTATTTCTTATCTAGGTTAAGTAATTGATTATAGAAATTTGGGAATGTTTATGTGTTTCCAAACAAATATATAATTGAGTTAAAGTATTTGTTTCCTATGTTAACAAGATTATTTTCATTTATTTATTACTTTTAAACATTAAGGAAAGAGAATTAGTTCTTTAAATTTTATTCTAATTTATTAAATATCTCATGTATTCCACATTGTTGCAATTACCTCAGTTTACATTCCTATCACTCATATTGTATTTTGAAAGTAATTTCATATCACGATTTTCTACCATGATAAATTTTTCATAGATTTAGATACAACATTGTTTCCCTTTACATTATACTACAATTTTAATTATTACAACTTTACATAAATTATCGACATATAATCCATACAAGTTTGTTTATACTATTTATTAAATATGTTAGATGTTTAACTTAATATTTTTTGCCTTATCTTGCCTTTCCTTTTCTTAATATAACTAGGATAGTTATGATTTTTTTCAAATAAGGTGAAACTTGGCACCCAAGGTAATTGGGACCCAAGAAACACATTTTTTACCGTTATATTTGGGTTGTGAAGATTCTTTTTATGAGTTTTAATACAATTAGAGAATTGCTCTCATCACCATTATATTATTATAACATTGCATCATTACCATCATTATTTATTATTCAGAGTCCCATTATCTTCAAATTGTTACCAGTAGTGTTTCCTTATATTATTATGCACGAATCTCCATATTTCACTTATTATCACATCAAGACCATAAATTCAATATCTTAGATAATGGTACATTATTCATAATTATGGACTTATAAATAATAGTTATTATTCTAAAACACATTATACCTCTTATTGAACATATTTTAGCCATTATTTACATATTAGTTAGCAAAAGAAACATATGTGACATGCACAATTAATTTACTTACATGCTAACACATAATTATGTTATTATGTTAATATGAGTGTATGATATGTGATGTGGATTATAGAACTTTATACCACCTACTTTGTTATATTTGTTTTCAAACCTAAATATGTACATGATTACCATTAAGTTATTCATGTAATATACATTAACGATATTTATAAAGGCATAACTTAATCCTTGTTTGGATAAATATGAGGAACCAAGCTTACTAACCTCCTAATCATGGAATAGAATAAGATCTTAGATTTTAGTTTGTTGTACACATGTTGTTTGCCCTTATCAAATTTCTTCTTAGGATCCATCTAAATGGACAAAAGGGAGTATATGAGATCTTAAAAATAATAATAATCTTGTGTCCAACAATAATGTCACTCTGATACCATATTATAACGTCCTCACTAAGTACACACATGCACATAGAAAAAATAACACTAATTATCTACAACTTGTGTACTCAGGGGGGCATTACATAAAATGGACATTCATATCAACAATATAATCAATAAGAGAAACTTGAAAGATAAACATTCTCATCACTATTCTTACAAAAGTAAACTTAAAGGCAACCACATAGAAAACATATTTAGATAAAGTTTCTAGTAAAGAGTTCTAAATATGGAAACATGAAGCTGAATCGACAAAGATGATGATCATCTTATAGTTGGCACCCCATCATATCTGATTCTTGTTCTATCCTTGTGCTCCAAGTCTTCATGTACTACTTTTGCTCCTACTCTTCACCTACGGACATCTCATTCCTAGCCATGCATTGGAAAAATGATCATTAGAGTAAGTGGCATGACTATTCTAACATAAACATTACTGAACTAATGGATACTACAAAATATTCTTAGACATTGTTACATGAAACTATTATTAAAATTTGTAGTAACTATTAAACACTAACAATTACTCTTTCTTAGCTCCTAATTCTTTCTCTATATCTTTCTCTAGAGACATGCACTTTAGTAACTGGGTCTCATGACCTAGACTAAGGTGTCTGGATCACATAACCTACACTTTGGGCTTGGATTATGTTTTTGAGTCATCCCGCACTAAGGGCATGGGCCTCATGACTTGTAGAAAGGGACTGAGTCATGTCACTCCTACATTGGCCTGTACAAGGGTGCATGAGCCACATGACTTGCACAAAGGTCCTAGGTCAAGTCTTTATTGAGTTGTCCTAGACTAGGGCATGGGTCTAACCCATAATTTTATGCCATCTTATTAAATCTGATCTTAACATCAATCTTAATACATTTTGATCTTAAGGTCTTATCATGATCTAATATCTTGAATCTTAATACATAAATCTTAATAGAATGTTATCATGAAATCTAAAAGCATACATCTTAATAGACTTACATCATAATATTATATGATTCTATTCTAATATTTTTATCATGACTCAAATTATGAATATTGATAAAATCTTATCTTGAAACTTAATCATGACTTAGTACATCCTAATATATAATGTTATCATGGACTGAATTCTCAATACATTTTGATATTAATAGAATCTTTATCTTGAAAACCTGATCACATTTTAATATGTTCAAAACTTATATTCTTATATCATACCTAACTCTTAAATCTTTATCATTATAAGAAATCTAAATAACTTCTTAGTTGTCAGATCTCAATCTCTCAAAGAAATCATAATAGCATATTTCTACTTGAAATTTTAAATGCAACATTATCCCACATTATCAAGTAAGTATGACTATCTTTCTTGTTTATCTTATCTTGTAGTCTTATTCATTAATATGAAACTTTACAAAGAAATCTTATAGGAACATGATGCTTCATTTTCTCATGAACCTGGTTCATGGATCCCCATCATTCTAAAAATATTAATAACATATATCTACTTGAGATATTGGGTATACGTGAGGATGCAAACATGAAGGTATGAAAAATTTAATTACATGTCTTAAAATATTAGAACATTGGAACACAAACCATAATGTCTTATCTGAGAAACATGTAAATATACTTAACTTAATAATTATGGATACTCATTGGCATGAACCACTTACCTAGCTCAAGAGGAATAAGCTCCTAAAATTTCCCATGTCCTTATCTCATAATCAACCTATGATTGAAAAAAAAGATCTTATTAAGATTTATAAAAACTAATTGAATTAAATTTGATAATTCATGAAAACCAACATAAAACAAGTTTAAAACCTAAATCACTGGCTAGATCTAAAAAAAGTGAAAAAAATTTATACATGGGTCATCTGCATATGAGGCTCGTAACAATTTCTACGATTTATTAAACATTAGCCCTGATCAGCCAATCCGATTCAAGAGAAACAATAACCCAGTTACTGAAAGAAAATATAGTTAAAGAGGTAGTGGAAGGCTGATGCACTCTTAGATTTATTGCACAACTTGGGCGTCACACGGACTAGCATATTCATTTACTGGCTTATATCAGTTGGCGGCTGATATCTAAAAGAAATGCAAAAAGTAGGGATTGCCCATCTAGGCATGACACATTAAATCAAGATGTGAGGGCATCATAGTATTCTTCCCATCCCCATTGTTATTGTACATGTACACCTTAACAATGGTGATCGAGCTCTACTCATGGATTCCATTTAGGAATAGGGATCATAATCTCATGAAAAGGAAGATTGGAGGTAATTCTACAAAGATGTCCAATCAGAGTGATCCCCTTTGGGATCTTGGTGGTGTTCTGGTCTTGGAATAACACACCCTGTCACCATGGCAAGGAGGCAGGTTGATAGCCAGGCACCCAGGCTTACAACTCAGCTCACAAGTGTTTGATTATGCCTTAGATGACCCTACGATAGATGCATGATGGCAAGGAACCATGAAATCATCAACTAGACACAACACAATCGTGTCTCAACCCCAATGTGATCGGAAACATAACATCAAGGTTCAATAAGGAAATCCACTCTAACTGTGATGAAGCTCAAGAAAGGTGACTGAGAAATCTTTGTGGTGATATCCAATATAAGTAGGAACATAAGAGAAAGAAAAACATGGGGCATAAGAGGGTTTACCATGAACGCTAGAGATGGCCAAGCAGTGTGCTTGATGGTGGAACATGTAGGTTCATCACACAAAAAACTAGTATAGTGGTAAGAAATATATTGTTCAAAGGAGGCTTGTCGCATAGGCAATTTGACTGAGGAAGCCATGGCTAGTGTGCCAAGACTGCTATTGTCATAGTGGAAGCATGAATTTGGGGAAGGGGCTTCTTTAGTGATCACCAGTCCAAATTGGTGGTCGAGGGGGATCAGTGGAGGTCTTGCAAAGCCGTAGGGATCATCACTTGTCACTTTGACAGCGGAAACATCTATTTGTAGAAGGAGCCAGTGAGGGGAGGAGAACTAGCATTTGGACATCTTCTCAAGAGGTTGAATTAGTGTTTGACTTGGGGTTTAAAAGGAGTGGGAGGAAGCCTTGAATTCAAATAGGAGTCTCAAATCTTTATAAGTTAATCATATCATGAGAAAAGTAGAGAAAATCAGAGTCCAGTGTACTGGGGTTCCTGTTCCCATTGTACTCTCATTCTCACAAATAAGAAGATGATGGGTTGTCCCTCATATCCCTATCTAATGGCTGGGTGTGGGTCCTTTTTACTAAGAAAATGCTACAAATGTGTGACACATGTGTGACATCCCAATTCATCTTATACCAAGTTCTAACTTAGTTTGAGTGGTTTAATCGTCTGTATAATTGAGATATCAAGAAAACATAATGTATAAACACACCCCTTTCTTGATAGAATTATTTGGATAGATAGGATCATACAAACATAATAAAATTATGTAAGTTAACTATTTGACTATAAGGAATAAAAAGATTCAATTAGATTTTAGGTTTGAGATAGGAATCATGTGATTTATAACATTTGGTACCTAAGACAAATCATGCATTAATATTCACTAAAAATGGATCTATATTATGAAAAAATTGATGTAAGTCCTAGTATCTCATATATTTATCATAAATAAAACTAGCGAACATATGCATAATTATGTGGTAAAATACCATTTAAATCTTGATTAATCATCATGGCATAGTTATGGCTAGATATTGTGCATTAGTTAACTAAGATGCAAAACAAGGTATCATCATTATATTCACGGGTTACTCTGAGGTTTTACATCATTAAAAGAAAATAAATGTGTAGTTTAGAATTATTGATTATGTTTATTCTAAACTGATATTTTTGGGATGTTACAACCTCCAATCATCTGAAAGATGGCATGGTTGTTAAAATTTTGGGTCAAAGTTCAGTTTGGATTGGAATTTTAGTTACATTTCATGCTAAAATTAAAGCTCTAGTTCTCAATTGATATGTGTTATTTTCAACGTATACTATTTATATGATTAACAAAAGTATAACTCATCTATTTAAACATTACAATTATGTTTCCCTTATTTGGATATAATACATCACATACTTATGTGATCTAGGTCAGAATCATGTCAAATAAATAAAAGTAATGATCAAGTTAGGAAAGGCTTCAAAATGCTATATAATGAGGTAGTCCATTAGAATAATATTTCAAATAGAATATATTGCGTTCAACTTTTTTTGGGGGTTGAGAGTCTAGGTCGGGTTCATACCAAGTTCAAGTTTGGACTAGGCATTAAAAGCTCTATGATAACCCCTTATCATTGTATAGACAGACATGCACGTTTGTTATACAAGGGCATGACATGCCCACATCAAAAGGACAATGTTCCCTCTACTAATTATATCATTTCCTAAGGATAGGAGAGAATAGGGAAGGAAATTGTCATTGGAATCATCCTTACTTTTGTGGCTACCAAAGTCCAATCAAGGCCATATAAAAAAGGAATCTTAGGAATCGTTCCCTGTGGGAGAGGGGACTACTTATAACATACTCAATCTAGGGTACTATATCCAATTTGAGATATGATTCATAATCTATTTTAACTTGTTTTTATTTACAAATTGGCCCTTCATTACACATCACTAATGATTATTTTGATCATTTTAACATGTTTTTGGATATTAACTTGTCTGCATTTGAATTTATTGTATATATATGAGTTCATTCTCCTAGCTTGAAAAATATTTACTAATGAATCCATCAATTTGACTGAATCAATTAGTTTGACAACATCTATATAAAATTTGAGATTGTTGTAGCCAAATACCCTGCATAGACCTTGTATTTGATTAATACGCCTACTCAAACAACTAATTAATAAAATACACTAATTCTATAATTTTATATATATACATTTGTGAAGGTTTAATTATGAAATTATCTTGGTTGAATTAGAGTGTTATATTTGTAATTTATATTTCTCATAAACTAATGTAGTAAAAAATTAACATATGTTTCAAATTTAATTGCTATTGACTTTTTCAATTGAGAGATACAAAATTTGGAAAAATAAATAAATTGAAAAGGTGCATTTTTTGGTCATTTAATAGAAACTTATTGTTGGGTGTATGAAAGGAACAACATGGAATCCTCCTTGTAATGTTGTTATCTAGTAGTAGAGAATGACATGGCCATTCTCCATCCACAAGCAACCTAAGACAATGAAATAGAATAATTACCTTTGCATCAATTACTCCTACCTTGAGGACATGTTTATGATCCTCTCAAAACACTAAAAATAAAGAAAATACTGCCATGTCTGCTAGCCAAAAATGGCACTATTAATTGTTACCTGTACTAGGCACCTCCTAATGAGCAAACAAGCAACTCTTAACCCCTTCACTGCTCATTTCTATCCACCTATTTAATCCATAATATCATTTCCTATCACATAAGGACAACCTTTTAGTCATGAACGCAAGACACATAAATCTAAAACTTATCCCTTGTCCCCCTACACACCCATCTATATTTCAAATCTAAGGAGTACCCTATGCAACCTCCTAATCTCACAACAAATTATCATTATTATGATCACCACTTCAAATTTTGTAGACTATAGCAGAGAATGTAACCCAGTCACACACACTGTTCTTCTAAACCTATGAATACGATGATAGACAAACTCAAAACTATTGAAATCTACACTAAACTTCAGATGATAACTAGATATCGCCATACATCCATGCTTCTTCCCTTCAGTGATCTCATAAACACCAACCTCAAATTTTAATCTTACAATCACTTGTTCGTCCATGCTACAAAAGATAAAAGGACTAGAAGGAAAGTCCACCATCTTCCATCTACCATGGAATTAGTTCTTCAATATTTTTATATAATGACAGACTCAAGTCCACAAGCTCAACCATAATGACAACATGGCTATAAGAATATTCGTCAGCCCCTCATGCAGCGCTACTACTTGGGGTGTACCCAAAGCAAATTAGTTCCTCATGTTGGTCAATTTCCCTTGTCCCTCCTGCTTCTATTTCCATGATGACTCGCTAATGAGACTAGTGATGATATGAATTCAGATGATACACCAAGTGGTATATAAAATAGTAGTAAATATCTAATCATAGTAAGTATCCAAAATAGAAATTTAGATAATAGTAGAATGATAAGTAGATAAGGGGTTAGATACTAACTAGAATGATGGGATATACAAACTATCTAGATCACATATCAGATCGACTGATGTATTGCACGTATTAGTATACTAATGTTACTGTGGTATTATAATTGACAAAACATTAGCAAGTATATGATATATGTAAAAAAATTATGTTTACTTATCAGTGAGATGTGTTATTATTTTTATAGTGTAACATGCGCTTACATGATGATTAATATATAAATTTTATAATTTTAGTAAACTTTGATAAATGTAACACAAATACTAGTTAGCCTTTTTACAGATTCCAACCCTAAATACATGTATACATACATGTAGCATTTATGATCATATTTAATGATCATGATCCTATAATGAAACATATATAGTATTTTCATGAATGATATAACCTAAGATGTACTTAGTTACAATCATGGGATAATGTCACAAATTAAAAAGGGAAATAGTGTTAACCTTCCACGTTAATGACACATAATAAGTGTCTTCAAGCCAATGACATTATAATGACTTAAGAATATATTTTCTTATCAGAAATCGAGGCTTTTGTGGAAATATGAATATTGATTTTCAAAACATTGGAATCTTACTCAAACAAGGTTGTAGATTTATGTTGTCTATTATACTATTTTTCTTCCCTCTTGAAGTACATATATATCTTGATAAAAACTGGTGAACCCATAATTATTTTATAAAGCCATCTTGCCTCTAGAAGATCGCCATTATACGTGTTGATATTTTAATATTTTGATTATTGTCTTTTGGTACTAAAATGAAAATTGATTAAACCTTTTATTCCTTGCTTTAGATGTAACATCCTTCCACTCTTGCACAAAGGGTAATGAACTAGTTATTCCCTAATACTAGTTACAGAAATAGGAGACAATTTCCTTCTTTCATAGATGAACCAACACATGGAACTTTGCCTGTACAGAGACCCAGAGGGATCCACTCCCTACTAAAATTTCAAGAATAAAACATCCAATCCAAATACACTCAAAAGGTATGTTGGAGTGGGTATAAATTTTCAAATCTTAATTAATGGTAATAGAAATAACCAAAGTGTAGTAGCAGAATATGAAACATGACTATATTCAATTTTTTTATAAAAGCATGTCATCATCTCGCATATAGGGTTTACACAGAAGGTACAACATAAGGATCTAGTAGTGGGAAATCTAAACCATATCATGATTGTCTCCAAGCTTCAACTCCTTAAGCAAAGTGCATGTTAAATGTCATGTTCTCCTTGACCTACAGCTGGGGTTGGAAGCATACCCCAGTAAGAGGAGAAAAATAGATGACATCATCAAAAAGTTGGTATGTGCATACTAAAATGAAATTGAGAAATATAATGAAACAAAGGATTTCAAATAAAATCCTTCCCATAGAAAAAGTAAAGTACTACCCAAGAGGGAATAAAAGAAAAGAGTCACAAAATAAAGCGTTATATAAGAATAAAGCATCCATGTGTTTCACCTGTGACAATACTAGAAATATAAACATGTAGGTAGAAAATAACACATATGCCAAAAATAATGGGGGTGAGCGGGAACTATATACATCTGCTCTAAATATTGAGTGGACAAGAACTGTATCCATCCGCCTGAGTAGGAAATACACATCTACTCAAAGTATGTTAATATGCATGAATTTTTAACATCTGCATTCATATGTGGGAATGTTCACGTCCACACAAAATAACATGTAACATTATTCTAGCAGTCACCACATGATGCATAACAAAAGAGTAAGCAACTACAAACAAATAAGGAGGATGAGAACATCCATACGTATAAAGTGGGATCAGAGGATCCATGCCATCACTTAATGTGCCATATATACATCCACTACAAAGGTGGGCAAAGAAGAACATATCACAAAAGAATGTTCCACCATGAGCAAATCATAAGACATAGACCAAGAAAATGTCCAAATATGATCACAAGATCAGTAAAAAATAAAATAGTTCACATGAGCCATAATTTTCAAAAGAAAAAGACAATGTGCATGCTAATGTCCATAGGGCCAAATGAAAGAAGAAAATTAATCACTACTTAATGTAGAAGAATAGGAGATGCAAAACATAACTCTCTTAAGAATCTAAATAGTCCAAAGTCAGTCCTAGACCCAATCCTGGCTCTCCAAAGCACCTATGATGCATACATGTAGAATTTGGGTTAGGTTTAAGTTTATTACTCAAGCCCTAAAAAGCAACTTTTTTATTATCCATGAATTGATTTCTAAAAGTCATGCCATATTATAAGTTATATTTTTCTAAGTACATAAAATCTTTACTTTATTTTTTAGACTTATAAATTATTAGTTATGAATTTTTAGGAAAATTAATCCATTTAAGAAAATCCATAAAATCACTTATTTACTAAATTGGAGTTTGGTGCTGGAATTGGTACCATTAGGTAGATTATAATTTTCTAATTTAAAATCATGTTTTTTTTAATTTTTTGAGCCATAGATAATTTCTTAGGAATTTTGCAATAACTGACCAATCAGAAATTCTTGAAAAGCCACATGTGTAGAGTTATCCATAAGGATGAACACCTCACTGTGCTGGACCTGTCAAAAATGGCCAAGTGGACTAGAAGCCCCACCCAGAATTAGGCGCACAACATGTCCAAGGTCAGTAGTCAAAAAAGAAGACCAGTGTGCAAAAAGTCAATAATACCCCTGGTGAGAAAAATGAAACCAAGAGAAATCATAGGGAAAAAGTGAGAAACCATCAAAGGAATTGATACTCCTCCCTCGCTTCCTACCATGACAATGAGGAAACTCCCTGGACTTGAGCAAAGATTGGGGAAACTGGGAACAAAGGAGTCCAACTCAAATCAACAGAAGAATGTGACTCCAAATCTCAGGGCGAATTTGTGTTGGGGAACAACATGACCAAAACGCAACCAAAATGCCAAATTGGACAATAATTCGAAGAGCAACAGTTAGGATGATCAAAAAAGGGGAAAAGCAAACCATGGCCCTAATTGAACTGATTGACGCTTCAAGAAGCTTTGCAGGATGCTTGGTAGACTTTTTGGAGCCTTACAGATGGTTGATGAGGTCAAAGTCAGGGCGGCCAACCAGTCATCACCGGCAGTAGGGGAAAAAATTGGCTACGATGTGGAAAAGATGCATGGGGCATGAAGATACCAATCCAACAGTAGGGAACAACTGCTGGTGATGCACTGAAGATCTAGGACCTATCTTCTAGAGGTTTGATGGTCTAGAGAAGCAATGAGACGGAAGAAAGAGGGAGGATAGGGGAGAAATAGGGAAAAAAAGAGGAGCATTGGTGGCACATAGGGATAGAGGGTTCAAGGTACTAAACCCTTGGAAACTGGGGTCAGTAGGTGTGAAGTCGGGCTAGAAAGCTATAGGAGAAGAAATCGGGCAGAAAGGTGGAGAGGAGAGGGGAAATCGGAGAAGGAAAGAATACTCGCTTATGTGGTTTCCAAAAATGAGTCAGGAGGTTGGTGAGAAGATAGAAGTTGTTAGATCTATAGATCTAATAGCCCAAAAAGTCTTGGAATAAGGCAAATAAAATAGATCGTGTGACCAAAGAACCTTTTCCAAATTGAATTCAAATAAAGTGAAATTTGTATTTTATTTCCTTTTTCTCTCTCTTAAATTGAGGGTTCAAGTGTTATCAAAATAAGTGAAATTTTGCATAGAGGGCAATTAAGGCATGTAGATTCTGATTATGCAATTAGATTTTATGTTTTGAAACTTTTAATGTATCAATTAATCAAATCTTCATTTCTCATTGCTCATGCATTAATGACATTAGGATTATCCAAATTTGATGAAACTTCATCCACAAGTAATCCTTAGTATGTAGAATACTAATTTTCCATCAATTTTATATTGTGGAGTTATTTGTATATTTATTTAATATTTTGAAGGTTCTCCACACTTTTTCTCTTCTCATTTCACCTTTTAACCAAATAGTCTCCAAATTGAGTGAAAATTCACCCAAAGACATGTTTTAGTGTGTAGATTATGAATATAAGATTATTATTCACTTTTGGAGTCATTAAATGATTTATCTCATATTTAAAAGAAAAACTCATATTTTCTTCCCTAAAAGAAATTAGGGTAGTTATTATAGTGCAAATAATGTGTAACTTGACTCCCAAGTTAATTGGGATCAAAGGAACATTTATTTCAAATTACATTTCTCTTTTTGAATCTCCTTTTATGGATTATAACATTTTTGGCTTGTTATCATTATATTTATTATAATATTATTTCAGTATCATCATTATTCATCCAATTGTGTCCCCATATCTTTATATTACAACCAAAAGATTTATATATCATTATTGTGCACAAATTATTATGAAATCTCCATTTATATCATGTGAAATATTTTATGTGTCCATTATTGGCCCAAGCCTAATGTAAAAATATTAGGTTACATTAGGGTAATTTATACATGCATTAGCTCTAACATGTTTTAGGTCTAACCTCAACCTTGTTTGGCTAAGTCCAAAAGGTTAAAGTTCTAGGGTAGAGTCCAAGATCTAGCACATTACATTTCTACCCTAGACATTACATGAAAGTTTCAATTTACAATTTCTACTTTGAAAAATTTGAGGTTGAAATATCTAATCCTTGAAAACCTTTCCCTCATATTAATTATCATTCTAAACTTTTTACCTACTTTCTAATGTTGATTTAAGTGGTAACAAAACTAACCTTTTTTCTACTCAAATAGTCCACCAAGTAGAATTTACCTACATGTTACTATATTGAAATCCTTAACTTTTAAATAGTTCAATAATTGAATATAGTACCAACATTAGCTGACCCTTTTCTATTTTCGTTCATGCATTGGTTCTTCATTTGGGATATTCATGAACAAGTCATCCAAATTGTCATTGAAGATATATGCATGAAATGTCCCTTATTGATCCAGACTATATTTATTTTCATATAACAATTGTAGTTTGTTGTATAAATAGTAGGGCTTCCATGTACTCTGATACATATCATGGATGCACAAAAGGATTATTTGTATATTCTAGATATATTTATGAGAAGAAAAAACCGGTTTACAAGATATAGTTTACATGATGGTATCAGTTATAAACAATCAACACTCATGCATGTCTCATCAAAAATAGGGTTGGTAAGAAAAGGAAAATGGAATATTTAAATCTTAGGTGAGTAGTTGACAACAAACCCTAGCTTGACTTTTGGTATCTAACTAGAATACAAGTTGGAAGTACTGGAATTCTTAGGTGGTCGTGAATGTATTCTAGTCTACAAATGCATTGTTATTGTGGAGAAATGGTTAATAAGTATAGATTCATTGTGTACATTGGATTGACCACATGGACCTATATGAAACCACATATATCACAATAGCCAATAGGTATACAATATGACTAGGGTACCCTAGCCTCACCCTAGTTTGAGGTTTCCATAATTGAAAATATTGAAAGATAGAATTAATAGATAGCATAAAATCTAATTGATTTGGCTTATATATATATATTAATAATTGAAAATATTGAAAGATAGAATTAATAGATAGCATAAAATCTAAATGATTTGGCTTATATATACATACATACATATACATATATATATACATATATATACATACATATATATACATATATATACATATATATATACATATATATACATATATATTTATACATTTATATATATACATATATATATACATACATACATACATACATACATACATACATACATACATACATACATACATACATACATACATACATATAGCTGACAAGGAGTGGCTCCAGTGGTCAAGCACGGTGTCCCCTAACAAAGAGACCCATGTTCGAATCCCAGTTGCCGCCTTGATTTACCACCCTCCTGGGTGTTCGGCCTCCGCCACAGGCATGGAAGACGGGGGAGAAATCTTTCTCTCTTAATCCCATACATACATATATATATATATATATATATATATATATATATTATCACCCTTATACTTTACAAAAGGTGGATCTTGAGAACAATGAACCTAGGTGGACATAGTCTCATATAAAGTGCTATGAGCATATCCTAAATGTGTTAATTAGTTGAGGATGAACCATCACCATGTTAGTTGAGATTAGATGAGGTGTTTGAAGAAATCAATTAGGGAAGATCTGGAATAATAACTACCAATTCACTTAGGTGGTGGTGTTGTTACTTACTTTTCGATCTGACTTGGATAAAGTTGTTGCCACTAGTCGACAAAGTTCTAGACCTTAGTAAAGTCATAGACCCAATTCCAAATAAATTAGGAATTACAGGTTGACAAACCTTGAAGTAATTAATCCTATAAATCAACATCACACTGAGCCTATTTACCAATTTTATAGTATAATCACCATTTATAAAGAGAAGATAAATGATAATACGATAATCATAATCATCTTCAAAGACTTAGACCCAACTTTGTTGGGGTCGGTTACATGGATCCTTCATTTCCATTCAGCAAATGATAGTATGATAATACATATAGAAATTTTTTTATCCATAACATTAGTTGTAAGAAAACCTAAACCTTGAATGAATTCAACTTAGAGTTTAGGAACAATATGATAGATAAATTTGTGTAGTTTCTTACACATTTAGAGATACCTTAGTACACTAAGTAATCTAACTAGAAATTATGATCCCCTCTCTTAAGGGAAAGAGAATTGGTAAAATTCCAAGACATATACCTGATGAAAATGCCTCATGCAAAAATCATTTTATAATCCAACTTGTTAAAATATAGGTAACTTACCCCACCATAACTTTTACATGAGTATCTTCCAGTACTATTCAATTGAAAACAAAGGAAAATAAAAGAAGATCTAATATATATGTGAAACGAAAGAAGTAGAATATGTAATTGAAACCCTTAGACAACACTATAGTAGACTACACTAAAATAAGATAAGATGAAAAGTTAGATGAGGCACCCATGATTGGATTTGTGAAAAACCTATTTAATGGGTCTAGTATTCTATATGATAAGGACCTCTGGTGCATCTTTAGGTTCCACAAAGATATAAATTCCCAATTGAGTCAAGTATCTAGTATAATGGAGTATTAGTAAGTAGGATGCTAGTATAATGTGATTGTAACTTGGTTCTTTCATTGGTTTTGTCCATTTTTACTTTTACATCAAAAAGATTTCAATCAAGAAATTAATTCCTTTACTATATGCAAGAAAAAATTTTGGTATTTTATCTATGACTTTGTGAGCTAAGTCACCCTTAAGGAGGTATGAAGTACTTAGAGGAAACCCTAGAGGAGAGTGACATGAATGAGTGTATAAACTCTTAAAAACATAAACTTAGTTATAAGATGGTGCTTCAGGGAAGGTGAAGGATACTAGATGTATTTGACATACCATTTATGCCTATTCAGATGGTTAGTTGAATCTTTAGAGGAATAAACAGTAGTAAAAATTAATCCATGGGTTTGATAATTTTAAGGATGAAATCCACTTTAAGGAGTGGAGTGTTGTAACATACTAAATTTTGAGTACCAAATTCATTTTGAGCTATGATTCTTGATTTATCCCCAATTTGTGATCCTTTACAAGTTGGTTCATCATTCCACATCTCAAATGATTATTTTGGTCAAATAAGTATGTTCTTGTATATAACTTTGTCTCCAATTGAATTTCTTGTACTATATGATTCATTATCCTATCTTGAAAAATATTTTCAAACTAATCCCTCATTTTATCTAAATTAATAAATTTGACATCATTTGTATACAATTTGGAATTTTTGTGTTCAAGTACAATGTATATACCTTGTCTTTAAACAATACACATGTTCAACAACTACTACTTTTTGAAATAAATACAATATACTAACTATATAAGTTAATATCAATATCTGTAAATTACCTTTTTATACTAGAGTTTTATATGGAGTGTTAGTTTACTCATCAGCAATTTGGTACAAAATGAACACATGCTTTAAATTTCATAGTCATTGTCTTTGAGAATTTGGAGGTATAAAATTTGGAAAAATAAACAAAAAAGGTGCATTTTGGGTGATTTAATAGAAACTTAAGGTTTAGTCTATGAACTGAACATGCATAACTTCTTCTTTCCATCCCTTTTCTTCAAGTATTACATAGAGGAATAACAAGGACATTCTCCATGTTCAAGAAACCTAAGAACATGAAACCAAATATCTACCTCAACATCAATTACTCCTAACTTGACAACATGTCTATGATCCTCCCAAAAACCTTAAAAAGAAGGCAAACACCTCCATGACATACTAGGTCACTCCCTCACGAGAAACCCATCCACCATCAACCCCTCATTGCACCTCAATTATAGCTACCTGTTTAATCCCATGTACCTATACCTATCCTAAAGAGTACCACTATAACCGAAAACACAAGGCACACATATATAAAACCTAACACTGGTCTCCTTACAACCCATCTAGATTTGAACCCGAGGAATACCAAATGGAACCTCTTGATCGCAAAATAAACTAATCATCACTTGAATCATCATCTAAAATTTTATAGAAAATCTCCAAGTATCTAATGTGATAACACATGCCATAAATATCCACTATATACCTCTAAACATATGAAATCTATTGATATTAAAACCCAAAATAGTACAAAGCTACACAAAGGCCATCAAACGATCACCATATTTTTCCACTGCATCCATGCCTCTTTATCTTCTGTGATCTCATGAAGACCAACCTCAAACCTTGGCACTACAATCACTTATTTAACTGTCATCCATGCTACAAGAGATCAAATGAAACTAGAAGGAAATTCACCATCTTAACATATTCCATGGAAGTACTGCTTCAATTATGTGGTGACAATGATACACTCAACTACACAAGATCTACAGTGAAGGCAACAAAATTGTATAGTGTCACCCCCTCAAGAATATCCAATACCAAGGGAGTACCCAAATCAAATGAGTTCCTCATGTTTGTCAGTTTCCCTTGTCCCTTCAACATCTATTTCCATGATGACATGTTAATGAGACTAATGATTATACAAACTATTAGTAATCTAATTCATTATATCTTTGAGTACTAGTATCAACACCAAACACATTAGTATTCTACTTTAGTATTCCAATTAATTGAAATTCAGATAGTAAGTGAATGGTAAGTAGTTGTCATATACTAACTATAATAATGTGATATACCAACCAGACATACTCAGAAATCATATGGAATGAACTATTACATATATGGATATACTAATGGTATATACACATTAATATATTATTGTTGGTAAAAATTAGTGTTACATAAAATTGATTTGTATATAATTGGTAAAATAACTATCACTATCAGTTATATGATTAACGTAATAATCTATGATTACTGATCAGTGTGAACTTTTCCTATTTTAATATCTAGTACATGTTTGCATGATAATTTAGCTGGAATAATAGTGATTCTAGTAAATCTTGATATAAGTAACATAGATACTAGTTGGCCTTGTTGCAAGTCCTAACACTCAAATACATGCATACATACACGTAAATTATTTGATCATATTAAATGACGATGGTCCTTTCGTAAAAAAAGTATAGTGCGTTCATGCATGATATAAACTTAAAAGTACTTGATTACAATCATGGGTAATCTAAAATTAAAAATAATGATAACCTTCCACTTAACTGATACTTTATAAGTGCCTAAAACTCAATGACAACATAATGACTTGAGAATATGTTTTCCTGCTAGATCTTGAGGCCTTGGTTGCATTTAGATCTTGTTTGTGGAAACTTCACAATCTCACTCATGTAAAGTACTAGATAGTATCTTATGTATTGTGCTAATTTTCCTCCCTATTAAATACATACATAAATATTAATATAATGTGTGACCCAAAGTTATTTTAGAAAGCATATCGCACCTCTTAAATATTTCCGCTATACGTTCTAAGATTTGAATAATTTAAATCTTGGATTTTTTTAGTAAAGTGAGTAATGAGTAGAGATTTGACTACTTGTTTAGGGATTACATACCCCATTGTTTTATAGTGGGTACTGGACAAGTCATCCCCTAATACCAATTGCAACAGAATGCAACAATGTTGTTCTTTCACATATGATTGAACACAAGGCACTTAGACACCTTAGATATGATATGGAAGTGCCAATAGACAATTGATATTTTGAATACTTTGAAATTGAAATATTGAATGATTGAAAACCTTGCCCTCATAGTAGTTCTCATGCTAAACTTTGTACCTAATTGGAAATGTTATAATTGTGGTAACGAAATAATGTTTTTGCTACTCATATAGTCCACCAAGAAATTTTACCTACATCTTACTACATTGAAATCCTTAATGTTCAAATACCTAAATAATTGAATTTCATACTACCGTTAGTTGATCCATGTGTTGGTTCTTCCTTTGTTATGTTCATGGACATGTGATCCATGAAGTCATAGAAGAGACACACATGAGATATCCTCTCTTAATCCACACTCAATAGGTTCTTATATAATATGTGTACTTATTTAGGCAGTAGTTGAGCTTTGCTCTAATATATAGAATGAATGTAAAAAAGATTGTTTACATATCTTGAATAATCAGGAAAAAATGGTCTAAGAGATCAAATTTTAGACTACCTATCCTACTTGAGCTGATCATTCTTGATTTTAGAAGCATTTGATCTCTAAGCCAAATCCTAGTAGTAGGACCCCATCAATCATTATTTTTTAGCTCTTCAATGATCAAGTGCCCTTACTATAATCTAAATAAGAAAAAATCATAACTTTATCATAATCAATTCCCCCTTTCTATGAAAGGAAAAACATCAAACTTCATTTATGTTGAAGTCGACTTGATCTAGGGTAACTTCTCAAGGTATACCATTTCTCTTTGTGATGAATGGGACAAAAATCGTCCTAGTCATATTTCATGTTAGGAATTACGATTCTATTGTACCAATCAACATATTTGTTTTTTCAAAAGCCATACCTACTCCCACCCAAGAATAATTTTATTAATATGATAAGATCAAATATGGTGGATTAGCACATTGATACACCCATGTGAAGCTCCCATATGACATAAATATCAACCATGACAAATCATAAAGTCATAGGTCACCAAGGAGGCTACACAAATCCTAAAAGTTATTGTGCTAGAACCTGATGTCCTTTCCAGACTTTCTTGCATAATCCTTTAATGTTTATGGCGTGCCTCTTTCAAGTTATAACTATAATCCTAATATGCACCAAATAGATCCATTCTTTTAAGAATGTCCACTCACTAGAGAAAAACAAAAATCATCATCATACAACATACATAATTCATGTATACACAGTCCTATGTTATTTCAATCAGGGTGATATTAGTTTCCACAACACCCCATCACAAATGATTTTATTGATGAACATCATTGAGACTAGTATGATGGTCATATATTTGGGGAATTAAGATTAAACAAATAATTAAGATTCCAATACAATATTTAAGATATCAACTAATTTGAATCAAAGATAGATGCTTCCAGTGCATTCATGCTCAACTATTTTTCCCATTGCAAGAATCTACTGAAAAATAAACGCTTACAATCATTGTAAAATGTAAACATGGAAAATATACATAATTCATAGTCATGAACTTATTTTATGAGGGAAAAAAGAAAACAAAAGATGAACATGTAAATCAGTAAGAAACTATGAAAAGATCAAAACATGACTCCACCCAAGGATGGATTAGCCAAAGAAAATTGGCTATAAAGACCAAGAACGACAATCTTTTTATGGCCATGAAAGGTTTTAGTCACTCTCACTCCATCCAAGTAAATTGTTGTTGTGCATACCATCTTGAGTTCATGCATCCTTTTAACTTGAATTAGATTTAGGAAAACAAAACAAAGTGTTAAAACACAATTAAAGGTTGTGAGTAATTTGGGTCTTAGATGACATTGTAACTTTTTATCATCCATCCCAAGGAAAATAGTGCACTAAGAGACTTCAAGCATTTTATTATCTCCCAAGCATGAGATCCATCATGGGATAAAGGGATATGGTGTTGGAAATAGAGACAGACACTAAAAAAGTAATGAGTTGATCAAGGGTGATGTAGATTTGTGTGATTAATGCTCTTAATGTTATCAATTTACATGATTTGATCATGATGCATTCATGTGGTGTTAAATTAAGGGTATGAATTGTTTTTATTATAAATGAAGCAATCATTTAAAGAAGATTAGTCAATTAAGCATGGAAATATCTACTTCACTCTAAGATCAATGTAAAATATGTTATTAGATAAGCAAGCCAAGATCTAGTTCAGTTTAAGATAACGATGAAAGATGTGACCATATGAGAATTGAAAGATATAGTTCAAACCAAGATATGTGTTGTGTGTAGAATCATATTGTTAGCTCAAATAGAAAATTACGAGCAAGAAATACCTAGTGGTTCTAACAAGAATGATTGTTGTATGATGATCTGGTAGATATATGAACATTTCAAGCAAGGTTCCTAACATGAGAAGTTTTTAGAACATGGACAAGTAGATAAACAATTAAAGAACGATACATACCTATTAAATGGATGCACAAGAAGAGTATTTGCAATCAGATTAAAGGATTTTGACCCTTATACTGATTCCATGCCATCCTAGTATATCATAATCATTGTCCTAGAAAATGAATGTTCTAGATCAAAATGGATGAAGGTAGATGTTAGATACTGTGGTGGAGGGGTGGGTATTTACATTTGATTTTGAGGTCCAAATGTTTCATATTTTCATAAAGTTTTTTAACAAATGGGATCACCCTTAGGATGAGAATAATAAATTAAAATTAGGATTTGCTACCTTAGGCCCCATAGATTGATTCATTCCAAGGGGAAGAGCACTAGATTGAAGAGAGATTCTATCCAGTAGAACCCACACTAGATAAATGAGAGATTTTATCATGTGGTACCCACATTAGATAAAAGAGAAATTCTATCATGTAGACCCTATAGGAACACATCGATCCACTAGGGTGTGCTCAAGAAGGAAATTTTGTCTTTTCCTTCTCTGAGTTTCCAATTTTTCCTTGCAATTTTTGAATATATTTTATATTATTGATTTATTTTTGTTCATGAGATCATGTCTTTGAGAATGAATTTCCATAAAAAAAGAGAGGAAGAGAGATGAAAACTTGATCGACAATTCTTTCCTTTCTCCCTTTTCTTGATAAAAAAGACATGTGGTTGAATCTAATTAAGATATATAGTTGATTCAAAATCTCTTGTATTAAAATCATGGTGTGGAGATAGAAAAAGGAAATTGAAACTCCAACTAGGATTTAATTCAAATAATTTATCTATGGATAATTCTAATGGGTATTTATTGATAAATGCTTGTAGAAAAAGTGGATAACATCCAATTTTCGAGATTGTTATATGCATGTTTTACCCTCCATTTTCTACACTATCCCTAAAATTAACATATGAGACATTTATTTTACTTACATCATCTATTGTTATCAACTTTTAATTAATTTACTTGTTTTATATAGGGATCCCCCCATAAAGGTGTCTCACAACAATTCCATTAGATGAAAAACACTTATTACAAGCCAAAAATTCATTGAGTTTCATCATCGTTGAGGACCATTTGTTGGCCATCAATGAAACACTAATGTCACCAACCAATGAAGGTCACCATAAACCAAAAACTTTCCTAGCTCCAACAACCAATGAACCTTTTTCCATCTAACAATCAATGACAAGACGGAAGTCAAAGACCGTCAGAAAACCTACTTCCATCAAATGATGGCCCGATAATAGTGTCTACTGATGAAGACAAACTTTTCATGAACCAATGGAATGTTGGATTGCATCAACCGGTGGTCCAACAACATCCATCAAATTATGATATTCTAGACTCTATCAAATGATGGTATCTCGGAACAACTGATGGTTGCTCTGTGATACCTGCCACTATTGAGTTAGTTAAGAACACACCCAAGGCACATGCACTGTGGCTTGGAGTGCAAGTAAAGTCCTCAGACTTAATTGATGTGAACACACCATTGATCCCTATAAATAGGGACCCCAATCCTTTGAAACAAAAGCATGTATTCTTCATCCACTACAAAGTGTTGTGCAAGCAATTGACCTTCATTAGTAGACTAGAATAAGAGTCCAAGTCTCTCTCTCTCTATGTAATAGAACTCTGATCTCTTACCACAACCCCTTTCTTCTATTTGCATGCCCATTGATCTAGGGAACATCAAACCTATCTCATTTTGTCCTTTTTGCAGCCACGTGGGTCACTTAGTGTGGATTGACATATGAGATTGAATGCATGAAGGTAAAACAACAATGCTAGTTATTTTTATTGACACCACTATGAAATGGTTTACTAGGAGTTAATATGACATATGTACGGATTGATTGTGCATTCTATGCTCTATATTTGAAGCTTGTATGATCAATGATTTACTCATGATTGGTTTGTGAAAAAGGAGATGAAAGAAGTGAAATACATGTACTTAGTCATCATTGAGCTCATTTAGTTTATATACACATGTTGCAATGTGTTTGTCATTATTGTTTGTTGAAAAACTGAAGAGAGAATGAATTGAAGCATGCTTGATGACAAGTATGTTTTAAATGGTGATGGAACCCTATTTTAGGTCTTCATCATTTGTTTTATTGCACTTCAACCACATATAAAGTTGTTAGATTGCATGTTATTTTCCTCAGTATGCATGTTTCTTTCAAATGCACTTACGAATGTTCTTTGTGTATTTTTTAGGTATTTGGACCATATTTGGATGGACAAGAGAAAAGGAGGATGATCCTAGGGTTCCTTCATCGGTGAAGGATTCCAAGATCTTCCCCAACCTACTCCTTGAAACCATGAGTAAACTCAAGCAAAGAAGTCCATGTAAATCCAAAGTTGACAAGCAAAGTCCTACTGAAGACCCCAACATAGCCATGGTGACAAAGAACAACCATGTTGATCAAGTTCAAAATCATAGAGAAATAACAAGTTCAAGAACTAAAGACAAAGCTCAACAACATGGCCATGCAAGCTAGCACGGTCGTGCCAAGATGGACCCAACATGACTGTGCAACCTAGCATGGTCACAACACATAGACCTCAACATGCCTATCTTAATTAGAAGGGCCAACACACTCTAGCCTAGAATGGTTGTGTGGACCACCACAACCATGTAGCCAATGACCCACCGCGGCCATAGTGATCACCATGTTTGTACCACCAACTTTCCAAAATCCAAAACAATCTGACATATTTTTCTATTTTCTCACCTCAATCGTTCCACCCACCATGGCCATTCTACACACTACCCACCATGGTCGGCTGCCAAACATGACCGTGCTAACAAAAAACCTACACAACGTTTCCTACGTTATACCCAAAAAAAACCCCACTTGACGCATACCTACACATCGTTTCCTAGGTTCTACCCAAAATACCCCCACTTGACCTAGTGCTTTCCTCCACCTATATATACATGGGAGGTGGCTATAACATGAGGGAGGAGGGAGGAGAACATCCTTGTAGCTTTTGGAGAGGGATATTTCTTCATCTACACCAAGCTCCATGGCTACTTCTACCTCTTTCTTCTCAATTTTTGTATTTTCTTGTTCTACGAGTAGCTAGGCCCCTTAGGTGGGTTGTTTGTGGTCACAAATGTTACTTTGATACCATGTCGGGGGAAGATGACGTGTAAAAATTGTAATTTCTTTTTCTAATGATTATTTCTATTTCTATCTCATATCCCATAAATTCTTTATGGTTTGTACTTGAAATCACCTAGGATTCTAGGAAAATTGCGTACATGTGGCTCTTTTTAGGAATTGCTCCTAGTTACAATTAGTGAATCCCTAGTTATCTATTCAACCTCATACATGCTATTCAATTCTACTACACCTAGGTGAGAGATCTAAGTATCTAGTATAGAAGCATTTAGTGTAATTATCTTGAATCCTTCTCAAGGCTAGATGGTAGGTGATGTGAGGTCTAGAACATCATGACAACCTTCCATTACTACTCTTGGTACCTAATTACCCTAAGAGTTTCTATCATAGAAATATAGACTTAACTAGATCTTAATTATTTCCACCTAAACCCTAACTTAAGTGAGCCTCACAAGGGTGAGTGGGAGGTGGTAGGGACTAGTTCCCCTATACACATTATCCATGACCAATTAGTAGTTTAGGGAAATTCACTAGCATCTATGTTGTTGTTTGGTTTTGTAATCTTAATGAAAAAGTATGATCACATGTTATCACCCCAACTCAATTGACAAGTACATTCCCCCAAACATCCCTACTTCCCTTTATTGCATTAAAATCCTAATCCACCTTCTAATTTAGTTCCTGCTTTCTTAGTTAGTCTCTTAACATTCCGAGTTCATTGTGCTTACTTTTGGCTTATTCTTTCTAGTTTAGACATTTAATTGTCCTTTGATCTTTATTTATAGCTTAGTATAGTGTACATCTCTTCTTTCTTGCCATATTGTAATTTGATCCTTTCTTTCCTTTCCTCTCTTAGCTTCCTTTCTTGCTCTTTAGAACTAAATTTTCTAGGGTTAACTTTGGTTTTGATTATTGTTTTATTTTATATATTTCTTGTTCAAACCTTTATTGTATCACCAAAACCAACACTAAACCCTTCAACCCTAGACTCGATAGTAGGAACCTAGCAAAAACTAACTCAGCTCTAGTGCCCCCTTTTCTCTCTTGGGTTTGACCCCTAACTTGCCACTTTCGTATACTAGAACACAAACATGTGCGCTTGTGGAGTGGTGTGTTAGTTTATGTGAGTGAGCCTATTAGGGATTTATAAATTTCAAAGACCCATGTTGTGTGTTATAGCCTTGAGGCACATCTAATAAAAATTCAATTGATTTAGTTGTATATCTCAAGTCTTGGAAAAACACACCAGTCCCTGATATAAGAATCTAGTGGTTGTATCGATAGAGTTGGGTAATATATAATCATGAGAAAACATAGACCCAATCATAAGTGACGTGATACCTGAGAGCTCATCCTCAGCTTCTTGAGAGGTTAACCTTGAAAGACATATATCACTAAGGATTATGTTCATTTCCAATAATGATGATAATATATAGAACCCACTTGAATTGAATTGAGTCACTCATAATTTTTGCATTAATATAAGCCTAAAAATCATGACATGCTGGGAATTAGTACTTGTGATAGTACCATCCATTCACCTCAGATATGCTTTGAACTGTCAAGAATCAAGTTTGACATAAATCTTATGTTAGATGCATGCACATACCCATCTACATGGAAGATTATTTATTTTGAGAACCTGACACATCCATGGTGTTTCCATGAATTGGGGAGAATTCTAATCCATGCATGAGGGTCCAGTGATGCATTGCAATTGGTTGGTGATATTGTTTGTTATATTTACCCAAAAGAACCCTATGTGACAAAATGCATAATGTATTACATGTATCTAACTTAAAAAAGGATATGAAGGGTCCTTCCATGTGTAGAATTTTGACACTTTAAATGTTCCAAGGAAGTTGGTGTACCAAAAAACACATGTAAGAATAATGGATCCATAGCTAAAGGATCTCTGAATAAAAGTTAGAGATAATAGAGTGATAACACCAAATTTTGTGATGTTTTTGACCCTTATTTTGTTATCAAAACTGCCCTTTTAAACTGTTTTCCTCTCTTTTTATATGCACTTTTGAAATAACAGGCCACACTACACTCTTAACTCAATATTTCCATCTTTTGCAGAGTTTTCCTCCATTTTTGACACATTTATCAGCAATAAGGCCCGTCCCGGCCCACAAACATGCTCCACCTGCATCGGCCTTCCCACCAGCCGGCCGATATGCTCACTGCCCGACAGGGTAGCACAACACACCGACGTGCGACATAAGGATGTCGTGCAAGAAGGAACCAATGGACGATACGCCTTTTTACCCGACAGGGAGTCGGGCTCGCCACAACAACTAAAGCTTGTCACGCGATACATGCCACCCACCGGCAGGCGCCTCTCGTCACGATGACCGACAACCGACATCCTTGTGTCGGGCGATACCGATATCGGTCATCCACCGACTCCGTGATAATAAGAGGTGATGAAGGACACGTGGCGCCCTAAGATGCATAACTTCCCCAACCTATGCCTATAAATAGCATCTACAGGAAGCCGAAAAGATAGGTCGGAACCCTGCGCAAGTCATCTCAGGAAAGCTGTTAGAGCTAGCGTATCATGCCTCAGTGGTTGTGTCGGGAAATTCTAGGAGAGCACTTCCCCATACCGAGAGGGAGGGAATGGTTCACTTAGGGTCGTCCCGGGCACCACTGCAGGCCGATATCGGTCGGCAAGGATACCCGACACAAGTGACCGATACTAGAAGCATCACTCTAGCCCGGAACGATACCGAACCCCGATATGCATCGCCCGTCACGGCGTGTCGCCCGAGAGGGTGCCGCTCGACATGATCGTATCGGTCAAGGGAGCCTCACGCTATACAATCCGCCCGTCATGAGCGTGTCTCCCGAGAGGATGTGCCGCCCGACAGGGTTGTATCGGTCCAGGCTCCTGCCCGATATTGAGATGGAGGGTCTGTTGTAGTCTGTCGTCCTTCTATATCAAGAAGGCGACATCTATCTTTATTATTTTAGTCATTTACTTCTTTACTTATGCAATGTAATCAAACCCTTATATTTTTATGGGAATAGAAGAGTTTAATTATCTGTTGCTTTATCCTTGGTAACTTTGTTGGATGATTGTTATGTTTAATATCTCAGCTCTAGCTTGTACGTTTGGATCACGTTTTAATTAGCTACTGAATCGTGTTTTCCTGTTGCAACAACCTCAAGAGAGGTGTTGTGGCTCTAGTGTTTGGTCTGATTCTGGAGTACGAGAGTGCCCGGAATCGGAGTCGCTTTAGTGACCTTTCCACTCTAATTTAAGTCCAGCAACCTTGAGAGGGGTGTTGATGCTTGGTTAGAGGTACCCGCTCTGAGAGGAGGGGTACAGGATGTTCCTACTGCCACTTGTTTGACCGAAGTTTTCTCCTTCGTACCTTGCTCTAGCATTAGTATTATCTCTCTGTTTTCGTTGCATGAAAACCCCTAAACACTGATAAATGCTTAAAACCTTAATCTTTCTCGTAGCTCCAGTTGGAGATAGTTCTCTTTATTTTATCGGTCTTATCTTGCTGTTTCCCCTTGGGGAATTTTACCATCTCTTAACCATTTCCGGAGTGTAGCGTGTCGATTCCGCATTCTCAACACTACCACCCTTGTCCCTGTGTTCGACCCCGTATATCTACTTCGATCCCATAAACAAAGTTGTGGGGGCCTAGAAGGTTTCGAGTTATAAATTTAAAAGTCTGACTACTTCAAATCTGCTTCTCCTTTTGGACGCACGATTTAGGCCAATCAACTTTTTGGCACCGTTGCCGGGGACAAGGCAAAATAGTACTGTTGACGGACCTAAATCCACTAACTACACTTCCGTGCCTCAAGCTTAGAAATGAGCTTGACAACACTCTCTTTTTCTTTCTTTTTCATTATTATTATTCTTTTCTTGAAATGAATAACTCGTATTATTGATAATAGATTTTCTAACTTGGTTTTTTATATGCTATTCCAGGTACTCAGAAGAAAGGCATTCCATCCGACTGAGCACCAAAACCATTCATCATGCCACCTCGTGTTGAGCTACCCCATTCTGAAGGTGAACGCCAGTGAAGAGCTAGGCCTGATTCACCTCCACCTGAGGTCAATGACCAATACGACGACAATGATCAACTTGAAGATCCAGAAATGGATCAGTTCGAGGAAGACCATCGCCGTGACAGACGTCGCACCACATAAGGCTCAAAAGAAATCACAACAACCAAGATCAATGCCAGGAAGGTAGTGACATCGATGATTCAGAAGAAGAAGAGAAAACTCTGAGGGAGTTAGCCTCCACAAAGGCTAACAATTCCCGGTGCATTGTCATCATCCCTCGATTCGATGCCACCAACTTTGAGGTCAAGCCATCTGTAATCTCCATGATCCAAAATAAGAGCTTTAGAGGGAGCTCCAAGAACGACAACCCCTATCACCACATGTATGCCTTCAAGAATATCTGCGACACCATTAAGATGTGGGGTGTTCCCCAGGAGGTCATCTACTGCATGGGCTTCATATTCTCTTTGGAAGATAAGGCTCTATCGTGGTATCTGGGGTTGCCCCATCAAGCTCTGAATGGATGGGGAGCACTGGTAGATGCTGTCGTGAACAAGTTCTATCCAACTGAGAAGACTGTGAGGAACAGACAAAGGATAACTTCCTACATGCAAAAGCCCAACGAGAACCTCCACGACACCTGGGAGCGATACCAGGAATATCAGAGGGACTTCCCTCACCATAACTACAAGAAAGGTTTCCTAGTCACTACATTTTATAACGATCTAACTCCCGATGAAAGGGTTTCACTAAATGTTGCAGCAGGAAGTGACTTCCTAGGTAAGAAGCCGAGCAGGTCTGAGAGGATCATCAAAAACTTGGCCGAGCTGCAAGTCGACACTGATTATGATAGATATGACAAAGGGCAGGCTAAGAAGGTTAGTGAAGGACCTTCTCTTGAGTCCAAGGCTCTCGAGTCTATTACTTCTTAGATATAGAGGATAGCGACGGATGTCAAGCAGCTGAAGGAATCCGGCGGTAAAGGGAAGAAGCAGGTTGAAAAGGTAATGAAGTGTGTAACATGTGGAGAAGGGGGCATGGGGTAGATAATTGCATCTACACCCGACCAGAGGCGTCAAGTGATACTGAGTCTGAGGCTGAAGAGACTGAAAATGTCTCTTTTGTAAATTTCAAAAGGTCGGACCACCCTGGCTTCAGTTATGGCAACAAGGATGCATCAGAGAACTCACATCAGCTGCATAGCTCCTCTAAACCGCCCCAAGCCTTCGAGAAGAGAGGAGGACCGAGTCAATACACTAAAAACACATCCTTCCAGACGAACAAAGGAAACTTCCAGGGTCAGGCTAAGTACCACAGATCAGCCAAAGAGCAGGATAAGGTTTCAAGCCAATCGGATGTGGTTGGCCAATTGTTTGATTTTGTGAAAAGTCAGGACACTACTAATAACCAACTAGCGCAGAGCGCGCTATCAAATTCGGGTGTTTTGAACTCTTTGCAGGTCCAAATGGTGCATATGTAGACGCATCAGTGCCAAATTGATAAGCAATTAGCTCAAATGGCCGAGTTAATAAAGAATCCCTCAGGCAAAATACCGTCCAACACCGAGACTGCCAAGAAGGTAGGGTTGTGATCGACAGAGACGGGGATCGAGATGCAAGAAGAAGGATGATGCTAAAAACTAAAAAGAGAGAAAAAGCTGGAGCTATCAAGCTGGAGATGAGAAGTACAACGCTTCTCGGGAGGCAGCCCGAGCTTTCTTTTCTTTCCTAGAATAGGCTGCAATTTACTTTCCTGCAAAACAAACATTACGAATATTTGGAATGTAATAAGGCCCGAGTCAGTGCACGCGCCACATGTGCTGACTCTTTTGTTTTATGGGCCACCACTCTGATTTATAGACCGAGATGGGTAATACTATCTGAGGCTGGGTTCTTGACCTTAGGCCAATAATGTTTTACTCATCGACTGCTTTTTCCCGCTTTGTTTCAAAGTTTTTCTTCTTGATTTTTGCTCTGAAGGGGTCGTATCGGGCAGCAGCTCAATCGTGACGCTAAACACGCTCATGACGGGCGATGATATTTCAGACATCGCAAAGGTCGTGACAGATGGCATGCCTGGGCGGCGTACACCTATATCATGCAAGTGGAGTAATTACCCTTGTGTCGACGGATGGACTGCCCATCTCGGGAATGATTTATCCCAACAGCCGACGCACATCTCGAAATTACTAGTTTTACCCCGGTTGGGATTGCTATATAAAGAACGGAGATATTACTGTGTCAGGCTACTGACTTTACTATTTTCACCTACCTGTATCGTGCTGTGATTTTCTGAGTTTGCTCCTGTGTCATACAACGTTCTTATGCTCTCGTGTCGTGTAGAAGTTTAAGAAAACAACAAAGGTATAGCCCGACAACCGTATCGTCCAGCTTGCCCGACACGACCTTCCTATCGCGCATAACTTATTGGGCTAACAACTTTTTAGTTGAGCAACCTTGTATCACCCGATACGTATGGCCTTTTAACTCGTGGTTTCTTGATATGCCATATCGGGCGATAGCTGTGTCACCCATCCTTGCACCGCCTCGCATGTTTTGTGTCAGGTGACACGTTGCTTTTCTTTCAGGAGGGTCCTATCGGGCGTTTTGTCTCTCGCAACTGTATCGCCCGACACACCCATGTCGGGCGACGAGCTTGATGCACAGTTCTCACTGTATCGCTTTATTCTATATCGCCTAAGATGTTCTTTCGACGTGTCGGACGATACCCAGATCTCGTATCGGGCACGAGCCTATATCTTTGAAAGCTTCGTATTTCCCGATACGGTGGTGTCAGATCATTTTTTTGTGTCGGGCCAAATCTTATCGTGCATTCAGTTTCACTTTTAAAAAAAGTTAGTATCAATTTTTTGTTCTGCTCACCCTAATATCGGCACACTTAATCAATGAATTTGTTTTATGCTAACAGAGATGGCCCATACCAAGCAGACTGTTTTCTGAGTTGACGAGCACGATAGAAAAATCAACACCGAAGCCACAGCTGAAGCGACAACTGTCAGGCAGAAACGCCCGAATCCCGAGGTGGCTGGGCCATCAACAGCAGAAAAGAGAACAAGGACAGGAGAAGTGGCGGCTCCAACCATTGCACCAATTGTAGCGGTAGAACCCTGGATCACACACCAGGAAGGTTCGTGCCAAGAGATGATGAGCACGAACGCCGTTATGCAGAACTGGCGACCAAGCTCTACAGGCCGAGCAGGTTCTGCCACCAATCTTCTTTCATTCAGCTGGGTATCTTTGAAAGACTGGAGGGCGTTCTCGTCGCGGTAGGAGTGAGGAAGATCTACCTCAGCCGATCTGCCTCCTACACCAAACTAACGAGGGAGTTCATGTCGTCTCTCCGCCGAGTGAAGAATACTGCTACGGAAAAAGAAGAATACGGCGGAGCATATAGACTACAAGAATGGCTGTACAACTCGAAGCACGCCATCTCCGAGAAGCTGTTGAACGAGATCTTCTCTTTCAATGAGGAGGAGAAGAATCTGATTAATAACGGTGAAAGAATCACCGAAGGAGACGGGTTCAACCCCGTGGAGCTCTGGAATAGGCTGACCGGTGAGTCATCGTTTAAGGCGGGGAGCAAAGTGGCGGCAGTGCACTCATGTTTTTGGAGAATAGTGCACAAACTGGTGGCGTGCTTGCTGTTTAGCAAGAACGAGTCCAGCAATATCTACACCGAAGAACTTCATGTAATGTGGCACAGGATGGAGAGAAGAGTGATAAACCTCAGGCATTTTTTGCTGAACAGGCTGCACCCAATAAAGGATTCCACCAAGGACTACTATATGGGTGGCATCGTCAACTTGATCGCGGTTGGGTTTGGGTACCCAAAGGAGCCACACAGTCTTTCGAGGAAGAGGGGCGATGAGCTGATCAACCTCAAATACCTCATGAGGATCAATGTTATAAAGAAGGAGGGAAGGAACTATTTCTACAAGTTTGTAAGGACAAATACCCTCCTCCCACTCCCTCGCTGCGCCACCTACGATGTAGAAAAACTGGTCTTAATTGTAGAGGAGATAGAAGCTGTGGCGGTAGACGCATCTTACGCCGCCACCACCAGAATTCAGGAAAGGGAAGCCATGAGAGGAGAATCAATTCCTCTCAACCCGAGGCAGAAAAAAGTTTCAACGACCCGCACCGAGCCAACCACAATTCCAGATCCACCGACGGCAATAGTTGATAGAGTTGTCGTCGCTCCTACTATACCAGCCACAACCACAACAATGACTGTGGTGGCTGAAGTAGAACTGGTGATCGTTGAGGTCACCGAGACAACAACTAGGGGAGCTGTCGCGGAAGAGACAACCCCAACCGTTGCAATTTTCGTAGTTCCTGAAGAGGCAGAGGAAGAACCTCAGCTGGACTCCAGTAATGAGGTGTTCGCCGAGATCCTTGCAATAGAGCTTGAAGGTGCACAGCTGACGCCAACATTGCCGCAGGTGTCCCTTGTAGCAGCTGCTGAAGAGATCGCCAACTGTGTAGAGGTGGAGCAGCATCCACCCACACCATGGCCATCTCCACTACGACGAGAAGGCGAGGCAGAGACAGCCGCAATAGTGCCAACACCTCACCCGGTGGCATCTGCCTCACGAACAATCGAGATAGGCTCTACCTCGTCGGGTAGACCGTCACACGAGAAAAGTATCGCGAGGATGAGAGGGAGAACCGCAGGAACCCCTCCATCGATAGGGAAGATGCTGGGGCACGAACTTGACTACTTGTGAGAGGTAACAGAGAGCCACTCAGCTACATTTAATTCTCTAACCCGCAAGTTTTCATCTTTCCAGCAAAGGCTGAGTAGCCAAGAACGGGAGCTACTGTCTCTAGTTAGCCTTCCCGGCCAACTGGAGACTCTAACCGCGACACTTCAACAAGCTCTCCAATGCATTGACGAGATCGAGGAGAGGCTGAATAGGGGAGACGACCATCCATGCCGAAGGCAGCCGAGAAGGTCTCCGTCGCCCCTGGCTCTAGTTCCCCGCCTTCCTCGTCGGCAGCCTCTTCAAGGCCATCGTCCTCCTCCTCCTCCAGTGGGCCATTCACAATGCCCGAGGAGGGGATGCCACCAAGGTCGACCTACGGAGCTCCAACAGGACAGGAGAGCTCCCTAGGCCTGGAAGAAGAAGATCCCTCAGTCCCCCTGGACGAAATTGAAGATGATAACAAAGACATCAGCATCGGGGATGAATCTTCTGATGAATCACAGGGAGAAAAGGGGACGTTTATGCCGCCAACAAAAGACACCTCCCCCGAGAAAGATGCTCAATGGAAGACAAGTTCGTTGCGCCATCATAGATACCTTCCTTTGAGATGACCGACTTCGTCAGAAGGGCCATCGTCTACCTGACGATCAGAGACCAGAAACTGTTGAACAAGATCCTAAGGTCACAGGCAGATGAAGAAGATGTCGTCTAGAGCAATGACTACTTCTCCGTACCATGGGGAGCACTCCGAAGCATGTTCCTCTCGCCAGCCGTCGTCGGTAAAAGGTTGTTCAGGGTCCTTGAAAGTGCAATCATAGAGAATATCAACACCGGGATAGGTCGGAAGACAGTATACAACACCACCCCGACCTTGGTAAGAATACTGATGTGGGGTAAACCAGACTCCATTGCGGTAGCCAACATGCTGCAACACATAGAAATGCATAACCCAAACCTCGTGTTATCACCATACAAGGACCGCAACGTATGGTTCCTTTGCGTGGAAGACCTCAGGAGCCATGACGTCCAACTACTGAGCTGCAGCAACAACGAGGTGCCACACTCCGGGTTTGTTTTCAGTCGCCCAGAGGACAAAAATCTATGTCTTCTACCGCTGTGTCTTCTACGAGCTATCAAGAAAGGAACTAAATGTCACAACGACATCTGGAACTTCTTTTCTATCTGAGACTTCCCCATCCAAGCAGAAGAGGGAAGCGAAAACAACGCCTTCATCATCTTGCGCGCCATGGAGCTACTTAACATATTTGGATATATGAGACATCTCCTGGGCCAAAACTTCTACCACCTCAGGAGCATATACGCCCTGCTGCTGATCAAAGACGGACGCTATTTCCGAGACGTAGGGGTACCAAAGGGGTTGCTGGACAGCGATCAAGAAGATGAATCTTAACAAACCAGCAGCTCCTCAGAGAAAGCAGCTAAGATGGCAACTGACACCTATGGGGCAGGCAAGCAGTTGGAAATCATGCGGAAAGTGCACGGATTTGAAGACCCTGCTTCGCCTGAAACTGCAGAAGGGCTGATCAAAAATTTCAACCACTTCTCGTGCGCTACACTCACGCAGGAGCAGGTTAACGAAATCCTTCTGAAGTTGGCTGATTCTACCTCGACGGATGTCATCTATGAGGCAGGCAATGTCATAGTCCCGGTTGATGACTTAAGGGACATGGTAAAAGAAGGAGGATGCTTGGCTGTAT
The DNA here is from genome assembly GCA_963693085.1 of Alisma plantago-aquatica. Taxonomy (NCBI): domain Eukaryota; kingdom Viridiplantae; phylum Streptophyta; class Magnoliopsida; order Alismatales; family Alismataceae; genus Alisma; species Alisma plantago-aquatica. The sequence goes on along the minus strand of OY856413.1, from coordinate 308,997,628 downwards.
CTGTGGTGGCCGCTTACATCCAAACAATACAGCCAAGGTTCAAACACTAATACATAACTCATCTTATGTTGTTCAACGACATTTACCTCACCGATGAAACAGGTGCAAAGCAAGAATTTCTGGAAGAATTGGATAGTGGGGTCCCACACACAGTCTTCCTGCCCATCATGCATTATAACCATTGGACGCTCCTGACGATGTACACTCGGCAATGAGCAGGAATCTTCTACAACAGCTCAGACATCAACAAAGATCATCCAGTGCCGTATACATCAACAACGTTGACATCCCTAGAGCGCTTAGTTCGAAAATGCTACGACGAGGTGTCATCGCTGATACAACCATTCTTGGACACGCAAGCAAGCAAGTGGCACGAACTTCAGTTTTGCCACCGCAATCCACAACAAATTCCTCTATCCAACGATTGCGGCATCTTCGTCCTGGAATGGATAGCAAATGAAGAGACGCCTGACCAGCTCCACCACATCGACTATCACAACAAACAAGGAGAATATGTGTGGGAGCTTCTATCTGGCATAGGCGCACTCACCAACTAACCTCAAGGGAGTAACATTACCTCTCCTTATCTACCTCACAACTCTGGGACAGAGTGTGGAGTAAGTTTGGAGGGGGGTACCATGTACCAGTGAGGGAGGTATAAATTGTTTTTGAAAATTTTCTGTGACGTTCCTGGATTTTGATTTCTCCAAACCCTATTGGGAATGAGATGTCAGAATCTGAGAACATCATCCAATAATATCAGAGAGCGATGCGGAAGCAATATGCGCATACATGAACATACAACTAACAACACCATAACATTTATCAGCATTGAACATGCACATTTATACAATCTGAATTATTACAACATGATTTACAGTTACATATTGAATGAAAATTCTACAAGTCTAAATATGTATGCTAATAGGATATACACAATAGGTACAACCTGGCCAGTGCTCACTTCACATCTTTTATCCCACACTATCTCTGAACCTAAAACATACGTGAAACAACGAATCAACACACAAGCTGTTGTGCACGTGGGTAAAAAGATACATACTAATGTGCTTGCATAATTGAAATAATCTTGAGAAAGAAAGAGCAAAAGAAGACATTATTTAAAGCGATAATCAGGTAAACACATTTTTAGATGCCTTTTGATGCGTTTGTACTACTAAGTGGTGTCACACTTCATTTTTCCCCGCCCCTTGGGCTATGGGGACCGAGTGTTGACCTTATATTCAGAAGAGAGAGAGAGATGTCGCACTTCATTTTTCCCCGCCCCTTGGACTATGGGGACTGAGTGCCGACCTTATATTTAGAGGAAGAGAAAGAGGATTAAGGGAGAGAGAGAGCATATATCCACTCAGTAGCTACAAACCATATATATTCCTTTGTGTTCTTTAATGTTTTGCGGAGCATATACTACTAATACACATCCAAGAATTTATATGCAAACACAAGCATCCAAGGTACATCATATCATTATGAATTCATGAAAACTAGTCTTATACTTAATTAAAACCCACTTACATGAGTTCAAAGATTCATTATACATCCATGATCATCTAGAACTTTGTCCATGGCCTGAATAATAATAATTAATAACCATTAACACATGGTTCATACTTATTCTAGGTATTTTAGGTCCAAAATAGGGTTTAGGCCAAACCTTAGTTCAAACTGATCTAAATTTGTGTTTGATATTTTTCTACTAACTAGGATATCATTCTAGAGGTCTGGTCCAATTTTTGTAATTTTCTGATGACTGATCTATTTTCTAGAATTAATATGAGGTTAAAAGCATCTAATTCCATCTAATATCAAAATACCTAATATTAGGAAATATGATTGAATTCAGGTCCCACAAATGGATTAAAATCATAATTAGGGATCTATAATAATTTTCTAAGAATTTATGTCAGATGTATACAATTTATTTCATTTAATGAACTCTAATTGGGGTATTATCATCTAAACTATATAGGATCAGTAAATGTGCATGAAAGGACTGATCTAGAGATTTCATAATAAAGAGAGCATTTTTCGGAGTGTGTGTATATTTTGTTTGTATTTTTCTGCCAACGTATGTATTTTCTACGATTTAAAGAAGATTTGCACATTTGCTGAGGTAATTTACCTTCTAGGCCAATCCCGTTCTGCCACATGGCCCCTCAGGGGATGCAATGCTCAATAAGGAAAGGTTGAACCAGCCGGTCTAGCAAGTACTGGTTGGTCTACCTTATTTCCCCACTCGATCTCCCTCTTGCTCATGTTCATCGCCGCAACGCCGCCTCCGGTCTTCCTTGCGCGTGTGACAAAGAACGCGGCTGCAGGGTGGACATCCGGTAGGTTATAAATAGCTCCTCGCCACTTGATGACCACTGATCCATCTTGGGAAGTGGCTGATGAATCCAATCTGTCCTCAACTCATCAGGTCTGTCACCCACACGGGGGTTCCCATGCCTGATCTCTCCCTCTGTGTGTGGGAGTGTCGTCGCCGCAGCCAATCCCTGACAAGAGATTGACGGAGCACTACCACCCTTGGAGGTCTTAGACACGGCGACGATGACTATCAGGATCAAAGGGATCTTCAAATGCTTCCAAGGCAGTGTCTTATTTGGAGCCACAACAAAGGATGGCGATGAAAACGGAGGAGAAAGGGGGGATTCTAGAAGAAGGGTTCCTTCCTGCTGTGTCGGACCATTCTCCTTCCTCTTCTTGTGTTTCTTCATCCTAATGCCTCTACAGTGAACGTCTGCTTGGAACCAAAATCATGGCCGGTGACTCCACAGAACCTAGGAATTCTCTTGTTCTGGGTCTGTTGATGAACGACACCCCTTCCAGCGTTGAATAATGGTGGTGGCGAGCTCGAATGCACTGAGAACTCTTCCCACTAGAATTTCAAAACTTCGAGATGTTGTGGCGACAGTCCTCCTCCCCTTTATTGTTCTCCTTGATGCCTACATGTCTCCTTCTTCTTGTTGTTGTGCTTTGGGGTTTCTACTGGTTCTATAGGTGGAGAACGATGAAGGGAAAGAAGTTTGGTTCTCCCTAATTTGTTTACCACAGTGGTTGTGGGAGGGGTTGTTCAGAAGCCTTGAGTACTGCGGATCTACCCCCCAACCATCATCGCGTGGAGGTCGCAATATTGGTGTGGCCATTCAAGAGGAGCAGGGCTTAGTCATCCTCCACCTATTCCTAAATCGTCGGGGGGGGGGGGTGAAGATAAGGTGTGAACATTTGCATCAGTTGTCTAGGGACATGATTATATCGCCCTTAACTAGATCTATGGCCTACAGCTTGCGCAACCCAGAGCATGTATGCGTGACATATCAATGTTTCAGCCTTTCATATTTCTTAAATAATAACCCGATGACTAAGGTTTGGCAGGACATTTAAATCAAATATCAATAGATTAGAACTCTTATATCTTCTAGTTGAAAGCTCTTATTCACATGAAACTTGAACCATAGGTCCCTCATAACCCAAGGCCTCATACTACTAAGTTTGAGATGTAAATTACAATAATTGGTCATTTAACTAAATTCCTAGATAAGTCTCATAAATAAGTGTGTAAACCTCAACTATGAATCATATATTCACCAACCTTGATGAAATCATATTAATCTCATGATCTTGATCATCATGCATTTCAGTATTGAACCATTTGGATTCCTATATACCTCAAGGCTCATCAATTGGCTACATGATTTTATTACAACTACCAAATGAACCTCTTGTAATCATAAGTTCCCATGTCGGTGAATAAAAGTTATTCATTGTAATCAAAGTCAATCAGATCTAATAATCATTCATTGTCTTCAAATTCTATATGGGGTATCTAAACACTAAAATCCAGGTTATCGCATTCACCCCACCTTGAAAGAAATTTCGTCCTCGAAATACAACTATTATCATACTTATCATGATATCGCTAGGTTTATATAAATTAACACTTCAAGGTGCTAGGACCATGATAGTTTCACATGAACCTTAAGTTGTGAGTCTTAGGACTTGTAGCATATTGTGGTACCCACCCCACCTTATATAGGTCGAAGCATAATTCTTATCTCTTTGTAAGGAATTGGAGTATCACTTAATGGTTTTTTTTTTTCATGCTTTTGATGTTGAGAAGGAATTACTCTAGTTTTTCATCATTCACCCTAATACCTGTGTAAGGTGATATAAAGATCTTGTGTCATTTATTAGAAAATTTTTGCAATTAACATCATTACCCTGCTTTATGATCAACATCATACTAGAATTTCATTACTTGAGGGGTTGGTCTATCATGATACTTGAACATTAGAGTTTCACCCTCTTGTGTGAGTTGTTTTCAAACTAGAAGCTTAAAGTTATAACATTTGAGGTTAAGGAGTATATTTTGTTATCATGTACCATATGATCCAACTATATCTTTATTTCAAGCTCAATATTCTAAACGTATATCATTCATGTATGATATGAAGGGTAAGAGAATATACTAAGTCAAGCTTATCATGATTTCAAAATTATATCTTTCATGTATGGTAGGGGGAATATAGAAAAGATCAAGCTTATACGAGTGACTCCTCATAGATAAATCATCTACATAGCTCAAGTGGGGTTTCTATCATCATATGTTATGAAAGAGAAGAAGAAGGGAGAACATGTATTTTGAGTATCTTTTGCACAAAGCATTATACTCTCATAACTAGTGTTCATAATTACCTCACTTGCAACTAATGATGAGATTCAAAAAATATGTCACTCCAGCTAGGACCTAACTCATCCAAAGGATTGACTATTGTTTGGGTCATCTACCCATCCTTTTCTTTTACCCAATTCTCACATATAGATTTGAATCATGCATAAGGACTCAACTCAACACTCGAGAGTAATCTAGTGTAGGATTTTTTTTAACACATATCTTATATATTGGAGGATAGGTCCTATGACCTTCTCCCTATGGGTCTTACTCTCTCTAGAGTTCACCACATATCTCATCCTACCACTAGATATCCTCCTTGTATAAGAGCTTGAGGCTCATGCACACTCATTTCTATCTTAACTTAGTTTATCTTAAGTAGGGAAAAGGGAATGTACTTTCATTATCAAGATTTTGCTTAAATTCTCCAAAATTGGATTCAACTAATATACAATTTAACCCTTTATAAGGAAACTTATACTATCAGAGATCAAACTTAGATAAGATTGCACATGCTTATTTCAACTATTATTCTATCATCCACTCCATGTATCACATATCTTGATAAGCCTCTAGACATCTAATCTAGACTACTCTCTCTTCTAGACTGATGTCACTCCCTTTCGCTTAGGTTACATGAACACAAACTACTCCATAGTGTGAGGGACACAGTTTCATATTTACATATAGTTAATAAAATATTATATAGTTTTTCTCCGAGAAAGAAGGCGTCAAAGAAAACTGTCGAGGCTCGAGTCGATTGGAAAATAAAACCAAATCAGCAAAATCGAGTGTCCCACACACAGTAGATAGTTTAGTGTCATGTCACCTAGTGAAATGGTGAGAACGAGATGTAGACTAGTGTAGCTACCCAATACATATGAGCTCTATATGGAAAGGGTTTCTCACACTTGTCTAAACCTAGTTCTCGAACATCTAGGTTCTAACTTAGAGGCTAAGTCAAACCTTATTCCTATAGAACAACTTATTAAGTTTCTAAGGTTTAAAGTGAAAGGTGAGATTTTGTTTTATGCTTCATGGTGATCAATGGTCAGGTGTAGCTATTGTTCATGCTCTGATACCAATTGTGACGTCCCCGGATTTTGATTTCTCCAAACCCTATTGGGAATGAGATGTCAGAATCCGAAAACATCATCCAATCATATCAGAGAGCGATGCGGAAGCAATATGCACATACATGAACATACAACTAACAACACCATAACATTTCTCAGCATTGAACATGAACATTTATACAATATGAATTATTACAACATGATTTACAGTTACATATTGAATGAAAATTCTACAAGTCTAAATATGTATGCTAATAGGATCTACACAATAGGTACAACCTGGACAGTGCTCACTTCACATCTTTTATCCCACACTATCTCTGAACCTAAAACATACGTGAAACAACGAATCAACACACAAGGTGTTGTGCACGTGGGTAGAAAGATACATACTAATATGCTTGCATAATTGAAATAAACTTGAGAAAGAAAGAGTAAAAGAAAACATTATTTACAGCGATAATTTGGTAAACACATTTTTAGATGCCTTTTGATGCGTTTGTACTACTAAGTGGTGTCACACTTCATTTTTTCCCACCCCTTGGGCTATGGGGACCGAGTGTCGACCTTATATTCAGAAGAGAGAGAGAGAGATGTCACACTTCATTTTTCCCCGCCCCTTGGACTATGGGGACCGAGTGCCGACCTTATATTTAGAGGAAGAGAGAGAGGATTAAGGGAGAGAGAGAGAGAGCATATATCCACTCAGTAGCTACAAACCATCTACATTGCTTTATGTTCTTTAATGTTTTGTGGAGCATACGACTAATACACATCCAAGAATTTATATGCAAACACAAGCATCTAAGGTACATCATATCATTATGCATTCATGAAAACTAGTCTTATACTTAATAAAAACCCACGTACCTGAGTTCAGAGATTCATTATACATCCATGATCATCTAGAACTTTGTCCATGGCCTGAATAATAATAATTAATAATCATTAACACATGGTTCATACATATTCTAGGTATTTTAGGTCCAAAATAGGGTTTAGGCCAAACCTTGGTTCAAATTGATCTAAATTTGTGTTTGATATTTTTCTACTAACTAGGATGTCATTCTAGAGGTCTGGTCCAATTTTTGTAATTTTCTGATGACTAATCTATTTTCTAGAATTAATATGAGGTTAAAAGCATCTAATTCCATCTAATATCAAAATATTAGGAAATACGATTGAATTCAGGGCCCACAAATGGATTAAAATCATAATTAGGGATCAATAATAATTTTCTAAGAATTTATGTCAGCTGTATACAATTTATTTCATTTAATGAACTCTAATTGGGGTATTATCATCTAAACTATATAGGATCAGTAAATGTGCATCAAAGGACTGATCTAGAGATTTCATAATAAAGAGAGCATTTTTCTGAGTATGTGTATATTTTGTTTGTATTTTTCTGCCAACGTATGTATTTTCTACGATTTAAATAAGATTTGCACATTTGCTGAGGTAATTTACCTTCTAGGCCAATCCCGTTCTGCCACATGGCCCCTCAGGGGATGCAATGATCCACAGGGAAAGGTTGAACCAGCCGGTCTAGCAAGTACTGGTCGGTCTACCTTATTTCCCCACTCGATCTCCCTCTTGCTCATGTTCATCGCCGCAACGCCACCTCCGGTCTTCCTTGCGCGTGGGACAAAGAACGCAGCTTCAGGGTGGACATCCGGTAGGTTTTAAATAGCTCCTCATCGCTTGATGACCACTGATCCATCTTGGGAAGTGGCTGATGAATCCAATCTGTCCTCAACTCATCTCGTCCGTCACCCATGCGGGGGTTCCCAGGCCTGGTCTCTCCCTCTGTGTGTGGGAGTGTCGTCGCTGCAGCCAATCCCCGACAAGAGATTGACGGAGCACTACCACACTTGGAGGTCTTAGACACGGCGACGATGACTATCAGGATCAAAGGGATCTTCAAATGCTTCCAACGTAGTGTCTTGTTTGGAGCCACAACAAAGGATGGCGATGAAAATGGAGGAGAAAGGGGGGATTCTGGAAGAAGGGTTCCTTCCTGCTGTGTCAGACCATTCTCCTTCCTCTTCTTGTGTTTCTTCATCCTAATGCCTCTGCAGTGAACATCCGCTTTGAACCAAAATCATGGCCGGTGACTCCATAGAACCTAGGAATTCTCTTGTTCTGGGTCTGTTGATTCCAGCGTTGAATAATGGTGGTGGCGAGCTCGAATGCATTGAGAACTCTTCCCAATAGAATTTCAAAACTCCGAGATATTGTGGCAACAGTCCTCCTCCCCTTTATTGTACTCCTTGATGCCTACAGGTCTCCTTCTTCTTGTTGTTGTGGTTTGGGGTTTCTACTGGTTCTATAGGTGGAGAACGATGAAGGGAAAGAAGTCTGGTTCTCCCTAATTTGTTTACCACAGTGGTTGTGCGAGGGGTTGTTCTGAAGCCCCGAGTACTGTGGATCTACCCCCCAACCATCATTGCGTGGAGGTCGCCATATAGGTGTGGCCGTTCAAGAGGAGCAGGGTTTAGTCATCCTCCACCTGTTCCTAAATCGTTGGGGGGGTTGAAGATAAGGTGTGAACGTTTGGATCAGTTGTCTAGGGCCATGATTATCTTGTCCTTAAGTAGATCTATGGCCTACAGCTTGCGCAACCCAGAGCATGTATGCGTGACATATCAATGTTTCAGACTTTCATATTTCTTAAATAATAACCCGATGACTAAGGTTTGGCAGGACATTTAAATCAAATATCAATAAATTTGAACTCTTATATCTTCTAGTAGAAATCTCTTATTCACATGAAACTTGAACCATAGGTCCCTCATAACCCAAGGCCTCATACTACTATGTTTGAGATGTAAATTACAACAATTGGTCATTTAACTAAATTCCTAGATAAGTCTCATAAATAAGTGTGTAAACCTCAACTATGAATCATATATTCACCAACCTTGATGAAATAATATTAATCTCATGATCTTGATCATCATGCATTTCAATATTGAACCATTTGGATTCCTATATACCTCAAGGCTCATCAATTGGCTACGTGATTTTATTACAACTACCAAATGAACCTTTTGCACTCATAAATTCTCAAGTCGGTGAATAAAAGTTATTTATTGTAATCAAAGTCAATTAGATCTAATAATCATTCATTGTCTTCAATTTCTATATGGGGTATCTAAACCCTAAAATCCGAGTTATCACATTTTCAGACTCCAATCCTTTATTTTTTTGTTCTTCTTCTCTATATCATGTGTACATATATATATATATATATATGTATATACAAAAATTTCGAAAAATTTGTTTATCCTATCTCCATACACATCTACAAAGACACTCTATAGTAAAAACCTGATACGACATCTTGCCAGTTTGTTTTTTTATGTGTCCAATGAGATGCAAGTTTTGTTATGTCTTTCTAATTATGCAGCCTCAAACAATAAAAGACTATGACTTTCCACGCAAAAATTTCGAAAAAAATAATCTTGCTACAGCTAAAGACGTGTATGCAGTAGGAAAAAGCTGCCCAATCAGCAAAAAAATCCCTCTTGTTCTCCCTTACCCAAAAAAAATCCTGAAAAGAGAAAGTAGCCTTATGAGAGTGAATAAAAGCATGAGAGTTGTGCCCAATGAAAGAAAAGAAAAAAAGAAAAAAATATACACACACTTATTTTCCAAAAGTACCCATCTTTAAGCATGGTAGATCCGGGGCAGTGGTACGTAGGATGTGAAATTACTGATCTAAAGCCAACTGGCTTGGACTGTAGGGACCACTTGCCCGCTAATGGACCCGTACCTAGATGGACTGATGGGAAACAAGAAAACCCCAAAAAGGCGCAACCTACCCAACACACAACTTTCTGCCCCAAAAAGCTGTTGGTGTGAAAGCTAACTTCGGAATCATGCACCTAAGTCTCGCCGAAGCTGTGGAGAAAATTTTTGCTTAAATAAGGCAGGGGAAATAAAGTCTATTGTTCGTGGTCGAGCCATATTCTCAGTAAGACATATCAATGCTCACTCAACCCCTTGGCCTGAAAGCTACACCGGTCAAGAAGAAGCACCACAAAATAAAGTTTAAATATTGATTGAGGACAATCAAAATGCTAAGTTTGAGGAAGTTGATAACACCAAATTTTGTGATGTTTTCGACCCGTATTTTGTTATCAAAATTGTCCTTTTAAATTGTTTTCCTCTCTTTTTATATGTACTTTTTCAATAACATGCCAGACTACACTATTAACTCAAATTTCCATCTTTTGCAGAGTTTTCCTCCATTTTTGACACATTTATCAGCAATAAGGCCCGTCCCGGCCCACAAACATGCTCCACCTGCATCATCCTTCCCACCAGCCGACCGATATGCTCATTTCCCGACAGGGTAGCATAACACACAAACACGTGACATAAGGATGCCACACAAGAAGGAACCAACGGACGATACGCCTTTTTACCTGATAGGGAGCCGGGCTCGCCACGACAACTAAAGCTTGTCGCGTGATACAAGCCACCCACCAACAGGTGCCTCTTGTCACGATGACCGACAGCCGACATCGTTGTGTCGGGCGATACTGATATTGGCCGTCCACCGACTCCGCGATAATAAGAGCTGATGAAGGACATGTGGCGTCCTGATCACCATAACTTCCCCAACAACTGCCTATAAATAGCAGCTACAGGAAGCCGAAAAGATAGGTCAGAACCCTGAGCAAGTCATCTCAGGAAAGCTGCAAGAGATAGCGTATCGTACCTCAGTGGTTGTGCCGGGTAATTCTAGGTGAGTACTTCCCTATCCCGAGAGGGAGGGAATGGTTCACTTAGGGTCATCCCGGGCACCACTGCAGGCCGATATCGGCCGACAAGGATACCCGACACAAGTGATCAATACTAGAAGAATCACTCTATCCCGGCACGATACCGAACCCCGATACGCATTGCCCGTCATGGCGTGTCGCCCGAGAGGGTGCCGCTTGACATGATCGTATCGGGCAAGGGCGCCTCGCGCGATATAATCTGCCCGTCATGAGCGTGTCACCCGAGAGGGTGTGCTGCTCAACAGGGTTGTATCGGGCTAGGATCCTGCCCAGTATTGGGCTGGAGGGTCTGCTGTAGTCTGTTGTCCTTCTATATCAAGAAGGTGACATCTATCTTTATTATTTCTGTCATTTACTTCTTTTACTTATGCAATGTAATCAAACCCTTATATGTTTATGAGAATAGAAGAGTTTAATTATTTGCTGCTTTATGCTTGGTAACTTTATTGGATGATTTTTATGTTTAACATCTGAACTCTAGCTTGTACGTTCGGATCGCGTTTCGATTAGCTACCGAATCGTGTTTTCCCATTGCAACAGCCTCAAGAGAGGTGTTGTGGCTCTAGTGTTTGGTCCGATTCTGGAGTATGAGAGTGCTCAGAATCGGAGTCGCTTTAGTGACCTTTCCACTCTAATTTAAGTCCAGCAACCTCAAGAGGGGTGTTGATGCTTGGTTAGAGGTACCCGCTCTGAGAGGAGGGGTACATGAAGTTCCTGTTGCCGCTTGTTTTACTGACATTTTCTCCTTCGTACCTTGCTCTAGCATTAGTATTATCTCTCTGTTTCCGTTGCATGAAAACTCCTAAAATCTGATAAATGCTTAAAACCTTAATCTTTCTCGTAGCTCCAGTTGGAGATAGTTCTCTTTGTTTTATCGGTCTTATCTTGTTGTTTCCCCTTGGGAAATTTTACCATCTCTTTACCCTTATCGGAGTGTAGCATGTCGATTCTGCGTTCTCAACACTACCACCCTTCTCCCTGTGTTCGACCCCGTATATCTACTTCGACCCCGTAAACAAAGTTGTGGAGGCCTAGAAGGTTTCATCTTATAAATTTAAAAGTCCGACTACTTCAAATCCGCTTCTCCTCTTAGACGCGCGATTTAGGCCGGTCATAGAGACTCAATGATATCACTGTGGAGCGATGAAACCACATGAGGGCTATGAATTGACATGATAAAAACTCACCTGCCCTTTTCCTTATTGAGCTAAATTTATGAGAAATTTTTATTTAAGGGAGGAAGGATGTGAGGACTTGGAAATTCCTCCCTCTTATATAGAAGTTATATTTGAAAAGGGATTATCAAACATGTACTATGAATTAATATTTTAGTTGTCTATATTTACTCTTGAGTCCTTTGTGGAACCAATTATGGAAATAGTAGTTCCATTGAGTAAATATCATGTCTTTTGACCAATTTTGGTTGTAATATTGCCTCAAAAAGTGATACCCCACTTTGGAACACTTTATGAGTTTATATGTATATTTGGAGACTTTTGGTCATTGTTAATAAAGTGTGACTTCAAGGCCAAAAAAGAATACTAATCATATAAATTAAATTTCCAATATTTTTATGGTATTAAGAAAAAATAGAATGAATGAGTCATTTAGAATTTAAACAAAATCAAAGTTATGATTTGAAAAAGTTTTAAATGTAGTTTCTCATTTAAGCGTGAGGTTGTTGATCAATTAATCAGGCGTTCCATTTAATACTTTTGGGTACAAGGGAGAGTCAAGACCTAGTCCTCAATATGTCATTCCACCTGTGATAGTTGGATATGGGATTGAGGATCCTTGGACATCTCCTACCTCTAGATGGATCTGGGCAAGTGCTTATTCAAGTCTCTCTATCTCTACAATCCTCTTGTTCTCTCTCCTCATTCTCTAACTGTAGAAACATTATCAACCTTCTTTTCTCATCAAACTGGACCTAGTGATGGGTCATTTGAATGCAAGTACCACCTAGGTTTACAAGTATGAGGACCCCATCATTGCCCTCTCTCAACTTGTCCAACAATAGATCTTGACAAACCGACACCCATATCAAAATCTCACCCCACTTCATTTCTTGAGCATTGATCCTCATCTTGTCTTTCTATCACCTTTCGACCCCTGTCACCCCTTATACCTGAGTACTCACCATAATTTCAGTTAGTTCAACTATGACCTCCTAGTTGGGTGCCTCAACTCAAGGATCCCTTAGAAATAGAGGCCAATTTCACACTAGCAGGGTTTGTGGTGATCAATTGGCTGATTTCCATTCCTCCCCAAGGCCTTGGCCATCTCTTCTCTCTCCTCACTATCAAAAACTTTCATGCCCTTCATGACTCTATAAAGCGTAGGGGGAGATTGAGGAAGAAAAGACACATTCATTGAATCACAGTCCATGGTCCTCCAATCCAGATTCAATGATAGTAGCTTGAGGTCCCAAACCTCTCACCTCACTTTTAGGGCAGCTTTTTCCCAACCCTTTAATTAGGACTAGTCCATCATATGCCTCTCATTTATGGTTAACAGATTATATGGCCCCAACCTTAGGGTCCATACTTCCCAGGCCATGTGATGAAGATCTAAGCCAATTTGTTTTTGATCCAATTTTTAGAATCAACCAAAATCGGTGAATTTTTCATAAATCATATATAATGATCGGATGGTCTAATTATAATATTATATATCAAATTAATAATAAAAATATGAATGAAAATACCTATAGAGATACTATGTATCATAGTTCATGAAATGTGATGACATCCATCATTTGGACTATTTCTTGTCGATCTATGATGTAATCTTGATTTTTATGATTCATGAATCTGTATCTCATAAGACCAATGTCTCCAATGAAATCGTGTTTCCATATGAAAATGTTGAAACATGTAACTAGCTTAACTACCAAATATGGATCATTATGAGATAAACCCTAATCATATAACTTTATGAAAGTGATATTCTTTGGATTTTAGATCTAACAATGTAATCAGGTATAAGTCCATTTAGAACTGATCATGTGGACAAATGATATGCATAATACTAATATATGTTTCCCTTAATTTAACAATGAAAATAATAATAAAGGATTTGTGGTTCAACATGAAGATTTTGGGTTTCTAATCCCAAAATAGAGATCCATGGATCCAAAATATAAATAGGACCCCAAATCCCTAAGACAAGGACTTTTGAGTGGTTGTTAAAACCTATATGTTGAATATTGATTTACAAATTAAATTATTGTCAGACACACTGCTTGAGGTAATCTGGACATTTCTTTTCCATAAATAAGGTACATGGTTTAATAATGAGTAACCGCCCTAACTGTTCTTTGCTTTCAATGATTGTCGAAGTTTACTCATTTTGCAAGATTGCCTTTGGTTGTTCAATACTTGAAATACATAGAGATATATGTGCATCTATAATATAATCAATATGAAAATTGATTCCAATAAGGGTGACTTAGGGAGATAATGCATGATCTGATAAATGATCCATATGTTAGTTACCAAAGTAATATGATTGATGAAGAAACCCCAATGATACAAAAAAACTATGAAGACCAATGCTGAAACAACCATGGAGCCCATTGTTGGGATAACTCCATAGAGTCGATTGTTGGAACAAGGAGTGGGCCAATGAATAAGATGGAATAATTAGAAAGTTAGTTGAGTAGTTTATTACTTGACATATTTTGGTGTTGTACTACTATATTTGTTGTTAATAACATCCCACTTCATAAAATATACACATTACTAAGAATAAGCTTAAACCCCAAGAGGGGTGTTACAAACATGATAATCATTTCATAAAATAAACTTCAATTCAAGAAACACATGATGAAAGCCACATTCGCATGTATCAAGTTCCACAACATAAAAACTTAATCTTTAAACTAAGCTAAACTTGTACATGATCCTCATATAAAATAAAACATTAAACTAAATGCCAAAATATAGTTGTCATCCCACCACGGTTAAAAGATTAAACTTTTCCTTGAGATGTTGGCTCCTTATCTAAACTCCCTTACTCCTCTCTCATGGACATAACATCCCCAACCATGCAAATAAAAATGGTAAAATGTGTTCAGAGTAAGTGACACTTAGTAACATTAATAGTTATCACACACGTGTACATGCATGTGTCACACTAAATTTAGTTCATTTTAATTCATGGATTCTAAAAAAATCATGGATTCTAAATCGATATATATTTCAAATAAAACATATTATATGTATACACACACATATATATGTATATATTTCAATTGATATTTAAATACACTTGTTTTTCAATTGAAACCAATATTGTAACATGGAATCTTTGTGAGTAGTGTGAAGTTTATAAAAAAGAGAGAAGGAGATTAATGTTATGTATTAACGAGAGATTTTATATAACTTCATATGATAGTTACATATGAAAATAATCTAAAGCAAAATTTCTCTAATTAAAATCAAAAGAAAAACACAAAACGATAATGAAATATCTATACCTGAACAGAGTTTGAGAAATCAACAGTTGATTCACAAATAATCACATATGGTTTGTTTCCATATATTATAATAATTTTAATAGAACAAATAATAGAAAACAATAATGTATCGCACAAGTGAATATTGGTATTGATCAAATTTATATTAGCTAGTATTCTTAAGTAAAATATAAGTTAAGTTATTAGCAGTGATACTTTTTATCAATATTTTAATTGTTTGTTAGATATTAGGTAAGAAAACTATTTTATTATAATTTAAACAACTTAAAACTCAAACATTAGTAAGACATCATATATCATCGAAGTACCAAAATATATAAAATATATATTATTAACTTTATATATGTGAATATGAGATTTCATGATCCATTATAAGAACAATCAACAAGTTATATTCATAAATATTCCTTCATGTTGTAGAAACTATAGATTTTAATTTGAAGGTAACTTTGTTTCTATAAATCTATTTAATTTAAATAATTTTTAGATGGTATTCATATAAAAGAAAAAAATAATGATCATTTTTGAATAAGGAGATTGTTAGCATATTTATTTAACATGGTTGATAAGTCTAATATCCCAAAGATATTACTGATTTCCTAAAGGAGCTGATGTGGACAATCACATTATTTCAAATAGAACCAACATCCATTGATCAATATATAAACCACTAATTGATTCTATATTTTATTTTAAGTTTATATCCAAGCATTTACTTCATTATGATTCATATTAGAAATTATCCATAAAATCTTATTTCAGAATAGTTAGGTATAAGATATACAATTTTTTAGTTTTCTTTTCTTTTACTTCCCTTCCCATATCCCTCAAAACAAACAATACATTGATAGAATATATAATCGTATAAGTATAGAAATAATCTTGACCATATATATTGTGTTGTCTCTATCTACTTTAATTTTGTCACTTATCTATATGAGTGGTTTTAAAGTGAAAATATGAAATAAACAACACTTTTAGGATGACAATTGGTATCTATTTATGTTTTATTTAAAAAACTAAATTAATTATCTTTTTCAATCAAGGGTCATTTCATTTCCTCACTATTTAAATTAAATCACATAGCATGAATATAAAAGAGTATGCATTTTTAACATCAATAATTAAACCAACAAAGACAAAAAGGGGTACATGATGTGTGTATCTTATGTTTAAATGTTTTAATAAAAATATCAAAACCAAATTAGATATCTTTTTAGCCAAGGGTCAATTCATTTTCCCATTATTTGAACTAAATTTGATACCATGAATATAAAAGAGTGCACAATTTACACACCAATAATTGAACCAACGAAGACAAAATAAGGGGGTAAATTGTGTATGTATGTTGATATTTAAATGTTTTATAAAAAACTAAATGAAATATCTTTTTAACCAATGGTCATTTCATTTCCCCATTATTAAATTAAATCTAATACCATGAATATAAAAGAGTGTGCATTATACACACAAATAATTGAACCAACAAAGATAAAACACGGGGTAAGGATCTGTTTATTCTTAAAAGAATGAGTAATAACTTTTTATATGAAGAAGACAACAATTCAAGTAGTAAATTCATTTGTTAATAATCCAATTTCCTTATGATCCAAATAAACTGATAGGAAACAATCGACATAATTAGGATGGGATAAAAGTTGAAAAACTGCACCATCAAAAACTAACAAAGAGATATATGTGCATTATTTTATTTAAAAAGAATGAGTATTAATTTCTACTTTGAGGAAACGACATGACAAGTACTACTTGTTGATTTAAAATAAAAGTTGATACAACACAATCTATATAATTAGGACGGGATAAAATTAAACGGAACAACACCACTAAAATATTGATTGCACCTTCACATAGCCAAATATATTATCCTAGGTTGTGTTTGGTATTGCAGCGTTTGGGAACGTGATTGGTGTGCCACCACTTTGGTGCAGTGAGATGGACCACCATAAGATTTTTGTCCGGTGGAAAAAAGTTATTCGTGAATTCTTATCAATGGTGAAAACAATATAAATTTAAAGCGGTGGGTGATCTTGTGTTTGGTACATCGGTCGTGAACGATTGCAACCTGCCCGACCTTGCCCCATCACTGCCCAGGGAATCACATCGCTTTATCAAACATAGCATAGTGAATTGTGAGGAGGGGGATGCTCGGAAAAATGAAAATTAGTTAGTTAACATGCTGATAAGCGAACATAATTTTCACATGGGGAAACTATAGAAAAATTTAGTATATTCTTGTACTCATGAAAGTGCATCGCAAGTGATGCAGAATTTTTTCCCACTAATTACTTAGATGTATATTAAAAATATCTTTGTCTAATATTTTTATTTTCTACATAGACATGTTTTCCTCTAAAGTAATTCAGCCAATAAGCTTTAATTTTATACAAAAAAATTGTTTACTTCTAATCCTTATTTCCCTATCTTAGTTTTCTCCAAGTAATATTTTTCCCGTTAGTATTTTTTCATGTTACACCAAATTTAACAAGTTCAATATTTCCTTCTCACTAAAAAACTTCTCTCCAACATTGTATATAACCTTATTTAAAGTATTTGCCAAGAATTTTTTTGTTTATAAATCTACTTCTCTTCAAGTAAAGAAATTTCCCGAATAACCTTTTATGTTACAATAAAAAGTTACTGCTGGAAACGTGACTTCTTGCCTTATCTTTAATTTCCATTAAAATAACTATTTTTTTGCAAAATTTTATTTGATCCTTATCAATTAAAGAATTCCCATGTATATTATATTATAAATGAATATTTTACATACAAAATGAAACAAAATGAACTATATTGTCATTGTTTATGTCCTAAAAATTCCAATGGCTTTGTCTACTATTTTAAATATAGAAAAGAATTATGTGTCTGTATGATTTAAAAAAAAATGTCTCCATCTCATATTATGTAACAAAGTATTATGGCATTGCCATTGTAGTACGTGTGTGGCCCAGCCCTTAAGGGCCATGCGGACATGACTTCAGTTCATGTATCTCATTGTCCCTCGTGAGTGCGGTACACATATTTTTTTTTGGTTTTCCATACTATTCCGATCTTCATGCAAATGTAACCAAACACAATTTTTTTTAATAATTTTTCATCTCTTTTCCGGTTCCTCCCCCTCCTTTTTCCTTTACTCGTTCCCATCTATTTTATCACCAACAACTAAATACAATCATAATTATTTAGCCAATTACAACGAAGTATACAAATGACTCGGGGGTCGGGTGAGGCCATGAGGAAAAAGTGGAGAATTTCATAGCGCATTGTATGATGTGGTCACTTCTGAGAGCTTCCTTTCATATGTTCCCAAGACAAATATTAGATAACATTATCGAGATAATTAAAAAAGAAATGATAATTTGATAAAAGAAGTATTGGCGTAAGGGGGAGAATGTAGGAGAAAGATTGGATAGAAATTGCCAGGCGAGTAATGACTCATTTGTTAAGGTATCTGAAGTTATTAACGGATATATTTTTGAGAAAATATTATATAGATATTATATAGATAAATTAAGAATTTGATGTGATGGAAATACATATATTGATTTGCCTCTTGATCTTAAAAAAATACGAATAAAAATCATTACCACTATAATATATCCAGTCCATCGGAGTCGGGGGAGGTGCAAAATGGAGAGGGTCGTATGTCCACTAATGGGGAGCCGGAGGTGCTCCACACATCCATCTACCTGCCTGCATCTGTTAGCTGCCATGGCGAAGTGGTCGGGTGTGAGTTGGGGGGGAAGGTAAATGAAGTTGGCAAGGAAAGGAGAAGCTTTGCGCCTGGTGTTACAGGGGTGGGAGGGAGGAGGTCATATATTATAAGGGGGGTACATGGAGGAAGGAAGAAGATCAGGAGGGGGAGGGGGAGAAGCATGGGAAGAATTACTAGGGTAGGACAGACAGTGGGTGAATGGAGGGAGACTGGAATAGGCGAAGATACATATCAAGTGGGGGGGAAGGAATAGAAGGGATGTGGAAGGGGTCCTTGAGGAGACAGAGGAGGCGGGGTTGCATGGGGAAAAAACGAGGAAGTAGGAGGGTTTGGGGGTTTCTACCTCTCTTTCAGTAGCGGGTACTGGCGAGGACCAGACCCGTGAATAGCCATAAAAATTCTATGTTGGAACGTCCAGGGCTTGGGAAGCCCTGGGACGGTAGACTCCCTGAGAAGGTGGTCTTGGAGAGAATTGCCCGATATAGTCTTCATCATGGAGACTATGTGTAGAGGAGGAGACCAAGAGGCGGTGAGAAGAAAGTGTGGTTTTGATGCAGGGTTTAGTGTTGACAGCAGAGGCAGAGCGGGGGGTTTGGGTTTGTGGTGGAGGGGAGATGACGTCAAGATAAAGTCTTTTTCAAATCACCATATTGCAGCGGAGGTGGGAGTGGAAGGCAATCCATATTGCTTCCCTTTTGTGGGGATGTACGGGTGGGAAGCTACACAGGAGAGGCGACGTACATGGGAGTTGATGGAAGAGGTTTGTGCTCAGGCTTGATGTCCTATTTTACTCGAAGGAGATTGTAACGAAATATTATCTCATGAAGAGAAGAAGGGAGGACAACCGAGGAACGAATGGCAGATGCGCAACTTCAGGGAGGCGATTGACAATTGCCTTCTAACGGACCTAGGATCTACGGGGTGCAAGTTTACTTGGAAGCGTGGCTTACACGAGGAAAATCTCATTCTGGAAAGGCTTGATCGTTTTTTGGCAGACATGCAATGGTGTGATATCTTTAACGTCAGGCGGGTCAAGAATTATCCTATTCTCAACTCTGATCATGGACAGATTCTTTTGTGGGCGGAAAGAAGAGGTACGGGCAGCAGTCCTTATGAAAAAAAGTTCAGATTTGTAATGTTCTGGTTATCTTCCCCGGAGTGTAAAGAAGTGGTGCAACAAGCATGGGACAGCAATGCGGACTTGGGTCTCAGTGGACAGATAGATAGCTGTGCGGAGAAGCTTTCCAATTGGGCAGAAGAAAAATTTGGAAACATCAAGAAGAGCCTGGAAGAGACTGAAAAGAAGCTCATTAGTGCTCAAAATCGGCCACCTTCCAATGATATGTTGAAGGAATGTACAAACATAGCAAACGAGTTGCAGGAACTACAACGCTTGGAGGAGAGTTATTGGCTAGCAAGGGCTAGAACTAATGAGATGAGAGACGAAGACAAGAACATTAAGTATTTCCATCACAAAGCTAGTCAACGGAAGAGGCGCAATATGATCCATGGTCTCTTCAAGGAGGACGGTAGTTGGCATACGGAGCAGGAATCTATTGCTGAAATTATTTCTTCGTACTTCAATTCGCTTTTCGCCAGTTCGGTCCCAACCGGGATGGAGGAGTTCATTGCTGACATGTCGGGTGTTATTTTTGAGAATACCTTTCCTCGTATAAACCAAGTCCCTACGGAGATACAAGTCTGGCATGCACTTAATCAAATGCATCCCAACAAGGCTCCAGGTCCGGATGGAATGAAAGCTATTTCTATCAGAAATTTTGGGAGGTGATCAAATCCAGCTTGTTGTCTTTTATTGATAGATGGTGGAAAGGTGAGGAAACTCTGGATGATATAAATGACACTGATATTGTTCTGATTCCCAAAATGAGCAACCCGGTTCGGATTTCTGAGTTTTTCCCTATAAGCCTGTGTAATGTTTCTTATTAAATTATCACGAAGGTGTTGGCGAATAGAATCAAGCCTCTTTTGAATGAAATTATTTCGGAGAACCAAAGTGCCTTTGTTAGGGGGCGGATGATAACAGACAATGCTCTTATTGCCTATGAGCTGTTTAACACTATGAAGCACAAGAAGAAAGGAAGAGAAGGGTTGATGGCACTCAAGCTTGACATGAGCAAGGCGTATGACCGAGTGGAGTGGGCTTTTCTTGAGAAAGTTATGAGGAGAATGGGGTTCCCGGACGTTTGGAGGAATAAAGAGATTGAGTGTGTTTCTAGCGTATCCCACAAGATCATAGTCAATGGAAAAAGGAGAGGAGTTGCAACCCCTGCTAGAGGTCTTCGCCAAGGTGATCCCATCTCTCCCTATCTTTTTCTTTTTTGTGCTGAAGCTCTCTCTTTTTCCCTTTCCAAAGCAGCACAGGAGAATAAAATCCACGACACGAGAATTTGCAGAAGGGCTCCGAGGGTCACTCACTTTTTCTTTGCAGACGATAGTATTGTTTTCACAAGGGTAACCTCAGAAGAATGCTCCGCTTTAGCTGATATTTTCAGCCAATACGAGAGGGCATCTGGACAGAAAATTAACTATGAGAAGACCGAGGTTTTCTTTAGTGTGAATGTTTCTGCGGAGAGACAGGAGCTGATTAAGAACCGTCTGCAGGTTAGAGAGGTGGATAAACATGAGAAGTATCTTGGGCTCCCTACAGTCATTGGGAGATCTAAGAAAGTTGTCTTTGCTGCGATAAAGGATAGAGTGTGGAAGAAGGTTCAGGGGTGGAAAGAGAAGTTCCTTTCAAGGCCTGGGAAGGAGGTGCGGATTAAGGCGGTCATCCAAGCTATTCCCACATATGTTATGAGTATTTTTAAGATACCGGATGGACTGATTGATGAGATCTAGGCGATGATGGCTCGTTTTTGGTGGGGTAGAAGGAAGGGGAGAGGAAGATACACGGGATGAGTTGGGAAAGGTTATGCAATCCCAAAGAGAGTGGAGGGATGGGATTTAGAGATATGAAGGTGTTTAACCAAGCCTTGCTAGCCAAACAGGGATGGAGATTGGCGATTCATGGAGAGTCTTTTGTTGCCCAGATTTTGAAGGCTAAATACTATAGGTCTTCGACTGTATTGCATGCAAGGATGGGAGGTAGTCCCAGTTAAACATGGAGGAGCATATGGGGGGCACTACAGCTGGTCAAGGAAGGTCTTAGATGGAGGGTGGGTGATGGGAAGGACATTCACATTTATAGGGAGAGGTGGATCCCTCGTCTGGGTGGCACAGTGCATAGATACTTGGTGAGTGGCCCGGAGGAGTATAACTGGGTGAGTGACCTGATTTGTCCTATGACAAAACAATGGAGGAGGGAGGCGGTGGAGTGCTTTCCGAGTCACCTTGCAAGGGCTGTCCTAAACATTCCACTTCCACGGTGGCGTGTGGAAGATAGTCTTTTTTGGGATAAGGAAAGCAATGGGATTTTCTCTGTCAAGAGTGCTTACCAGCTTTTAAGGGCGGGGGAGGATTTGCGGGAAGGGGAGGAAGGGGAGAGATGGAAAAGGTTGTGGAAATAAAGGTGGCCACTGAAGTTGAAACACTTTATTTGGAGAACACTGCGAAATATCCTTCCTACTGTGACGGAGTTGCAGAAAAAGCAGGTGACACCGGATGAGGGCTGCCATCATTGCGGACAGCGTCAGGACTCGACACATGTTTTACTCCAGTGTGAGATAGCAAGAAAGATTTGGGCCACCGGCGAGTTTGATTGGCTGGGACAGATGGACCTCCACGTCATAGGGAGTTTTGTGGACAGCCTTCTGGATGAGGAGAACAACAGACGTAAGGAGGAGGGTGCGGCGCTACTCTGGGTTACGTGGACAACAAGGAACAAATACATCTTTGACGAGCATCCTCCTTTCCTTCCGGGCCTAGTAGCGAGCTTCATCGACATTGTTAGGAGACATGCACACTACCATGCAGCCGTGAGCAGAGCAGCAGACTCCTCTTAGTCAGACAGTGTATCTTGGTGCCGTCCTCCACCGGGCAGCGTTAAGATCAACACGGACGCCTCCATATCTTTGGCAGGGGAAAGTGGATGTGGTGCAGCCATACGGGACGACCACAGACGGCTGTTGTGGACTTTCCAGTGCCGATTAGAACAACCATACTCGGTGCTTAGTGCGGAGGGTGTGGCTGTTCTGAAAGGCATGCAGCTCGCGCTTGGGAAGGGTTTTGCGGACGTCATTGTGGAGACCAATTGTCTTCTTCTGGTCGAGGCTGTGAGGAAGGGATATGGTGGACGTGGTTATGAGCACTTTATCGTCAGGGATATCACCGAGCTCTCTTCTCGCTTTTTGTCTTCCAATCTTTGTTTTGTTAGGAGGCAAGGCAATAGAGTAGCCCATGCCTTGGCCTCACCCGCTTGTCATTTTGTAAACTTCATCTCTCGTGGAGAGAGGTTCGAGTCCTTGCACTTGTTGTAAACGATTTGATCACTTAATAAAATGACAGGCGCCCTTTATCAAAAAAAAATCCAGTCCATCGCACATTAGTCTGGCGAATGGTGAGACTCCATCGCTTCATTTGTCGAACTCACTTGTCTTCGTCCTCTTTTACTTCCCTCTTTCTTCCTCAAGCGATCCTATGTAGTGTTATACTTTGTTGTTGTATTTCAAACCAAAAGACAAATGTTTAGTCCCATATTGCTTGTGGCTGATACTTCCCTCCTCCTTATATATGGACCCTTGTCCATAGTACAATTGAGGAATGAAAGTGGATAGGCCCTACGCACGCGCATGGTGGGCCTTGCCAATGGGGTTTGGGCCGACCCGGTCCGGAAACCCTTTAATCGGGCGCGTCGGCGCACGTCGCATCCCGCGCGCAGGGGGGGGTGCAAATCCGGCCTCCCGGAGCCCCTTGTGCGGGCGCGGCCCCGGCTTGGTTTTGCTCCTCGGTTCAATGAACCAAATAGAGACGTTTACGCATCTATTCGACGCACCTCTTCGTTTGGACGCTTCCAAACGGCGTCCCGGTTTGCAACCGCATCACAACTTTTCGCTCGTCTTTCTTTTGCTATTTATGTTTTATCTCTCGCTGTCGTTCGAGACAGTTGCACAATATCGATCGCTCCCTTTCTTCTTCTTCGCCTGTTCTCTGTCCACTGGAAGAACGATCAGTCGCCTTTCGCTCGTCGCCGTGACTGCGTGTGCGCGCTTCACGTCGGCAAACGCTGTTGGATCCTGGGAGAGTAGCCGCACGCAGGAGACTATCGCACAGGCGCTCGCCGTCGGGTACTGCGGAAATACTCTTAAGGACAGTGCTCTCTGCACGCCTCAGCGTATCTCTGGTAACATC
The DNA here is from genome assembly GCA_963693085.1 of Alisma plantago-aquatica. Taxonomy (NCBI): domain Eukaryota; kingdom Viridiplantae; phylum Streptophyta; class Magnoliopsida; order Alismatales; family Alismataceae; genus Alisma; species Alisma plantago-aquatica. Next base: position 308,973,543 of record OY856413.1, on the reverse strand, counting down.
TTTATTGTTTACGGCTTACATCGCGGATTGTACCCCATTACGAATTACAATCTTAAGAGTAGTCTGTTTCTCTGATGGGTACTAATATGGAAGGTTTTGAAACCCCCTTTACGCCTGTGACGCCATCAACTAATAACAATCAAATCGTCACTGTTTCTACTGTTTCTCAAATACCTATCCCTGATGTTACGAAAATTGAACAATTTAATGGACAACAGTATAGGCGTTGGCAAGAAAAAATTATTACTGCTTTAGAAGTTTCAAATGTTTCGTTTGCTTTAACAGAACCCAAACCTGAAAATGATTCTATTGATTGGGAAAAAGCAAATCGTATTTGTCGACATGTTATTTTAAGTACATTATCTAATCAACTGTTTGATGCCTACTTTCCAATTAAAACTGCATCTGAAATTTGGGAAAGTCTTAATAAGAAATATATTCTAGAAGAGGCTTCTACCCAAAAATTTACTGTTGCGAATTTTCTAAATTTTCATATGACTGAAGATAAAGATATAACAACTCAAATTCATGAATTTCAGATTTTACTTGATGATTTGAAAAATGAAAAAATTGATCTTCCTGAGTCTTTCGTTGTGGGTTCTTTAATTGAAAAATTGCCTGGTTCTTGGAAACATTACAAGAACAATTTGAAGCACAAAAGAAAGACAATGTCACTGGATGATGTAATAATACATATCCGAGTTGAAGATCAAAATCGTTCTAGAGAAAAATCTGAACTAAATAAGGAGTTGTCATGTACTGCTAACTTTGTTAATAATGAAGTTAAAGAAAATAAAGTTACTTCTGATCAGTCTAAAAATAAGTGGAAAAATAAGAAAGGGAAAGGAAATAAGAATAAATATAAAGGAAACAAAGATATTAATAAAAAGAATGTTTTTTGCTATGTTTGTGGCAAACCTGGTCATACTTCTCCTAAATGCAGGCATAGGATGAAGCAAGCAGTGGATTCGAAGGAACCTTCAACCAACCTTGTTACTGAGGACGTTTTTGTGGCATTTGTCAGCATTGTCAGCATGGGATCATTCCACCAGAATGATTGGATCATTGACTCGGGGGCTAGTCGCCACATCAGTGGCAACAGAGATGCCTTTGTGACCTACACTGAAGTAGGACAGGAGGAACATCGGGTTGTCATGGGCAACTCAACTGCTTCTCCAGTGACCGGAAAGGGCAATGTCATGATCAAAATGACTTCTGGAAAAATTCTGCTGATCAAAGATGTGCTGTTTGTCCCAGATATCCGTGTTAATTTAATTTCTGTTTCTCAACTTGTTAAGTTTGGGGTGAAAGTGTCCTTTGAATCAAACAAGGTCATTCTCACCAAGTCTGGGGACTACCTGGGCATGGGTTACTGCTCCAATGGGCTCTTTCTGCTGAATGTACCAAACTCTTCTGCTAATGAAATAAGTCCTTCTGCTTATATCGTTGATTCTTTTGATATATGGCATAATAGATTAGGACATGTTAATTTTAAATACTTACAACGCATGAAATCTTTAGGTTTACTAAAGGATATTAATGGTGTTGTTAATTTAAATAATAAATGTCAAATATGTGCTGAAACTAAATCTACCAAGAAACCGTGTCCTCAAATTTCACATAGAAATTCTGAATTGCTAGATTTAATTCACACTGATCTTGGAGATTTAAAAGGAAATCTATCTAGAGGTGGGAAACGTTTCTACATTATTTTTGTAGATGATTTCTCACGATATACAAAATTATATTTACTACATTCAAAGGATGAAGCCTTTGGAATGTTTGTTAATTATAAAACAGAAGTAGAGAATCAACTCAATAAGAAAATAAAACGTCTTCGATCAGATAGGGGTGGTGAATATGATTGTTCTCCTTTTAATGAATTTTGTGTGAACCATGGTATTATACATGAATACACACCTCCATATTCGCCTCAATCTAATGGTATTGCTGAACGTAAAAATAGAACTCTAAAGGAGATGATGAATTCTATTTTAATCAATTCAGGAGCACCAAACAACTTGTGGGGGGAAGCAATTTTGTCATCTTGTTTTCTTCAAAATCGCATTCCTAGTAGGAAGACAAATAAGACACCATATGAATTATGGAAAGGATATCCTCCTAATTTGAAATATCTCAAAGTGTGGGGGTGTCTAGCTAAAGTCTTATAAACTGAGCCTAAGAAACGAAAATTGGGATCTAGAACCTTAGATAGTGTTTTTATAGGTTATGCTCAGAATAGTGCTGCATATAGATTCCTGGTTATTAGAAGTGGCAACAATGTTGTAGAACCTAATACAATTGTTGAATCTAAAAATGTTGAATTTTTTGAGCATATTTTTCCTATGAAAACTCCTTTACAAAACTTAGCTAATCCTTCAAATGAAATTTTCGAGAATATCCCAAGTACATCCAATTCTAATAATGTTCTAGAACCGGATGATATAGAACCTAGGAGATCCACTAGGATGAGGAAGGAAAAGAATCTTGGTGATGATTTCTATTCCTTTATAGTGGATAATGATCCTCAATCTTACAATGAAGCTATTAATTCAACTGATTCCTCTTTATGGAAGGAAGCAATTAATAGTGAGATTGAATCTATATTATCTAATCATACATGGGAACTAGTGGATCTTCCACCAGGTATTAAACCCATAGGATGTAAATGGATATTTAAAAGAAAATTGAAAACAGATGGGACTGTAGATAAATACAAAGCTCGTTTGGTTGCCAAGGGATATAAACAACAAAAGGATATTGACTATTTTGATACCTTTGCTCCCGTTACTAGAATCTCTTCAATCGGGATTTTAATTGCTTTAGCATCTATTAAGAAATTAATCGTACACCAAATGGATGTTAAAACTGCTTTCTTGAATGGAGATTTAGATGAGGAAATTTATATGGATCAACCTGAAGGGTATGTAGTTTCGGGAAAAGAACATATGGTATGCAGACTAATCAAATCTCTCTATGGTTTGAAACAAGCACCTAAACAGTGGCATGAGAAATTTGATAAGGTTGTTGTATCATATGGATTCCATATAAATGAAGGAGACAAATGTATATATTCTAAAGTCGATAACCAAGGTTGTGTTATAATATGTCTCTATGTAGATGATATGCTTATTTTTGGCACTAATATTGATGTTATAAATAGTACAAAAAGCTTCTTGGCTTCTAACTTTGACATGAAAGATATGGGAGAAGCAGATGTAATTTTAGGAATTAAACTTCTTAAATATGATAATTGCATCATGCTATCCCAAGAACACTATGTTGAGAAAATTCTCAATAAGTTTTCAATGTTTGATTGTAAGCCGGTCAGTACACCTTTTAATTCTAATTGCAATCTCAAGAAAAATAATGGTAATAGTGTTCAACAAGTCAAGTATGCACAAGTTATTGGATGCCTGATGTACTTAATGAATTGTACTCGTCCAGATCTAGCATATGCAGTGGGGAGATTAAGTAGATATACTCAAAATCCTAATAAGGATCATTGGGATGCTCTATATAGGGTTTTAAGATACCTTAAAGGCACAATTAATCATGGATTGATTTTTTGTGGATCTCCAACTGTGCTAGAAGGATTTTGTGATGCCAATTGGATTTCGGATTCAGATGAATTGAAATCTACAAGTGGTTACATCTTCACTATGGGTGGAGGTGCTGTGTCTTGGAAATCTTCCAAGCAAACATGTATTGCTCGTTCCACTATGGAATCTGAGTTTATTGCCTTAGAAAAGGCTGGAACTGAAGCCGAATGGCTGAGACATGTTCTAATGGATCTTCCCATTTGGGAGAAACCTTCTCCACCAGTGTTTATACACTGTGATAATCAAGCTGCCATAGCAAGAGCTAAAAACAAAGTTTACAATGGGAAGAGTAGGCATATTCGCCTACGTCACAATATTGTGAGGCAGCTTGTATGTGATAGCATAATCTCATTGGATTATGTTAAGTCAGAATTAAACTTGGCCGATCCTCTGACAAAGCCATTAAGTCAACGACTAGTGAGCGATACATCGAGGAGAATGGGATTATGCCCATACCAGAAGTCGAAGTGATGGACACCCAACCTTCATGAACGGTGATCCCGGGAAGAGGGTTCAATGGGAAAAACTAAGTCACTAGAGGACTCAACGTGTTGTAATAAATGTATCTCGTTCTTATGATGTAAACAACAATTTACAGTGATTCAGTTGAATATAATTCTTAATGGATTTCATAGTCATTAATGGTGGTGTATATACTGCAATATATGCTTGATGAAAGTCCAACTATATGAATGTGGAGTGGGGCCGCTCCTGTTGAGATTTGGGCAGATCTCTAGAGCATTCATGAATTTCTCAGTAGGCGCATGGCCTAAAGGCGCCAATCCGTAAGAAAGGTAATTGATTTTATGAATGTCATGTGAGTAATGTACCACTAATCAGATAAAGGAGGAATTGGTTCAAGAACATAGTTCCACCAATCTTCTACAGATTACGTACATCTACTCTATGCTTTAGTTCAAAGAACTCAGTTCTACCAAAGCTTATGCATGTCATTTGTTTAAGTTCTTCCAGTGGTCAACTCGGTTTTTATATTGTTTGTTTTGAAATAGTGGGGGATTGTTATACTTTGTTGTTGTATTTCAAACCAAAAGACAAATGTTTAGTCCCATATTGCTTGTGGCTGATACTTCCCTCCTCCTTATATATGGACCCTTGTCCATAGTACAATTGAGGAATGAAAGTGGATAGGCCCTACGCACGCGCATGGTGGGCCTTGCCAATGGGGTTTGGGCCGACCCGGTCCGGAAACCCTTTAATCGGGCGCGTCGGCGCACGTCGCATCCCGCGCGCAGGGGGGGGTACAAATCCGGCCTCCCGGAGCCCCTTGTGCGGGCGCGGCCCCGGCTTGGTTTTGCTCCTCGGTTCAATGAACCAAATAGAGACGTTTACGCATCTATTCGACGCACCTCTTCGTTTGGACGCTTCCAAACGGCGTCCCGGTTTGCAACCGCATCACAACTTTTCGCTCGTCTTTCTTTTGCTATTTATGTTTTATCTCTCGCTGTCGTTCGAGACAGTTGCACAATATCGATCGCTCCCTTTCTTCTTCTTCGCCTGTTCTCTGTCCACTGGAAGAACGATCAGTCGCCTTTCGCTCGTCGCCGTGACTGCGTGTGCGCGCTTCACGTCGGCAAACGCTGTTGGATCCTGGGAGAGTAGCCGCACGCAGGAGACTATCGCACAGGCGCTCGCCGTCGGGTACTGCGGAAATACTCTTAAGGACAGTGCTCTCTGCACGCCTCAGCGTATCTCTGGTAACATCTTTATTGTTTACGGCTTACATCGCGGATTGTACCCCATTACGAATTACATGTAGATCTCACAATCTGAAGTTGCCTCGGTCGCCTTCATCATGATCAACAAGAATCACCAGCACCAACATATCAAGCTCAAACCGCCACCTTGCCTTCTGTTGTCACGCGCCATGTTCGGAAACTGCACCTGAACCACCAGATCTTCGTCGTTCTCTGTTGGGCGCCGACACCTCAGCTACCGTTCTACCACGGTCCCCTGTCCCTACCATCTTGCTACCACTATCATCTCCACCACCGTCTCGATCACCATCGTCTCCACTACCACTCACAATGCAACACGCACTCCTCATATCATTGCCAAAGTCTGAGCCCCTGCAGCCGGTAAAGACCAGTGGCGGAGCCAGCAATTTGCTTCAAGGGGGGCACCATTCTAGAACCCTTAGCTTAACTGTTGGGTAGGGCACAATCAGTAATTTACACTAATACTCGATTTATTTTTGAGCTAGATATTAGATAATGACAAATCTTGGGTAGGGCTGGTGCCTACCTAGGTCTGCATGTGGCTACGCCACTGGTAAAGAGTCACCAGCACTTCTTCTTCCTCGAGCGATCGTATGTGGATATTACAGTCTGAAGTTGCCTCGGTCACCTTCCTTATGAGCAGCAAGAGTCACCAGCACCAGCATCCCAAACTCAAACCACCACCTTGCCTTCTGTTGTCACGCGCCATGTTCGGCAACTGCATCCGAACTACCAGGTCTTTGTCATCCTCCGTTGTGGCACCGACATCTCAGCTACCGTTCCACCACAGTCCCCGACCCCTACCTTCTCACAATCATCACCATCTCCATCACAATCCTCTCCACCTCTACCGTGTCCATTGCCACGCTCACAATGAAGCATGCGCAGCCGCACTCCTCACCATTTCCGGAGTCTGAGCCCCTGCAGCCGGTAGAGACTGACCTACCTCCATATATGCAATCGTCCTCTTCCTCCGGCGTGCAACAATATTGGGTTTAGGAAACTGGAGGCGGTTGAGGCCTATGCCGGGCGGCCCTTCGACTACCGAAGTTTTCACTGCAATCCACGATCCTGCGGCAGTCTTTTATTAGGGAAGGTCATGGATGGTGTGGTGACTCCCATGCTCGATCTCTCTACATACCATCTACTGTATAGATTTTTTTGGTCGGTGCTCATAGCAGTGGAGAACTGACGCCCTAGTCTGGAGATAGCACAAAGGCAGTGCGTTGAACGCGGTTGCAAATATGGTGTCAAGGGGGGATGAGCGGGACGTTGGAGCTGATATGCACGATGATGGAGGTCGCAGAGGAGAGGGGAAAGATGGGGGTAATGGAAGTGATGCAACCGTGTGTTCTTTCCACGTTATGTATTTGGAGAGCAACGTCCCTCAGTGGAGTAGGTGTAACTGTCTACGAATAGAAGGGGTATGTAAAAAATACGAAAAAGGATGTGAAAATTTCTCAAAAGTGAGAGAATCAAGGAGAGGACAACAATTCAAAATCTTGAGTTGTGATTGGCTGGGACGTTTTGAAAAAATAGATAATGGCTGAGTCGTAATTTAATGGACAAACTCCATCTTTTTATAATACTAGTAGGAAGACACGTGCTAAGCACCTGTAACATAATTGAATTAATCAGTAAAATAATATATTGAATAAATCTATTGAAAGAGAATATTTCAACTGATTTTGTGAGACATAATGGAATTACTTGTGCTCTATAAAATTATATAATTTAAATTTAACACACCATAAAAAAAGAACTCAATTAATTGTCTGAGTGACTCCCTTCAACATGTATATGTGGTTATCAAAATTGTCTTTGTTCCAAAATTTATGTAATTAATATACTCACAACTCACTTAAAGAGAATAATCCAATTCTTGCAATTACTGGAGTTACTTATGTTCTAGAAAATTAATATATAGTACTCACACTAATAGAGAAGAACTTGATAAATTGTTCGGAAGATTTTTTCTGATTGTATGTGTCGTTATTAAAATTGTCTATGTTATGTAGCTAATAGTCACGACTCGCTGAAAGAGAATAACTTGATTGGTGGGGTTACTAACATTTCTGATGCTCTAAAAGTTATAGATATTTTACTCATAATAATTTAAATATAACACACTAAAAGAAAAGAACACAATTAATATCTGGTTGACTCCCTCCAATGTGTATGTGTGATTACCAAAATTGCATATGCTCCACAAAATATATAACTAATACTCACAGCTCACCAAAAAAGAATAACTCAATTCATTTGATTATTGGAATCATTTATACTCTAGAAAATAATGTATATAACACTAATAACAACTTAAAATATTTTACACTAAAAGAGAAGAACTCAATTAGCTACCTGACTGACTCCCTCCAATATGTATCTGTGATTATCAAAACTGTCTCTACTATAAAAAATTATGTAACTAATACTTATAACTCACTAAAATAAAATAACTTGATATATTTGATTATCAATATTATTAATGCTCTAGAAAATTATATATATAACTCCATATAACATAAATATAATATACTAAAAGAGAAGAACTCAATTGACTGTCTGACCGACTACCTCTATCATGTATGTGTGATAATCAAAATTTACTCTGCTCTAAGAAATTATGTAACTAATACTCACAACTCAGCAAAATATGACAATTTGATTATTTACCAACTGACTCACTCTAGCATGTAGTTTGTCGTTACTAAAGTTACACATACTCTCATTTTTAGCATGTCTATTGATAACTAATATATAACCAATTGTTGCTTCCCTCTCTACAACCAACAATGCTATATAAAACATGTATATGTGCCGCTAAAATATGCAAATAGAACTCACACACATACTAATGAAGTATGTAATAATGCAGATACATGGACTAAGCATAAAACTCCTAGAACTTGAATAATGATGAATTTTAAAAAAATAGTCAATCGGCCTGGTCACTACCACACTGGCTGGAAGACCTTGCTTCGTTATAGGTACATGGTAATTATAGATAACAAATTAATTAATATCAAGTTAACTACCTACGATGTGTAACGGCACATGCACTTTATATTGATAAGCACAAAAACAAATTGTTAGAATGCACAAAATAATTAGACCCATGAACACATAACCTGGTTGCTAGAATACAGATATAAACTGGAACGATGACCACACAGACAAAAAGTATGACACTTATATTATAACTCCACCCTCTTTGTTCGTCGCATAACTAATTTTGAAACCCAGTTTGTTTGTCATGTCGAGATGTCATCAGTCAGAAATCAACCTACCACCTCTTGTTTATTGAGAGAGATAAACATGTGTCATAGATTATGATTTTTTCGATGGGCGCAAGATGAATATCACACTACCATACACAAAAATTTATATACATATCACCAAGAGAGAGTAACTCGATTGACAGGAGCGAACTCCCTTCAGTATGTAAGGATACATATAGTTTGGACTAATAATCATACAAACATACTTCTAGAACACAACAACTAATAGATTGGCAAACACAAACTGGATTGATGCTTAAACAGACCCAAAACATGGAGGCTTCTGTTTGACATGACAAAATAAAAAGCAACCAAAAAAGTAATGAACGAAAGATAACACACACTTAAAGATTTCTGCGACGTGGAAGTGACCATCCACTCTAAACAAAAAGAGTTGTTTTATTATTTGCATGCTTACCCATATGAGTTATTCCCATACTAATCCAATTGTACACTGATACACATACACACAGCAGACCGTTTTTGTAAAGTTTATCCAATTGACGGTTTGGATACTTAAATACCGACGCTTCAAAACAAAGCAACCGAGCACGCAGGAGTGAAAGCAGCGACCACACTATTGAGTTATTCCCATGCTTATCCAATTGTACACTAATAAACATACACATAACGGACCGTTTTTGTAAAATTTATCCAATTGACGGTTTGGATACTTAAATACTGATGCTTCAAAACAAAACAAAGCAGTCGAGCATGCAGGAGTGAAAGCAACCACCACGCTGTTGTTTATTTAGAGGGTTATTATTATTATAGATTATAGATTATAGATTAAGAAAAAAAATAATATAATGAGTCGTGTGACGCAGCCACTCGCGAACCCACCTGCGCGTGGTCCGACTCTACCACGCAGGCGGGTAACATGACATTGTTTTTACCTTCTCCGCCAGACACCGTCCGTCCATCCAGCGACACCTGTCCTTCGAGAAAGAGCCCGTGAGTTGTGTACGTTACTGTCGACAAAGCAGTCGAGCAGGCAGGAGTGATATCCCGAACCAAACAGGGGCTTTATTTCCATGCCTATCTAATTAAACACCAACCACGGCGAAATAAAGCAGGTGAAGCCACTTCATACATAATAACAATTTGTAATATAATAACAATTTCTTACTCTCGGTAAAAGGAACCATGACAATAAACAAACTATTTCTTTTCCTATGTATATCCATTTGTTCACCGTGGACTGTGGCAATAAACTGGATATCTATTTGAGGAAGTATTTCCATGTCTATCTAGTATCTAATATCTAGTTAAAAACAAACTGTCGTGAATTGACCAGCGAAGAGGCTGGGTTGGTGCGCCCGCCGTTGTCCTGTGTTGGCCGAGATTATCCCCCTTCCCTCCTCTCCACTTCGAAAGCCAGCTTTTCGTAGTAAGGCAACTCAGTTAGATTCCCTCTCTGAATGTGTTCGTGCTGTCGGCGTAAGGAAAAGCAGGCAAGCAGGCTGCTTGAAAGCAGACAGCACACTGCCTCTTATTTAGAGGGTTATAGATATACACTATACTTTTGAGAAAACATGAACTAAACATTGTAAACATTAAATATTGTTCGTATCACCTATCTTCATCTTTGTTTCCCTTAATCATTGACATTATTACCTTTGGTTTACTACATTGTCATTTATCCATATTGTTCCTCTCATAGAGATTACATGCCATGAAGGCTAAATTACACCCAAGAGCTCATTTCTTTCATAGATATTATCCACCATGTGCCACCGTGATCCTCTTGCTCCATATGTATTTATGTTATGCCTTGAAAGGCTAAGTCAGTCAATAATCAGAATAGTCCTAAATGGTGAATGAAACCAATGAAGTTATCTAATGAAAGACCTTGGCATATCCCACATTCTGATGACATCTTTCTCTTATTCAAAGCCTCTGTCAAACATATTTGAATCGTACTCAGGATCTTGGAGGAGTTTGGAGTAGCTTCAGGAGAAATTAATCAAAGAATAAATCCCAAATCTACTTCTCTAAAAGTGTGGGGCTAGAGTTTAGGCATAGCATCCCTAGTACTGATGGTATTGGAAGTACCAATAACATTGGGAAATACTTAGGTATAAAAATGCTGCATCAAAAAGTTACCAAAGATACTTATAATTCTATTCTCAAAGCTATGGACTCCAAACTTAATGCTTGGACGGCCCGACAACTATCATTAGCTGGCTTAGTTTTCCTTGCCAAAGACATGTTAATGGCTCTTCCTACCTATACAATGCATGTTACCAAAATACCTATTAGCAAATGCAATAGAATTAATGCTTGAATCAGGAGGTTCATATGGAAGGGGGTAGAGACAAAAATGTAGTTTCTCTTGTAGTTTGGAGCGATGTCACCAATAGTACCAAAATGGGGCCCTTGGTATCAAAATGATGAGGGACTGAAATGATGCCCTCATCCTTAGAATGTCTTCAAAATTACTGAGTGGAAGGGATGTCTCATGGAGGGAAGCTATCAGTTCCAAATATTTTGGCAACAAAGATATATAATCTAAGAAATATGACTCCTCTTAGTAAAAGAGTCATCATCCTTCTTCAAGTGATTAAAGATATTAATATTAATATCATTGGTAATTGAGAAAACACTGATGTTTGGAGGGACAAATGAGTTTCATTTAGTGTACCTCTTGCAAGGCTGGCTAAGAGGAACAATCCCCCAGATCTCATGGACCTAAAAGTTTCCAACCTCGTTAATTTTAAAGGTGAACAGGATAGAGATTTTCTAGAGGCATTCCTTCTAGAGTGTGTTTGCAATTACATTGTCAATTTACCTACCACCAATCCATCTAGAGGTAGGGATACCTTGGAATGGTCTCATAAGGAAGAAGGGAATTTCACAATAGCCTCCACCTATGCTATGATAAAGGATGCCAACAGTACTATTAGTGAAGGTCCTTGGGCCAAAATCTGGAAGTTGAAGGTTCATCCAAAACACAAGACCTTCATGAGGTTAGTAGCTCATTAGGGCTTATTAACTAACACCAAGATAGTTCAAATCAAGCTTGCCAATGGTAATATTTGTGATAGATGCAAAACTAAGACGAAACCCTTATCCATGCTCTGAGGGATTGTTTAAAAGCTGAAGCTATTTTGTTTGAATTTCAAGAATGGAATAGAGATAGTAACTTTTTCTCTAGTGATCTAGACGGTTGGAACAAGATCTATCTAAAGATAAAGCATGAAAACTATTTTGTTATTACCTGTTGGTTTATTTGGTATTGTAGGAATAAAGATATTTTTGAGGGGGTCCTTCTAACAAATGCATATTTGACTATATCCATTTTTTAGTACACTACCAAATTTAATCAGATTTGGATTAACAAGAGGAAATGTCCATCAAATACTAGGGAAGAAGCTCAGACCGTCCACTCCCCCCGACCAGTTTACTTGTAGATAACATTGATGCTGCTTTCAAGGAGGGGTGGAGCGCTATAATTATTGTGGGGAATAATGATAAGGGTGACATACTCTTCAAGAATGCTTGCACTAAAGTAGCTCACTCTATGCTAGAAGATGAAATTGCAATTGTAATCTATGTCCTCAAATTTTCTTGGGATCAAGGATTCATGAGTATAGATCTCAAGTTTGACAATAGCAAATCATGTGAATGGGTGAATAGGAGGATTGTAACTGGCTTGCCCTAGAGAATTGGTGTGTTGAGATATTGAACCTATGGTTGTTGCCATGGGATTGGAATCTAAGGCATACATAAATATAGGATAACCGCGATGTTTATGAGCTAGCCAAAGCCACCCTAAACTCCCGTGTTAGGATGTCCAACAATGGGTCCTTTCCTTGTTTTATAAACAATCTTATTCCTCCTACTTTCTCCCCTAATATTTCTATAGATTGTATGCTAAATAGGATTCCCTATATTATAAATATTATGAATATTCTTGCGAGGAAAGGTCAAGATGAATGAAGACCTCTCTTACTATTTCTTCTTAAAAAAAGAGGAACTTATAGATTTGGATTTCTTCTTTGTATGATGAACACCATGAAAACTACAAGAAAATCAAATTGAGAGTCACGATCAATATTAAAAAATTCCGTGTAGATTCCATGTTCTTGACAGCCTGGCGGTTACCCACCAACTCCTTGCATTTGACTAAACTCAATGACAATGGGTCCCAATGTAGATATGAACCTTGGAGAAGATCCATGTCATGGAAAAAAGTTAGAGTAGAGAAAACACATAAGAAAACACATGATCAAAGGAAAGAACGGCATTGATTAGTTTGGATTCAACACTTGAATATATTACGGTAGAAAGAACTAGATGAATAGTGCAAGACTTGTGAATTGGGATGAAAGGTCATACAAAACTCTCTTCTCTCTCCACCATGGCTGGGAACATGACTACCAACTCTCTGACTAAATATGACAGTGTGACACACAAAATCCATGGAATTATAGGGAATTCAGTATATTAGTTAAATAATAACTTCTTTAGGCTTTTAAACTGAATAACTTCTGACCTAAATTAATGTAGGGACCTATTATTATCCAAAATAGACCAATTTGGTAGGTTGACTAAGTGTACTATGTGGATTCCAAAAAACTAGTTATTATCTTGATTTGAGAGTTAATTCTATTTTTCATTCCTTTTTAGGATAATCATGTATGTAATCATATTAGACTAACAAAAAACAATTTTATGACTTTTGGGTAAAGTCATTTATAATTGTAATATACTCTTTAATATTTTATTGGGAGAAATTATTCATACAAAAATGTCAATTTCATTTCCAACCCTCACATGTGCCTTATTTATTAACATGGACTATAATTTATGTAATAAATTATTAAGGACATAATATTATTTATTAATTTTTAGTATGCTACAATTCTACCCATCTCATAAAAATTTAGTCCTCAAATTTTCAATGTACTACCTCCCTGAAGGTTTTACTTATTCCCAATTTGTGGTACTTAACATGTGTTTCTATCTCATGAAACTAGGATTAAAACAAGATCATACTTTTTAGATACCTTCTTCCTCCTCATTATCAATCATTGTAAAAATTATTGCTTGTCTCATTTGTCATCGATCTAAATTAAGTCTTTGTCCTACATTGTTACTTGCTTTAAGCTTGGGGCATTTTGGATTTTATGACTTGGTTCCCCACAAAAGAAACAAACTCTATGCAAAACCCACATACTCCAACATGTGGCATGTTTTAGGTTAATCAAGGCTTCCTGGCATGCGATTCTTCTCAAGCTCTCTTCTTGTCATTATAGTTGTTGGAATTGTTATGGGACTGCCAGTTGTTATCTTTCTTTCAAGTACTTTTTGGGTGATCTTGGAACTCCAGGGCAGCCTTGAGTGCCTACCATACTATCTTGAGGCTGCGTCCAATCATAGTGTAGATCTTATCAAGCTTCAGACCATGCATGGACTTCTTTTCCATACACTTCTCATTGTCGCCATATATGGATTTCTATAGAATATAGAACTTCATTGCATACTGACCCACTACGATATCACTAGGATGCTTCATGCATTGGAACTTGATATATTTCTTCTATATAATGGTGTCCAAGTTGTAATAGTTCTAGAAGGTAGTGGTGAACTCATCCTAAAGAAACGACTCAAAATTAGGTTAATGGGCGTTGGTGAAGTTTTACCACTACATTTGGGTCGATCTCTTCAACCCAAAGTGGATTTTGAATTGCTTGGGGCATCCCAAATAAGGAAAATATTGCTTGACATTGAGCACCACTCTTTAGTACAACTAAAAACATTTGGCTTAAATTCACAAGAGAAGGTATCCAACTTGATCCCAACTCATGAAAACAATGCTTGATGTTAAGAAACATTAGAATTGGTTGCATCATTGCTATTATGGCCTATAGAAAAACAATCTAAGAAATAAATTTACAGTCATATAATACCATTATCAAATCAAGTAATCATTTGATTTAAATTTTGTAATAGATAAATTAGTCTAATCATTATCTCATAAAACTATAAGAGAAGTTTCACCAAATACAAAGTTTGTTGTATGTATACTCATCCCATTTATGGATCTATTTAGTATAACATGGGAGGAAATTTATGTGCATGAGAGTTTCTTCATTATATACTATTGCTTTATTATATCATACAACATTCAAAAGGTTATCCTAAAATTTCAAGTCAAGAATACACTCCTATTAGTCTATATACTTTTATAAGATTTAAAGCTTTTATATAATATTCTGACTTAGGTTGATAAGTTTTTGATTTATTGGTTAGTAAAGCATGACATTCATTGTTACACAGAACTTAGGGGACCACTGACCTGGTCTGTTGCCCTATGGTGTATATCCTTAGCCACTAGATGGCAAATTAAGGGTCCAGATGCCATCTTCTACCTCTAGACCGAAAAATAAGAAACCATATAGCTCTCTATCTCTCCTAGACCCTCCTTCTCTCACTCTTCAATCCCCCTCACCATGTGGAAACCCTACAGACTCCCTATTATTAATTTGAGACCAACCATGGGTTGATTGGGAGTACTTGATGTCTTGACCTTGAATTTTGACGAGTTGACCCTAGCTCACTCTCACTCTGATTTCCATAGGAAAAGCATAACCCTAATAGAATCTACCCACTGCCTACTTATACCCTTGTTATCTATGTTTCCCTTTTTCCAATTGTTCTACACAATCAGTATTAGAAACCCCCAATTGATTGTGGAATCCCTCAAGGGTAGGTATGGGTATCATGCTGTGGCCCTCCCCAACAAAGGATGAGCCTTCCAACCACCTTGTACATTGCTCTAGATCTGGCCAGAAACTCTACAAGCCCCAACATTGACATCTCACTCCTCATATACTTCTTACTAGCAAGAAACCCACCACAGACATGGTTATATACCATGAGCTAAGCCAGATGGGGAGATGCTTCCCATGCCATTGGATCATGATCCAAGGCAATGATTGACTAGGTTGGACAACCACCAGATGCTCAGATGGATTTCCTCTTGACACACCCAGTTTGTTGGAAGAAGCAATCCTAGTCACACGAAGGTGTGTTTACCACCATGATGCAAAATTTTATAGTTCCACAACTAAAAAGTGTCACCCCCGCTAACAAAAATGCAAGAAAATACCTTGAACTTTGAGAAATCATGGAAATTGATCCATAGCTCCTAAAATTACAAACAAGGACTCTAAATTTTCTTAAAATATAAGGAATATAATAAGACTAGTTTTAGAGGTAATTTGAATCATAAATCCCTAAGTTTGTGTAATATATATATATATATATATATATATATATATATATATATATATATGTTAATGCATTACTAATGGATTAATAATCTAATCTTAATGTTTTTGACCGTATGAATCCTTATCCATAGTATCATTAACCTCAAAATCTTGTATCATCTATTGAAGCCCTAATTCATATGTATATATCTTTTTTTGATGTACCAAGAATGGTTTGTGGCATGATGAAACATGTAACTAGTGTTTAATTACCTAATACAGATCCTTATATGCTAAGCCCTAATATTCATAGTATAATGAGACTAAGGTGCCCCTGAACCTTGGATTTGAAGATTAAATTCAGTGTAAGTTCATTTAGGACTACAATTGAACTAATAATTATATTTCAATACTAATGTATGCTTCCCTTATTTAAACAATGAAAACATGAATAAAGGGGTTTTAGGTTTCAACATTATGGTTTGGGGTTTCTAACCTTAAGTTAGGGTTCCATGAGACAAAAAGCCTAACAATCCATACAAGTCGAGGTTAGACCTAACAACCCTAAGACAAGTACATTTGAGAGGTAGTTAACACCTACATGTTGTATATTTCTTTTGACACTAAATCATGGTTGGATATATTGATTTGAGTTTATTTTGATGTATATTTTCCCTAAATAAGGTGTGGAGGGTAAATTATGAATAATTGATTATCCATTCTTTTTTTTGGTCGGCAAAAAACTCTTTTGCTATAATATTGTTCTGAAACTTTAGGTACAGAAAAGAGCACCCCTTAACCCTACAAAGAGGACTACTAGAAAAAAACTACAACAACTAATGTGACGTCCTCAGATTTTGACTTCTCCAAACCCTATTGGGAATGAGATGTCAGAATCCGAAAACATCATCCAATCATATCAGAAAGCGATGCGGAAGCATAATACGCATACATGAACATACAACCATAACATATCTCAACATTCAACATGTATATTTATACAACATGAATTATTACACAATGATTTACAATTACATATTGAATGAAGATTCTACAATCTATAAACATGTATGCTAACAAGATCTTAGACAATAGGTACAACCTGTGCAACTTGCCCACATCCTATTCCTTTATCCCATTCTAGCTCTGGACCTAGAAAATACGAGAAACAAAAACATCAACAAAAGTTGGTACGTGGAATTAAAAACTATACTATGCTGGCATATAAAATAATTGAAATTGAAGGAAGAGAAAGGAAACATTATTTAAAGGCAGAAAAATCAGGTAATCTCAAGTTATTAGTCATATTTAAATGGACATGTATTACTATGGTGGACTTAGCACATAATCACATAAATAGTGGGCCCTTCCCCGTGTACCTTGTACTCTAGGGATCTCCCCGTATACCGTGTACTCTAGGGAGGCGCTAGTCAACATTAAAGATTTCCCTCTCCAATAGGGAGATTAATGAACCATCAGTAACTACATTCCATTTTCTTTCCTTAGTGTTCTTATTGTTCAAGGCGGAAATGACAATACATATAGATCTACATCCAACAAGGTATTTCAAGTACAAACAAGCAAGTATATATATTTAACATCCAGCAAATCTAGTCATATAATTATATCCACGTACCTGAGTTTAGAGATTCATACTTATATTCTGGATCATCTACATCTCTGGTCATCACCTGATTAATAACAAATTAATCATCATTAATATATGTACATCATATTCTTGGTAATTTTAGGTCCAAGTTAGGGTTTGGTCAAATCTAGGTGTTATTGATCTAAAATGTGTCTCTGGTATTTTTATAGTGATCCAGATGTCATTCTAAGGGTTTGGTTCATATTTAATAATTTTCCGATGATAGGTCTATTTTCTAGAACTAAAAAGAGTTTAAAAGCATTAATTTGCCCATTAATAAGGAAAGACATAACATTTTGGCATTACTATATGATTAGAGTCCACTTATGGTTTCTAAGTGGTATTAGGGTTCCAAGAATATTTTTCTCATATTTTATATCCATCATTTGCTAATTATACAAATTAAATGAACCCAAAAGAAGCATTTCACCCTAAATTGAATATCAACAATATATGTGCTTCAAAATACTGATATAAGGGTCCAATAACATAGAGGATGTTTTTCTGAGTCTGGGGATATTTTTGGGGTATTTTTAGGCCAAGGGAGCTATTTATAACCATTTTTCTAAGGTCCAATCTATTTTTTTTTTAGAACTAATATATGATTTACCTTTGATAGGGCTTAGGTCGGCCGGTTCAGGCGGTTCGGACCCGGTTCAATCTTGGTGGAGAGTCAAGAGGGATCGGTCCCTATTCTCTTCCTCTTTCTCGTGATCTCACGCTCCAGATGCCTCGCTTTCTTCTGCGCTTCGAGCGCCGTTGCTGAGCTGGTCTGGGGAGCACTGCCGCTGGATCAGACCACGGCGAGGAATCCTCCACCTCAAAGTCTTCCTCGCGAGCTCCTCACGACGCCAACAACTTCGAGGTCTCCTCCATGACCTCCACGACGATGCACCCCCCCCATCTGCAGGTGTGGGTCTCATCTTCTGTGAAGGCGCCGCCGCCCAGCTGATGCCATGGCGGGTCAAAAAGGGGGGTGCTTGTGCCTCTCTGACTGCCTCTCCTATCTAAGATCACCAGAAGCTTCGAGCAGCTGACCCAAACTTGGGGGTGGTCTTCGTGGGTAGGGTGAATCTGAGAAGGCCAGACCTGGGTTTGGCATCCTCCTCCATCCATGGCTGGTACACTCCCGCCTCTACTTCTCCTCATCGAAGACGTTGAGTTCATCTGGTGAGCTGGGGCCTCGGAGGTGCTTCTCAAGCGTCACAAAGGATCTACCAACCTCCCTCGTTGGTTTCCCAACCCTTACTCTTTCAACTGGTCCTGGCAGCGCTGGTCAGTTCCAGGGAAACCGATCCGTCAGCTACTAGGCATAGCTGAGAGGTGACTGGATCCCCTACTTGATTGTGGAATGTTCTATTCGCTCTACAAAATAGAGTTGTGATCACCTTCTGTTTCGGTTGGATTCGTGATGGATCCGCAACCACCGTAGGCTCGCAGAAGAATCGTACAGAGATGAAGGTGCCTCCTCCATCACAGCAGCCTCAGATTTGCCCTCTGTTAGCCGTTCCCAATCCTTAAGATTTCACTGGTGTACATGTGAAGCTGGGGTTCGTCTCCCAAGTGAGCCTCAGGCATTGCAGGAGCTTGGGTTGAGTGTTGCTCTACCGCAACCCATCGCTGCCTGGAGAAGAAAAAGGGAAGTCTATGATGATTGAAGAGGGAATGGTAGCGAGGGATAAGACTCTTTGGATTTAGGACTGAATGATTCGTGTGAGAGGCCTTTGGATCTGGGCAGTCTGTGAGAAAATAGCCAGTCTAAGATATTTGGCAATCCGTTCCATGATCCGATATTTGTGGGTATCTTTGGGACGGGGTGAGACTGCTTCCTCCATAGAAATTGGAGGTGCGAGATGTAGTCTCCATTATCAGATTAATATAGGGGATTACAGTCATATTGGGTCGAGTTGCCGAGCTTTGGGTCGTGCCCAGGATAAAGAGAGTAAGGCAGCGTGACACCAAATTATCATAGCCTAGATATTAAACAATTAAAAGACCAAAGTTCCTTAATATAAAAAAAAATTCATTGAATCTTCGTCAACTAAATTCCAATAAACTTTTTATGATCCTCATAACCTCATTGTTTGTCAAATATTCACTTGAGTTCATCGCGACTATTAAATAGGATCCCTTAGGCTCTTAAGTACCCAAATGATAAAGAATGTGTATAAATCTTATCAACATATATTCATGCTCTTAGACAAAAACCTTTTTATAACAATTAGGTAACCATCCATACATCTAGATCAAAATATCATATATGAATCTTACATAATTTGAATATCAAGAATCCAAAAATCTAGGTTATCACAACTAAGGTCTTACACAGAAGACCTAGAATAGAAAAAAGGTTCAGCCTTGGAATAACAAAGGAACAATCAAACAAACATAACTAGTACAAACACAAACTACACAGAAGAAGAGCTCCACTGTCAATACACTCACCCACAAAAAATGGAGATTCCCCTGCTAGAAAATGTATATCAGCTAGACATGTAAACATGCTCATTGTTGATTGAACAGCTGAGACCAAAATATCTATCGAAACGCTGACACAACATAGCACCAACAACTGCATCTTCCTACACATTACCCTCAACTGTAGAAGAATCCATGGCAATCAGTACAGCTGCATCCACTGTTAGAGAAGCTAAATCATGATTTCCCCTTGCATTGGCATTATGAACACAAACAGATAGTTGTGGAGGACAACCAGGATGAAACACCCAACCAATAGATCAGCTAAGTTTATCCTCAGATTCTAAAACAAACCAGATGAGAATAGGAACTGAATGAGTAACCAGGATAAAGATTTAACCTCCATCCTTTTTCCTCTTAGGTGATTTTTTCCTCTTGTTTGGCCTAAGCATACTATAATCCAATGAGTCGGCTTCCCAGGGATCAAAATCCAGGTCAGAGTTCAAATCCATGTTGGACTCTTCATCTCCTTCAAATAGCTTTTCCTTTGCCTGTTGATAATCCACAGAGAAATCACTGTTATTCCATATCTTGTTAACCTACCACGAGGAAGAACTCATTGCCCCTTTGCTTCTTCTGCTTAGCTCCAGCTCCCAATCAAGATTGAGGCTCCCAGCATTGAAAACCGGGGACGCCCCACACATATCAGGTTCTGAGAAGCGGGTTTGGACTTGGAGATGTTGCTCAGCAGCCACGGAAAGAGCATCACCTCCTACCTATTGAATATAGGGACCTTGAAGATTAACTTCGTCCTCAACTACAGGTGCATACGTCTCTTCCTCCAACTAAATGACAACCTAATTTCCTTGTCTCTCTTTAGATTTCTCCTTGGAAGCCACTTTGACATTAGCTCGAATACTTGAGGCCTTCCCCATCCGAACCTGCAGGTCCTTCCCCGGAGGAGACCTTCTCATCTTCGATGGACAAGAGGTAGCTTTCTGCCCAAATCTTTTACAGCTGGGGCAGATCACCGGTTTTGTGACCACCTCAACCTTCAGCGTTTTGAGCACTGAGTCAACATCCACTAATGTATCCTTGGGAAACTTGGAGTCATAACTCATTTCAACACAGACACAGGCGACCTCTAGACACACTGTAATAATAGAATTGTCGTCGAAGTCCACGGGTCTTCCTACGGTACTTGCGACGCTCGAGATATGTTTGCGAGTCCAGGGAAGACCTGCATTCTCAATCATGAACTAAACATGTACCTGCTCAAAAGAAAGAGGTTGAATAAGAGCTCCAGGCTTCCACGCATGAGCCACAATCAATGACCCGTCCATGAACCAAGGATCCTCTTCGAGAACCCTCTCCTTGTCACCGCGGGATGGCATCTTGACGGTATACCCCACCCTTTCCTCAGACACTACCTCGATCGGGCCGCTTGGTATCCACGCTCTGCGAATCCAACCAGAAAATTGACCTACATAAGGTTTTCTGCCCACGAATCAGATAGAAATGAACTCATCCCAGTCAGGGACAACACTGTCTTGACTCGAGATGGATGCACATCTCTTGCCTTCCTTCACGATCGGCTCAGTAAACTCCAGCAACTCGGTGTCAATCTCACTTCGATCCAACCTGCTGATCCGCAACCAGTCTGCAAGACGATGCGAAGACGACCCTTCAACAGATCCACATGGTGGCGCTTCTGGAGGGTTGGCGGAAGACACATGAATCACCTATGTTTCCTTGCGTGGACGGACCCTTGATGCTTCTGGGGAGATCTCACAGATGGAAGAACCTCCTTCTGCATTTTCCCTTGATTGGCATGATGGAGGAGTTGAAGATGACTCTCCAGAGTTCCCCCGCCCCCGTCCGCACTTAGGAGTTTGCCCTCGCCCCTTTCCGCTCCGCTCGTGACCCCTCTTATCAATTCTTTTTTATGATATACAAATGTTTCATTGATGTTTTTATATTATTTTTGTATTGCTGGTTGATTTAATTCATACAATCACTAAAATGTTATGTGTATCGCATATGTAAACAAGAATATCTAAGTCTAGTATCAAATCTGAAAGGGGTGATTTAAGGAGTTAGAAACTCCCATGAGCTAAGGATTGATCACTAAGAGAGGGAATACAACCTAAATGAAACTTGACAGGAGTCCATTGCTGAAAGCGTCACCAAAAAGTTCAAGATGGAACAAGATCCATGAAGTCCATTACTAGAATAAGAGATGGATGCACCCAAGGATACATAACATGTGTTAGATATGAGATTGATAATGCAAAATTAGTTATGTGAAAATAATTTAGATTGTGCTTTCTACTTTGATTACTTCTATGTGCACTGTTATGGTTGCACCCCATATACATAACATAATTTTGTGCTAACTGCATTTTGTTTGTCAAATTTTTAGGTTAAATATGTTGAATTGAAGTGGTGCATCACCTTACAAGAAACAAAAAGAATATTTCTCATGAAGTAAATAAGGATGATTTATATAGTTTGAATTTCATCAGTAGTATCCTACACTTTATTCTTTCCCAAATTCAAGGGTATTGATATTCCCTCAAAGGAGGTTATCTCACATTTTGTTAATGATACTTTGGTTTCAAATTTTAACTTGTTGGGAGTTGTTCTTTTTTAAATTTAGATCATCAAAAATGTTGCTCAATGGCCCTTATTTATATGGTTCACCTCAAACAGGCATAACGGGAGGAGGGGGTTGTTACAGAAGAGCTCAAGGGAAGTGACAAGGGCATTGTATAACCAATTGAGAATATAAAAAAAATAAACCAACAAGCCACTCAATGCGAGTTAGGGAAGGGTCCTATGACTTAGTGATGATATACATTATCAACAACGAGATTCCCATAGCTAATCACAATGTAGTTTTTACATTATAATTTGGTAAATATCATAATTTATACTTGTTATAATACACACCTTTCTACATTATGTTGCAAGATCATATAGTTCTAAAGGTTGGAAATAAGAGAACCATATTTCAATTTTGATGACTATCATACTTTTAGACATATATTTTATTGTTACAATATGCTCACCTTATGGATAATAGAATCCACCTATGACAATGTGGTTTCCGTGCACCATACAAGTTTACATTGACACCATTGACGAGGTGAATGGGAGATACATGGACACAAATACCTATGTTCTATATTATGCTTATGGAAGAGGTTTAGTGAAAAACAAGTGTAGGATGATTCTATAGTAAACAACACACAACATTTTTTGACAAGATTGCAAACACCAAGGAATTTCATTTCTATCAAGTTGAGTTACACATAGTCATATGCACTACTCAATTAGTTATGACTATGTTTTATTTACAAAAATGGACATAGCAAGATTAGTGAATGAAATAGGAAACTTACAACTCAATAATACCCACCTATATGAAAGCTTGAACCTTCTCAGTAATAGTTTGATCTTCAGAGAATAATAGGGGTGTAATAGTATCTAGTCTATCATCATCAAGTGGATGTAGTAAAGTATTTATACACTTTGTAATCTTAGAGGCAAGCTTAAGTGAAGTAATGGTTCTATCATAAGTACTTAAAAATTATTGTCCTTTCTTTTATGCTTCAAACTTATAAAAAATTATATATGAGTCGATAATATAATGGAGGCAAGCCATGGACACATGTTCTATTCTTGGAAAGTAGAATCACTGACGATGAACATGAACAATTATAGTAAGTGTGAATTTGGATTATTGAGTGAAAGGCCAGGATATTTGTATATATGTCCAGGTAAACATGTAAAATAGACAACTATTCCAGTAATATACATTAGTAGAATAATCTAGATGTAACATATGTCTTATTTTCTATGAGGAAGTCAATGTATGCATTTTTCATAGGCAAAAGATTTTGTGGCAACTATCAAATTCCACAAAGGAAAAATAATTTGCTAACTGATGAATGTAAAGTTATTTTGGAATCAAGCAATGAGTTTTAGGACATGCTAATGAAATACAATTATGAAGATTTATACCAACTGTACTAGATAGAATATGATTCACTTACTAGGGATGTCAACAAACTCGAGGACTTAAAATGTATTGTAGATACTCCATCATCTGAAAATTCTTTGCATTCATTAAAATTCAATATTTGACTATGGAAATAGCATGAATGAAACCTTCCAAAAAATTGAATTGGTCCATTAAAGTTGTGTTAAATGATGTGATATTATTATGATTGGAATCCAAACATTATTCTCTACATTATGCCAACTATGGTTAATATAATCTAATACAATGTATTATGTATTCTCTTGGGTAATTTAGCTTTACATGGATAGTATAATTTAATGATATTGAATGTCCAATGTAAATTGTAATGCTAAATAGATCACCATAGTAAAATCTATGATTACAAATTTTTTTGTTATAATTGTAGTATAATACAAGTATAAGCACATCAATATTTTCACATAATATTATAAGATCAATTAATTAAAATATTAATCATTGCAAAATACATTTGGGAAAAGTCATAATCATTGGGTCAAAAACATTTTGATTCAGGACAATCATTCAGGAAAAATAACTTTAGACAAATAAGAGACAATATATTGGCTCATATTGGATAAAATAAAGCAAATTGGACAATGTCCAAGTAATATATGCATACATTAAAAAACAAATTATGAAGTATATTACAGAATGTATTCTTACGACTTAATCTTGTTTAATATTATGACAAGGTGTTCCTTACGCCAAAAACAAAGAACTTATATATTTTTTTAGTGCATTGCATGTTTATAATAGACATTTATGTTTTCTATGTTTATAATTGTTAAAACCTAAAACCTATCATCTCAATTAAAATAAAGAACAAGAATATGTCAATTTGATATGTGTTTAGTATTCATTGGTTTTATGTCACATACTCGTTGCTTATATGTGTATAAGGTATTAAAAGCCTTCTTCAGGTTATACCAGTGCAGAATCACCACTCCAATAGATCAAGGGAAGTAGATGAGAAATATAAATTTAGGGAGGTGTTGGTTTCTTTGTGGTTTTGTTGTAGTAGAGAGACACCTATACTATCGGATCCCTGATGTTGTCTTTTAATATATACTTTTATTTATGACTTGGGTTTTATAGAATCGTTTTATATAATGTAATTATGAATGAGGTGTTCACCTTGTTGTATAATACGTGTCAATAGCATTGTGGATTCATATCAACTCCCATATGATAGGTTAGTGTATGTGATGTACTTTTTATTTATAGTTCTCATCCTTCTTTTTGTTTATATTACATACACTATATTTATTATTTCTTAAACCAAATCTTTAGGATATTACTTTCATGATAAAGGGTGGTTTTACCTAGTAGTTTATTGTGTAACTTCAGTTTTAGGACATGAATTTTCAAGATTTCTGGATAGGGTACTAATTTATGACACCCCTTCAACCAGCTAGGAACACAAATTATGATTGAAATAATGACTCATGAGGTATCGGTAAACATATATTAGGTGAGAAATCAAAATTTTGAATTATAAAATAGAACATATCATGTATAGTATACGTAATCTATATTAATTATAGATTCATGTACCATAAGAAGAAAAAAACAACACTCAACCTGAGTAGTTAAGAGTATTGGGATATCGATTCAAAATTGTATTACAACTCATACATCATTTCTTTGAACTTGAGATTTCTTTTGATATCATTATACCTAAATTGTTTAAACGAAACATATGAGACACACAATTCCAACGAGTGGAAACACCCTGATAAAGACATAATATTATTTATTAAGTAATATGAAAGTAGAGATATAAGGTCGTCAAAATAAGTAGACCTATTGTATTAGACCACAATCAAAATTAAATGTAATTAACAAGGTAAGACCATGGAATTTATCAAAGTAAATTAACTGAAAGTAAATCATCAAACAAAATATCTAATTAGTTAATGTTATTTCATAAGGCCAATCATTTACACTTTACATATTTTCCTGAATAGCTTGGCATGTAAAAACAAAGTAGTATTTAGATGGGTCTAGTCTAAATATCCCAACATACAATGATATGATTTTCAACACATTTGGATTACTACACTACCCCTACCCATGTGATGTTGCCACATAAAATGTGTAGGGACTCAATGACCTTGTACCTACATATAACTAGATCAACAACTTGAGTACTGAAGAAGGGAACTATACAATAATGGCATGAATGGTTTCTATTGAACATCATTCACAAAATGTGTATAAAACAAAAAAAGCATGACTATATCTATGAGTGTGTCCTCACTACGTGCGGTACCACACTAAAAATACCCTTTTGAGTAAATATCATGTCCTTTCTCAGTCCAAGGAAAGGTCTATGAAATCCCATTAATTCCTTTATCTTGGATATACAATATGGGAACCTTCTCACCATACTCTCATGGTTTCTATAGAGAACCAATTTCCCTTTGTAAAATCCAACAAGTAGGTAGGTTCATAGAGAATAAGGGATATTGATATATTATGATTTAGGGTTTCATTTGTTAATCAAATATATTAATCATACTTTAGTAAACATTTTTAGAAGGGATCACATGGTCAACTCAAATCCATTTGGAGATTATATTTAGGAACCATCAACTCCAACATAACTCAAAAGATAAAGAAATTATAGAAGGGATAAATGGTGAACTCACATCCAAATAGATTAAACATAGTTGTAAGCTATCACATGTCAGAATGAATATGTTTCTATCCCTTATTGATAAGAGTTTGTGGTTGATGATTTCATATCTTGGTGCTTTATTAAAAAAGAAATATAATAAGCATGATACAAGTCACTGGATTAGAGAGAAGAAGAGGAAAAATATGTTTACACATTCTACTCTAGAAGAGATGATAAGGGGGTATCATGAAGGATTCCAAATGTTTTATGATTTGTTACATGATAAATTATGTGTTCCCAAGAAAGATGATTTAAAAAAAATGGTACCTACAGAATCCCGTTTCTCTATGTATTATATGTACCCTAAAAGAATTATATCAGTGACCAAGATTGAATGGAGTTATGGGATGTAGATATATGTATAGTTTGAAAATAGAAACAAAAAGAGAATAAAAAATATGTAGGCTTATTAGAACATATACCCATAATAGAGAGGAAGTGAGACCATATCATTATGGATTTAGTAGTTGCATTCTTGAGGATAGTCAAGGGTTATGATTCCATCTGGTTATTTTTAATGCTTATTATGTCAACACACATACTATAATTCAAGATTATTTATAATATAGACTTACTTGAAAATGTGTATATTGATGAGTTATAACATCACTATATAATACAACTCTCTATTGATTGTAAGAAAAGATCACAGATTACAAGTAGAATTTGTGATAAATTACTAAGGATAATGAGTGAAAAACTAGTCTTCAACAGAACTTCTCACCTATAGATAGATGTCTTGTCATAGAGGAATATAGAGTCACTTAGGGATTATGCTTCGAACAATTTACTAGAAGTTGGCTTGACATCTAAATCTGATAGAGTTTTCTTATAAAAAACAATAATCACCATATTGTAAATGGAACTGTATAATGATTTTTTTAATGGATGATGTATATGGAAGATATATGGGTATAAGACATGAGAGAGGAAACTTGTAAGGCCTGAAATTCTAAAAAATAGCTGAAAAAAAATAAAGATTATGCTACAGACTACAGTGAATATAAAAATGATCAAACACTTAATAAAAGAAATAAATGCTAGGTATAAGTCTTTCATTTATAAGATTAGATAGTCACTTAATTTGTAGTTTGAAGAATTGGTTTACATTAAAGATTAATCCTGGAAGATGTCATATGTTTCAAGAAGAAGGTTAAGTTGGCTCCTAGGTAGATGGCTTACCATGTACGTTATAATAGAAAGGTAGGGTACAACTTGGAGTTGCATATCTTTATGAAATTTTAGTGTGTTCCTTTCCTATGTGTTGAACAAATCTATCCTAAGATAGTCTAGAAGGTTCAATGTCTAGTTAGTTAAAAATGCATGTCATGAGTAAGGACATGCATAAATTCTACATAGATGGATATAAAAGTTGAGGAATCAAGAGATAACACTTATGAAGGTCGTTTAAAATCATCTTGCGGTAAAGGAAGACATATGGGAGCTATAGTAAGATCTTCACCACTTCTATCACACTATTTTATATGATTTTAGGATTAAATCTTTAAAGACGCATGAATTCTAAGATCCTAACCCTTGTTAATCCTTAATTATCTCTCTTTCTACATTTTGTGTGTTTTTTGAAATTAGTGTACAAATCATATTCATTTTTTTAATTCTATATTGACATTATATACACTTATTAGGGTATATAGATAGGTTTCAGATAGGTGAAACCTACATTCATTGAAATTAGGGATTGTGGATCAAATTTGCCATAAATCAGGCCTATAACAACAAACATTTGGTAAATAAAATTAACATTTGTATTCTTACTACTAAGAAGTGAAATTTGGGGTATAAAGGCATCATATGATCAAATTGAAAATTGTAGAATTTTATACATATCTATTTGTAGGTCAAATGCTCAACATATACAAGCGTTAGCCTACTCCATGTCCATTAATTGGAGAACACACATCAATACGGTCGACTAAAGAGGTCCAAAAAACTAAAATACAATTCAAAACTTATTTTTGGACCTGTATACAAGATTATCAGTGGAAAAAATATGACATGAATAACCTCAAATATCATTGTTCACTATCTAAAGTCATGGAAAAAGTTAATGATGTGATTTTAGGCATATTTTGACTTGAAGTGAATGTAACTCTTATAAGGGATATTGACCTCATTATACCAAAAACAACTTTGAGTCTTAGTAAGTTATTTAATTCTCCTTATTTCTTCTAATTTGAGTTAGAACCAATTTGGAAATTTATATGAAAGTGGACTAGAAACTCTCTTTTCTTCATTTTTGATCTTGACAAGACCCTACACTATGGTTTCTATGATTTTTCAACTTTTTAGATGTTTTTGTCACTATAATGGAATTATGTAGTTCACATATGTAGGACATGGGGGTGACTGACCTAACCTCTATTTAGAGATGCTAATATACTTCAAACTCAATTTGAAATGATTGATGCAAATTAGCCCAATTTTAGTGTAAGTTGGGAGATTTTCTCAAGAAATCATTATTATATTATGTATATTAGTATTATAATATAAAAAATAATTGAAATATTGTTGGTTTTACAATTGTTTTCATGAAATGGCATGTTTTGATGAGGTTTTACCTTAATTTTCTATATTTAGGCCATGTGGGGTGAAAATGGCTCAAACTTCATATAATGAGCTTAAACTTGTTATACTAGTCTAAATTTATTGATATGATATGGAATTACTATTGATAATACATGTTAAGGAGTTTAAATTTGAAATCATTTCTTTGTTAGAATCATCCATGTAATGTTGTTCTTACTAATTTATAATGAAACAAGCTCAAACAAGATTAATTTGAGATAACATTTGTTATAGATGTTTTCTAAATTATAATCACATGTTAACCTTGATATTTAATCTTACCTGTACATTACATGTAATTGATTTGAAATGTTGAAACTGAGCTAAAACCAATTTTTTAGCTAAGCCAAGGAGTCTAGTAGTAGACCTAGGTATTTTCCCATATAATGAGGAAAAATGTTTATCTTTCTGTTATGAATCATGTTTACTATAATTTATCACTTAACATAAGAATTTTTATGGTTTTCCCTATTTAGGAACAATTAACCTCTTCTATCCCATTCATGCTTGAAACTAGGGTTTAACTGGTAAATAAATGTATAATGGTCTAGCTAATCTTTTCTAGTTCCTCTTTATGGTACATGAAGGACTAAATACATGCCTAGTAACATGAGATTTGCTGGTTTGGTTGTCACAACCATTATAGAGAAACAAACTACAGATTTCACGTAATAGAGTGGGCAACACCATTATGGTGTTTGACAACATTGTAAATAGCACGAGGCTTTGTGCAAAGTCCAATC
The DNA here is from genome assembly GCA_963693085.1 of Alisma plantago-aquatica. Taxonomy (NCBI): domain Eukaryota; kingdom Viridiplantae; phylum Streptophyta; class Magnoliopsida; order Alismatales; family Alismataceae; genus Alisma; species Alisma plantago-aquatica. Next base: position 308,943,581 of record OY856413.1, on the reverse strand, counting down.
CGGATATCCTTAGGGATGTGGACCCAGAGGTTAGATTGATTTGGGGTTCTTCAATGGACTTGTACAATATATGGGGATTTTTTTTGTACCCCTATACACTTTTTTGAGATAGTAATAACTTACCTTATCCAAGAAAAAGAAGTTTAGACAATGAGTTTATGTATTAATACTATGTCAAACACTAATTTGTATTAGTTCCAGAAATAACTACTCGTAGTAGATATTTCTAGTTTATAGAATAGTGGAGAGGGTTGATATGTATTCTTGTGAAGGTCGTGAGAAAACTTCAAGGAATCGTTTCATTTTGGAGTGTAAATGGGAGTTCTAGAACCGAACTTCTTTGGAAAGCCAAACACTACACTAGCATCAATAATAGAGAATATGACCTTATATAGTAGCAGGATGCTCGTAGCTTCAAGTTCAACAGTCTTGTTGAGTGTGTTTTGGGATTGTGATGAGGTATCATTTTCTTCAATCCAAGGAAACCGAGGGAATATATGCCTTGATATCACTATCCCACTTGTCTTACCTCACTATTGTCCATGTGGTGCCTAAAATAAGTTTCTAGGTATGGAAATGACTTTAGTAGGTTGTAGGCCCTTTTGCCCCTATACTTTTTCTCATACATACTATCTAGATTGAGTATTACTAGATTTAGTGACTCTAAAATTTTCATGGTAGTCTAGTGAGACTTAATCCTATTAGTGTATCTTGGTAGGTTCCCTCTAATTTAATCTTGATGAAACTAGAATACATCAATTAGATGAATAAATGCATAAGACAAAATAACATCTTTACATGTTAATCACTAACCTGTTGCATATTTGTTTAAAGTATTTAATCTTGACATAGTATTTCTTGAATTGATATTCATGTTCAAACATTCATGTTTTAAATTTTTCTATACCATCTCGAGGATTTTTACGAATCACATTTTTACCTCCTTATGGTGGCCTTGTGATAAATGGGACTTTCCTCTCAAGTGAGTAATTCCACATGTTACTACTATTAACTATATTCAATACCCAAAAAATGAGTCTCTACATTGGTGAGGTTAGTGTTAAGTGTGAGCTCTGCGTTATGAGTTGGCAATGATGGGTTTAGTAGTAAAATTTTCCTATCTATTTAGTCAAGCCCTAGGATGTTTTTGGGTACTTCTTTATGGTTGTACTCACTAGCCTAATTAGATGAACCAATTCATAAGATTGTGATTGTACTTTTTTGTTGCACCCTAACTATTATAATATGCACACTTCTATACATGAGGGAGGTGATGGGCCTTCACTGCACTCCTAGTTAGCGAGTTTTGGCTTTCGAACCTTGGCGACAACCCTTACCATAGAGGATTTAGCCCTTCGTCACAACTAACTGCATTGGTTGTGTGTGATTTTAGAAAGATGTTGGGCCATGGACGCAACTTTTTCCTAAGGGTTTCAATTAGAATATAAGAAATAGTACATGTTTTTACTTATGTTTCTTATTCTCATAGTAGTTGGTAGGTTTACATACATAATATGCCTTTTTCGTTATATGGTTTTAGTTATTTATTATTGTAGATATTCTACAATCTAGTTAACTTTCTTATTTTGAGATATTTTCTATTTTTTTAACTACATAACACGCATCTGAGTCATCTTAAACTAAAAGTTTACTTCCAAGTCATAATACTTACTCATCAAGGCAACAAAATCCTATATTTGTTGACATTTATTTTGAACACTAGTTATTAGTAATTTTGAGGTGTTTTTGTTTTAATGTAGATAGTCAATAGCCTCTTCCTATATACTTATGTCCTACATAGAGTCTTGATATTGTTGTTTTTACTAACATTGTTGCTTTTTGCTTCAGGATTCTACTTAATAAGTAGATGCTACCTCCATATTTCAGTCTCTTATATATTTTGTAACTCTCATAGAATATGTAACATGTTTTAAAACATAAATTGGTATATCTAAGTTGAATAATGGTAACAAGATGATGTTTTGAATGCTTAATTATCATATATACGGGGTTGTGGTTTAGTGTATGTAACTGCTACTATGCTTATTTCTATGAATCTCTCTATGTTTTACCTGGTGTGCCAACATTTCAAGATGCGTCCATGGTTAGATTGGACATGATGAGGAAATGGTTCAGTTTGTACCTTTTTTGTCTTGTCTTTTGGTCCATGGAGATTTGTGGTTTGTCTATGCAATGTCTTTCATTAATCAGTTGGTTATTTCTCTCCATGTTAGTCGATTAATTAGCATGGTTATGTTTAATGATAAATTTGGGGGTTGCGAATTCAAAAAAAAAAAACATTTTGGGGGTTATGTGTCATAATACACTCCCACCATAGATACACATCTCCTCTATATATACCTAAGATACATTTTAAAATTTTCTTTGACAATGTCATTTGGCTTCTCAGAAAAATTGTCTTGAGAGAGACAAATTTCAAACTGTGAGACTCCTAACCTTTCTTAAATGGTTGAAAATGTTTTATTATCATAACTGAGTGGTCAAAACCTTAATTAAACCTTCTTATGTTCTTTAGTATCATGTTACAAGCTTAACTTTCAAATTTGGTCCAATTTGGACACTATTTGTTCAAGTTAAGCAATTTTATGCACCTTTTGGACTTTTATGCAATTTACCTAAATAAGAGGTTTTACTTGAAATTTTTCACATTATTTATAATACTTAGATGTTTCCTTATCATTATTGATCTCTTTTAGCCATGGGGCACCTAGTTGAACCTTGGTTTGGAGGTGTTTTGGTTCAAGGGTATTTTAGGGTTTACCCCTTTATGGATGAGCTACCTTTAGGAGCTATCAACCAATGGTTTATTTGATAGGCTTGGAAATCCAACAAACGGTGTCTAATCAGGTCTCCATGAATAGTGGGGCACCTTCTTGTGTGTCTTCTTGTATATTCATAATAGTTTAAAGCCATGGATACATGGAGAGTTATTAGGACACCTCAAGCTTTTCTCTTTCTTTATTCATAAGCCTTATATACTTATCCTTGGGCTGCGAAAAGAAACCTTTAGTCCCTTATATCTCCCCTTCTATTATATTTTCTTCTTTCACATTCTTCAAGGTGAATAGAGTGCCCAAGGTAGAAGAATATAACCAACCTTCTTGTTGGATCATCTAGGGTTCGAATCTACCCTTATCTAGGGTTTGCAAAGCTTCCTTTTTTTGATCTTGACCTAAAGTAGTAAGTCCATCCTTCTCTGCTTCGTTTCTTTTTCTGTTTCTCTTATTCCTACCTTCTTCCTGGAAGGAACCTTGTTTTTCCATGGTAAAGTTTTCTTTAAAGCTCAAGGAACTTATCTTTCTTGCTTCTTCTATCCAGTGTTTGCTCCTTTTGTGGAGAAAGGTGATACTTGGCCAAATTCAGACCTAAAGCTTGGGTTCTTCACCTTATTTGCTCTAATTTTCGTGTTCTTGGACTCTAATCTTCTCCCTAGAGGCGAGTTTAATAACCCTCTTCATTTTATTGCTTACTACAAGTTTGATTACTCATGTTCTTACTCTAAAATGAAGATCTATGCATAGAAAAATTATTCTTGCTTAGGATTTCGAATTTTCGAGTGTTCCTTGATTAGTTTCTAGTTCTATATGAACCTGAAATCATGTAAATGACCTTCCTGAGGTAGAGGAAGACTTGTTCCTTGCTTACATACCAAGAAATGGTGCTAAGTACCTATCAAATGATGGCATATACTTAGTGTTTTAGGGTGATTTTCAATTTTATACTTGAACGATGCATGACCTTATATTAGAACCAATGGAGATGCCTTTGTGACAACTATTGGTGATGACCCATGGTTAAAGATGATAATGTTAATTGTTAGTCACACCCTAGTTCAGTTCTAGACTCTTTTGGAAGCTTAATGATTGCTGGTTTTGTGCCCTAAAGAAGATATGATCCAATGGCAATTTTAGCTCAACATCCGGCGTGGTTCAATGATGGTAGTATTGACCTCATCAACTGATGGTGGCATAATGTATCAAAATTTATGGTGGTTCAGGTTATCCCATTATGGTGTAACTAAGTATCATGAGTTGCTTCAATTAATCCCTAAACTAATGGTTTCTTTGGTTATATGATCCAAGGGTTAAACCTACATATCAACCGATGGTTGTGAAATGTTAAAACTGATCCAACGGTTGTGAATGGATGCTTCAACACCCAATAGTCTGAATGAAGTCTATAGTATAATGTTTTGTTTCTATTAACGAGAATTTGATGGCCAATACTCTTAAATTTGTAGTCTTACCTTTGCCCACAGGAGGATATAATTGATAATCATCATAATGAGTTAATGGGTGAACCTAATGAAGTATAGCTTGTTACACCTAATCCTAATGTATCTAAGTGATGGTGATTGATTATTAACATCCCATTTTAATGGTTAATAAAATAATGGGGTAATCTTTTATGGTGGTTGAAACCCTAGTATACTATAAATTTGATGGTGATGCTTCACCTTGTGTGTCCATGATTCGATGGGGATGCCATGTGTTAGGGTTTGGATATGGATTATGATTTGTAGCATCAATACCACTTATCTTGTTACTCCTAACCCTAATATCATTAGGTGATGGTGATTAAACATGATTAGCCTCCTGTGAATTATTAATAGAATAATGGAGTATTCTTTTATTATTGTTGAGGCCCTGGTATGATATAAATATGATGGTTACACCTTGTTTTATGCATGTATTCATACTTGAGCAAGGTATGGAAGGTGATTGTGGTGCTTTATCTTATGCATCTATGATTTTATGGGGATGCAAGAGTTAGTGTTTGTGTATGAGTGCTGAACTATAACTTAAATGTAATCTATTTTTCTGAACCTAACCCTAATGCAAATAAATGATGGTGGTTAGTCATACTAACCTTCCTTGAGTGATTAATATAATGATGTAAGATCCTTCCAAAAGTATAATTATAATTTAATGATTTAATTGGTGGACATCATAGCTTTATTATTTATGCTTTCTTACGCTAAACTTGCACACCATAAGTATGATGATGGCCAACCTTATAGATTCCTTATATGTGATATAATAAAGGAATGCTCTTTAATACTAAGATAACCCTACAATGTTATCCTGTGAACATTTGTTAGTTCTTTAATGCAATATCATGCTAATCATGTGTATCACATGAATGGTGATGTATGTTGCGCCTTGCAATAAGGCATGGAAAGATAATGCTGATCTTATAGGGAATGATATGATGGTCTTAATGACCTTTGGACATGGTTGAGCCTTGAATGAGGTATAATCCTCTTATGTTGATCAGGGTTGATACCCTATGATATTGTGATAAGGATTGATATTATGTGATAGTATGATGACAAGTATAGTCTCATGAATGGCAAGTGAATAGTATCATGTGATGATGAGATGAGGAACAATATATCTCATACATTTTATATCTTCTAAAACTATTATATAGCAATGTTTCTTAGAGATGAATTAGGGTTTGTATGTCCACTTGTATTATGCATCCTTAATTCACCCAATTGGCAATAATTAATGAAGTGAAATTCTAATCATGTAGTTCCATGTGCCATAGATCCATCTGAGTGTCAGAACTTCACAGATGGTGAAATGAGTATTACTAAGGGAAACTTAGAGCACATACTGTTGATTATGATGGGTGCTTGTCATCTTGAAACCAAGTGTTTAGGGAGGATGACTTTTGTCATACCTAGCCCTCATTTTGAGAAGGTTTGTGGTCATGTCTCGGTGATTATATATGTGATGAGATTGGAGGACAATTGTAGTTATACCTCATATGGTAGGGTATGGGTACCCACCTCCTTTCACTAGTGTTGTGACATGTACTAAGAATAGACTAGGTTGTTAGCATCTTGACCTTACGTGTCATTGTGGAGGACCCATACTGACCGGGGGAAGAGAAGATCTTACAGTCCAACTCTTCCTAGATATTGTATGGCACTAATTTCGACATAGCAGTGGTCAATTGGATTTTGAGTGGTATCCTCAAATTCCTCAGGGCTTAATAAAAGATCAAATACAACTGTGTAACTTATCTATTTAGGATTATATACGACATTTCACATTGGATGATAATCCTTGTTTATTCTCTATACATAAAGATGATACTTAGTGCAATTAAGAGATAGTAGTTATGCTTATGTTGTGGATATGCTCATATTGTAGATGTGCACATACAATATTCATGCTTATGTGATATGTATACAACTATTGTTGGTTATACTTATGATGATAGTTATCACAAATTGTTAACTATGCTTACATTGTTAACCATGCATCTTCTATTAGAGATGCTTAATGGATAATCATGCTTATGTAGATAATTGTACTTTGATATTAGTTCTACTAATGAAGCAGATCTATTAAACTTTATAGACATGCTAATACTGTTAGCTATGCATATGTTGCTAGACATATTCATGATGTTAAAGATACTTCCGCTACTAGATTTCTTATATTGTTAGTAAGGCATGGGATGATAGTCAGGCTACTGATGACATTTGTTATTTGATGAAATCTTACAAAATCCAAGATGATAGTTTGCATATACTCTTATAATTATACTTGTTGCTAAGCTTATTTGTTTAACTTATTCAATATGCTTGAAATGTTCAAACTGCTCAATTGTCTATTAAATACTCCAACTACTCTATTTATTTACTATTTGAATAACCTGTTGTAATCAATATTTGTTGGTGAGATTTATATCTCTCACTGGGACTGGGTCTTTCCTCGTGGGTCACCACATCTTTAACCGACCACATCAACAACATACCAGTGGCTACGAGAAGAGAGGTGATGGACATTAGAGACAGTAGCTTACTTGTCTAGTATGTCCTAGAGTCATCCCTGTACCATCAGGTCTGGGTGGAAAAGTTTGCATATGGTGTTTCAAATGAATCAAGCTTTTGTTAGCATGCTAATGCTTATTTATGGGGCACAATATGAGTACAAGAAAGATGTTGGGTTTTTTCACAAATGTTTCTAAGCATGTGTTGTGGTTGAAATTAGTTTTAGTTAACCCTATTTTCTAGGTATGTCTTTAATTAGTGATGGATCGTGTTTAGTGCTTTGAGTAATCTCATTGAGTGTAACGGGTTCTTACACAAACCCTTTCAATATCTTGTGTTTTATAATTTATTATCAATCCCTCTTTCTATATCATTCTCAAATTTTCAATTATGGTTCCTCAAAAAATATATAAGGGGATCATCTTCGCCCAAGCATTATCATAGTAGCATAAAGAATGAGAAAATATACTCATCTAAATGGCATACTCCAAAATCATATATATATCATTATTTACAATATTCAAACCAAACCTTCTATGTTTGTTGATAATACACTACTCTTCAAAAAATCCACTAAATAAAATTATTTGTGTATTTGTCCTTTTTTATTGTATGTCATCTCTTTGAATATAACTCAACTAATCTTCATTACACAATTGAAATATATAACAAAATGGCCTACATTTCAATTTGCATATCTTTCATCACAGCAGTCCCCATTTCCAAACATATATCTAGGGCATCCCCTATGTGAAATTCTTTACATGTTAATTCTTAGACCCTAATTTTTGAAACATATAAGGAAATTAGCAGGGAGGTCTAGATCAACTCTTAAAATTTTGTCTATCCCATCATAACATACAAAGATTTGGATACCGACTTTAGAAATCTGAATTCCATGATTAGGAGGTTAGTGTTCTTCGATCATTAGAACTAGACAAATAAGGTTAAGAATGTCAATCCTATTATGGTGCTTGTACCCTATAAACATTTAATTCACATAAAATGAGTAACTCAAAAATGTCAATCCTATTATGGATACATGTGACCTTGACCATGCTTTAGATAAGTGGATCTAGCTAGACGATGACTTGAATATATGGAATCTACCCTAGATTTTGTACATGTTGATGAGGAATATGTGATGCATAGTAATTATGCTGACATAAACTTCAAGTTGTAATCATCTAACATTAACATGTATATACGTAGTAAAATTTAGGATACATTAGTTTAACATCTAATGCAAGTAACATGAGTAACTCAAAAGTCAACCCTAATAAAGATAGACGTGACCCTGGCCATGTTTTGGATAAGTGAACGCTAAAAACATGATGGTTTGAATGTATGAAACATAACCCTATACTTCATACATGTTGATGAGGGGTATGCTATCCATAGTAATCATGTTGACATAAAGCTAAAGTTGTAATAAACTAACCTTAACATATGCATCCTTGATAACATCCAAGATACATTAGTAACATTAGGTGTTTTATTGCATAACATATATCAAAAGACAAAAATGGACCTAATAACCTAACCATAGATTAATATGGAAATGAGTTCATTAAATGTGTATTATATCTCACCTTATTCACTAATACACACATAATGACTTGAAAGTGCTTAGATAGTAATATTATGTGAAGGTATGAGTAGTGTGGTATCCATTGTGCATTATTAATAATTTGATGTGAATTAATATAAAAAAACAATCATGTGGGAATTTTTTTTGGCTAATATATATAATGTAATATTAGCTAGATTTTTTATATAATTATAGATTACTAATGCATTATCAATTAAGTTAAGTTTAAACTAATGGAATAAATGGGTCCATAAGTAAACTTTCAAAACACATGCAAAGTAATACATAATAACCATATTAAAAATGTTATGAGGATAAAAGGACTCTAAATAATGAATCTTGATGATAATGATGTAGTGTATAATCAGTATGAACATTATGAGGTTGAACCCTAATTATATTAGGACTCTTACAAGATAACATTAAAAGAAAAATATAAGCTCAAAATCAGTTTATGTGGGTCCTAACTAGCTAATGTGATAAGTTTCAACCTAATCGGATGATGTTTGCTATCCCATTTTGACTAGAGAAGATAATCATTAATAATAACAATTCCAATATGAACCATACTTTTGTTTTATTTAAAAATTCTTATTTCTGATGTCACACAGTCTATTTTCCATATTTTTTCTTCTCTCCTAATGTCCAGGCGTTACCCCGCCTTCATATTTTTGCAATATGTGGGCTTTTCATGGGCCTCTAGATATGCGTCACACGGACCATGTTTTTCTTTAGACTCAGTTCCGCATCATCCTAGACTCTATGATTTTTATGAGTTTCCTCCTCCTCCCCGGTTCTCTTTCTCTATTAACTTCTTCTCTCCCCATCTATCCTTGCCTTCATATTCCTCCATAGGAAGTCAAAGACAATGCTCTCCAAATTGATAGGGATGTGTCACCCCAACATACTAGTTTAAAGGGGTCTCCTTCTCCCCTGGTTTCCATTTCCAATTGGGAACCCTACTATCATGAGACCTCACATTTATGAATAGTGGCCCCATTACCTTTGCCAAGACTACATAATCAACTCAAAATATCTAGTGATCTATTTCTACATCACTTCTATATTATACATCTCCAAAGTCTTGTTGCATCCACAACAATTGTAGAAGTACATTCCCCACCACCGAACAAGTACCTAGATAGTCTAAACTATTCAAAAAATCACGGTAGAGATTTTGCCACCGTTGAGTTTTCTTATCAAGGTGCATGGTTGTGTTCACCTTTTTTTATTTCTAATATGTTGTTCCTATAACTAAGGTGCAAATTCATGATTTTGTTTGTGTTCTGGTCTCATTGTTCTTGTCAAAGACATTATTTGATCTTTTTAGACTCACTCAGACCTTCAATTGGTCATGTTTTGTGTCAGATTAAATTTTTGAACTGTCGATGCTCCTTCTTGTTTCCAGCAATGGCGACAAGCTGTGTAAACTTCTTTGACCGACCCATGACCCATGGCTTGGGTTAGTGAGTTTGATAGACAATGGAGGATACAATGACAATTTTGTTTCTAATCATTCAATGATATATGGAGTTTCTATCTTAGGCATGAAATGCAATTTTTTTGATGTCTTTGTCATGTGAAATGTATCAACGAATAAGGTGATTTTTGTAGATTCTACAACCTTGGTCACACACTATTTAAGTAAATTGTGATGCACACATGGGCATTATAGCTTTTTACTATATTCTATTAAATAGCATGCAACTTTCAGTTGATATCAAAATACTAATTTACCATGTCACACATAAATTTTGTAGTGTGTGATGTGAGAGTGTTTCGATCTTTTTTTAGTTATTATTTGAGAATTTTAGCATGTGATGTGAGGGTGTCTTTTTGTTTTAATAATCAGTTGAAAATTCCAGTAAATAACAAAATGTTAGATAATCTGTAAATATGGTAGGAACATCAGAAGAATACAAATTGATACTCATTGGAATCATAAAATTGCTATCAACCTGAATAAATATAAACTAGAGCCTAAATGCAATGATAATAAGAGATTATAAGTTTAGTATTTATAATATATACTTTAATTAATAATTTACATCTAATGTAATATTAGGTGAAGAAGCACCTTGATTGGATCTAGGTTTGGACATTGGCTATTGACACACACATCTTTGAGGTATGTAGCTTCTCTTTATCAATCATATAAGACAATGATTTTAAATTCTCTCTCTTGGTTGTGTGTTACTTCTTTATTGAGTCATATTAGATAATGGTTGTTAATTGTCTCTAAGAGATGTATGTCACTTCTTTTGTCTGGGTCATATTGGATAATGATGTATACTTTATCTTTCTCTCTTTGACTTAATTGTGGCATATTGATTTGTATGCCACTTGGTCATACATATTTGACCTGATTGAGTCCAATTCACTAAATTTTACCTTATATATTGTTCAAAATGCAAATTGGACCTACTTTCTTTGACCATGTTGATACTTATTCGATTTTCAACCCTTATTTCATTATTTCATCTTGTTTCATTTCATAATGGAGACCCACAATTGATGATTTTCTTAGGCCAAGCACATCTTGCATGTCAATTTAATCCATTTTTATTTTTAACACTATTATTATCTATTATTAGAAGTACATTTTAAGATTGGATCCCATTGTGCAACTTTTCCTATATATAGGCTTTTTGTAATCTCATCTAGCCCCATGTGTTCTCACCTAATATATATACCAATACATAGAGGATTTTGTGTTCTCTTACCTCCTTCCTTGGTACATAATGTGGAAGCATTCCACCCTACTTTTATGTGGATGTACCTAATATTTAATTTGCATGGAAAACATCTTATCGTTTATTTCTTCTACTCTAATTTGATGAAATAAGGAAATATTTTTTTTTCTTGCTTAATTAGTTAGGACTCCTTTGAGCTTGCTTGTATTAAGTTAGCCAACTAGTGATAACTTAGATTCTTGTTTGTCTAATTGCTTAGTCTGCATCTTAGTTGATCACTTAGCTTTCTAGTGTAGAGTAACTCCTTGTTTTAGCCTAATTTCTTTCCTTTCTTAGTTTGATAGCATTAGCTTGCTTAGAGTAATCTAGAGTATTGGTTAACTTAGTTTCCTTCTTGCTCTTTCTTGCTTGCATTTGTAGTTTAGCCTAACCAAACCCAACTTAAAACCCTCAAACCCAAATCTCCGCTTTGGGAACATAGCTAACACCAACCTAGCTCTACTGCCCCCTCTCTTCCTGAGCATAGATCCTAATCTTACCACTAGCCTATACTACAACACAACCTTGTGTGCTTGCAGGTACGTGTGATAGGTTGAGCTTGTGCGTTGGACTAGGTCCGTATACAAAATTTGAGAGATCTCTTTGTTTTCCCTATGGGTTGCATCTAGCCAACTTTAGTTCATAAGTATGTGGCTCTAAAAAGAATCACACCAATGAAAAACTAAAATTCATGTAAGTAATGTATCAAGTACCAAATGTGTAGCAGCAACAAATAAAAGTATAATCATTACAATTCACATTTCTATCATAGTATTATCACCACATAGGGCAAACACAAAAATTAAAAGAAACTAGACTATATTTATGAGACTCCATAGGGAAACATGGCTACACTAATATATCTCCAACAAAAAAGGACTACTCTTGTACAGGATGCTGCTAGGGGTCACCTATGGCAAGATATTATGCACCTAAGGGATTTGAACACCCCTACAAGAGAAGACAAGGTGGAAATTTATCAAAAAAATATGGTGTGGTCTTAAATAGGTGTTTGATGATATATAAGAACAAAATATATCATAAGTAAAGTAGCATGGTTCTCAATGATGAGGGCATCCGAACATCCTGATGGATATCAAAAGGTATGTTTGTATAGTATGACAAAGAGATTATATAAAGAAAAAATCAAGTTAGGTAAAAATTGGTGGATTTTGGTGAGTATTTGTATAGCTGAGGTGGAGAATGAGAATGGAGATGGTGGCTAGATTGATGGAGGTTTTAGGGTGGAAACAGTAGAGGGAGAGGTAGTGGAGGTGTAGAAAGTGATCGGAGGTCGATTTGTTAGAGGATTTGGGTTGGAGATGCAAGATTGGATGTGATGGGGGCAGAGCACATCGCCACAACTGAGGGGGAGTGAAGCAAATGAGTTAGGAAGTTAAGGGTGTCATGGTGTTTCACGGGGTTTAAGTGAAAAATAATTGGGGTCGGGTCTCACCATGTTCGTGGTGGGGGTTTGGCAACACGACTGTGGTAGGTGCCAAAGTCGTGGTGGATGGTGGAGATGGCTAAAGATTGACCCTCGCCACAGTCGTGGTGTGCTCCTTTTGCCTCAAACGTGGTGGTCACCATGGTCGTGGCCATTCATGTACAAAATCACCTCCATACCTGTAACTCCTTCTAATTTTTGTACTTAAATGACCACGGTCGTGGTGGTCCTTCACAGATGTTTTGAGCTCCACGGCCATGGCTAATCCTTCACAAAATTGGGCATGTCACTGTAACTTTCTTGAGATTTTTCAATTAAATCACCACTATCATTTTGATGCACCACGGCCATGGTGGTTCTTCATTCAGTACTTTGTCAGTTCAATTTTGAAATATTTGCAAAATTTTTGGTTCTTTGCCACATTTCAACTTCAACAACAATGTCTTTCCCTCTCTATCTCTCTCGTAAACATGTTACCTACATCTCATCAAAACTCAAACAAAACTATCAAGCACAAGTGTTCATGTGTGTATTTCATGGAAAAAGAAATCATGATAAAACAAAAAAATGAGAATCTCAAACCATGTTGGTTGCCTCTCACTAGTGCTAAATTTATAGCCTTCAGTCGAGCTTGCTGCTTTCTTCACTAAGTGTTAACACCCCCAATGTCTCCTTTCTCTTCCACAATGACCCTTTCTAGAGTTCTAATGACATGGGCTTCATCCCAAGGAGTGTACATCGATCGGAAGTAAGGACTTGATTTCCACTATTCTAGAGGATCATAGTAGCCTAGACTATCGCCAAAATCTTCTTCACCCAACCTGTATCTTTCTTCCTCAGTGAATATAAAGAAGTCAAACTTTCTCCTTCTATGCATGACCATGAGAGTGCATGTACACACATTAATCTCCACACCTACGATGGACAAGAAGGGTCTCCCCAATATGAGGTATTCCTTCCCATCAATAGGGCCATAATCTATGATCAGAAAGACAGTTAGGTATGCAATGTTTATCCTTTGATCCAATTCCACTGTCTCAATTAGCAATATGCCCAAGGGTTTCCTCTTAGTTCCATCACCCAAGACAAGGACACAATCCACCGTTCCATTTTCTTTAGGCTGAGATGTAAGTACATGATCAAAAACATAATGCTTGTTCGTGCACCTAGATCTAGGATAGTGTGCTCGATAGGTCATGCACTGATATAGCACGTGATAAGAGGGACTCCTGGATTGTCTCTTTTTTCGGGAAACCAATGTCCGGGATGAAGATCATAGATCTTGTTGCAATGATTTCCTTGGGTGGAAATAACACCAGTTTTCTCCTCCCCATGCAAACATCCTTTACTAATGAAAGGAATGTGTTGATTTCTGTTGTTCCTTTCTTCAAGGCCCCTAAGAGATTCATGATATGACTATTCTTTTCTTGGAGAAAGGGTCCTTCTAAAGCCTCATGGAATTGCTCACCAATTGCATCAAACACTTATACAGAAACTTTTGGGCCTTGAGGAGGTATGATGGTGATTCTTTTCTCATGGGGAGGTCTTGGCTTCCAACAAGGTATTGCATCAAGTGTTACCATGTCAATGGCATGTGGCAGTAACAAACATGATCTTGTCATAGGAGGACGGAGGAACTGAATCTCTAGCACTTTCATTACTTCCAAGAAAGGGTGGGATAGTTGATCTCATAGACTAAAATGGGGGAAAGATGCAAGATATCATCTTCTCTATCAATGGTGGGACACTCGAGGGTCCTCCCTCATCGCCAAAGGGGGCAGCAAGATCTTGGGTGTACTTCATATTGTCCAACAACAAGGGAGAAGCAAACTCTTTGGCTACAATATCCACTAGATTCTTTTGGCATTAGATTAGTATCACTAACCTTGATCATTTCATATTTCCCTTTTTAAGCTCTTGAGCACCCTTTTTCACCCATATGATTGACACCGTATTCACTTGTTCATGGTAAGAAGTAGGATCTTGTGAAGATGAATATGGTACTTTGATGAGGTGGGTTAGGATTTTAGAGCATGCAAGTTGGTTGTTGGGGAGGTTGTTGTAGAGGTGGTGGTTGATAGGCATGCGATGATGGTGGGGGATATTGATAGTTGAAGGGGGTTGGTGAGGTGGAGGAGCATATGGATGTGGTGGTCCTTGGTACTGGTGAAGTGGGGCTATGTGGCCTTGCGGTGGGACATAGGCACCTTGAGTAATACTCATATAACTACCATCATTGTTGGGATTGGCCATGGGTTGAGATGGGAGCCTCCCATCTTCACGGCGGGCAAGTGAGAGAGAGGTTTGTTCAAGCCTGTATTCAAGGTGACAACTGTTTTTTCCTTGAGATAACACCTCTTTCTTCACTTCATCGAGGCTCCTTATCCTTCCTAGAACTTCTTTTTCATACTTGGAGTTGTGCTTGGGACCATGGTGTTGTCTTGGCTTCCCTTGCCCTTCCTCATTTTGTTGTTTCCATGAGAAGTTTGGCTGATTCCTCCACTCGGGAGTATAGGAGTTGGACATCGGGCCTTGGTTGTTTCAGTTTCCAAAGGCATGCAAAGCATGAAATTCATCTTCATCAACTTCAACTGCCATAGTGGATTCACTAGAAGAACCACGAGCATGGTTCTTCATCATTTTCATCGTATCTGCCATCATTTTCATCATGTCGGGGTTGGCTGCAGCCTGAGCTGGAACTAAAGGAGGAGATGAAGGGATGTAGTTCTGGTCACAATATCCCCCTTTACTTGAGGCTCAGTGGCGAGAATTCTCAGCAAGGTGCTCACACCAGGGTCATGACTCCTCAGGTGGTTTTTCCATGAAGGTGCCTCCACATGAAAAATCATCATTGTTTTGTCTCAATTTCACTAGCCTGATGTAGAAAGCTTAAACCAGCCCCCACAGAGGTACTTCATGATGTGGGTAGTTACAAAGGATCTTTTGAAATCATTCCCAAGCTTCATGAAATGGTTCGTTATCTTTTTGTATGAAGGAAGTGATGCATCTTTGCATCTGGGTCAACTTGCAAATCAGGTAGAACTTCTTGAGGAACTCATTCTTCACCACATTTCATGTCAACAACTCATGATTGGCCATGTACCATTCCTTAGTCTTTTATTTTAGAGATAATGGGAAAAGTGTCCTCCAGATGGAGTCATCGGTGGCAGCAGGTGTGCGGAAAGTGGAACAAGTTTCTAGGAAGGTGTTAATATGGTGGTAGGGGTTTTCATTCTCCATCCCACAGTAAGTAGGGAGGAGTCTAAGAAGTGTGGGTGGAATGGAGAATTGTTGACTCGACATTTGGTCAACAAGGGTGGAAATGGGGGAATTGTAGTTCCCCGAGTTGAAATACATGTGGAGAGGGTGCTTGGGTTGTGGTTGAGAATCTCCATGAGGTTCATTTTCTGCCATGTCAGCTGCTTGGTATTGTTTGCGACAGATTTGGCATCTCCTCCTACCTATCTTGGGGTCGTATAACACCAAGTCAATACAATTTGAATGTGTATTATGTATGCACTACTGTCAACTACACAATACACAAACAAGCAACAAAAGCCAAGTTAGAATGATAGTACGTAAAAAGTAAATAAAGAATAAAGAATAGCAATTGTGAGGGAAGTAGGAAAGGCTAAACAATACTAACTAGCTAGGCTGAGCACCACACTCCCGAACAACAGCACCAAAAAGCTTGGTATGATTCTTCTCAGGGCCACACACTAGCCAACTAAAGGCGGCTAGATGCAACCCCAAGGGAAAACACAGATATCTCAAAATTTGTATAAGGACCTATTCCAACGCACAGGCTCAACTAATCACACGTACCCACAAGCGCATGGGGTCGTGTTGTAATATAGGCTAGTGGTAAGATTAGGGTCGATCCTCAGGGAGAGGGGGGCACTAGACCTAGGTTGGTGTTAGCTATGTTCCTAAGGAAAAAGATTAGGGTTTGAGGGTTTTAAGTTGGATTTGGTTTGATTACACTACAAATGCAAGCAAGCAAGAGCAAGAAGGAAACTAAGTTGACCAATGCTCTAGATTACTCTAAGCAAGCTAATGCTATGAAAC
The DNA here is from genome assembly GCA_963693085.1 of Alisma plantago-aquatica. NCBI lineage: Eukaryota > Viridiplantae > Streptophyta > Magnoliopsida > Alismatales > Alismataceae > Alisma > Alisma plantago-aquatica. The sequence continues at coordinate 308,926,932 of OY856413.1, read as the reverse complement.
TACACAATGCAAGTAATTAGGCTAGAGCAAGGAGTACACTACACTAGCAAGATAAGTGATCAACTAAGATGCAAACTAAGAAATTGTATAGGCAAGAATCTAAGTTATCACTAGTTAGCTAACTTAACAAAAGCAATCTTAAAGGAGTCCTAACTATTTAAGAAAGAACTAACTATCTAGAACTAGGCAATTAGCTAAGAACTAACAAAGGCAATTAACTACACTAGCATTAACAAGCTAAGAAGGAAAAGGTGGATCTTAAGCAATATGATAGGCGTTTGGGAATGCAACTTGATATTAGTTGGGGGAAGATCAACATGGCATGCAAAACTCATATTTCAATCTAGATTACCAAACCAAACAACAAGGCAAGTGCTATTAGAAAATACCCTATACTACTAGTTAGAGAACTAGGGTTAGGTGTAATTCTAGTACGACTTGGCAAGTATAGGTTTCTAGGGTAATTGGTATTAGGGAAATTGAGAACCAATGGTAAGAATGGGAGTAGAGATGAGGGTGTTTCACCTCATGTTACTTGCCATCTAGCCTTTTAGGAAACTCAAGGCAATTGCACTAATCACACTTACACAAGCTACTTAGATCTCACACTTGTAGAAGAAGGAAGATGTATGTAGGAACAAAGGGGCTAGCTATGGACCGACTATTTGTACCTAGGAGACATTCCTAAGACTGCCACATACACTCCAATTTCCACTAGAGGCTAAGTGTCATGAAGCATCACAATACAATCAATTTATGTTTAGAAGCACACACCACATGCAAGATAATGGGAAATGAGATAGAATCAAGAGGCAATCATCATAGAATGAAATTATGTTCATTACAAGTTATTTCCCCCCAACATGGCATCAAAGTCACATTTTACCCCCAAACATCCCTCCACTAGGGGCTTATCTAGATATGCTCAAAGAAAAGATAAAATAAATGAGAAGAAGGGCATAGAACTCCATGGAGCTCGAAGTAGCTTCTTCTTCACCTCCTAGTTGTTGTAGAACGACCTCCCTCCTCCAAGGTGGATGAAGAGCATGGAAATGAAGGGGATTATGGAAGAAGACCTAGAAAACTAGGTTTCTATGGTGGAAATGAGGTGGAGATGGAGGATGGATGGCTTGAATGCAAGGAAGGAGGAAATCGGTGATCTAAAGTAGGTGAAGGGAAGTAATGGTAGATAAGGGGAGCTAACCCTCATACTATGGCCACCATATATATATATAAATATATATATATATATATATATATATATATATATATATATATATAAATATATAAATATATATATATATAAATAAATATATATATATATATATATACATATATATATATATATATATATATATATATATATATATATATATATATATATATATATATATATATATGGGCCCATCTTTATTGCCCGCGCAGGTAGCTACCCGCCCACCCTTCCAACCACTTTTTTTCAAAAAAAGAATTTCTCAATTGTAGAGGACTATTTTGTCTAGCTCTCCAAAAAATTTTAGCCAAAAATAATATCATTTGCCCCTCCAAAATAAAAAAACCCGTCCTTATATATATCTGCTGTATATTTTGTAATGAGTTACTTTTTTGGCCAACAAAGTTACTTTTTTAGCCACCATAGTTACTTTTTTGACAGTAGAGTTACTTTTTTAGCTCGGAGAGTTACTTTTTTGGCTGCCAGGTAGCGAAAATCCAGGCTACCCGCGCGGGCAACGAATGAACACCCTATATATATATATATATATATATATATATATATATATATATATATATATATATATATATATATATATACATATATATATATATAGGTGGTGGGGAGGTGCTAGGGTAAGTAGGGGAAAAGTTGGAAAATAGTGGTGAAAATGTGTATGTTTAGGTGGTCACCATGACCATGTTAAAGTGCCACGACTGTGGTGGGGGTAGCATGGAACGGTCAAGGTGGAAAGTGGAGTTGAAGTGATAAGTGTTAATGGTGGCCACGACCGTGTAGGAATGGCACGATCATGTTGGGTAGAGGGTACCACGATTGTGTGGGGCACCACGGCCACGTTAAAGGAGGGGGGCCACGAGTGAGGTCACTCTGAGGTCATTATATCTTTAGCTCGCTACGAGCGTGTGAGAACCAATGGCGAGGTGGCCTTCATGGGCCACAAATGTGTTGATGGCCACCACCGTGGTCATTCACATGTAAACTGGACCAACTCCCTGTTGATTTTTGGGCTTTTCATGCATAAATCATCACGGTCATGTTGATGACCATGGGCGAGGTGGAAGGCGCTGACCACGTCCGTTCTTGGGGCCACAACCGTGGGGTATTTAGTAACCACGACCATTGTGATGACCATGGTCATGGTCCTTCACGACCGTGGTCATTCATGTGTAAATTGTGCACCTTTCCTGAAACTTTGAGCACATAATTCCCCACGATTTTGGTGAAGTACCACGGCTGTTTTGGGGCTTCTAGATGTTGATCTCTACTTCATGTTCTTCATCTAGCCTCCTATTGCTTTGAATTGCTCTTGTGCATCCAAGGAAAGCTCGAGGAAGAGATAGATCCACTCTTGGGGTGTAAGACCCCATAGACGTTCTTCATCTCCCTCCCATGCATCAATGCATGTATAAGTGCTCTTAAATGCACACAAAGGAGTCATAAGTGCATCTGGCATAAAAGATCATATTGGTTTCTATATTCATATTAAAAAACTAGTACATCAAACCTTGATGATGGAGTAGTACATTTATATTTCCAAAATGCACTCTCAATTACAATCAATCACAATCCTTTGAGAAGTAGTCTCCCTTTTGTGTGGTCACTATTAATATGTGGTCATCTCTTAACACTACTTGCCCTGATCTATCAAAAAACTTTACATATACAATAATTGAATTTATTCTTAATAACTTCCATTCAATAAAATAATCCCATATACCAATATTGAGAAAGTTAACTTGCCTTGGTTTATGGGACATATGGCTCAATAGATAACAAAATTCTTTTTAGAAATGATTATACTCAACTACATCAACTTCCTTACACATATATAATCATGACTTCAAGTTTCAACCTCCACTTCGAGGACCTAGTTCGCTTGTATATTTTTTACCAAACATGTGTTTATGGTCAGTTCTTGACCATAGGATCTCCAAGATCAATAAAGCATCATAAATTGATGAGAGATAAATATTATTAGGAGGGTGAGGATAAAGTACAACAAAAAATGATAGATTCACAAGAAAATTCCATGTCAAGACAAGATCGTATAGTTACACTTTTCTTCTTTGGAATTGTATGTATATTTTATAATTATAATTCACATTAAATATGAAAAAGAGCAGTGACAATCACAAAGACAATATAGTGACTGATATAATATTGCATGGGCATAATGAGTAACCATAAGAACAACCAAGAAAAGATCCTCAGTGACATGTTTTATGCTACAAACCAATCGGGTTAGAAAGAGGATAATATAAAACATGTTTCAAGAAAAGGGGAGAGGTTTCCTAAATCAACCCACAGAAGTAGAAATGAAAAGATGTTAGATTAAAGAGGCAGAGAAGCATCAACCTTCATCGTCATCAATCATTTAGAAACCAAATTCCTCCATGGTACCTAAGCTCATGACCCTACATCACTGGAGGCCTCCAAATGGATTCTAAGAAGATGGATTATGTAGAGGTTCTACCATTTCCAACCTTTGTTATGTTGAAGGCTTGAGGGGTACCATCACATTATCTCTATGTAGAAAAAGGAGAGATAAAATATGAGGTAAGATATAAGAAAATAATTGAATAATATGAGAGGTAAGATATAAGAAATGAATTGAATAATATGACGTTATTAATTAAGTGTTTATTTCTTTTGCACCATATATTCCAGAAGTCATGATTGACCATGCACCCTGTAATGTGTGTTATGACATTTCCCATGAAATAAAAGGTAATAAGTCCAATGGCAAGCAGTTAAAATAATATGATTCTTGTCATAACTCGTTATACTAAATGAGATTACTCAAAGAACTAAAAATGATCAATCACTAATTAAACACATACCCAGAAAATAGGGTAATTTTAAACCAATTTCAACATTAACGCATGCTTATAAACATTTCCATAAGAGTCCAACATGTTTGTTGTAGTCATACTATGCTAAGAATTTGAGATAATTTGTCATCTGTCCTTAGAAACAACACATATATACGCAGTAGAACTGTGATAAAGTGGTTTTTCTTTACCCTTTTTGTACTTGTTCCTTTATACTACCTTAACCCTAAACCTTAGTCCAAATAAATATTAATTGACCAATCAAAGGTTGGAATCTCGAGCTCAAACTTTACCAACAGGTAGGGAGTACTGTTGTGAACTTATGTTTCAAATTTCATGTCAATTGGACAATCCTAGCCCTCTCTACAAATTTTCAAAGGTTTTGCAATGTTTATTTCCATTTAAAATCATATCATTATACAACTCTATGATTTTGATCAACTGATGGGTATTTTTACCCTATCATGCGGAACCGATGTCATCTATCCATGACTTTTTCTCCTTGAGCCACCCTGGACACCCAATGGCACACCCACAGATATAAAGTATGATCAGACGGCCACATGATCATCCTTAACCTCCGCTCAACTCGGGAAGACGTGGCTACAACAACAAGTCCACGACCCCGACCCCTACTCCTCGTTCTGACCCACTTCACGAGAAACCAAATGAGGCAACACCTCAGCCTCATCCCCACGAATGTTTCAAGCCCTCACACAACCCACGAAGGCGACCAGATCAACCTCCACGACTACCACCGACGAGCACCCTCTTCAAACTGAACTGAATTTGATTGGGAATCTACAAAATACCACCCCTACTGCCTATATAACTTGCCCTTGAGCTTCTCCTAGGCCCCTTTAGTCCTCCTTATCCTTCAATTTGCCCGAAGAAAGCTCAGATCACTCTGCCCTCAAGCTCACCTCCCCCAGTTCTCTCTGTCACCGCATAAGCTATTGTCTAAGGTGCTCCTTCTCTCCTGACATCGAATTGACTTACCCCTCAACTCTACCACACCACGCAGGCCTCCACCGACCTCTCCTCGAGATCTCAGCACTACCTACAAGCTCCCTTCTCCCCTTTCTTCTTCACGGCCGACGAGCTGCTGAATCTCCTCAACGGCGCACTGCTCCACTGGGAGCCACGACCCAAATCCAAGCTGCCCTAGCTCGAACCACCCTCGCGAAGGTGATCCCAGCCTCATTCTCACGCAAGGAAAGGAACAACCGTCGCCCAAGCTCACCGGAGTTGGAGCTGGGCAACCTGCTTTGCAAACAACTAAGGAGGGAGCAGGACCCACTGAGACCATGCTGACCAGTCAGGTAAATCCAAGTCACCCATCCCAGTTCTGTTTTAGATCTCGTGATCAAAACACGACCGTGGGATCTGAGCATCCAACAACCTACCTTTTCCATCTCAGTTATTTATCACTGATTTCCAATTATCGCCAAGTGAATGTCCTGATCTTTGGAAATTCATTATAAATAGTAGGAGTGTCAGAAAAATACGAACAATTACTCTATTTTGATTAGAAAAATATGTGGATCATAATTATAATGTAAGTTGACCCTGAATCTGACTCTTATAAGTACTCATGCTCAATTACATCTTTAACTTGTTTAATTATTTAGAAAATACTCAAATCTAATTAAATCACCAAAATCATGTGATCAACCTCTTTTTGTACTTAGGTATTTATGGAACATTCTGTTCCAATTAATGTGACTCAAGTATCAGTAAAACCTAATTATCACTCTTTTTTTCATATTTGACTTACCAAAAACGAGTGTAATTATTCATCATAATCTAAAGACCACCAAATCGATTTTGAAATCCTACTATGACATGATACTATCAAAAGTGGACTCAAATCCATACTTAATGACTCATACTCTACTCTCATGACTCTAACCAAGAAAAAGGGCCTTGTATATTCTTTTAGGATTAATTGATGAATTTGACAATGTATCTATTAGTATCAAATCCCTTATAATTTCAGGAGGACAAAGGTACCAGTGAGGAGCATCTCTAGACTCCCCCTTCTGAGTAGAAGGTATGCCATTACCTCCCACTTGGCCATATTACTTGTACTTGTATTATATGTGTAGTAATGTACCCAACATGTAATGATGAATGGTTTGTTGGTACTTGAATAATATTTTACTTGATTTATGTACCTATATATATACACATGAAAACATAATATATCTATTCCACTATATTTAAGCACTTCAACTATTTGGTAGTCAAGTGCTGGAAAATAAAGTACTTCAACTCTTTGGTAGTTAAGTACTTAAAGGTGATCCAACTCTATTGTAGTCTGATCACAATGAGATATGATCCAAGTCTTTGGTAGGAGATCATAATGGCCTTAATGTATTCTACCTTTGGCGGTCAATGCATGGATGATATAATTGAAAATATGTTTAAAATGTGCTTTTATCTTTTGTAAACAAACATTCTTGTTCAAGTGTATGCGTTTCTGATATATTGTTATTTTCTATCAAGAGATAGTTTTATTATTTCGCCAAGTTTAAATGTGACGTATGATTTAAAGACATGTAGGCGTACTCAACACAATATATTCATATATTGTGCTGACGTGTACCAATTGCAAATGTTTTATAGGTACCTTTTGCATATGATGATGATGTTGCAACTCAATATGATGGCTCAATAAATCAGATCTTTGAAGGGGATGCTAAAGCTAAATGGGACTCTTAGTTTATGTTCTTTTTCTTCTGCAAGTAGTTCTCTCATGTATTAAGTTTTCTTCTGTATAACTCCTATGCCTTTGGGCCCCTATGTAATTGACATTTGGTTTGTTTAAGGAAGCTTTTTATTTGATGCATGTATATACTTGGGTGTTTGATCCACTCATGGACGGGCAACTATAACCTCTTTGTACACCTTATGTTGGCACCTGAGGTGTAGAGTGGGGTTAGGTTGTTAACCCGTGACAGATGGTATCAGAACAGGCACATGAGTCAATATATGTGTACCAAATAATTAGTAACCTTATTTAGACCTGAGGTAACCCACATTTAATAGTATATTGCTGAGGTGTCTAGAAGGGTACTTGTGGTAGGTTCTGGCATAATTACTCTCGATCTGTTTTCAGGGTGGTAGGGTTCCCTCCACAAGTTATCTACCTGGCTAATGCAATTATTGTTAAAGTGGGCACCCTTACCTTAGAGAAATCTATCTTCTCATCTTTTCTCAATTAAGGACTACCCAACCACCTATTTAGTGAATGATACACACTAGGTTTCTCATCTACTTTCTCTCTCATGACTATGATCAATGAAATACTCTCTCTATTATGTGGGTAGATTAAGAGAAATGGGAACAACTAAAAGACATGAAAAATTGGAAAACCTATACTTATGGTTGATAAGTCTTAGTTGCTTGTATTATGATCTACCTCAAATAAATCTCTAAACTATCTTCTATACAAACTTGCAGATGCCTTAAGAAACTAGATCCAAGAGAAAGAGAACTAATGATGACTCTGGTGATGAATTTAACTCAAACCCTAGTAAGACTGTGGTTGTAGGAGAATGGGAAGAATAAAAGAAGGTGATGTTGGAATGCATGCATGCCCTAGCCCTAAAAAAAATCAACAATACTGCCTCATCATCTAGGACCAACCCTGAAACCACCATTGGTGAATTCCTCAAGCTCAAACCTGAAGCCTTTCATGGAGAAGACTTAGGTGAGGTCCTAGATAAAGCTGATGCATGGATCCTATATGTTGAAAATTCTTTTAGAGCCCTTAAATGTGCTAAAGAAGATAAAGTCACTTTTGCAACCTACCAACTTAGAGGGTCCGCAAAGTTGTGGTGGGAAAATTATTTCCATACACGAGAACTTCCAGATGCCCCTATGAGTTGGGAGGAGTTTAAGGTGATTTTTACCAAACGTTTCATGCCCATATCCACTAGAAAGGAGAAGAAGAAACAGTTCAATAACCTCACAAAAGGAGCCTTATCTTTTGGTGACTATGTTAGGGCCTGTAGACTCCTAGAATGTCATGCTTGTAACCTTGTTGAAGATGAAAAGATTGAACACTTCATTGATGGCCTTAACCAAGAAATCAAAGTCTACCTTTTCACCTCCACCCATACTACCTTTGAAGCTACCATCAATAATGACCCTACCCAAGAAAGAACCTTAGGGAAGAATAAGGCACCAAGTTTGGGATACTTAGGCTTGACTGATGCATCCATCACCAAGGGCAAGGAGAAAGAGAAGGATAGGAAGAAGCATAATAGCCATGGCATGGGAAGCGGAGGAGGAAATCACCATACAGGTAAATCATACCGAGGAGGAGCAAACAGGGGAGGCCAACGCCGAGGTGGGACACATTGAGTGACACCGGAAGAAATGAACAAATGCAAGATTTGTGGAGGGTTCCATTGGGGGAAATGCAAGTTTGAGAGGCCAATCTATTTCTATTGCAAGAAGTAAGGGCATATGAAGTTCAATTGCCCAAGCCTTGTTCAAGGGGCACCTCTGAGCCACCCTACCCCATTACCTTAGCATGGAGCTCCATCTATCCAACCTGCTACTCCCATAGCTTAGGCTCAGCCAGAACATCGTCAAGGTCAAGTTTTTGCAATTGATGCAGAGGAAGGAAAGGCTAATGACAACCATCTGATTGAAGGTAATAATGTTAATATTTTCTTTATATATATGAATGCCCTTGTAAACCATGATCTCATATAAAAATCATAATGTAGGTATGATAAGTCTCCAAGATCATCATGTTGTGGTCGTATTCGATTCAGGATCAACACATACCTTCATTTCCAGAAATCTTGCTTCCATGATCAAGTTAGAAATAAAAGATCTAGGTTATATCTTGGATGTAACAACTCCCAATGGCAAAATCTATACCTCTCCTCAGAAAAACAAAATCTTGCCTTTTTCTTATGGTGGCATTCTGATTTTATTCTTCTTGATATGGAGGATTTTGACCTAATTTTAGGGATGGATTGGCTTTTTGCCAACTATGCCATGCTTGATTGTCGAGCCAAGAAAATAATGATTTCAGCACCTAATTCTAAACCTTTGATAATACCAGGGAGAAAGGAAAGAAATCGATATATGATTATCTCTTCTCTTAAATCCGAAACCTTGATAGCCAAAGGATGTAGAGTCTATCTTGCAGTTGTGTCCATGTCTTGTTCTAAGGTGAGACCTTTAGAGGGCTTGGATGTGGTGAGAGATTACCCGAATGTTTTTCCCGAGGAGCTTCCAGGGCTTCCTCTAGTACGTGAGATTGAGTTCTCAATTGAGTTAGCACTGGGCACCACACCGGTCTCAAAGGCACCTTATAGAATGACACCTGACGAGCTTGTAGAGCTCAAGAAACAATTAGAAGAACTTCTTGATAGAGGCTTCATTTGTCCTAGTACATCTTTCTGGGGAGCTCCTGTCCTTTTTCTTAAAAAGAAAGATGGTTCAATGTGAATGTGTATTGATTATTGCATGGTCAACCAAGCCACCATCAAAAAATAAATATCCTCTCCCAAGAATTGATGACCTATTTGACCAGGTTTGTACAACCACTGTGTTCTCCAAGATTGACCTTAGATATGGCTATCATCAATTATGAGTGAAGGATTGTGATATTCCAAATACAACTTTTAGAACTAGATATGGACATTATGAATTAGTGGTGATGCCCTTTGGGCTGATCAATGCTCCTGGAGTATTTATGAATCTGATGAATACTATCTTCCAACCTTTTCTTGATAGCTTTGTTGTGGTCTTGATTGATGACATTCTTATATATTCAAACTCTATTGATCAACATCGTGAGCATCTCCAGAAAGTACTTGATGTATTGAGAGACCAGAAATTGTATGTTAAATTATCCAAATGTGAGTTCTGGATCCAAGTCATGTTTCTTGGCAATGTTATTTTGGGTGGGAAAATTTCTGTTGACGCCGCCAAAGTCTTAGCCATTCTTGATTGGAAAGCCCCTAACAATGCCTCTGAAATTCGTAGCTTCCTTGTTCTAGAAGGCTACTACCGTTGATTCATTCTTAATTTCAGTAAAATAGCCCTACCCATGACCAAACATACCAGAAAAGATGCCAAATTCATTTGGACTTCTGAATGTGAATCCAGCTTCTAAGAATTGAAATCCCATTTGACCTTTGTTCCTGTCTTGACCCTACCTTCTGATAATGATGGCTTCGTAATATTTTCTGATGCCTCTAAAATGGGTTTGGGTTGTGCCTTAATGCAAGACGGTAAAGTTGTTTCCTATGCCTCTAGACAATTGAAACCTAATGAGGTCAATTACCTAACTCACAATTTGGAATTAGCTACCATTGTCTATGCTCTCAAAATCTGGAGACATTATCTATATGGTGCTACTTTTGATATATTCATGGATCAAAAAAGTCTCAAATATCTCTTGACTCAGAAGGACCTCAACCTTAGACAAAGAAGATGGTTAGAATATCTTAAAGACTATGATTTCACTATTGCTTATCATCCAGGAAAAGCCAATATTGTAGCTGATGCTCTTAGTCATAAGAGGTCAATTTGTGCATCTATCCATGCTTTTGAATTAATGAGTCTGGAGCCTTCATCATCTAAGTCACTTAAAGCCGAAGATGGCACTATTATTCTGGAAAATATCAACATTATTCATGGTCTTCTTTCTGAACTCCTGACATCTCAAAAGAACAACCCTAGCTTGGAGGAGATGACAACTCTTTTGGATAAACCCCAGACACATTTATCTATTGGTATGGATGGTGGACTAAGGTACAAACACAAGATGTGGGTAGCTGAAGATTTAGAGATAAAGAAGTGTATTCTACAAGAGGCACATGGGTCTAAGTATTCCATAGATCTTGTGTAAGGACCCTGACCTGCGTTTAGGGTTTACCCTGTTTGTTTTGCTTGATCTTGGTGCTTTGGTGCTTGCTAATCACCTTAAGTGGTGATTATGGTTTTGTTGAGCTTTGTTGAGAGTTCGAGGGGCTACTTGCAAATAACCCAAGTTTAGGGTTTTGTGTGCAAGTTTGCCATCTTTTGAGATGTTTTCCCCTCTTTGCTTCCTCTAGGGTTGAGAGGAAGGCTTGGGCTTGTTGTTTGAGTCCTTTGGGCCTGAGTTGAGCTTGTTTGGGCCTTGGAGTTCCTTGTTTGGGCTTGCTTGAGCCTTGTGTCACCCAGGGCAGGTGGTGTGTCGCCAAGTTGCTTAGTGTGTCGCCCAGTTGAGCTGCTTGTTGTGTCGCCCATGCTGCTTGGTCCAGCTTTGACCATGTTTGGTGGACACTTGGTGCCTATCTTGGACAAGTGTCTCTTGGCTTGCTAGTGTGTTGGCTTGAACCCTAGGACAAGTGTCCCTTGGGTGGACGACACATAGCATGGTTGTACCTTGGTTTCTCCTCCCCTTCTTCCTATATAGGTAGCTCTTCTCCTTGCCTTAGTCTCCTTTGCTCTTTGGTCTCCCCTCCACCCTTGGTGCACGATACCCCTCTCCATCTTGCTTGTGTTGGCCGATACACTTCCTTGGAGCTGAAGTGGTGGCCGATACACCCTCCTGGAGCAGCTTGGTGGACGATAGCTTTGGACCTTGGAGTGCATCTTCTTCCTTGAAGCTTGGACCTTAAGGCGGGTTGCATAGTTTCTAACCCTAACTCTTTTACCTCTAGCTATAACCTTGTTACATGTTAGTAATGTAGCTTAGTTCCTTGCTTGTGTATCTTGCTTTAGTTTCCTTTAGTGGCCGATATCCCTCTCTTGGGTTTAGGGTTCCTTGTATACCTTGCTTTTTAGGGTTTGTGCTCCCTTGTGTTGGAGGTTGAAGATGGCCTAGGGTTGGGTGATATCCCTTCCTTGTGGGTGTGTTGGGCGACACCCTTGTCCTTGAGTTGAACGATATCAGTGTTCTTGGTGTTGGGCAACACCCTTCCTCTTGGGTTGGATGATAGGTTGACCTAGTATGGAGGTTGGCCGACATGGTGACCATGTTGGGTGATATGGTTCCTTGGGTTGAGCAACACCTTGTTTTTGAGTTGGATGACATGGTGTTCCCCTTGGTGGACGATATGGTAGCTGGTGTTGGGCGACATGATGAGTCCTTTAGGTTGGCCGATACCCTTGCCCTTGAGTTGCGCGATAGGGTGAGCTAGGGTTTGTTGGCCGATATGGTGAGTACCCTTGGAGATGGGCGATACTCTCTCTCTCTCTTGTTGGGCGATATGGTCTGATGGTGTTGGGCGACATGGATGTCCTTGAGTTGGACGATAGAATGGGTACTCTTGTGTTGAGTTATCTCCTTGTCCATGTGGTGGACGATAGGGCCAAGTAGTGCCATGTTGGACGATAGGCTATGTGCCCTGATGGATGACACCATGATGGCCGATAGCCCTAATGGCCGACACCATGATGGCCGATAGCCCTAATGGCCGACACCATGGTGGGCGATACCCTAATGGCCGATAGCCATGTTGGGTGATACCCTACCCTATGTACATGAGTGTGATGGTCGATAGGGTTAGTAGAGTGTGTTGGCCGATAGGGATGGTGGCCGATATGGTTGATGGTATAGTGGCCGATAGGGTTGATGGTATAGTGGCCGATATGGTTGATGGTGTGATGACCAACAAGGATAGTGTGGTAGTTGATACCCATGTTGGGTGATAGGCTATAGATGAGGGTTGTGAGGCTATAGTGAGGGTATGAGTTTCTTTGGTGACGGTCCCTTATGTGATGGAAGTGGATGCTTATCCATTAACTAATAAATTGATGGTGGTGTTTGTGATATCATCAATATGTAATATGTTGCCTTGCAAATAATAAGGATGCTAATGGTAGTAATGTATATGATGATAGCCCTCATGTAATAGATGCATGATGTGACCCGTTATGCTTAATTGTTAATGATAATGAAGATGATGATAACTACTCTAGTAGTTTGTTTAATGATAATAATGTTGATAATAATGATGCTAAGTGACAGTTATGTTAAAGGTTGCTTCATGATAAAGATGACAACAACTAATAGCAATAGTAATGACCTTGTTAATAATAGTGTTGGTTCTGTATGCCCAACATGATTTCTATATACCCTGATTGTTTGTATAATCCTGAGATTTAGGGTAAGCATCAATATAGTTTGTTAATGATGTACTTAACATACTTGATTACCAAATAAGTGTCATATTGATAAGTAGATTATCTTGAATGATATTTCATGATAATGAGCATATTCCTTATGTTGAATCTATGATTATTGTGTACCCTAACCATGCAGGTGATGACTTAGCCATGAAAGGGCTATGTGACATATGTAATGAGTAACAGTATTTTGATAATTGCTCTATAAGATTATGTATGTGATGTGTTGGTCCCATGATGATGATGTGGGCCTTAAGAGGCAGTGACAGTACATGATGAAGGATTGAAACCCCATGGTATGTGATGATCCTTGAGATGGATCTGGATGGTTGGCAAGAGGCCAAGTGGTAACATGTGATGTTGGACCCTTGAGATGGGTCAGGTTGATGTGATCAGATTATAATATATGTTCTTTACTTTCTGTTATATCTTGCATGTTATACACCTTGGTTGAATCCTGCAATCCATCTAAAAGATACTAATTAATCACAATGAAAAATATCATGTAGTTTTCCCTGGCCATAGATCCATCATCGTCAGGACTTGGTGATGGTGAAACAGGTTTTCCTACGGGTTAACCTGGAAGCGCATATTGTTGAATATGTGTAGGTTGCTCCTAGCTTGAAAATGAGGAGGTAAGAGTGTAACTTCGGTTGCAGACTCAGATATGTGTGTAGAGCATGGTGAATAGGCCCATGGCTCAGGATATGTGATGTATGCAGCATGAATGCGTTCATGGCTCAGAGCACGGTGATCAGGCCCGTGGCTCAGTTTTACTAGCGCTGTGACTTGTACCAAGGCGGGCTAGAGAATGGGTAGCCTATGGAGCTAACCCTGTGGCTTAGACCACTTTAGCATGTGACTGCGGTCCTTCTTGTGTTGTACTCATGTACTGACCATGAGGTGGGAGGTCGTGGAGTCCGGCTCTTCCATTGACCTTGTATGGCACCGGCTTGGGTTTCGTAACCGAAGGTTGGATTTGAACGGTACAGTTCAAATCCTCAGGGCATAATAAAACGTAATCCAGCTATTTAGTATTTATAGATCAAATCAAACACGAAACATTGGTTGAGGCCTTGTTAGTTATACCTTGCAGGTCATGTGGTAATCTACCTTATCTTGATAATCAGGTTATATGGCATTATACCCTGTTCTAATAATCCGGTTACATGTTTATATATCTCATCTTGATAGTCATGTTCCTTTGAAAGACATCTAGTTTTACGCTTTAGTACAGCTGGTATGCTTTCCGGTAAGAATGATCTTGCTATATATATATAACTGCTTCTGATATATCTGCTCATGTTATAATTGCTGTTATGGTTTATCTTGCTGAGGTTCTATAGTTGCGGTGGGGAGCTATGTTTCCCGCTGGGACAATTGTTCAATTGTCTCACCCCACTGGTTTACACCCTTTTTAGGTGGTCGAGGTAGACGTGGTCGTGGTAGTGGAGTTGCAGACGAGCAGCTTGAGGAACAGTAGAAGGCAAGCGTTGGACATGCTGCTGTTTTGGATGTTTTGTAGTAGAGTCTAGAGTCATCCCTGTACTCTCAGGTCCTTGGTAGTGTTTTGACGATGTTTCACGAAGATCGTTCGATGATATCTGTATATCCTGCGGTTGTCCAGATGTGGGCCTTTATGTATACATGAACAGGTGGTGAACTCATGTGATGGATGGACAACTGTTCTTGAGCTGTGGACACGTATCAAATCTTGTGTATGCGTGTATAAATATGTATATGACATGTTTCTGTTTAGGATATGGACTGGAAAGTAATAGTTTCACAGTTTATCAATTTTCCGCAATCGGTTTTAATTAACCCGTGTTTTTGATAATCTGTGGTTATGGTGTTTTCCGCACATTTTCGCGTAACACCTCGTTATCCGTGTGATGATGGGATGTGTTGCCACAAGTTTTGGTATCAGAGCTCTAGGTTCGCTGAGTCTACAGGGATCTAGGACTAGGTCGAGTCTGTTCTTATGAGTTTTTCAGGTTATCTTACAAAAATCTTCTGCCCTCAGCGGGAGAAAAGCCAAGATGTCTGGAAACCATGAAGAACATTCTCCTGAGTATAGTGATGCTGCATCGGTTGATGGAGCAGATGGACGGGCACATGAAGATCGGGTGCCTGAGGTCCCCCAACCAGACCCAGCCATTCTTGAACACCCTGCCTACCAACAACTTATGGGGCAATTGATGGCTACGATGAATCTCATGGTTGAGCGATTACCAGTGCCTCCTCCGCGAGCACAAGTTCCCCATGGAGAAGCATCGGGTATTGGGAAGACCTTTGAGCGGCTTCGCCGAGTCGGAGCTTCGGATTATGCTGGAACAGCTGATCCAGCGGATGCCGATCTGTGGCTGACGAGTCTTGAAAAGGCTTTCCGGATCCTCGACATCCCCAAAGCAGACAAAGTAAAGCATGCTGTCTACCTTTTGAAGGGTAGTGCTGGTCACTGGTGGACCATCGAGGAAGAGAAGCGGCCTGGTGAGGTGATCTGTTGGGAAGTGTTTTGACGTGAGTTCGTCACCAGATACTTTCCGAAGACGTACCTGGATGAGAAGATCAGTCAGTTTGAGAAGTTGCGGCAAGGAACGATGAACATCACCGAGTATGAAGCTAAGTTTATGGATCTATTGAGGTTCTGTCCTCACATGGCGGCGACAGATGATGAACGGATCAGACGTTTCGAGAAGGGTTTGAGTGCTGAGTTGACAACCCCTGTGTCTGTGCTGGAAAACCGAGAGCGGTTTGCTATGTTTGTGGAATCAGTTCGACGGATCGAGAGGACAGTAAGGGAGAAAAGAGAGTCGGTGTCTCTTAAAAGACCTGCTCAGTTTCAAGGACGAAGGTTTGGTGGCTTCAAGAAACCCAGGTTTTCAGCACCGTCAGTGCTGAGAAGTGCTGGTGTACCATCTCAGTGGTCTCCGAGTAAGGGAAAATGTTATGTTTCTTCACCTTCTAAGGCGCACAGTTCAGCTTTGGTGGCAGTGACAGGGCCATCTAGGCCACGAGTTGACAATAGAGCATGTCATCTCTGTGGACAAGTCGGGCATTGGAAGTTCAATTGCCCGAATAGAGATGTTGAAGTGACGCAGCAACCAAGGCAGAGTTTCCAGAAGTCTGAGAGACCACAACCCAGTGGTAGCAGAGGAAGAGGACGCGGTCAAGCGTCTCAAGCTGGATCGTCTGCTCAAGGGAGCAGAGGTCGTGGACAGCAAGCAACGGCTCGATTCTATGCCATGAATCAGCCGGAGGCAGTAGTCAACCCGCGAGTGGTGACAAGTCAGATGGAGTTATTTCATTCTGATATGTCTTCTTCTTGCTTTATATCTGTTCTGGTTGACCCGGGTGCTACACACTCTTTTATCGCCTATAGTATGCTTGAAAATTGTCATCTACCTATTAGTTGTAAGAAGGATAGCTTGTTGTTAGAAACCCCTCTTGATGGTTCCTCTTTGCTTCGAGAAGAGTGTCCATCTTGTGTTTTGTCTTTTTCGGGACACATCATTCAAGTGGATCTCATACCACTTGATATGCATGGTTTCGATGTTATCCTTGGGATGGATACCTTAGAGAAGTATAAGGTTGTCTTGGACTGTGGTTCCAAGCAGGCGGTGTTTGATGTTGCTGGAGAGAAGTGGATCTTCTAGGGAGATAGGAAGATTCTTCCGACGTGTCTAGTGTCAGCTATGGTGGCAGATAGGTTGTTGCGACAAGGATGTGAGGTGTTCTTAGCTCACGTTGCGGATTGGGAACAGCCGAAGACACCGAAGGAAGTTCGTAGTTTCCTTGGCCTAGCAGGATACTACCGGAGGTTTATCAAGGACTTCAGATTGATAGCTCTACCGATGACGAAGTTGACCCGGAAGGATGTACCTTTTGTTTGGAATGATCGATGTCAGCAAGCTTTCCAAAGTTTGAAGGAAAAGCTAACCAGTGCTCCAGTGTTGATCTTGCCAGAATCTGGAAAAGGCTATGTTGTTTTTTGTGATGTGTCCAAGAAAGGTTTGGGTTGTGTGCTGATGCAGGAAGATCATGTGGTTTCTTTTGCTTCGCGACAGCTTAAGAAACACGAGGAGAACTATCCGACCCATGACTTGGAGCTGGCAGCAGTGGTTCATGCGTTAAAGATTTGGAGACACTATCTTTATGGGGAAGTGTGTCAGATCTTTACAGATCACAAGAATTTGAAGTACATCTTCTCACAGCAAGAGTTGAACATGCGACAGCGTTGGTGGATGGAGTTGATCAATGACTATGATTGCACTATCGAGTATCATCCTGGTAAGGCGAATGTGGTAGCAGACGCGCTTAGCAGAAAGTCTTCTACTTCCAAGAAGGCACAGATGAGTTCTTTGGTATGCCATAGGCGGGACATGTTAGTCTCCTTACGGCAGATGAACGTACAGATGGAGGTTTCCTCGTTAGCTGGACTTTTAGCACAAATGCAAATCAAGCCCACGTTGAGACATCAGATCAAGGATGCACAGAAAACGGATGATAGAGTACAGCTAATCAGATCAGAGTTTGGCAGCAAAAAGCGTGATGGGTTCCATGAGTCCGAGGATGGAGTGGTTTGCTATCATAATAGGATGGTGGTTCCAGATGCTGATAATCTGAGGAAGTTGGTGCTCGAGGAAGCACACACGTCGATGTATGCTATGCATCCAGGCGTCACCAAAATGTATCATAGTCTGAAGGACTTGTACTGGTGGCCCGGCTTGAAGAAAGATGTAGCTGAGTTTGTGGCTAGGTTTGCATGGTGTGCCAGCAACGATAGTTTCTAATAGAGGTCCTCAGTTTACAAGTCGTTTTTGGGAACAGTTGCACATGGCGATGGGAACGCAGTTGAAGTTCAGTACCGCTTTCCACCCACAGACAGATGGACAGTCTGAGAGGACTATTCAGACTTTGGAGGATCTTCTTCGTGCTTGTGTTTTGCAGTTCCTAGGTAGTTGGGACGTACATCTCAGTTTGATAGAGTTTGCCTACAACAATAGCTATCAGCGGAGCGTTGACATGGCTCCCTATGAGGCTTTGTATGGGAGGAAGTGCAGATCTCCTTTGTGTTGGTATGAGTCTGGTGAATATCGGCTTTTGGGTCCTGAGTTAGTACAGCAGACGATGGAAAAGATCAAGGTGATACAACAACAGTTGAAAGCGGCACAAGACAGGCAAAAGTCTTATGTAGACAATCGCCGACGACCCTTGGAGTTCCATGTGGGAGACAAGGTGTATCTTAAAGTCTCTCTGTGGAAAGGTGTGCTGAGGTTTGGACGGAAAGGTAAGTTAGCTCCCAGATATATGGGGCCTTACCCAGTCTTAGCACGTGTTGGCAAGGTGGCTTATGAGTTACAGTTTCCTCCAGAGTTGCACAGGTTACATCCAGTGTTCCATGTCAGTATGCTGAAGAAAAGTCATCCGGATACAGGAACAGTGATACTACCAGTTGAAGTTGAGCTTGACAAAGATGTGACTTATGAAGAGGGTCCTATGATGATCCTTGACAGAAGAGTCAAGAAGCTGAAGAGAAAGGATCTGGTTCTTGTGAAGGTCCTTTGGCATCACCGTGGCGTTGAGGAAGCCACGTGGGAGCTTGAGGAAGAGATGAGGAGGAAGTATCCCTCGCTTTTCTCTTCGGATTTTGGGGACGAAATCCTTTTGTAGAGGTTCATGGCTGTAAGGACCCTGACCTGCGTTTAGGGTTTACCCTGTTTGTTTTGCTTGATCTTGGTGCTTTGGTGCTTGCTAATCACCTTAAGTGGTGATTAGGGTTTTGTTGAGCTTTGTTGAGAGTTCGAGGGGCTACTTGCAAATAACCCAAGTTTAGGGTTTTGTGTGCAAGTTTGCCATCTTTTGAGATGTTTTCCCCTCTTTGCTTCCTCTAGGGTTGAGAGGAAGGCTTGGGCTTGTTGTTTGAGTCCTTTGGGCCTGAGTTGAGATTGTTTGGGCCTTGGAGTTCCTTGTTTGGGCTTGCTTGAGCCTTGTGTCGCCCAGGGCAGGTGGTGTGTTGCCCAGTTGCTTGGTGTGTCACCCAGTTGAGCTGCTTGTTGTGTCGCCCATGCTGCTTGGTCCAGCTTTGACCATGTTTGGTGGACACTTGGTGCCTATCTTGGACAAGTGTCTCTTGGCTTGCTAGTGTGTTGGCTTGAACCCTAGGACAAGTGTCCCTTGGGTGGACGACACATAGCATGGTTGTACCTTGGTTTCTCCTCCCCTTCTTCCTATATAGGTAGCTCTTCTCCTTTCCTTAGTCTCCTTTGCTCTTTGGTCTCCCCTCCACCCTTGGTGCACGATACCCCTCTCCATCTTGCTTGTGTTGGCCGATACACTTCCTTGGAGCTGAAGTGGTGGCCGATACACCCTCCTGGAGCAGCTTGGTGGACGATAGCTTTGGACCTTGGAGTGCATCTTCTTCCTTGAAGCTTGGAGCTTAAGGCGGGTTGCATAGTTTCTAACCCTAACTCTTTTACCTCTAGCTATAACCTTGTTACATGTTAGTAATCTAGCTTAGTTCCTTTCTTGTGTATCTTGCTTTAGTTTCCTTTAGTGGCCGATATCCCTCTCTTGGGTTTAGGGTTCCTTGTATACCTTGCTTTTTAGGGTTTGTCCTCCCTTGTGTTGGAGGTTGAAGATGGCCTAGGGTTGGGCGATATCCCTTCCTTGTGGGTGTGTTGGGCGACACCCTTGTCCTTGAGTTGAACGATATCAGTGTTCTTGGTGTTGGGCAACACCCTTCCTCTTGGGTTGGACGATAGGTTGACCTATTATGGAGGTTGGCCGACATGGTGACCATGTTGGGCGATATGGTTCCTTGGGTTGAGCAACACCTTGTTTTTGAGTTGGACGACATGGTGTTCCCCTTGGTGGACGATATGGTAGCTGGTGTTGGGTGACATGATGAGTCCTTTAGGTTGGCCGATACCCTTGCCCTTGAGTTGGGCGATAGGGTGAGCTAGGGTTTGTTGGCCGATATGGTGAGTACCCTTGGAGATGGGCGATACTCTCTCTCTCTCTTGTTGGGCGATATGGTCTGATGGTGTTGGGCGACATGGATGTCCTTGAGCTGGACGATAGAATGGGTGCTCTTGTGTTGAGTTATCTCCTTGTCCATGTGGTGGACGATAGGGCCAAGTAGTGCCATGTTGGACGATAGGCTATGTGCCCTGATGGATGACACCATGATGGCCGATAGCCCTAATGGCCGACACCATGATGGCCGATAGCCCTAATGGCCGACACCATGGTGGGCGATACCCTAATGGCCGATAGCCATGTTGGGCGATACCCTACCCTATGTGCATGAGTGTGATGGTCGATAGGGTTAGTAGAGTGTGTTGGCCGATAGGGATGGTGGCCGATATGGTTGATGGTATAGTGGCCGATAGGGTTGATGGTATAGTGGCCGATATGGTTGATGGTGTGATGACCAACAAGGATAGTGTGGTAGTCGATACCCATGTTGGGTGATAGGCTATAGATGAGGGTTGTGAGGCTATAGTGAGGGTATGAGTTTCTTTGGTGACGGTCCCTTATGTGATGGAAGTGGATGCTTATCCATTAACTAATAAAACGATGGTGGTGTTTGTGATATCATCAATATGTAATATGTTGCCTTGCAAATAATAAGGATGCTAATGGTAGTAATGTATATGATGATAGCCCTCATGTAATAGATGCATGATGTGACCCGTTATTCTTAATTGTTAATGATAATGAAGATGATGATAACTACTCTAGTAGTTTGTTTAATGATAATAATGTTGATAATAATGATGCTAAGAGACAGTTATGTTAAAGGTTGCTTCATGATAAAGATGACAACAGCTGATAGCAATAGTAATGACCTTGTTAATAATAGTGTTGGTTCTGTATGCCCAACATGATTTCTATATACCCTGATTGTTTGTATAATCCTGAGATTTAGGGTAAGCATCAGTATAGTTTGTTAATGATGTACTTAACATACTTAATTACCAAATAAGTGTCATATTGATAAGTAGATTATCTTGAATGATATTTCATGATAATGAGCATATTCCTTATGTTGAATCTATGATTATTGTGTACCCTAACCATGCAGGTGATGACTTAGCCATGAAAGGGCTATGTGACATATGTAATGAGTAACAGTATTTTGATAATTGCTCTATAAGATTATGTATGTGATGTGTTGGTCCCATGATGATGATGTGGGCCTTAAGAGGCAGTGACAGTACATGATGAAGGATTGAAACCCCGTGGTATGTGATGATCCTTGAGATGGATCTGGATGGTTGGCAAGAGGCCAAGTGGTAACATGTGATGTTGGACCCTTGAGATGGGTCAGGTTGATGTGATCAGATTATAATATATGTTCTTTACTTTCTGTTATATCTTGCATGTTATACACCTTAGTTGAATCCTGCAATCCATCTAAAAGATACTAATTAATCACAGTGAAAAATATCATGTAGTTTGCCCTGGCCATAGATCCATCATCGTCAGGACTTGGTGATGGTGGAATAGGTTTTCCTACGGGTTAACCTGGAAGCGCATATTGTTGAATATGTGTAGGTTGCTCCTATCCTGAAAATGAGGAGGTAAGAGTGTAACTTCGGTTGCAGACTCAGATATGTGTGTAGAGCATGGTGAACAGGCCCATGGCTCAGGATATGTGATGTATGGAGCATCAATGCGTTCATGGCTCAGAGCACGGTGATCAATCCCGTGGCTCAGTTTTACTAGCGCCGTGACCTGTACCAAGGCAGGCTAGAGAATGGGTAGCCTATGGAGCTAACCCTGTGGCTTAGACCACTTCAGCATGTGACTGCGGTCCTGCTTGTGTTGTACTCATGTACTGACCATGAGGTGGGAGGTCGTGGAGTCCGGCTCTTCCATTGACCTTGTATGGCACCGGCTTGGGTTTCGTAACCGAAGGTTGGATTTGAACGGTACGGTTCAAATCCTCAGGGCATAATAAAACGTAATCCAGCCGTTTAGTATTTACTGATCAAATCAAACATGAAACATTGGTTGAGGCCTTGTTGGTTATACCTTGCAGGTCATGTGGTAATCTACCTTATCTTGATAATCAGGTTATATGGCATTATACCCTGTTCTAATAATCCAGTTACATGTTGATATATCTCATCTTGATAGTCATGTTCCTTTGAAAGACATCTGGTTTTACGCTTTAGTACAGCTGGTATGCTTGCCGGTAAGAATGATCTTGCTATATATATATATAACTGCTTCTGATATATCTGCTCATGTTATAATTGCTGTTATGGTTTATCTTGCTGAGGTTCTATAGTTTCAGTGGGGATCTATGTTTCCCGCTGGGACAATTGTTCAATTGTCTCACCCCGCTGGTTTACACCCTTTTTAGGTGGTCGAGGTAGACGTGGTCATGGTAGTGGAGTTGCGGACGAGCAACTTGAGGAACAGTAGAAGGCAAGCGTTGGACATGTTGCTATTTTGGATGTTTTGTAGTAGAGTCTAGAGTCATCCCTGTACTCTCAGGTCCTTGGCAGTGTTTTGACGATGTTTCACGAAGATCGTTCGATGATATCTGTATATCCCGCGGTTGGCCGGATGTGGGCCTTTATGTATACATGAACAGGTGGTGAACTCATGTGATGGATGGACAGCTGTTCTTGAGCTGTGGACACATATCAGATCTTGTGTATGCGTGTATAAATATGTATATGACATGTTTCTGTGCAGGATATGGACTGGAAAGTAATAGTTTCACAGTTTATCATTTTTCCGCAATCGGTTTTAATTAACCCGTGTTTTTGATAATCTGTGGTTATGGTGTTTTCCTTACGTTTTCGCGTAACACCTCGTTATCCGTGTGATGATGGGATGTGTTGCCACATCTTGGATCTACTAAGATGTACAAGTATCTGTAGAGACACTTCTGGTGGAGAGGTATGAAGAATGATATAGAAGAGTTCATCTCTAAGTGTCTCACTTGTCAGCAGATTAAGGCCGAAACATCAACTTCCAGGCGGTATATTGCAACCCTTACAAATCCCCAAATGGAAATGGGAAAATATCACCAAGGATTTCGTAGTGGGATTACCCAGGACCAGGAAGGGTTATGATGCGATATGGGTCATAGTAGACCAGTTGACCAAGTCTTCACATTTCTTACCTATGCAGTCTACAGCCAAGGTTCTTGAGCTTGCTGAGTTGTATATAAGGGAGATTGTATGGCTGCATGGAGTGCCAGTATTTATTGTTTCAGATTAGGATCTGAAGTTCAGATCACATCTATGGAAATAAGTACAGAACGAGCTGGGAACATAGTTGAATTTTAGAACAACATATCATTCTCAAACTGATGGTCATTCAGAACGCTCTATCCAAATCTTAGAGGATCTTCTTAGAGCATGTGTTCTAGATTGGGGAGGATCTTGGGATTACTACCTTCCATTAGCAGAATTCGCTTATAATAATAGCTATCAATCCAGTATTGATATGCCACCCTATGAAGCTCTTTATGGTAGGCCATGTAGATCCCCTCTCCATTGGGATGAATTTGGAGAAAGGAACATGGTAAAGTCTAAGGAGTTGCAACTCTATGCTGATAAGGTATCCTTGATCATGCAGAGGTTGAAACGGGCTCAGGATTGTCAGAAATCATATGCAGATGCACACATGTCAAACAAGTAGTTCAAAGCTGGTGACTATGCTTTCTTAAAGATCAGACCCATCCGTTCTATAGACAAGAACAAATGGAAGATTAATCTGAGATATGTGGGTCCCTATGAGGTTTTGGAGTGCATTGGTGAATGTGCTTATCGACTCGCTCTTCCTCCGCAATATAGTATGATGCACAATGGTTTCCATGTATCCAATTTGAAGCATTATGTGAAGGATGATAGTCATGTGCTGAATCATGAGCCTCTTGAGTTGTGAGAGAATTTGTCTTATCCAGAATAGCCTACAAAGATTCTCAATTCCAAAGTCAAAGTGCTCAGGAACAAGTAGATCCAGATGGTGAAGGTGCAATGAAACCATCATGGTGCAGAAGATGCAACCTGGGAACTACAAATGGATATGGAGCAATGTTTCCCACACCTTTTCCAGAAAGTTTAATTTTGAGGACAAAATTTCTTTTAATGTGAGTAGGATGTGATAAAGTGGTTTTTCTTTACCCTTTTTATACTTGTTCCTTTATACTACCTTAACCCTAAACCCTAGTCCAAAGAAAGATTAATTGACCAAACGAGGGTTGGAATCTTGAGCGCAAACTTTACCAACATGTAGGGAGTACTACTATGAACTTATGTTTCAAATTTCATGCCAATTAGACATTCCTAGATCTCTCTACAAATTTTCAAAGGTTTTGAAATGTTTATTTCTATTTAAAATCGTAACATTATACAAATGTATGATTTTGATCAGCTGATGGGTATTTTTAACCTGTCACACGGAGCCGAGGTCAGCAATACACGACTTGATCCACCCTGGCCACCGATGGCACGCCCACAGATCCAAAGTAGGATCAGACGAGCACAAGATCATCCCTAACCTTCGCTCAACTCAGGAAGACATGGCTACAACAACAAGTCCATGACCCCGACCATACATCTTGTTTTTACCCACTTCACGAGAAACCAACCGAGGCAACGCCTCCACCTCATCCCCAAAAATGCTTTAGCCCTCACATGACCCGTGATGGAAACCAGATCAACCTCCACGACTACCACTGACGAGCACCCTCTTCAAATCGAATTGAATAAGATTGGGCATCTACAAACTACCACCCCTCCTGCCTATATAACTTGCCCTTAAGATTCTCCTAGGCCCCTTTAGTCCTCCTTAGCCTTCAATACACCCGAAGCAAGCTCAAATCGCTCCGCCCTCAAGCTCACCTCCTCCAGTTCTCTCTGTTGCCGCATAAGCTGTTGTCCAGGGTGCTCCTTCTCTCCCGATATCAAATTGACTCACCCATCAACTCCACCGCACCACGCAGGCCTCCACCAACCTCTACTTGAGATTCCAACAGCACTTGCAAGCTCCCTCCACCCCTTTCTTCTTCGCAGCCGGCGAGGTGCTGAATCTTCTCGGTGGCGCACCACTCAATGAGGAGTCAAAACACAAATCCAAGCCTCCCTATCTCAGACCACCCTCATGAAGGTGATCCCGACCTCATTCTCACGCAAGGAAAGGCACAACCGTCGCCCGAGCTTGCCGGAGTTAGAGCTGGGCAACCTGCTTTGCAAACGACCAAGGAGGGAGCAGGACCCACTGAGTCAATGCAGACCAGTCAGGTAAATCCAAGTCACCCATCCCCATTATCTTTTAGATCTCATGATCAAAACACAATCATTGGATCTGAGCATCCAACGGCCCACCTTTTCCATCTCAGTTATTTATCACTGATTTCCAATTATTGCCAAGTGAATGTCCCGATCTTTGGAAATTCATTATAAGTAGTAGGAGTGTTAGAAAAATACGAACAAGTACTCTATTTTGATTAGAAAAATATGAGGATCACAATTATGATGTCGAAGAACCCTAAATATGACTCGTATAAGTACTCATGCTCAATTATGTATTTAACTTGTTTAATTATTTAGAAAATACTCAAATCTAATTAAATCACCAAAATCATGTAATCAACCTCTTTTTGTACTTAGGTATTTATGGAATGTTGTGTTCCAATTAATTTGACTCAAGTATTAGTACATTATAATTATCACTCTTTTTTCCCTATTTGACTTACCAAAAATGAGTGTAATTATTCATCAAGGTCTAAAGGCCACCAAATCGATTTAGAAATCCTACTCTGACATGATACTATTAAAAGTGGACTCAAATCCGTAGTCAATGACTCATACTCTACTCACATAAATCTAACCAAGAAAAAGGGCCTTGTATATTCTTTTAGAATTAATTGATGAATTTGCCAATGTATCTAATTAGTACCAAATCCCTTATAATTTTAGGAGGACAACCCCACTTCTGAGTAGAAGGTACTCCATTACCTCCCACTTGGTCATATTACTTGTTCTTGTATTATATGTGTAGTAATGTACCCAACATGTAATGATGAATGGTTTGGTGGTACTTGAATAATATGTTGCTTCATTTCTGTACCTATGTATATATACACCTGACATAATATATATGTTCCATTATATTTAAGCACTTGAACTTTTGGTAGTCAAGTGCTGGAAAATAATGTACTTCAACTCTTTGGTAGTCAAGTACTTAAAGGCGACCCAACTCTATGGTAGTATGATCACAATGAGATATGATCCAACTCTTTGGTAGTAGATCATAAAGGCCTTAATGCATTCAACCTTCGATGGTCAATGCATGGATGATATAATGGAAATTTTGTTTAAAATGTGCTTTTATCTTTTGTAAACAAACATTTGTGTTCAAGTGTATGAGTTTCTGATATATTGTTATTTTCCGTCAAGAGATAGTTTTATTCTTTTTCCAAGTTTAAATGTGAGGTATGATTTAAAGAAATGTAGACATAGTTAGTGTAATATATTCATATATTGTGCTGACGTGTACCAATTGCAAATGTTTTATAGGTACCTTTTGCATATGATGATGATGTTGCAACTCAATAAGCTAGCTCAACAAATCACATCTTTCATGGGGATGTTAAAGCTAAATGGGACTCTTAGTTTATGTTCTTTTTCATCTGCAAGTAGCTCTCTCATGTATTAAGTTTTCTTTTATAGAACTCCTATGCCTTCGGGCCCCTATGTAATTGAAATTTGGTTTGTTTAATGAAAATTGTTATTTTATGCATGTATATACTTGTGTGTTTGATCCACTTAGGGACGGGCAAAAATAACCTCTTTGTACACCTTATGTTGGCACCTGAGGTGTAGAGTGGGGTTAGGTTGTTAACCTCTAACATGAACATTATGCATATATGCTACATAAACAAGCATTAACATGCTAACAAAAGCCTGAGTCATTTGAAACACCATATATAAACTTTCCCACTTGGACCTGAGAGAATTGGGATGACTCTAGGACACACTATACAACTAAACAACATTCTATAAGATCCATCACCACATTTCTTCGTCGCTACCATAGTTCTGATGTTGCTATTGTCGATCACCTAAAAGGATGTCATGACCCACGGGTGAGACCCATGTCCCATCAAGAGATATAATTCTTAAGATCGCTTATTGTTTACAATAGGTTAAGGAACTAAACAATTTAAGCAGATCAAATAACTATAAGAGATAGACTTATCAGCAGTGATGATTAGCAAGATACATAGAGGAGCAGATAATAATTATCATCATTAGCGAGATTGTCATCCTTTACCTTGTTAACAATATAAGAAGATCAGTAACATAGCATCTCTTAACATCATGAATAAGTCTAGAATCATAAGAATAGCTAACAACATTAGCATGTCTAACATTTCAGATAAATCTACATCATAAGTAGAGCTAACAACATAAGCACAACTATCTGTATAAGAACAATTAGTAGTATAGGCATCTCTAATTAGAGAGGTATGGATAGCAATATACACATAGCTAACAACATCTGATAACTAATGTCATAATCATAGACAACATTGGCAGTATATCTATCAACTTAAACATGTATACTGTAAGTATACATCTATAACATGAGCATGTCCACAACATAAGCATATATACTACCTTTTTAATGCATTAAACATCATCACTATGTAAAGAGAACAAACAATGGTTATCATCCAATGTGAAGTGTTGCGTATAATCCTAAGAAGATATGCTACACAGTTGTATTACATTTTTTATTATTCCCTTGGGAGTTTGAGTCATACCACCCAAAGTTCAAATGAACCCTACAAAGGGTAATTCAGTTCTGTACAAAATTAGTGTCAGTATCCTAAGACCTCTTCCCCTTAGTCAGTACAAGTAAAAAGGCTATGACATATCATTCAATGATGCCACTAAATCAACATATAGTCAAGCTGCTAACAATTAGTCCTCCCTTAGTACAGGTTGTGGCACTAGAGAATAGGCTCATGTATTGACGTTCAGTAAGAGACATCGTATATTATATTGTTGCCTTTCACATTTCCCAATATTTGAGGCATGACCACAGTCCTCCTCCATAACCTGCAATTGTGGATGACAAGGATACACACTCAACTTGCCACCCCTTCATTCTTAATTGTATGCACTCTGAGTTTGTATTAGGAATACTCGTTTCACCATCCAACAAGTGTTGATACTGAAGATGGTTCTATGGCATAGGGAACTACATGATTAGAATTTCACTTGATTAGTTATTGCCAATTGGGTGAATTAAGGCTTCATAAAAAAAGTGGACATACAGACCCTAATTCACTTCTAGCAAACATTGCTATATAACAACTTCAAAAGATATAAAACATATGAAATTAATTATTCCCCATCTCATGATCACATGGTACTATTCACTTACCATTCATGAGACTACAATTTTCATCGTACTATCACAGGATATAAATACATATCATAATGCCATAGGGTATCAAACCTCATTAATATAAGAGGATTATAATTCGTTCAGGGCTCAACCATGCCCAATGGTCATTAAGACCATCATATCATTCTCTGCAAGATCATCATTATCTTTCCATGCCTTATTACAAGGCTCAACATACATCACCATTCATGATACACAAGCTTAGCATGATATTGCATTAAAGAACTAAAACATGTTCATAGAATAACATTGTAGGGTTATCTTAGCATTCAGGAGTATTCCTTTATTATATCACTTATAAGGAAGCTATAAGGTTGGCCATCATCATACTTATAGTGTTCAAGTTTAGCATAAGAAATCATAAATCATCAAGCTACGATGTCTACTAGTTAACAAATTAGAATTACAATCATTCATTAGGAAGGATATTCCATCATTATATTAATCACTCAAAGAAGGTTTGAATGACTAACTACCATCGTCTATTTGCATTAGGGTTAGGTTTAGGAAAATAGATGACATTGAAGTTATAGTTCAACACTCATACACAAACCCTAACTCATGGCATCCACATAGAATTGTGGATGCATAAGATAAAGAATAACCATCACCTATCATACCTTCCTCAAGTATGGATCCATGCATAACTCAAGTTGTAACCATAATATTTGTAACACACTAGGGTTTCAACAATACTAAAAGAATACTCCATTATTCTATTAATCATTCATGAGAGGCTAATCATGTTTAATCACCATCACCTAATGGTATAAGGATTAGGACTAACAACATAAGTCACATTGATGATACAAATCAGCATTCATACTCAAACCCTAACTCATGACATCCCCATCGGATCATGGATAGACAAGTTCAAGCATCACCATCAAACTCCATACTATCCTCAAGTATGGATCCCAACGTAACTCAAGGTGAAACCATCAAATTTATAGTATACTAGGGTTTCAACCACCATATAAGATTACCCCATTATTTTATTAACCATTTTAAGGGGGCTACTCATCATACATCACCATCATTTAGGTACATTAGGATTAGATGTAATAAGCTATACCTCATTTGGTTTACCCTTAACTCATTATGTTGATTATCAATAATATCAACCTGAGGGAAAAGGTATGACTAAAAATTTAAGGGTATTGACCATCCAATTCTCAACATTAGAACCAAAACATTATACTATATACTTCATTATAAACTATTGGATGTTGAACCATCTATTCACAACTATTGGATTAGGTTTAACATTTCAAAACCATCAGCTGATATGTAGGTTTAACCATTCGATCATCTAATCAAATAACCCATTAGTTTAGGGATTAAATAAAGCAACTCATGATACCTAGTTAGACCATCGTATGGTAGCCCGAACCACCATTAGTTTTGACACATTATATCACCATCAGCCGATAGGGTCAATACTACCATCATGAACACCCTCAAATGTTAAGCTAAAATCACCATTGGATCATATCATCTTTAGGGGACTAAACCATCAATCATTGAGATTACAAAAGAATCTAGAACTGAAATATGGTGTGACCAATGGTTAACATTATCAAATGTCACCATGGTTCATCACCATCAGTTTCCAAAAATGTATCTCCATTGCTTCTAATATATGGTCATGCATCAGTTCATGTACAAATTTGAAAATTAGCGTAAAACACTAAATATATGCCATTATTTGATAGGTACTTAGAACCATTGGTTGGTATGTAATCAAGTACCAAGTCTTACACTATCTTAGGAAGGTCACACACATGATTTCAGGTTCATATAGAATTGTAAACAAATCAAGGAACAACATAAATTCCAAATCCTAAGCAAGAATAACTTTTATAAGAACGTGAGTAATCAAGCTTGTAGTAAGCATTAAAAGTGAAGAGGGTCATAAAAATTGCCTCTAGGGAAGAAGATCTGAGTCCAAGAAGCAACTCGAGCAAAGAAGGTGAAGAACCATATATTTAGGTCTGAATTTGGCCAAGTAAGCTTCTCTTCCAAGAAAGGGAGTAAACTGTAGGTGAAGGGAGCAAGAAAGATAAGTTCCTTAAGCTTTAGAGCAAACTTTACCATGGAAAAGCAAGGTTCCATATAGTAAGAAGTTAGGAGGAATAGAAATAGCAAAAAAAATGGAGGAGAGAAGGATATACTTACTAGTTTAGGTCAATATCATGAAAAGGAAGCTTTACAAACCCTAGATAAGGGTAGATTCGAACCCTATATGCTCCAACAAGAAGGTTGTCCATCTTCTTTTACCTTGGGCACTCTATTCACCCCCAAGAAGGTGAAAGATAAATTCTAACGGAAGGGAAGGGATAAGATACCAAAAGTTTAATTTGGTAGCCTAAGGATAAGTATATAAAGTTGAAGGATAAGGAAAAAGAAAAGCTTGAGGTGTCCTAGTAGCGCTCCATGCATCCATGGCCTTAAACTATTATGGATATACAAGGAGCCACACGAGAATCTGATCCAATGTTCATGGAGACCTGAAAAGCCATCATTTGTTGGCTTTCCAAGCCAATCAAATTAACCATTGGTGGATAGCTCCTAAAGGTAGATCATCCAAAAAGGGGTAAACCCTATAATACCCTTGCAGAAAACACCTCCAAAAAAAGGTTAAACTAGGATAACCATAGACAAAAAAGCTCAAGAATGATAAGGAAACATCTAAGGATTATAATTCATGTGAAAAATTGCAAGTAAAACCTATGAGTTGGGTAAATTTCATAAAAGTCCAAAATGTGCATAAAATTGCATAACTTGCACAAACATTGTACAAATCGGACCAAATTTGAAACTTAGGATTGTCACATGATATCAAAGAACCTCAAAAAATATAATTAAGGTTTTCAATAGCAAAATTATGATAATTCAATATGTTAAACCATTTAAGAAAGGTTAGGGTTCTCACAACCATAAACCCCTAACATGGATTTCTCCCCCGAAATCCAAGGCAAACAAAGATGGCTACTTCCCATGCACCTAATCATATTATCTTCACAGCCTCCTCCTATATCATGGTGATGTAATATCACTCTTATAGGACTCATGTTCTTCTCCCTCAACTCCTACATGTCTCATCTTTGTTTAGCACAAAAACCACCACATAATAAACATTCTCATCCAACTCCACCTCCATTGTCTGTATCACTTGTCTAGGAGTGGGGTGACACTCCCATCAACTATGGAACATAGAAACTTGTTGTGACACCTGTACCACTCTGGTAGTAACTTTTCAACTTGAAATTCTTAATGTTATCCCAAATTGATCTATCTGTTATATTGACGTATCACTCAAAAGTCATATTTGCAAGCTTTTTACCAATCATGACATGTGTCCCATACCATTAAATTCCTTACAACATTACAAAAGGTGATGTATCCATCCCTTTACTCTAGATACACTAACACTGGAACACTTCTTCTTCATCGTCTAGAAAAAATGTTGACGCTGACACCTATCATTCCATGCAAGGAGAAACATCATTCCTAGTCAACCTTGTTAGGGGTGAAACAACAACACTATCTTAACCTTACTAGGATTTACACAACATACTTAGGAGTATTGTCATAATCACAATAAGATATTTTACTTAACCCCCAACTCATTCTTATTCAACATGTCACACAGATATTGCTTCTTCAGAAACCCTAAGGTTTTTCAAATATGTTGATCATGTTGTTGACCATCTTTAAACTTTTTGGAGATGTTACCATTCAAAATTTGTCACAACTCATAATTACACTACATGAGCACTCTATCGCTCAAGTTCATAAGCATTATTGATGCATTGGTTACTCTAAACAACATAACCCTAAACTCACCATGACCATTCAACTTATGTCATCCATCCTAATTCTTATCCATTAATATTCCAACCTCAAGCCTATCTAAAGAAACATTATAGCACTTGTTGACTGGACAATCAACCATCTATCCTTGGAAGCAGTCTTGCCCAACTCTCAGTAGCCCATATACAACATAAAAGAATCACTCTCCTTCCCAACCACAAATAGAGGATCTCAACATCAACTCTCTCTCTCTCTCTCTTTCTCTATATAAGGGAAAGGAACACTAAAAAGATCATCTGATACATACCTTCAAACTCTGGTACCATAGATACACCCTAGATGCTAAGATTTATCACCTTCGTATTCATTACATGTGCTATAAAAACTCATACCCTGGTCTCATCCACTTCCTCAACATCATAACTGACAAATAATGTGTAGGAATAGTCTCTCTAACTCTTGGAAAGCTCAAAAAACATGTTAATAAAAAATATTAAGATCTTGGAACATAGTGCACGACAACCACACATCATATCAAGATATCCATTCCCAGGATTTCAACGAATCCACATGTACCAAGTGACATAATATCCACTTAAAGGCTACACATCAAAAAGAAGGAACACAAAGGGAAACACACTTCCCATACCACTGCAACATTGCCTTGGTCATAGCAAAAAGGTAACCAGTTCTATTTTCCCCATGAAGATTACACTTTTTATGAGTCATCTTACTTCTTTAAGCTCGGGTACCTTGCCATCAACATAGTAATTATCAAGATTAACGTATCTCATTGCTCTTTTCTTGTTAACTATCCATCATGCTTGTATATGTCCCCTTGGTTTATCAAGTTTTTTAACCCTTTATCATGGGATAGATCACTGTATTCCATATTTTCTTCATTAATCTGGGACCGTCTCCCTTAATTTCTTTGACATATCATATAGATTTTATGTTAACACATTTGTACACACATAGGTTGATATGAGATTAACTCAGGTTCCATTTTATCCATCTATCTATATTCTTATCCATCTTCTCATATCACACTGATCTTAAAGTTCTCTTCATTTTATGTGAGTTTTATACCTTGAATCACTTCATTAGCATAGACTTATTCGTCTTTTACTTTATTATCTTCTTGAATTATATCTTGAAGAACTCCTATTTTGTTAATTTACATTCATATTTAGGTTTCAAGATATCATATCTTTTACTTGTAGTTGCCAATCATTCAATTTTTGATAGATTAAGATGTAATTCTTATCTTCTTTAGGATAGGATTGAGATATTTGCACCAAGATTTCTAATTATTATGCTCTTTATATTGTTTCAAAATAACCGCTTGATCAGAGTAATCATAAAGATAACAATCTAAGAGTTCCATACTTACCTTTTCTTTAATAATTGAATACCTGGCTAGGGCATGCAAATATTGAGTTCAGGTAGTATGCACCATGTTTTATGTCATGTTCCTAACTTAGACATCATTCTAGTCCTAAGTCCTAGTGTCCCTATAGACTTAACAAAACTAGAAATCTAATACCAACTGGTCATAACTCGTTACACTAAATGAGATTACTCAAAACACTAAACACGGTCAATCACTAATTCAACACATACCCATAAAATAGGTTAATTTAAAACTGATTTCATCAACACTTGCTAAAAAATGTTTGCATAAGAGTCCAACATCTTTCTTGTATTCATACTATGCCAAGAATTTGATACAATTTGTTCTATGGCCTTAGCCACAACATATATACACACATTAGAATATTATTCATATATGCCACATAAACAAGCATTAACATGATCACAAAAGCCTGATTCATTTGAAACACCATATACAAACTTTTCTCGCCTGGACTTGAGAGAACAAGTATGACTCTATGACACTCTAGAGAACTCAATAACCTTCTCTAAGGTCCATCACCATATTTCTTCCTCACTGCCACAATTCTGTTGTTGCTATTGTCGATCACCTAAAAAGATGTGGTGACCCACTGGTGAGACCCATGTCCCAATGAGAGATATAACTCTAAACATCAGTTATTGTTTACAATAGGTTAAGTAATTAAACAAATTAAATAGATTAAACAAGTATAATAGATAGGCTTAGCAGCAGTGATGATTAGCAAGATACATAGAGGAGCAGATAATAATAATCATCATTAGCCAAATTGTCATCCTTTACCTTGTTAACAATATAAGAAGTTGTGTAGTATGTGCAAAAATAACATCATAAGCAAGTTTAGTAACATAGCATCTCTTCACATCATGAATAAGTATAGAAACATAAGCATAGCTAACAACATTAGCATGTCTAACAGGTCGGGTAGATCTACATCAAAAGTAGACCTAACAACATAAGCTCAATTATTTGTATAAAAATGATTAGCATTATAGGAATGTCTAATTCAGAGGCATAACTAGAAATATAAGCATAGATAACAACAAGTGATAACTAATGTCCTTTTGAAGGAAGTAGGTTTACGTGGGTTAATAAGAAGATACACACTCCCACCATTTGGCAGATGATTGATAGGGTCTTGATGAATGACCCCTGGATGGCAACTAGGCCGGCCACAAAGACCGTTCATCTTACCCGATACAGAGTCTCGGGCCACTTCCCCCTCCTCGTTCATCCCGGGCAAATGTCGTAGAGAAGATGAACCTCGCATTTCTCTTTCCGGTTAGTATGGCTTTAGCATGAAGACTGCTTGAAGGTGATAGATCAGGCTTAGGAGGAACTAATTGTGGGACACCCGGCGTTCATTGTGTTTTGTAAGTTGAAGAGGGTTAGAGAGGCGCTGAAGACCGGGAGCACAAAAACATTTGGGGACACCGCCCAACGACTCAAGGACTTGGAAGACGTCTTTGCCACTACTCAGATTGCATACGATGAAAACCTCACCTTGGTTAATGAAGGTTTGTTAAGGAATGCGGAAATGGAGCTGCAGCAGCTACTTGACCAGGAAGAGGCCCTATGGAAGGAAAAGTCACAGATTGATTGGCTTTTTGATGGAGAATGCAACACACCTTTCTACCATGTGATGGTCAAGGCGAGGAGGAGAAAACGATCATTGGCGAGTCTTGTTTTGCCGAATGGATCAAGGATTTCCGATGTCGATGAAATGGTGGGGGCAACAGCCTCTCATCTTCAATAGTTCTATAGTGAGGAAGGGGACATTGATGAGGAAGAGCTTGATATCTTTCTGCTAGGGGTTCCAGATGTAATCTCAGGAGACAATAACATAGTTGTTATGGTGACACTGTGGCTAGAGGAAGTGCTTGCTATGATTCATCAGATGGATAGAAATGCAACTCCGGGGCCAGACAGTTTCACGACACCTTTCTACATAGCTGCCTGGAACATTATTAGAGATGACTTCCAAAACTTGGTTGAGGCCTTCTTTTCACGACAACAATGTCATAAAAGTATGTATTATTGTCAGATTCTTTTGATCCCTAAGAAGGATTCACCAGAGAGCCTCACATCGGACTTCCTCCCTATTTCTATTGAGAATTTGTCCCTCCAGATCATGAGACGTATCATGAGCACTAGGCTATCGAGGATCATGCCTCAGCTGATATCCAGAGTACAAGGGGACTTCATTGAAGGAAGGGACATAACTAATAATGTGAAGTTGGCCAAGGAATTAATACATGACATTAAGCATGGGGCAGACTATCCCAATGTTGTGATCAAGTATGGCATGTCAAAAGCTTATGATAGAGTTGTATGGATAGTAATGAGAAGAATACTGGAGAAGGTGGGTTTTTGTCATGAGGTTATTGACCTGTTCTTGAGTCCCTACTACTGTGCCTAGGCGTAAGTAACCATTGGGGAAGCCACCACTGACTTCTTTCCTTTCAAGCGCGGATTGAAGCAAGGAATGTGATATCGCCATATCTGTTTATTATTTTTGAAGAGGTGCTTTTCAGAAAGATACATGCTTTATCTGAGAATCGATCCATCTCATGATTCAGAATAAGAGGTCAGGGTGTTGCGCCCTCTGCCTTGATGTATGTTGATGACATTTTGATTATCTCCAATGTTGATCGGTCTTCCGTCGCCGCTTTGCATGATGTGTTCATTACTTATGAGAGAGCTACTGGGCAGTGCATCAATAGAGAGAAATTAGTATGTGTGGTGGGAAGCACCAATCAAAACTGAGCAGAAGCTATTGCAGCTGAGTTCGGCATTGAGAAGGTTGTTGATTCATTCACGTATTTGGGCATGCCAATGACGATGGGTCGTATGAGGTTGGCAGACTTTGAATATCTCATTCGCAAGATAAATGACAGAATTGCTTCTTGGAAAGCCAGATTCCTATCCTTTTTCGATCGTCGCATGCTCATCGCTCATGTCCTATCCTCTATAATAGTTTACACAACAGCTGCCCTTGGAATCCCCGCGGGTATTGCGTAGCACATTGACAAGATGATGTCCAGATTCCTTTGGGCATACAGGCGTGACCACAACAGGAAAGCTTGGGTAGGATGGAACCGGGTGGCGACCCCCTTTGATCAAGGTGGTGTCGGGCTTTCGACAATACATGCCATCAATGAAGCATTCTTGGAAAAAGCATGTTGGGAAATAATGGCTGACAAGTCATTGTGGGCAATGTATTGTCGGGATAAATATGCGAGTTGCTCGCCATGTAGATCGGGTAGTCATACTTTTTTTTGAGAGTTAGTAATACTGCCTCGCCTTTCTAGAGTAAGTTGTGGAAGATGTTCCCCACAATTACTCCTTGATGCAGATGGATAGTTGGAAGAGGACACTTTCCTTTTTGGGATGGCAGATGGTGTGAGGATAGGCTCAGGGATTACGCCTTGATGCCTAGTGATCGGAATCACAATTTCCTTGTCAATGAATTCTGGAGCATGGGCAGTGGATGGGATTGGGGATCACTCCAGGAGATTCTAGATGAGCAAGGACTGGATTTGATAAGAAGATTCGGGGCTATTGTTACTGATGATGATGATAGGATGGTGTGGACACTTGATAAGAGAGGCTCCTTCTCCATGAGATCGATCAAGAGTATTCTGAGACATCAGAGACAGGAAGGGTCGGCTGATCTAGGAAAGATCTGGGGGATGGATACTCCAAAAGAGAGTGTAGTTATATGGAAGTTCGCAAGAAGAGCAACACCAACTGATGATAACATTCAATGCAGGCGTTGTATCCCCATTGCATCGAGGTGTGATTGTTGTGAAGATCCTCAGGTAGAAGACACTCATCATCTCCTTTTCCAGAGCCAAATAGCAAAGTTCCTATGGGCCAAATTCAGTGATATCACTGACAGGGAAGCGCCGACGGACATCCCATCCCTTCTGAACATGTGCTCGAGAGGGCGATCACAAATGCTTGAGGATTGGATTGCTGGCATAATCACCATTCTTATCCCGAGTAGCATTTGGCAAATGAGGTGTGCGGCCAGATTCGATGGCGCTAAGCCATCGGTCACCAGAGAGTGGGAAAGAATCACATTTAGCATCAACCGAATGTTGAAGAATGAGGCTTTTAACTCGACTGATAATGTGTGTCTGTATCAAATGATGACATTGGCTAACTTGGAGGAGCCAATGATGAGATTGAGGGAGATTTGTTTGATCAGATGGGTGCTGCCAGACCTGCATAATATGAAGTTGAATGTCTCCATTGGCAGAAATAGAGATCCTAACAACACGAGAAGCAGGTGGATGGCAGGGGTTGTCTGGAATCATAATGCAGATTTGTGCTTAACATTTTAGACTTGACTTAAGACCTCAGAGTTTGATTTGGCTTACCTAAAAGCTTGCATGGTCACTCTCATGATGGTTGAGGACTATATGCTTAACATCTCGTCCATTGAGGTGGACGACGACAAGACATATAACATCCTCTGGAGGGAGGCAGCTGAACCTTGGAGAGCTTCTCCATACATTAGAGATTTCAGGGAGGAGATCAAGCGGATGGGCATAACTGGCTCGGTAGCTCATAAGGCTGCCAACTCGATTCCGAATGAATTAGGCAGATGGGGGAAGGACTTGCATGAAATCTATGTCTGTTTGGACCCTAGAGCCCTACCTGTGCGTATTAGAAGCATGATGATTCTGGAGAAGAGAAGTACCCCGTATGTTGTTTTGAAGAAAAAAATGTTGTTGAGTGGTCAGGTTCCAATGTTTTAGGAGGGGGATCGTGAGGCTTTAGTTTTGGTGTTTTGTTTTGAGGCTTTAGTGTTTGGGATTATACCTGCGTATAATAAGCAGGAGTTGTATCCTTTGCATATTCTGCAAACAAGAGGGGGGGTGGGATGAATAGAGTACCCCTAGCTTAATATAAATAAATAAACACATCCAACACTGGTAGTATATATATCAACTGAAACATGGCTATTGTAAGTACACGTCTATAACATGAGCATGTCCACAAGATAAGAATATCTACTACCTTTTTAATGCATTAAATATCATCACTATGTAAAGAGAACAAATAAGGGTTATCATCCAATTTGAAGTGTTATGTATAACCCTAAACAGATATGCTACATGACTATATTACATCTTTTATTAAGTCATTAGGAGTTTGAGTCATACCACCCAAAGTCCAACTAACCCCTGTGAAGGGGTATTTGGTTATGTACAAGATCTAGGTGTGTAGGTATCCTAAGATCTCTTCCCCTTGGTCAGTATGAGCAAAAAGGCAGTGACATATTAGTCAATGATGCCACTAAAATGGCATATAATCAAGCTACTAACAACTGGTCCATCCTTATCATAGGTTGCAACACTAGAGTGCTGACTCACACATCGCCATTCTATAAGAGGCATCATGGAGTTATACTGTTGGCTTTCATATTTCAATATCCAAGGCATGACTATAGTCATCCTCCATAGCCTACAATTGTGGATGATAAGGAAACACACTCAACTTGCAACCCCCACATACTAAATAGTATGCGCTTTGAATTCCCCTTAGGAATACTCGTGTCACCATCCAGCAAAACCTGACACTAAAGATGGTTCTATGGCATAGGGCACTACATGATTAGAATTTCACTTGATTAGTTATTTCCAATTGGGTGAATTAAGGATTCTATAAAACAAGTGTACATAAAAACCCAAATTCACTTCTAGCAAACATTGTTATATAACAACTTCAGAAGATATAAAACGTATGAAATTTATTATTCCTCATCTCATCATCCCATTGTACTATTCACTTGTTGTTCATGAGACTACACTTGTCATCATACTATTACATGATATAAATCCATATCACAATTCCACATGGTATCAACCCTTATCAATATAAGAAGATTATACCTCATTTATGGCTCAACCATGCCCAAAGGTAAGTAAGACCATCATATCATTCCGTACAAGATCATTATTATCTTTACATGCCTCATTACAAGGCTCAACGCACATCACCATTTGTGATACATAGGCTTAGCATGATATTGCATTAATGAACTAACACATGTTCACATGAAAACATTGTAGGGTTATCTTAGCATTTAAGAGTATTCCTTTATTATATCACACATAAGGAAGCTATAAGGTTGTCCATCATACTTATAGTGTAAAATTTTAGCATAAGAAAGCATAAATCATAAAGTTATGATGTCCACCAGTTAATACATTAGAATTACAATCATTTATTAGGAAGGATCTTCCATCATTATATTAATCACTCAAGGAAGGATATAATGACTAACACCATCACATATTTGCATTAGGGTTAGGTTTAGCAAAATAGATTACATTGAAGTTATAGTTCAACACTCATACACAAACCCTAACTCATGGCATCCCCATACAATCATGGATGCATACAATAAAACATCACCATAACCTTTCATACCTTCCTCAAGTATGGATCCATACATAACTCAAGGTGTAACCATCATATTTATAGCATACCAAGGTTTCAAAAATAATAAAAGAATACTCCATTATTCTATTAATTATTAACGGGAGGCTAATCATGTTTAATCACCATCACCTAATGGTATTAGGGTTAGGAGTAACAAGATAAGTCACATCGATGCTATATATCAACATTCATACCCAAACCCTAACTCAAGGCATCCCCATCAGATGATGGATACACAAGGTGAAACATCACCATCAAATTCCATACTATCCTCAAGTGTGGATCCAAACATATCTCAAGGTGAAACCATCAAATTTATAGTATACTAGGGTTTCAACCACCATAAGAGATTAACCAATTATTTTTTTAACCATTCAAGGGGGCTACTAATAATGAATCACCATGACTTAGGTACATTAGGAACAGATGTAACAAGTTATACTTCATAGGTTTACCCATTAACTCATTATGGTGATTATCAATTATATTCACCCGAGGGAAAAGGTAAAACTAAAACGTTAAGGGTATAGACCATCAAATTCTCATCATTATAACCAAAACATTATACTATAGGATACATTATAAACTATTGGATGTTGAGTCATCCATTCACAACCATTGGATCAGGTTTAACATTTCAAAACCATCAATTGATATGTAGGTTTAACCCTTAGATCATCTAATCAAAGAACCCATTATTTTAGGGATTAAATGAAGAAACTCATGATGCCTAGTTACACCATCATGTGGTAACCAGAACCACCATCAGTTTTGACACATTATGTCACCACAGCGATAGGGTCAATACTACAATCATTGAACACCGTCGGTTGTTGAGTTAAAATTGCCACTGGATCATATCATCTTTAGGGCACTAAACCATTGATCATTGAGCATCCAAAAGAGTCTAGAACTACACTAAGGTGTGAACAACAGTTAAAATTATCAGCTATCACAATGGGTCATCACCATCAGTTGCCACAAAGGCATCTCCATTGGTTTTAATATAAGATCATGCATTGGTTCATGTATAAAATTGAAAATCAGCCTAAAACACTAAGTATATGTCATCGTTTGATAGGTACTTATCATCATTGGTTGGTATATAAGAAAGG
This sequence comes from Alisma plantago-aquatica, assembly GCA_963693085.1. NCBI lineage: Eukaryota > Viridiplantae > Streptophyta > Magnoliopsida > Alismatales > Alismataceae > Alisma > Alisma plantago-aquatica. The sequence goes on along the minus strand of OY856413.1, from coordinate 308,885,469 downwards.
ACCAAGTCTTCCTCTACCTCAGGAAGGCCCGCACATGATTTCAGGTTCATATAGAACTAGAAACTAATCAAAGAACACCATTTAATTCGAAATCCTAACCAAGAATAGCTTTTATATGCATAGATCTTCATTTTAGAGCAAGAACATGAGTAATAAAGCTTGTAGTAAGCAATAAAAGTGAAGAAGGTTACAAAACTCACCTCTAGAAAGAAGATTAGTGTCCAAGAAGCATGAAAAATCAGCCAAAGAAGGTGAATAACCCTAGATTTAGGTCTAAATTCTGCCAAGTAAGCTTCTCTTCCAGGAAAGGGAGTAAACCCTAGGTGAAGGGAGCAAGAAAGATAAGTTCCTTGAGCTTTAGAGAAAACTTTACCATGGAATAACAATTTTCCATTCAGTAAGAAGGTAGGAGGAAGAGAAATAGCAAAAAAAATGAAGGAGAGAAGGATATACTTACTAGTTTAAGTCAAGATCACTAGAAGAAAGCTTTGCAAACCCTAGATAAGGGTATATTTGAACCCTAGATGCTCCAAGAAGAAGGTTGGCTATCTTATTCTACCTTGGGCACTCTATTCACCCTCAAGCATTTGAAATATGAAACTCTAACAATAGGAGAGACATTAGAGACCAAAGGTTTGGCAACACATCCCATTATCACACAGAAAATGAGGTGTTATGCGAAAACGTGCGGAAATCACCATAACCACAGCTTATCAAAAACACGGGTTAATTAAAACCGATTGCGGAAAACTGATAAACTGAGAAACATATTACATTCCAGTCTATATCCTGCAAGAAAACCTGTCATGTACATATCCACACAAGCCTGGATACATGTCCACAGCTTATTGCAATAGCTGTCTTGTCATAACCATGAGTTCACCACCTGTTCATACATACAAAGGCCCACATCTGGCGATCAGCAGGATATACAAACGATCTCGGTTGTACATCGTAAAACATCGTCAAAACACCGCCAAGGACCTGAGAGTACAGGGATGACTCTAGACTCAAAACATCAAAACAGCAGCATCTCCAAAGCTTGCCTTCTACTGATATTCTTGCTGCTCGGCTGCAACTCCGCGACCACAACCACGACAAGCTCGACCACCTAAAAAGGGTGAAAACTAGCGGAGTGAGATAATTGAACATTGTCCCAGCGGGAGGCATAACTCCGCGCCAAAACTACAAAACCTCAAATAAGCATTTATATGAGCAGATCTATTGATAAGGAATATAACAGAAATAGTTTATGAAAAGCAAGGCCATCAGTACCATACAATTTACCAGTTGTACCAAAAAGGCATATAACCTGCTTACCCCTCAATGGGACATGATTGACAAGATGAAATATATATAAAACTCACCACATAGGAGTAATGCACAAGCAATTGCAAGATAATTAAAGTTAACTACACAAACAAGGCCTCAACCAATGTTTCGTGTTTGTCTTTAAACAGTACATACTAAACGGCTAGATTACGTTTTATTATGCCCTGAGGAATTGAACCGTATCGTTCAATTCCAACCTTCGGCTGCGAAGCCCATAGCCGGTGCCATATAAGGTCAATGGAAGAGCCGGAATGCAAGACCTTCTCCGCCTCATGTCCGTACATAAGTATAATATAAGCAGGACCGCAGTCTCATGCTGAAGTGGTCATAAGCCACAGGGTTAGCTCTTCAGGCTACCCTATGCCTAGCCCGCCTTGGTACAAGTCACGACGCTAGTAAAACTGAGCCACGTGTCTAAACACTGTGCTCTGAGCCATGAACGCATTCATGCTCAATATATCATATATATGGGCTATGTTCACCTTGCCCTTATCATAACTGGGCTATGTTCACCTCGCCCTTGAGTCTACAACCGCAGTTGCACTCTTACCTCCTCACTTTAGGCTAGGAGCAACCTCGCATATTCAACAATATGCGCACTGGGTTAACCCGCAGGAGAACCCATTTCATCATCACCCTATCCTTACTGGTGATGAATCTATGGCCAAGGCAAACTACTTTATAGATTACACTTTGATTAATTAGTATCTTTTAGACGTATTGCAAGATTCAACCAAGTTGTATAACATGCAAGATATAACAGAAAGTAAATAGCATAAACTCAACATTATGCATTTTCTACAATTTACATCACATTGATCCATCACAAGGATCTCACATCACATGTTATCACTTGGCCTCTTGCCAACCATCCCGATCCATCTCAAGGATCATCACATTTCATGGGATCTCAATCCCTCATTACATAGTACCACAGCCTCTCAAGGCTTTCAACATCATTATGGAACACCTTTCATAATACACCAGTCATCACAGTATTCACATATAATCATTTCTCATAGCCTTTCATTTGTCTAGCATTACCTGCATAGTTAACATCATTCATTATCCATGTGAATAATCAAGAGACTTACATTATCAACATAAGATGATAATTAGGGTTAAGTACATTGCCAACACATAATGGCAATAACAGCTATATCCGTGCCTCATCTTAATGTCACACATGTAATCACATTATCAAGCAACCCTAATGCATGCTCAAGATCACATTGTCATTTAAGAAATAGAGTAGTTACATTCATATGCATGTGCTCAGCCATAAGAACATAAATGTCATTATTAAGTAATGTGTCATCATGAAAACATAGTTAACATATCACCTTTCCATGACAGATCATGCCCTCACAAGAGATACCATGAACTCTCACTAATAGCCATCCCGGGAAGACCCATTCGTATCTACCCCTATCGGGCATGCAACCCTAACAGGCGTGCAGGGTGTCCGGGCGAGCCACTCAGGTGTGCAAGCTATCAGGCGAGCACTGATGTGTCGGGTGAGCAAAAGAGGGTTGAGCGAGCAGGCTTACCAAACGTGTAAGCAATGAGCCGGGTACTGAGTCATGCAAGGTGGAACTGGGTGAGCGAGATAGAACTGGGTGAGCAAGCTATCAGGCGATTCAAGCCGGGCGAGCAGGTTAGAGCCGCGTGAGCAAAGGGCCTATCGGGCGAGCCAAAGTGTCGGGCGACAGAGCGAGCAAAACCACTGAGTGAGCAGAACTATATCGGGTGAGCAGGGTTACAGAGCGACACACGTGCAGGGCGAGCCAGACATAGAGCGAGCAGACGTGTGGGGTGAGTAGATCATGTCGGGTGAGCAGCCCCATCGGGCAAGCAGCCTGTCGGGCAGAGCTGGCTCAGGGCGTGCAAGGGTCGGATTGCTCACCCACCCAAGGATCAAACAGGAAGAACCATGCTCACTCAAGCCATGCAAGGGAGAACTAGGGCAAGGGTTGTTGAGCAGCACCTTCCCAAACACATCTCGACCAAGGTGCATCTTATCCAAACCATCTAAACGAGCTCACCATCTTGCCCAAGGTGAGAGGAGAGTCTTGCTCAAGCCACTAAGTCATGAACTCACCTCAATCGGGTAGGAGAGAGGAGTGTTTCTCATGACACTAGGACCAAAGCTCACTCATCTAAACCAAGGGGAGAAAGGAGTATTTCTCTCCTAAATCCTAACACATATGGATCAGCCAACATGCAAGCTAAACAAGAACCAACTACTAACATGTAAAGGCAAGATTAAAGCAACACATATGAGAGAAGAGGATAGAGTAGTTAGGGTTAGAGTCATGCAACCCGCCTTAAGCTCCAAGGAAGAAGATGCACTTTGAGCTCTAAGGGTTGTCGACCACCAAAGCTCCTCCAAAGGGGTGTGTCGGCCTCCACTCTTCCTTCTCCAAGGGTGTATCGGCCTCCAAGCTGCTCACACAAGGGTGTGTCAGCCACTAAGCAAGGGGAAAGAGAGGGTGTCGAGCACAAGAAGGAGAGGAACTAAAAGGGACCTCAAGCTAAGGAAGGGATCACTTATATAGATGAGAAAGGAGGAGAAACCAAGGTAAGCTCTTGCTACGTGTCGTCCACCCAAGGGACACATGTCCACCAACTCAAGACACCACTCTTGCAAGCCATAAGACACTTGTCCAAGATGTGTACCATGTGTCCTCCAAACATGACCAAGGTTGGACCAAGCTTCATGGGCGACACACCAAGCTAGCTCTAGGCCGACACAAGCTCCTTGTTGGCCGAAACACACACACCCTAGGCCGACACACACCTCACTTGGCCGACTCAAGCCTCAAGCAAGCCCAAACAAGGAACCTCAAGGCCCAAACAAACTCAACAAAGGCCCAAAGAACTCAAACAACAAGCCCAAACCTTCCTCTCAACCCTAGAGGAAGCAAAGAGAGAGAAGAACACCTCTCAAGGTGGCAAACTTGCTCACAAAACCCTAAACTTGGGTGATTTGCAAGTAGCACCTCCAACTCTCAACAAAGCACAACCAAACCCTAATCACCACTAAAGGTGATTAGCAAGCATCAAACCATAAAGGTTAAGCAAATAAGATAGGGTAAGCCCTAAACGCAGGTCAGGGTCCTCCAGATAAAGGATAAGTATATAAAGCTTAAGAATAATGAAAGTGAAAAGCTTGAGGTGTCCTAGTAGCTCTCCATGTGTCCATGACCTTAAACTATTATGGATATACAAGAAGACACACAAGAATATGATCCACTATTCATGGATACCTTCTTAGCAATCATTTTTTGGCTTTCCAAGACAATCAAATAAACCATTGGTGGATAGCTCCTAAAGGTAGTTGTTCCATAAAGGGGTAAACTCTAAAATACCCTTGAAGAAAACACCTCTAAAATAAGTTTCAACTAGGTGCCCCATAGACCAAAAAGCTCAAGAATGATAAGGAAACATCTCAAGATTTTAATTCATGTGACAAATTTCAAGTAAAACCTCTGATTTGGGTAAATTGCAAAAAAGTTCAAAATTTGCATAAAATTGCATAACTTGTACAAACATTGTCCAAATTGGACTAAATTTGAAATTTAAGCTTGTCACATGATATAAAAGCACCTCAAAAGGTTTAATTAATGTTTTCATCACTCAATTATGATAATTAAACATGTTCAACCATTTAAGCAAGGTTAGGGATCTCACAATTCTAATTAAAGAAACAAGTATAATTATGTTCCTTGAACATTTAAGTCAAGATGATGTCTAGAATTTCATTAGTATCTTGGAAGAAAAACTCACAATATTATGGATCTGGCATACCTTTTTAATGCCAACTTTTACTTAAACAAGGGTTTGTTGTGTGTTGTTAGTAAAAAATGGATGAAATTCACATAGGACACTAAATGTTTCCAATTTTCTTCACAAGGTTATAAGCCAAAAAGACTTAAAAGGTGTGATCATTGCAGCTCCCATCCCGCTCCCGTGCAACTGAGAGGGCGACTAGGGTTCACTGCCACCGATCCTGGGGGAGGGGGCTCGGCGGCCTGGGTGCGCCGCCCTGCTCCCTCGGGGCCACCTCTGCCGTCTCTTCTGTCGGATCATATCTCTGCTGGTGCTTTGTTGTTGTGCTCCTCTCCCTCTACTTCGCGCCCCTTTCTTTCGAAAGCTGGGTTTTGGATCCTAGATCCAGGTCGGCTGGGCTCGGAAGGGGAGTTGATAGCTGCAGTGCCTTCTTTGGTTGTTGCTAGCTTGTCGTCATGGGTGTTTGAGCTGTTGTGAGGAACCCCACGGTTTCCGGTCCTGCAGCTGACTTTGGCTTTTCCTCCCCTCTTTCCTGCGTTTCCTTGGAGTTGGTTTAGGCTTTGTTTGTTTTTCAGGTCTCACTGGGTATCAGCATTGTTAGTATCTTTCCTTAAGGTCTTTCTATCCTTCCTTTGTGAAGGTGGTTGTGTTCTCTGGGTTCTTCCAATGTTTTCATCCTTGTTTGGGGTTTATCCCCTGTCTGATTTTGGTAGCTTGGCTGTCTATTTGTGCTCGATGTGTTGGTGGAGGTCTGTTGGCTCCATGGGTGATGGTGATCTTGCTTATTCTGGTCACCTCGGTGGAGGTAAGGGTGTCTTTGCAGATGCAACTCAGGATTGTGGTTTGATTCCGTTTGAAAGCTGCTTTTACAAGCGCGAAAAGGAGGAATCCATGTTGAAGAGTCTTACTTGCATCCAATCCTATCTGTTAGATATCACTCTCTGCCTTGTGTGGTTATACAATATGTTTGATCTTCTTATCTCTGTAGATGCCGTATGGATTTTATCAATATAATGGTATGTGGTTTAAAAAAAAAGACTTAAAAGGTATCACACAAAAAAAATATGTGGTTAAGTTAAAATGCAGAGTAAAATGGAGTGTGATACCCAATATTTCTAGCATTGAATTTTTTTTGCAGTTATTGTGCATTTGAAGAGGTTTCTTGTCTTTTACTTGAGAAGGTTGTTGCTTTACTAATGTTTAGAGATACATGAGTGATTATTTGATGGGAAAAATAGTATTTCTAATAAATATTTTTCCCATTTTCATTCAAGGGGAACCCAGTATTGAGAATGTGTAATGAACCAGATGGTGTATGGATAGTGCCTAGGGTGATGTAGATACATTGAAGTAAGTACTTTAATGAAGGACCTACTAAATGGTAGGTGACAATATTCTAAGTAGGAATAGAAATCTTAGACCCAACGTGAAAACCCAAAATGACCTGGATTAAACCTAAAAATGTTCATTTGATTCCCAACTAAAATTCCATCATGTGTGTGAATTCTAAAGTGTAGATACCCAAATAACCCAAACCTGACTCACTCAACATGAGAGTAACTTGAAATGGCCCAAATTGAGCCTATCTTCATAAGTATAACATATATCTAGTACCAATAGTTTATAACATATCTGACATGACTATAAAGAATTTTAAGTTCAAATATGGCATAGTTTTGGACATGGAATACACTTTATAGTTGAAACCTGATTTAGGAGCCAAATTAATCTCAGTGCCCACTCTCCTTCATCAACCTCCTACATCTTCAATCATAGTATTCATCCCTATAAATCATGGATTTCTCACAGTCTGAAAATCCTTTTTTGTAAACTAATTTCTCCATTGTCATCAGGACACTTCACTTCTCCTATTAAGCATGACATGAACCCCATAGATCCCCCTACTAGAAACACCCCATTTCTCCATCACACCCCTCTCTAGGGAACTCAATGTTAGTGTGACGTCCCCGTATTTTCTAAAACTTAATTTGATGTGTGACGTCCAAATTGAAACTCTCACCTCAGCGAGAATCCCAATTTAAACATCCCATACAAGGCTAAGAAGAAGAAAATCAGAAGAAGTCATAAGGAAACAATCAGTAGCACATGTACATGAACAATAATAAAACCATACACACATGTTCACCATTCAACATATAATCACAACATGAATTGTTACAACATTTGATATTACATATTGAACAAAAAACTTATACATATACATGTACTACCACTAAACTACATGATATTAAGACAATAGGTCCACTTGCACATCAGCTCGCCACACAACTCTCAACTATCTTGGATCTTTAAGATCATATTTCCACAACCTAAACAAATGATTACATGTGGTACACGTCAGCACAATATTCAAGAATATTGTACTGAGTACGCCTACGTGTCTTTTATATACCTCTCATCATATCTTGGCAATAAGATAAAACTAATACTTGGAAGTAACAGAAGAATATAAGAAAAGTGTATACTTGAACAAGAAAGTTTATTAACAAAAGAGAACACATGTTTTAAGTTTATTTCCATCATATTTCTCGTACATCTGCCCCTAGGTCTTTGATGTTTTTAGGCCTTATGATCTACCACCAAGTGGTTTGTGATCATTATACATGTGATCTACCCCCTAGGAGTTTGTGATCACTTTCTGAGCACCGTGTGCTTTTATATATATGATGGATCAAATATCTTATGTTTCATGTGTTCATAGACATAAGTACGGAAAATCAAGCAACATATCATGCAAGAACAATCATTTCATCCAATATCATATGCCAAGTATTTTACCACACATATAATACAAGCATATTATATAATAAGCCAAGTAAGAGGTAATGGCGTACCTTCCAAAGAGATAGATAACAATCACATATTGCTCATGTCAACTCTAACCTTGGTCAACCCTGATTAAGACAAGATTGCATACTATCATCAGATTCTCGTCTTCTTACATCTCATCATAACCCTATGGTATTCATTCTAGGGTTTCACTTAATCATTGGGATTTGTGCATCATTACTTATATTCTTATCTTAGATTTATCTTATTGATGTCATTTTCTAGATTATGATTCACTATCTGAACATTAGGTTCCATATTCCTTTTTTGTGCACATATTAACCCTAGTTACATGTATTACTCGAATTAGGGTTTCATCATATGTAGTATGGGTCATCTTCGTATAATATTAATTCCATAAATCTAACTAATATCTGAGTTACATATTAGCCTCACATTACTGATAAGAGCTTACTCTGTAAATTTCACCATTTGTTGATCATATATGTATTTATTGCATATTAATTAGGGTTATTAGCCCTAATAAGCCATATAAAGCAAATTACATGATTTCGTACATAAACATGACCATATCTAATATCATATGCATTATAAACATAATTATGAATCTACTGACATTTTTCCATAATTTTATATCATCATTTGATATTTATTATCCATTAAACAAGCATTACACCTCTTACATGATATCACTATTATTAATGCATCAAAAGCATGATATTATACTTCCATCTTGTTCTACGTATTTTTCTAAACATTTTCGTATATTATATGTATTTTTCTGATGTTCGAGCTAATTACTATGATTTAACAAAGATCTAGGTAATTATTGGAATTACTAGGCAATTTACCTTTTTAGGCCAATGCCCTGTCGACACGTGGCTCAAGTGGGAAGAGATACTCCTTCATCTGGCTTGCACTGCGCTGGCCAGTTCACTTGGTCTGGGCCTGGTTTAGGGTTTCATACCCGGTTCAGGTTGGAGGGCCGGTCTGCCCTCTTTTCTTTCTCGCACAACACGATCTTCCCCTGCTTCCCGCGTGCGTCGTCGCACAGCTTGGCTCCGGCGAGCAACCGACCGTGCTCTCCTCATCCTTGAGATCTAAAAATGCTGTAGGAAGATTTCTCTGAGCTCACTTGATTCCTCTAGCCTATTTGAAGTCTAAAACGCCCTCCAGATCTCCACTCCCGCTAGCTCACCGCCATGGAGGTCCTTTGCGGCAGAGCAAAAAGGGGGCCTCGCTTATGGACCCCTTTCTCGACCCCTCCTGGTTCGAGAATCTCCGGTAGACCACCAGGAACCTAGCAGTACTCCTTAACAATGCTCAAAGGGTGTGGAGCACCGCCCTTTGCTCCAAGCTCCTCTCCGGCTAAACCTGACCTCGTCAGCCACACTTTCAGCACATTAGGCCATGAAAGCACCCGTATGAGGCTTGGTTGATCTCAACCTTCCTTCCTACCTACTCGTCTTCCTCGTATCCCCTTTCTACCCCCTTACTCCTCTTCTTCACACCACCTGTAACACCCGATGGAGATGTAGTGAGGTCAGGAAGGTAGAACTCTCTTGTCTCCTCATGACAGGGTACAAAAGAAGGGTCAAGTGATTCATCTCAATGAGCCGATATGAACTCCTCAGTTGGTTCTCACCCACCTCCCATGATCAGCGAGCACCATGACATCGTGGTCCAGGCATGCAGTCAAGGAGGTAACCACAAGGTTAGGGACAACTCAGGGACCCTTGATCTTTAATCCAATGGTGTGGGTGAGTCCCTCACTTGAGCCCTGCGACTCATTCAAACTAATGGTCCCAGACACCAGATCAGATAAGGACGGCCAAGATTTGTCCACGCAGACGCAACCCAAACTAAGGGTGTGTGACACATCCATTAAGCCCCAAACTTAGGTCTAAGAACATCAATATGCACATTATTTCATAATATTCAAACCTAAATAACTCCCTCTAGGAGCATCCAAATGCCACCAAATTTTAATCATAGCTTCCTTAACTCTCAATATACCTTCTATTCAAATTTGGTGACCAAAATCATCTACTAGACCATTCAATAAATTCCTCAAGAAGGCATAAAATTATGAATCCAAAACATTGTATAAACCTCAACAACACTCCAAATTTATTAAAACATTTGGGATTCTCAAAACAACTCAACATGTGTGACTTCACTTGTGTCATTGGACATTTAGGATTCCAAAGTCCACTCCATCACATCCTACACACCTTAAAAGATATTTCTTTCTCGAAATTAAGCTAGAAAAACCACTGTCACATCATACATCTTAAAAGAACTTTCGTCCTCGAAAGTCGACCATACTCATACTCCAAGGAAAAATACCATGTCTTCATCCACATGTAGGCACTATTTTATGTATAACATATCTGCAAGGGTTACCCATAACCATGTATCCAAAGCACTATTAGGGGGGTGGGTTACAACCGTCTTGGTTCACAAACACTCCATTCAAGGTTAAACTCAGGGTTTAGGAGCTTTGATCAAATTATGACATGTTTCCGGTTTTAGGATTTTCATCCTCATTATATCTAAGCATCAATATTCCAACATAAAATTTTTTTATGCCAACATCATTACATAGTGCAAAATTTTCAGATCATATTTATTAAGCACTATCACTATTTGGCATGTATCATTAAGATGATCTCATTTCACTCTCCTATTAAGTTACAAATTTATTAGTGAATTCATCACTAGATTCACCAACCATATTACATCACGATTCATAAAATATGTATCATTGGTGTCATCTCATTATACTTTCTCATATTAGGTTATAAACTCTTTTAGAGATTCCTCATGAGATTAGACAACTATTCACATTATCATCATTATTCGTGTGTATGGTTAACCATACATGTGTTAGCATCTAATAAACCATCTCTAGGTTGTTCCACATGTCATTATATCTACATCTTGAGATTACATAACATCCTTACATACATTATATCATAGTTGTGCTAAACAACTTAAGTGAGTGGCTAATCAAACATATATCAAAACTTCATCTAGTCCAACTAAGGTTCTCCTGATCCATATCATGAGGATAGTGCCATGCTCAGTCTCTCTAAGCTAACTCAACTCTATGAGTATCTCATATACATATACTTTATCTTTCCTCTCTTAGTCTAGGGTTCTCAGATTACCTCATTGGTACTAGTGATAGCCTTATAAGCTCTAGCCACATAAGCATCATCCAAAACATGCTAGGACATTCTCTTCATAGGTTCTCCAAACATGAGACACTGTATCTCATATCTCTCTTACGTGTATACCACTAGAGTCCTACAAGGAACTACCAACCCGAGCATGAGGCAGACTAGATCTGACCTAGCCTCTAGGTTAGCACCTAGATGTCCGAGAACTAGGTCTAGACTTGTGCTTGTTGAGTAGCAATTCCTTAGATGTCATTCTTTCCTTGTAGTGTAGTGGTATGGGACGTTGCACTATTTGGAAATGATGTGCATCAAGGGAAGAGAAACCCTAGACATATTGCGCACATTGTCTAGAGTAGCTGTAGTAGTCTACACCATGTTCTCACGCTTTTCACTAGTTTTCATGACACTGCACTCTCTACTATGTGTGGGACACTCATTTTCAGGATTTGATTTTTGATTCCAAATGGATCGAACCTCGATAGTTTTCTCAGACGCTTTTTTATTGGAGAAAAACTATATAATATTTTATTATGTATATGTATTACAAAAATGTGTCCCCACACATGTACGAGTAGGAGGTGGTCATGCAACCTAAGTGAAAGTGAATGACATCAGTCTAGAAGAGAGTGTAGTTCTAGATTAGATGTCTAGAGCCTTGTTTGGTATATTATGATAGATGGAATAGATGAAATAAGTTTTGATAATATGATGTAAGTCTTGTATAGATTATATAAGATGGTTATGATGATATATGTTTTCCATTAAGGATTAAAGTCCAGTTTTGAGTATTTGAGATAAGTTTTGATGAGGAAAGTAAATAGGATTTTATGAGATAAGATAAGATTCGTTTAGACTAAGTTGTGAGTCAACATGGGCCTCAATATATTTTACAAAGAAGGACCTATAGTGTTAGGAATAGTTTTGTGGTTCGCTCAAGAGAGAGCGTGACCCATAGGGAGAAGGTCAGAGAACCTAGACTCCATGATATGAGAATTATGAGATATGTGATATGATATGTCCTAAACTAGATTACTCCAGAGTGATTAAGTTGAGTCTCTTTATGCATGATTCCTATAGTCTTGCTGAACCCTAGATGTCCTTGGGAGGACCAAACCCTAGATATAGAGAGAGGTTGGTTACATATGTACATATGTGAACATCAATATGAGTGCCTGTCATCTGGGTGAGGGAGAGAGCCCAAGACCCTGGAGGAGGTAACTGTGTTAGTTCCTGGGATTCTCAGTGAGCTGAGAGTTTCAATTTGGATGTCACGCATCAGATTCAGTTTTAGAAAATTTGGGGACGTCACAGGTGGTATCAGAGCATGAACAATAGCAAAGCCTGACATTTTCTCACTATGAAGCTCAAAACTAAAGAACCTTGCACTTAATAATCTTTAGGGTTAGATTAGTCATCCACAACCTAAACAAAAGATTACATGTGTTACACGTCAGCAAAATATTCAAGAATATTGTACTGAGTACGCCTACATGTCTTTTATATACCTCTCATCATATCTTGGCAATAAGATAAAACTAATACTTGGAAGTAACGGAAGAATATAAGAAAAGTGTATACTTCAACAAGAAATTTATTAACAAAAGAGAACACCTGTTTTAAGCTTATTTCCATCATATTTCTCGTACATCTGCCCCTTGGACTTTGATGTTTTTAGGCCTTATGATCTACCACCAAGTGGTTTGTGATCATTATACATGTGATCTACCCCCTAGGAGTTTGTGATCACTTTCTGAGAACCGTGTGCTTTCATATATATGATGGATCAGATTTCTTATGTTTCATGTGTTCATAGCCATAAGTACGAAAAATCAAGCAACATATCATGAAAGAACAATTATTTCATCCAATATCATATGCCAAGTATTTTACCACACATATAATACAAGCATATTATATAATAATCCAAGTAAGAGGTAATGGCATACCTTCCAAAGACATAGATCACAATCACATATTTCTCATGTCAACTCTAACCTTGGTCAACCCTGATTAAGACAAGATTACATACTATCATCAGATTCTCGTCTTCTTACATCTCATCATAACCCTAATCGTATTCATTCTAGGGTTTCACTTAATCATTAGGATTTGTGTATCATTACTTATATTCTTATCTTCGATTTATCTTACTAATGTCATTTTCCAGATTATGATTCACTATCTGAACATTAGGTTCCACATTCCTTTTTTGTGCACGTATTAACCCTAGTTACATGTATTACTCGAATTAGGGTTTCATCATATGTATTATGGGTCATCTTCATATAATATTAATTCCATGAATCTAACTGATATCCGAGTTACATATTAGCCTCACATTACTGATATGAGCTTACTCTGTAAATTTCATCATTTATTGGTCATATATTTATTTATTGCATATTAATTAGGGTTATTAGCCCTAATAATCCATATAAAGCAAATTACATGATTTCATACATCAACATGACAAATGTTGATATCATATGCATTATAAACATAATTATGAATCTAATGACATTTTTCCATAATTTTATATCATCATTTGATATTTATTATCTATTAAACAAGCATTACACCTCTTACATGATATCACTATTATTTATGCATCAAAAGCCTGATATTATACATCCATCTTGTTCTACGCATTTTTCTAAACATTTTGGTATATTATATGTATCTTTCTGATGCTCGAGCTAATTACTACGATTTATCAAAGATCTAGGTAATTATTGGAATTACTAGGCAATTTACCTTTTTAGGCCAATGCCCTGTCGAAACGTGGCTCATGTGGGAAGCGATACTCCTTCCTCTGGCTTGCACTACGCTGACCGATTCACTTGGTCTGGGCCTGGTTCAGGGCTGCGGACCTAGTTCAAGTTGGAGGGCCGATCTGCCCTCTTTTCTTTCTCGCGCAACACGATCTTCCCCTGCTTCCCGCGTGTGCCGCCGCATAGCTTGGCTCCAGCGAGCAACCGGCCATGCTTTCCTCATCCTTGAGATCTGAAAATGCTGCAGGAAGATTTCTTCGAGCTCACTTGATTCCTCCAGCCTCTTTGAAGTCTACAGCGCCCTCCAGATCTCCACTCCCGCTAGCTTCGCCGCCATGGAGGTCCTTTGCGGCGGAGCAAAAAGGGGGTCTCGCTTATGGACCCCTTTCTTGACCCCTCCTAGTTCGAGAAGCTCTGGTAGACCACCAGGAACCCAACAATACTCCAAAACACCGCTTAAAGGGCATGGAGCACCGCCCTTAGCTCCAAGATCCTCTTCGGCCAAATCCGACCTCACCAAACCACACTTTTAGCACATTATGCCATGAAAGCACCCGTATGAGGCTTGTTTGGTCTCAAACTTCCTTCCTACCTACTCATCTTCCTTGTATCCCCTTTCTACCCTCTTACTCCTCTTCTTCAAACCACTTGTAACACCCGATGGATATGTAGTGAGGACAGGAAGGTAGAACTCTCTCGTCTCCTCACGACAGGGTACAAAAGAAGGGTCAAGTGACTCATCTCAATGAGCCGAGATGAACTCCTCAGTTGGTTCTCACCCACCACCCACGATCAGTGAGCACCATGACATCGTGGTCCAATCCTGCGGTCAAGGAGGTAACCGTAAGGTTAGGGACAACTCGGGGACCCTTGATATTCCATCCAATGGTCTGGGTGAGTCCCTCACTTGAGCCCATCCGCGACTCATTCAAACTAATGGTCCCAGACGCCAGATCAGATATGGACGGCCAAGATTTTTCCATGCAGACGCAGCCCAAACCAAGGGTGCATGACACATCCGTTAAGCCCCAAACTTAGGTCTAAGAACATCAATATGCACATTATTTCATAATATTCAAACCTAAATAACTCCCTCTAGGAGCATCCAAATGCCACCAAATTTTAATCATAAATTCCTTATCTCTCAAGATACCTTCTACTCAAATTTGGTGACCAAAATCATCTACTAGACCATTCAATTAAATTCCTCAACAAGACATAAAATTATGGATCCAAAACATTGTATAAACCTCAACAACTCTCCAAATTTATTAAAACATTTGGGATTCTCAAAACAACTCAATATGTGTGGCTTCACTTGTGTCATTGGAAATTTAGGATTCCAAAGTCCACTCCATCACAGTCAGTCACCTAGGGATGACTCTATTAAAATATATCCATTAGAAAAGCTTCACCCTACTCACTACAACATCCCTCAACCACAATCTCATCACTTCATCCCCAAACGTCTCCACCCTACTCCATCCATGATCATAGGAATCAATGCCACCATTCTACACCTACAAGCCACCTCCAGACATTTTTTTATGGTTACACCATCATAGACTTGTCATGAACTCAACTTCTGAATCAACACTGACTGCAATCTACCAAGGAGACCCCTAACAAACATATTGTGGGTCTATGTGTGGAGCTCGTCGTCAAGGAGTCATGGGCATGGTCGAATTATAGTAAATAAAAGTGGGAGTTTGTGAAGGTTTACTTAAGATCCCCAAGATCTCACTCCGCCTTCATCTGAGGCAATTATCTGATTCCAATTTTTGATGTTCATTCTATTACCCGGTATCCATGGCCCTGTTGGCCCAAGATTTCTATTTTGGCCCTATCAAGATATGAACACCATGTTTTTAGTCTCTCATACACGCTTAGATGCTAGTAATGGATCTAAAACATCTCTTTCTACTCACATCAGTTATTATTGGTGTTCCCCTTTTAGCCTTTTTTCTCTGTCCACTGTGAGCATGCCCTACTATGTTACCTTCATATAAGTCTAACCTACCTAAGTTTCTTTCTTCCGTTGCATCTCAGATGTCTCAGAGTGCACGAGTCTCCCTGGATTATGTGAGACACCTTGCCACTTTTCTCCTGGTCTGGCCAAAGGAGGGTCAGAGTCCACCTACTTGACACTTCATGAGGTACCTCAGGGTCCAATTTGCAGGAGTGACAAGTTTATATTTCTTCATCTAAGTTCCTTTGTTTTTATTAAATCTCTTATCTCATATTTTATTTCTTAAATCTGATCAAACATTGGAAAATCCTAATAAAATCTATTGGTCAAAACATTATGAAATTTTAGTCATGGACTCACAAAACATTAGTGATCCTAATGAAATTTAAACTCTCCCTAATGATGGTCCTATTATTGGACATCAAGTAAATGCATACCAGTTACATATATGATTATGATTGATGAACTAAAATTAATTGGTCATGACTTGGGTTTTAGAATCTAGTGATCTAAACTAATTTCCAAGGTAGTAATCCCAATCACTGAGATTGAATATAACTATTTTTAAATAATGATGATAAGACTATAATATTAATTTATATGTAATTGTAATTATGTAGAATATATGTAATATGAACATATAGATAATGATCAACAAGATTTACACTAGAGACATATATGGATCCTTTCTTTTGTGTAAAGAACTAAAAATGAATTCTAATATTTTAAGGCAACATATAAGGTTTGTATGAATAAAAATAAGACAATGTTAAAAAGTATGGTCAATGAAGTAAGATAAGAAGAAGTTAATGTGAGCAAAACCCTAACTCTAACTCATGTAACTCATCTATTATAGAGGGTAAGATAATTTACCCAAGTAATCACTAGAACATTAGATCATGAGTATGATACTATATTTCACTCAAGAACAAAATACATGAACTAAAAAACCCTAATCGAACCCTAATGACCCTAGAATATTGGATTTTAGGAAGTGACATGAAAAGTAATAGACCCTTTGAGTTTTTAGGAGAATGTTAGAAGGGCTTGAAGAAATATTTCTTGATAAGACTAGTCTTATGAGAGGTAAGTGGTATGTTCCCATGGGTATTTATATTTAAATATTAGTACTTTACACTTTCTTAAATAAGACTTTCATAATCCAATGATATAAGATTTTAAAGTTAAGATATGCGAGCAAGATTTTCTACAATTTTATTATTATGTCATTTTGTATGCTCAATATCTCAAGTAGAGAATGTCATGCTTATATCATAAAAAAATTGAAGTTCATGAATCAAGTTCATAAACGGAATAAAAAAAAAATAGATGGGTCGAGGAGTAGGGAGGAAAGGAAGGGCCCTATTTACCGTAGTTATTGCTTTTAATCATCTGGTTTTAGTCTAGGTGATGAGATATTGTCACAGTTCTTCTCAGTCTTA
The DNA here is from genome assembly GCA_963693085.1 of Alisma plantago-aquatica. Taxonomy (NCBI): domain Eukaryota; kingdom Viridiplantae; phylum Streptophyta; class Magnoliopsida; order Alismatales; family Alismataceae; genus Alisma; species Alisma plantago-aquatica. Next base: position 308,868,167 of record OY856413.1, on the reverse strand, counting down.
GACTTAGTTTCCTTAGTTATGTTTCTATCACATTTCATAGTAATATTTCATATTAATGCTCAATACTACAAGAAAAGAAATTCAAGATTGTCATAGTTCCATGGTTATGTGATATAACCATGTACTTAAGATTTTCAAGTAGAAAGATACTATGAAGATTTCTTATATAGTTTGAAATATGAGAACTACGAAGTTATATAGATTTCTTAGAGTGATTAATATCTAAGAGTTAAGTATAGCATAAGAATATAACTTTTGAACATATTAAAACATGATGAAGACTCCAAGACAAAGATTCAATTAAGATTGAAATATTTTGAGAATTAGTTCATGTTAATATTATAAGATTAGGATGAAATAAGTAATGATTAACTTTTTAGATAAATCTTTTATTATGATTCATGATTTGGTCATGATACGAATATGATAACATAATACTTCAAGATTTCATCTCATATGAATACATTAACATCCATATTAGGATCAGATTTTATGAGATTTATAGAGACTGAGTTATCTTATCATAAATTATATTTTAGATATTTGATACTTAAGTTACTTTCATATATCTAGTAATTCTATATTCAGTTCAGATTGTTTTCTTAAACCTTTAGACTCAGATTCCATATATCTGATATCCAAATTTATTTAAGTCATTCTATCAAATATGAGCTTTAGATTTGTATTTATTAGGTAATAAGATCATCATATTTTAGATTAAAAGTTAGATTCAAGTTTGGATTAAACAATAGAGATATAGAGTCAGAGATAATATATTAAGTTTCATAGATAAGATACTAAGAAAAAATATAGAAAAGGACATCAAAACATTAAACATATATTATAGGATAAGTCCTAGCCAGAAAGTTCTGTGACAATTCAGAGGGTGCACTCCGCCAGGCACTACTGGTGTCATAGAGGGAACATTGTGCCAACAGAGGGTGCATTGAACCATAAATGACACTTTGACATCAATAGAGGGTACATTGTGCCAACAGAGGGTACATTGCACCATAGAGGACACTTCAGTGTCAATAGAGGGCACATTGTGCCAACAGAGGGTGCATTGCACCATAGAGGACACTTTGGTGTCAACAAAAGGGCACGTTGTGCCAATAGTGGGTGAATTATACCATAGAGGACACTTCAATGTCATAATGGAGGACTTATCATATAATGTTGGTCACAATAAGATTAAAATAAAAAATTAAAAGATAACTTAATTAAGAGCTTGTACTTAATCTCATTTAGAATTATGATGAAAGAGATTTAAGATAAGATATAAATGACTCAGGCCCTTTCTGCAAGTCATGTGGCCCAGGAACTAGAATGCAGGATGATTCTAATACATAACCTAGGCCCAAGGTTTATGTGACCCAGGAACCTTCGGCATGTCATGAGACCCGTGTACCATAGTACATGTCTCTAGAGAAAGATGCGTAAAAAAGATAAGAAATAAGTTTAAAAAAGGAGATACTTATGTTTTAGATTTTCTACAAAGTCTAATGTTAGTTTCATGCTTATATTGTTCAAGAAAATTTTGTAGAATTTATTTCTTCATTAATCTATATATTAGAATACTCATGCATTTATGCTAACAATCATTGTCCAATGCATGGCTAGGAATGAGATGTCTATAGGTGAGGAACAGGAGAAGAGTAGATCCCATAGACTCAAGCACAAGGATAGAGCATGATAAGATCTGGTGGGGTTCCAACTATAAGATGATCCTCAAGTTTAGAGATTGAACTATATCTTTCCATGTATAAAACATTAGAATAGAGACCCAATATGTCAAACGAGATTTCCATGTGATAACATTTATGTTTCTATTTGAAAGAACAAATATGAGAATTTTTATTATTTTAAGTTTGTATGATTGATAATATTATTGTTATGAATGCTAGTTTTATATAATGCCCCCTTGAGTACACGATTTATAAATAAATCAATGTTTCATCCGCTATGTGCATGTGTGTTCTTAGGGAGGGCGTTACAGAATGGTATCATAACAACATTGTAGTTGTCAACAAGATGAATTCTCATGTTCTTTCTTAAGATCACCCAATATGAAGTTAAGTTAGAGTAGAGTACATATTTCAAAAAGATACGTAGTAGCCCTATGTATAGAAGAAGAGTGAAAGATATTAGAAAACAAATTATAGCTCTAGATAGGAGATAAAAGCATATATGAGGACTAGGGTTATGTACATCGATATTTGGGCTTTGATGTTAACTCTCAAATATAGCATGCTCTCTCTCTCTCTCTCTTCACATGTTTGTGGTATGGGACATAACCTTATGGGATTTTGCAGAGAGGATGTTATGTGAATAATCATGCTTGTCTTGTCCATTCAAGTGCATGTGGTATGGGACATGTGCACTAGGAATGTGCCAAGATAAGTGTGATAAGACACGTCACCTTTGAATATATGATTGCCTGGCATGTATACAAAGGAGACAGAAAAGGGATTTGGAACTAAAAGTTTGAGGCAAATGATCACCTAAGCTTAATTGCAAACATACTAGATTTCTAAAATACACATTAACTGTTAGAAGACCCATGGTCAATAATGAAAGCTTGGAATGATACAATAAGTTCAACTATTTAGAAGTATAAGCAAGACCAGAACAACCAGAGAGAGAAGATTTAGGAAAGAGTATTTTCCATGGACATAGAAGAAGTGGATAAGAACAAGATAAATGGAGGTATGACCTAACCCTAGTAGTATTGATTTAATGGATATATATTTTCTATCACATGCATAATATAGACCTTATTAGTAAAAAAAATGAACTTTAGGGTGGTTGAGTGTCACCAATAATTAATAAGTAAATCCCTAAGGTGGGTAGCAAACTGAAATTTTGAGGATGAAATTTATTCACGGTGGGTAGAATTGTAACATCCTAATTTTCAAGTACGTTATTATAATATCTTAACTACATACTATGTATGGTCATAACTTAGATAAAAAGTGGTGTTTGTTTTATTCAGATTATTATCATACTCTAAGTATTTCTCTATTACGATAAAACATAGTAATAAAGTACTACATAAAATTTCAAGATGTAATTGTTTTTAGATAAGTAGTTATTCAATATTGAGGTTGTATCTTATTTTAATTATAGAAACCTTTGCAAACACCGACTAATTATGGGATTCCCTTTGCAATAGTAGCATTAGCAATCTTGTGGTAATTTTCTATATGCCTCTTTCTCCCCGATGGTAGGCTCTAGCGACTGGCGGTGTGAAGGCAAGGAAATCGGCGATGAAGTTGATTCTCGATCTGTTTATGAGAATGGATTTTTCACACTAGTGTTAAATTTTATGGAGGTATCAAATGCAAATTCTTCCACTGCTAAATCATGGGCAGAACTGGTTAAACCAAAAGTATTCATCACTTTGTTAGAGAAAGTTGAGATTGAAGTAAGAGATCAGAAGCTTATATATCCAGGGGAGGAGGCAGAGAGGAATGCAAAGCAATAGAATTAGTGTCTGCTAGATATATTTTTGGATTTAAGCCTCATTTACCTACGTTGGAAAGGTACTTATTGCATATATGGATTTTGAGAGGTTCCATTGAAATCATGAACCATGGCCATGTTTTTTTCTTATTAAGTTATCAGAAGCTAAAGATATGGATAGTGTATTAGATAATGAATTTAGTTTTTCAGGGGCAAGCCATCAGTCTTGATGAAGTGGAATCTAGGGGATGCTTTAAAGAGATTCAGATTGTTTGATATGCTGGTTTGGTTTGCATTCTTAATTTGTCATTAGAGCTTTGGGATATGAGGATGTTCGCCAGAATAGAATCTTATCTTGTCAATCCTCTTTGGGAAGATTTGGTTAAATCATCTTTGGGAAGATTTGGTGACTTTTGAGCTGAGGAATCTAGAGTTTGCCAGGATTTAGGTCTTATTGTTGGGATCCACATCATTTCCTTTAGAGTTATAAGTATCCAACGACAAAGGAGTATCTCACTTGATCAATTTTGAATATGAATGGATGCCAAAAGATTTCTCTATTTGTCACCTTTTGGCCATTCTGATTGTAAAAAGAACCTTGTTGATCCCAATATAAAGAAGGTTTGGGTTAAAAAATTACTACTAAACCTATCCTGAAGGATACTGAGAAAAGTCCTGAGCACCCAGATTCAGTTATCAACTCTGAAATCTCTTTAGTTAGCAAGGATGTTATTGAGGGGAATACTAAGTTTGCAGTTTAACTGTTATGGGGGTCTACTAATGATTTAAATTCTGGTAATGAAGAGTTTGAGTTTCATGTCCCTAAGGAATCTTTTGATGATTTATCTGATGTATCAGAGGGAGACTCTTCATCAATGAAGGGATTGGTGGTTGACCAAGAGGGGGTGTTCCTAAATTTCCTGAGGCTCTACAGGGGTTTGTTGTCGACCTATCCACACCACCTATTTCAGGTGTTCTATTTCATTGAAGATGATGGATTTGAAGTTGAAAAAGGAAATAAAAAGAGGAAAGGTAAGAGTAAACAGAGGAAGGTTCCTACTATCAGTAAAGAAACATCCCATGCTACTTAAACGTATCTATATAATAATTTTGATGAATTGAAGATTAATGAATGTGAGTCTGTTGTAAGGGATTCTCTCAAACCAGTGAAGTAATGGTGTCTACGGTTTCAAATGGATAGCTCTATTAAAAAAATTTCCTAGAATGTAAGAGGACTCACCTTAAAGCCTCTTCAGTGCAGAGTAAGGTAGTAGAGTTTAATCCTCACATTATTCTTTTGAATGAGACCAAATTTAGAGAAAGGAAGATGAGTAAGCTTATTGAGTAATATTTTCCTGAATACATTTGAGTTTCCAATCGTAGTTCTCATGTGTTGGACAAAGTTGTAGTTCTCTGGAGGGATTGTAATTGTGCTTTAAGGAAGTTATAACAAAATGATCACTCTATTCATCTTGAGGTTTTGTGTGTTGATAAGATTTTTTTCCTCACTACTGTCTATGGACATAACCTTGATAATGATAGAGTCTGTCTCTGGGATGAAATTGAATCTATCAATTCTAGTATGTTGGCACCTTGGGTCATTCCAGGTGACTTTAATGTTGTTAGAAAGGTGGATGAGAAGATGAGTAAGGACCCATCCTCTAATAAGTATATGGATGACTTCAATAATTGTATGCTTAGTTGTGGTCTTTTTGAGCTTAGACTTAATGGTCCTTTATTCTCGTGAGATAATCACCAATGTGGTGATAGGTTTGTTACCTACTTTATTGAAAAAATTCTCTATAATGATAGTTTTATGGCTGATTTTGTTGATTGTAAAGGGATTCTCCATTCCAACATTATTAGTGATCACAAAATATTGACCTTGGATATTGATGAAAGAGCTAAAGTTAAGTCTCCCTTTAGATTCATAAATGCCTGGTCTAAGAGAGATGACTTCATTGATGTTATTAAGAAAAGTTGGGATATTGTTCCTCTTGGTTTTCCTATCTTCAAACTTTATTCCAAATTTAGGATGTTAACATATGATCATTTAGAATGGAATAATGTTCATAATCTATTTGATGTAGCTAAGAGAAAGGAGTTTCTTTCTATTGAGGCTCAATCAAGATTGAATTCTGATCCCTCTAATGTTATATATCAAGTTAATGCCAATGAGAAGAGAAAAGAAGCATTTACTACAGAGGCACATGAAGAATATCTTTTAAGGCAGAAGTCTAGAGTGACCTGGTTAAAAGAAGGTGATACTAATTCTAATTTTTTTATGCTTAAATAAAGCAACTTCAATCACATCAAGGCTTTATCCATTGATGGTTCTATATGTATGGATGTTGCTGTCATCAAGAAGCATATTGTTGACTACTATTCTAATGTCTTTATAATTCTCATTCTGCTGATCTAGGGGTTTTAATCACTCTTAATTTTACGAAGCTCAATGATGTTGACAAGATGGTGATGGATAGATGGTTTTCTATGAAGGATATTATTGGTGTTGTTATCAACCTAAATTTGGATAAATTTCTAGGGCCTCATGGACTAAATGGGAAGTTTTTTAAAGTTTGTTGGAGTGTTATATGTTCTGAGGTGGTTGAAGTTGTCTTTAGTTTCTTTAACTCTCGTAGGATGCTCAAGGAGGCGAACCACATTTTCATAACCCTCATTCCTAAAGTCAAGGAGTCTAATGACTTATAGAATCTGAGACCTATTTCCTTGTGTAACATCTTTTATAAGATCATTTCTAAACTCCTAACCAATAGGCTTCAATATGTGACGCCTTCTTTAATTAGCAGTAACCAGTGCATGTTTGTGAAAGGAGAAGCATAAAAGGTGTCATTCTTATATCTAATAAAACTCATACATGATTTCAACAAGAAGGTTTGTAAGCCCAAGATGTGTCTAAAAGTTGACATTTCAAAGTCTTATGACTCTGTGTTCTGGTAGGCTATTTTTGTGTTCTTGAGATGATGAATTTTCCTCATTGCTGGATCGTTTGGCTCAAAGAAATCTTTGATACTATTTCTTGTGAAATTTTGATTAATGAGGAGGTTGTTGAGTCTTTTAAACCAAATAATGGAGTCCATCAGGGGGACCCCATGGCTCCATATATCTCTCTACTGGTAATGCATGTGGCAACCCTTCTCTTCGATAAAGAAGTTGAAGTGGGTAACCTCAAGTCATTGAAAGCTTCCTCAAATTTTCAAGTGTCACACCTGATCTTCAGTGAGAATCTTATGGTGTTCTGTGAAGCTGACGAGTAAAGTGCTTTGGCCATAAAAAGGGTTTTTTTATAACTTTTATAATGTAACTGGATTGAAGATTAAGTATGAAAAGAGTGTTGTTATCTATAGTCAAGGTTCTTTACCTCAGAGATATCTTGGAGTTACTTTTTTTTATTAGTAAGTGGACTAAGCTTCACTGTAATCCTTTAATGTATAGAATCAAAAGAAGGATTGAGGGGTGAAAGGCTAACCAACTATCAATGGCTGGTAGAGTTGAGCTTGTTCATTCTACACTTATGGCTACCTATCAGTACTTGGACTTCTATTTTTCCTTTACCTCTCTCTATTTGTGATGAAATGGAAAGATTGTGTTGTGTTTTCATTTGGGGTAGATCTGATAGTAAGAGGTCTTCTCATCTCATTAAATGTAATGTTCTAGTAAGGCCTAAAAGTGAAGGTGGTTTGGGTATCAAGAACATTCGAGAGATTGGTCGAGCCTCTATCCTGTTGAATGGTTGGAAAATTTCCAAGAAAAAGGACAATATATGGATCAAATGAATTCATGAAAAATATCTACTTAGACACTCCTTTTGGTCCTTGTCAATCAATGAATCATTTTCTTGGGCTTTTAGGAAAGTTTTTTCTGAAAGGAATGAATTAAGTAAGTCCATGGTTATACTATTGGATATGGATCTAGTCTTTTTATATGGAATGATCCCTGGCTTCCTGGGGCCTAGTTTCTTATTGAGGTCTTGGGTAGACAAAGTGTTGTACAAACTGGGTCCTGACAACAATGCTAGAGAGAAATGCTTGATTAGGAATAATGAGTGGTTCTTTGGGGATTCTAGGCTTCATAATAGGTTGGTTGATCCATTAAAAGAGCTACCACCTCCCAAAGGTGACAAGGATGACATTATCTTTGATGGAAAATCTAATGTTAGCCTTTAGATTATTTTGGAGTTTTCAAGATCAAAACATGAATTGATTCCTTTCTTTTAGTGGCTATGTAGGTTTAAAGTTTCCAAAATCTATCAAACATTGGTTTGGAAAATTGGTCATGGTAGGCTATTGAAAACTAGTTATATCAAGGGCTATGTTATAAGTTTAGCACCCATGTGTCCCTTGTTTGAAGAGGAGGAAGTGGATCATGTGTTCTTCTGTTGTGGTTTCACTTTAAATATTTGGATATTTTCCAGTAGTTAGTTTGATCTTCAGACCCCTGTCTCTGCAGATGATTTGTGTAAGATTGGTAGTAAGAAGCATTTTGTGGTTAGTACATGCATCTTCTACTAGATTTGGAAAGAAAGGAGTGGTAGAACTCATAGATGTGTTGAAAAAGCTGAACTACAACTATGGTTGCTCATTCTGAATGATGTTAATTTGCTTCTAAAATAGTTATGTTCTATTGTTCTACGGATATGAGGTTTTCCTTTTGCTGCTAAAGTTTTTTCTTGATGTAGTTTTCTTTGAGATGTCCTAGTCAAGATGTACAATTATGTTGTTTTGTCTTTTTTCTTCCTTTAATAGTACCCATGGTGGAGGTTGTTGCACATGAGTGTACATAGTTACTTGTACATACACAAAATTTAAAAAAAAGGAAATTGATGATTTTGGTTCATTGAGAAAAAAATTATACAAAACTTTTTGGTCACCTTTATGCAAAACAAACCATTCTAGAATATTCTACACATAAAATAAAGCAAGTGTTAAAATTTGGAATTAATTGGGGTTGATTTAATAAGGCAAAAGAGTTCCACAAGACAATGGTAAGAAATATTTTATTCCTATTTTCTCAGACTTTCCTGTAATTTCCTTTAAACAAACTCCTATGGGCCATCGGATGCAGACCACACTTGAGGGAACTGATATCAACCTCTCATTCTCCTTCTTAAACCTCTGACATCTTTAGCCACAATATTCATCCTGATCAGTCAAGGATTTCTTGCAGTCTGCTAATCCTTTTTCAAAAACCAATTCCCCTTCATTACCAAGACACTTCCCTACTCATATTAATCCCTGGCACAAACCCCATACATCACCCTATGAAAAAAAACCTATGTCTCTGCACCTCCCCTCTCTAGGGAACTCATCGTTGGTCACCTAGGGATGACTCTGTTGAACTCCAACCATTAGAAAAGCTCCACCCTACTTACCGCAACATCCCTCAACCATCAATGTCATCACTTCAGCCATGATCGTCTCCACCCTACACCATCCACGATCATAGGAACTGCTACTACCACCTCCACCCAATTTATTGTGGTTACACCATCCTCGACTCGCCACAAACTCAACCACAAAATCAAAAGTGATTGTGATCTACCAAGGAGACCCTCAAAGAACATGTTGTGGATCCGTGAGTAGATATCATCATTGAGGAGTCTTGGGCATTGTCAGATCATTATAACTCAAATTGGGACTTTGTGAAGGTTGACTTAAGCTCCCTAGACTTTTATTCTGCCTTCATCTGTGGTAATTGTCCAATTCTAGTTTTTCATGTTTGTTATGTTAGTCAGTACTCTATGACCCTATTGGCCTAACTTGTCTTTTTTTTGGCTTTGTGAATATATGAAGACTGTGGTTCTGGTCTCGTGGACACACTTAGATGCTAGAGAGGGCTCGAAACCCTCTGTTTCTACTTAAAACATTTGCAGCCAGTGTGCCCCTATTTACACTTTTTTCCTGGTCATTGTGGGCATGCTCTTCCATGTTTCCTTCATGTCGGCCTAATATGCCTTCATTTCTTCCTTCTGTAGCATCTTAGATGCCTTAGGGGACACAAATCCCCCTGGTTTCCATGAGGCACCTTGCGGATTTGCTCTTAGTTTAGCCAAAGGAGGGTTAGATTCAACATACATGATGCTTTGTGAGGGACATCAGGGGTCGATTTGTAGGATATGTAAGTTTCTTTTTTTACATCTAAGTTCTCTTGCTTTCATTTAATTTGTTATCTCATCCGTTATTTCCTAAACATAGTCAAACTTTGGAAAATCCTAATAAATAACCTATTGGTAAAAAATTATGAAATTTTAGTCATGGACTCAGAAAACTTCATTGATCCTAATGAAATTTTAAACTCACCCTAATGATGGTCCTATGATCATATATCCAAGTAAATGCCTACTAGTTATATATTATGACTATTATTGATGAACTAATATTAATTGGTCATGTCTTAGGTTTTCGAAGCTAGTGATCTAAACTAATTTCCAAGGTAGTAATCCCAATCATTGAGATTGAATATAACTAGTTTTGAATAATGATGATTAGACTATAATGCTATTTTATATGTAATCCTAATTTTATAGAATATATGTAATATGAACATATATATAATGATCAACAAGATTTGCACCAGAGATATACATGTATCCTTTCTTTCCTATAAAGAACTAAAACATGAATCTTAATATTTTTATGGTGACATATAAGGGTTAGTATGAATAAAACATAAGACAAAGTTAAAAAGTATGGCCAATGAAGTAAGATAAGAAGAAGTGAGCATGAGTGAAACCCTAATACTAACTCATGTAACTCTTCTATTATACAGGGAAGACAATTTACCCAAGTAATCACTAGAACATTAGATCATGAGTATGATCCTAGATATAAATGAAGAGTCAAATATATGCACTAAGTAACCCTGATCAAGAACCCTAATGACCTTATAAGACTGGACATTAAGAAGAGACATGAAAACTTGTATACCCTTTGGTTTTTTAGGAGAAGGTTAGAAGGACTTATAGTAATATTTCTTGATAAGACTAGTGTTATGAGAGGTAAGTGGTACATGCCCATGAGCTCAGTACATTTACACTTTCTTAAATAAGACTTTCATGATCCAATGTCCTGAGATTTTAAAGTTAAGATATGCAAGCAAGATTTTCTATACTTGTATTATTATGTCATTTGTTATGCTCAATATCTCAAGTAGAGATATGTCATGTTTATATCATAGAATGATTAAAGTTCATGAATTAAGTTCATAAAAGAGATTAAATAATATATTGATATCATATTTCCCAATAATGTTACATATTAATCTCAATACTACAAGATAAGAAACACAAGTAAGATTTTCACACTTCCATGGTTATGTGATATGACCATGTACTTATGATTTTCAAGAAGAAACATACTATTAAGATTTTTTATATACATTAAAATATGAGAACTAAGAAGTTATTAGATTTCTTAGAATGATTAATATGTAACAGTTAAGTATAATATAAGAATATAAAATTTGAACATATTAAAACATGATCAAGATTTCAAGACAAAGATTCTATTAAAATAAGTATATATTGGGAATTAAGTTCATGGTAATATTATAAGATCTACAATGAATTAAATAATAATCAAGTTCCTAGATAAGAATTTTATTACGATCCATGATTTGAGTCATAATAACATTATCAGAACGTAATGCTTTTAAGATCATATGTATAGGTTAAGATTCATGTTAGGATCATATTTAATGAGATTTATAGAAACCGAATTATCTTATCAAAAATCATATTTTAGATATATGATACTTAAGTTACTTTCATGTATCTTGTAATTCTAAATTAGTTTAGATCATTTTCTTAAACCTTTAGACTCTGATGTCATATATCTGATATCAAAATGTAATTAAGTCATTCTATCAAATTAGAGCTCAGATTAAGATTTTATTAGATAATAAGATTATCAGATGTTAGATTCGAAGTTATATTCGGTACATGATCAAAAAATAGAGATACATAGTCATAGTTATTAGGTTAAGATTTAGAGATAATAAATTAAGTACAAAGATAGAAAATGATACTAGAACATTAAACATATACATTTATAGGACAAGACCTCACCAAAGAATCCCATGATGATTTACAGGGCGTATTGTGCCAATAACTGTGAGTTTCAAAGAGGTCATATTGTGCCAACAAAGGTGTTTGCACCATAGATGACACTTCATTGTCAACAGAGTGCACGTTTTGCTAGTAGAGGATGTGTTGCACCATAAAGGAACCTTCAGTATCAACAGAGGGCACATTTTTCCAACAGAGGGTGCATTGCACCATACAGGACACTTCGGTGTCAACAGAGGGCACGCTATGCCAACACATGGTGTGTTTCACCATAGAGGACACTTATATGTGACAGAGGAGGACTTATTGTATAACGGTGGACGCAATAAGATAAAACTCATAAATAAAAGATACCTTCATTTAGAGCATGCACATAATCTCATTTAGAAGTTTGGTGAAAGAGATTTAAGATAAGAGAGACATGACTCAGGCCCATTTTGCAAGTCATGTGGCCCAGGCACTAGAGTGCAGACTGATTTAGATACACAACCTAGGATCAAAGTGTAGTTTATGTGACCTAGGCACCTTTGTGTAGGTCAAGAGACCCAGGGACTGGAGTATAAGTCTCTAGAGAAACATAGGTAAAAATATAAGAAGTAAGTAGAAAAAGAAGCAATATTTATGTTTCAAATTTTATACAAAGTCTAATGTTAGTTTCATGCTTATCATGTTAATGAATATTTTGTAGAATTTTATTTCTTCAATAATATATATATTAGAATACCCATGCCGCTTATGCTAACAATTATTTTTCCAGCACATGGTTGGGGATGAGATGTCCACAGGTGAGGAGCAAGAACAGAGTAGATCCCAAAGACTCAAGCACAATGATAGAGCAGGATAAGATCGGGTGGGTGCCAACTATAATATGATAATTAGGTTTAGAGATTCAACTATATGTTTCCATGTATAAATCTTTAAAGTAGAGACTTAATATGTCAAATGAGTTTTCCATGTGATCACATTTATGTTTCTATTTGTAGGAATAATGATCAGAATGTTTATTATTTTTAATTTGTGTGATTGGTTATATTGTCATTATGAATGCCAATTTTATGTAATGTGCCCTTAAGCACATGAATTATGGTTAACTCAGTGTTGCTTCCTCTATGCGCATGTGTGTGGTTAAGAAGGGTGTTATATTCCCAGTTAAAATGATGATAATGCTTAGTGGTCTGTGTGTTTACATAAAGAAATTGACATCAGATAAATTAGTTTCTCCACAGACGAAGGTAGGGGAATACAACTCATATAATATGATGAAATGTTGGTAAGTGAGGGATTAAACCGACTGAGACGACCTTCTTTACTGAGGTAGTTGTACTTATAGGTAGTTAGAGTCAATCTCAACTTTGTAATGATGGGATACCAATCTAAATTCTCAACTTGAAGGTGCAAAGAGGGAGGCATGTTATATAATTGGGAAAGTATCTTCCTGACAACCAAGGATATGTTTGTATCATGTCATGTTGTTTCTGAAAATAGGCTTACCAGTGATAGAAGATTTCATCAAAATTGATGTGGAAATCTCATAAGTTAGAGAAAATATCCATAATACAAAATATATCGATCAAATTTCTATCTGGGTTTTAAAAGGAAATGGTATAATTGGCAAATTGAGTGATGTTCTATTCATAAAATCTATCATTATGGATTTTATCATAAATTCAAACTAGTTATGGCAAGTTTAAACATCCTCTCTACGATATAGGTGGATGGAGTAAAAGTACTAGGAGATGTATTATATCCTTGACAAACTCTAGTGGACCCAAGATATAATTCAAAGGCAGAGTCATTCTTCAAGGTGGATAAATGTTTTGAAAAAATGTTGTTATTGAATTATTAAATCCATTGTGTTAAAATACAATAGTTTTGCATATAGTTATTGAGTAAATGCAGTTCATAATATCAAAAGCTTTGAAAAAATCATGCTTAAGGTTTTTGACCTAAGTGTTACACATTGTACATATTTTGATAATGACTTAACCATTTCATTCATATGTATCTAATATGTCTACTTGAGATTGATTTCAAGAATTAGGTACATGAAAAGGATCAAATTCATCAAGACCTACTTGACCAAGTTCAAGTCAAAAGAAATAGAAATGCACTTTTCTAGAAAACATCCTTAGGAAGATTTTTGTAATCATATGTATTGATGTAATGACTTGTAACTAAAATGAGAAAAAATCAGGAGCTCTAAATTTAATCACTCTAATGACAGTTGCCAAAATTCATTAGAGGGACTCCTTCGGTTGAGTTTTACACTCATAGAACTCAGCCAATAACCTTACTAGATTTTGAGAAAATTCAAGTCCAGTTGAGTTGTACATTCACTAAACTCGACAGATCCTTGCCCTGAGAAAACCTGATACAATTGTTCAGTCTGGTTTCATCTGAGATAAACTCAATCGATGATTCAAATTGTCGTTGGCACATAGTGCAATCAGTCGAGTTAACTTTATTAAAACTCAATCAAATGTACAGTATGGAATGTGCAGAAAAAGTGATTATAGTCTTTGGGATATTGCAAAACTCAAAACTATATTCGTCTCAACACTCAAAATGGCTCAAAATTGTTCCTTAGTGCTCATACCCTCTAGTAGACACCCCCAACTATAAATAGGACCTCTTAGAGTCCATTCCAAGGTTTCTCCTTCATGCTATTCAAGCTCCTAGCTATAGTTGAGTGCATACAGTCCACTTGAGATCCTTTCTCTCTCTTATTTGCAAATCAAAACGTCCATATGAGTGAGATAGGATATGTGTGAGAGATTTACTTCATTGTATACTTGTAAAGATCTCAAAGCTTCCCATTCCCCAACCCCTTTCTTCAAGATGCAGTTGGTGAAAGCTTCTCTGAGTGAAGGAGACGTTTCAAGCTTCTTCAAGCTATAAAAGAAGGTGTAAAAAGATTCTCCAAGTGAAAAAGGAGTACAAGGATGAAGATCCAAGATTGGAGTGGGTAAATCTTTCAAGGAAAAAGACTCAATGCAACAAGGGGATCTCCTTGGTGAAGGTGCCCAACTTCTTGCAAGAGTGGGTAAGACCTTGGTGAGGTAGAAGACTCTAGTTCTTGGATAGGTAATACCTTGGTTGTAAGGTTATTGGTTCCCTTGGCCTCAAATTAAAGTTGGGTATCCTTGTCTTGGAAAAGGAAGGTCAATTGTATGTCTTGTAATGGAATATAAGTAGACATAGGTTGCGAAACCCTAGGGCTTGACCTCTCTAGGTAGTGTACTAATTCTCTCCTAGTTTGGAGAGTGGAACCACTCTAAACAGCTTGGTCAAGTTTGTTTCAATCTATCTCATCCTTGTTGTGCATCTTCAAATTGCCATCAAATTCACTATTTGCAATCGTGCCTAGTTGAAGTAACTTGAAGGTATGATGATTTTTCAGCAAGTGTTTTTAACTCTATTCACCCCGACTAGAGCCCTTTGATCCAACAAGTGGTATCAGAGCCACGGTCTTCTCTGACACGTCTCCCACAAGATGAGAAGATGGGCAACTTATCCCTCAACCTAGAGGGAGGCTTCTCCATGAGACCCCAATTCTTCGATGACACATATTTCCTCCATTGGAAATGATAGATGTAATTCTACCTTCAAGGGATGAACTGTAACATGTGGAAGGTAGTGATTCTTCCATACAAGAAGTTAGCGGGGGAGATATCCACATGGGATGAAGCTACGATCAAGAAGGCATAGCTATATGCAAAGGAAATAAGCATAATATATGAATCCCTAACCCCTTTGAGTTCAACTACATCTCTTCTTGGAACACAACTAATGAGATTTGGGACAAGTTGTGCATCACCTATGAAAGCAAAAAGCAAGTCAAGGAGTCTAAGATCTACATGTTTACTCAAGGTCAATTAGGTCAATGTTGACTCACGTCTAAATTGCTTAAACCCGTGTTTTGATGATGACTAACCATTCCACATATTGGTGTCTAATGCTTCTACTTGAGTAATTTCAGATTAGGTATTGACACACTCCAACTGCCCTAACTTGCGCATCTCAAATTGGAGAAAAGACAAGTCAAAGTCATACAAGTGCACGTTTTTGTAATATGATGTATATCCATTAGAATCATGTTGTAAATCACTTATAAGGATTGTATGACTTGTAATTAAGCTTAGAAAAATACCAGGAGCACTTAGATCGATTATTAGAGCACTTTTAATGCAACTTCGAAAATCAATTACAGGCACTTGGTCGGTCCAGTTTCCCACCTTGAAACTTGACCGATCAAACCTTGATTGATTTTCTGAAGATTGCATCGGTCGAGTTGTGCACTCACAGAACTCGACCGATTGGGTAGTGGGCCATTTCCTGTTGAAGTGGTCGGTCGAGTTTCCTCAGGACAAACTCGACCGATCCCTTGAACATCGGTTTGCCTGCTACTTGATCGGTCGAGTTACACATATAGAAACTCGACCGAATGCATTGTACGGAAAAGTGCAGAAAAGTGTTTCTAGCCGTTGTAGAGTTGCAACAAGTGAAAATAGATCCGTTGCAAGCCACAAAATGGCTAGTTTTCATTCTTAAGTGTTCCCAAATGTTAAGAGGCATCCCCAGCTATAAATAGGACCCCTTGGGCTTCATTCCAAGGTGAGAGCATTCATTGCAAACTCCTTGTGAGGTTCCTATTCTATAGTTGAGTGCTTCCTACAACCTTCTCTCTCTCTCTCTAAGCTTAATCACTTGCTACATCCATTAGAGTGAGTAGGAGATTTGTAAGAGAGCTAGTTTTATTTGTATATCTTGTGAGGCTCTCACTTCCACCACCTCCCCATCTCTCATTTGCAATCTTGAAGATGAAGGTTCTCTCTCTTGTCCAAGAGAGGTGAATAAGAACAAGGGAAGGAGTCCCTTGGTGAAGATCAAGGCTAAAGACTTGGATCTAGAGTGGGTAAGCCCTTGGAGAAGGCAGAAGACTCAAGCTCAAGTGGGTAAGACCTTGGTGGAAAGCTTCTCCGAGTGAAGGTGAAGTCAAAGGCGTAAGATCCAAGAAGAGTGGGTAATTCCTACAAGGCTGAAGACTTGTGCAAGAGTGGGTAAGTCCTTAGAGAAGGCTGAAGACTCTTGCAAAGTGGGTAAGTCCTTGGTAAGGTTGAAGACTCTTTTGTATTGGATAGGTAAGTCCTTTGTTGGTCATGCATTGTAAGTCTTATAAGTGAATATAAGAGTGCAATTGTTTGAAGTCCTAGAGGTTGACCTCTCTAGGCAAGTGGACTGACACACTTCTAGTTTGAAGTGTGGAACCACTCTAAATAGCTTGTCTAATTGGTGCATTTTCAATCTCTCTTATCCTTGCTATGCATGATTTACTTGCACTCAAATTACCTATTTAGCAACCTTATCTTGTAATATATTTTGAAGGTTTGATGAGTTTTGTTTAAGTGCTTTCAGCTTTATTCACCCCCCCTCTAGAGCATCTAATCACCCATCTAGGATCCAACAACACTACAAGAAACCAAGACATTAACGACCAAAGTAGCGACAACATAATTAGTTTGTCGTAATTGTTACCCTAATCGTGACCACACATTTTTATGGCCGATATTAGTATGGTTAATAATGACCAAATATATTAGTTGTCATAAATATGATGTATATTTTGTCGCTAAAAAAATTCTCCCTCCAGTCCCACCCCCGCCAACGCCACCCCCCCCCCCCCCCCCCGCGCGACCCGGGAACCGACGCCCGATCCCTGCGGCGGCAAAGCCTACCCGACTCCCACATTCTCCCACTCCACCGATAATTCCCACACTTGCCAACCCACGAGAAGAGAGATCCTTGGCTCTCTACGCAGACAATCCAACTGATTTCACACTAGGTTTGCCTGCTAGCTAACTCCCAAGCTCTCCTCTTTGGTGATGATGATCAGGGCAATCTAGTACTCTTGGCGATCGATCAAGGGTGACCTAGAGCAGTGCGCCAGGCATCACAGCGACGCCAGAACCCCGATCTAGAACCAGAGGCGAGTGTCAACCTAGATAGGAGCTGGTGATTGATCTGTAGGAGGAACAACAAGGTATGCAGCCATCATTCTACTCCACTCCCACAGTCATGTCTTCCGAACTCATCTATTCCCTACTTCTTCTATTTCTCTCTACTCTGTGCAGTAACATCCTCTGGCCCTCTATTTCTCTCTGCTCCGTGCAGTAACAGCCTATGGCCCTAGGTGAACCAAGGTAGGATAAAGGATTGTGGACCCAAAGGCAAGAGGCGAGGTGATCTCTATGGACCCAAGACGATTGAACTAATGTTTGCTTCAAATGCTGCAGGAGGGTATGCGATTTTCTTTTTTTCTATGTGGGTTACCTATAGCTTCAGAATGTCTCCTCTAGCTCCATGAGCTAGGGTACCATGTTCAATTTGAGCTTGTCCTACCACTCAGCAAATCAGGAGCTGAGAAGCCTGTAATTAGATATGAAGATCACCTTCCTTTGAATCTGTGCACACATAGTCGCTTTATTTATGGCTTTCATAGAACCACATTCGCCTTGTACCATCCCTCCACGACTGTCTAGGGAGGGAGAACTACTTGGAAAACCCCCACTGCTGACAGTACAACATACAAAATCAAAAATACCGGTAGGATTTCTATAAAGTCTATGAAAATGCATTAGAATTATATGATGTTAAATATCATTTTACTAACTTGTAACGATGGAGTAGTTATGAGTCATAAGATCTCAAATCAAAGTAAAACTAATATCACATTTAATTTATATGACACAAATGGTAGTTTGCAATTTATTAATACACAACGTAACTACTTCTGTTTACGGATAAAATATAAAACGATGTGCATGGAAACATTATTTTTAAAGCTCATATGCATGAGTTTTGCATTATATTTTTTATGTAAGTGGACATGATAACAACCTTGATCGCCCTCTAACTGTTTTGTTCCTAGTTAAGTAACCTCAAGTTGACAGTATACTTATCCAAATCGTATGATAGCATGGCGGTGTAGTTGAAGAGGGTGGTTAGGTGGTAGGAAAGAACCCTTTTATTTTTTATTGATCAATTCAACAAATTTCTTATTTAATTGATCCATTAAGAAAATTCCTACAGTGATTTAATGTGAGTGAAAGACATAAAAAACTAAATTAGTTCGAAGATATTTCTAGTAGTTCCGGAAAGGGAGGACGTTGTTGATACGTGTATCCCGCTTCTAATGGCTGGTACATGGTTGAACCGACACACTGGTGGGTTGCCATTGGCCACATAGATGAATGGGGTGCTATGACTACACCGGATATGGTCCAACTATGGGTAAACCTATGAAAAATATAGTTATCTACAAAGATCAGA
Organism: Alisma plantago-aquatica; assembly: GCA_963693085.1. Classification (NCBI taxonomy): domain Eukaryota; kingdom Viridiplantae; phylum Streptophyta; class Magnoliopsida; order Alismatales; family Alismataceae; genus Alisma; species Alisma plantago-aquatica. Next base: position 308,849,287 of record OY856413.1, on the reverse strand, counting down.
CACTTTTGTGGCATGCTTGCACTTACTAACTACCCTCAAGAGACTCATCATAGGAGACACATTATTCCTAACGACACCTATGAGTTATGTGGTTGTGCTGAAGTAAGTACCACAAACTTCCCATTTTGCTTGTACAGATTCAATAGCATTATGGTTATCTCTTTCTGTTAGCTCATCTTTTGCTTGTGTGCCTACTGAAGCTAGGTCAGATTTCTGCAGTTGGCTGGGATATGTAAAAATTGAGGACAAAATCATGAATATCAGTACCTTGTTCATCACCTTGCGGAAATGTAGACATGAGAAATTGACCAATGGTAAGATTCTCAACATGTTAATCATGTTTCAGAATTAATCAGCTGGGTGGCGGGACATAAAGATGTTCTTACTGCTGTCCTTAGAACTAAGCCCTGAAGGACAAGCAGAAGTGACTACTGGGTGGATCTTCTTGAGGGTTGGGTCAAATAATACTAATGCAACCATTCCTAATGAAAAAATTGGGCTAGGCATCATATACACAGACAGTAAAGGGGTGAGTAATCTAATAGTTATAAGGAACTATCAATGTGTATGTTGTTAGAGGCCCGTGTGAAGGCTCATGCGGTTGTACTTTCCATTGAGATTAGTGTGTCTAAAGGCTTCATACATCTCATCCTTAAATCAGATGTTGCTACATAATCTACCACATCAATGGCAAAGTTATAAGTCACATTCCTATGATTTGCTACACAACCATCATAAACTCATTCCTAGTTTCATAAACATATCCTTTATCCCCATTTTCAGAGAGAGTAATTCAGTAGACAATATTCATGCTTGTCCTTTAACTACATCATCTAGATGCCAAAAATGTGACAATAAGTCAAATACCATAAAATTCACTCGTATATAACACTAAAATTAATGCTAAAACAAATTATGAATGTAAAATAGAATACTTGTAAAAGAAAAATATTGTTGGTTCATCACGATACAACTAGATAGAAAATATGTACATGACAAGGTGGAGTGTCGGCATGTGAGTTTAATATATTAGTCTAGTAAGAATCAAAAATTTAAGTGAAGGTTAAGATGGAGTGAAATCTTTAGGTCATCTTTCACAGTATTAAGCATAGAGACATTTCTAGTTACCACTCGTGTACCACTATAGCTATACAATCAATTTGCATTTTCAAATTGTTCCCAACAATTAATATCCTTACATATCATATGATTAGCCTATATACAGATTTTTAGGTCGTTTTGATACATACACATCATAGACGTGAAGGCTAAAAAATGGTGCTTTGTTAAAAAAAATATACTACGTCAGTTTTGCAGTCAACATATAAGTTCAATGAGTTCAATTTGCTAATAGGCTATTCAAGTAAAAGTACAGAAGTTTCAACAACTGGATTTTTAAAAAAATAACCAAAATATGCAATACAATGTCATAACTAACTCTTGTTTCTTAACTTCACTCATCGTGTGTGGTTTTCTTAGCATAACCCATACCTTCTTCTGTAGATTTATTTTCTTTGCAGCCCTGCTAAGATCATTAATTGACTTGGCCAGAGGCTTGAGGCTAACAGTACTGCTACTATCAGAAAGAACTTGTTTCAACTCGCCCATGCTTTCCTGGTCATAGAAAACACAAACTCATTGAAAGTGAAAAATGTAAAGTTCACATATTCACAGTTATCGTTGAGCATGCATGCAATGCAATTCAGGAAGCAAATTGAAGTATTTGAAACTATCTCTTGCTGTCAAACAAAATACTCCACAGGATCAAACGAATCCCCTAAAATGAAGGAAAGCATGCAGACATATAAAAAGGTATCTACTGATTGACATCAGCATCAATAATGATCTGCTATTAGTTTCACCTACTCTGGAATAGAATCACTGGGATACATCCAGTTTGCAGAATTTCGCGCTGGCCTTTTATATGGTTGTTGGGACTTCACTAAGGTAGACTAAAGCCTAGTAAGGTTGTAGCATATTAAGAGCCTAACATCATCATCATCATCACGTAAGCCAAAATCCCAACAATGTTGGGGGTATTAATGGCCTGACACCATTTTAAAGTTTAAAGAATGGTTCTCAAACCAAAATCAACATTAGCATGACGCTTGCATCTAACTAAGCATGTGGATAAACTTTTGCCTATTTGGGTCAATGTCAGTGGGTCAGAATGTTGACCCAATGTCAACAAAATCATGGACAGCCTGTCAATGCTTCAGTCATGTCATCAAATATCTTTTTTTTTTACATTTTCGGGCAATCCAACGGCTCGGACAATGGAGGAAACAAATCCGAGAATGGTGGGGGAGATGTATCTATGGAATGTACAACTGGTTTTTTTAGGAAAATATGTCTACATGCCCCCCACCCCCCCACACAAAAGATGCAATACTCATATGGGATATGACGTTGATCTTAACTCAATTTCTAATTTCTCATCTCACTCCTTTAGACAAATATGATTTTTTATTAAAGAAAATACTTGTTGGCTAATGTAACACAACTTAAAGACCAGTACGATTAACATCAACAACCCCAAAAGTTGCAGTATTAGAAGCTATCTGTAACGGTAATTTCTTATGTCATATTGGCAACCTGATCGATATCTCTTTGTATTGAAAATATATACTGCTTATGATGATGTTACTTGTACGTCATTTAAGGAACTACAGAATAATTTTTTTATATATGGGTTGCCGCAATGCTATTTCACTAAAACTGTATGTATCACTCAGAATTCTTCTCACAATTTTGAGATCCATTTGCATCAATGTTTTGTTGAAGTTTTGTTCGCCAACCTCATCAATGTTTCCCCAAATTTCCACTTCCATATTTGATGAAGTCGACCTCCTTGGATTAATAGAGTTCGTTGAACCAATTTCTTATGAAGGATTGTGTATAACAACTCTTTTTGAAGCTGATGGATATATACATTATTTAAATTGCATGCTGAGTAGATATGATCCTCGTCGGAACTTATTGATCATGCATGCACCTGCCTTTTTAGCCACAATTTTATTGGATTAGATGATAAATATTCCTTTTCTGTACCGAAAAAGTGGAGTGTGATTGTTGTCCGACAAATTTCTCTAAGGTTATCTGATATACCGAAATCAACTATAAGTAACAGTTGTTCTTCAGCGTGTACTCAAAAGTAAAATATTGTGGTCAAAGAAAGATGAAATTGCTACCACAAACGGTTTCTCATGAACTTTGATATAGAGTTACAGTCTTAAAATAATGGCAATGATCTCTGAATGTGTCGACTTCCTCTGTTTGTCTTTATTAACCATACATATCCCTTTCTCAATCTTGCTGATTGAAACTCCTCACTAGCACGATAGGGTAGGTGTGAGTTGTGTGACATCCACCTATATATCTTACAATTATTTGACTTCATCGCCTCTTCCCCCCTACTCAATTGCATCTGTTAATACTTAACCAGTAAGCATTGTTCAAGTAATGGACCCTCTATTTTGGTTATTTTGTGGTCTCCATTTCCTTTCAAGTCATTATCCTTTTGGCCCCTACTAAAAGAGATATATGTAGAGGATTGGACAATGCTAACTGGGATTATATTTAGTATATTAACTGGTGCTTACAAGCAGTGTATAGATAGGAGTGTAGACAGGGTAGCACTCTCGTACTCCCCAATGTGGGACTAAACAGAGGACCCATCAACACTCTAACACCCCCTCCCCTCAAGCTGGGCATAGATATCAAGAAAGCCTAGATTGTCAACTAAAGTAGAAAATACCCATTTACTCACAGGTTTGATAAGCCAATCTTCTATCTGCAACTCTGATCTCTTGAACAGGGTGTTGATCATCTTAGCATCCATGGCTTCTCGCATGAAGTGACAGTTGAATTCAATATGTTTGGTTCTTCATGGAATCTTCGATTGGAAGATGAATATAGTTGCAGCATTGTCACAATACATAGGCACAGGAGCATATAGATTTTAGGAAGTTCAAACAGGATTTCAAACCAAGGTCGTTTCATGTGCAAAATGTGTCATTCCCTATATTTAGTCTTTGCACTGGACCTAGAAAAAATGGCCTACTTTTTGTTGTGCCATGTGACTAGATTGCCTCCAACAAAGGTACAGAATCCAGATGTTAGTTTTCTGTCTATCTTACTTCCAACATAGAAGCATGTGATTTTATAGTGACCATCCTTTGGATAGTACAATCGGTTCCTAGGGCAGCTTTAAGATACAGAAGAATGTTGTCTAAAACATTCCAATGACACAAACTTGATCTATCAAGGTAACAACACCACAACCCTAATGACATCAGAACGAGTCACAATGAGATAGAAAAGTTTACCTAGCGTCATGCATAATCTTTGCCTATTCAGGAAGGCCAGAGAGGAATCACCGTCATAGGGAATATTGGTGCTAAAAGGTGTTTTTGTCCATATGATCCCAAGTATACCAGTACCACTGAGAAGAATAAGAACATTGGATAGGCCGAATATAGATGCACTACAGGTGACTCTAATGCCTAGAAAAATATCATAATATTCCAAGGCGTTTTGTAACAAAATTCTTGCATGAATACTTGTTTGAATGCTGAAATCACTCCGATACGAGATGGTCATCAATGTTTAAAAGTAGAACAACAATAACAGATTCACTATTTTTATCAAAGAGCATGTGATTAGAGTGGGAGCGTCACAATCATGTCTAAAAAAGGATATCAGTTTGTCAAACTAAGCACGAGCACTTTGTTTGATACCATAGCTAGACAACTCTATGTAGTCTACAAACTTTGTGAGACTATCCCTGAGAAAAGAATCTAGGAGGTTGCTACATGAAAGGGTCATACAACTTAAGGAAAATAATAGTTACCAATGTGACATTGATGTATTATATAACATGGGTAGGAAAAGAGAGAAAGGGAGGAAGGATTGTATTGGTGGTGTCTTCTTGCTCTTCATCCTCTAAGAGCTATCATGGTGTGTCAAGTTGGGCCACCTGTCTCTCTCTAGGCAGAGAGTGCATAGAAGGGGGTAGGGAAGACTCCGGAGGGGGGGACTAAGAAGGGATTGCATTGGTGGTGTCTTCTTGCACTTTGTCCTCTAACTTTGTTTATGTTCAACCCTTTCCCCTGATAAATCCTCCATCATACCTCACAAAAAACATGATGCGAGTGGATATAAAACAAGTCACACTCCTCTATGCAATAGTGAATGATATGACTTTTTACTTCATGCATCATGGTCTGCAACAACAGAATTGGAAAACTATTTTAACTTCCTGCATCATGGTCACATGATATAAATGTGTATACCCTATCTTAACTTCCTTATTACTTTTCAAGGTGTTGCATAACCCAAGTGCTAAACATTGAATGTATAGATCCCAAAGGACTCGGGAATAGAGCTGCATGCTATACATCTTGATCTTTTTTTTATAAAGGTAACCAATAAGAGAAAGAAATCTTATATTTATCACCAACAAGATATAATTGTATTATATGGCTTGTAAACAATAACATGAATTCTTCTTTATAGAAAATGGCACTGGATAAGGAATGGATTAGACTTGTTGATGATAGGATTGATGATCCATCATATGAAATCGGTGTTGAAGAGTTTCTTACCTATGCATGTCAAAAAATTGGTGCAGATAAAATCAGATGTCTGTGTGTTCATTGTGTTAATACTTCTTCTATCCCACGTGATGTGGTAAAAACACACTTGATGGTTTATGGTATTTTGAGCAGTTATACTCTTTGGTATCATCATGGTGAGACGGGAAATGAAAGTGAGTCTGATTCAGATACTTTAGTCAATAACGATGAAGGGGATAATGATGTAGATGATGATGAGATGCTAGATCTTCTTGAAGAAATGCACCCTAGTTCACATAATTTTGATAGGAATGATGGTGGAATGGGAAATTCCAACCACGATGATCATGAAGAGGAACCTAATACTGAGGCTAAAAGGTTTTTTAGGTTGCTGGACGACCTCAATCAACCTCTCTATAAGGGATCAAAGGGGTCAAAATTATCTTCCTTGGTAAAATTGCTTCATCTCAAGAGCCTTGGAAAATGGAGTAATCATTCTTTCACATTGCTACTTGAATTATTGAAAGATGAACTATTCCCAGGCGATTCAACCTTACCTACCTCTTATTATGAAGCAAAGAAGACAATTAAAGATCTTGGTTGCTCATATGACAAGATAGATGCATGTGTGAATGATTGTATGTTGTTCAGGAAGGAAGACCGTGGCCTTAATAACTGCAAAATTTGCAATACTTCAAGATGGAAGTATGACAAGCACAATGGGGAAGAGAAATTAAAAGCAAATGGCAAGAAAGTACCAGCAAAGATCTTGCGTTACTTCCCACTAAAGCCCCGCCTTCAAAAGTTGTTTATGTCCTCAAAAACATCTTCACTAATGATGTGGCATCACGATAAAGAAGATGATGGGAATTTACATCATCCTGCTGATTCCTTGGCATGGAAAAAGTTGAATGAGCTTCATGGTACTTTTTCCGCAAAGCCCAGGAATGTTAGACTAGGCCTTGCTAGTGATGTTTTTCAACCATTCAACAATTGTATGTAATCATATAGCACTTGGCATGTTATTCTTATTCCGTACAACTTGTCTCCTTGGATGTGCATGAAGCAAACAAATCTCATTTTGTCCATGCTGATTCCAGGTCCTGATGGTCCAGGTAATTGTATTGATGTTTATTTGCAACCATTAACAGATGAATTATTGGAGCTTTGGAATAATGGCATACAAACATTTGATGTAACTATACATCAAAATTTTAATCTTCGTGCTGCTGTGTTGTGGACCATCAATGATTTTCCTGCATATGGGATTTTATCTGGATGGAGTACCAAGGGAAAACTTGATTCCCCATGTTGCCATAAGGGTACTCATTCGATTAGGCTAACTAATGGTAGAAAGGAATGCTTTATGGGTCATAGGTGTTATTTGCCTTTGGATCATCGGTGGAGAAAGAATAAATATGCTTTTGATCGCACGATCGAGAAGATCACACCCTCTACACCACTAAGTGGTGATGATGTCCTCATTCAAGTGTAAAGTTTGGAAGGGAATGTTCTTGGCAAATGTTCAAAAAAGGTATCTCACAAGAGCAGAGGGGATAATTGGAACAAGAAAAGCATTTTCTTTAAACTTCCATACTGGAAAGATATGTTGATACGACATACTTTAGATGTGATGCACATTGAGAAAAACGTATGTGATAGTATTATTGGAACTCTTATGAATGTGAAGAATAAGACAAAGGACAACTATAACTCTCGTCTAGATTTGCAAGCAGTGAATATTAGGCAAGAGTTGCACCCAATGATAATTGGAGGGAAAACAGTGCTGCCTGATGCATCATTCACATTATCTGTAGACGGAAAACGTAGGTTTTTAAGATTTTTGAAGGATCTAAAGGTACCAGATGGTTTTTCTTCAAACATTTCCCAGTGTGTGAATCTTAAAGAAAACAAACTTTCAAGATTGAAGAGTCATGATCATCGTATTTTGTTACACCACATACTCCCTCTTGCATTGCGTGGCCTTGTTCCTAAGGATGTTTACGAACCACTTCTTGAGTTGTCGCGTTTCTTCAAGGTTTTGGGAAACAAATGTTTAGATATGGGGGATCTGAAGCAAATTGAAGCTCAAATTTGAATTACACTTTGTAAGTTGGAGCAAATTTTCCCACCATCATTTTTTGATGTGATGCTACATTTGCCTATTCATTTATCACATGAGGCTATGTTGTGTGGGCCCGTTCATGATCATTGGATGTATCCGATAGAGAGATATTTGTACACATTGAAGTCCTATATTCGCAACAGAAGTTGTCCAGAGGGTTCCATAGCAGAAGGCTTTATAGCAGAAGAATGCATGAATCTTTGTTCCAGATATTTGCATACTGTAGAGACAATGTTCAATCGTCTTGATAGAAACTATGATGATTATGTCAATGAATGTGCAACATTATCTGTATTTTCATACAAGGGAAGAGGATTAGGATGTGGAACAACAAGGGACATTGATGCAGTTGAGTGGGAGAAAGCTCACATATACATCTTAAACAATTGTGAGGAAGTTAAACCGTTCATTGAGTACGTGATTCTTGAATTGTGTAGCTGAGCCATTTGCTGATAGATTTTTTATTTTGTTTACTAACTTCATCACATGCATTTTCAATTTATTCTAGAGAATATTATCAAGCTCAAGGAGTTGATCCAGATCAAATATCTATTCAGGATTTAAATGAGGATTTCATAGAATGGTTTAAGATGAAAGTAAGTTGGTCTGATTTGTTCAATATGGTTTTTTATACACACTAATTTGATTTAGTTTTTCTACTAACTATCTTTTTTTAGATAGGAGATCAACATGTGAATGATAAAAGCAAGAAGACATATGAGTTGCTTTCATTATCACATGGTCCACTCAAATGCGTGAAATGTTTTTATGGCTATATAGTGAATGGTTATCGGTTCCACACTAAGTCTCATGATGAAAGATCAAGGTCACAATGCAGTGGGGTAACCGTGGTTGGTGATGATGGTAGTGGAATTAGTAGAGATTACTACGCACAACTGACTGAGATTATAGAATTGCAATATTTGGGCAGTAAGAGAGTGGTATTATTTCTATGTGATTGGTTTGATGTTGCTAAAGGAGTACAGACTGATGCGTATGGATTCACGAGTGTAGATTGCAAGCGTATTTGGAAAACTGTTGAGTCATTTATATTAGCAACTCAAGCATCTCAAGTTTTTTATGCAAATGATCAGATTAATAAGGGGTGGCATATTGTGACAAAGATCGATCCAGGGGACAAGTTGGAGCTAGTTGATGATACAAATGATGCACATGATGATCCAATGCTTATTTCATAATGTTAACTAGATTACTATTCCTCTTTAAGTACTTCTAAACGTGTAATAATTATAATAGTCAAACTTATTTTTTTCGTATCTCATTACAATGTTTTTTTGTGGTAACCAGCTTGCTCCTCTTTATTGAAACTGTGTAAAAATATGTACAAAACAGAAAAGAAAAAAACAAAAAAAGAGAGTTGTACAGAACAAAACAACTATCTATACATGCTCTTTGAATCATAGAGAGCAGTATCCCACACTTCATGGACCTCCCTTCAATTATTCCTTGTTACATTCTATGCAATTATAATTTCATTTATACTGATTTATGCAAGCAATTATATTGACAACTAGCTTGATGGTTTTGTAGGAAGTTGGCCGCTAGCACATCAAGAAATGGGAAAGATCCAATGGCTAAGTCCAATGCTAAGAAGTTCATCTCACCACAACAATTGAGTGTAATTGGGAAAGGACGTAATCATGGATTACAAATTAAGAGTCGCTTGTTGAATCATATAGGAGGTAGCAAAAGCCGTGGTTACATGGAGTCATGTGATAATCATTTATCCTTTTTGAACAACTTGACTTCCAAACAAAGAAATATTCATGATCAATCTAGAATGGCTCCCATGTCAAAAAGAATTACTCCTCCACCAACTAAAAATGTTTCTCCACCACAAGACTGTGATGCTCCTCCAACTGAAAATGTTCCTTCCCCACGAACTGAAGCTGATCCTACACCTCTTGAAGAAGTTCCTATTGAACCAGAACAGAACGTGGAGACCGAACTGATGTCCACTAATGTCGTCAATGATATTTCAATGTGTAGGTTCGCTTTCCTTTATTCATAATAAGCAGATTCAAGGGCTTGAGTCAGACATTCCTTAACTTATTTTATTTATTTTTTATTAGTGAATATAGCCAGCGCCACTGAAAAGGCAATCAGACGTCGAGGACGTAACAAATGTAAAAAGTGGCTAGACTAAGAGGAGGTGCCAAGATAGATGTCACATTCTATAAAGGTCGCCCTGTTGGAAAAAATCATAAGGTGTGGAGTAGACATTTGGGTAGGATTGTTTGTGATCGGAATATTTGTCCAATCAAAGTGCATTCTTGGAATGAAGTTATAGACAGACAAAAATATCACATGTGGGGTGCAGTTATGGTAATATCTTCTACACTTTATTGTTATAATCATTTGACAAACATCCATGATGCATTGATGTTCTTGTGTAATTAAACATGTATTAGGATAAATTCTCAAATGACCACATGGAGGAACACAAAGCTCACACTTTAAAACACTTGAAAGAATTATGGATAAAGTGGAGGGCATCAATGCATCAAACTGTCAAGGGGTTGGACATGCAACAACAACTATCAAAGAAACCTATGGTAATTGAAGTTGATAGTGATTGGGAATGGCTTTTGAAAGAGATTTTTCACAGTGAAAAGTTTATGGTGACCTTTTTATTATAAAACTTTACATCAATTCAAATTATTTGTTCTTATATTTCTTTTTTTTCTTCTATCGATATGCACATTATACTAAATGTAGGCATCGAGTAAGAGAAACTCCATAAACAGAGAAGGGCTGAACAATAAGTTACTTCATCGCACTGGTAGCATGCCTCTTAGAGAAATATCATGGCAGAAGGTTGTTTAATTTTCTCTTTATGCTATACTTTGTCTCTAGGTATGCATATAACTTTTTTGTTGTACTATAGGGAGGAAAAGATGGGAACCCACCTGACTTGGGAACAATGTACTTTGAAAGCCACAAGAAGGGTGATACCTTAGCTACTATGGAGTCATCTCAAGTTCATGTAAGTATGGAAAAAATATCTATTTTCGGTCCATTAGTTACTAGCATAAATTGTTGATTCAGGAAAAAATCATAACCATCCAACAAGCAGAGCCATCCCTTCGCCCCGTTGAGGTCGCTGAAAAAGTGTATGGAGAATCAAAGACAAAGAAATACATATCCTGTTATGGTGGAGGTGTAAAGCCAAGAGATGTTAGAGGACCATACAAAACAAAGAATGCCTTACTTGATGAACTCAAAACAAAAGACCAAGCATTGAAAGACAAGGAGGAAGCTTTTAAAGTATAAGAGAAAGGTCTTAAAATAGTTGAAGATGGAAAGCGTGCCACACAAAAACATTTGGAAAATGTGGAGAATGTACTATATAGGATAATCAGCAATAAACAATTTCAGGAACTTTTGGATTTTAGTGAGGATGATGATGGTTGTGCCTTTTCTCTAGCTATTTCAGATGATGATACCTCAAATTAGTTATGAGGTCAGTTCACCAATTGATGATGTTTCTTGTTTCCATTGTAATATTTATAGTATATATATTTGTATATCATAGTTTTCTATTACACATATCTATTGGTGAAATGAAACTAACTGCTTTATTGTTTTATCTTGTAGGAATTGGAGTCTCCAATTCTATTAACCATTTGGATCCCATCATATGGTTAAGCTGGAACATTAGGCTATGAAGGAAGAACTTGTTAATATTTATATTTCGTTGTTGTTTATATGTTATTATTCTAGACATTCTCCACCTTTTCTTATATTTCGTGTTGCTCAGCTGTGATGTAGCTAATTTACTAGACTGGTTTGGTGAAGTTTTATTGAGAAAATCAATTATATCTTTTATAAGTATAACACTGGTTTATTTTCTGTATATGTTGGTTTGTAGGCCCCACACTTGGTCCCGTGGGAGGTGGCCAATGATAGTGATGTTTAGATTGTGGTTAAGCTAATGCCATAGTATGAATGTGGTTGTGTCACTTTGATTACAAATTGGTTGTATGTAACCCATGAGGGGTTGTTATCATTTAGCATTTGTCATTCTTTTCAATCATATGTAATAATGTGTTAACAATGTTCCATGGATCCACATGAAATGGCTGGCATGTGTTTATGCCCCATTCCTCCAGACCATCTTGTCCTTAGGATGCTAGTGTCCCCATTGCTTCTAGCAGCAACCCTTCATAGGGATTGTGCTTTCGGGTTATACATGTTAAGGTAGTGATTTCGGGTTGTAAATAGATGCTTCAAAATAATAGTCTTGCTATTGATGCATATGGTCCCATTATGAATAAAGATGGTGGCATGGCTGAAATGGCTGGCATGGACTATAATATCTATGACATGATTGATGCCTTGGAAGCCACATGAAACACAACTATGGCGAATTGAAATGCCATGAACTAACAATATGTGTTATGGTGTATTTATTTTAATAATGTGGCTAAGTTATAATCTTGAACCCTTGTAAGGTCCTTATGTTTGCTTGTTTCCATGCAGTCCTTTCTGTTTTTGCGGACATCACTAGTGATGCTCGCCGATAAGAGAAAGGCAAGGAGGTGCTAGTTTGCTTTCCGGGAGGTAAATTTATACACTCTAATATATCAATTTTCACTTATAAGACTTATAGATTCTGACTATTACAAAATATATCAGTATGTTCTAAATCATTGTTGTGTTTATGCACCATTCCTCCAGACCATCTTGTCCTCAAATTACTTAAGGCGAACTGTAGGTGTTAGCAAGGTTTATCCCCTCGTCAGTGAGGTGTTGTTGAAGGAAGCCTAGGTTGGGGAAGAACTGGTCCAGGATGTCACTATGCACCAATCACTTCAAAGTCTTTCTTTAGGGATGATCCAAATAATTGCTCCAGTTTGGGTGGTGGTGTAATGGGATGTAGAGGGTTCCATTCAAGTTTTAGAACAACCCAAGACGCGCGGTCTCAGAATTGTTAGCAGACCCAAGAATATGGAATTCAAGATAACGGGTTTGAGCGAGCTGCCATGCAACCAACAAAGGTAATGAATGGCTTTTCACATTGGTAATTTCAATATAGACTGTTTTTTTCTTTCCTTTCAAAAGTCAGAACTTGGCAATTGGTGAATGCTATTTGACTTTTGGGCGTGATCATTTTCCTTTATAGATTTGTGCTCGGCAGGGGAAGGGTCAATGCTGAAAACGATGAGGAGGAAATTACTGTGACTCAATACTTTATAAACAAACATCAGATTCATTTAGAATATTTAGATAATCTTCCTTGTGTGAATGTTGGAAGGCCAAGACGTCCAACTTATCTCCCCATTGAGGTTAGCGCAGTTTCTTAGGTCACAAAAAACTAATTCCAGTTCCATTTGATTTGATATATGATTTCTTTTTTAAATGAATGTTCCAACTATGCAGCCTTCTTCCTTTGCAAAGATATACCAAATGTTTGACCGTGTTGCAAAGATCTTCCCTTGTTGAGAAGTCGAGGCAGAAGCCTCAAGAATGAATGAATGTTCTAGGCGATGTATATAATCTCTATTTTTTAGTTTTCAGTCTATACATTTGGGTGCAGTTTATAATGTGGCTTATATTTACTTGATGCATCAGGCTTTATCAAAGAGCAGATACAACTCTGATCCCTTGCTGCGTGCATGTGGTATTACGATATGAAGTGCATTCAGCGTCGTGGAAGGTCATGTGCTGCCAAATGGTGCAATACTTCTTGCATGGTACAACAACATTGTTATCTTAGTTTTAAGTTCTTATCATTCTGGATTCAGCTACTGAGCTACCTGAATCTTCGGCCCCTATCAAGCCAAGTCCTAAGGTACCTTGATAGAAACCTTAGATGACAACTTAGCAACCTTCACGTCAGTGCAATTCTAGGCAGATGCCTGTTGCACCTCCCAGGCTAACCTCCTGTTGAATCAAAAGTCATAAAAATATCTATTGAAATGACTGTGACTATTGCCAATATATAAAGGCTGACCTGGTAAAATATTGATTCCTGACATATTTATATTTTGGTTATACTAATGCTTATCATAATGGAAAACTAAGTTGACAGGAAGTCCACTTGTATATTACTCATTTGTAAGAGATTTTGATCGGTACTCACGACTGATATGATGTCATTGGATCTAGTTCTTATAACTTGTCAGATTTCTGAAGGTAGGGGACTAAGAACCCAAGGAGGAAGCGCCAAGGTCTTCACTTAGGCAGAAACAAGACAAAACTGGATTGACCAGGAAGCACAATGATCTAGATTTTCCTGGCTGGCATCAACATCCAACACCACTTTTGGTAAGATTTTCACACATGTATGCCATATTCGGTATGTTGTAAAAGATCTTCCCATTTAGTATCTTCTTTGATATGCAATGTGGGTTTAAAAACATATACTCTTAATATTAAGATTTTTTTTCCTAGAATCCCCCCTCTTTTCCCATTATTAGTATGATTGTCTTCTACAAGATGGTAACTTCCTTCATAAATTCATCCAATGAATGATGATTCATCATATTAGTGTTGTTTGGTATCTTGTTGTGCACTGACTTCCTTGACTGGGTTGGTTCTCGGCTGCTCTGGGCTTGGTGATGGTTGAGTTTCCACCTGAGGTTCTACAGGTTCTGTTGTTTGAGGCTGTTGCTTTCAAGTGCTGCTATTAGGTGGTTCAGTTATGCTGTTTTTCTCTTGATGGCTCGGGGGGTGATGGTGGCGATCCACCTGCCATAGAGTCTCTCTGGCTTTATCCGTTTGGTTGTCTATAGCCTGGAGAGGTGGTTGTTTTCTAGCTGCTGTGTTCTAGCTGCTGTTTGAGATGATCTTATTGGTGAAGGTTGAGTATCCATCCTATGGATTGTGAGGCTCCCCTCTCCCAGCTATTTCGTTGCTGGTGCATTGTTGATGGCTGTTTTCTTTGGAGTTTTGTGGGCTGGTTATATGCTTTTGGTCTGTCCTATCCTGCTCCTGGTCGTTTTGGCAGCGAGGTTTTTTGAAAGGTGGTTTATTTGGTGGTTGATCGCCTTTTTCTGTCTTCTGTGAAGAAGTTGATAGCTTGCTTGCTTCTGGGACGATCTGCATTTTTTGTCTGATGATGTCTGTTATTGGAGCTAGCATTTGGGATGATATGCTGAGCTTGGAGCTGTTCTTGTTGGTGCTATCCTCCCACTGCGAGGAGTATTTCATGAAGGATTTTGCTGATGGTTCTTTGGCTCTGGTCATTCTCTTCAAAGTGGGTCTGATGATTAATTATCTATACTTCGTTTGTTGTTTGCTTTTGCGACGACCTGGTGGCATGTTAGCTGTTGTTGTCTTCTGATCCCTTCATTCTGTCGTATGGTTATATATATTCCTACCATGATGATAATAGTTTTACTTGTGCTGCTCTCTATTTCAGAATAACTTCATTCATATCAATCACCATGATGAGTAAAAGATTATGTGGTCCATTTACACATGGACAACTATAGTGACTCTTACATTTTTTTTTCATTTGAGTTTTAATTGGGTCACTTGGATGGTATTTCAGGATCAGAAATGAACCAACGCTCCATGTCAGCAAATGGATGGTGTCTTGGAGCTGCTGCTAGGAAGTCTACTGAAAAGTATTTGGTAGATGGTGTGTTACTTGGTGTTTCTTTGAGATGAGGTCGAGATCGATGGTTTATACTTCCTGAAGGTGCATGATGGCAGCTACTTATGGAATTTAGGTTAGAGCTTTTATTAATGATTAAGGTTGTTTCTAAGAGATCAGATGATGCTTAAGTCATGAGCTGAACTCCTTTCATTTTATAAGTTTTCTCTCATTTTCCTGTTGATACAAGAAATGGTGCTACTTGGTTCCTGAGTATGATACGAAGACATTCATATAGTTTTCTCTCATTCTCCTCAGGCACCTGTATTGCCTACCTCCTCCTATACATCGATGATATACTAATCACAGATGGAAACTCATCTTCCTTCATCGCACACATTATCACACGTCTTGAAACAGCGTTCCCCCTTCGCAACCTCGGCGACCTTCACTACTTTTTGGGCGTACAAGTTGAACCCAACCTAGACGGATTGCTCCTTCATCAATCCAAATACGCTCTTGAAGTTTTGCCTCGAGAAAATATGCAACATTGTAAACCTGCTTCCACTCCTATCAGCACCAACTTCCTTCGCCAAGTATCCATTAACAAGTGCAGTAGAATAAGAGGGGTTAGGAAACATATAGCTCTATGATAACTTAGTTCAATCATGTTTCATTAAACTTAGGGAAAAGTTGTTTATCATGATTTAACAGGATTTCTGAATTAGTTTAATGCAACAATAAAAAACTCTGGGATTCTATACATTTCAAAAATGTAGACTTTATGTTTATTTCAGATGTTGTTCAACATAAATTGTACAACCAGGTCACATGTGTTTCCATTCCGAGCTACAACATTAGAAGAAATAGGGAACACCATGTTGGATGGCAACATCCCACCAATCTAAAATGAAAAAAAACCTCCAACAATTATTGTATAACTGAAAACTACTAGATTATTCATTTTTTCCTGCTCCACGAAACCAAACTCAATTTTTTGGTCGCTGGATTAGCAGATATGGTCCAATTCTGCTGAACACCGCGAACAAAACATACCCTTATAGGAGATGTTCTTCAAAACATAGTAGCCTTTTATTTGACATTATTAAATTTCATACTGATTAGTCAAATAAATCCTTATTGTCCCCAGTGCTTAGCCATATTTTATATGCTTGAAGTTTAGTCTTTTGTGTTATTTAATATATTGGCATGATTTTTTTAATTGCAGGCTACACAATAGGATGTTCATCTAAAAGATTTTTTATTCTAAGAAATACATGGAAGTTATATCAAAGTTGTCCACACTCATCCTTCATCTTATAACTTATGAGAATCTCATAGTCAGGGAGATGGAAAACATAGTCGTCCCATGTCCCGTCTTCATCACTCTGCTCCACAAAATACGAACTTCAAAAATGTACATTCATTGCTCTACTTGCGCACAGGGTGCAACCTAGGCATGAGAGTTTAGATATGGACATGATCTATAATTGTATAAGTTGTATAGTAACAAATGAAGTTTATTTTTATATTGTATTTGGTAATTTGTTCAAGGTGGTAAAGGCTCACGCCCTCCAATATGTACATCAAAATTTTGTTCAATACAATAAAGGAAAAAGTTTGTGAATTTTCCATGATTTGTTCAATTGTGTACATTGGATGGATATTGTTAAGAAATAATGTTATGTAATATATCATACATCAATTTTCTAAATTATATAAAAATATTATGTATCATTATAACTATTTACGACGGAGTTTTTTGTCCCAATAAACCTTGATGAGAGTACTTATAAATTTGTCATTATTGGTATTTACGATAGAAATATGTTGTCGTGATTACCAACTATGACAACCAGTTTAAGTTGACGTTATATCCATTAACGATAACATCAATTTTCTGTCGTTGTTTATATTAACGATGGAATGAATTTTTTTGTCGTCACAGGTAATAACGGCAAGACCAATAACGACGAAACGCGACGACTAATTTTTTCCATCCTTAATAGATATAACGACCAATTTTTTCCAAATTACGACAAACATTTTCCATCGTTATTGTTATAGTTTCCTGTAAGTGGTATCAGAGCGGGTCTTCTCCAAGCATACTTCAACAAGTAGGAGAAGATGGGTGACTACCTAAGAGGGAGACTGTCGACCAACCTTCCAATCTTTGATGGGAGCAACTTCCTTTATTGGAGAAGAAGACTTTAATTCTTCATCCAAGGATCAAGTCTCGAGATGTGGCAAATGGTGAACAACCCATACATTCTACCAAAGACAAACATTGAAGAATGGGATGAAGCCACCTTGATGAAAGCAACCTTGAACGCTAGAGCCAAGCACATCCTTTATGCCTCCATGACCCCCACCGAGTTAAACCGGATTTCTTCTTGTGAGACGGCCTATGAGGTATGGAGAAAGCTTTGCATCACTTATGAAGGGACAGATCAAGTGAAGGAAAGCAAAGTCTACATGCTCAAAGGGTTGCTTGAGAACTTCAAGATGGGAAAAGAGGAGAGCATAGCCAACATGTACTCAAGGCTCAACACCATCTTGAATGGTCTTGCTGTTCTAGGACATCCTATGTCTAGTGGAGAGATCCACTCAAAGATCCTTAGAACTCTCCCCAAGAGGTGGGAATCCAAGGTGACTTCCATTGAAGAAGCAAGGTCGCTTAGGGATATTCCTATTGAAGGGCTCATTGGAAATCTACAAGCACATGAAGCCACGCTTGACAAGAGGGAGGAAGTAGAAAGACAAGAGAAGAAAGAGCTAAAGAGAATGACTAAGGTTGAAATAAAGGCTCAAATTGAAGCTATCATGGAACAAGTATCTCCATCCTATCAAGCTAAAGAAGATGCCATGTACTCCAAGGGTAGACTCTACAAAGGCAAGTCCTCCTCCATCTGGTGCTTCACATGTGGAAAGAAGGGTCACTACAAGGAAGATTGCCCACAAGGCAAAAAGACCCATCTTCACAAGAAGGAGAAATGGCACTCAAGTTGAAGTGGCTCCTCCAACTCAAGCTCAAGTGAAGATTCATGTGAAAGATCAATCTCAAGCTCTAGTGATGAAGGAGAATGTCATTTTTCTCTTGTAGCATCAACAAGTGAAGACTCAAATGAGGTAAATCTAGACTCTTTAGATAAAGAATCCTTGATTGATCTCATTCATGATATTTTTGCATCCCTTAAGTGTTCTCAAAAGAAAAGGAAAAAGCTTGCTAAAATTGTTGATAATTTGTATGTAGAACTAGATGATCTTAAATATGCTAATTCTTGCTTGCTTAATGATAAAAATGATTATCTTAGCCAAGTAGACTCTCTTAAACTTGAAAATGCTAGTTTACTTGATAATATTAAATTTCTAGAAGCTCAACCTCTCATGCCTAGTTCTAATGAAGAGCATACTTTAATTGTTGATGCTCTCATGCATGACATTGATGTTCTTAAATCTAAAAACAAGGACAAAGACTTTGTTTTGCATGAATTAGAAATAGAAAATGCCTCCTTGCTTGCTAAAATCAATGTGCATGAATCTTGTTCTAGTTGTACTAATAGAGAAAATGATGTTGCTTCTCTTCATATTAATATAAATTCTTGTTTAACTAAAGCTCTTTGCCTAGAAAATGATCTTGTACATGCTAGAGATAACATTAATCAATTGTCTTATACTATTGCTTCTCTTAAGCATGATAATGATAGTTTGAGATCTTCTTTGCAAAGATTCTTAGTTGGTAAGAAGAGCCTTAATGACATCCTACACCATACTACTAAACAAATTGGTAGACATGGTTTGGGATATGATAGTAGTCAAGGGAACAACAAAGATAAAGGACCTCCAATATTCCATGGAGAATCCTCTAGTTCCAAGACTATGGGCACATGCAATTATTGTAATGAATTATGTCATTATTCTAATTGTTGTCCTTTTAGGAAAGCACCCAAGAGCAATAGGATTTGGGTTGCTAAACTAACCCCTCCAGACTCAAAAACATGATTGGGGGCCATTTCATCTTTCTTCGTGTAGGTACTTGCAAATGGATTGACTTGAGCCACTAAATTGCAAATTGACTTCTCAATCCACATGAAAGAAGAAAGGTGAGATGTGTAGAGGGTGACAACAAGTGGAAAAGCAATGGTAAGTACAAAGGTAATGGTTTTATTGCTTGTAACCATTTCTAACTTGTTTTGTCAAGTTAGTGTGCACTATACATATGGTTTCTGAGTCAAAAGTGGCATTTTGTGATTCTCTTCACACTCTTGCTCAAAAACTGTTTCTAATGCTTCTATAGTGCATTACTAACTTGCTTAGACATGTTTGGATATGGTTTGTTTTTTTTAGCATGCCTTTAAATATGTTTTTATGAAATATATGTGCTCTTTGACAGCTGGTCTGTCGGTCGAGTTTTCCCTATTGAAACTCGACCGATTGACACCAAGAGTGTTGCCAACAGCTGTCATCGGTCGAGTTGTCCATGCACAGAACTCGACCGATAACACTGTGCACAGAATACACAATTGGCTTATTGGATGAGAATTTCTCTCTAAAATTAGATTTTCTCAACCAATAGCCTTATTCTTTGGTACTCCCTTAGTATCTTTATATATGAATTTTACCATGTTCTAAATTGCCTATCTTTCATACAACTCTATCTCTATAATTGCTCTAAATTGGTATATCTATATCTTGCAATTACTTGCTTTGAGTTGTTTTGCATGTTTTGATGATGATTTCTTTGGATCTCTTGGTTGTGTCTTAAATTGCTTCCGTTGTGCTCTAACTTGCTACATCTATCTAGGTGTATATCTTGTATTGATACAACCTTGAGGTTCTTAGGGGTAATCATCTTATGGTAAGGATGCATATCTAGTGAGTTATATCATCTCATGCTTCAAAATTTGCATATCTCTTTGTTTGGATATATCTCTACATCTACTCATAGCTTGCTCTTTGACTTGTGTATCTTTTGGTATCTCTTTCTATGATCTAGATCCTACTAGTAGTCCTAACTTGTGATATCATCTACTAGTAGTTCACATACATGTAGTTCTAACCCTGTCAATAATTGGTATACTTTCTCATCTATATGCTATGCTTGTATCTTGTCTCATACATGCTCAAGCTTGTTCCTTGAATTGCATATCTTCTATCTTGAGCTGCTTGCATAACATTGTGATGCAGGGTACATAGATCTACATGATATGTAGAAATTGGAGTATTTTTTGGATTTTATGCAGCTTTTGCTCCAGTTTCAGTTTTTGGTGCAAGACTAGTGTTTTTCATGCAGAAACGACCTTCTGAGAAAGACTCATCGCTTTGCCATGAGTTCCGATGGGTTCTGGTCAAATTCCATCATCTTGAGGGTCAAAATTGTGATTTATTATTTTTCTGCAGCACTTTATCTTGCATTTTTTTTGGGTTGTTCAAGTATATGCTTTAACTTGCTTTTCTTTCTATGCTTGGACAAGACCCTATATGTGCTCTTCTACTCTCCTTATATATTTGTGTTATCTCCTTTCTCTTTAACAAATGATGTTTCTTATTTCTTCATAACCCAACTTTTTGAAATGACAAAGGGGGAGAAAGGTATGGTATGTCTTCTTTTAAAAGAGGAAGAAGGCATGTCTTACATGAAGAGGAGAAGCATGTTCATGTAAAGGGAGAAGGTAAAGGGGAGAAGACATATATGTGTAGAACATATATGAGTAGAAGACATAGTATTCTATAAATGTTATGAAATCTAACCATGCAGGAGAAATTGTATCAATTGAGGGGGAGTATGAAAACTCCACACACATCAATTGAGGGGGAGTATATGAACTCCATTCTATTGAAAACCCTAGGTTTCTCCAAAGGTATGAATTTACTTAAATGCTTTCAATACATTTATGGAATGGTTTGTCATCTTCAAAAAGGGGGAGAATGTTGACTCAAGGTCAATTAGGTCAATGTTGACTCATGTCTAAATTGACTAAACCCGTCTTTTGATGATGACTAACCATTCCACATATTGGTGTCTTATGCTTCTACTTGAGTAATTTCAGATTAGGTTTAGACACACTCCAATTGCCCTAACTTGCGCATCTCAAATTGGAGAAAAGACAAGTCAAAGTCATACAAGTGCACATTTTTGTAATATGATGTATATCCATTAGAATCATGTTGTAAATCACTTGTAATGATTGTATGACTTGTAATTAAGCTTAGAAAAATGCTAGGAGCACTTAGATCGATTATTAGAGCACTTTTAATGCAACTTCGAAAATCAATTACAGGCACTTGGTCGGTCCAGTTTCACACCCTGAAACTCGACCGATCAACCCTTGATCGATTTTCTGAAGATTGCATCGGTCGAGTTTTGCACTCACAGAACTCGACCGATTGGGTAGTGGGCCATTTACTATTGAAGTGGCCGGTCGAGTTTCCTCAGGACAAACTCGACCGATCCCTTAAACATCGGTTTGCCTGCTACTTGATCGGTCGAGTTACACATATAGAAACTTGACCGAATGCACTGTACGGAAAAGTGTAGAAAAGTGTTTCTAGCCGTTGTGGAGTTGCAACAAGTGAAAATAGATCCGTTGCAAGCCACAAAATAGCTAGTTTTCATTCTTAAGTGTTCCCAAAGGTTAAGAGGCATCCCCAGCTATAAATAGGACCCCTTGGGCTTCATTCCAGGGTGAGAGCATTCATTGCAAACTCCTTGTGAGGTTCCTATTCTATAGTTGAGTGCTTCCTACAGCCTCCTCTCTCTCTCTCTAAGCTTAATCACTTGCTACATCCATTAATGTGAGTAGGAGATTTGTAAGAGTGCTAGTTTTATTTGTATATCGTGTGAGGCTCTCACTTCCACCACCTCCCCATCTCTCATTTGCAATCTTGAAGATAAAGGTTCTCTCTCTTGTCCAAGAGAGGTGAAGAAGAAAAAGGGAAGGAGTCCCTTGGTGAAGATCAAGGCTAAAGACTTGGAGCTAGAGTGGGTAAGCCCTTGGAGAAGGCAGAAGACTCAAGCTCAAGTGGGTAAGACCTTGGTGGAAAGCTTCTCCGAGTGAAGGTGAATTCAAAGGCAGAAGATCCAAGAAGAGTGGGTAATTCCTACAAGGCCGAAGACTTGTGCAAGAGTGGGTAAGTCCTTGGAGAAGGCTGAAGACTCTTGCAAAGTGGTTAAGTCCTTGGTAAGGTTGAAGACTCTTTTGTATTGGATAGGTAAGTCCTTTGTTGGTCATGCATTGTAAGTCTTATAAGTGAATATAAGAGTGCAATTGTTTGAAGTCCTAGAGGTTGACCTCTCTAGGCAAGTGGACTGACACACTTCTTGTTTGAAGTGTGGAACCACTCTAAATAGCTTGTCTAATTGGTGCATGTTCAATCTCTCTTATCCTTGCTATGCATGATTTAGTTGCATTCAAATTACCTATTTAGCAACCTTATCTTGTAATATATTTTGAAGGTTTTATGAGTTTTGTTTAAGTGCTTTCAGCTCTATTCACCCCCCCTCTAGAGCATCTAATCACCCATCTAGGATCCAACACTACATGCTCAACGGTCTCCTTGAAAACATTAAGATGGGAAACAAGGATAAAGTGAAAGAGATGTACACAAGGCTCAACACCATCATCAATGGAATTGAACAATTGGGACACACCATGGATAGAGGGACAAAGAACTCCAAGATCATAAGGTTTCTCCCAAAGAGATGACAATCCAAGGTGACTTCCATTGAATAAGTTAGAAGTCTTGGTGACATTACCACTGAATACATCATTGGCGCCCTTCAAGCTCATAATTCAAGGCTTGACAAGCAAGAGGATGTTGAAAACCAAGAAGAGAAGGAACCAAAGAAGATCAAAGATAGTGCATTCAAACCTTTAATGGAAGCAGTCCTTCTCCAACAACAACAAGCTTGTCGGTCTACTTCTCCTTCTTCAAGTGAAGATGAAGCCCCAAGTGAGCATGAATCTAACTACTATGAGGGCAAGCACTTCAAAGTAAAGTCTTCCTCCTCCTCCCCTCCAAGGTTCTATGAATGTGGGCAAAAAGGGCATGAAAAGAATGAATGCCCCAAGGCTAAGAAAGCCTACCACAAGAGCAAATCTAATAAAAGGAAGGAGTACAAGAAGGATGGAAAGTACATGAAGAAGACAAGAAGGGCAAAAAGAGTAAAGAGAAGCCCATGGTGCATGGGAACACTTGTGACGTCCCCGGATTTTGATTTATCCAAACCCTATTGGGAATGAGATGTCAGAATCCGAAAACATCATCCAATCATACCAGAGAGTGATGCGGAAGCATAATACGCATACATGAACATACAACCATAACATACTCAACATTCAACATGTTTATTTATACAACATGAATTAAATTTACATATTGAAAGAAGATTTACAAGTCTAAGAACATGTATTCTAAACTAGGATCTACACAATAGGTACAACCTGGACAACTGCTCACTTCTCGTCTTTCATCCCAAGCTAGATCTGAACCTAAAACATACGTGAAACAACGAATCAACACACAAGGTGTTGTGCACGTGGGTAGAAAGATACATACTAATATGCTTGCATAATTGAAATAACTTGAGAAAGAAAGAGTAAAAGAAAACATTGTTTAAAGCGATAATCAGGTAAACACATATTTTTAGTTGTGTTTTGATACATTTTTACTACTAAGTGGTGTTGCACTTCATTTTTCCCCACCCCTTGGGCTATAGGGACCGAGTGCCAACCTTATATTTATATGGGAGAGAGAGAGATGTCGCACTTCATTTTTCCCCACCCCATGGGCTATGGGGACCGAGTGCCGACCTTATATTTAGAGGAAGAGAGAGAATTGAGGGAGAGAGAGAGAGCTTATATCCACTTAGTAGCTACAAAACATCTATACTCTTTGTTGTTCTTATTGACATGGTGAAGATACTACAATCATAGTACATCCAAGCAATATTCTCAAATAAAGACAAACAATACATCATAGCTATTGCACACAAGAAAACTAGTCATATACTTAGATAAAGCCCACGTACGAAAGCTCCAATGAAGGAGAATGCCATGTTGCACTCTTGGCATCTACAAGTGAATAAATTGGTAGGTAAGCTTACATGAGTTATCTGAGGAAGCTCTCATTGATATTCTAAATGCTACCCACTCTTCTTATTCCAGATGCAAATCTAAGAAGAAGGGGTTAGGGAAGATCATAGATGATTTGTTTGCTAAAATTGATATTGTTGATCAAAATGAGAACTTACATCTTGATAGCATTGATTCCTTGCAAAGGAAGTTTCTTAATCTCAATCCAATATAATGGAGTTGAAGTAGAGAACGACATCTACCTTAAGAACATCAATAGTCTTAAGGAAGAAAACCAAGCCTGAGTAGATGAGCTTGCTTTACTTAGAACTGAAAATGATGATTTGAAACTTGCTTGTGATTCTATTAAGGATGAGAATATAATTTATCTTGATGAGCTTGTTATGCTTAAAACTAAAATTCTAGATTACTTGCTCAAATAAATGATGTTGCCAAGTAATGAAGTTGCAGTCTTACTTTAGGAAAAGACTCTTATCTTATAAAGCCCTCTGTTTAGAGGCTGAATTGCTTCCTACACAATATGATCTTGCTAGCTTATCTTCTACTGTCATTACTCTTAGTGATGATAATCTAAAACTAAGAGCTTCCTTGCAACAATCCCTTAAAGGGAAAAGGTCACTCAATGAATTTCTAGATTACTATACCAAACAAGTTGTTACAAGTAGTTTGGGATATGTAGGGGGAGATTCAAAGAGAAGGAGCAAGGGAAAGGGTAAGAAAAAGATAAAGGGTCCTCCTATTTTCCATGCAGAGTCATTCCTCTCTAAAGGGTTAGAAAAAGAGAAAGGGTCCTCCTATTTTCCATGGAGAGTCATTCCGCTCTAAGAACCCTATGATTTGTGAGTATTTCAAGATATGATGACCATTACTTTACTTCTTTCTCTTATAGAGATAAGGGGACCAACCCAAATATGAAATGGGTCCCCAAGATAACACTGAATCCCAAAGTTGGAATTCAAAATCGACGTCTTCCTTTCATGTAGGTAAAGGAAAATGGATTGTTGATAGTGGTTGCTCAAAGCATATGACATGTGAAATCAGCCATTTCAACCAATTCACAAAGAACAAAGGAGGATCAATGACATTTGGTAACAACAACAAAGGTAAAGTGATAGGTGAGGGTGATGTAGGTGATTCACTATGCATCAAGAATGTTCTTCTTGTTTCTGGCTTACATCACAAAATTAGTTTTAGTCAATTGTGTGATAATGGATATCTTGTTCTTTTTAACTCACTTGAATACTTGCTTCTAGATTCCCTCTCCTACAATGTTATATATAAGGGAACTAGAAATGGTAATCTCTATGTTATTGTTCTTGACGCTATTAAGCCTATCATTGGTAGATGTCTTGTGCCAATTTGAATGATATTTCTTTATGGCACTTTAGGCTTGGTCATGTATATGCATCAGTTGAAGAAATTGAGAAAAAAGGAATTGGTAAAGGGCCTTCCTAAATTGGACTTTGAAAGGGATGATGAATTTCAACCTTGTACCCAAGGAAAGCAAACTGAGTCCTCTTTCAAATCCAAAGGATTCCTTAGTACTAAAAGATCTCTTGAACTTCTTCACATTGTTCTATTTGGACCAATGCGTACTCAATCGCTTCATGGTAGCAAGTATTGCCTTGTGATTTTTGATGACTTTTCCCACTATACTTGGAATTTCTTTCTTATTTCAAAAATAAATACTCTTGATGTTTGTTGACTTTGTCCAAACAAGTTGAAAATGAAGCTTCTCTCTAGATTGTTTCTATCCGCAGTGACCACAGGGGAGAGTTTGAAAATGACTTGTTTGAATGATTTTGTGAGGAATCTGGGCATGCACGTAACTTTTCCACACCACAAATGCATAAAAAATGGGTAGAGAGAAAGAATAGGTCACTATAGAAAATGGCTAGGACTATGCTTATAGAGTATGATACTCTAAATATGTTTTGAGCCAAATCTGCTAGTACCTCATGTTTTTTGCTAAATAGGGTTTTCACTCATGCATTTTTGAAGAAAACCCCCTATGAGGTATGGCATGGTAGAAAGCCTTCCATTGATTTCTTTCATGTTTTTGGGTGTCCTTGTTTTATTTTGAACACCAAGGATTCCCTCAACAAGTTTAACCTAAAATCTATAAGGGTTTCTTTCTTGGCTATATCACTTCTTGCAAGGCTTATAAAGTGTTTAACGTTGAACTGTCTAAAGTAGAAGAATTTATTAATGTAAAATATGTTGAGACAAACCCCTCTATTTCAAAGAATATTGTTAATGATGATGTTGTAGATGAGGTGATCCCTCACTTGAAAGAGCTCAACATTGTTGATAAAGGGAAATAGGTGCTAGTTGATGAAGAAGAGAAAGAAGAAGAAAAGAAGGATTCAACTCCCTGGTTTGCAAAGCATCATCCTAAAGATCTCACCATAGGTAATCCTTTTGAAAGGGTGAGTACATAGGCTGCATTCAACAAAGAACAAGCCGACAATGCCTTCATCTCTCAACTTGAGCCAGATTATTTCAAAGAAGCTCTCAAGGATGATGAATGGATCCTAGCCATGCAAGAAGAGTTGGAATAATTCGAGAAGAATAGGATGCGGACCTTAGTGTCAATACCAAGTGATATAAAGATCATTGGCACCAAATGGGTCTACCACAACAAGCTTGATGGAAGTGATAAAGTGGTAAGGAACAAAGCAAGGTTAGTAGCTCAAGGGTACAACCAACTAGAAGGTATTGATTTTGATGAAACATATGCACTTGTTGCTAGACTTGAATCTATTAGAATGCTACTTTCTTTTTCGAGTTATAAGAATTTCCTACTTTATGAAATGGATGTTAAAAATGCATTTTTGAATGTTACAATTGAGGAGGAAGTATATGTTGCTCAACCTCCCAGATTTGAATATGATAAATTGCCAAATCATGTTTATTTGCTAAAAATAGCTCTCTATGGACTAAAACAAGACCCTAGATCTTAGTATGAGAAATTAAAGAATTTATTGCTAGATAATGGCTATATCATGGGCAAAGTCGATTGTACCTTGTTTTTAAAACACACTTCTAGCAATTTCTTGATTATTTAAATTTATTTTGATGTTATTATCTTTGGTGTGACTGATCTTGCTCTTTGCAAGGAGTTTACTTCTATTCAACAGAGTGAGTTCAAGATGGGAATGATTGGGGAGCTTACTTTCTTCCTTGTCTTTCAAATTAAGAAAACCAAGGAAGGTAACTTCACCGACCAAGGAAAGTACACCAATTAACTACTTAAGCACTTTGGGATGGATAACACCAAGATTATGGACACCCCCATGTCAAGCACTGCCAAGCTTGACAGAGATGAGCAAGGATAAAAGGTAGATGAGAAGATATATAGAGGTATGATTGGAAGTTTACTTTATTTAATTTCCTATGCCTGACATAATTTTTAGTGTTGGTTTGTGTTCTCACTTTCAATCAAGTCCAAGAAAATCACATCTCATAGCGGTTAAGAAGATTCTCAGGTATCTAGACAAAACATAAAATTTTGGACTATGGTATCCCAAGTCAAGAGACTTTACTCTTACTGCCTATAGCGATGTTGATTATATAGATTGTTTGATTGATAGAAAGTGCACAAGTGGCACTTTCTTCTTTCTAGGACCATGCCTAGTTTCTTGGTTCTCTAAGAAATAAAGCACAATGGCTCTTTCAAGTATGAAGGTTGAATACATTGTAGTTGGGAGTTGTTGTGCCCAAGTCCTATGGATGAAGAAATTGCTCCAAGACTTTAACATTCATTTTGATGCTTCTCCTATCTATTGTAATAGTACTGGTGCAATTAATCTCTCTTATAATCATATATTGTTTAGTAGAGCTAAACATTTAGAGCTCCATCACTTTCTTTGTGACCACATTACCAATAAAGATATTTATATCATGCATGTGGACGCGGAGAATCATCTTAAGTACATTTTCACTAAACATCTAGCTAAAGAATAATTTACATTCATTAGATCAAAATTTCTTATAACTGCTCTTGGTGATATTGACATGCAATGTAGCTATATGTTATCATAACTATATGTTTCTTTCTTAAAATTGATCATCTCTTGACTGAAAGTGCTAATTTGCTATGTTTTCATGCCATGTTTTGCTTCTTTTTTGGATATTTTTCGCAAACAAATGTTTCCTTGCAAAACAGTAGCTAAGGATGAGTGAAATGAGCCTCAATAAGTTTAAAACACATGATAGGCTAGAAAATAAATTTGTATAGCAATCTAGAGGCTTGGAATGGAATATCTTATGTTTTGAGATAGACTATTAATCAGTCGAGTTTCTCCTGATACAACCAATCCTTGACTGAGAACAAAGCTGATAAACTTGATCGGTCGAGTTTCTACAACATAAAAGTCCACTGATAATGGGGCTAGACCAAAATTATATTAGGGTAATCGGCCAACTTTTCTCCCTCTCAATTAGAGAAAAGATGACTGAAATCCCTTCTCCAGTGCTCTTCCTCACATTCTAGGGTAGCACATCATCTCCTTTCCCCCTCCTAGCCCAAGAATTAATTTCCCTTGCCTCTTCCCTAGTGACCTAGGTGGTTTTCCTAACATGCCTTGTGCAGTTCTTCTTTGTTCATTTCTTATCTCCTCCATATCCAAACTAGATGGCTTCCAACCAAAGAAAGAGGTCTGCCCCAAATGTAGCTACCTCCATCACAATTTCATAAAGGCACACATCCTCTGATGGTACCTCCTTCATTTCCATGCAAGCTTTAAATAGGTATAAGGAGTTATTGTCGAGAACTCCATTTCCAATTAGAGCTTTGTTTGAACCTCAATTTTCCACAACTAAGGTGATTGGGGAGCTAGCTAGGGTGTTTGAAGCACATGACTTAAGTGCTTTATGTGTAGTGCATTTATGCTTTGCTAATGCCATGTCAGTCTCAAAGGTTGTCTATGAATTCTACACCAATTAGACATGGATCTACACCTCCCTAGTTCCACCACCAAATACCCAAGTCATTTTGACTTTGATGTTCTTTAGGACTAAGATTACAATCTTAGAGGACTCTTTGAACACCTATTTCTCTTGTTCCAACTTTGTTGGTTCTTGGGTGGC
This sequence comes from Alisma plantago-aquatica, assembly GCA_963693085.1. Classification (NCBI taxonomy): domain Eukaryota; kingdom Viridiplantae; phylum Streptophyta; class Magnoliopsida; order Alismatales; family Alismataceae; genus Alisma; species Alisma plantago-aquatica. The sequence continues at coordinate 308,819,836 of OY856413.1, read as the reverse complement.
TTCTTATCTATAGTACCATGACCTTTTATACTTGAAGGTTTCTACAAGAGCTTTGACCCCAAGATTACCATTCCTGTCATCCATAAGTTCCTGAAGAAACATGGCGTTCCTTATAAGAAGAAGTCTACCCTACCCTCATCTTCCCTATACATCATGACAAGACTAATCACTATAGTTCTTAACTACAATATTCATCCCAAGAGGAATCAAACTAAAATTATAGAAAACTCGACAATGATTATGTATTGTCTGATGAATATCAGATTTAAGTGGTCTTGATATATTCTCCATCATATGACATGCTTTGACTCTGCGAAGATATCCACCACCACCCATCTCCCATATCCTAACATAATATGTTGTGTGTTTACTCACCATAATGAAAACTCCCTCATCCATGATCTTAGATACAAGCCAAGTCATAGAGGGGTTTGCATTAGTGAGACAACCATCAAGAGGACCTTTATGCCTACTGATGAATCCCTATTTTAGGGATCCATTTTGTGTCATATTGCATTTCAATCACATCTATACCTATTAGATTACATGTTATTTCCCCTAATATGCATATTTGTGTGAAATGCATTTATGGACATTATTTGCATGTTTTTTAGGTATTTGGACCATGCTTGGATGGAAGAGAGAGAAGGAGTGATCATAGGGTTTCTCTACCCTTAAAGAGGCCCAAAGTGAAGTCCAAGGCTCCCTCAACCTACCCCTAGTGGACAAAGATCAATTGAAGTAATTATATCCAAGAATAAACCAAGTACAAGCTCAAAGTGCTTATACAAAGACCAGCATGGCTGTGGTGCCACAGGACGTCCATGCTAGATCACTCAAAACCAACCAACTCAAGCTTGAAGAAAAAAATCAACAGGAGGACCATGCCAAAGAGAATGGCCATGCAACACTCACCAAGAATGGTCGTGACACCTTGCATGGGTGAATGTTGCTTTCAAATTCGCCCTTTAATTTTCAGCATTTTACTTTTATTTAGATATTCTTTTATTCTAATCACTTCTTCTTTTACCTTCTCTTGTTTAGAATAATCTTTTATTTTCCTTTCACTAGTGTAGTCTTTTATTCTTCTTTCAATTTCCTTTCTTTCTTTAGATAAATCAACCCCCCTCAGATCGGACATTACTTTATAAAATTCTTTCAAAAATACCCAAAAGAAATAATTTCAAAAATAAATTGGGTTTAGAAGAAACATATCTTTAAAATGTTGTCAAGTGGGATCGATCCTAATATACTAGCCTTAATCAGAAAGTAAAAAAAAGATTAAACTCTAGGATAATTTTTCTAGTGAATTGGTGTGGAAACAGTGTGTATAAATTTTGGCACCGTTGTCGGGGACAACAAATCATTTTACCAAACCTAAAAAAATTTTGATTTTTTTTTATTTTTTTTGCCTTCCGACTAATATTCTGGAAGTGTTATCTCCTCTTTCTCCTAATTTTCTATTCCATTAGTACATTTTTTCTACAAATGAATATAACTGTATAGTTGTGCAAGCGTCGCCCATTGAACGATCTTACTTCGCTAGTTTTTTATCTCGAGCTAAAAAGAACTTTCCATCGCTTAAACCGACAAAACCGACTTAGGATGGATGAAGAGGAAGTTTCCCATAGGATTGAGAAGGCACTTGGCGCTCAAAGAGAGTTGATGATGACTGAATGCGTGGCTCAAGAATCCAACTTGTGTGCAACCTGTATCACTGAGCAAGAGGCTATAGAATCTGCTTAGAGGGAGGCGAGAGACAAAACCAACTAAAGGACTTTTCCACCCCAAAAACCAGATACACACAAAACCCAGTTGTGCCACCCGTGATCACAGCCCCTCAATTCAAGATCTTCACTCAGTGGATCATGATGCTTCAGGACAATCCTTTTTTTGAGACCAAGGGTGAAAGTTGTTAAGATCACCTCAAATGCTTCACATACCTTAGCTCCTTGACTAAGATCCCAGGCGATTCTGAAGATGCCATAAGACATAGACTTTTCAAATACTCTATTTCAGGGGCATCCAGTAGTTGGTATAATGCCATGGAGAGTGAAAACCTCATCACCACATGGAAATCACTTCAAATAATTTTTTTGGATAAATAATTCCCCCTTCCCTCATGTATGAGATTAGAGGACAATTTTTATTTATTTTCAATGGTCCTTGGAGAAACCTTAGGAGAAGCTTGGGAAAGATTTCAAGAACTCTTCTGTCATTGTCATCATCATGATATATCACAATCTCAATTCATTGAGATATTTTATCATGGTGTTGAAGGTGACACCAAGAAATTTCTTGATTCCTCATCTGGAGAAAATTTCATGTTCTAAAACCTAAGCACCACACAGGAGGTAGTTAAAAGAGCTTCTGAAATGTAGGCCTGGTGAGGAACTGATGGGGTCTTAAAAGTGGCTAAGGCTGAGGTAAACCCAGACATTTATACTATTTCAAAGCTCTTAAATTAATCTCTTTGAAACAAGAATGCTTGGAATCATCCTATAATGCCTATGAAAGACAACCTCAACAAGTGAGGGCTACAAAATCTCTATGTGGGATATGCCAAGGGTATGATCATGCTACCCTCCAATGTCAATTTCTCTACAACACCCCAGTGCAGCCTGATGTTGGTCAACAAGTAGAGGATCTCAACTCTATCCATAGTATCCCGGGCCAGGCTTACTACAATCCAAACCAAGCTGGAAACCATCTCGAGTTTCAATATGGAAACCCCTCAGGAGCTAAAAACTCATCTCAACTTTCCCCTCCTCAAAGACCCCCAAAACCCCAAGCCAACTATCATCCACCACCGGGTTTTCCATACAAAAACAACCAAAGGAATTTTGAGAACCAAGGGAATTTTAGGGGAAAATTCCAAAGTCATGGACCCTACCAAGGTAAACAATATCAAAACCTTCATCAACCACCATCACCTCAACAGAACGCTCCCACCCCTGTGACAGAAAATAGGATTTCAGCCTTAGAGAAAATCAAAATAACACACCAAAAATTGACCGATGCTTAGTTTGCTCGTCTCTTTGCCCAAAAAAAACTCCCTACAGGGACCTTTTGCCGGACAGCCTAAGAACAACACAAAACATCTCGAACAACTAAAGGTTGTTTCCACTCGTTCAGGGAAGATTCATACCCCTCCCCCAGAGAAACCCATAGTCATTTTCTTGGACTTTGAGGATGATGATATAGTGATCATTGAAACCCCACCCTCACCTACCTCTACCGTCCCCCTCCGATTCCCTCTCATGTGGTCCCACCCGTGGAAATTGACGAGTTGGAAATTCCCATTTACAAACCTCATCCCCCTTATTAGGCCCTCCTAAAGCAAAATAGTCTTGACACCCATTTTATGAAATTTAGGTAGGCCATGAAGAAGTTGCATATAGATATTCCCTTTCTTGATTCCTTAACCGACATGCCAGTGTGGTCCAAATATATAAAATCTCTTTTGAATAGGAAGTACCACACCGATGAGCATGAGACGGTCATGCTTGTTAGGACTACCTTTGATATTATCCAAATCAAGATGCCTGACAAGAAGAAAGACCCTGACACCTTTGGGATTGGGTGCTACCTTGATGATAATGTGTGCAGGAAGGGTCTTGCAGACTTGGGAGTGAGTATTTATATTATGCCCTACAATCTTTGCAGGAGGCTAGGTTTCCTTGACATGCTCCCCACCTTCATGACAATCTAATTAGCTGACTCGTCCATGACAAAACCCATGGGGATCATTGAACACATACCTGTAAGAGTTGGAGGGATGCTTATATCCCATGTGACTTTGTCATCATGGAGATAAAGGAAGACTTAAGGTACCCCATCATCTTTGGATGTCCCTTTTTGGCCACCGCTTATGCATTGATTGATATTGAGGCCAGAACAATTTTCTTGTGCCTAGGTAAACAAACCCTAAATTTTAGGCTATTTGAAATCATGCACCGACCAAGCCTCAAAGAAGCGGCCTATCTTATTAATTATATTGAGAAGATGCAATAATTGAGACAAGAATGGGAACTAGCTGAAGATCCCCTCAAAAATGCCCTTGTGACCCCTATTGACTGTGGATTTGAAGATGCTCAATTGGAGCAATTCAGACATCATCTCGACACCTTTTAGGAGATCCATGATGAGGAGTTTGAAGACCTGAAAATGGTCTCCATGGTGGATGCAAAACCTAAAACCCCCAAGGCACCTGACATGAAACCCCACCGTGAAGGTCTTAAGTATGCCTTCCTTGATGAGAAAAAGCTTTATCCTATTATCATTAACTCTGATCTCACCCAAGAATAGAAAACTAAGCTAATGATGGAACATAGGAAGAGTAAATCTACCTTAGGTAACAAGATCATGGATTTGACAGGAATATATCAATACATTTCCATGCATAAAATTCCTATGGTAGAAGAATACAAACCTTCTAGAGACCCTCAAAGGAAATTGAACCCCAACATGAAAGAGGTGGTGTCTCTAGAGTTTATCAAGCTTTTGATTTTAGGGATCATCTACCCCATCTCTGACTCCCCTTGGGTTAGCCCAATTCAGGTTGTCCCCAAGAAAGGGGGTACCACAGTCGTGAAAAATGACAATAATGAGCTTATTCACACTCGCACTGTTACATGGTGGAGGATGTGTATTGACTATAGGAAACTGAATAAGGCCACTAGGAAAGATCATTTCACCCTTCCTTTCCTAGATCAAGTACAAGAGAGCCTCACCCATCAACATTATTTTTTCTATCTTGATGGCTATTCAAGTTTCTATCAAATTCCCATTCCTCCAGACGACCATGAGAAAATGACTTTCATTTTCCCTTTTGGGACTTATGCATTCAAGAGAATGCAGTTTGGGTTGTGCAACGCCCCAACCACCTTTTAGCTATGCATGTCTGCTATTTTTGCTGGATTGATTGGAACTATCACAGATGTTTTTATGGACAAGTTCTCCATCTATGGAGATAGTTTTGAATTTTATCCCCATAATTTATCTCAGGTTTTGGGAAAATGTGAAGAAGCACACTTCATCCTCAATTGGGAGAAGTGCCACTTTATGGTAACAGGCGTTTTAGGCCATAGGATGAGGAATCGTGGCATTGAAGTAGATAGAGCCAAGATTGAGGTCATCTCAAAAATCGCACCACCCTCTTCCGTCAAGGACGTTCGTGCCTTCCTTGGGCACGCATGTTTTTATAGATGATTCATCTGTGTTTTTTCTAAGATCACCAAACCCCTAACCAATCTCCTCCAAAAGTACACTCCTTTTGTTTTTTACAAAGCTTGAATGTCCAGTTTTCTTTGTTTGAAAGATGCCCTCATTTCTACTATCATCATTAGGGCCCTAGACTAGTCCTTACCATTTGAGTTAATGTGTGATGCGAGTGATTATGCCAATAGTGCTATTCTAGGACAACATGTTTATAAAAAGTACCATGTGATCTACTACGCATCCAAGGCCTTGGATGAAGCCCAATGGAATTACACAACTACTAAAAAGGAAATGCTAGCCATAGTATATGCCTTTGACAAATTCCTCTCATATTTGGTCGGTTCCAAAGTCATTGTTTACACAAACCATGCAGACATTAGATATTTGATGACCAAAGAGGGTGTCAAACCCCATCTTCTCTTTTGGGTCCTTCTACTTCAAGAATTTGACCTAGAGATCTTAGACAGAAAGGGTTGAGAAAATGTTGTTGCTAACCATCTTAGTCGCCTTGATTTCTTTGATGATGATGGCAAACTCATAAATGACTCCCTTCACAATGATAAATTATTAAATATGGAATCCCAATATCCTTGGTTTGTAGATTATGTAAATTTTCTAGCCACATGTGTATTGCACCCCCGAATATAAGGGAAAATCTAAGGCTAAATTTTTGCATGATGTAAAACAATACTATTGGGATGATCCATATCTTTTTAGATTATTTTTGGATGGACTTTATCAAATGTGTGTTACTAAGGAAGAGGCTCATTACATACTAGAGCAATGCCATGCTAGCCCCATCTGTTGGCACATGAGTTATCAGAAAACGGCTAGGAAGGTCTTGCAATGTAATGACCACATTTGTGCTTAATTGGTAAACTAGGGTTTACCTAAATTATTACATGCTTGATTAGATTGGACATCATTAAGACTTGATTAATGATAGTAGCTCAATTGTGATGTTTCAAACCTAACAAGAAACTCTAATTATGATTTTAGTTTGAAGAATTAGGGTTTCATAAATATAAACTTTAATCAGAAAAAATTAGTGTTTTGATAGTACATGAATATGGAATTTGATTAGGATAGCGGTGTGGTAAATGATTTTTCATATTTTCTACGAAATTTTATTTAATTGAATCTTGGACATTATATGGATAACTCAATCATTCATATTGTCGAAAAAATAGAATATTTGGGTGTTCATTGAATGTGATTCTTGGTCAAACTATACTTTGACCAAAATGCTGACAGAGTGTTGTTTAGTAGTGTGGTGTTTGATTTTTAATTAGTATTCCAAATGATCAGATATTTAAACTGAAGCTACTACATTACATTTCAGACATCATGCTAAATTATCATAATTTTTGAAGGATTTTTGACCTCTAAAATAAATGAATTAAAGTAACTTTTTTATAACAGAAAAGTCTACTGAAATAAGGAAAAGTATAGTGAGGGTTTAATGTGTAAATTACCCAATCACCTAAATTTCTCTATATGAGCAAGCTATCACCCTAGTAGCTATCATATTTCATGATCCATTCTAGAGAAATGAAATCCTAGAGAGAGAGGGAGAGTTAGGGTTTGAGAGAAGAAAGTGGTGGAATTGCTGATCTAGGATTTCTCTATCCGAGATATGATGAAATCAAGTAAGTTTAGCTTATTTACATAGCCTTTCATGGTGAATATTCTCTCACATGTAAAGATTCCATCCCTCCTCTTATTTTATTCAAAATGGTATCAAATCTTTCCCTTTCCTCACTCTTTCTTTGTAATCCTCCATTTTTAGGGTTTCTGGGTTGAAAGGAAGAAGAATCTTGTGATTTGCTAGGGTTTTGATATGAATTTGGGATTTTCAGTGATGAGCTGCATTTTTAAGGTGTGATCACACCTTAGGGTGAGTGGGTACTTCCTTTAAACAATAGATTGTATGAAAATGAGTTAAATGATCAATAATCTTTACTTGTTTTGTATGCGCCTACAAACCCTAAACTGCCCTTTTGACCTAGCTTTTGCGAGATGATATGAAATAAGATTATTTCTATATTGTGAGGGATTCCTATTGATAAATCATACTATAAATGCATCCAAATTATCTAAATGATAATTCCTAAAGTAATTATAGAGTTTATGTGAAAATAGTAAAATCTAGGGTTTTCGGCTATGACTAAATTTGTTGTATAATTGAATGAAGAAGTTTGTCTAGTTGAGTTTCATTGGTTACAAAAGATTGTTTTATTAGAATGTGTAGTACATATATTTCAAATAAGATTTTGTTTTTCATTTGATGATATCAATGTTTTCTTGATATATCAGTAAAGAGGTGAAACCCTAAATTAATGGAAAGTTGGAAGTTTCCAAATAGATTCATGAATTCAACTGATCTGATTCCTTATTGTTATAAATTCATTTATTTAAGGTTATTCTTGATGCATGGTATTTTAATGAATAGCTTGGAAACCCTAGTTAAATTCATACCAGGGTTTCATATGCATAACTGATTGAAATGAGTTATGTGATAATTCGAATTTCTAGTTGAATATCAATTTATATGCATACACATTTTGATTTGTGATGCAAAAATCTCTAGATTAGTTCATTGACATGAAATGCATAAGTTGTTATGGTAATTTAAGAAAATAGAGAAGGAATTTCCCTAGATAGGGATGTCGTTGATGCCATGCATGAATACGAGAAATGTTGAATGTAAAATTATATCATTATACATGATATTTGTTTGAACATATGAGAATTCTTCTATGTGCTTGAGAAATGAGAAACCCTAAGAGAAGGGTAATCAATATGTTAAGCATAAAAGAAATGAGAAACCCTAATATAAGGGTAACCAATATGTTATGCATTCAACTATGCATTATTAGTGAATTCAGTCCAATAGCTCAAGTAGTCAGCAAAACTACAATAGTATTATAGATGCCCTAAACACCATAGAACCCTCCCTGGAGGTTTGTACCAGTATGGGTGAAACATACTATGGACTATCAGATATAGGAAGAAGTAGCCTAGAACTGATTATCTAACATCAACCTATTGGATATTGGCGGTACTTCAGTTGAGTAGCAGAGTACCCAACAATAATCAAAGATCCTGGTGGTACTATTTCAATAGTAGGGGTATCCAATAATAACTACAGATCTAGTGGTACCCACCAGTTGAAGTATACAACCCTTGTGGACCTACTTCTTCTGACAGTTACTCCATTTTGTGTTTCATCCCTAGTGGAACTGCATTACATAGAGTTGAGGTTTTTTAGCCTAGAGGCACCCCTCTTGAGTACCCAAGACAAGGGGCCACAGTTTATGGACGCTGCTTAGCTGTTGTTAGGCTAGACGTGGCAACCTCGCTGCAGACTGAGGTAGTTAGTAGTAGTCTTAAGGTCCCAGGTTTACCTTAAGACTTGTACGATAGGTCACACAGTAGTGGCTTTTTCTTGGATGGTACAATCCAAATGAGTTTAGGGGCAAAGTAAAAGAAAATTTAATTGAGTTCAATTGAGTTCAGATAAAGAGTACATTAGTCAGATCATTTGGTTATGTTTAGTTGGCCAACATAGTAGTAGTTAGTTTAGTAGTTAGGTCAAGTCAAAGTTAATGAAAGATTACAAAGAGAATAATGATAAAAATGTTTAGATGTTTGTATATTACTACCGATGCGTAATAAGATGAATGATAGGTTAGCCAAGTGTGTGTAGTTATTCAATTATTCTTAGTATGTTTTTGGATTATTAGTTTTCTTTAGGATCAACAAAGCATGTTCATACATTGATTCACTCTTGTAGATATCTAGAGTATCCTGCCATATTTATGAATGTGAGTGATTAGTTTCTTTAGAGAATACTGCTGTTATAACTAATGTCAGTTGCAAAATAGTGTATATGTAATTATAGCAGTGTTTTAGACTATTTCTTTGAAGTACTCATTCACTAAGCGAGTAGGCTCACCCCTCTACTCACAATTTTTAGTGATAACTCGTGGACTAAAGATGTCATTGCAGCAACATAGATCTGCCATAGGAGTTAAGTATGATATTAGTTAAGTTCAGTCGGTCCCTGTCACTCTAGGTCCTTGTATAGAGTTGAGAGAGAATTCTAAATGATGATTTGTATCTATGTTTCCTTAATAATAGAGTATATATCTGGTTATCATGTTGTATGTACATGGAAGTGTGAGGAACAAAATGAATGTTTGGATGTGTATCATTAATGTTGAGATCATATTTGAGTGATCAAGGTTTAATTCCTTTGTAAAGTTTGTTTATGTGATTGAATGCGAGAAAATAAAGAGTTTGAAATAAAGGAAAAGAAAAGGTTGAGAGTGAACTTTGTATTAAGTATAATCCTCAAACTTATGCCCTAATCTCATGATTAGCGGTAATTGTTGCATGTTGGTGTTACAACTTGGTATCAGAGCTTAGGCTGAGTTGTTAGGGACCATTATGATAGAAAGGCAATATTATTAGTGTAGAAATTAGGAGGCGATGTGTCTATAGCTTTGGGAGGTCTAAGTATTTAGATACCCTAGCCTGGTATCTGATTACTTAGGTTGACCAATATTAAGATACCATGGCTATTCTTCTCTGGATGCCCTGGCCAAGTATGTAGAGGAAGGATGGGCTAGAGAGAAACCCTAGAAATATTAGGGTTAGAAGACTGGAAATAAATGAATAAATTGAGCATAAGAATAGAATGTGAGGTAACTCTTATTTTATATTGTTTCTTTGATTGGATATCAATGGAAATGCTCTTATATATTTGAATTCGAATATTCAGTTCTTAGAAATATATGTGGTCCTTTAAGATTCTTGTACACTATCAAGTTAATTAAATTATTGTTTACATGCTTTATATCAATTAGACCAGAAGTTATCTTTAGATGAATTTAACTTGAGTGGATATTCTTTCTATATATTTGAGGTATATAGGAGTTGGTTAATCCCGAATAGCTCTTGGCTTCAGGACTACAGGTTCGGCCTGGTCCGACTGGTAGGATGCATTACTAGGATCTGATGACTCCTTTTAACAATATAATAAGAGTAGACTATGGATAAATTAGACCCACATCATAGTGAGAATGTACATTCACTAAGATGTTGAAATATAAGGGAAATATTAGAATATTTAAGAATCAATTGGAATTGATATCTGAGATCCAACTTTGGGGCCTCAGATAAGAAACCCTAAGTTGGAAATGAAGGAAGAGGGATATAGATACAAGGCATACATTAGTATCTAACATACAAAATGAAGAACAAAGGATGGATAAAGAATACTGAACTATATAACTCATTGTGACACTTTATCCAATCTGAAATCAAGGAAAGATAAGAGAAACTACATGGAAAGCCAAGATAGAAAGAATCAATTAGAATGAATGGATCATATAATTGAGTAAAATGTACTTATGTACTCTAAAACAAAAGAAAAATAGGAGAAAAGATTTAAGTATGCAATAAGTACATAGAAGTGAAGTTTAGAAAAGTGAAAGTGAAGAGAACTAGATAAACATGTAAATTATAATACTAGGGTAAGAAACTAAGATGAAACAAAAAAGAAAGAAAGTGATGGAAATGATGAGTTTGATTTAGAAAGAAGCGTTACATGATATAACGAGGATCCACTACTACATTTTTGGCCAGTAACATCGCTGCCCATAGCGTCATTTTTATTAGAATAACCGACCTAATATACTATAGCATCGGTGTTATCATAAAAACCGACCTTACAGGTTTCCCGCTGAAATAATTCACGCAATTTTGGCTTCACGCGTCGATCTATAGCATCGGTTTTGCCAAATAATTGATGCTATAGTGTCAAAAAAAAATGCAGGCACCGCTTTGGACCTATAGCGTCAGTTTTTAAGGATAACTGTCCTTATAAACACTATCCTGTAGCGTCAGTTTTTTAGAATGAACGACCTTATAGATGGTTTATGAAAATTCGGGCACCACTTAGGCTGTAGCGATGGTTTTTAGGTTTAGCCGTCGCTATAGAGATAGGCTATAGTGACGATTTTCTCAATTAACCGATGCTACAGGTCTGACTGCTAGCAAAACACCCACGACCTAGGACATATCGACTACTTTCATTTCATTTTGCAAGAAGCACGGCGCTAAGGCCCTCTCATTTCGACGTCGGCGTCTCCCTATCCAAGGATCTCCGCTTTCGACGCCGCCGCTCCAAAGAATCCAGCCGTGTGCCACTGTCGTGCTCCCCGCCATTGTGCCGCTGTGCCGTGTCGTGTGTGCCACCGTCGTGCTCTCCACCGTCATGCCGTCGTGCCGTGTGCCACCATTGTGCAAAGTTCGTGCACTCCTCCGTGCAAGTCGACGACGACGAAGCCTTAGGTGTTGCAAGGGTCGTGCGCATCTCTCTGGTTCTTTCCCCGTACAAGCTCCTCACTGACCAGTTCTTCTCAAGGTATTGTCTCTGCTGCCTCACTCCTCCATTTACGTCTTACATCGGGGTTGGGTCGGCAGTGGGTAGCGATGGGTGCTGGTGGTAATAGCACGATCGTGCCATAACCACGACCATTTTTCTTCTTATTGTAATGCCGTGATTGAGAAAAGGTTCGGAGTGGATGTATTTGTTAGGTAGCACGGCCGTGGTGGTTATGGCTGAGTGTATGTTTTTGTTTGGTAGCACGGTCGTGGTGGATGTGGTTGAGTAAATGTATTTGTTAGGTAGCACGGCCGTGCTGGGTAGTACGGCCATGTTGGCCGAGTTGCTGAACTGCATTTATTAGAATCTTTCTGCTCCTCTAATATTGATGTATATTGACCTTAATGCCTTACATTATAAGAGAATTGTATAGTCTCAGATTGACACTTTAGGGTATATATATTAGATCAACGAATGCATGATGTTTAAATTAATATATAAATAAGACAATAATACATTTATGCATGTATCAACTTAGAAACTCGTTCAAAATTTACTCATAGGAGTAAATATTGGATAATCCCTAGTTTGGGACTATTTTTGGATATTTAATCTCACTTAGGATGTAACTGTATCATGTATGATTAGTGTTGAAGAAAATTTTAGTAGTATTTCCTCATTTGTTCTCTGGGTAAATATGTGAGTGGTTAGTTACCATTTACATCGGTGTACTTGGAGAACTTAGGGGAAATGTTGCTGAAATTTTCTTCAAAGCTAAACAAACATTATACAGTTACTAATGAGATTAAATATTCAAAAATGGGATAGGTGGTACACTTTAGTATATAAGTAATTAACTTCTGATCAATAAAAACTTACATCTTATAGTATCAATATTAAATGCTTAGTTTTATAATTAATTTTTAATGTGATATAGAAAATGGATCAAAGTTGGATGTCTATCAAGAACTGTTGTAGTCCAGAGTTTGCAAAAGGTCTTGATGAATTTATTAGATTTGCTGAGGAACATAGGAAACTACCTATAGATAGGTTCTATTATCCATGTAGAAATTGTGGTAATAATTTGAAAGTTGATACTGCTAAGGAAATTAAGGATCATGTCATATGCAATGGGATCATACAAGGTTATAATGAATGGTATTGGCATGGAGAGAAAATTAATAATGGATCTGAAAATGTCGATACTAATAGTTGTGGTATAGAAGATATAGATAACGATGATAATTTCAATGATGAACCGATTCAGGATGATATGGTTGATGAGATGCTACGCAGTTGTCGGGACAATGTCATTGATCCACCTTCATTATTTGCAAACATAGTCCATGATGCTGAAAAACCTTTATATAAGGGTTGTACTAAGTTCACGAGGTTGAGTGTTGTTATGCGATTATATACTCTTAAAGCTCAAAACCGGTGGAGCGATAAGAGTTTCACATCATTGTTGTCTTTGTTAAAGGAAATTCTTCCTGAAGGCAACGAGCTTCCAATTTCAACATATCAAGCAAAGAAAATAATGTGCCCAATGGGAATGGAGGCTAAGAAGATTCATGCATGTCCAAATGATTGAGTGTTATTTTAGAAGGACTATAGTAATTTAATAAATTGTCCAAAATGTGGTATGTCAAGGTATAAGACCACAAATTTAGCTAAGGCTAAAAATGGCTCTCCTGCCAAGGTGATGTGGTATCTACCAATAATACCATGATTTCAACGCTTATTTGCTAATACAGAAGATGCACAAAATTTGTCTTGGCATGGGGAGTTAAAGGCCAATGATGATGGCATCCTACGACATGCATCTGATTCACCACAATGGAAGAAAATTGATTTATTATACCCTCAATTTGGTAAAGAACCAAGAAACTTAAGAGTTGGACTCTGTACAGATGGAATAAATCCCTATGGTACATTAAGAAGCCAACATAGAACGTGGCCTGTTATGATTGTTATATACAATATTCCTCCTTGGTTGTGTATGAAAAATAAGTATGTCATGTTGTCAATATTGATATCAGGGCCCAAGCAACCTGGAATTGATATTAATGTTTACCTTCAACCTCTAATAGATGACCTAATGCAACTATGGGAAGAAGGTATTATGACATATGATGCTTCACGTAAAGAGACCTTCAATTTGCATGCTATGTTGTTTTGCACGATTAATGACTTTCCAGCTTATGGAAATTTGTCTAGATATAGCATGAAAGGTTACAAAGCATGTCCTATTTGTGAGGAAAATACTGATTCAATCAGACTGAAGCATGGTGGTAAAAT